>BSBM01000017.1:33754375-35010000 GCA_027924585.1 Larix kaempferi
GAACAAAATGACAGTTCCTCCAACGATGCCCAGAAATCTGAGTGCCAAGCAACCCCACTTGGGAAAATAAAATTTGATCACTTAGAAGGCGAGTTTAAGAAAATTAAACCAACCACCTTCGATGGGGAATCAAAGACAGGAGAAGAGGCAGAAGCCTGGTTATTAGATATAAAAAAGTACTTCCAGATCTACAATTATTCCAGCAACATGAAAGTCCGAATGGAAGTCTACAACCTAAAAGGAAAGGCCAGTATCTGGTGGTAGGATATAAATATTTCCCACAGACTGAAGGAAAATAATATGGAATGGTCTGAATTCAAGAAGCTGTTTAAAAAGCAATACTTGTCTAAGAGTTATTACGAAAGAAAAACCAATGAATTTTACAAATTAAGGCTAGGGCAAATGACCATGGAGGACCTAATTAATAAATTTATGGATCTTCTACGGTTTGTACCTTACGTAAAGGACGAAAAGGTGAAGGTTCAACGATTCCTGAGTTGTCTATCCCAGTCCTACAAGGACCGTATAGAATTCAACAACCCAAGGACCTTAGATGAAGTATTGAGGAAGTCGATACTTTGTTACAAACAATACAAGCATAGAATTGAAACACCTAAGGCCTGGAGGGATAAAAGCCAGGAAAAATTCAATCAACGTAAGAAGGGATATAAGCCGCCTCCATTCAGGAATTTACCAAGAAATCAGCAAGGGAACAACTATACCAGGAACGGACAACAGGCACAGAATAACAGTAAGCTAGTCAATTCAGGACCCAAAGGGGCCATTGGAACCACCAAAGAGCCACTGAAGTATTGGGAGTGTGGAGAACCTCATCTGAGGCGCAATTGTCCACAGTTTAATGGGACAATCAAAACGGTGCATAATATTCAAGAGGCCTCAACGGTGGGGGATATCGGAAGAAGCATACATAGAATACATGTAGCCTTGGACGATAGACAGGCAGATCACCAATCTTCCATCGTGGAAAACAAAGGTAAGATTTCTGAACAAAAACTTTTCGTGTTAATTGATCTAGGAGCTAGCTTGATTTACGCCACTCCTAAAATGGTGGAAATATGTCATCTGAATAAGGTAAAACACCCCAAATCTTGGATGGTTCAACTCGCCAGAGGGGCTAAACGAAAGGTAACCGATTATATTGTTGATTGTGAACTTAAGATACAAGATCATGAGACTAGAATTAATTTAAATATTTTTCCGCTAGGGTCTTATGATATGATAATAGGTATGGACTGGTTGGAGAAATATAAAGTCATGTTAAATTGCTTCGACAAGACTTTTACATACATATTAGAAGACCAAATTGTTAGATATGTGAAGGGAATAGTCAAACCTGTCTCTGTGAGGCAAATCTCTGCAATGCAACTTAAGTGATGCATGAGAAAGGGTTGCAGGCTATATGCAATCCGAGCCACTGACTTACTCAACAAAGAAAGTAGAACCAACTTAAGTGACTATCCTATCTTAAGTGAATTTTCAGACGTATTTCCAGAGGAAATACCGGGACTAACCCCTCAACGGGAAATAGACTTTTCCATTGAGCTTATGTTGGGATACGCCCCTGTGTCAAAAATACCATACTGGATGAGCATTCCAAAATTAACAGAATTAAAAGTTTAGATTCAAGATTTGTTGAACAAAGGGTATATAAGACCCGGTGTGTCACCCTGCAGAGCCCTAGTTTTGTTCGTCAAGAAAAAGGATGGGACAATGCGTTTATGTATAGACTATAGGCAGTTAAAAAAGTGACAATTAAAAACAAATATCCGCTGCCTCGGATAAATGACTTGTTCGATCAAGTAGGAGGAGTCAAAATATTCTCGAAATTGGATTTGAAATCTGGCTACCACCAGATCAAAATCAAAGAAGAAGACATTAACAAGAGTGCCTTCTGAACATGATATGGACACTACGAATTCGTAGTAATTCCATTCGGTTTAACGAATTCCCTGGCCATGTTTATGTGTCTTATGAATAACATCTTTAATAAATATTTGGATCAGTTTGTACTAATATTTATTGATGACATCTTGATTTACTCAAGAACAGAAGAAGAACACAGGAAACATCTGAGAATAGTACTACAGACATTGAGAGAACATCAGCTTTATGCCAAGTTCAAGAAATGTGAGTTCTTTAAAAAGGAAATTCAATACTTGGGCCATGTAATCTCCGATGAAGGGATCGCAGTGGGCCCTGAGAAGATAAGAGCTATTTTAGAATGGTCGGTGCCTAAGGATGTGGCAGACATTCGTTCCTTCATGGGACTCACCGGATACTACCGACGATTTATCGAAGGATTTTCCAAGGTAGCTTACCCAATCACTTCTCCACAAAAGAAGGGAATAAAATTTGTATGGTCACCTAAATGTCAAGAAAGCTTTGATGAATTAAAGAGGTTACTAACAACATCACTCATCCTTAAGGTAGCAGATCCTTGAAAGGATTACACAGTCTGTACCAATGTAAGTAAAGAGGTTTTGGGAGGAGTATTATCTCAGGAAGGGCACGTAGTGTGTTATGAATCACATAAACTAAGAGAACATGAAAGGAATTACGTAGTCCACGACTGGGAACTAGCAGCAGTAGTACATGCTTTAAAGAAGTGGCGCCATTATCTGTTAGGGAAAAAATTCTTGTTATTAACAGACAATACGGGTGTAAGGAACCTATTCACCCAACCTGGACTTAACGCCCGTCAAGCAAGGTGGATGGCCTTCTTGAGTGAATTTGATTTTGAGGTAAAACACATAAAGGGAAATGAAAACAAGGTGGCTGATGCACACAGCCGGAGGACTCACGAGATTTACGAAATAACTATGAGCCAGCTGAAGACTGACCTAAGCACCGATGATGCAAATTATGTGGCAATATTGGACCAACTATTAGAAAATGAGACAAATTTAAATGGGATAGAATTCAAGGTGGACCCGGAAGGTCTATTATGGTTTAAAAACATGTTATACATACCAAATATAACAGAAATAAAGTTGTTTATTTTGAATGAAATGCATAAACAACCCTATGTTGGTCACCCTGGTTTTCAGAAAATGATAACATCCTGAAGGAAACAGTTTTATTGGCCACATTTAAAAACATATTTAACTGATTATCTGACAAAATGTCTGGAATGTCAATAGGTTAAAGCTGAACAACAACACCCAACAGGTTTGTTGCAACCCCTACCAATTCTTGAATGGAAATGGGAGGTCATATCATTAGACTTTATCACAGGTTTTCCAAAAACACAAAAGCAACATGATTCTATTATGGTTGTAGTAGATAAACTAAGCAAATCTGCGCACTTTATTCCTGTAAAATCAACTCACAAGGTTGTGAATACTGCAGAAATATTTTTGAAGGATATTTTCAGATTACACGGGGTACCGAAAATGGTGATCTCCGATAGGGATGTAAAGTTCACATCAAACTTTTGGAATTCCTTGTTTGCTGGACTAGAAACCAAACTGAATTCCAGTACTAGCTATCACCCACAAACAGATGGACAAATAGAGCGTACCAATGAAATCATCAAAGACATGCTACGAATGTACGTCATGGAAAAACCCACTAGGTGGGAAGACTATCTGCACCTCGTAGAATTTGCGTATAACAACAAATACCAAGTCTCATCAAAGATGAGTCCATTCGAAATTTTATATGGCAGAAAATGCACTACTCCAGTCAGCTGGGATAGTCCAGTGGGACCATAATTACTACATGACATGGAACAAATGGTTTGCAAGGTACATAAGAACTTAAAGGTGGCACAAGATCGCCAAAAAAGTTACGCTAACTTAAAAAGACAACATAAGCAGTTTGTTGTCGGAGACCACTTATATGTTCGAGTTAAGCCAAGAAAGAGTTCGCTCAGATTGGGAAACTACGTGAAACTAACACCACGGTTTTGTGGACCTTTTCATATTTTGGAAAGAATCGGACTAGTAGCGTATTGGCTTGCATTACCAACACACTTAAAAATCCATAATGTTTTTCATGTGTCTTTACTAAAGAAATACATACATGATCCTACGCACATGATCGATTGGAATGTGGTGCAGGTGGACTCGGAAGGCGAGTTCCAGGTGGAACCTATGCACATTCTGGACCAGAAAGAAATAGTACTTCAGAAGAAATTCATCGCTCGTGTAAAGGTGCAATGGAAGCACTTTAGCCCCAAGGAGGCGACGTGGGAACTGGAAAAATACATGCGAGAGAGATATCCAGATATGTTCCCAGAACCAATGGAAGAGGAATGATAACACTGAGGACAGTGTTCATAATAAGGGGGTGAGAATGTAAGATCTCCAAAGACACTATGTTATTTTTATTTATGTTATTATTTTATTTCAAGGAAAACTTGAATAAATGAACTGGGCTGGAAATTTCCAATTATCTGTATGATTGACGAATTGTAATAAACAATAATTGTTTTTTAATAATAAATTTCTGAATAAAGGTAAGGAACAACCACGCTAAAAGATAAGATCCTACATCCAAGAGTGGGAGACAAGAAGGAGTCAACCTCAGGGAAAAATCGAACAAGTGTTAAGAGTGCAATAATGGCATTGAACACTCCCTAAGAAATAGGGATCTCGATAGCCACAAGGATTTCCAAAAGGACTCGGCTGAGGGGAAAGACCTAGGCAATACAAAACAATATAAAGGATGCATATGTGGGAGGCAGGACGCTGCCTAGTATGCATGGAGGGAAAGTATTTTTGCTATGTGAGCACTTCTGTGTGAGCACTTCTGTGTTAGGCAAGGATCATTCTGAATAAAATGATAAGTTTGACGGAGGTTGACGGTCTACACTCTTGGGTTGCACGATTTAGCTCGGGGGTGATTAGAGCAGGTGGGCTACTTGCTCTAGATCTAAGGTTGGGAGGAGCGTGGTTGTTCCTACCCTATTCGGTTGTTGTGATCTCTAACAGGTTTCAATATCTTATTCAGTTTGGATGAATGTTATATATTATTTAGTTGTTTAAAATTGTAGAAGTGATCATTAACCTGGTTTAGTAATCACTTCTTTGTATTTTATTCAAATGTTCATGTTATTGAAATATTTTATGTATGCATGGGATTCAGAGGGAAGTAGTATTTCAGGGAAAGATCATACAGGGAGTAAATAAAACAAGTAATAACAACAAGCAATGTTGAATCGTTCCATTTACCTACGACATACTCAGTAGTTCATTGTATAAACCTACCTAAATGCTATTCTTGCAAACAATTTAGGTTAATCTTGGATCGTTATTCTATACAAGATATAAAGTCCACAAATAGATTTAGTACCCATTGTTTATGACAGTAACATTTCATTTTTATATAAAAATGTAAGTTGTGAGAAAAAGATTGTAAGTAAAAAAATATCATGATTAATGGCCTTGGTTCTAGTTTAACCAAAAAAAAAAAAAAAGAAAAAACAATGTAACCCCTCAACTCTTAATAACAAATAAAAATTAAAGTTAAACTTGTACAAATAAAAACTTAACACTTTTCTTTTACTATCAATGATATTAAATCATTATGCTAATCATATAATGCAAAGCAATCCTTTAAAGATATATTTTCTATATAGAAACAATGTAAATGACCTTTCCTAAAGCAATTTTCATAAATTAAACCAGGACCAAACTTAATATGCCAAATAATGGTGATGAATACAATCGATGACAAAACAAGATAATGCATTTTTTTTATATAGATGTGTAAAGTTAGTATTTAGTAAATCAAATCAAACACCTAATTCTTTCTTTTATTTTTTTGAAATTTATATAAATGTATTTATAATAGTTAATTAAACAAAGACAAAACTTAATATGCTAAATAATGATGATGAATGTAATAGAGGACAAAACAAGATAATGCATTCTTTTCTGGGATATAAATGTGTAAAGTTAATAATTAGTAAATAAAATAAAATACTTAATTCTTTCATTCATTATTTTTCTCTTTTCAAAGTTAACATGTAATTTATTCATAATAGTAATTATAATGTAACATGTAATTTATTCATAATAATTATTATTAGTGTAAGAAGGGTATTTTTTTCTTTAAAATAAATCAATAAATTATATTTATTATGATCATTAGAACTACTAAATTTGTTATGTATATTTATATTAGGTTTATTTGTATAAAGTGGAATGATACTATTGTTGTAAATTACAAGTACTTTTAGGTGTATCAACAATTGAAGGAATTCATATGAATAAAGAATGACACTACCGTTGCACAATGCATGTACCTCTAGGTGTAAATTTGTTATGTATATTTATATTAGGTTCATTTGTATAAAGTGGAATGATACTATCGTTGTAAATTATAGGTACTTTTAGGTGTATCAACAATTGAAGGGATTCATATGAACAAAGAATGACACTAGCGTTGCACAATGCATGTCCCTCTAGGTGTATCAACAATTGAAGGGACTCATATGAACAAAGAGACCCAAATATTGGTAATTTCTCAAACCCAACATAAAATTTCCTTTAATAATTTAAACCATATGTGTAACTTAATCATACATAATCACTTTTACATAGAGCACATATCATTTATTAATAGTAATAAATTATTGTCTAAAATACCATGGGCGATTTATTATGGACACCTCTAGTTTGTGAACTCAAAGTGAGAACATGGAACTAGTCATGACCATCTCTCTCTTAGCAATCATTGGAACCATGAGAAATCAATACAAGAAGTACAAACCTTGAAAAGTTAGGTGAATGAGCAATCACCATACCCTCACGAAATTAACGAATGCTTGAATCATTGGGATCTAAATCATAAAACTAAGAGAAGAGATCCTTACTCGAAGATAATTGTAACAAGTATAAATCAGAATAATAATGATACTAATAAATAATAATAATTAAGTTAATGAAAATCCAAGGAACATATCCCACTTCATCCTGTGACTATGCAACACATAAAATATATCGTGACAAGCTCATTGTAACATTATCAATTGTTATCGATTAATTATCAATAATTTATTACTCAATATTAAATTATATACTTACATAAATATTTTGTCGATATGTGATAAATAGGTTTATTTGTCCTATTTGTTAGCACAACCATTGATTTGACCTAATATGGGTTATATCCACAGAACCCTCAAATCACTGCTCCAAACAACCCCTAATTGTCAATCCATATAGTATCCATTCGAACATATCAATCTTGAAAATTATACATTGTCATTACAATTCTATACAACCAACATCCAAATAACACATATATTTCATACACATTCCATACAATAAGTCATTGCAATCATTTGTATAGCGTACCAAAATCCATCATACTAACTGCCACACTCATCCTTTTTTCTAATTAATTTCTGTATAACTATATGTTGTTTCCCAAAGTCACACCTTTACATTTTTTACTTTGAAAATTCATTTATCAAGCTGGCTTGTAAAGTGAATTATTATTAAATATAAAGTGAATTATTATTAAATATAAATATAAAGAGAACTTTATATACATTATATTAATTAAAACTAGAGTGAGCCACACTAAGAAGCCACCACTAAATGGGTAATAATGACACAACACACGTAGATGTTCATTGTTATGAAGACGAATCCAATAGCACAACCTAAATTATGGATAGTATTGAGAAGTCTAAAAAGGAGTTAGGGGAAATGACAAATTAACAGGAAATGGGTACACAATTAACTAGTTAATTAAATATTTCAAAAGGTGATGGCGAGAGTTAAGAAGAGGTATCATAAATAATAAGCATAGAGAAGGGATTGATAGACATTCTCAAGGACATGACGAGTCAACGATAGAACCATAATTTACAAAAATAAACTAGTAAATAATAAAATTGTTGATCACAATTCACAAAATAAGTTAGGGTAAAACAAGTTAAATAAGTTAGGGTAGAACAAGTTAATCCAGTAAGATCAAAATTGAAACACCAAAAATAGATGAACAAGCCAACACTCCCATTAGATTCAATGTCATGCACCCAAAAAAATGGAAATGAAGAATATATGTCTCAAAAGGAAACTACGTTTACTCGAAAAGATCAACAACTTGCAATTAAATATATTCCACCTCATAATTCATGTTGAGAATAGTTTAAACAAAATATGTTTAACAAAGGAAACCTATTAGTTAGCAATAAAGGAGGTTTTAGTGAAAGTAGTGCACATTCCAAGTAGGACATTTTCACTATAGTAAAGGCATCATTGTAGAGGTGGAGGTTGCATTAATTGGACACAAAACTGGAGAGGCATATGGAATAAGAAGTTTGAAAGTTCATATGAAAATAATGTTTCAAGTGGATATGAAGGTAGAGGTTGCATATAGTTTAGAAGATGGCGAAGAGGAAAAGGTGGTTATCAAATATAGGCATTTTATTACACATGTGAGAAAGAAGAGCATGTCATTATGTCTCCACATCAAGAGAATGTGCACATAAATGAGAAGAGGACCTAACTAGTATCAGGAGAAATAGTTGGAATAGCAGTAGCACAAGGAGAAAAAAATATGATGCATAGAAGTATGATCTTGCTAATGAAACAACAAGAATCCCCAAGGGGATATCTATCATTAAGGGAAAATAATATATTCAAGATCAAATGCAACACTATAAATGAGAAGAGGACCCAATTAGTATTAGGAGAAACTTCAAAAGATAGTGTAATAGTTGTGATAGCAGTAGTGTAAGGAGAAAAATTTATGATACATAGAGGTATGATTGTGCCAATGAAACAACAAGAAGCCTCAAGGGAAGATCTATCATTGAGGGGAAATAATATCTTCAAGATCAAATGCAACACTATAGATAAGTGTCATAAGGTTATTGCAGAGAGTATATTATGTAAATATGCTAATGTAAAATATTGCAGATAAGTTGGGATTAGTGAATTAACAATGCATCCATAACTCTAACCATTTGTTTTGGTTTCAATGCAAGTATAACATTTCGATGGCATATCATTGTAGGGTAGTTTCCACATAAGAGAATACCAAGATTAATTCCTATGCAATGGTATACCCATGGATGTATCCACTTGTTGTTGGGAAGACAATGGCAATATGACAAAATTATGGTGCATGATAAGAGGAACATCTATATAATCATGAAGGATGAGAACAAATTCCTCATATTACCAATGAAGGAGGAAGATCCTAAAGAAATGTTTTCCATGAAGAAATTTTGGAGTGTGGTGAAGGAAACAAAGGTGTGTTTTTCCATGGTGCCGAGGAAAGAGGTTGAGTGCGATAGAAAGGAGACCCTTGACAAAGTGAATAATATATTGGAAGAGTGCATTAATATAACATTTGAATATTTTACATAAGGATTGTCATTAAAGAGGAAGATATCACATGAGATTGACTTGATTGTTGGTGTGGCATTGTCGAGTCAAGTAGCACGCATGATGTGTCCAATGGAAAACATGAGATTGATGCAAAACATATAGTTGGATCAATGAGTGGTAAGTCCTTGTCAAAGGGATTGATCATGAATATAAGAGCTCATGTGTAGTTTTGGCATTGATTACACACATGAAGAATGGATAATGGGAATTGTCTATATACTTGACAATGTTGAGTAAAATTATGATTGGGAAAAGTGTGTTTACCAAACTAATGTCAAAATTACTACTGATTAGAGTAGCGTTTTGGGTTCCCTTTATCCTACACTCTATTGAGCAATAGCTTTCAAAGAATGAAATTGTTGTAAATGTAATTCTTGAGTTTGACTAGACGTTAATGCAACAGTTGTTGCAACACACACATAAGTATATTTCATAGTACCTTTGAAAAATCATGATAAACAGCATGAGTGAAAATGTGGTTCCCCCATGTTAGAAGTTATTGTTTTTTTCTACCTCAATTATATCAAATCAGTTGTTTCCATGTCAATAACCATGCTTAGCATGGTGAGCAGTGTCATGAATCCGACCACAATAAACCCTCTAGTTGGAAGTTAGTGGGAATCATTCCTAATGGCAAGAATCCATGTAAGCAAGTAAAGGCATATAGAGCCAATTGGGTCTAACTTGAGTGGTTGAGAGGATGAATTATTTATCCTCCCAACCTGAGTTCCAATCCCAATTATGACATGTTCACTCTTCATGATTCAATTGTTCATTGAGTCTCTTTCTAAACCATGAAGAATATCTTACCACTTATGATCTAGAGGGTGGGGTGCTTAGTTATATGTTACAACAAATAAAAGAAAAAGTAAAAGCATATAATAGCACTTGATTGTGAGATTCATAGAACAAATGGGTATAATCCACCTATGACATCAGAGCATGGATTGATTGACTATTGGTAGTAAAACACAAAAGTACTTACACCCTCACAACAAGTGATGCCAAATCCAACCAGGGAGGACAATGAAGACATTGACATCATCATGCATCATCATCATATTACCAAGAGATTTCAAATATTTTCAAATGTATTGAATATTAGGATAGAAGAGTATCAAAGGTTGTGCACATAAGTGACTATACAATGGTGAGATTGTAATAGAGTTAGTTGACCATTAAAGGAGTGTCAAAACTTATTCCCTAATGACTCTATATAAAGGAAGAGAGTAAAAGAATAAATTGGCAAGATGAAAATTGAGTTAAAGCTTGATGGAAATACAATAAGGAAATCCCCATGTTTGCGCATATATGAAGGATATGATTAAGTAGGAGTAATAGATGTCAGAAATTGAACTATTTTTTGATATTAATAAATTAGAATGAACTAATCTTATTATTATTCAAAACAAAATACTTAAAAAACATGAAAAAAAAAATCAAAGTTTATGTATTATTTTTAATCACTTAATGAAATTCACTTTTTTATACTTAATTTTGCAAAAATAATAATAAAAAAAAAAACCCTTTTTTTTAAATTATCATTTAAAAAAAAAAATCATCAAATTACCATTATATATACATTGAGAAAGAAAACAAAATAAATCCACATTTTAACTTGAATGAGAATCATTCACTTAAAATGTTATGCCATTTTTCTTTAAAAATATACATGTTTCTCTACATTATGATCACAAGTTTATGAAACTTTATTCAAAAATTCCTACAGTGCATACATGGATGACTGAATACAATTAAGTATGACACCAAAGGATCAAGTAGCTTTGTTGTGGTTGATCTTTGAAAGGTGGAGAAAATTGCAAATATCCTTATATCTAAATAAATAAATATATTTTTTATTTTTTATTATATATATATATATAATTAATTAATTAATTAATGCATTTATATGTAAAGCCATCATTTATGAGAAAGAGAGGGTCTAGTCAGAGCACATTAAGTTTTAAGTTTGGACTGAACCCTAGGTTGTCAACACCTAATGTGTAAGGCCATTAATAATGTGAAAGCAAGTTGTTGATTTGGATAGATGTAGTGAATTGGTTGCAAGGAAAATGACAGAAACGTGTCAAATTGAAAGTGGATTGTAATCTTTGTAGATCTTTTGATGGTGAGAGGGTATGATGGAGGGGACAGCATTACATTGATTTGATTTCGTTAGTGAACAACCATATCAACCACAATTTTTTGTTGTAATGGATATCGTTGTTAACTACCTTTACCTATAGGAAAAATATAGACTAAGTATTTGGGATGTCAATGCTGGCATGTGATTTCTCTGTGTCACTGGTGGATGTCATTGCCCACCTTGATACTACTTGATTTACATGTCAAATCAATGGTTGCTTTGATAATTGTGTATACACATGAAAACCTAGTATACATTATATGAATTGAGCTTCTCAAACCTAGTATACTCTATGTGAATTGAGCTTCTTATTAGTTGAAAGTGGTCAAATGTTTAGTGGGGTTAATATTTGGGAGTAAAAACACAAATTTTTAATTAAGTGGTCAAATGTCTAGTGGGGTTAATATTTGGGTTTCAAAACACAAATTTTTAATTATTATTATTAATTAAATTAATTAGTAAGTAGTGATGATAGATAAGAGTTATCGAAAGAATTATATTTTTATCTTAATTTGTCTAAAAGTATAAATTGGAGATTCTTGTTGTTTAATATTATTTTCTTTATGAAGGAAAATAATTGGAGGATTTATTTCAGGTTTTTGATTATCGTATTTGCAAAGATTTTATTATTATTTTGGTGTTGTGATTGTGTGGAGGAGTAGTGGGTATTGGAATGTCTTTTAGGGATGTAGTCAAACACATGAGCAGATTGTCGATATACTTACTAAGCCTTTGTCTAAAGTAAGTTTGAGTACTTTCGGGACAAGATTGGTGTAGTACGGAATGACTCCTTTTGTTGAGAAGGAGTATTGATGTTTCTCCATGGATAGCAACGAGTAGACAAATTCCCCCTCTGAGTACTTTGATATTTATGCATTGACTTAGATCTAGGAGCTTAAGATCCCATTTGTTTCTTTGTTGTCTTAGATTAAGCTTGTTTGAATCTAGTTTAATCTCTGAGTAGGTTTAACTATCTGTAGGACGAATTTCTGTTCTAGATACAGTTCGTGATGCTTAGAAGCCTCCACCTATTTCTAATATATATATATATATATATATATATATATATATATTATAGTATATATATATAGTATAGCTTGGTGAGGAGTTGTCGATAGTGGAGATTATAGTGATGGAGGTCAACCATCTGTATTTGTTATATGAAAAAGATGCAGTCATTTGATTGTATAATGGGTATTGGCTTCCTACTATGGCTTTATATCAATGGATTCATTCATCTTTATTTTTTTTCTAAGTTTTTTTACTAATCAGTTCTTTGATCATGTTGATTATAAGTCAATTTTTTTGGAGGGTCTCTGGTTTTGGGAAAATGTAGGGCTTTCTATAACTCCTGGTTTTCTAAATTTTGATCCTAACTCTATGTCAACTACTAGAATTCTAGTTTAGGTTCATTTTCCTAATTTGCCATTACATTTCTCGCATATACGAGTTTTTAAGGATATTGGGAACTCTTTGGGCACTTTGGGCAATTATGTGCATACATTTGCATTTGTGTTGAGATAGACCTCAGTAAGGGTTTTTCGAACAAAGTGCTTCTCAAATGAAATGAAATTAATCATACTCAAGTCTTCAATTATGAAAACAAAGCATTTTATAGAAATATAATGGGTTGTTTTAACCATCACGAGCATAAGCAAACCGAGCTAATAATTGCTAGAATGAATTGTGTAAGGTATAAAAATGTCATAAAAGCTAAAAAATAGTAAAGCCCTACCGTAAAGGTGACGTAAACATAATAACAACAATGTAATAAAATCATCAACAAGCTAACATGAATTATCACATCATGCAACAACGTAGCAATTCGACATCAAGATGGATGTCATCATTATCCTTAAGGGTTGGGCCCCAACCTTCAACATAAGGTTCAAGGCTCACGAATATCTCCTCTTGTCCATTATTCACCCTTGTATAGGTTTAGGGAGCCTTTTCACCTTTCAAATAACAAAGGCCAAGGGTTAGTATTTATTGTTATTAGGAATAATAGGTAAGTCAATAATGTCGTTATTCTTAATGCTCATGCACTACTTAACCAACACAATGGCGAAGTTATCCCTCAAACAAACAAAGGGGGCTAAACTAAATGAACAAAGGGGATTAAACTAAATGGGCAAGAGAGTTAGTAAAAGAGGATTCCTTAATAAGTGCATTATATATGCAATCATCTTTCTTAAGTTGTTGTTGATTTGGAAAATAAGAAATAAAACCACTTTTCAATGCCTCATGTCTTCCACAGTGACAGTTCTACTGTTGTTGGGCAAATCGTTCTTCTACTCAATATCGTGTTGTGTGGTTAACAATGCTTCACATGCAATAGGGTGGGTTCCATAGTTTGTAAAAAAAACACTTAATATTTAAATCAAACCAACAATATATTTCTATGGATTATGAGAATGAAAACAAAGATATTGATTTTATAATTCAGTTATTTTTCTAGAAAGAAAATAGGAAAAGAAAAAGGGAAACCGACGAATATTAAGTTAAAGTGGGATCGAAATTCCTACAATATATTATTTGAAGAAACATATTTTAAGGGTTTTCAAGAGTATAACCATTACCAAGCAGTGTAGGAATTTGGTAAAAATCTCACCCATAAAAAATGATAGTTTCGACACTAAATACAGTCATTTTACCATTTTCTTCGGTTTTTTTTTTTTTTCTTCTTCTGACGGTTAGTATGAAACATCAAATTCCAGCCATGTTACCAAGTGCTTTAATAATCTTTTAAATATATTCTTTTAATTTAAAATATGTAGAAGGAATTTTAAGTAGAACATGTTGCAAATTAAAATAACCTATTTTAAGGGTTTTTTTTAAAGTATAACCATTAACCAGTGTTTTAATAATTTTTTAAAATCTATATTTAAAAATATGTAGAAGGAATTTTAAGTAGAACAGTTACATAATGTGTTGTAAATTAGATCAAATATGATGATGATGATGATTTTTAAGGTCATAGTCAAGTCATATTTCAATTTGGTGTATGAGACTGCCTTGTTTGTGGGACACAGGGCCCCTTTTGTCAATTGCTAAAGTCTAGAGAGGTGTACATACCATAGCCAAGTCAGATTTCAATTTGGTGTATAAGACTCCTTTGTTCGTGGGACAAGGGACCCCGTTTGCTAATTGGTCTAGAGAGGTGTACATACCCTACCCCTCCAAATTATTTGTGATATATTTTCATATATATAGTGATTTAAAATTGAATTTTCATTTTCTATAAAATTAATTTACTTGAAAAAATTCAATTTTTCTTATTAATAGAATAAAATCTTATCCAATTTTTCAATACTATTATAAAATCAAATTTATTCAATTTTTCAACACCATTATATAACCACTATATATCCATCTTAAACTCAAATCTATCAAGCATAGAGATGGATCCAATTTTTTGACAACATCTCCTCCATATTGAATTGTAAAGCACCTCAGTGCAATCAAAGCTTCTAAAACTCTAAAAATTGGAGCCAAAAGCCTATTTATTCTTTAGTTAAATCATATTTTTTTATGGTTCCACTTTTTTTTTTATTGCAATAATAAATTCAGCACCTTCAAATACTTTTATTTTACTTTATTAGACTATACAATCTCAACAACTTATATCTACTAACAATCCAAATAAAAAAGGTGGAAAAACTGAAACATAAAATATTCCAAAAACATGTTACATTTGGAATAGTCTGGCTTCAAATATAAATCATATTTAAAATTTTATCCAATTTTTTATCATATCTATATTTTCACAAATTTCTAATAAAAAATAATTTTACCGAACAATCGCATGTGACGGTAATCAAAGTGAATGTTCAACTATTTACTACGTACTATTAAACGATGGCTTTGATCATGAAAAATGTTGTGGTCGGAGATTTGACTGGTGGTCAATGCAGCAGCTAGAGTATACATACGTACATTTCATAGTATATTTAACTTGAAAAACGCAGGGAGTCGGGACCTTTAGATTTCATGGATTCCATGGATTGAACACGTGGACCCGTCATGTTATAGTGTACTGTCATTTTCACCGCAATTATCTCTGATCCACTGTTCCCACGTCATCGCTCACGTTTGACACGGCCATCGGAGTCGTGAGTCGTGACCATAACAGGCCTGTCTGGTTGGAAGTCGGTCGAATCATTCCAAATGCAGACGGCCACGTAAGCAAATAAGAGCATACGGAGACTGTTAACGGCGAAACTTAAGGAACGAACGGGTAGACGCCAGCTGTGACAGCAGAGCGTGGACTGATAGGCTGTCACTAGCGCAGCACGGAGTTACTTGCGGCCCCACCAGAGGCGCCGCCACTGCCTGCCACGAAGGACGATGACGACGTATCAACGTCACCATCAACATGCATCGTCCGTCAGGCGTGCAGGAAACGCCGGCGGGAGCAGTTGAACATTGCCGGCGCCGGGCGTTGCTTTAAATGTCGAAAGCCCCGGCCCCCGACAGCGAGCCTTATCCGAGATGTCGTCGGATGGACACGTGGACTAGCACGAGCCGCGCAATCGGCGGGACCCGACAGGCTTAAGTGCGTCAGCAGCACTGAATGCGCTCGAGTTGCTCACAGACGGCCACGTTCCCGGTGATTACATGGCCCTCGATCGCCCACGGTTCTGCCCAGTGTAACCTCGTATACTGTGCCTTACAGGATGGCGACCATGGATCGATTCCCGTCCCTAAAACCGAATTAAATACGATTGTGTTACGTTAGGGTTCTGCACAGCACAGCGCGGAGCGTGAATCGTGATGGGATGAGAGATTCCACCGGCGGGTTGGTTGGATTCTGCACGTCATTGATGCAATGTTGCGATCTCATAATGAGGGGTATGGAGAAATTAGCAGACATGATGTGAGGTCACGTACAGTTCATACAGGCCCCAGCCACCGCCAGCTTCATTTACCCGCTTGCTTCCCTTCTGATATTCCGTCCGCTCCGCGTCCTTCACGTGCTCTCTGCGTCCTCCATTCCTCCGCCATAGCCAGCTCTTCCTTTCCCAAAGCTTCATAATCACGCCAACGAAAAATCCTCTCCTCTCAGTCCCATCTGTTAAATCCTTAGGGCAGATCCACCTGACAATTTAAACAAATTAGGTTAGGGTTGTATAATTTGTCCTTCAAGCCGCAGAAATCTTGTGTGATTTTCGTGATTATAGTCATCAGAGGTCGGTCTTCTACTTCTGTAGCAATCGGAAAGCTGTGTTCAGTCCACACTCCAGAGCCGATGGATTCGGATATTATGCTGGATGCGATGCGGAACCTTTCGAATAACAGATTTGCAGCCTCGTCTATTGAAATGGTGATTGTCTGCGCCTAAATCTGTGTAATTACATGAAGATTTGCTTTAAATCTTGCTGGAATTGAATAATTACACTTACGTTTATTGGAACGGCCTTTGTAATATCAAAAGCTTCTGCTTTGCTTTTATTTGTGCTTCGATTCCACCTAAATCCGCCATGAATTTGGCTTGCTCGTGTTAAACTTAGAGTCTCAGGTAAAAAATTGCAGTTCTGTTCTCAAATTGTTGACGGTTCTTGTTGTGACTTCGAGATTGAATAAGTAACACACATTTGTAGCATTCGAATGGCTTTTGCATGACTTATCCAAAGCTTTTTCTATGATTTCCACTTGTGGTTTGATTCAACTCAAATCGGCCATGAATTTGGCTAGCTCGAGCTAAAATAAGAGTCTACTGCAAAACTTTGCAGTTCTTTCTTCAGAAAATTCCGCGTTGACGGTACTTGTTGTGCTTTCGGAATTGAATAATCAACACATAGATTTAGAGCAATTGAACGGCTTCTTTTGGCTTATCAAAAGCTTCTGCTTTCGATTTGTGGTTCAATTCCACTCAAATCCGCCATGAATTTGGCTAGCTCGAGCTATAACGAGTCTCTGGCAAAATTTTGTTGTTCTGTCTTCAGATTATTCCGCTCATATCCGCCATTTATCTGACTAGCTTGTGCTGAGGTATAGTCTCCGGCAAATGTTTGCTGTCGTGTCTGCAGATTATTCGGGGCTGACAGTTATTGTTGTGATTTAGGAATTGGATAATTAACACATATTTACAGCACTTGGACGGCTCCTGCAAAATCAAATGCTTCTGCTTTGCTTTGTATTTGTGGTTCGATTCCGCTCAAATCCGGCATGAATTTGGCTAGCTCGTGCTAAATAAGAGTGACGGTTCTTGTTGTGAATCCGGAATTGAATAATTAACACATTCATTTGAAGCAAGAACGGCTTTTGTATGGTTTTTCAAAAGCTTCTGCTTTCCATTTGTTGTTCGAGTCTACTTTTATCCGCCATGAATTTTCCAAACTCGTGCTAAAATCAGAGTATCCGGCTAAAAATTGTCGTCTACTTCGATTTGAGGTCCGATTCCACTTATTAAATCCGCCATGAGTTTGGCTAGCTCGTGTTAAAATTAGTCTCGGGCAAAATTTTGCGGTCTGCTTTTAATTTGTGTTCGATTTCACTGTAATCCGCTTGAATTTGGTTAACTTGTGCTAAAATTAGAGTTTCCGACAATATTTTGCAGTTTTGTGTTCAAAGTGTTCTGAGCTGACGGTTCTTGTTGTTCTTGCAGTTAGCGGCCATCCCGGATCAAAGTAGCGCCGAAGTGCCGCCGGATTCGTCGACGTTATTCGCGGCACCACGCAGTGGCCGCTTGGCAGGGGAGCGGCGCACGAGGCCGCATCCGAGCCAGGTGCTTAAATGCCCTCGCTGCGACTCGCTAAACACAAAATTCTGCTACTACAACAACTACAATCTCTCGCAGCCCCGCCATTTCTGCAAGGCTTGCCGCCGGTACTGGACCAAGGGCGGTGTTCTTAGAAGCGTCCCCGTCGGCGGTGGCTGCCGGAAAAACAAGAAAACAAGGCCGCGGAACCCCGACCCCATGAAATCCTCTTCCATTTCCCCTGCTGCCAGCAGCGACAATTCAACCATCACCGGTACGTCTTCTTCTTCTTCGAGTTCGCATGTCAACACGCCAGCAGGAGACGGAACTGCTGCTCTTTACGGATTCGGTTTGGAATTACACGAGACTTTAACAGAACAGGCGAACTGCAACGCTCCTGCAGAGGAATGCAGCACGGTTCCGGTTCCCCATCCGTTTAACGGCCTTGCGACTCTCGACTACGGATCAGTAGACGCCATGGATCAGCAAATCCATGTAAACCCTGAGCTTCTCAATTCCGGAGATTTGTTCGACGCCAGTTCATTCTCATTCGGCGATTTGATCGGGAGTTCGAATCTCGCTGGGGTCACTCTTGCGGATCTGCAGTGGAAGTTGCAGCAACAGCAGAAACTGGCCTCTTTGTTCGGGGAAGAAGGGTCAAACAGTAATAATTTCGACACTGCAGCAGCACATAACGGTAACAACTATAGCAATCATATTAATAATAGTTGCAGTAATGCAATTCCATTGCATTGGCAACCAAATAATAACAACATGGATGTACTGTTCGAAGATCTATACAACTGGGGAACAGAAACAGAACTTATGTGGCCAGATCAGGCACCCATTTTACAGCCCAGTAAAATCGGTTGAGCTGTGTTCTTGGGAGCTTACCATAACCCGCTTGATTTGATTCAACTGGCCCAGGCTTGATTCTCAGCGTCCTCATTAATGGTTTTACTTCAAAGAAATCGCAATGAAGGAACACCTCCCAGCAGCAAAAAAAAATGGGTGGTTTCTGAAAAACAAAAAGACAAAAAAAAACTACACCTAACCCTCTTTTGCTCTGCATTTCTCTTCATGAGCATGAAATCTTTCTTACCATAGAGTTCCCAGTTCTTTTGCTCTGCATTTCTCTTCATGAGCATGAAATCTTTCTTACCGTAGAGTTCCCAGTTTGACGTCTGAGATTGAATTTCTGTAGTGTGGATAACTGAATGTCTGATTGGATTTAATTGTACAGGAGATAAAACATTGATCTCTGCATAATTAATTGAAATTTGCTGTGCACAATTGATTCCAGTGCAGAATAGTTTCTGTGTTGTTGAGTTGTTAACCAAATTGAAGATATTTTTTAGGCTTTATTTGTTCCCAGATTAAACTAGCATGAGAATTTCTGGTTTAAGGTTATGACAGAATTCAAAGTGTGCAAGGATTGCAAATGGGTGTTTTGGGAAATGCTGTTATGCCAAATTCTGAATATTTTGGTCATTGTTTTAAAATATTATATATAAAAAGAATGAACATTTATATTAATTTGTATAGATTTATTTTAAATTTGGCAAAATGGAAAGCCTGCAAGGATGGTAATGTTGTTTAATGCAGTATGGAAATCTTGGTTATTATTAAAATGTAGTGTAAAATAATAGGAAGGGATATTGGTTATATTTTATTTGGTTGAAATAGAATAGAAACTTGTGTGGGTAACCTACTTCTTTAAGTAGAATGTCTTACCAAATAAGAATAATTTTTTTATATATAAAATTAAAATCATATATTCAAATAATATTTTTTATTTATTAAATATAATTTAAATATTTAAATATTTAATCATCTTCCACGTGACTTACACTTAAAAGTTTCTTTCATCCTCTAAATCTAAATCTGTCAAAATTTTATCCACAACTCGGTTTACAAAGTCCAATAAAATAACCTAAGGCAATCTACCTAATCATTAGTGAATGTTTAGGTTTCAACTTTCAACGTAACGTAATAATTATGAATGTTTGCCTATAGTATAGTTGTTGATAGTTATAATGATAAGGACCTTCCCATCTCGCCATGATCTCATGTCACATAGTTATTGATCCCAAAACGTAAGTTTAAATATTTTCAAAACGTAAATCATTGATTTTAGATGAACTTTATTTATTTTAATTTGAACACTTTGTACATCTTCATGTTAAGTATATTTTACTTATTTTAATGATCATAAATCTTCATATTAATTAAATTTTACTTATCATAATGAGTTTTACTTATTATAATGAGCAGTATCACGAAACACTCTAATAATCCGAATTTTAATTTGTTTTCATTAATTTATTTTAATGTGTTTTTATATTTTAAATATGAACTTTTAAATAACTAAAAATTGGTGATTAAAATATACTTATATTACTTAGTTTATTTATGATAGTTTGTTTTAAATTATTTATTTTCATTATAGGAAGATAGAGATGTAATTTATTTAGATTAGTTTGTTTTAAATTGTTTATTTTTTATTATAGGAAGGATAGAGAGGTTATTTTGAGTTTGAATACTTTATTTATGTAATTTTGATTCACTTTCTCAATATCAAGTTACAATTTTTTATATATATATATTTTTTTGAAAAGAAGATATTAATGTTTTTTCATTTTAATTAAGTATAGTTTAGTAGGTTGGTTTGAGTGTTGGGTTAGCTATCTCTATTGAGGCTTGGTTTGAGTGTTGGATTAGTTTGCCAAAATTATACCTAGAGTACCATCTTCAAAATGATGTGAAATATACATTGGGTTTCTTGTGATGTGTGTTTCATTGAAAAAAGTTGTAAAAGCATCTCTTGGCCATCACACATAACATTTTATTATTTAAAAGGATCGTATTTTTTTTTTAAATATGTTTTTGTGAGTTAAATCTATTATTTGCATTGATCATATAACACTAAAAAAGGCTCTTAGAAACTGTGGAGTCAAGGGTTTGAATATAGTATCTCTCCCTCACCCTTGAGAGCCTCCTCAGAGTGGGAGAGATCGACCTTCTTCAAGCGGTCACAATGAATGCTTGTGGAGCCTCCCCTCGCACAACCACAAGCAAAACAACCTCAAGAGAAGAGAATCAACCATTGTTTAACATAAACAATAGAGAATCCATGCTATGAAGTCACCCCTGCATGCATTGACAACTACATTCAAGACATGCATGATCATGTAGTGATTGGAAACTTTATGGGAATCTACCCAACATAAAAAAAAAAGCATTGCTTGTGGATCAACGATTAATGGAAGCCCAAGGGAATAATAGAGAGCCCAAACTTGATGCCACGAGATTCTTCATTGTTATATTGACTAGTACAAAAGATAGGGATTGAGTGTTTGAGAATGACCCCTACTTCTATAACTCAATTGGCCTTAACCTCAATCACTGGGTTGAGTAATTTAACACATCGCTTGAGGATTCCACCTAGACCTATATGGATCCACATGTACTCGCCACCACAAGATTTATAGAAAGAGGAAACAATGAAAGGAATTGGAAATACACTTGGCTCCTATGTAAAAAGCTTTGAGGTAACCAAAGTAATAAGATACAACTCCTATGCCCAAATATGCACATATAGTAATCTCTTTGGAACCCAGCCTATATTCATCTGCATCAACTACAAAGATGTGGAATGGATCCAAATTTTTTATCACGAGTACATATCATTTTGCTGCAAAAAAAATGTAATGAGCATGCCCATTTTTTTCAGACAATACCCAAAAAACAAAGCCAATGAAAAACACAAAGCATCATATATAAAAGAAGAGGGGTTTTAAAAAGCCCAGTGTAAATGTAAAACTTGTTGAAAGTAGAGCATGATACCTTAGGGCACTAACCCATAGAGAAAAAATAGTGTTGAAGCCTCGCAATTAGAATTGATCTCTCCCCAGAAAGAGGGAAACCCTAAAGAGGAACAATTAGCAATGAACACAAACTAGAAGGAGCCTATTGTTTCAGAACAAAGGCAAAAAAAATCACAAACTCAATGCACACCTAGTAGATCATCTTGATAACAAAAGAAGAAAGACAAAAGAGGTAGAGCAAGTAGCGCATGCAAATACAATGTAGAGAAGGGAAAATGATGGAACAAATAATCTCAACCATTTACGGTGATGAAAACGTTGATGATACATTAACGTTGATGATACATTAGTAAACATATATGTGGCATATATGATCCACACTTCTTCTCTAAGAACATGATTTATGAAAGGGCTTTCAGACAAGCTCCCTTAAGAGAAAATCACACAACGATATAAGGATCAAGGGAGGAGGAAAATCTCCAACGGGAACCAATGACATGGATTAGGTATCAAATCACTCCTTCTCAAATTAAGTAAAAAGAAACACAAACAAGAAAAAAATACAAGAAATAGGTTCCCTTTGGATCAACTTAGGTTACATCGTGACTCTCTTAGGTAAGTACTTTATCCACTCCCCATGTAGTTAGCCATGGAGATCATAACTTGGAATGTAAAAGGCCTGAATAGTATAGGGAATCATCACATCTTGAAAAATGATCCTAAGAGAAATCAAATATCATGCTTCTACAAGAAACTAAATACAACATTGAAGTGGTGCTGAATATAGCAAAAAATTGTTGGAATGACTGTGATTTCCTTGCAAGGAGATTTTGTATTATGGCAGGGGCATGACCTTGGTATTGAATACAACAAGAATCATCATGATATATATGGAAATGGTAGACAACTTCATCTCGGGAACCTTAATATAAATAGGGGCAAAGGAGCAAGGACAATCACCAATGTCTACGGACTCCTCGTACCCCACCTCAAAGGAGCCTTCCTCAACACCCTCCAAGCATTGGGGGAAATGCTAAAGGGACAACAATGAATAATCAAGGGATATTTCAACCTCATAACCTCTCTAAGAGAAAAGACTAGTGGGGTTAGAAATCAAGGCAAGATAGTCAGCATTTTAAACAAGCCATTGACTCTTTAAGGCCAATAGACATCCCCACCATACAGTGGGTTATACACTTGGGACCCAAAGAATAACAGTAACACTAGATAGATTCTTTATCTTAGAGGAGCTTTTGAGAAAAGGCTATAATGTAGTATTGAATGTGCTTAGAGAATGGTGCCATATCCCAATAATGGGACACCAATTGAACCTCGCGAGTCACTCCATTTAGGGTCGAGAAATTCTATCCCAAACACCCAAACTTCAAGAAAAAAAATGGGAGAATGGTGGAAGGAGCCATCGAAGCGTCTAGGCAACCTAAATGTACAAACTCCAATGAAAACTAAAAAACATCAAGAAAAGCTAAAACAATGGAATACAAGAGTTTGAAAACATCTTCTGAGATAGATGGAAGTTGGAGGAAAAATTGACAATGATACAACAAGAAATAATGGACACATGCATCACTAAATAACAACCCACAGGAAAGCATCATAACCACAACTAGTAAGAAGAATGTTTGTGGAATCAAAAGTCTATAATTTGTTGGCTTAGAGAGGGAGGTAAAAACCCTAAATTTTTCCACCAAAGCAACATCCAAAGGAGAAACCATAACAAGATACACTCCCTGCACAATGAATAGGGCACCATGTTGGAAAGTCATGTTGATTTTGAACAAGAATGCAAGAAATGGAAGACATCCTTAATAACATCACTAAGTTGGTCATGAATGATCAAAGCACCCTCATATTGCAACAAATAACATATGAGGAAGTCATTAAAGGTGGTAAAATACATAGTCTCGTGCAAAGGCCCGAGGATCAAATGGGTTCAGAAAAGAGTTTTTCCAAGGTTGATGGGAGGGCATTGGAAAGGAAGATTACAAAGTGGTAGCAAAATCGAGACAGATAGGGGAACTTCTCGGGGATTTCAATGGCACCTTCCTTGCTCTGATTCCAAATTAAGGCAAGGCTAATTCAATGGACAATTTTTTATCCATCTTCCATCACAATGTCATTAAAGTAATAGTCAATTGCATCAAGCCAATTATGTAGCAATTCATCTTGTTGAAGCAAAGAGGATACATATAAGGTAGGGAAATCCTAGATGGTATCATAGTAGCTCATGAAGCAATCCATACCCTCAAGCATAACAAGAAACTAGGTACATTAATAAATATTGAAATGTCAAAAGCATTTCATACACTAAATTGGAATTTCTTAGGGGAAATATTGATACTCTTAAGCTTCTCCCAAATTTGAAGTGGATGGGTAAAAAGTCTAGTCTCCGTGGCCTTCTTCTCATGTTGGTCAATGGAGTTCCCTCCACTCCTTTTAGCTCCTCCAAAGTTATAAGGCAAGGTGATCCCTTCTCCCCGTTCCTCTTTCTCATCATATTGGATATCTCGGGACACACTTCAAAAGCAATGATAATAAGTAAGATGATTCATGGTCTCAAATTCTCCATTGAAGGAGAAACCTTCTCACACCTACAATTTGTAGATGCCAATCTCCTTTAGTTGGAACCTCTACCTCCAGTGAAGCAAATCCCTTAGAATAACCCTAGAAACCTTTTTGCTAGTCTTTGGAGGACAAATTATCAATGTTAAATCACAAATCTTCTTATTCAACACCAAAATTGTGATCTAAGCCAACATTTGTAGAATTTTGGGCTTCCAAAGGGGCATCCTTTTGTCCAAATACCTTGACCTCCCCCTTCTTGAATTCTCTCTTTGCCACTCCTCTTGGGGACTTAGGCCCACTATGCATGTTGGAGCAATGTTTTGGCTGGTGGACCATCTATCACCTATCCTTGGCAAGCATAGTCACCTTAATCAAATTCATCCTCTAGTCCACGCCTCTTTACCCCTTCTCTACCTTAAAAACCACAAAAAAAACATCAATGGAATCAAAACGATCCAAAGATTGTTTCTCTCAGTGCAACGGATAGAAAAAAACGGTGCCTAGTTGTTTAGGACCAAACTTGCTTCCCAAGAAGTTGGGAGGCCTAGGAATTGGAGACATACACATCATGAACAAAGATTTGGGAGGTAAGATATGGTTGCAACGAAAAAAAAAAAAAAGAACTATGGGAAAATATCTGTAAAGAGAAATATGTTGACAACTACATAGAGGACACCCTAATCACACAAGACAACCACACATGCAACTCTCTCATTTGGACCAATTCCTATAGGAATAAGGAACTAGTGAAAAAATATAGTTTCTGGGAGGTTAGGGATGGAAAATCTACCCTAATGTGGGATGATTAATGCCAACATAGTGCAACTATAAAATCATCACACCCTAGAAAACATGCAACGACATTTATCAACAAGAACAAGCTTTACATTAAGGACAATTGGGAGGAACACCCAAAGAAACACACATCCTCAACGTGGACAAATGGGAACCCTTGACAACATGACTTGCAAAAATACAAGTAAGGAGAAGCAAATTATGGGATATCCTTAAGGACAAGAAAGTTAGATTTAGAATAGGAAAGGACATTATATGTTGGGCATTGAAAGTCACATGCCATATACAGTGAAATAAGCTTACTATTTGGCACTAAATAAGTTGGAGGAAAATTGAAACAAACTATGGGAAATATTTGGAAACAAAATCTTTGGTCGAACATTGCCACTTTCCTATCAATAATGGAAAATAGCAAGAGAATGAGTCCTCATATGGGATAAACTAAGACACAAAGATTTTATGGGCCCCTCAAAATGCTTCACATGCAAGTAAGCAAAGGAAACCAATGAACATGTTTGCAATCATTTCACAAGAGTGAAATATTTATGGGAGAAAGGGGCCACAATATTCAAGGAATTAGATGGAAACAAACAAAACACCCTAACAACTCTAGAGCATTGGAGACAAATCCCTTTGATTTGCCCCATCTTCAATAGAGCTTGGATGCTTTTCCCAAGTTTCCTGCTATGCACAATTTGGAAGGAAAGCAACCACATAATATTTAGAGATCATTGAAAAGATCCTAGTATGCTCTAGAAAATCAGAAATACCAACCTCAAATAAATGATTCATGAAGCAAAGGGGAAAATCAAAGGTAGAATCATGACTAAACAATGAGCATAGAATTCATGACACTTGGGGGAATAAAAAATTGCACCTACAAAATCAAAGACATTCCATCGATGATTAGAGGACTGAGCATTGGTTGCCACTCGCCCACCCCCCCAAAAGAAAACTTAGTTACGCTAAACTTTGATGGGGCCTCTAGAGGCAACCTTGGGTGCACGAGCATTGGAGGAGTATTCACACACTATCGAGGAAACATCAGTCTATGTTGGGAAAAGGGGAACTAGTTCAAATAACTCAACCAATTGCAATATTTGGAAAAGGTACTACAATAAGAAATACATCACATATACAATGACCTAACTTTAGATGGGGCTTCCCAAATCCTCTTAAAAGCACTCAATTATCTCACCCATGGCATTCCATCTAGAAAGGTAATCATAAATTGGCACCTAGCCCAACAAGAATAGGGATGTTCTTAGATCTCAAGCCTTTTAACGATCCAACCTTCTCATGTAAATAGATTGGCTAAACAATATGTAGGCATGCTAGCAAATAAAGGCATTTGGTGCAAAATAACTGAGATGGATCAAGATTGGAAAACCATGTAGGATAATGATCTCATATGAGATTATCTTAGGATTTATTGAAAATAAGATCTCAGACCCCCATATGGAGTGTTTCTGAGGGGATGTGACATGGCGATCATGCTCTTTATGCCCATCATGGAAACCTCCTAAGGGAAGATCTTTGCATGAGCTAGGGAGGGAATGCAAAGGAGATAGAGAAAATGACCCATAAAAAAACCATGTTGAGTGAAACTTGAAGAAAATGCAGGTGATGGCTACAACGGACCAGTTTTATGATTCTAGTGATAATTAGGGAGAAGGGAGACCCTCGCTAAGCCATAATGCTTCTCGTATGCATGATGGACTTGGACTTCACTAGCAGAATGATGATAAGAGGGTTCATTTTGGCCCTATGTCTCCCCATGGTTAACCATTGTGACCATATAATTTTAGTAGTTGTTAAAAATATAATAATTTTAATTAATCTTTACAAAAAAAAATATCTATACATAAAATAGAAACCATTGTTGATTTAAGTATTCATTGTTATTTAGAGTGTTCTTTCTTATCCTGAAGGTATTGCCAATGTTTATTAGCACATTGTCCTCCACTGAGATAATCTTTTGGAGAGGTTGTGCAACAATTTATTAAAAATTATAACAAAATCCAAGTCCAAGCAATGCATCTAATGACAAATAGCTACTGATTGTCAAGTTTAATTATGGCTTATTGGCATCTCAAGTTAATGAAGTAGCTTTATTTGAGAGCACAACATTAGCCCAAGTCGTTCAGTGTGCCCTAGTTGCACAAGTAGAATTGAAAGTAATGCACAATCAACCCCTCCAGTAGCCTTTCTAAAGACCCACACTCACACCCTCACATCTGGCAAATGTTGAGACAACTTATGTACCTTTCATCACTCCCCTACTCATGATACTTCAGAGTGTTGAGCCTTTTAGGGCCAACAATAGGGTAAAACCCTTCTTATGTGACCCCTTCGTAACCCACAACAATCTTATCTCGATGTAATATCCATGGACAATCTTGCATATTCAAATTTGAATTGCATTATGAGGCATTTTTCAAACAAAACTACCAAATCAAACACTACATGGATTGACTCATCGTTGATACTAGAAACATAAAAATAACTTGTTATCACAAGCCCTTACTGAATCCCTATAGATCCCTGTTAGACCTCCTCCATGGCCTTATCATGTAGTTTTGGCTTAGAACATTGGCAACCAAATCATGGTCACCAAATGTTGGATGATCACCTTTGTTATTTGAAGTTCAGGGACATTGTTGATTATGATTTTACCCCCGTGGATTGTACAGGCTTATTCCTTCGATGCCCTTAGCAACACAAATGAAACATTGTTCATGATGGTCGACACAACACATATACTCTCTGAAAATATAGGAAGGTGTACAAATTCATATCTATATCCCAGATCCTCCATCTCATCTCTTTCTTAGGGCTATTGTGATTAGGGGGGGGCACCCTTAATAGATCCCTGGAATTATGTGTGGTTGGTCTAGCTGAAGAATACAATGTAGACAAGCAACAACTACCTAGCTCATAGAGTATATTGGATTCTCATAAGGATATCTATGAAAACCAAAAGGGTTGCTACCACAAAACCCTATCTAGCATACCCTTGATCTGGGTCAAAGGGCATCTCCCCCAAACTCTCAAGTCTATCACCTAGCTCCCATTGAAAGTGGTGAACTAGACAGAAACAATTGTGTTAGCATCAACTGCAATTTAGTAATATGAATGCTCATATGGGTGGTACAGTGTGCATAAGCATGCAATATAATTTATTTTCTTACAAGTTAACAAATGGAGGTATGAATGATGCAATATGACTTATTAGTGGCAATCAACCTTTCATGAATGGAACTACCAAACATCCTAACACATGAAGCTACAATATTCCTTCTTGATATGGTGATCCACAAATGCATTTTCAACATCTAAATCAAAGCCAATGTCATTTAATGTAACCATTGTCCCATCAATTCAATCCCTTAGCAAGTGATGGATATGTGATCAACACTCTTGATCTTGCTAGGTTTGGAAACTTATATAATCATGCAACATTATGTGGAGTTGTGGTTGTAAGTAACTTAAATTTAAATTCTCTAGATTTACAATAAAAAATGGTTATTGTCCCAGGTTTATCCCCTCAACAACCAAACTTGCACACACAACAATACATTCAGCATCATATAACGTCTTAGGATCTCAAACATTCTCAAGAAATAAATATTCAATTGGAAAG
The DNA here is from genome assembly GCA_027924585.1 of Larix kaempferi. Taxonomy (NCBI): domain Eukaryota; kingdom Viridiplantae; phylum Streptophyta; class Pinopsida; order Pinales; family Pinaceae; genus Larix; species Larix kaempferi. The sequence goes on from BSBM01000017.1 coordinate 33,783,444, forward strand.
GGATCAATTAATTTAGCAATATTCAAAGTGGTTATGACAGCCACACCAACTAAACATGCAACCTCAACCTACCACCACCAACAACTGCACAATCATTAACAAAACCAACAAAGTCAACACCAATAAAAAATGCTATAAAGCGTGAGGATTTCCCACATATCTAGTTGGCTTCAAAATTCTTTGGCAATAAGCATTTGGGCATTGGTTTGCATCACCAAAATGAAGCATTGCAACATCATATTTCATAAGAATCGAATGAATAGTTGCATCCATAGGACATAGGTGCACAAATCCATTCATTTCCATTTGGAGGACTACTAATGCATTATGGCTCATTTTATAGTTAATAGTTGTGTCATCAACTATGTAAAAAATCATAGCGTCAACAGTTTTTTCTTAGTCTAGAAACTCACCACTATATGTTCTCAAGTCAAAGAGGCACTCTAGTGCACCCAAGTCAAATATAAAGCCTTTGATTTCCATAGACTACCTTCATCATTTCAAGTTAAAGATATAGTTTGGTTGTATATGACTAAACAATGCTTCATAGATGAAATCATCACAACCTCAAACCCATCTGCTATGGAACATTCATGTGATTCAATAGATTGGAGAAAAAAATCGAAGCTAGATCTTCTTACTTAGCTTGGCCTTCATAATGTGATCAATGTTTGCGATCTCAAACTATATGAACCCCTGCCACTCGAAGATGAATCCTGGAGTTTTCATCCAACACACAACATTCCAAATTTTCAACCTCCTTTGGAACATGACATGATGTTAGATGCTCGCACTCAAAGTACCCCGCATAATCAAAGACTTATTTAGTGGGCGCAGACAATGTTATACTCCAACTGCAACCAAGTAGATCTCACATCAATCTTTGGTTCACATGATTTTCCTCAAGTAGCACTGAAAGTGGGAACGCTTTCAATTAAACAAAGAGGAATTGATATGCTAGGATATGGGGAACATAGCAAGGGAGGAGAATAGAATGGAAAATGTGGAACACATAACGCAAGAAGATATACCAATGCATAAAGAGCACACAACCAAAGTAGATATATGTAGTCCAAGATGAGATCCATCAAGAAAGGACAAAATCATTATCTGTATATTAAATTTTTTTGTATGCACACATGCATATTTGGCTATTATTTATTTATAGCTTATTATTTCTTATTGAGAACACCGGGTCGGAACAACTTTGTCGCATACACAAAATTAGTCAATTATGATAAATAGTAATGAAGAGTTTTCTCAATATGAGATTCTATGATTCATATTTATTTGTGATTTGAAACTCACTCTATATTGAGCTTGAACATCATTATGTTTAGGGATATGCTTTATGCACATGGGATTAAGTGATTCATAGTATTCTCTCAATGGTAATTCATTGTGTGTGGGAATTCATTCTCTATGTTGGAGTTTAAGTTCCATATAATCATGCAACATTTTAGAGGTAAAATCTTGAATATTACTTAAACAAAGTATATGGGAAAATTAAGTTCCACTAAGGAGGATGCGTGTAATGTGGCTAGTAGAAATTGCACTAAGAGTTCAACTAACATCTCCCTTTTACAAAGTTGTTCAGTTTTTTTATACTTCCATAGCAAAACGCAAAAACATGGCCTCGTATATCATCTAACCTAGACAATGACAAGCTTGAAAACATTGTTATGAAAATAAAATATTAGATAACAATTAATATAATTCAACCAAAATTCCATATACACCAATGGACCAAAATATTTTGTTGGTATCCAACTACAGTGGCTAGTTGGTTTCCTTCATCTATATTTCACTACCCTTAATACTTGAAATGACACATTTCCATCAATATCTTTTATTTCTTTTATGCTTAGTGTTTATCTTTGTAAAATATTTGGGTGGTACAACATGATTGAACATTTTTATCAAAATCACTTTGTTCATAAATAAAAATATACATTACATCTTGTAAGTCTTTTGTACATCCAAATATATCAACACTTCAAAATCGATGCACATCCCAATATTACACTATTCTCTGTTAATAAATCTCTTACAAAATGAACATGTACGTTTTCATGCACTTGAAGCCATTATTGACTCTAGACTCTTCAACTAAATTCTATACATAAATAGAAACTTCCAATAAACATGATAGGTTAACATGCCTTATGAGGCTATCAACTACATGCTATGTACTTAGTTTGCTCTAATCAAGAGCACACCTTCTTCCAATAAACCAAAGCATTGCTTGTTATAAATATTTTTTTGAATCCATGATGATATCTTCGAGAGTATGAGAGTTCAGGGAACTCCTAAGCTAGTTTTCATTTTCAAATTCAAGAAATCTTTCACTCTCTCATATTTATAAATTCAAATTCAATTCTAAAAATTAATTTTTATGAGGTTATTGATTGAATTCAAATTATCAACAATAAATGTAAGGGAGGTTATGTGAAACCAGGAAACATGATAGGAGATCAAACAATAGATAGCCTACGAACATGAAGATGAAAAGCGCAGTTAGAGTGTGCTCCAAGCACGCTTAAGCGTAATTATGATAGCTCTTGGTCGAAACATGGTTCAGCCTAGTTGGGTCGAAGTCTTATGACATAAATTACAGAAACCATTTGACAACCGTAAAACTCAACGTTGTCATCCAATTAAATCGTGACAAACAACTTGAAATTTGAACTTATTTAATATTATTGTATTTCCGGCCCTATAATTCATTGCAGTGGGCTACAATGTTTTGAAATTACATGTGCATCGGAAGGGGGTTTTTAGGTCAATTACATCATCGAAATGGGCTACATGGTTTCTAGGTCGATTATTTTCGCCCCTCTTCTCTCCATATGTGGAGCTTAAGAGAAGAGTGGAATAGACGCAGATAAATAAGCACCTAGCAACAATGTATTTGAAATGATGTTACTTCCTACGTGATAGTGATAAGCACCCCACAACAATGATTCCCTTTTGTTGAACTCTTTAAAAGGAGTAAGCTAAAAACTAGATGATTTGCATTGATAGTTTGATGATTTTTTCAGCTAAAATCCGACAGGGATTGTTGAAATGACAGTTTTAGGTTATTGAAATTACATAATCAAAGTGCATCGCAAGTAATTGAAGACGCTGAATCCATTTATGCAAACAAAATTGCAATTTGAGAACCTCGACTTGACCCGGCTACATTGCACCCTGTTTTGCAATAGAGCTCTCATGATTACACTTGGGCGCGCTCGAAGCGCGCATTTCAGCATCATGTGCGCAGGCTAACTGAAGCGCATTCCCCGCCGCTGAACACTTCTGGCTGTCGGGTCCCGCCGATTGCTGCGAGGGTCTGCCGGTCCACGTGTCGAATATGTAACATCTCGGATATGGCTCGGTGTCGGGAGTTTTTGTCGGCGCCGGCTATGTTGACTGATCCCGCCGGCGTTTTCTGCACGCCTGACGGACGTTGCATGTTGATGGTGACGTTGATGAGTCGCCATCGTCCTTCGTGGCAGGCAGTGGCGGCGCCTGTGGTGGGGCTTGCAGTAACTCCTTGCTGCGCTGGTAACTCCTCACAGCTGGCGCCTATTCGTTCGTTCCGTAAATTTCGCCGGTAACCGTCTCTGTATGCTTTTTCTTTGCTTACGTGTCGGTCTCTATATGGAAGATTCCCACCGACTCCCAACCAGACGGTCGGTTATGGTTGGTGTTGCCAGTGCCCGCCATGTCAAACGTAGAAACAGTGGATTTGACATGATTGCTGTAAGAAGAAAACACTATGTTGTAACATGAGTGGTCCACGTGTCCGACCCATGGTTGTTTAGTCCCACTTTTCAATTCTGAAGTTATTCTTATCTGCTATATTGATCTGAAGTCAAATCTCAGGATTACACTCTATGTCCATGATTTTTGGATAGTTGACTCATCACTTGGGTTGTAAACACAGGAGTTGGCTAAATTCTAGACGTTTTGCATTTTTTTTGTGGTTTTTGTTGGAATTTGGCGATGGGGAAATTGCTGAAATTGTAATTTGGGTTGCTCAAATTGCAATTTTGGTTGCAGAAATGGATTCAGTGATCTTGATTACTCCTGTGGCACCTCAATTATGCAATTCTAGCAACCCAAATCTATCATTTTAGCAATTTCAGCCGGATTTTCGTTGGAAAATTCACCAAATCTTGGTGCAAATCGTCTAGAGTTTAGCTTACATCGTAAACAAATATAATTTGTTAGGGAAAGGTAGTGTTGAAGGGAATGGAATGGTGGATTTATTTGTAAAAGATGAGAGCCTTTGTTTGGATTTATTTGTAAAAGATGAGAGGCAAATTAGACGATTTGGTTTGGACAGGGGCTTTTCATCGGAATCCGGTTTTTTTTATCTTATTTTGCAAAATCTGAATTCAACGATGTTTTAATGGCGATTTTGATAGTAGAAACAGATTTAACACCATCAAAAACCACTGTGGCACCCAAAATTTTAGAGTTTGAGTTGTAACTAGGCTTTTAAAAATTTATGCTGGATTTTTTCAAAATTGTGTTGAAAAAATCAATTTTTTCCGTTCGAAATCGTAGAACTTTTAGACTACTCGGTTTCAAAATGCATAACATTGTCAAGGTGTCAAGGTTAAGAGGTATCAATTGTTGGTTTGTTTTGAGATCAATAGATGAAATATTGACTTAAAATTTTCCAAGGAATCCATAGATAATAATTATGTCGACTTTGTAATAAGGCTAGCTATAAACATCTTCTTAGCAATGTGGAATATACAATGACATTATATCGTTCTATCTGTTGTTATACCATTCAAATGTGTATCATCGTATATCTGGCAATGTACATCATTGTGGGTTGAGTGACACTTTTGGATAGCATGGGAACAATCTTATCATAGGTGTACATGGAGCGTCTATATAGCCTTGACAACCTTGATACACTATGATGCTCAATGATATTAAGAAGATTGTTGCAACAATGAAACTAATATGAAAGTTACCAAAATATACATGATTTGTTGCGCTCTTGATCTCATTCTTGACAAACATTGCGATATGTGCCTCACTTTCTTCTCTACATCCCTTTGGATTGTCGTGATGCAAGATGTGGGAACTTGTTTGGTTGTAGCATTTAGTAGTACGCTCCCCTTGCAATGGGAAAAACACCCTAATATTACAGACAATCCCCATGACCTTCATCATTAGATTAGTATCAGTGGACACTAACACAACCATGAATGTGACCATAATTGTTGTAGTATTTCCACTTATTTAAATATTGCCACTGAGTCCAACATATCCATGGAAGTTAATATTGCACAACTCGACTTAAGCCCATGCGGACTTAATGTACATAGTTCGCCTCTAAGGTTGTTGTCGGCATTGGATGCACTTGTCTTAATTCTCACAAGGATAATCTTTGACTTGATTTTAGTTATGAACATATTCTATTACCTTTTACTAGGTGTTATATGCTAATTTTTTTCCACTATGCATTCACTAGTGTTGGCTGTCAATAACCTTTCAGAGGTTTTCAATCATAAACCCAGGTACTTCACGGTTCAAGGAACCAACAAAACCCCTATTCACCGGCCCTTTCAGCAACAAACTGTGCGCAGCCTGAGGTCTCACCCAAGGCAAAGCTGAGGGGGTGGTTGCGGAATCAAGTTTCCACAACTGGGTGATGCGATGGGGGAAAGGTTGATAAGCAGCGCAACACCTTACCGGGTGATGCGATGGGGGAAAGGCTGATAAGCAGCGCAACACCTTGCGGGCTGCTGCGGACAAATAACTGCGCGAACCTTCTATTCTGCGGTGGGTGCTTCGGCACGCAATTGTGCTTGCACACTTGCGCCTCTAATGACAGTGCACTACAGGATACCTTTGCGTTACGACAGTAAGCTATCAACAGCTTACTTCGCAGCAGGTCTCAATGACTCGGCGCGTCAACTACACTGTGCATCCTTGCCAGGATGATTAACTCTAACCAGTCCTACTAGCATTCTTTATCCCTTCATCCCGTTCAAGTTCTTATCATTAAGTTGCAGATTATTGAATAAACATATAATTACTGCGCACTCCAACGCTGCGCTAAAACTCAATGTTCAATGATTTGACTAATTGACAGACTCATACATTCCTCAATTCATAAGTGTGAAAACCTAACATTCCTCCATGCATATATTACTTAACATATTATTTTCATTCTCTGCGGCGAATACATATAAAAGCAATCACATAACAAAAGACTTCAGCATTAAACATTCATACCAAGTAAATGAACAATCATAAACACCCAATAGTCACATAACAAAGAATTTAATGTGGTTCACCCCTCAGATGGAGGCTACGTCCACAAGAATGGTTGTTAATATTGCTCTTTATGGGAAGAGTACAACCGTTCTTAGTCTGCGCACTCAGTTGCAGACTCTCCTCTTTCTCAGATAGGTCTCTGCACACTCAGCTGCAGAGCCTTTACAAAGGCTTTCTAAGCTATAAGATTCTACAATACCCAAATACTTAACCAAACTGAAGTATCACCCTTCCCTTACAAAATTGTGCCTTATTTATAGATCATGCCTGTAGGTCATGTCTTTACAATCATTAGGCTGAAGCCCTAAGGTTTCCCAAACTAGCGTGCTAACTGCCACCCTAGCTGTCGCCGTCGACAACCTGCTCCAGCTGGGCCACTCGTGGCTCACACGCTCTTCTGACAGCCGCAGTCCTAAAAATGGCTACAACTTCATCATGGCCTGTCCCTTTCCACTCCTTCACCTACCTGTCGCCATTGGCATCGTGGCCTAGCTTCTCAACTGCTTGCCGCCACATGTTCGAACAGGTCGCTTTCATCTACCATCCACCCGTTCCTTACCCAAAATAGGTCATGTCCTTGTCTGACCTTTACCCATGTTCTGAACCAAAAATAGCTCATGCGCTACTATGCGCATCGTCCTACTGCACGACCGTGCCTTAGCCATTATCGTCGCACGACACGCGCAATTTCTCAAAATTGGCTGTCACCTGTCGCCGTGCACAATGCACACTTAACAAAACTACTTCCTCTTCCTGCCGCAGCGTGCAATGCGCAATTTTCTATACTTGTATATTTTTCCAACCCATTTGAGCCCCGCCCAACAACTAGTTTCCTATGAAGATTAGTTTTGTTTCAGGTTGCTTTGCATCTCGTGAAGTTCGATGCTATTATGGTCTAGTTTTCTAGCTAATTGCTAATATGGTCTTGAGATAATATTGTTTCACAAGTAGAATAAATTGTAATGCTACTTGGGCAAATACCCCAAAACTTTAGCTCAATTAGTTGTCATTAATATTGTTGGACATTTAGCTAGTTCTATGCCAACAAATGCTTAATTCAAATCCTCCTCATTAATGAAGCACATAAGTTGGAAATGGATGAGAATTTCACAATCATTTCTCATGCATATTATGTAGTCTACCAAATAAATCAAACCTTCGAAAATAATTTCTCCATATCGCAAATATATCAAATTAATGCTTCAAATGAGAGCAGAGAAAACATTCATTAAACATAAATCTGAGCATTGAAGAAGGCTATCTCATACAAGGTAGACAAAAATTGCAAAGGTTCAATGATCACTAGTATTATTGGACAAAAATTCTTCAAATAGCATGTCTACTAACAAAATGTAAAGTAAAACATTGTAATCTCATAATTATTTAAAATAATATATAAAATTAAATGTGCATGTGATGTGGATCTACTTAATAAGAAGTTCATATATACAATGAGTGAATATATATATATATGAATGAATATGGTTTAGATATGTAAAAGTTAATTGAAAATTTTATCTTATTATATAAAAAGTTTTTATACAATCCATTTTTACTATCATTTTAATAAATATGTCCATTTTATATTATATATATATATACATTCTGATTTATTATATAATTTAAATATTTAAAACATAATTTATATATTTTATATTTTAAAATTTAAAATTTGTTTATATTATTTTTCATTTAAAAATATTAATTTCTTAACATTAGTAGAGAAACGGTCATATATCACATATAAATTAATAGCTAAATCTTATGTTAAAGCGACATTGCAATAGTGTATGGTATACATCCACAATTGTTATAACGACGTAATAACGATGTCCATTATAACAAATCTGTGGTGGACGTTTTACCTGTAATGTTGTCTCTTGTTTCCATCAAGAGATATACAAAGATTTCAATCCACCTTCAATTGACATGCATGTCGTTTTCCTTAAAAACCATTTTATTATCTTTTCCCATTCAACAACAAATTTTTCTTATAACAATTTTTCTAATGTTTTTTTTTTTTTTTAATTTAATGGTTATGTATTTTAGTTTTTTTTTTAATATTTTTTAATCATTTATTTTGTCAAGAATTTCATTTAAATATGATTGATACTTTTCTCATCGATTTTTCTTTCTCCTTGATTTTCTAAGGATGGTTATAGTATCTAATCGAAATGAAATGACGATAAAATTGAAATTAATTAATAATTGGTAACTCAATAAAAATCGATGAAATTTGACCTCTTTTTACATATAAACATCTATTAAACAAAATAACTTTTAAAATTATTTATTGTTTCTTCATATATATATATATATGTTTTTTATATATACAAATTCATGTTTAACCAGAAATATATGAAGTTCAATGTATTATCTTGCGTGGTTGAGAATAAGAGGTCACAAGGTGAAGTCCTTGCATTGACTGCTTTTGTTTATGTAGGGGTTTACTTGATGTCGCCTACGCTTACGTAAGGATTCACTTGATGTTTCTATCCAATTAGCATACACTAATCTACGTGATCCGCTTTACACTGATTACCACCCTTGAAATGAGAGAAAGTGTACAAAAATTTCCTTGAAGTATACTTTCATTATATATATATATATATATATTATTATATAAAATTTGTTATAATAGAGTATTTGACAAGTTGAAGCATGAAAAGTGCATGGCAATATGTGTTTCATATATATAATGGACTAGTTTAATTTGTTTGAATGATGGAGTTTGTCATGATGTTTTTTATTTAAGTTTGGTTGAGATTTAAATATATTCAATTGAATTTGTCTGAATATTAATGCTATTATAAATGATGATTGTATTACATTTCATTTAAATATTTCAAAGAAACAAATTATATATATATATATATATATACACTTGTTCATTGGATGTAGCTTGGGTGTTTGGGAGGAATTATTGTTACCCTCCTTGCCAAGGTTTAATTCTTGTAAGTGACATGATGCTCTTGTTGAGCCCTTATGTAATGAATGTAATTGTGACCATACCTTGTTTCTCCGGAATAACAGGTGTTGGCATATTTCCTAGTGAATATAGCCCTTCAGTAAACCACCATTGAAATATATATATATTGATATTAAATTTATTATAATATAATATTTGGAAAAGGTATGCTTAACAAAAAAATAAGTTTATTAAGATTGCAACAAAGTCCTTAATAAATATAAATGCCAAGACAAAGTGCTTGTGAAAAACAATTTTAAAAGAAGCACATAAGATAACACAATGGGATGACGAAGAAGAGCATCTACATGGAAACGTAGTGAAAATTTTGAATTTTCCTCCCAAGACCATTACAATGAAGTTGGAAGAACACAAGAGCATAAGACACACCAAAATGGTACTTTGGGAGCATGTAAAACAACATAAATGATACAATGGGGAAGGGAATAAAAACTCATGTGTGCATAAGTATTATTGATTGAGAAGGATAATGATAATGGGTCATGGGAAATTAGGGATGGTTAGTTAGAGATTTGAGAGCTTGTGGGCAAACCATGGTTAATATGTTCAACAATGTTTAGTAGATTAATAAGGTCAATGTGTAAGGAGGTAGTTGATTAAGACATTAGGTAAATCATAGTCAATCACAACTTAGATGATCAACAAGGGTTAAGGTTTAATTGTTTAATGGGCAAGCAGATGGGAAAGGGGTTAGTGGGTTAGGAAGTTTGTGGGTTAAAGGATTAGTGGGTTAAGTGGTTAATGGGTTAGTGGCTAGGGTAGTAGTGGTCATGGTCTTAGAGGGGTTAGTGAGTTAAGAGGTCCAAGGATTCGTGGATCGATTATAACTAACCATGGTTGAAATGGTTAATGATGATCAAAGGTGGTAAATTATGGTCAACAATACTCAACCATGGCCAATGAGGGCTAAGGTAACTAGCAGTTACTAGGATTCATGGGTTAAGAGGTTTGTGTGTTATGGGATTAATGGGTTAGTGTCTAAGGTGTGAGAGAGTTAAGGGTTCATGGTTACTTGGTTTAATCGATTTAGAGTTGGTTGGGAGTTTGTGGGTCAACCATGGTTAATCATAGTTAATATGTTCAACAATTGTTAATGGGTCAATAAGTTTAGAGGGTAAAGAGGTTACAAGATCAGGGGATTAAGGATTAGTGGATCAACCGTGGTTAATGATGATCAATGAAAGTTAAAGTTTAGTGGTCATTGGGATTACTCGGTCATGGGGCATGTCAATTAGGGGGTTAGTGGGCTAGTAGGTAGGGGATTAGTCAAACTCAAGGTGGGTCAAGGGTTAGTACAATTAGTGGGTTACCAAGGTTAGTAGGTTAGGATAATTATGTGGTTTAGAAGATTAGTATTTTACATGGTTAATGAGTTAGTTGGGGTTTGCTAGGTTGGTTCATGGCTAAGGGCTATTAAGGGCTACTACAGGGTCAACCACAGTCAACATTTGTTAATATGATCAAGGGAGGGTAAGGGTAGTGGATTAGGAGGTAAGTCATGGGTTGGGGGATTAGTGGGTTAAGTGGTTTATGGGTTAGTGTTGGACGGTTAGTGGGTCATGAGGTGGGTTTGGATTTAGTGGGTAATTGGTATTGGTGGGATATGATGCTTATGGGATAAGGGAATAATTAGTTAGGTGGTTAATGGGTTAATGGATAGAGGGTTAGGGTGATGGTGGGGTTAATGGGTTAATGGCTAGAGGGTTAGGAGGTTGGTGGGGTTAATGGGTTAGGAAACTCAAGGGTCAATATGGTTAATATAGTCAATAAAACCAACAATCCCAAGCATGATCAATGTTGTCGACCATGGTCAATATGGTCAATGATGGGTTAGTGCATTTGACGTTTGTGGGTTGGAAATTAATGGGTTTGGAGGTTAGTGGGTCATGGAATGACTAATTCAGGGGGTATTTGTGGTTAATATGGTTAACCATGGTCAATAGAGTCATGATGCTTGGCCACGGTCAACTATTATGCATGATTGTTACATAATAACTGATATGTAATATTGGAAATGTTTTCAATGAATCGAAGTTAGCTAACAACATTCAATTCTAAAACCTTCAACTAAGAAGTTGGGGGTAAGGGATGTCCATTCCACCAAAGTTGTGCAAGACTTACTCTTGGTCCCACTCCCAATTTCTAATGATTTGCTTGGGCAAGCTAACTCCAATGGGAAAGCATGTTGTTGGTTATATCTAACATTTACTTATTATAATTATTGTTGTTAACATTGTTGTCAAAATATGTTTCATGTTTTTGCTAATAAAGACATTTTATTACACATTAGTAATGACATTTCCATGGACGTATAGGGATGCTGAAATTTGGACATTTTGAAGGGTGTTTATATAAACTTTGTCCCATCCTACAACATTGAGACCATTGGTTGCAAAAGCAACCATTTCAATCAGTTATCAAGGTAGATATATTGGACATTATGTGGATGGTGGATCACCTAAAATGTTGCAGTGCCACTAGCCCCTAGCCACTAACCCATCAACCACCTAAAGCAATAATACCCTAAAGCACATACCTATTTATAACCCACTAACTGCACTATCCCATTAACCACCTAAAGAAATAATACCCTAAAGCACACACCTATTTCTAATCCACTAACCCCACTAACCTAGTGACTCTACTAACCCTTGACCCAACAACCCCCTAACCACTAACACATTAACCACCTAGCCCACTAAACATGTCAACAACTTAACCTACCATTTCTCGAAATCATATACCTCCTAACTAACTGATCCCACTAAATTGCTAACCCTTGATACCCTAATCTACTAACCTCTTCCCCACTAAACATATAATCCACTAATTGCCATTGATCATAATTGAACATGTTGACCACAGCTAATCGAAAAACGTCCAAACCCCTTAATTGGCTAACCTCATTAACCCTGTCCCCTTAACCCACTAACACCCTAGACACTAACTCACTAAGCACATATCCCATTAATAGCTTAACATATAAACCTTCTAACTCCTGAACCCTAGTAACCCAATACTAAACCTTTGTCCCCGTTGACCATGGTTCGACATTGATAACCATAATTAACCATTATTGACCATGTAGACAATGGTTAAATTTAGTTGAATCACAAATCCTCAAACCTCCTAACCAATTAAACCCTCTATCACCTAACCATTGAACCATTGACTCACTAACACCTTATCCACTAACCCACTAATCCCCTAGCTACCTATCCTACTAATGTATTAGCCCACGTACATCCCAACCCACTAACCCTAGCGAATCATTATCCCATTAACTCATTTACCACCTAATTCCATAACCCACAGATCTACTAACTTGTTAATCCTAGTAATCCACTAAACTTTATTCTCATTTTGATCATATTGTCCATGGTTGACAATGGTTGACCAACTAACCCTTACATCCTTAATATAAATAGCTCCTTATCCAATAATCCAAATGACTTTTTTTTTTGTCTGGAAGAAAAAATTAAAGACGACGTTAGGGATGGCATTAAAACTGTTAGGATTTTCCTATACTCCATCCTAGTCCTACTAGCTTTCCAGTCATTTTCATTTTCAATCTTTTAGGGTTTGCATGCACTTTTAGGGTTTGCATGCATTCTAGGGTTTGCATGCATCCCAGTCATTAGTCCCAGCACCTAGCCCTCAGTTAGCTAGCCCCGAGAGCGTCTTCCTAATCAGTTTCAGCCCTCCTAGTGCTTAGTGCGCCCTTCCTTCACCCACTACATGAGATAGGCGCACTTCTTCACCTACTAGTCCAATTATCTTCAGTTAACTGAGTTCTCTCCTTGATTTTAGGCTTGACTCACTCTTAACTGACTTTATCACTCTATTGGACCTCCAATGTGACTAGATTTCCTGTTCTGACTCCAGTTAGCTCCATGTCAGCCCTCCATTGAGCCTCCTTCACTACATTAGTGCTTCCATGTGCCAGTTACACCTACCACACTCAGTTAGACTCAGTTTGACTCCTGGTTGACTATTACTTGTGCATTGATTACTTCATTGATGATGAGGTGGACTCCTAGTTATGCTTTGGTGACTCTCCACTGATTATGGATCTATGCATGAAGGCAAATTCGAATCACACCTAGTGTATTTGAATCCTGAGCATTGTATATTTATTGTTTCACTATTCAGATTAATGTAACATGTGTAATTATTCTGCCTCTATCTGAGCTCCTTTGGATCTATGTTCTTCTGCTCTATTCTTCTTCTGTTATTCCTAAATTCTTTCATTGTGAGGTTTACATCATCTCTTTGGATCTACTATGAGCATTTTCACGTGGTATCAAAGCCATTTGAGAGTATATTCTACCTCCATTCTTGAGAGTCTTTTGCAGGTATTTCGAAGTTCCAGCAGTTGCAGTAGCAGATTCATCAGTTTCTTTTTGCACTCGTTCCAGTAGTCAAAATGATTAATTCGAATGCTTCTTCCTCTCCTATGATCCTCACTCCTTTCAATTATTTTGAATGGAAGAGTGACATGAAAGTACACTTGAAGTCGAGAGGGTTTTCTAGAATGGTTGATGAAAAAGACACCATACCACATTCCGCTGTAGAGAGAATCAAACATCTAAATAAAATGGATGAAGCTTTTGGATTCATATGTCTAAAGATCTACTGTTTCATGTTGAAGGATTGAAGTCTCCAAATGAGTTATGGACAAAATTGGAGAGTCTCTTTAGCAAACAAGATGGGCCAAGAGGCCACATTCTTGAAAATGAATTGGTTGCCCTACAACCTAGCAATTTCGAAAGCATTCAAGAATTCTTCTCCAAATTTCAGAAATTGGTTTTACAATGCAAGCATTGTGGCATCACTAAAAGTGATGAGCAATTGATACTCTCTGTATTGAGCAAACTTGGATCTCAATTTTTTGTCTTTGTATCTACTTTCCATTATGGGCGAATGTCAATCCCTGGATGGAAGTTTCCCACCTTAACAGCCTTTACTGAAGCTCTCATTCAAGAAGAGGACAAATTGATTCAAATGGGTGCCATCAAGGCCTCCAAAGATCTAGCTCTTCTAGCTGGAGAAGCAAGTGGAGCGAATGCAAAAGGGACGAAAAAAGACAAGGACAAGAAGCCATCTAAATCCAAAAATGACAAACACAAGAGACCTAATTGCTCCTACTGCAAGAGAGGAAACCATCTTGAGAAAGCTTGCATGCACAAGAAAATAGACCTACTAACCAAGCTTCTTGAACAAAACAAAATTGTTGTTCCAAAAGAAGCAAAGATGTCTGATTCTGGAAGTGGATCTGATGATTCCCATGCATTGATGGCTGGTTCTTCAAAGTCAAAATCCCTCCTCATAGATTCTGGAGCCTCCAACCACATGGTTACCTCTGAAGAATCTTTTTCCTCTTTAGATCTCAAAGATGGGCCTACTATTCAAATGGGAGACAACTCTCAAATTTCTGCCAAAGGATTGGGTACAGTACATATGGAGCATGGTAAGTTCAAAAATGTTTTATTTGTTCCTTCTCTAACAGCTAATTTGTTGTCAGTATATCAGATGACTCATACAGGATCACCAAAGCAAGTAACTTTTGGTCCAAACACAGTAGAGATTACAGAGATTTACACTGGAAAGATTATAGCAAATGGGGTTGCTAATCATGCCTCTAAGGCATATGAGTGGTCACACTGCATGCCCTTCTCTCTGACTGTTCCTTCAGATCTTGATCAAGATCAGAGTGACTCCTCTTCTAATGAAGAAGAAGATCAAGATTTTGATATTGAGATCATAGTTCAAGAAGATTTAGATCCAGAACCAACACATATTCTCAGTCCAAATTCGAGGTCAATATGGG
Organism: Larix kaempferi; assembly: GCA_027924585.1. Classification (NCBI taxonomy): domain Eukaryota; kingdom Viridiplantae; phylum Streptophyta; class Pinopsida; order Pinales; family Pinaceae; genus Larix; species Larix kaempferi. The sequence continues at coordinate 33,798,554 of BSBM01000017.1, forward strand.
CTCACACAGTCCTTGCTACTACTGAGAACACATTTGAGGATTCATCTGTTCACAGAACTACCAGACTCCAGCATTATGCCATCTACCTCTCAATGAGAGATGCAGCATGATGATGGGTTTCTCTCTTCCATCACTTGGGAAGACTCCTCATGTTCCATTCGCTCCAGTTGCAGAAAGAATTCCTGAGAGACTTGCTTCGTCCCATACATCCTCTACACAGTGGAAGGAACATCAGAAGACTAGATCCACATCTAGCACCTGTTTTGGCATCCTACAGGGGATCAACTTGTAAAGTTTTTTGCAGAAGTTTTCACTGATGAAAGCTTCCTTCTTTTCTGCTTAGTATGATGGTTCTTTGAGTTATTTACTGTTCTTTTGAAGGGGGGGTATTTTTCCCATGAGGTTTTCCCCATTTCCTTGGTTTATGGACAGTTCTTTATTTTTCTATCATTATTTGATTGTATGGGTGACCTTTGGTCCTAGTTACCAAGGCCCAGGATGGATTAAGGGGGGGTGTTAGGATTTTCCTATACTCCATCCTAGTCCTACTAGCTTTCCAGTCATTTTCATTTTTAGTCTTTTAGGGTTTGCATGCACTTTTAGGGTTTGCATGCATTCTAGGGTTTGCATGCATTTTTCATGCATCCCAGTCATCAGTCCCAGCACCTAGCCCTCAGTTAGCTAGCCCCGGGAGCTTCTTCCTAATCAGTTTCAGCCCTCCTAGTGCTTAGTGCGCCCTTCCTTCACCCACTACATGAGATAGGCGCACTTCTTCACCTACCAGTCCAGTTATCTTCAGTTAACTGAGTTCTCTCCTTGATTTTAGGCTTGACTCACTCTTAACTGACTTTATCACTCTGTTGGACCTCCAGTGTGACTAGATTGCCTGTTCTGACTCCAGTTAGCTTCATGTGCGCCCTCCACTAAGCCTCCTTCACTACATTAGTGCTTCCATGTGCCAGTTACACCTACCACACTCAGTTAGACTCAGTTTGACTCCTGGTTGACTATTACTTGTGCATTGATGACTTCACTGATGATGAGGTGGACTCCTAGTTATGATTTGATGACTCTCCATTGATTATGGATCTATGCATGAAGGCAAATTCGAATCACACCTAGTGTATTCGAATCCTGAGCATTGTATATTTACTGTTTCACTATTCATATTAATGTAACATGTGTAATTATTCTGCCTCTATCTGAGCTCCTTTGGATCTATGTTCTTCTGCTCTATTCTTCTTCTGTTATTCCTAAATTCTTTCATTGTGAGGTTTACATTATCTCTTTGGATCTACTGTGAGCATTTTCACAAAAACATCGTCTTTAACATTGATGCAGGCTTTTGTACAAATAAAAAAATAGGTACGAAAGGGCTAGAAAGGGGCTTTCTTTGTTATTCCATTAGTTAACTATATTGTGACACAAAGAGCAAAGAAGATGACAATGAGAGGCTAGAACGGGGTTTTCTTTGTTATTACATTAGTTAATTACAATGCGACACAAAGAAGAGGACAGGGAGAGGCTAGAAAGGTGCTTTCTTTGTTATTCCATTAGTTAACTACATTGCAACACAAAGAGCAAAGAAGAGGACAAGGAAAGAAGTGGAGGAGAGAAGAGGGAAATCCAAGGAAGGAAAGGAGAACCAAAAAAGGAAAAGAGATCAAATAAAATAGAAAGCATGAGAAATGGAAAAAGAGTATTGATGATCAACTAAGTGTTTTTGCCAAAACTACATTTTTTTTAATGACATGTCAATTTTATCTTCTATTATGTTTTTACTTATTTTATTCTTTCATTCACCATTCATTTCCTTCAATATATCATATTAAAAAAAATGAGCATTTACAAACATACTTAAAAATGAATATACAAATCCATTGAAAAATAATATACAATTTACAAAAATATCATATCTAAAAATAAAACCCTTATTTACATGTAAGAAACTCTAAAAATTACGTAAATAAATCTTTGTTAAAAAAATCTTTGATATATAATTATTTAAAATAAATGTGAAATTTAAATAAATATAGTATTTTGAGTATACCCACATTAAAGTATAATTTCAAAATATTTGTTACAATAACGATCTTCTTAACCTTTTAACTCATCATAACTATGGCAATTTAGGACAGCTTCTCTTAAACCAAACACATAAATAAAATTTGAAAAAAAACCAAATAAATTTTTACATTTTTTAAATTCAATATACCAAAGTTAGTCTTAATAGATATTAATGACTTATATTTTAAAAAATCCCTCTAACATAATTATTAAAAATAAATATAATAATTTTCAATATCCCGTCCTTATCTTTAAATATTTATTTTTCATATAATTGTTTCTTTGTTCTCTAATTAAATATCATAGAATATAATCAACTTTAAAGATTTTTAACCTTTTTATTCAATTATATAAATACAAAATATAATTAATAATCATTAAATATAATTATTAATATTTTAATTAAATATTATATTTATATATAAAAACATATAAATATATCATATATCACTTTTTCCAAGTCAATAATTACCAATTTTGACTCATTGTGAGGTTTTGTACATGTCAATTTACAACTACAAATTTCACATGCATGTGGTGCATACCATTCATGGAGCTAATAGACTTAAGATGGCTATAAATGTTATGCATCTACCTTTGCTTGACACTTGTTCAAAAGGGTGTTATTTTGAGGTTTTGTACATGTCAATTTACAACTACAAATTTCACATGCATGTGGTGCACTATCATTCATGGAGCTAATAGACTTAAGATGGCTATAAATGTTATGCATCTACCTTTACTTGATACTTGTTCAAAAGGGTGTTTTAGATTCTTCTCTAATCAAATAAATTAACGTATCCCATTGATTTGGGATGTTTCTAAATGGTGTGTTAGGCTTAAAATGTATGTATGTTGATGAATTTTTTTGGGTTGTGTAATATAATGTAGGTTGTTCATGTTAGATTGTCAAACAAGAAGATAGTAGTAATGATCTGAAAGTAGAAGAAGATGGAGGTATAAATGAGATCACTTTGATATTATAATTCACTAGAGGCAATTACATAATTTATTGTAGTTTTCAAAATAATTGTAAATTATTTATAATTATATTTTTATTTTCAAGATTTATATTGACAAGAAATTAATTAATTATATATATATATATATATTATTTGAAAGAAAATATAGACAAAATGGTGTTCAATTATTCTTTTGTGGAGAGGAATGGAATGCTCGACCAAAGGGAGAGGAAGGGAATAAAAGCTTGATTACTAATAAGTGTTGATGTGATTTAAGAAGTGGAAGTAGTCATTTACTTATTAATATGAATTGTTTTAAACTTGTTAATTAATTATTTTTGTTGATGTCATTTCCTAATTGTATACATCATATGGGAGAACCCCTTGATAGTGGTTGTTGGGGGCGATTGTTCATCCTCGATATTGTTTGACTATGGGGGACAACATCGCCATCCTAACTCCTCAGTGTAACCTTGGATTTGTTCTATCCTTATGAAATTATGTGTGTCATTAATGAAAAGAAAGCCATAACTCCATAGATCACTTGGCAAAGTGTTGCTTTTTTTATAACATAGGTAATGGGTAAGAATTGTTTCTATAATGTAATAAAACCCATCCATTCAAATAAGAAAAATAAGAAAACTAAGAAGAGCATATCATTGTTGTCAGCCCCTAGGAACCTAAAAATTAGTGAGTTTATCGATCAGTCGGTCAGTGGGAACACACAAGCTACAGATCAATTGTGGCTTTGCTCCTTTAAGCAAGCATATGTAGTAGCGAAAGTAGCATATCCAAGGTAGAAACTACCACAATGGTTGTAGTTCCCATACCATTATAATCTTTGTCCATTTCTCCATAAAAGATGGGGGCAAAGGTAGTTTGAATGGGGTAGCTACAAGTAGGTGAGTTGGTGGAATGATGGATGAAGAGTGGGTAAAAGGAATTTGAATATCAAGCTCTGGATGATAGGTAGATGTTCACTTATATATGGATAGTGGGGTGATTGTCTATTCCTTTGAAAAGAATGGAATTGAATTACTTTAATGCAAGTCGAACTTCACTTATATCCTTGAGGGGTGCCCCTACTATAATCCCACGAGGGAATAAATGTTATTACCTTGAGGTGTACCTTGGATACAAGATATCTTACCTTAGTGCCCCAAAACTCCTTATCAAAAGATATGATAAATTATTATGATTGTGATATACCACACAACTCCTCCCTTAGATCAATTTCAAACACCTTGATATGTGGCACCACGAGTAATCTAACATGTAAAGTACCACAAAATTTCACAAACTAATGATTGTTCATTCTTGTACTAGGGAATTTTATGTTATGGCTCATAATATTGAATTTTGCATGCAATAGTCAAACCTTACATGTTCTTCAAAGGTTCAACATGGTGCAATTATGGTACCTATACATATAGGTAGCTCTTCTTATAAATTCAATTTTTTATAACCTTCATCTTCATACTATTTTTTCCTAGAAAACCTTCATCTTCATACTATTTTTTCCTAGAAAACCTTCATCTTCATACTATACAACTCAAGAGGTTCAAAAAATGACAAGGCTTTTGATGGAGCATTGTGATAGAAAATTGACAAAACGGTGGTCAGTATAAAACTAATAGAATAGGCACATGGAGCCTCCTAGATTTCCTGCATCTTTATCCTTCTTGGAAATATGACTTTCCTTTACTGCAACATCTACAATTTCCATTGTTCAATTCATTTTTAAACTCAACTTAGTGAAAAAATGGATGTGTTCTATTTGCTTGAGCAAGATCAAACAAAGGATTGAATAAAGGAAAGTGGAAATATTGCATTTTCCAAAAACATTGTGATCAATTGTAAGCCTTGTTATATCTTCAACAAATTGGCACATTTCATATGGATTCCATCATGATCTCTTAGGAATCCACATAGAATCATTAGAACATAAGAAGCGAAGGTATTATTTCTCTCCTTTCTTTATTTCACTTGTGCATTTGATTATCATATTCTAGGTGTTTCCAACATTCCCTTCCACTCACAACATCTCTTGATTGTAATGCATCCTTGTTTGACTATTTTTATTAATGTATATTTAAAAATCAATCCCATTACCCATGTGTAGACAACATTTTACTTTGGACATTATTGTGGTAGTAGTTGCAATCAAGTAATTACAAAAATTACAAAATTATTCATTTTCTCTTGGTGATAGACTTGTTGTAATATTTCCATCTGTTTTTGCCCCTTTCCCCATATCATGAGACTTGCCCACAAAAATGTACGATGATAGTGATAGTTACATGATTGAAACTAATAAATTGGGATTTATCATTGATTCCATTGGTTGCAAGTGCTGTTATGCACATATAACCTCCAAAATCATCCCATAAAAGTGGCACCACGAGTGACATGACCAACTAATTTCCATTTTCTCATCCTCATTTTACCCCTTGATATTATACCCTTCATGAAAAAGCATATTCTATGCTCATCCTTCACTAACTTTGCTCCTCTTATGCGATTGTGATGGATTTATGATAACAAACTTTTGAACTTTATTTGTCTCACTTGTATTTCTCTTCTTGGTCTTGGTAAAACTATCGCACTTCAAATCCCCAGTCTCTTAAAGCTTCTTGTGATGCATTTTTTTTCTTTCATACATTTTTTTCGCCAAGAGATAAAGCTTATGAAATTTCTATAAATCCTTTGTCTATCACTCTAATAGAAGTTTTAGAACTAGAGAGTCAAAACCCTAATATTATATATGGTTCTCACACATAATTTAAATCTTCTAACCTTGTAATAGGTTCTCAACCGATACACATTTCATAAGCCATATATCTCAACAAAGAGAAGTTGATAAGGAAAAAAATTCCATTGCAATAGAGGTCAAGGTGAAGGGTTTGAATTAAATGGTTCCACCAAGCACAAGAAGAGGCCAAGGCAAAGAAAGTGCAAAAAAATTATGTTGTGAATTCATAATTGTTGCACAAGAAGAAGAAAGTTAATGGTAAATATTAGCTCGATAAAAAGTACGAATGCAAAATATATCTGATTTTAGTGGGGATAAATCTAAGGGGTAAAATGGGGAATGGATAAAACATGAAGGGGCTTGTCTCCCATAGCATTGCTTTTGTGGGAGGCATCCATGTTATAGGTGTATAACTATGCTTATGACCAATGAAATCACTTGGAAATGTCGAGTCATTGGTTTCAATCATGTAACTATGGTTTTCATTGATGAAAGGGTAATGAAAAGTCATGTAGAGCAAGATAAATTGTTTTGAAGCTTTGAATTTTTATTTTTATTTTTCTCTGCGGGGATCAATATCCACAATCACTTTGGTATAAACCCCTAGACAATCATAGATGACCAGTCGAATGCCACTTGGAGGTCCCATTACCTTTGCAACTTTCTCCCAACCCAAGACCATCACAACTAGCTTGAATTCAAACCCATATACACCTTGATAACACACAATGTACCCTTAATAGCTATTGATGGGTTTGAACTCACAACCTCCCAAAAATAATCACTTACAACCAATCAATAATCACTTGGGTTTGAACTCACAAAATCACAACCATGCCAGCGAGAGGGCTCTTTATTTTTCTACGGTGTCTAGTTCCATCAGTACTTTTTTAGAGAAGAAGCACTAATGGAACTAGACACAGTGGAAAAATAATAAGCCCTCTCACTGGCATGGTAGAAGGCTAAATGGATTTTGAAGAGCAAGGTTACTTGGATCGCAAAGGGTGATGACAATACAAACTTTTGTTCACCGCCAAGCCATGGTACAAAGGGAAAACAACAATTTGGAAAATATTTGATGAAATGGGAATGAAGTGTAATGATTTTGTCCATTTCTCAGGTTATTGTTGCTCATTATAAAAGGATGTACATGGATGAGTCCTCCATATGGGACAACATAGCGATAACTACTTATTGTGATGGATAGCTAAATGAAAATCAGAACAAATTCTTGATGACCTCGATAATGAAGGAGTGTGTTGGATAATTTGAGATCATTTTAGTCGGATAGAGCCCTTGGGCCAGATGGATGGTTTGTGGAATTCTACATTGCATTCTAGAATTGATAGAAGAGGACATATTATCATCACAATGGAAGAATCTTGGGACATGTAATACACACTCTTGTTTGAACAATTCCTTTACAATGTTCCAAAGTACAGAGATCCCATTTATTTAAGCACTATCACTCCATATTGTAGCTGTTTAAATATGTTATGATTTGGATTTTTTCCAATTTACATATTTTCGATTATTTTTGTCTAAAATATGGCCAAAAATTTAGAAGAGTGGTTGGAATTATAGATAGCAATTATTGAGATTGCACAATTTAGGTGCAACGGGGATATTTGAGGGTGTTGAATACATTTATGCATTCAAAAATGCAATTTTAGCAATGAATAATTGCAATTTGATTAAAAAATTATATAATTGAATTAACTGAAAAAATCCAAAATATTTAAACTACTGCTTAAAAATTGGTTCACTTCACTTTTATTTTCCATTCTTACAAACGTCGTTGACTTCTAGAATATCCCTCTCACCTCTGCTCTCCTTGATCATATATGTATCTCTCAGCTCTCAGAGGTGAGAGGGATATCCCTCTTGTCATCTTCTAGAATATCCCTCTCACCTTATTTAGCATTGGCATTGTGTGTTATCTGTCATGGTTACCTCCTCATTGTTGGCTTTCCCAAACCTATGATCTAGTCATGCATATATGTTATGGCTACCTCCTCATTGTTGGGTTTCCCAAACCTATGATCTAGTCATATATTGACTCATTATTGATGGAGTGGTTAAGGATCCACTTTCACTTACAAGAGAGTGGAGCTTTCATCTAGACCCATTGCTTGAATCACACCCAAATTTTGATGAGGTCTTGGATATCTTTCCTCATATGTGTTGTAGGAAAATGAAGTGTTTCGATGATCAACAATGGGGGAAGAGATATAACCCCATCCATTTAAGAGGCCTTCCATTTATGCAATGTGGTCTTGTAATTTCTTACTAAAATCCTTGATATCTTCATCGACTCGTTGGTGGGTCTCTATGAAATTTTAGAGCTAGTGGGGTCTTGATTTGGACAATCGGGTCTTGATCCATCCTTTGTATTCCTTTTCTCATTGCGAGAGAGATAAATGCAGTGCCAAAGTATGAAGGGATCACACTAAATGTGTTTTGCCTCTCATGTCTCTCTTAATTTTGTATGGGACATAGATATCTATGGAAGCAACATTGTGACCATCAGAATGGGACTTTTTTGTAATAAAAAATCTACATAAATTGGTGATCTCTAGCCTCTATTAAAGTCGCATCTAGTAGTCCCTAGCAAATGTTCATCTCCACATAGATATACACAATTGCAAATTTCTTTCCTCTCATCGTGTTTGGGTTAGTTTTTAGGTAGTCCCAAGACTATCCCTAATGATTTTGAATATTGGAGGACTCTGAAACTAAATTAGAAGGCAAGGAATATTTACCCATAGAGCATGGATTGGGTTGAAACATACATGCCATTTGAAAGGGTGAGAGTTGGGTTTACCTAATAACTAGGGACCACCCATCATTATCAAATCTATGTCCTGAGACGAGTTTGAATACATATGTGTCATAGCCACAAACCCTCATTTGGACCTTGGGAATATATCCCAGCACATGCTCCCAAGAGTGTTTAACCCATTTAAGGAGCTTTGGTTCCTCATACTTGTGGGCATGAAAACAACCAATGAGGGATTAATCTATGTAAAGGACGACTTTATCCCTGAAGAGGGTCAAATCCACTATTGCCTTCAATTTCTCCTTGAAATGTTAACACATTTAGCCTCGCCTTTGCACATTTTTTTCTTGAGTATGACTAAGGTTGGGGATACAGAATTGATGAAAGAGACATAGCATGGGTCTTAGGCGAAGCCAAAGGGGAGAGTTTTGGATGACCTTGGATAGGTCTTTATTGAACCAGTGTGCTTGGAAATCATCATGATGGAACTGTTCATGAGGATTCTAAACAATGTCAATTGTGCAATGATTAGGGGAAATGATTGACAAGTGCAGGGGTAATGAGGTTGAGAGGAATGTGGTGGTGGAATCCAAACCAATGGATGTTAGAGGGGGGATGTGAACATTCCAAAAAGGATGACTCGAACCGTTTTGCACGTAGAGGGATGTGCTTCGATAGTGTTTGAGGGAAAGGACAAGGATACTTTTATTTGATGAAGAACTAGTACTTGGATTTAAAACCCTAGAGCCACAATTTTCCCAGTCTATAGCTCTCCTCCATTCCTTAATCATTCACATGAACACACACGTAGACGGAGAGATTGAATGCAACTCTGACAATAACAACATCCAAAGAAAATAGTTGACATTTAATGCTTCTTTAGATGTCAATTTAAACATTTTAATAACATCAATGAAATAATAGAGGTCTCAATTATAACCAGAAATTTTCTAAACCTTTATATATTCACATTCTTGGTATTTTTTATAGATGTTTTCACTACAATATTTTAGAGAATATACCATTGAAATTTCCTCCAAAATACTTCATTTTTGGATTCAATGTATTTTTTAATTTTTGTCATTTGGGTGGCAAGTCAAGAGGTAAATTGTGTACTCAAGTGGTAGTGTTTAATTACAACCAAAGTAACGTCCACAAATGCCACTAATGAAACACCAATGATGTCTCTTTGTCAATGAAAATAATGTCTATAATTACAATCATAGTAACATCCATATAAATGTCTAAAAACATCCACAAAAATGTTCACAATTAAGAATAAAGAAACAGCTAAGGTTACCTCAACACTTGAGACCTCTATCATTTCATTGATAATTGTAATACCCTCAGTTTGACCCTTGGAATATATTGGATCCATCATGTAAATGTTTTCCTTATTTGAGCTACATGATAGGCTCATTAAACTAATCAAAATGTTATGTAAGTATTTTGTTGATTAACAACATGAATGGTCAAAGATGGTTGTATAAGATGCACCAAAGTGGCTATGATTCCACTAGAGGGAAAGAGGAAAGGGGGCCTATGGGGGATTGAATCCTTGATTTCCAAGTGTCATCCATAGAGCCAGTCCAATTGCTTCCATGAGCCTTGAATGAGCCAATTACTTCCTTTTTACTATGTTCACTCAATCATTTAATTTTTGTGTGAGGTTGGTGGGAGAAATCCCTTCGTGTAGTTATGGAAGGATGGGGATTGAAGGAGTTCTAGGAAAGACACACGATTCCCTTCTCTACATTCATAAGTTATGTCAAGGGAGCCTGTTGCTTGCTCCTCTATCCTACTCGGGGAGTCAGAGTTGTCGACCTTACCTTTTCACACATGCACGCTTGCAAAATTATCACGCATTCCTCCGTATGCTAAGACTCACTCTCACAAACACTGACCCGATAACACAATACACTCATACCGTCACCCAGACATTTTCCTCACAATTGACATCCTCAGTTTTTCCTATACTAAACTTGCGTACACCTTGGAAGCACTCGGCAAGATGGATCACCGAGGGACCTGGATTGGTGAAGGTATCCCTGAGCCTTGAAGGGTGTTGGGTGGGACATATTGTTTAGCCTTGAAGGGTGTTGGGTGGGACATATTGTTTAGCCTTGCATTTATACTCGTTTACCCTTGTGTTCAGACTGCCATCATGGGCACCATCCATTCGTTTTAGATTTACACAAACCCTAGATAACACAAACACTCACCTTCACAGACATAGAGACTTACCCTTGCGCTCGGACACTAACCTACGGGGAGACCTCCTTCGCTCGTTTTGATACTTGTATCGATCAATAAACATTGTGTTTCACCCTAAACTCGAACCTTTATTCGATATGTAGATTGAAGAGAGAGAGTGATAGTTGGTTGTAATTGAGCCATGAGGCCTGAGACCGACCCTTCGTGTGCTACTACTCGTATATGCTTAAGAGGCCATGAGAGAAAGCTACAGGTAGATCTTGAGCATATGTACTCGATTGGAATATTTCTATGCACACACTGGAAACACTTAGAAAGAAGGAATGCCCGAAGGACCTAGATTGGAGAAGGGCATGCCTGAGCCTAGAAGGTGTTGTGTGGGACAGGTATTGTGGATCCAAGGGATATGCTAGCTGAGTGAGAATACTGTATAGATATGTATGACCATTTGGCTGAGCATGTAGAGTAGAATGGTTTGTAGGCCAAGATATAGAGGCCTATAGGTGTTTCCTTCTCCTTGGTGGACTCATAGCCTGGCTTGTGGGTGGACTCTCAGTAGAAATAGTATATGTTGGACAAAGTACCTATGGTTGGGTGGAAAATTGCACTTACATGGCCAGTTGCTTGGATCTTTATTCCAGACAAGTGTTCTGTTGTATCTAATATGTGCTTGATCTATTATTTATTGTTATTTGAATCTAATATGTGCCATGTTGTTATGATTATGCTTGTGATGTATTATGTTGGTAAATGCATCTTTTATGGGTGTGGATGAAGTTTAATTCCTTTGTGTTTATATTATGCATCTTCACACGTATTTATTTCTTATGGATCATATGTGGCCTTCGGGCTTGATCAAGAACCCATAAATCAATTCCTATTCCCCTCTATGGTGTTCGGCTGATGAACGGGGACGTTACAATAGTGTCCTTAGAAATTTCTAAATTAGTGCCTTAAAAAAAGTTTGGTGTAAAGTATTTACCTTGAAAGTTAGTGTGGTCACACGTGCATCCAATATATAACATATAAAACGCTAACCCAATAACCTATACAAAATGTTTTGAATCCAAAACCTAAAAGAACATGATAGACCAACATACAAACAATGTACATCGAATATGAGTGTGAAACACAACTCCCAAAGTGATAATAATGATGAGTTACATAATCACCCTGATATATTAGAAGAACAACTCTCACATAACCCAAGTGCATCCATATATCCAAATTAGAAATCCATGTATACAATAATGACTCTATTGACCTTTATCTACACATATTATCACTCATTGTCGATGAGGGTCCACTATTAGGCCAACCCATGTTACAAATTCATTTAACTCCATTACATAAACATTAAACCCCATATATATCCCCATTAGGTTTAAACACTAACCCACTTGCCCATCCATTAACAACCTTTAACCCACTAACCATTAACCTAATAACACGTAACCCCTAACACATTAACCCCACTAACTCATAACTACTAAATTGTTAACATGTAACACAACAACTCAAAAACACATTACTAAACTAACCCAATAATCCTAATTAACCCCTAAACCTTAATGACCACTAACCCATTAAAATCTAACTCATTAAACCCTCACCCACTAAACTACTAAACTATTGACCCACTAACCCCTAACACAAACTCTAACCATCAACTAACCCACTAATCATTCCTTAACCTCTAATCCATTAACCCTTATCCCACGAACCCCTAAGTATTGACACTTTTGTCACCAAACCACTAACCCTTAACCCCTTAACGATTAGCTATTCACACATTAACCCTTAACAACCAACATATTAACTCACTAACTAAGACTTAATCCCTAACTCACTAATGCAATAATCCTTAACTATTAACCCTTACTCACACCAATCCATTATCCCCTAACCACTAGCTCACTAACTAAGCCCTAACCACTAACCCACTAGCATTTGATTTTTGTTTGAATTCTCATTTTTATATAACTTCCTTTTATATATTTTATATTAAAATTATAATATAACAACTCGATGAAAAAGTCTAAAATACATGATAATAATAATTAAACATTAAGAAAATATAACACTGAAAATTTAAAATTTCATGTTTGAGTGATATTAAGAAATCAAAAAATGTTGACCTTATTTTGTAGTGGATAAATATTTAATAAATAAAAATTTAATGTCATATTACTATTTGACTAATACTCGTGCCTTATACAATGGTATTTCAAGGATGGAATTATATTATCAACTATGACCAAGCATTACCAAGCATTATCACTTAATGGGTAGATGCTTCATAAATAGCCCAGCAATACTTACATCATCCAAAATACATTTATATATTTGTGGGGGGGCTTCATCAAGGGTGTTATACACAACGTAACACCCTCTATCCCTAAAAAGTTGCTTCATTTCGAAGCATAAGGGATTAACACCATCTGGCTCTCTAAGAAAGTGTTGTTGGGGATAATGCTAGAGTTGGAGTTAAAAAAGTGTAAAAAGTAATCATCTTATAAAGAACTTTAGATGACCTAAGGTAGTAGGCGATACTTATCTGTTCGATGGAGTTCTCAAGCACCCCGAGACACGCGAGGATGTGTTGTTGGATCTCTCATCCAACGATGCACCCTCATGCATCGTCGGGTGCTCAAGGATTATGTCTGGTGCATCAGCTTCACCCAAAGCAATGTAGGTGTAGAAGGTGTCAATGCAAAAGATAGTCAACTTGCAAAGAACTTTAAACAACCCAAGACAATGTGGGTGCAGAAGGTGTCAGAGCTATAAAGATGGCATGGTGTTCTCAGTAGTGAAGTGAGATACATTGTGTTGGAATTAAGGGAACTCACTTAATTATTTTTATAGCATACACTAACCTATCATGGGAAATGGCCATTATGCATAATACACTCTCATGAAAACATTAAAAAAATTAGTAATCTTTAATATTAATGCAAATTATTAGATCTAGAAACTTTGTCAATATAACACAATAATAGATAATAAAAATCGCAGAGGTGCACATAATTTTTTTTACATATATCTTATAATATGGTAATATTGCACATGTAATTTTTGTTGACAAAGTTTGTATAGAAGTATTGAGCTTTGTCAAGAAAATTATGGTTAAAACATTTATGTGGTGTGTTATGAGAGAGATGTGTAAGTCCTTTTCTGTTCAATATGGAGTTGATATGTGGTATTTGAAAAATGTTTCAATGTTTAGCGTAAATAAAAAAAATTCAATATCCACCTTAAGTAAAATATTTCAATATAACTAAACTGATTTGGTACATTAATTTCAACTATACATTAAAAAAGAGCCTCTAAGGTGTAGACCATTTGGCGATAGGGTGCATTGTTAAGGCACTCCTTGTGACATCGCGAGTTCATACTTCGACTGAGCCCAGGTCGAACTTATGACCAACCTTTCCAGTAATAGTAACCAGAATATGTCTGAACCCAAATACAACTTCCAGTTGTTTCAGGGCGCTTGGTCATGAAGGGTATTTTAAAATTATTATGCCATGATTATAAGGTCTAGGCCATGTTAAGGTCGTTGCGTGAGTAGCGTTGGTACGCCTAGGGGTACAATGGTAGTGGATTGGAATGGACCCTGTGTCACTCGAAGATGAGCCCAACCGTAGTTGTTGATTCCCGTATTTACGAAAAAAAAACTATGCGTTGAAAAATAATTTGACTCGTTAATTTTTAATGATATATTGCATTGATTTGAGTGAAGATACACTCCCAAATAAACAAGTTGCATTGAGTATGCTAAAGTCGAGGATGAATTACATTACATATTAAGACCAAATAACATGGAATAAAATGCAAATAGAAATATGAGAAACACAATGCCAAAAAACATGAAATAATAAAATGAATGTGATCGGAACAGGAATATAATACATGGAAAAATGCCTATAAATATAAAATAAAATAGAATGTAAATAGAATGAATCCTAATAGAATGGACAATTATTGTTAGAGGCAAATATATGATGATTATGTATTATCAAATGAAATTATATAATGAGAGATATTACCAATCTCAGTTCTAATTTTATAAGCACTTGCATGTGACTGTAATCCACATAGATCCATTTTAACTTTGGATTTATCATATGTCTAGAGGGATCAAATCCATGAGGTGCAAATGTTTTTTCTAGTTTTTGCATTCTAAAAAAGGTTTGCTCCTTGAACTATGGGCGCATGATATATTGAAAGTTAAACTGGATCTATGTTGCTTTAAACCATAACCTTAAGAACTCACAATGTTGCAAACAAAACCTTAAAATCAACCTCCAAATTGAAAATTTCGAAACCATGGCCTTAAAACCTTGTAGTGCTACTAGTAACACACATTCCTTATTAAAGTCAAATTTCCAATATTTTTAACAGTAACACCCTATTTTTTCAAATAACTTTTAGAATTTAATAAACCATCATTATAATAAAATCAACATAAAAAAAAACATTTTTTAAGTTTTTATATTTAAAAAACCATATTTGAAAAGGTAATATATAAAATGTCAATTAGATTTGGCTTGAGTGGTGTTATCCTTCATGTTTTGAATTAATGCTTTATATGTTAATGACACATAAATGAGGGAGGAAGGATAAAGGTAATATATAAAATGTCAATTAGATTTGGCTTGAGTGGTGTTATCCTTCATGTTTTAAATTAATGCTTTATATGTTAATGACACATAAATGAGGGAGGAAGGATAAGGTTGAGCAAATAAATATAACTAATCAACGATTAGGCTATCCTATTGACACAAGGATACCCGATTGACACAAGGATCATAGTATACTATTGGAGTTTATATATTGTCACAAATTTGTCCTCACAACCAATGTGGGATAGAAGAGAATGATATTTTATAGTTTTAAATGTTATAATAAGATGTTACAAGATAGATGCTTCTCACTGTTATTATTCAAACTATTATTGACATGCACATAGATCATATATAAGGAAAGGAAGGTTGAACAAGTGAACATAGTCACCCCACACTTCAGTCATGGACATATCCCATTGTTATTATTCTTATTTTTTATATAGACATGCGTGTAGGGGAGGGAGAGAAATGTTGAATAAGGAAGCATAATCACTCTGCAACTAAATGTTGAATAAGCAAACATAATCACTCTACAACCAATAAACTATTACATTAGTTCAAGTGTTATTATTCTTGCATGAGCATAAGTAATATAGACGAAGACAGAGAAAGTTAAACATGCAAATATAATAACCAGACAAACAGTCAATTTGCATTATATTAATAGAAGTCACTACCTCTATGCCTCCATTAACATAAAGATCCACAAATATATTGAAATTTATATGTTATCACAAATTACTCATCTTATCCATTTAAATTTAAATAAATAATCTTCAACAAACTTACATATAAAATGAATAAACAAATATAATACTTGAAATTCTTTTATCTTTAATAATCGTTCTTAATATATTTGTCTTTAGACAATTTTAAGTAATATAAGCCCTCAAAGCCCTTATGAGCCCAATGTTATACACTTTAAAATAATATAAAGTAAATATTTATTCAACCAATCAATTTGCATTATATTGATAGGGGTATTACCTTTATGTATGTTATCACAAACTATTTATCCAAACCAATGTAAAATTTAAATAAATAATTTTCAGTAAACATATTCATAAAATGAATAAACAAATGTGACCTTCTAAAATTCTTTTATCTTAAAAAAAAATTTAATATATTTCTCTTTTTATACAATTTTATGTGATATATAGTCGTGTATGTGACTGACCACTGGTAATATGTTAGCTACTTTTGAAGGGGTTCTGTTTTTTAATAGTATTGATATGCAGTTTGTGGAACAATAGGTTTCTTATTTGACCATGTAAATTTGTGATATATTTTTTAATTGAAATGAATAATAAAAATATGTTTTTTTTTCTAAAAAACTATGCTCAAAACTCACAATTATACTTTTTATAATTTGACTGCTATACTCTGCAAAATAAATATATACATGTACTTTGTAGTAATATGGTAATAAAAACATAAAAAAAAAAAAATTGTTGCAATTCTATATTTCAAAACCAAATAAGTTTACTGTAATTTAAAAATGAAAACTAAAATTAAAAAATGGACAAAGAATCATATTACAATTTTATATCAATTCGACAAAATCTGAATCAAAAAGCTTTATAGTCAAACTAAATCTCCTCGACTAGATTAAAAAAAACAAGATTTTGCCCACGAATGAACTTTGAAAACAAATATGAGCAACTTTAAAAGACAAATCAAGTATTAACAGGAAAAGCAAACACCAAACGAAAATACAAGACTGCAAAATACTCCAAGAATTCCCATCAATCACAATCCCAGTGTCGTAAGTCTGCATAGTTGCTGTGGGATGGCAGCAGGAGCCCACTATCTTATTTTTCAAAATGTAATGGACACAACTGATTTTAGAAACCAACAATGAGGACCTTCATATCAGCCAACAAAGTCTTCCAATCCACTCTCCATCAAAAACATCTAATCAAACTTCATTACACCCCCACAAACAAGTTTAAACTCTTCCTCTGTGTTTTTATCCAGAGAATCATTTATGGAAGGTTACATGTTCCAAATACCAGTGTACATTTACATTAGCCTCATCTTTATACTTGCTGTTTGCATCTGATTACCAGCTATAAAATTGCCCACAAAAGCCAAATCCTTCCTTTGAACCAATATTAGGAATAATGTAGCGTTGAAAGGAAGCAGGGTGCAACCATTTGGTTTCCACCTCCATGTCAGGTCAGCCTTTCATTGAATATATGCACAGGTCTTGTTTAGATACAAAGAACTTTTTGGGTCTCAGATCCATTTTCCTTCGAAAATATTACACTTTGCTGTGTCCTTCTCCAGCTTGGCCTGAATTTTCTCTGAAACAATGCCTTCATTCTCTTTGATCTTTTGAATTTCAGACCTTTTTTCTATGCTACCTTCTGTGTTTATTCCACCACCGTCCAGTGTCCAGTAAGGAATAGTAACTGATATTGGCCTTTCGTTATTGTACATGGGGGAACAATATGAATTTAGCTGCAGGAGCTTCAAGGCCATCAAATATTGAAGAACCGAATGATTATTGGGTATCAATGTGCTTGCAATTCTTTTATTCAATGAAGAACGTCCACTAAAGGGAGCAGCCACTTGAGCAAATGTAAGGAAGACAACCAGAGTCAATACCGAGAACAAATTTCTATGTAAAAATGGCGTTCACATATCAAACTCAATGTACAAAGTATCCATGTCTGCATAGCAGTATTGACAGAGTAATGTCAAAGCTTCATTAACTAAGGAAATGAGAAGGCCATTGAGAGATATGAGGAATAGAAAAAACCTTGGTTGTGTCTCTGCTTTTGAAACAATAGCAGCATTATACAATATTGAGCAAACTCTCTGTCTATTTGAAGCTAGTGGCACCAACTTAGCATAAAACCTCCATTTTCATAACCAGTTGCTCTTTATCAATAGTAGCAAATAAAAAACCCAAGGGTTCATAGGGATCTAAGATACCATACAATAGTGACTGTCCAAAAACTACAGGGAGCTCAAGCAAGTGCTTAGATTGTCACAAGAAAGGGTTGAAAGGACAGGGAGTCAGGGACATCTCTCAAATTGCAGGGTAATACAAACTTTGCAGGTAACACACATATAGGGATTAGATGTAACCCTACCAGGTCAGAGTCATTAGATAGCTTCACAATACTTATATTCGCGCTTTCACCAGAGTGTATAGTTCAAGAGTACAACTGCCATTCATGGGTTGTCGATTGGATGTCCAATATGAAAAGTAAAAATTCACATATAAAATGGGAATTCAACACCAAACATTCTGTCATACATGTATCACAGAAACAGTTCATTATGCTCATATTCATGTTTATAAGTTATAATTGCATTTTAAACAATAATCCTTTCTTCCAGCAAGAATGGGAATAATTTCTCGACAATTTACTTCATGGATAAGTATATTGACATTATAGTTCAATAACCAATTACATCAAATATAGCTTTGCAATCCACTTAATATAGTGTTGCACAAGCATTTAATCTTCTTGTTGACAACAATTAGAAATAGAGAATGCATATTAATGGATATTTGGTTGAAGAACCAAAAGGAAAAAATATTGTCCTTGTATGAATAGACCAAAATATTCTCCTGATGCTATGTTCACAAACTAACAAACTAAAATGTAGAAGAACTTTGTTCTTCTGATGGAAGTGCAGTATCACTTATTGCATTTGTATTTCCAAGCAAGCTAGATATGCTCCGTCTCAATAATCTAGAAGCACCTGTGTTAGCCACCAAATCCTCTCTGAGACTCTCTAACACTATTACCACATCTCTCATAGTTGGTCGTTCTTCAGGTGAATATTTGGAGCAAAGCAAACCGATGTGTAGCAAAGAAAGTAGGTATTTGTATTTATTATTTTCTTCTAATTCATCTCCATTCACCTCACTAAAAATGTTGTTGTCAATTACCTCATTCATTCTGTTCGGGAATGCCAAGTTCACCCACTTGTGCAAGTTCAAGTCCCCAACAAACATGTCATTCGATGGTCGTTTTCTAGTGAGCATTTCTAATAACAAAATGCCATAGCTGTAAACATCTCCTTGAGTGGAAACTGTCTGACCCAGCCCATACTCTGCATTGAAGTCAATCTTCATCAAATTTTACTGAACCAGTCCATGCAAAATTGTTAATGAAAAATGCAAGTGAAAGTAATGCTTTACAAATTCATACCTGGAGCAATGTAGCCCAAGGATCCTTTCAAAGTAAGTGTTGAAGTAAGTGAATCACTGAAATTTTCACCAATTAATCTTGAAATACCAAAATCTGCTACATGGCCTAACATGTCTTCATTCAATAGCACATTGCTAGGTTTTATATCACAATGCACTACTTGTATAGCAGCATAATGATGAAGATATTCCATGGCATGGGCCACATCTATGGCAATGTCTAATCGTGTTTTCAATCCCAATTCACAAATATCCTCACCATTGTTGTCATCTTTATCAGGATACAAATGCTTCTCTAAGCTTCCATTAGCCATAAACTCAAACACTAAACCTTTGAAATGGAGGTTGGAACAGGAGGTTATGATTCTTACAAGATTCCGATGTCGAACCTTTCGCAAAACACTACATTCTGCTTTAAAACTCTTTTCATCTTGGTTGTTTTGCAGCTTGAAAACTTTCACAGCAACAAGTGTTCCATCACTCAAAATGCCTTTGTATACTGATCCAAAACTTCCCACTCCCAACAAGTTGGCCTCGGAAAATCTGTTAGTCGCTATGTGAAGCTCTTGATATGAGATCCTTTGATGCTCTAACTTTTGGAAAATAAGTTTTGAGAAATCAAAGTTTCGTATTTGTGTATTCCCTCTCCATCTCCGAAGGATTCCTAGAAGTAGAAAACATAGTATAAAAGCAATAGCTCCACTCCCTGGCAATAATACCCTTTTCACAATTGGAGAACGACCTCTTGGTTTTGGACATGCATGCAACTGTAATACTTGTGGTCCACAAAGGTTGGAATTTCCAATTAAGGAAATGATAATTGTTTCATTTGCAAAAAGCCCTTCTGAAATTTCCCCTGTGAGATTGTTAAAAGACAGATTCAAATACTGAAGCATTTTCAACTTCTTGAGCGTAATTGGTATCATCCCCGATAAGGAGTTGGAAGATAGATCCAAGTTCACAAGATTCATTAAATTTCCAAGTGAGTCTGGAAGAGAGCCTTGGAATTTATTTTGAGATAAATTCAATGACTCTAGTTCAATGCAACTTCCAAGTGTAGTTGGAATGACCCCAGTCAATTGATTGGCAGAAATGTCTATAGCTTGAGCCATTGCAATTTTACCAATCCCTATGGGCAAGAAGCCTTCTAATAAATTCCATGACAAATTCAAATAAAAATGTAGATTAGAAAGCTCAACAATTTCTTGTGGTATGCTTCCAGTGAGCATATTATGAGACAAGTCAAGCAATTCCAAATTTATACAGTCTCCTAAGTTGGCAGGTATGCTCCCTGATAATTGGTTGTGATGAAGGAGGAGCCTTCTTAGTTGTTTAAGGGGTGCAAGGGAACTGGGAATCTTTCCAGAGAGTATGTTTCCACTGATGTCCAATAGACCAAGGTGATGTAATTGTTCAAAGTTGTTGGGAATGTTTCCTTCTAATCTATTGTTACTTAAATACAATCTTTCTAATTTTTCAAGGTTCCCTAGCTGTGGAATGTTACCATTTAAAATATTTTCACTTAAATTTAGAAAGGTTAGGCTGCTAAGATTACCAATATGTGGAGGGATGTTTCCTTGTAGTTTGTTGTTTGATAATGACAAGAAAGACAAATTGGTATAAAGCCTCCCTATAGCAAGGGGCAATACACTACCCAATTTATTATAGCTCAACTCTAGTAGTTGTAGGCTAGAACAATTGATAAGAGCGATAAGAAAGGGCATAGTCACAGTGCTGCCACTGTCTAGCTGATTATACAACAACCATAATTGTTCAAGAGAGATTAGCTTACCCAACTCTACCGGCACACTCCCACTCAACTTGTTTATGCTTAGATCTAGTACTCTAAGTTTTGAACAATTTCCAATGGAATTTGGTATGTTTCCACTAAATTGATTCCCCCATAAATTGAGCTCACGCAAGCCAAAGATATTTGACAAAGAAGTGGGAATAGTGCCAGACAATTTGTTTCTAAATAAGTAAAGCCATTGCAAATTCGTGAGAAGGCCTAATTCTTGTGGAATGTTGCCTGTGAGTTTGTTGTTAGCAATTACAAAGTCAATCAAAGAAGATAGATTTGACAAAGACTTGGGTATTGTACCTGACAATTCATTTTCAAATAGATAAAGTGTTTGCAGATTGGTGAGCAAACCTAATTCTTCTGGAATGCTGCCAGTGAGTTTGTTTTTGTCAATTTCTAAGGTGGTCAAAGTAGAGATGTTTGACAAAGAAGCAGGAATGACACCCGACAATGTATTTCTATAAAGGTGTAGTTGTTGTAGACTGGTGAGCAGGCCCAATTCTTTTGGAATGTTGCCAGTGAGTTGGTTTCCACCAATTTCCAAGACAAGCAAAGTGGAGATATTTGACAAAGAAGTGGGAATGATGCCTGACAAATCATTTGTATGAAGGTAAAGCATTTGTAGATTGGTTAGCACACCCAATTCTCGTGGGATGCTGCCAGTGATATTGTTTGTGTAAAATATCAATTCAGTCAAACTGGAGATATTTGACAAAGAAATAGGAATGTTGCCTGACAGTGCATTTTCATGGAGGTAAAGCTTGCGCAAAGTAGTTAGCAAACCAAGTTGTGCCGGGATGGAACCCGTGAGACTGTTTTTGTTAATACTCAAACTAATCAAGGCTGAAAGGTTTCCAAGAGAAGAAGGGATGATACCTGTGAAGTTATTTGCTCCCAAGTAAAGTTCTTGCAGGTGTGTGAGGGAACCCAACTCGAAGGGGATATTGCCACTTAAAATGTTGAACGAGAGCTCCAAGAATGCCAGACTTCTACAACTGCTGAGTTGACTTGGGATCTTTCCTTCCAACTGATTATCGGACAAACTGAGCTTCTTCAAACGAAAGAGCCGTCCCAATTGAGCCGGGATATGGCCGTGGAGTGCATTGCTTGAAAGATCAAGTGAGCGGAGAAATGACAAATTGCCTAGGTACGGAGAAATAGAGCCCCCCAGATCCCTGGAACCGAGGTCGAGACCGACCACTCTCAGTGGATGGCGACGGCTGCAGGTAACAGCAGTCCAATTGCACAAAGGGACTGCAGGACTCCAATAGGCCATGGACTTATGAGGATCCCTGGTAACGAGCTTCTTGAATGCCAGGAGTGATTGCCGATCATTGTGAAATGAATGAGCAAAGGCCAAGGAGGATAATGATAAAATTAGGGGAAGTATCAGAATAGAAAAAGAAAAGCACAGAGACTTCATTGTGCTGGAAATAAGGAAGTGAAAATGCAGAGAATTTTGGAAAGCAGCTGTAGGAAGTGAAAATGCAGGAGGGGATTTGTAGTGGTATGTGGTTCAACCCCACAGTTATTTATAAACAAAGAGAAACAGAAGTGGTGTAAACACTATATGTCACCTGATGATATCATCATTTGTACAGTGTGCCCTTAATCCCACTCAACTTCCCATTGATTTTCAACAAATTTTCCACGAAAACTTCTCCATTGAAAATCTTGTGAAAAGGAATGTGTCACTAGCGAGCGAAATTTTTTATCACAAATTTCAAAATATTCTGTTCTCCCAACCAACTTGCTTATCAACAAATTGTATGCCGAGAAACCATTTATAAAAACAAAAACAGTGACCCCGAAATTCTTGATTGCCACATTTTCAACAAATTTGTGGCCCAAATTTTCGATTGCTACATTTTCGAAATATCCTATTTCTAACACCCAACTGACTTTTCAACCAAATTTACACGACAATTTCGCATGTTGAAATGTAAAATCAGGAATCTGTGCGCAAAAAATTCGATCAACTGGCTGTTCAACAAAATTTTCACGAAAACTCCGCATGTGGCTTTCAAAAACCATACAAACAGGAATCTGTGCGCGAAAAATTCGATCAACTGGCTTTTCAACAAATTTTTCACGAAAACTCCGCATGTGGCTTTCAAAAAACATAAAAACAGGAATCTGTGCGCAAAATTTTCGATCACTAATTTTTTTTAAATACTCTATAATCGAACATAGTATGAACCATCATTAATTTAGAACTTGGGGAAGTAATTTCTTGATTTAAATCACTATATTATATTATATTAAATTATGTAATTCTTGATTCTAATTTTAATTCAGCTTGTTTTAGTACTCTTTTTGGGTGAGGAATTGAGGACGGAAGGTTCTTGGAGCACCAAGATTCTCATCCAAGGCTGTTTTCTCTCTGATTCATCTTTGAAGGTCCCTCCATCTTTGGAGGGGACCGGGTCATCACAATGGCTATGCTTTTGGGGCACTCCTCCCTCATTTCGTGATGCAATCCATGAAGTCACTAGAGGTGGCGAGAACTCATCCAGACCCTCATTTGAGGCCCTTGTAAAAATACTCTCAGCTACTCGAGATCAACAAAAATTTCAAGAAGCCTTTTAAAAGGAGAATGCCACCCCAAGCACCTCTCATCCAAAAGCGGCTCCGGCCTTGATACCTGGAAAATGCATAGCTCAAACAACAACTAAACCCAGGTATGTCATGATCTGATTAAATGGATCCATCACTAGTGGAAACTGAAAGGTCATTTTGAGTTACATATGGGTTCAAAGGGATTCTTCGCGGCCATCTTTCATAATCTTGAAGACAGAAACAGGGTTTTTGAGAATGGACCTTATTTTTTCAATTTGGCTGGTCTATTCTTGAAAGAATGGGTTGAAAAATTTAATCCAGACAAAGAAGATTTATCCCACGCCCCAATATGGATCATATTATACTCACTCCCTCAGGAATTCTGGCTAGAGGAAATCCTAGAAGGCATTGGCAGCACTCTAGGGCGCTTTGTCAAAATCACGGAAGCTACTAAGAGAAGGCGTTACACCTCCTATGCCCACATATGTGTCTATATGAACATAGCTAGCCCCCTCCTTGAATCTATTAACCTAGACTACCAGGATGAAGAATGGGAGCAAACCTTGGACTATGAACACATACCCTTCCACTGCAGAATGCCATGTTCATGGCCACCTGTTTCGCAACTGTCCATTGAACGCCAATCCCACACCTTCTCCTCCTAACCATCCTGCTAATCATGCTGAAGGATTCACCCAAATCCATAACCAAAAAGGAAAGAATCCTCAAAAATAGTTTATTCCCAAGCAAATCCCACCCTCTACCAGTAATGTCTTTGCCACTCTCTCACAACAAGATAACCAAGGAGATCAAACTATGGAAACTCAAGAAGACCTCATTACCCCCAACCCTCCACCATAAAATCCTAGCAAGGACAAAGGCCATATAGCGGAGACATGTTCTCCCAGCTCTCCTAATTCTACGAATGGCCCCTACATCATGCAAAAAGATTATATCATGGAAATCAATTATACTGATCTAGAGGGTATTGATCTGGATAATCTTGAGCAAGCCTTCAGGAAAAAGGATCTGTATTCCATACCTATTGATCAACTCGGAAAGGTTCATAAAGTTTTCATGAATTCATCTGTGGGAGCAGCAGTCAGATCGACAAAGCCTCTAAGCATATCCAGAGATCCAGCCAAAGACAACAGAAAAGGCATAAAGGAAAAAAAGAAACTAGGCTAAAAACCGACGCAACAACTAATTCAAGAAGTTGGTAGCTGCATGGTAAATTCAGGACAAACCAACTTGATAACAGATAGTTATCAACCCCTCCCCAATTGTTCCTAATGGTGAAAATCATCTCCCGGAACATCAAAGGACTGAAAGGTAGGAGCAAACAAAGGCTCCTACAAAAGCAGATTAAAGTAGATAAGCCTGACATTTTACTCCTCCAAGAAACAAAGTGTGCAGGGCAGGAAGCATATTCCATTCTCTCAGCCTGCTGGAGGCAGAGTAACCACACCAGCATTGATGCGCAGGGTAGTGCAAGAGGTCTGGCGATCCTCTGGAAACCAGCCTCGGTTATCATAGATCATTGCCTCTCTACTAATTGGTTGCTAACAACCAAAGCAAGAAGGATCGGGTCAGATAAAGACTTCGTCATAACCAATGTCTATGGACCCTCTACCCATTAAGGCAAAATGGCTTTTCTAAATAGCTTGGAAAGACTTCATCATAATATTCAGCATGATAGATGGATAATTGGAGGAGACTTCAATGGTATCCAGACTCTGGATGAAAAAAGGGGAGGCACACGACGACTGGAAGAGGAGAGCAAGCTTTTCCAGAACACGATTGATCAACTTCACCTGATTGATATTAAACCCACCGATGGAGACTTCACTTGGTCCAATCGATGTTCTGGACAACAAAATGTTGCCTGCCCACTTGATAGATTCCTCATCTCTGAACAACTAATGTTGGAAGGCCTCTCCCTTGAGTCATTAATTTTTCCAATTGCAGGTTCTGATCATTGGCCAATACAGTTGTGGATGGATGTGGCTGGAATCCCTCAACACAGACCTTTCAGATTTGAAAAATTCTGGCTCTCGCACCCAGACTTCGAGAAAAATATCAAGCAATGGTGGACAGAACATCATCCTTCATGGTACGCTCATGTATAAATTCCAACAGAAACTCAAAGCCCTCAAACAAAAACTAAAAGAATGGAACAAAAATACTTTTGGTAACATCTTTCAAGCCCAGAGAATGTTGGAGAACCACCTCCAGGAAATTCTAATTATCTACAGGCAGCAAGGACACACTAATTAGCTCAAGGATGAGGAAGCTCAAGTCAAACAACAGCTTGAGGAAAGATACACTCAAGAGGAAATTCTCTAGAGACAAAAATATAGGGTACAATGGCTCAAAGAGGGAGAGAAGAACTCAAGATTCTTTCATCAGTCGATGATCCATCGGCGGCATATCAATCGGATTAAAAGTTTGGATGATGATCAAGGAAATACTCTCACCAACCATTTGGATATCGAAAGAGAGCTCAACCACTATTACAGGGACATTCTTTCAGAATCAGTAATGGATAGATCTCAAGCTATTGACAAAATCACCAGACATATACCTACAATAGTCTAAGAGGAGCAAAATGATGCACTGATGAGACCTATCACCCAAGAGGAAGTTAATACTGTGATCCATGACATGAAGGCTAGAAAGGCTCCAGGACCGGATGGATTCACTACAAATTTCTTCCACCACTGCTGGGATCTCCTAAAAGATGAAGTCTGGCAGATTATTGAAGACTCTTGAAAGTCGAGAAAGGTTCTCTCTACCTTCAATGCTACTTTCTTAACATTGATCCCCAAGGAAGAGCAAGTCCCAAAGCCCAAGAATTACCGACCCATTGCACTTTGCAATGTCATTTACAAGATCATGACCAAAGTTATTGCTACTAGATTAAAATATATCCTCCCTCACATTATCTCACCCAAACAAACGGGTTATGTTGAAGGACGACAAATCATGGACAACATTCTCCTAATCCATGAAATGATTCACTCCCTCAAATCAACCAGAAGGCGGGGTATGCTTCTCAAACTCGATCCATCAAAAGCTTTTGATAAAATTAGTTGGTAATACATGCAGAACATTCTGAAAGCATTTGGATTTGATGAGAATTGGATCTCTTGGATTGCAAATCTCACATCCTCAACCTTTTTCTCTATTCTCATCAACGGATCACCTTCAGCCCCTTTCAAACCCTCAAGAGGAATCCGTCAGGGGGATCCACTCTCTCCATTCCTATTTGTCATTATGGCAGAAGGACTCAGTAGATCAATCAAAGCAACCATCACTGATGGCACATTACATGGACTTGCTATTCATGGTATTGATCCCCCAATCTCGCACAATCAGTTTGTGAATGATACCATGATGGTGGGCATCCCAATTGTTAAGGAATCCAATGCAATTAAGTCCATTTTGGAGGAT
Organism: Larix kaempferi; assembly: GCA_027924585.1. Classification (NCBI taxonomy): domain Eukaryota; kingdom Viridiplantae; phylum Streptophyta; class Pinopsida; order Pinales; family Pinaceae; genus Larix; species Larix kaempferi. Next base: position 33,825,940 of record BSBM01000017.1, read on the forward strand.
TTCAGTGCAGCCTCAGGTACCTCTAGTAACCTTGACAAATCCCAAATTTTCTTTTCTAACACTCCCAGAGCGATTCAGTTGAACATTTCCAGAATTATGGGCTTCCAAAGGAGCTCCCTTCCTTCCAAATCCCTAGGTGTCCCCCTCTCAGACAATATACTTCGAAAATGCACCTGGGAAGATCTTCTAACCTCTCTCAACAGGCGTCTCTCTTCCTGGACCTTCAGATCCCTGGACCTTGCAGGCCATCTAATTCTTCTTAAATCCATACTCCAAGCCAACCCTATTTACATCGTCTCTGCCCTTACTGCCCCAAAAATGATTCTAAAAAAAATCAAGTCCATCCAAAGAAAATTTCTTTGGCAGGGTACCAAAGAAGGAAAAAAATGGGCCCTGGTGAATTGGACAAAACTTTGCAAACCTAAGTTAAAAGGTGGCCTCGGCCTAAGAGACCCTCAACTCCTCAATGAATTCTTGGGAGACAAAATTTGGTGGAGATGGTTGAACAATCCTAAGGAGGTCTGGGAAAAAATCTGGAGGAGAAAATATGCTCCAGGAGCAAATGAGGAACAACTAATACGATGGAACAAGCATCATTTGGGCTCCGCTATTTGGAATGCAACATGGAGCAACATAATGCTTATTAAAGATCATGCCTTTTGGGAAATTCGAAATGGCCTAACTGCCAACTTCTGGCAGGATTCCTGGAAGCAGCTCCCTACCCTAATCGAAAACCATCAATTAGAGGAGATTCATTGCCATTTCATCCACTATGGTTTGATCAAAGCGGCAGACTATTTGAAGGCTAACCTAGTCTTGAGGGATAGAGAAATTGGAAAGTTACTCAATTACAACTCAACATTCTACAACACATAGATACAGTAAAGTGGAAAGAGATACTATCCAAAAGACGAATTAGAAGTAGAGACGAACCTAACATTCTACGCTGGGGGCATTTGTCCAAAGGTACCTTTACCATCAAGGAGGCATACTCCATACATGTTAGCACGGACCCCTCTCCAGCTTTGGCGGCCTAGAAACACATCTAGAATCTTAATCTTTGGCCCAAAGTCAACATTTTCTTGTGGCAAGTTATGCACAACCGCATTCTTTCTCGGGATAACTTGAAAAGACGCAACTTTGTTGGCCCCTTAGTTTGCACTCTTTGGAACAGTCGGCATTCAATGGGATCAGTCGTTCATAGGACGAGTCGTATAGGTTCTAATCATCCGGGGTTTTATGGACATTTAAGGTTGCAAGATTTGGCATATCCTGTAGTCCGGATGCATTCACTCCTCATCATTTAAGGGAATGGAAAGAAGGAGCGAAATCTCTACTTATTCGGCAATGTCGACACCTTCCTCCCATTTATTCTCCATGCCATTGTTTGCACTTTCATCATCATCTTTTCCTCGTCACACTTCCGTTCAAGATCTTGCACCAGAGTTATGGCTCATGAAGGAAGCAACTATGATGGAAAGAAGGACGACCCTTTGCGAGTAAACAGGGAACAACTGTGCATAGCGCAAGCTGCATGGATGTACAAAGCCACCATACCATCGGGCATCCAAGAGGAAATTGAGCGTAAGGAAGTGGCCCTGTGGCATGACCTGGATAAATCCAAGACCCTGGTTCATCCCAGACTAGGCACACTTTGTATGAGAAATCTCTTTCGTTATACTGGATCATCAAGGGTATTCTTGGGCAAGTTCTCACGGAGAAAGCTAAGAAGGAGCGAGAGGAAGCAATTCCCACATAATTATGGAGGGAACTCTACCAGGATGTTCGCTTTACACACATGAAAATTGACGCCATGGCTAAGAAAGTGGGGATGCCCTTCTTCCCGAAGGTCAATGAAGTTGGCGCCTAGTTCAGTTCAAGTAATGAAACTTCGTCGAAGGATTGCATCGACAAGCAGGTTCCGTAGTTTTTATTGGTTTCAATCCAGTCACTTAAAATGCTAAATTTTTCTAATCCTTTGATAGGTCTAGCACGCGGCTCCTTTAGTGCGTTGATTTTGGTTAATAGCACAGTTCTTTTAGAAGTTGCAGACATGTTTCTTAATACAATATCTTACATCATTGTTTTCTCCTTTCGGGGGAGGGGTTTTGAGTCTTTTTGGATGACTGTAATTATACTTTGGTCTCTTTGTCATTTATGCAAAACTATAAAGACTCTTTTGTCTCAATGGTCGGATTTCCCTATTTTCTCCTTCGGGAGAGGGGAGTTTTGGTTGGCAAGACAGTCAAATCTTCGATCTATGTACTCTGCAGCTTATATCAATATATAGTTTTTCTTACATTAAAAAAATGTAATTCTTAATGATGTCAGTTAGTAGAGAACGAAATAAGCTCAACGTTCTATAATTTCTATTAATTTTTTTTAAGTCAAAATCTAGTTAAAATTATAGGAATTGCAGTTTTAAGTTATTGGAATTGCATCATCTAAGTGCAATAGAGTAATTGAGAGCGTTGAATCCATTTTTGCAATCAAAATTACAATGGAACAATGAAAAAAACAATTCCAGCAAAAATATCCGAAACAAATACAAAATACAATGAAAATAGTACAAAGTTTAGCTTATTCCTTAGATAACACTCCCACCCACCTTTATGTATTCCTTATTACATGATACAAATAGATGAGCTGTAAATTTTCATAGGATTGTAATTTTTCATATAGAGCTTTATTAGCAGTGTCTCTTAAGCTATAAGGAACTCTTATGCTCTCCCATCATTGCCATTGCTTGCAATGAATGGAATAAACCCATAAGCTTGAGAAATGAGGGAGTATGTGCCAAGCTAGAAGGGTCCTGTTGGAAGGAGAAGGCATGGATTGTGTTTGAAGAGAGAAACCATAGTTGTAGAGTGAGTAGAGAAATTGGGAATTTTGAAATCACGTTATCCATATCTTTGAACTAGTTGTTTCTACAAATGAGAGTTTACCAATTATAATTATTTCTAGAGAGCAAGTAATGACTTAAATACAAATCTTAAAATCCTCAACTTCCCTTTGATGGTTAAACTCGGCCTTATTGTTGCTCTTGCTAACCTAATTGCTCAGGGCCAAGCTAAAAATACCACTCAAACTAATAACAAGGAAGGATGGGTGCCACCACTATGAAAGATTTCTCTAAGAAATAAGATGATTGTTATGCAAAAGGCCATCCTTTTGTGTTGATTGTTTCTAGTGCACAATTTATAAACAAGCCCACAACCTTAATCATTGGGACGGATAGTGTGTGCTACTCTCATTCCTCCTCCTCTCGAGGTGGGGGTTGGATGGCATGTTCTTTGTGTCTTTGGTTAAACGCTCCTCTGACCTCAAACTAAAAAAATACCAAAGGTACGTACCTTGGATGATTGGATTCATAGTTATGGACTAAACATTGTGGTCTCTTTGAACCCTTATGGAGTGTTGACTATTCTAGAAGCTATTAATAATGATAATGTGGATTTTATTTCTATTGTTCCCTAACATCATGGAAAGTTATGGGGCTTATAGAGCAAAGATATAAAATTTAATTTCGATTCATTATCTAGATATTTGGTGTCTATAAGAAGTGAAGTTTTGTTGTTTTCTATTAAAATGACATTAAATGTTATTTGGACAAATGTTGTTTTTTCTAATCATGTAAATGGAAATGAGCGATTTGTTAACCTTAATCTCTCTACACCTTTCCTCATTATGAGAAGTGGAATGTACCCATCACAAAGGTTTATTTGGAGAGTGTTGAACTTAGACCACTGAATTCTCAACCTTGCTAACCTATATGCATCTGATTTACGAAATTAGTTAGTTAGTGAATTATTGGAGACCACTTATTACTATGTGGTGATTTTAATATGAAATAATCATATGATGATAAGAAGGGCATGCTCACCATTAAAATGGCCCGAGGGCAAAAGGATGACTAGAACACCCTTCGAGTCAAGCTTGGACTTTATAACTTCAATAAATTTGAAAAGAAAGACTTCTTGGAGCCATGGTTTACTTAAATGGTCCAACTATTACAAATTCAATAAAAAAAGCTTTGAAAACATTAAATAGGACCATGCTTTCTAATTAGAATGCTTTCATTTTTCATTGCAATTAAGAAAGGCCCATATAGGATTGGGAGAGATGATAATTTTAGTCCACCAACCTATTTTTTTTTTTATCCCTTGGATGGTTAAAAAAAGTGAAAATTCGTAAGATTCCCTTTCTATTCAATGTATTGCATTTGAAAAGTCCATGCCATTTGAATTCAATGAGAAGAGTCTAGAACCTTCTTCCAAGGCAAGGAGGTGAAAATAGTTGGATAGCCTATTAAAATGATGTTATTTCTTGGACCAATTAAGGCAAAGGAGGTGAAAATAGTTGGAATAGCCTAACAAAATGATGTTGGACAAATTATTCTTGAGAACTTATGGAAGGCAAATTGCCTATGCCTATGTCAAGTGTAAGTTCCATGAGTCAATGAAGGATGAACTTGAGCAACTCAATCGATGACTATAGTTTAGTCCATTTGACGAAGGCTTGCAAACTTGGTTGTCAAGCTCTAACACTTCTTAAAGGTTGATGCAATGCACATAACACAAGGGGACCAATCAAGAGCCTACTGTCAGTGGATTATGTCTAGTAACATAACTATCGATATTTTATTTAAATTCCTAGCCACTAAGGAGGCAACCGAGAATATTGTTGCACTTAAGACAAACAATAGATGCTTGACTTATAAGTAATACTGAAGAAAAAAAAAAGGTTCATAAGCTGTTATAAATTGGTGTTCTAGCCTCATGGCCTTATTAATGAATGTATGGTGGTTATACAAACTTTTTTCAACATTATCCCATGTCATTTATCTAAGGAACAAGAGAGAATGTCTGAACAATCAATCAAGTTGAATGAAGTGACAACTAACGTGATGGAGATGGATGATGAAAAGTCACCAAAGGCTGAAAAGTTTCCATCCAAACTTGCCAAGACTACATGGGATTTAGTAGGACCTAACATCATAAAGGTTTATATGGAAGACATCATAAATAAATCGCTAGAAACATATACTAACAAGTTTGAACAATTTATCCTAAGCCTATATATATTGAATGAATGAAAAGTTGGAGTGCTATAAATATGTTAAATATTAGGCTTAGAAAGTCTTGTCCTTATACATTAATCATATCCTATTTAAAATTATTCTTTTTGGAGAAGGCAAGCTTTATCCAATGTTGTGTTATTATGGATAATCATTATTCTTTTGGAGAAGGTAAGCTTTATCCAATATTGTGTAATATTGTGTTATTATGGATAATTTGATTATTGTGTGGGAAGGTATGGAATGGGAATGATGCCTTAATTTTATGACCTTTTCATTATGACCTTTTCATTAATATTGACTTCAAGAAAGCAAAGGATAGCATCATCTTGTTCATGTTCAATGTCTTGGGGTTTAGGTAGTTACCTTTGAAGACACTTGAATCTCTATTCACTAAAACTTCATTTTCTCTTTCCATTAACAAATAACCATTCAAGGATGTTCTCTTTCCCAAAATCTATAGGTTATGGTTTCCAAATCCTTGGGGTATCTCATTAACCATAGATGACATAAGGACTTACTAATGACATTCTCCTCACTGAACTAAAAGTGGGTCATCTAGTTAATGGACACTTTGTTGGTGACTCCTTTCTCATTGTCCTTGAGAATCGTAAAATGGAAAACAATATATATTGACTACAAACATTTTGTGAGGCTTCAAGATCTAGGATTTGGTGGGATAAAGCACAACATTATAGACATAATAAAACATATGTATTCTTCTCGATGGAAAACCAAGGATGGTTATGGTTTCTTTCCAGGGTTTCTAAGTTTTTGAATATTTCCTTTGCATTCCAAGTGTTCCCAAGGAGCTTTGGTATGTATTCATTCATCATGTATAAAAAAGGATCAAGCAATTGATAACTAACCATGTCACTTTGGCTATGAAATTTTAAGTGTTTTATATTCCTTGTGTTGGGTTCCATTTGCCCATTCCTACTAGAGACTTAATAAACCCCTTCACAAATTTAGGTGGGACAATATAAGAGGAAATGACATTTGCAAAGTGAATTAGAACTTATTTATCTTTTCATGGGAGTGAGGAGGCATAAGAATTATTAAAATTCACACATAATGCCACAACCTTTGATTTGAATGCCTCATCTAACAATTAGACAATTGAGAGGAAGGATGCATGAAAAGTACTCATTTCATAACTTGTATAGGGCCCTATCAATAAAATCTCCTATGTCAAGGTAAAAAATCATTTTCATGGCTTATATCATATGGAAAGATTAGGACGTTGTCAAGCCTCACCCATGTAAGAAGGGGAAATCCCTTAAATAGTTCAATGAGTATTTTAATGCTCAATATCTTTGTTACCCATGTAAGAAGGGGAACGCCCTTAAATAGTTCAATGAGTATTTTAATGCTCAATATCCTTGTTGGTCCCTTATGATTCTTCAAATTAAACAATGATTTTTTTTCACTAAGAATGCATGGTTCCCTTCGTTTCTTTGGAGGGGGTGCATTAACATGGTTAAGGTATTTTTGACAATTAGACCTAAGAGTAGGTACCTTGGTTGGATTTAATGGCCAAGTTTCATTTGTCAAACTTAAACATCCTCATTATTGAGTGCATCAAAGAGATTATTCTTGATAAAAATATGACTATGGTGTGCTTATAGTCTCCAATTTCAAATTAGAAGAATGACTAAAAATGGAATAAATCCATGACTTTAAAAAAGTACAACTCTTTTGGATGAAAATGGTTACATCGAAAGCTCTTTTGGATTTTCCATTGAACACGTTGTAGGCACTTACATCTAAATACAAGACTTGGATTTTCTAGTTTCATAGTTTGTGGAGGGCTCTTATGGAGCCTAAGAAGGCATTATTTACCTAGTCCCTAATTCTTCTGGGTTTGCTTTTTATTTAAATGTATTGTGCTATATGAGAAAATGAAAGATAAATCTCAATTATTTTTTGTTATTAGAGACTATAGTAGATCCATCTTAAACCCAGTTTTATCAAGTATTGAGAGGGATCTAATTTCTTGATGTATAATTTTTTTATCTTAATTTTTTTACACATTAAGATATTTAATCATTGGTGTTTGATATATCTACGTTAAGATGAAATCAAATAATTTAATTTTTTTTGTTTAAGTCAACATCATTTGCATTTTTATTTCTTTTTTTGTAGGAATGGCATGTTACATAATGGTACACAATGTTATGCATTATAACATCTTTCTCATACAAAACTACAGAGCATCTGACTACTCTCGATGCAAAAAGTCCCTAATAGTGAATCCAAATAATTTTTATAATGATCTCTCATACTATTGAAGTATTAATATCTCAATGTACACTTTCGTTTGACATATTTCATAAACTTCTTGTGTGTTGTAGCATGCTTTTTAAAAGAAAGCATTATTTATATGTTCTTGTTCTTTATATAATCATCTCCTGCATTTATAATATTTCACATTGATTGCTCATATTTTTTAATTGTATATATTCTATCAATACATTTATGTTTATTGTTCTATACTTTATTATTTTTTCCCTAAGTTTTCTACATTGTTTTTATTTTATTTTTTAATTTTTTGTTAATTATGTAGGTGGTCAATGCTTATAACTAGACTTTTTTTGTATTGTAGGAAATAGTTATATTTGAGATAAAATGACATCTCTTATTTTTTTTTAATATAAGCATGATAATATCAAGTACATAAATGTTATTGAAATGTTGGGCAAAGGTATGTTGTGGTTTGTGTAAACAATTGAGGCATATAGTTGCATAGACTTTGCCACATCATCACTTAGACATTAGATTTGGGCATGTGTTATTGATCTGCATTCTACCATTATGATATTATGACTTGTACATCAAAGTTAGTCGTTTGATTTGGGACCAATATCTAGAAGAAGGTCAAAGAATAACTACTGTCACATACTCATATGCCTTCCCTTGGTCAATAGCGTACCAAAATTCCAAATTTATTCATATGTGAAATCTAGACTATATCATAATAGTTGATTTGGCTCGTTACTAGTCTCAAATTATTTTTGATGCATCCATATTAAAAATTCAAATGCACAAATAGAAACCTCATGTACAAAATATGAACAATTGTGAATTTGATAGTGTATTTATGCATATATGGAATATGAACAATCCCTTTCAATTCCAACCATCAACGATACTCATATTTCATAATAGATTTTATACACTCTCTATAACACATAGAATCAATTTAAAGGATTTTAAAGAATTTAAGCAATAATAATACAAAATTTGAAAGTAAGATACTCATGATCTTAATCAAAGGCTTCCATATCAATTGGCTACATAAGATAAATTTACCAACTATCCATATGCATATAGTATGGACACCACCCCCAAGATATATTATGAATCAATATGGGTGAAGGGACGTCCTATGTGTCTATCTCTTATCATGACCCATCCACATCATTGCATGACTCAACTAAGCTAAATAAATACCATGTATCCTTGTGTTGTAGACTCACTCAAATCTATAAACTAGATCTTGAAAATCCTATAGACCCCTTCTTTAACAACCACCCCATAACTCAAGCTTGAGAAATCTCTTATGTTGATGCATTCCTTAAAATTCCATCATTTACAAAGGTTACTATCCTGGAAAGAAGTGTCTAAGATACTATTCTTTTGACTGGTAGATACAATACAATACTGAATCTTGTTAAACCTCTCATATTGGGCATCCATTAGCAAATTTAGGAAATACTTTGGTTCCGAGAATCAAGAACCAACATGAAAAGATTATGATTGCCCAATGTTGAATAGCACTTGTTTGCAGATAAATTCGTCAGTGCGGACACCAACCGATCTGCCTAGTCTAACTGGTTTAGATCTAGAACAAAACACGACATAATATAAATGTCTTTCCTAGATTAATTCAATCACAAAGAATGCAAATGATTGCTTACCTTGTATCTATAGTTGTTTCTCTTTGTTTGATTTAGATATTGATCTCTCAGCTGCAAAACAACACAAGACAAACAAATGGAAACAAGAGTGAAAGCAATATGTGATATAAACTAATCTAAACAAGTGGTCAAGGAAACAAGTTCTAAAGGTCTAACATGAACAAATATTTATGGAAAAAGCATGTATATTACTGTATAAGATGAAAATACAAAGGGAGAGATTACAACCTAAGCCTTGACGTTGCAACTTCTTCCAAATAACCTTTTGCCTCAAAGATCCAACCTTGTCTCTAATGGATGAAGGGATTTCAACTCTAGCAGAATTTCTCTAGCATTTGGGTGCTTCCATTCATCCTCTAGATGGTAATCATGAAGAGGGAGGTTGTATATATAGGCCAAAGAGGATAGAAGGAGTTGAGCATTTGATGGAGAAGACTAAGGGATCATCCCAAGGAGTTAGGGGATTGACTGCCACCTTCACTGATTTTTTGGGATAGGCCTCCATGAAGGGATTTGTTCTAGAAGGCGCACGAAGCTTCTCTTTTTCCTTCCTAACTGACAGTGACGCACTTTGTCAACTAGCAACCTGCGTCATTGAAGGGTGACGCATGCTGATCAAAGGAAAACAGTGTCAGCGACGCACTTTTTCAATGTGCAAAGTGTGTCGTCAAGGACCCGACGCATGTTGTCAATATACAAGGTGCGTCAGTGTGACGACATTGGGAAAAAACATGCCAAATCCTTTCCTTCAGGCAATTTGGTATCAATGCTTCAGGAATTAGGACAAACCAAGGGTACACATCTCATGATGACAAGATTTTGGTGTAACACACTATAGTCATTTTTCTATATAAGAACACTTTAATAACATTCCACAATTGGTTCCCATGATAGTTGAGCCATGAATTTAGAAATACAGAGGAACACAACTAAGGAAATTTTTTATTAGGTAAGATCAATGCAAGTATTTACTATGATCACATGGAGGCATTCATTTCACACTCACATAAGAATTCTTGGTTTTGAGGTGGTCATGAATGAGGCCCATGGAATGTTCTTTGAAGACTGTGACATCATTTAATTTCCAAAAGATAATCCTCTATCTTTCCTCTCTTGTTGTGTCATAGCTGCCTTTACTTTTATCAAGCAATTTTATAGACAAAATTTTCTTAATGTGCACTCTCATTGCATGTACCAACTTAATAAACATATAAAAGGTTGGGGATATGTTCGCTAGTAGGACTTGGTTTTCTCACAATAGGAAATGTTATGTCATAATGTTATTTCTATATAGGGTGCTTATTTAATTATCGCACATGGCTAGACTCTTGATAAAAACAACTATGTAAACATATACTTATTTAGCATAGTTCTAAGGGCCAAAATCAGGGTATTACATTACTCTCCCCTTTGGAATAGAAACAACCCAAGTTATCTTTCAAGATTCAAACAAAAATGGATATGCCTCCATCATAGTATATTATAGTTACTGCATGGCCTCATCCATTGTATATTATTTTTATTGCACGTTTACCTAGTTGATGGCTCTGTTATGAATAATTTTTTCCTTCTAGTTAAGGATGCATACAGGGTTTGTTTTGAAACTCTCACCCGAGTTCCACCAAGATCAAAACTCAATCAAAAACACTCTTAGGATCATGTACATACCTTTTAAACAAATATTCATTGAAAAATTTATGCTAGTTAACAATAAAAGATAATGCAAGTCTACATGCAACTGTCCCTGCCATATCTAACACTTACAAAGGCCTACAATTTCTTGGAGATAGCTTGGAACATCTTCCAATCTTCATTGAACTTTTCCTTAATTTCATTATGAGGAAAACATGATCTTCAACATTGAATTCCTTATGTAATCAATTATTGCCAGTGTAAATTTTCTACCTATCTTGGGACATTGCCTTCAAATTTTTGTCTAATTATAGCATTCCACTCTTATATTTCCTTGAGTAATTCCAACCCAACCCAAGTACAATTTAGTTCGCTCGATTTTCCTAGCTCACTAGATTGTTTCATATTTTTCTATATAAAGATTTGATTGGGCTCTTTCCTAATGATGCACGATGCCCATTATTGTCCTAACTCAACTATGTGCAAGTAATCTTCCCACTTGGATAGCTTCTCCACAACATATATGAAAATCATGTCATCAATCACTTGATTCACTCTCTCAGTTTTTGTATATGACTGTGGATGTTAAGTTGTGTTAAAATCGATGTGGTTCTCATTGCTTGAAATATACCCTTCCAAAAATTCAAATTGACCTTTGTTATTGCCTCTAGTACTCTATGCAATATGGTAATCTCCTTTAAAAAAGTCTAATATGTTAATAGCCTTCACTAGCTCATGTACCATACATTTGTCAATGCACTTAGCAATATGTTTCTACATTCAGGGCTAGAAGTACTGTCGATTTCTTGTTGCTACAATTATTTGTTAGCACCTTGGATACCCTAAATATGGAACCCTATGTATCTCATTCAAGATTTTTTTCCTTGACTCTAAAAAGTTAGGGACATGCATTCTATTTTTATAAATGATAATTCCATCATCTTTTGGTTAATAGCCCTCTCTCATTGTATAAAATGTTAATCTATAACAAGGGATCCAACAACTCTTTTCTCAGGTCAAACTCACAAATATTAACAATTGCTAAATGCATTTTTCTATCGAGTACATCAACAACTTTATTTTTCTTCCCTATTATGTGTTTGATTTCATAATCAAGTTTACAAGGTTCAAACCATATTGCTCGCTTGGGATTTAAGTTCGGTTGATTGAATAAAAACTTCAGGCTTTTATGGCCCATTCTTAACTCAAATCTATTGTCCATCAAGTAGTGCCTATTCCACATCCTTAAGGCACACACTACTGCAACAAGCTCCAAGTCATATATAACATATATTTTCTTAGGTTCTTTCAACTTTTTTGCTTATAGCATGTCACATGATCATTTCATATGAAAACTCCACTATTCCCTCGAATTCACACATTAAAGAACACAACAAAATCTTCATTTGGGTCATAAATTTCCAAAATTGATGCACTGTTGAGGAGTTTCTTCAACACCTATAAAATTTCCTCACAACACCTTATCCATTCAAAGAAACTCCACTTATTTTAAAGGGAAGTGATTGGATGAAATTTTCTAGAAAATCCCTCTATAAATCTTCCATAATAACCAACAATACCATTACTCTTTTGGGATTAAATGTCATTCATTAACCGATCTTCTATTGAACCTGAGAAACCATAGGTAGCAAGAAGCGAAGATTCATAATGGATCCCCTCCTACGGCTTGACCCAGGAGGGATTACGTAGCAAGAAGTGGAGGCCTTTCGTGCTCTAGCATCCACTCTTAGAGTGACCCGCTTTTTGGTGAGGCAACCCTCCAAATTTGTCAAGATAGCTTCAATTTTATAGGTAAAAATATCTTCTCAAGAAATAAGGCTCAAAGCTTTGGCTCTTAATGAGAGAGGGCTCATGGGTCTTTTCATTAAATTGTGGCTATCCTCGAAGGCCATGGAGATTTGGTTGCAGAAAAATTGGAAACCTCTAATCTCAACCTCTAATATCAAGGGTTTCGCTACCTAACCCTTGAGGTTTCTAGCTTAGCCCTAGTTGCAAGTATTGAATGCCATCTCAAGAGGAGGGATGTTAGCCTCAATCTTTCATAGCCCTAGGGTTTGAGACAAGAATTTAATACCCTATCTATCAATCCTCTTTTTATCGATTTTTACATGTTTTATTTTATGCATAAAAATATTTTAATACTCAAAAAAACCCTAAAAAATCTAAATAAATTCAAAAAATCCAAAAAGAGCCATGATTTGGTATTTTTGGTCCACCATAAAATTTCACCCTAGGGTTTTATCCACAAACTCTAGAGAGTGTCCTCTTTTGAGGAAGTGCATTGGGATACGTGAAAACCTTTTAATTGGTGAACTGGACTATGTTTGGTATTTTTGGTCCACCCTAAAAAATTTCCCCAGGGTTTTATCCACAAACTCGAGAGAGAATCCTCTTTTGAGGAAGTGCATTGGGATACGTGATACCCTCGTAATTGGTGAATTAGAGGTTGTGTGGTATTTCTAGCTTGTCCTACAACTTTTCCCTTGTTCAATTATACTCTTTTCCTTAAGGGCACACTTTTTGGAGTGGTTTCCTTGGGAAGTGTGACATTGCCTTGGGAGACGTGAAATTGCCTTGAAAAGTGTGATATTATTTGAGATTTGTGACAAAGGGAATAACTCCATTTATATATGATTCTTGTGTCTTGATTTGATATTGTTTGACTCGGATAAGGCACTAATCGTAGCTATTAAGGTTTCGTGGAATGTATTTGTGGTTTGTTGGTGGTTGCAAGTATCTTTCATTGATTAGGGTATCCCCCTAGGTTTTGGAGTTACCCAAAGTATTGAGAGGTTAGATTGTGGTGACATTGGGTTTAACTCTCTCCCGAGCTTATCATCACTAGCACTAGGTATACACAACCTTGATTTGCAAAGGGGTGCTAATTTTGTGCGGTAACACCCCTAACAAAAGAAACCTAAGAATATCAAGTTGGTTAGGTTAGTGGAAAACAACAAGACACTGACTAAAAATGTAATTATCTTTGTCCCTCACCCATTCCACCAAAGATGGACTCAAATATTTGAGAACGTAGAAAGTACTATAAATTTTGTGCACGCTAATCTATAATTCATAACTGAAAGATTATTAAAATGGTGGAATATGTGATTGAGTTTACTAACACAAGGTCAGATTCTACCTGTCAAACGATTCAAGTTGAGCTCCACCATCACCAAATCCATTGTAGATCTCAAATTCACAAATTCTACAACCCAGGCCAATAAAACTAGCTAAAAATAAAACTATATTCAATAAAATTTGGAAGCGTTGCGAGAATAAATACAAACTACGAGAGAGAAATTTGTAAATTGTATATTTTAAGGAAAGTGTGTAACTTAGAAGACAATACATAACATGTTTGGTGCATTCAATGGAAATGTCAGTAACAATGCTAAAGATATGTACAATATTTTTTTATTGTATATAACAAGCAAAGGATAAGAGCAAACATGACACATTATGCACATTGATGGAGAAAAGGTTGGTTAAGGCAAATCTCCAATTGACAATCACCTAAAAGAGGCCCAACTAATACCAAGCTTTACTAATGGGGGTTGTCACTAATTGTACACCTATTTTCATTGCAAATTCATCAAGGGCTTCACAAGTCACCAACAAAGATGCATAGATTAAAAGGGAGTGCCACTTCTGCAAGCTGTACAATATTCTAGGTGTCAGTGCATAAGAAAATCAAAAGCTACAGGTGAAAATGTGATGCAAGCAATAATTGAATGTAATCAATCAACGGTCACAAGGAAGCTAGTTGCAAATGGTGGCAATAGTTGGCCAAGTAGGAATTTGGCTATCGATCAATTTGCATTTTGCCTTGTATTTTAAGCATTTTAAGCATTTTAAGCAGAATGCAATTTTCTTTAAGCTAAACTAAGGCATTAAAAATGCATCTTGAGCCAATGCGAGAGAGGTTCATCCTTTCTTTGTTTTTCATATGCATTTCCCTCGATGTGTTTACTATGTTATTTATTCTCTTTACCAAACATTTACCCTAAGAATTAAGAGACAACAAAAGCATGCATTAGGACTAAAGGGCTACTTCCAAAATCTATTACAGATTCATATAAACCAAATTGAGTAACACACATTATAGCACACTTTTTTCAAGTTTTGTTCATTTTTCTTATTTGTCCTAGAAAAGCTCTAAATATAATGTGTTATAACAATTCATTAAGATTTTATTGTTCGGCTTCAAGAAGGTTTGACATGTGTATATACAGGGTTGGATAAAATTACTAGAAAATGTTCAAATTGTAATGTAACGAATTTAAAAGATTGTTTGGTTTGATGTTGGAGGAGGTCTCTACTAGGGTTTGTGAATGCTGATAGTACCAAGGTATGGTGTAATGTTTCTGAAACCATTAACAACCCATCATATCCACCATAACTCCCTATTCAATAGCCTCGCTATCCTGAGGTGGCCCTACATGGCCTTTCCCACCTATTGAAATTTTTTAGAGGGCCTTAAAATGCCTAGCCCTCAACTTGAGGTTGAGTTCACTAACATTGATTATTTGGGAGCTTTGGTTATATGAGGATGGGGTGACAATGACCATGGATCGATAAAAATCCCCAGGTAAGTTCATGCCCAAAGTATACCACAAGTTAATCATATATCTCCCAATGAATATCCTATCAACCTTGGTTTGACTTTGGATTAATATGTTGGTATTTGTGACAAGCTCAAACAACACAAACTACTTGGGAATTTCGTTGTTTGGATTCCATCCATGTTAGAGTAAATAACCCTCCTATAGCTAATGTTGATGAGTCTAATGGGACAAACCACATTCAAAACCACTTACTGAGTCACCCATGAGACCAATCCCTAGATTTGGGAGTTCCTTCCTTGGTTTGAGGGTGCATTCCCTAATTTGGGTGAGTGTTTACATGATTTAAGGAAGAACATGAGCTAGAGCTAAATATGCTCCACTGATTTAACCTAAACTTAACTCTAACTGAAACTTAACACTCATTAGTGCCGCAGTTAAGTCAATAGCACCCTTCTTGAGAGATTTTAGGGACATGCATGTTGTCATTCAGTTAACTGAGTGATCAGTGAGTCCTTTTATCCGTTAACTCAATCTAGGAGTGCATGCATGACTTATTGGGGTTATTTGCTCTCAGTTAATCCTAACTAGTCCTCTTTGCATGGCATAGACTCTCTCTACATGGCATGGACAATTCGAGTTGCTCTTTGACCTGATTCGAAATTGTTCACCTATATATTGTAACCTCCTTCATTCATTTAGGTACTCTGATAATAAAACCATTGTCTTTCTTCTTTTCAAAATTAATGTGTAATGATTCATATATATTATTGCAAAATTATTCACGCTTGATTCAATCATCATATTTTGTTAGCTTTTTCACCTAGATCTATGAATGCTCAAATCTTATATGGTATCATAGCTAGGGGGTGATAAACTAGCTAGTATGCTAGTATTTTTTATCAAGTTTTTGTAGGTTGAGAAATGCTTTCGTAGCCAGGCTTTCGCAACCACCCAAGAAGGCTTTCGCAACCACCAATGAAGTATTTTGCAACCACCAATGAAGGATTGTGTAGCCACCAAAGAAGGCTTTTCCAGCCACTACTCTTGCAAACTGAAGAAGGATTTTTGCAAGCCACCAAAGAAGGATTTTTTGCAGCCACCAAAGAAGACTTTTTCAGCCACCAAAGAAGGCTTTTGTAGCCACAAAAGAGCTCATTTATAGTACTCATTTACAACCATCAAGAAATACAATTGCAGCCATCGAAGGAGTGCTCATTTACAACCATCAAAGAAGTGTACTTGCAGCCACCAAAGAGATCATTTGCAGCCACCAAAGAGAGCTTTAGCAGCCATCAAAAAGTGTGTTTTCAGCCATCAAAGAGAGATTTTACAGCCATGGATCTCCTATCTCCCCAACTCAGTTGCTATATGGTTGGTATGTTAGATCTATTTTTGTTGAAGGAGGCCCCAGAAGCTTCACAACTCATGTCCTACGAGGACATATTCACTTACATTCAGAAGATGAAAGAGGCCATTGGAGAACTTGTCCCAATTCAGGTTCTTGTTGAAGAAGACCTCCCACGTGTTTATTTAGTCTCTGGAGCCTTAGCTTTTGCTCGTACTACTCACCAATTTCCGCACCAATTTTTCTGAGTAGATTAATTCTCCGCTTTCACATTCTCTTTTATGGGGGGGGTTTCCACTGGGTTTTTTCCCTCTTTCCCAAGTTACAGAGAATTCTTCTTTGTGTGTGCATGGGTACCTAATATGGCTGAAAATTCTTCTTTGTTTTTATTACTTAGTTTTTCTAGTTAGACTTATTGTTGAAAAACTAGATATATGTATAAGTTTTTAAAATTTTGCAACATATATCAGTCATTAACATAAGTAAGGATCACTGAAGGTAAGACAATCACAGAGAGAACACAAGATTATCTTGGGAAACCCTCTTGGGGTAGAATACCCAGCCAAAAATTCTCTTTAGATTCCTCAACAAAATACAACACCAGTACAAGACTTAAGACTTTGAACTAATTAAGTAGTGTTGAAACAATACCTATGTTTCAGCACTTATAAACTCCTCTAACAAAAATGATAACACACTTACAGACACTGTAGCAGAATTATGGTAGAAACTGTAGCAACACTAGATCTCTCTCCCGATAGCAGATTGTAACAGCAACACCCTTGATAATTGGAAGCCTTATAACAGCAGAGTTCTTCTCCAAAAATTGTGTATCCAAGTGATAGGGGTCAACGAATCAACCCCTATTTATACTTAGGCTTGGATACCCTAAGCAGGCCTCTAAGCAGTCCTTGACACTTGGCATTAGCCTTTTGACACTTGGTGTGAACCTTTTGACACTTGGCATGTGCTATTGACACTTGTTATGAACCTTTTGACACTTGGCATGTGCTAATGACACTTGGTCATAAAGTTAACACTTGGCTTGAGCCTTTTGACACTTGGCATTAGCTTGACACTTGGCTTGAGCCTTTTGACACTTGGCATGAAATAATTTTTATGTACATAATTTAATTACATCAAAAAATAGCTTCCAAAGCTATATATTTCAACACTCCCTCTAGCAAGGAAGATATTTTTCCAGTACCATCTGTTACATCCACTTGTCTTTACTTGGCTATTGACTTGTTGATTCATCAAGAGAAGTTTTGTATCCACATCTAGCAATCTGGAATCAATAGTATCTCTGGTGGGCACACTATTATCATTATAGGATTTTTATTCACTCAATTCACCAAGAACTGTCCTACTAGTCATAAGCTAGAGGAATCTATACAGCTCACCAAGAACTGTCTTACTCAGTCCCAGTCCTTTTTCATACTGGATGAGTAGTCTTAGAGCCAGTCCTTTTTCATACTGGATAATAATAGAATAGCCCACATCCTACCTATAAATGATTTTACCTACTACTGTCACCAAATTCTTATATGCAACTCCTCACTCCTCTTACGAGGGACCAGTCCAAGCTTGTCTCTAAAGTACTCAAACTTCACCTTTGATGGATGTTTGGTTTACACAGCCGCGACTTGTTCAATTGTAGCCATGTAAAGAAACTTCACTATTTATTTTTCTACCATATCATGAATAAAATGATACTTGATTCCAATATGCTTTGATTTGTCATGAAACACCGGGTTCATTGACAACTTTATGCAACTCTGATTGTCACAGTAGATACCAGTAGTTTCTAACTCAAGATCAAATAATCCTGAAAGCAATTTCGTAACCATACAACTTCGGTACATGTTAAACATGATGCCATATATTCTGCCTTAGCCGTACTGAGCACAACATTGGTTTGTTTCCTGCTAAACCATGAGATCATTCTTGATCCCAAACTAAAACAACAGCCCGATGTACTCTTACGATCTGTGACATTACCAACCCAATCTGAATTAGAGTATCCTCGCAGTTTAAACTCACAATATGCATCATACTTGATACCATATTCAATGGTACCTTTCAAGTATCTCATCACATGTTTTGTTGTGATCAAATGACCATGTCTGGGTCCAAACATATACTGACTTTAAGTATTCACAACAAAACATATGTCTAGCCTTGTACTCGTCAAATACATCAATGATCCAATTATTTGTCTATACAAGGTTGCATCCACTATCTCTGATGAAGTATCACATAATAAATTCGGATTTTTCGTCATAGGTGTTGTCATGGATTTACAATCCATCATTCCAAATATTTTTAGAATTTCCACAGCATATTTTCCTTGACTGAGACAAATCCCACCTAGATTCTGCCACACTTCCAGACCTAGAAAATAGTGCATCTAACCCAAATATTTCATTTCGAATTTTGAAGCAAGCTTCTTCTTGCAATCAGTGATGAGCTTTCCATTTCCTGTTAGAAACAGGTCATTCACATATAATAGTAAAATCACCTGGTCATCATCCTCAATCTTATAGTAAATATTGGAGTCTGCTTTACTTTTAATAAAGCCCAAGCTCATGAGAAAACTATCAATTCTTCCATGCCATGTCCTGGGTGCTTGCTTCAAGCCATACAAGGATTTCTTTAATTTGCACACATGTGTTTGTATGTCATGTGTCTCAAATCCTTGTGGTTGTTCCACATACACTTCCTCTTCTATCGCACCATTTAGAAAAGTCATTTTTACATCCATCTGATGTAGTATCCATCCCATCTTTGCAGCTATAGCCAAGGTAGCTCTAATGGAAGTGTATCTTGCTACGGGAGCAAAGGTTTCTTTGTAATCTACTCCCTCTTTCTAAGAGAACCCACGAGCCACAAACCTTGCTTTGTATTTCTCAATACTGCCATCTGCAACATGCTTGATTTTGTATAACCATTTAGATGTTACTACATATTTTTCTTTTGGTCTTGGAACTATGTCCCAAACATCATTTTTCATGATTGATTGGTATTCTTCAATCATGGCATCCTGCCACACCTTCTCCTCAGCAGCTTCTTCATAGCTGGAAGGTTTTGCATCAATGATGTTAGACACAAGTGAAACATAGTTGGAATAAAATCGAGGTCTTTTGCTTTCTCTGAAAGTCTTATTTGGGGCACCATACGTTTCTACATCTTGAATGAGTTCACGCACCCAACCAGGTTTTCTCTAATATGTAATTACTTCTAAGGGTGAATCAGCAGGTTTCTGAGGCTCCATCATATCATGATTCTCAGGTACATGCTCTTCTTTTTCTATTTATGATACTCTTGGAGATGTTGGTTCCTCATCATGTATCTCATTGAAATGATTTCTTTTTTATTTGTAGAAAGTTTCTTCTTCATCAAAGATAACATCTCGGCTTATCTCAATCTTTTTGTATCCAGAGACATATACTCTATATGCCTTTGATATCTCGTTGTATCCAACAAAAAAATCCATCTTGCCTGAAGGATCCAACTTTGTCCCTTTGTCCTTTGGAATAGGTATATACATAGGACAACCAAATATCCTTAGATGACTGACATCTGGAACTTCACGTTCAAACACTTCTTCTGGAGTTTTATTTTGAAGTACTTTATGAGGACTTCTAATTTGTATATATACAGCAGTCCTTGTTACTTCTGCCCAAAGATACATTGATAAGTCCTGATCATGAATCATGGCTTTAACTGCTTCCATAATTGATCAGTTCTTTCTTTCCGCAACACCATTTTGCTGAGGATTGTAAGGAGTAGAAAGCTCCCTCTTAATCCCAGCTTCTTTACAAAATGCCTTGAATTCACCCGATGTGATTCTCCTCCATTATCGGATCTTAAAATATTTATATTTTTCTCAAAAAGATTTTCAAAAAGAGCTTTAAATTCTTTAAACTTACTAAACACTTCATCTTTATTCTTTAAGAAATAAATCCAAGTTTTGCGAGAAAAGTCATAAATGAACGAAACATAGTAAACATACCCGCTGAGTGAAGTAGCTGACATAGGTCCACATACATCTAAATGAATTAGAGCCATAACTCCTTTTTCTTTGCTATCATTGTTTGGAAAAGGCTTCTTCACGTTCTTTGCTTGTGCACAACCTTTTCACACTCCATTATGGAACACTTGAATCTCTGGAAGGCCTTTCACCATCTTATTGACAATTGGTAAGGCTTTATAGTGAATATGAGCAAACCTTCTATGCCAAAGTTCACATGGATTTATAGTAGTATTGTGGACTAAGGCTTGATCAGCCTTTCCTTTTAACTTGTACAATCTATCTTCATGAATACTAATCATAACATCATCATCAATATTCTTACCTATTGGCCACATAAGAACTTGGCCATCGACAAAACCTACTCTGAATCCTTTCTCTTCCAATCTGAAATAGATAGGAGGTTCTTTTGCAGACCAGGTACATATAAGACATTTTCCATTTTCAAATGTTTTCCTGAATCTAAGCTGTAAAAATAATTCCCAATGCCCTTAATAGGATAGGAAGAGTTATCACCCAATCTTACCTGATGAGGAGAATCTTTCGTGGTCGGACTTGAAAGAGAGTCTTTAAAACCAGTCATGTGCATGGAGGCACCACTATCTACCGGCCAGTTTTCATCACCACAATTTACTGAATTTGTAAGAGTTGCTACCAACACATATCTTCATCTTAATCTTCTTATTTTCTCTCTTGAAGGTAGGTTCATCATCTTCAGCAATATGAGCATGATGTCTCGTTTTTCTTCCTTTCCTTAACTTCTTTTATGAGAGGACAATCTCTAGCAAGGTGTCTCGGCTTTTCACAACAGTAACATTTGAGTTTAGAATAGTCTCTCTTACCTTTATCAAAATTTTGAAACTTCTTCTTTGGAGGATGATTTTCCTTCTTCTTCTTTCCTTTTCTGAATTGGGCTACTAGAGCTTGGTCCTCATCGTCACTTAGTTTTTCTTCTCTTGCTCCCAATCTTGCTTCTTCTCGGGCATGCTCTTCCCACAACCTACTGAACTTTATTAACTTTCTTCTTGAACAGATACCTCGTATGAAAGGGTCCCATGACTTCGGAATTCCATTGAGAGTAATCATTACTATCTTATCTTCTTCAACTGAGTCACCGATAGCTACAATTTGTATATTAATATGAGAAATTCTTATAAAGAAGGCATGAACAGATTCAGACTTCTACATCTTTGAATTTTTTAGTTGAGTCCTCAAAGTCATCTTCTTGTTTATGTTCCTTCCTTCATACAAGCGAGATAGAGCATCGAACATCTCCTTGGGAGTCTTCAAGGATGATATATGAGGAATAAGATGATCTCTTATAGAATCTGCAATTATTCTTTTTCCCCTTACCAGATTATTCTTGTACTTGAATTTAGCTTCTTCATGCTCAGGTTCTCTAACCTCTTCTTTAACATAATCTGATAAGTCATTTTCTTCCAACACAAGAGATATTATGTACTTCCATGCTATGTAGTTATTAGGTCGCTCGAGTTTCTCATCAAGCTTAGTGCTTGACAACATCTTGCTTTGATTTTGAATTCCTTTAGAACAGAAATACTGTAACCTCCTTCACAAATATAAAAACTCTATGTAGAAATGGATCATTCAGGGAAGCTCTGATACCATGTTGAAAAACTAGATATGTTGCAAAATTTTAAAAATTTATACATATATCTAGTTTTTCAACACTTATGGGGGGTGTTAGATTTAATAACCCTCCTAGAGATAATGCGCATGAGTCTAATCATGGGCCAAACTACATTCAAATCCACTTCCTGAGTCACCCATGAGACCAATCCCTAGATTTGGGGGTGCCTTCCTTGGTTTTTACATGATTTAAGGAAGAACATGAGTTAGAGCTAAATCTGCTCCACTAATTTAGCCTAAACTTAATTCTAATTGACCCTTAACACTCGTTATTACCTCAGTTAAGTCAATAGTGTCCTTCTTGAGAGATTTTAGGGACATGCATGTTGTCATTCAGTTAATTGCGTGATCAGTGTGTCCTTTTATTAGTTAACTCAATCTAGGAGTGCATGCATGACTTATTGGGGTTATTTTCTCTCACTTAATCATAACTATCCCTCTTTGCATGGCATAGACTCTCTCTACATGGCATGGACAATTCGAGTTTCTCTTTGACCTAATTCAAAAAAATTCACCTATATATTGTAACCTCCTTCATTCATTTAGGACCTTAGGTACTATGATAATGAAATCATTGTATTTCTTCTCTTCAAAATTAATGTGTAATTATTCATATATATTATTGCACAATTGTTCACGCTTGATTTAATCATCATATCTTGTTAGCTTTTGCACCTATATCTATGAATTCTCAAATCTTATAATCCAATCCTACCATAAAGGCTTGCACTAAATACGTTTGAGAGTTGCATGGTTGGCTTGTCACTCTATATGACCATCCATAGCCTAACAAAAGGGTTTGTTTTTTCTTCTTTCAAAGAAAAATATCACTGTGTTGTCGAAATTGCTTGCGGGCCTTATCTCTGTGGTAATACCCAACCGGTACTATCCCCATGGGGGGGAAGCTTCTTCGTTGACCAAGTTGTTCAACGTTTTTGCCTAGTCTGGTTTGAACTCCTAGAATTGCCCATATAATTTTGGGGTTTCTTGAAGCATATATCCTCACTCATTTGGAGTTGCATATGCCATGAGCCACTCAATTTCTTTAGCCCTAGACCATAGAATAAATCTTGCCTTAGGATCACCCTATATAGAGATCTAAAGAGTTCATGCACATCTGAGTCAAGAGAAAAGTGTTATCTAATCTTTTGAGATACATAAATATTATGAATACTTGATTCATGTACCAAAGTCCTTTCCACAAAATCAAGGGATGTTCCCTCACGGTCAAGATTGACTCCCCGACACCTCTAGATATTGATGTTCCACATGCTCAAGCCCCAAAGGCCTTGCTCAATGCTAAATGATGTATGTATTCAAGTGGTAAAGAAGCTTTCTTATAGTAATAACAATGCCCCTATTACAAAGGCATCGTCTGCCATAACTTGAGGGTTTTCAAGGCTAGCTCCGAATAATATTATAACCTTGGGTGTATATAAAGATGTTCTTGGATCATCACAAGCCACTTCTCAAAAGTCGTTTGAAGGACCCCAATGCCACCCTTGTTACTCCACTCAATTAAAACTAGAAGTCGAATATCACCTTAAGCACCCTAGATTATGTACTCTTGATTATTGGATTCAAACTTCCAAACTACAAATAGTTTCTAGGGTGTTGCATGGGATAGGTGGGTAGGAGGATATGGACTATCACACTACTAAACCTCAATGAAGGTAGGGTCATGGGATGTCTAGGGGTGTAATGGGGGACTTGAGTATCTTTGTTATGACCCTTCTTAGGAGTGTAATGGGGGGATTGGAGGGCCCATGAGAGTAATAATGGAGACCTTTCAATGTAAAGTAGACTAGGTCCACTATGTTGTTGTTATTAAATAAGGAACACTATGTTAGTAAATAAATGTAATGGGGCCTCATTAAAGAAGGTCCACTAGGGAGTTACAAGGTTAGAGAATATTGTGATTCTATAAATAAGGATGGAATTCTCCTTATGAGGTGTGTGGAGAAGAATATTGATTGTGGAGCTTAGCTCATAGAAGGTTGCCTCCTCGAAGAGGCAAGTGAACATGAGTTGATTCCCCCTTTAATAAAATAATCAATTTATATTAATAAAGTGGGATTATTGTTGGTATCTATTGCATTATCTAGTGTGATTACATTTCCATATCTCGATATATCACAAGTGGTATTAGAGCTTCTTTCTAGGGCCAAATAAAAACAAAGAATTTATTTTATTTTATTTTGGGTTGGGGTTTTCACAGATAAAAAGAGTGTCATGACACTCAAGTCCATTTATGAACATTTTCCAGCCGAATTTCCAGGATCTAATTGCAAATTTGAATTCCTCTAAAAAAATACACAATTTTGAAAAAAATCCACTCAAATCGGAGTCCAAGAGAGGGAGATATGACCATTTGAGATCTGCATATTTTTAGGGTTTCGCTTGAGTCATGACCATGAACCTTGCAAAGGTAATAAATTTTGATAGGGAGATCTATTTGCAACAAGATCATGTTCTTAGAGAAATTATTTTTAGGGCATTCATACGGCATAGTATATGCCCTAGTTCTAGCTACTATCCCTATGCTATTGCCCTTACAATAATTTTGCCCTCCATTGAAGCATGATAAAGTGGGGGGTCGTATTATGGGGGAAACAAATAATGGTAGCAAAACCTTTATATGACGTGAAGGCCAATTTGAAATCTATGCAAGTCAATTTGACATCTATGGAGCGACACTTGAATACATTAAATGAGGGTTGTGCTAAATAGGAGGAGATTTGTGTTACTTGCCATCTCATCATGGAAGAGTATAAACAAGATAGATATGCATAGTATGATTTAGAGGATTGTGATGATTAGTATATGCATAGTTGTAATTTTTCAAAGGACAACGACTTCCATATTTTTTTTTATGAATCTCCTATATCCTATGAAACCAACTTGTGGAGGAACGACACTAATAGGTGGTGCCTATCGATTTCAAGGATGCTTCTTCTACAAGAATAGAGATTCTCATTGATCCATGTTTCTACTTCTATATGGAGGATCTATTCACTTATGGTTATACTTATTTGGATCCACATGACCATCATGGGCATGTGATGCATAACACTCAACGATTTGTGGAGTTTCGATGCGATCACTAGGTTTTCAGTTGGAGCATATGGACATGGGATCCAGGTTTAAGATGGAGCTTGTTGGAAAACATTAGCATGGCGATTCACACTAGTCCATGGGACCCTGGTTCCTTGGCCTACTTCAGCATGGTAGTCAAAATTTTCCCATGGGACCCTAGATTATGTTTGCACAATTTCACATCAATCGCTGAGGGCAACGCTTTCCTAAAGGTAGTGGAGTGTTATGAGCATCCCTAGAGGTGTAATGGGGGGAGAAGTTGGGTGGGTGGAGGGTACATTAGAGTAATAGTGGATGCAATTCAATGTAAAGTGGACTAGGTCCATTATGTTGTTATTATTAAATAAGACCCACTGCCTTAGTAAATAAATGTAATGGGATCTCATTAAAGATCAACTAGGGAGTTAAGAGGTTGGAATGTATTGTGATTCTATAAATAAGGATGGAATTCTCCTTATAAGATGTGTGGAGGAGAATATTGTATGTGGATATTAGCTCATAGGAAGTTTCCCCCCCTAGAAGAGGCAAGTGAACATGTGTCGATTCTTCCTTTAATAAAAGAATCAATTTATTCAATAAAGTGGGATTATTGTTTGTATCTATTGTGTTATCTGGTGTGATTGCATTGTCATATCTTAGTATACTACAAACTTCCTAAGTCTCACTATCTTGCATGTGGATATTTTAACATGGTCAAAACCCTCGATGATGAGGAAGACCTTCTCCCAATACAAATGTCTAACAAAGAAAAGATGGCAAGGGATGGTCTTTTAAGGCCATACGGGGTCTATATGATGCCAATAAATTTAGAAAGATTGAATCATTTGCATTTTCGTTTACTTATTCCAATTTCCATGGATAAGCTGAGAGGATTCTAATGTAGTATGATAAAGCCCTTCTGTCCAAATAGAATGCGTTCAGCTTTGATTGTCAAAGAGGTAGGATAGTGTAGGTGATGGGATAGATGACACTCTTTCACCATCAACTTATAGTGTTCTCTCTCTCTTGGGGAGCTAATAAAATATGTATGCCAAAAACAGAGCTCTCATTAAATGTTTACCATTTGCAACACCCATGATGTATAAACTCTATCTGAAAGATATGGAGTCTCTTCCTGAGACCTAGAGTAGTCAAAGGGTGGAATACTTGGCCAAGTGTTGTTATTGTTGCAAATATCTTGGAATAACACTTCAATGCAATTATGAAATTTCACCTTCTTTTGAGAAGGTTCCTGGATCTTAGCCCTATAATTTTTAGCCTTACGGACTATTGTAAATTAGTGTATAAAACAATAGTGGAAATATCACAATAATATACTTCTAACAACCCCAAACTCCATGGCAATTCAAGGAGAAAATATACCAAACAATGAGATATCTGTGAAGATGCTCACAGTAGATCCAAGAGATGATGTAAACCTCACAATGAAAGAATTTAGGAATAATAGAAGAAGAATAGAGCAGCAGAACATAGATCCAATGGAGCTCGGATAGAGGCAGAATAATTACACATGTTACATTAATTTGAATAGTAAAACAAGAATTATACAATGCTCAGGATTCGAATGCACTAGGTGTGATTTGAATTAGCCTGCATGGATAGATCCAAAATCAGTGGAGTGTCATCAAAGCATAACTAGGAGTCCACCTCATCATCAGTGAAGTCATCAATGCACAAGTAATGATCAACCAGGAGTCAAACTAAGTCTAACTGAGTGTGGTAGGTGTAACTGGCACATGGAAACACTAATGTAGTGAAGGAGGCTTAGTGGAGAGCACATATGGAGCTAACTGGAGTTAGCATAGGCTATCTAGTCACACTGGAGGCCGATTGGAGTGATAAGGTCAGTTAAGAGTGAGTCAAGCCTAAAATCAAGGAGAGAACTCAGTTAACTAAAGACAACTGGACTGGTAGGTGAAGAAGTGTGCCTATCACAAGCAGTAGGTGAAAGGAGGGCGCACTAAGCACTAGGAGGGCCAAAACTGATCAGGAAGAAGCTCCCGGGGCTAGCTAACTGAGGGCTAGGTGTTGGGACTGATGATTGGGATGCATGCAATTGTATGCATGCTGCATGCAAGACTGAAAATGAAAATAACTGAAATGCTGGTAGGACTAGGATGGAGTATAGGAATATCCTAACAATATCAACTGATATATCAACCAATAACCAAATCTGAAAATATACTTTAACAATAGTAAGTGCAAACCCTTATGTTCTCCCTTTAGATATTGAATCACTTAACGACTTGTTTTTTATTCATGTCAAATAAGTGAGACATAAATCACTATAAATATCAAAGCATAAAGAACATATAGCTGGAAATTCACTTATGAAAATGGCACAAGATATGGATAGCTGGAAACTTGATATATAATCTCAAGATGAAGTACATGTACATACCATAGCCTTTTCTCAAGGTTAGTACAAAAATCCAACCATCCAAAATGCCTAGCTAGGGTAAATCAACAAAACATAGTTCAACCAAGAAGAACAAGGGCAAGAATCTCTCCAACACAATATCCAAGGCAAGATGTCTTCCTTATCCTCTTCTCCACCAATCCACCCTAAGGTTTTATTAGAAAACCCTAATCTCCAATCTCCAAGGGTCAATCCTAACCCTATAAATTCAATATGCTCCAAGATACTCCAATAAGACCAAGAAACCCTAGTGCTAAGAGAGAGAGAGAGAGAGAGAGAGAGAGATCATGTATAAGTGAATATCTAAGAGAGAGAGAGAGATAATATATAAGTGAATATCTAAGAGAGAGAGAGAGAGTGATCAACTATAAGTGAAGATCTAAGAGAGAGAGAGAGAGAGGAGGTGTGCACCCTCTTCTCTTAGTCACATCTCATCACAAGAGTGAATACAAGTGAGTGGATGAATATGATAAGGAAAGACTCTCTCCTTCCTCTATTTATATGAGAGGAAAGGGAGGCCAACAATACTTTGTGGACCTAAGCCCTTATAAGCAACCTACATGATCCCATATAGGCCAACACAAGTGAGACATCTACTATAAAGTACATGTGTCATGATCCAAGGTGATGTCATGCACAATAACAACTCCAGGGTGATATAGCTACACAAAGCAAGTCCACACCACTCCACCGGGAGGCTCCACAAACCCCATCTATCCTCCAAAGCAAAAGTACTCCACTAGGTTAGGTACCCCTTGCAAGAACATTGTCAAAGATCTAGATATCCTCGAGCCATCTCCAATCTTCTGAACGAGAAACCAAGTTGCCACATACCAACTAGGGCTTCAAGCTCCCCTTCATGATGAAAAATGCTCCACATCCCTTAAAGGTAACTCTCTAAGTAAGTGGCTCCTTCATGAGGCCTCAATGAAGGGCATCCACCTAACTACCACAATGAAGGGCATTCTAGTCGTGGATGCCCTTCATTCTAGTCTCACAGATTGAAGAAACAATGCTATACGATTGAAATCTAGTATATTTTCCCAAGCACAAATACCCTGAACAAAAGGTGCCTAGGAAGGAGAAATCCTTTTAAGGGCTATGGATACTAACTCTTGATCCTCAACCTTAGTTCCAATGGTAGCCAATTGACCCTTCAATTCATTGATCTTGGTCAAATAGCTTAACCAAACCATCAAACATCTTACCAATATTCTTATCGACAATGTGTGAAATGAAATTATCCTTCATTGAATCAAGAATAATTGTCTTCACTCCGGCTTCCTTCTTTTGATAAACGACCAACTATGTTGGATCAGTAGGTTCTGGAATCTCATTTTCAATCTGCTCCCAAAGATTGGCCTCTTCCATAAGAATTTAAAGCTTGAGCTTCCGTGAAACAAAGTTAGAAGCTCCCTCCAATCTGTCACACTCTATGAGACCGTGAGTTCACGTTACACATCATGTATAGATCTCAAGTGCACAAAATCAGTAGTATATGAAGTGGATGAAACCTTTTTTCGGGTACAAATGCTTCTTCCAAGCAATCTAGGGTTTCACACCAAAGACCTTACTAGGTCAAGTACATATCCTGGGTAAAATTTAGTTGAAATACAAACTCCCTTTTACTTACAAGTGATTTCAAGCTACAACTGCTTTGATACCATGTTGGAAATATCTCAGGAAGACACTTCAATGCAATTCAGAAATTTCACCTTCTTTTGAGAAGGTTTCTCGGATCTTAGCACTAGAATTTTCAGCCTTTAGGACTGTTGTAAATTAGTGTATAAAACAACAATGAACATATCACAATAATTCACTTCTAATAGCCCCAAACTTCACGACAATTCAAAGACAAAAGATACCAAACAACTAGATAAGTTTCAATCCCCTTTAGAGCAACTTATCGGACAATTTCCAAATCCGAAAGTGTACATTCAACAGTAGTAAATACAACATTAAAACAATAGTAAATGAAACCACTTATGTTCTCCCTTTATATGTTAAATCATTCAACAATTTGCTCTTTTACTCATGTCAAATCAACGGGACATAAATCACATCAAATCTGAAAATTCAAATTTGAAAATGGCATTAGATATGGACATCTGGAAACTTCATTTATAAGTTCAAGATGAAGTAAAAGTACATACCATATTATTCTCTCAAGGCTAGTGCAAAAATCCAACTGTCCAAAATGTCCTAGCTAGGGTGAATAAACAAACCCTAGCTAAACCAAGAAGAACCAAGTGCAAGAATCTCTCCAACACAATCTCCAAGGTAATATGTCCTCCACCTCTTCTATTCTTCACCAATCCACCCTAGGGTTTTATCACAAAACCTCAATCCAATCTCCAAGGGTTAAACCCTAACCCTAAAATTTCAAGATGCTCCAAGATACTCCGAGAAGACCAAGAAACCCTAGTGCTACAAGAGAGGGAGAGATATCAAGTACAAGTGAAGATCTATGAGAGAGAGAGAGAGGCGTTGCACACCTCTCTTCGTCACATCTCATCACAAGTGAATACAAATGAGTGAATGAATATGATATGGAAAGACTCTCTCCTTCCTCTATTTATATGAGAGGCATGTGAAACCAACAATACTATGTGGGCCTAAGCCCTTGCAAGCAACCCACTCTAAAGTACATGCATCATGCTCCAAGGTGATGTAGATGCACAAGGCAAGTCTACACCACTCCATCACAAGCCTCCACAAACTCCATATATCATGCAAAGCAATGTACTCCACTGGGTTAACTACCCCTTACAAAAACACTATCAAATCCCTAGGCATTCCCGAGCCATCTTCAATCTTTCGAATAAAAAACCACGTTGCCACATGCCAATTAGTGCTTGAAGCCCTCCTCCGTGATGCAAAATGATCCACATACCATAAAGGGTGCTCTCTAAGTAAGTGATTCCTCCAGAAGACCTCAATGAAAGTTGTCCACCAAACTACCAATAAATCTCCAACACCAAAGGGAAGAAAGCCAAGTGAGCACCATCTTGAGGTCAAGCATCCTTGAGCAAGCTATCTCAACCAAGCATATCCATCACAAACCATCTCTCATGTTATATTCCAAGGCCTATTCATACACCATGTACCCCAAATCTCATGAAGCACCCCCAAACATGGTGTAAACACTTTTGGAGTCACCCAAAATACTAACAGTTGTCAACCAAGTCACTGCTTTTCTGTGGAATATGGGTGGGGAAAAGCATCATAAATTTGTTAAGTAGGAACTAAAGGATCTCAAACAAAAGATGCAATTAACTCTATATGATGATAAATGTTGGGCCTAAGCATCCAAACTTCGACACTTCGTAACATAGAAGAGATTAGGCAAGCTCGGGTGAATTCCTAAGCTATCTCTTGTATAATAAGATGGTTGAGGGGCTAATTGAAGCATTTCGCTATTGGATCCTAACTCGAGATAGATGGTTAATGGCCATTTTGTTGACGACTTTCTTAACCATCTTAGAAGACATGCTCAATGGAAAACAAAATGGAATACCTACAAATTTGTGAAGATTTGGGCCGTAAGATTAAAAAGGAAAAATGGAATGCTTTATCCAGAGTCAAAATGATATTATTGATTGGCTCCAAGCTCAAGGATGAGCTTTGATCCAATCCAACCAAATGTTCAAGTTCTTAGGAATCCCCTTTGCCTTCTAGGTGCCTCCCAAGGAGTTGTGGGATATAGTGATCCAAAAATTGAAAAAAAGGTAGATAAATGGATCACAAAATCAATGACTTTGGCTGCCAAGTTTCCATTTTTTACGAAAGTGTTGACTACCAATCTTGTCTACTATTCATCATGTTGGGTCCCATTGCTTAATGCTTAGCAAAGATAGAAGAAGCTTCTCAAGAACTTCATTTGGGCCAACTCTAAAGGAGGCGAAGGATTCCAAATACTAAATTGGAATTTATGTTGTGTGTCTAAGGACTAGGATGGATTGGGGATAATAAGCACACATACCCAAGTGCAAGAATTATGTTCAAGATGTATCATTTGAATAGTGGATGGCAATGAGGCTTGTAAAGTTCTCGTTAGACATTGTATAATGATTGGAGCTCCCTTGGGGAACATTCCTAAAAACACCTTAACTTGCAGACTTTGCTCACTACTCCAACCCATGTGGAGATCAAAGGGATATTTGTGGCTAAGGGCATTTAAAAGGCCTGGGAGACCATTAAACCCTAACTCCAATGGAAAGGAAAATCCGTTAGATCAGGCATGTCCTTTAATGATAATATTCTTTGGTGATATCCAATTTTGCATTATAATGATGAGCCCTTGGAGGAAACGCCTTGGCTAATTGCCAAGTACCCAAATAGGCGTGGCATTCAAAAGATTACTGACCTTTTTTTGTCCACAAGACAGAGACTGTCAGTCATGACTAGCTTAGATGAATGATTTTAAGATCAATACTACTGATAGGTTGATCCTATAGAGAGTCAAGAGCCTTGTCCTGGATAATCTCTTAATCAAAATTGGGCTTCAAATCCCTGTTGCTTGGTGGAGAGACTAGCATTGCAACCATTCTAAAGCCTTCAAAAAGTATAAACTACTGGATAGCTGTACATAATTATGCACTTAGCCCATCCTTGATGTTTGGCTCAACAAGCTACATAGGCTGAAGTCCAAAGATAAAACTTGGCTTTTTCAACTCGTAGTCATTTGAAAGCACCTTTTGTTGAGCCCAAAATGCAAATCTTTGCATGGTCTTAGACATTGGGAAGTATGGCCATGGGCCATACACTGCAATATCTTGAAGTCTCTCAAGCTAAGTGCCCAATATGTGGAAGGAAAGAAATAGCGAAACCTCTCTTTTGGTTTTGTGAGTGGAACCTCTCTTATGGTTTTGTGATTTTGCTATGTTAGCCTGGGTTTGTATTTATAGATTCTCTAGTCAATTGTTCCCTTCTCATCTTACCTGGAAAGTTGCTCTCCTACGGGAATAAATTCCTTGGGCCGTTAAGTTTAGAGCAACCTGGCAACTAATTAGAGTAGAAGTTATATTCTTCATTTTGAAAAATGGAAAATTGTTTGTTCAAACATGTATGACAAGAGCTTTACCTGGTATGATATAACACTAATTTGTTGCAAATCTATACTTGTGGATTTTGGTATAATTCAAGAAGTTTAGATGAAAATGTCACACCTATAGCAGCTGCTGGTCTGCTGGACTATTGGACAGGTGAGCCCTGTACAATGAGCAGTGAACCTCCTGCAAATACCTTACTTCGTCTGCCCAGTCCAAGATATATGTTGATCATCTGAGCTGGTAGATCCATCCAAGAGTTTGAGAGAGGTGCCACAGTTGGCCTCCTCCATCTGTTCCTTTGAATGACAAGTTCCCAACTTTAGCCCTTGCTTTTCTTAGGTTGAGAAGCCTTTGGAGCCCCTGCAGGGAAACAATGGGTGGGAACCCACAATCACTAATCGAGTGTTGGTTGTGGAAGGTTGGGGCAGCACCCCAACGACAAGGAAAACCCTCCACCTTACATGGGCATGATCGACTGTCTCTATGTGCAGAACAACTAGCCCATTTCTTGCCTTTGTTATATGCTTCTCGCCATATGGCAATTTTGTATGTAGGTTACTAATTTTTTAGGATAATTATAGATTTGGACTCTATTTTTAGGTTGCTGGAGGTGACCCACTTTTTTTTTTTTTTTTTTATAAAATGCGTTGTACATGTTGACCATATTAATAGTTAGAGGAAGCATTTTATTAAAAAAAAATAATGTAACATATATTTAAACAAAACATAATATAAAACAACTTCAAAATTGATCCACTGTGTTATCAACTGATTTGTACAAATAGTTGAAACCTTATTGAGCCGCCAGTGTTGGAACACATCAGTGTTCACTTCCAGAGTATCTGGGTTTCATTGTATTTGGGTCTAGCCAGTTTTGGCTAGCCAGTTTTGTTTTTGAGTCGACATGACCATGGCCCCATGGGGGTTTGTATCAAAGTGTGCTAGTAGGGTCTGAGTGGCTCGGTTCCCCATGACTGGATTAAACAACTAAGGTATTCCAGGGAGTTTTTTCACCGTCAGATTATACTTTGCTTTAGGCGAAATATAATCTCTTGGTTTTTCTCCCGCTTCCTCCAAAGCTGGAATGCCCGATTTTGGAAATTTGGCCATGGGGGGTTATTAGGGTCCAACTATAATGTATAAACCTACTAGACACTATTAGAATAGGTTTTGGTCATGTCCTAGGTCTCTAGGACCCCCAGAAATAATTTCGAAAAAAAATTACCGGACGCGTCGAAAATGGGGTTTTTAATTTTAATTATTTTTTAAATATTAATTAAATTTCTCTATAGTTTAAATAGAGAAATTTGGGTCTGTAATTATGTCAGTCATCCGCGGTCCGAATTTAGTGTTTAATGGCTCGTTTCATAAGCCAAAAATCACACATGACCCGTGGAGCAGCTAAACCCAACTTTCGGATGTCAATTCAGCCTCATAATTAATATTTTCTCTGAAAAGTCATTTACAGAGAAATTATTAATTAAAATAATAAAATTGAATATTTTGGAGAAAATCCAAATCTCTCCAAAATTAATCAATTTGATTAAAATAAAAGGCTAAATGACATGGCAATGAGCATTTAGGAAGATTCCAATCAACCCCGAGCCCATCCAGTCAACTATCCAGTCACCAAGTCATTATCCTCTCAAGCAATTTCGCCCTCCTTCATAAAGAATTCGATTTGTTGAGGTGTCACTTGATAAATGGGTTGGTGGTTTGCATTAAAGCCCAAGGATGGGCGCCCTTATGACTCACCAAACTTGGCTCTCATTGCAAATTCGAGTTAGCACCCACCACCTTCCACTTGTCTCTCCACCATGCTAACTCGCCCCTACTCCAAGTTCACGTCAATCTGCCCTAAATCCACGTCTAGCATTGTTGGAGGTTGATTATTGGATAGTTGTTACTTCCCATGCAATCACCATTGGCTTGGCTCCTTTACCATTCAAGTTTGTGCCTACCACATGCCACTTGTCCTCTACCAACCAACTCGCATCCTCCTCTAAAGCTCACGCATATCTACCTAACTCTCACGTGGATCCTAGTTGGAGAGTGCCCATTCGATGGGTGATACTTCCCATGCATCAACAAGGGCGAGTTTGCCACCTCTTCACTCAACCTACCACAAACTCGAGTTGTCATTCGAATTAGCTCTCCAAGCCTTGCCATTGATTGGAATTCAAACTACTTGTCCATGCCAATTCGACCTAGGGTTTTGGCATCTAGTTTTAGTATAAAGAGAGGCCCATTAGGGGCTATTATCTCATGGATCTTTTGGGCAAACTTACTCTGCCAATTTGTAATTGTGATTTAGCTTCTTGCTATTGGAAATAAATTCGACTTTGGAGGTCATATTGATGTGCACATTTGGTCCATGAGAAATTGTTGATGCTTAAATGAGGTGATGTTGTTCCATTAATGCTATTTCATATATACTTGTTTGATCATTTTAGCTTAGAAGTCATTTTTATGTCCATGGAATGAATATTTGTTTTGTCAATTTATTCATTTATGCTTGGTTAATTGAGATCTAGAAGTAGCAAAAAGTAATCGGTTATACTCATGCTCTTCTTGCCCTTTTTTGACTAATCATACTGACTTGATCAAATCAGTGTTGAAGTGGTTTAGTGTTGCAGATCTCCAAAGTACAAAGTGAGACCTTGAGCTTGGTTGCTTCTTCTTCCCTTTTGTCTTTAATTTATTAACCTTTGTGCATTTCAGGTATCTTCAAAGATCGTCTTGTGCTTCAAGAAATTTGAGCTTGAGAGGTTCCATAAAGATCCATCCACAGTCTTTCAAAAGTTAAAATTGGTTACTTGTTACCCTAGGCTCCCTCTTCAAGCCTTCTCTCTTTTTCTCCTTGAGTTTTTTCCTTTGAATTTGCTAGCCCTATCTCCTCTTTGGCCCTAGATCTATTCCTCCCACTCATTTGCCCTTCTCCATTCGCCCTTCTCTCTTTGTGCTTTCGTTCCTCTCTCTTTTTACCTCTTCTATCCTCTCTCTCTGCTCTCATTTTAGCCTTACCCTATCCCCATTCGTCCTACTTCATCCTAGTCTTGCCCTAGTTTCCCCTACCATTCGTTTTTGCCCTTCAAAGTCTCTTGTCCAAGCCCTTTTTGTCTTCATTTTTCTCCCTTAGAACCATTCCCTTCCATCTTCCTTTCTCCCTATTGTTCACTCCAAGAAAAAGTGCCATAAAAAATCACACAAAAAGCAAAAACGAATTGGATAAGTTAGTGTTTGTTAGAGTAGTTTATTTGATTGGATAGATCTTAAATTATTGCATCTTGTAGATCATTGGCATACATTGGAATGATTAACTTTAGGAGCATTCTAGATCTCTTGTTTCACACTTGTATAGTTTGCATTTTTAAACTCTAGTTGCAAGTTGAAAAGATGGAATATTTTCCACAAAAATTTCTCAAAATTTTTATGATCTAGATCTCTTTCCCATTACATTTTAGGAGTTTGTTGTTCGCTGGTCCGTTTCATCATAGTTAAATTTTTATGATCAAATTTCATGCATTCCACATTTTAGAGTTAAAACTTTAAACCTAGACTTAACTATTTTCAAGCTTTGGTTTTGTCTTTTGCTAACAGTTAATGGGTGCCTTGTTTAGATATTTCGGACTTGTGTAGATCATTTGAGGAAGAGAGATACTTGATAAGGATCTTGAAGCAAAGAACCAACGCAAAATAAAGTGAAGGAGCCATGGGAATGACTAAATCTGGATATACTTATCCTTTGTAATAGCAATTAAAATTTGTATCTTCTTCAAGAAATTTCCAAGTATTACCGTTCTCAAAAGACCTTGCAAGGTTTTAAACCCAAGGCATCTGTAACAGTTTAATAAAAGGTTTCAAGTGGAGGGGGCCTCCACTTTTGGGTCTTCTTCCCCATTTGGGGAAGAGTGTTGGGTCTTGTGGTTTGGTTTAACTTAGTTTATGTTTCCATGATCTTAGATTAGTTTCTATTTCATTAAAATCATTTGGTCATTTATCTTCCATATTCACTTACCCCCATGCTCTCCCGAGTAGGGTCTTGAACCTGAAAGAGATTCTTGGGTAGTTAGCTTTATTTCTCGTTTATTTTTATCTTGTTTCTCTTCCAAAGCCCTCAGCCGGAAGTTGTATCATTGAGACTTCGTCTCAAGGGCAGGACCACATAATTTGTGGTTACTCTTCCATCCCCGTCGGTTTCCTTGGTAGAGCTTTCAGCTAGCTGGAGGTTCTCAAGTGCAGGCGGGTTCTAGTGGTTGATCCTGTTTCGGGGATCAATCCCACCTAGTAGATTAATTTTGTGTGGTAGAACACTAGATTTGTTTATCTTGCAAGCATTATCGTTAGTGGTAATTTATATCTTGTGATCAATACTATTGCATGAAATCTGTTTCAATCTGAGATATACTGCTACTACTTTTTATCTGTTTCTTAAAATAAACCAAAGTCTCTTGAACTTGGCCAAATCCAAGTCAAGAGCACCCTCTATCGGAGGGCATTTTAGTTTCTTGCATATCCCTGCATTAGGCATTGTTAATCTAGCAAGTCTCTTGAACTGTGGTCATAAGACCAAGTCAAGAGCGCTCTCTGTCGGAGAGTCGAACAAAGGCTTTTTTAATAAATAAAATTTTCCACTCACGCACCCTTTAA
The DNA here is from genome assembly GCA_027924585.1 of Larix kaempferi. Lineage (NCBI taxonomy): Eukaryota > Viridiplantae > Streptophyta > Pinopsida > Pinales > Pinaceae > Larix > Larix kaempferi. The sequence goes on from BSBM01000017.1 coordinate 33,863,399, forward strand.
TTAATTTATCTTGGTTTCTGTCCTACACCCGTATGCTCTACCAACCTGAAAAGGTTGGGCTAGTACTCAGAAAGGTGGAAGACTTGATAATTTACGATCGATAACTTAATTAAAATTTTTACCCAAAACCTCAACCAAGGCAAAATACTGTTCTTCCCACGAGAGGTGGCGCCGGGAATCCACTGTCAGACTCAGGGGCGGTTCAAACATTGGACACCTATCCTTTTGAATCTGGGTGCTTCCGACAGGTCACTTAGGGTTGCCAGTATTTTTCTTGGGCAGGGTTCCACCATCTTTTGATACCTTTGGTTTTAGCCTTAATAAACAAGACAATTAAAACTTTTAATTTACCAAGATAAGCTGCATAACGTTCTCACAAATTTTCCATTTCAAGCACTTGTGTCAAGTTTACAATCGCTTTTATTTCTTGACTCCATCAGGCACTGGTCCTTCATCATATATCTTTGTTTTGCTTAAATATCTATATTGGAGTATTTGTCTTAATTTGTGTGAAAAGCGATTTGCTTCTTGTTCAAGTGCATCCCTTATCTTCTGTTGCAACGTGGATTGCGCTATCTTGTGTCACATTAAAGTTTTATAATTATCTTTCATTTCACAAAAACTCCTAAAAAACACCCATCCGCATCACTACATTAAAAACACTTAAATACACAAAGAGCCTTGGACAACTCTTTTTTAGGGACTACCCCCCTTGGCTTCGTTAGGAGTTTTGCCTAAATGGAGGAGCTGGGATTCAGATGACAGTACCTGGCTCATTGCTTGCCCCCAAGGCCACACCTCTCTCACTTGTAGTGAAGAGACAGCTTTCGAAAGATTTCCGCTGCTGGTGTGCATCTTGGCGGACAACACACTGCACTCAAGGTACAACATAAAAGACAAACTTCAGCAAAAGCAGTCCCACAGATTCTCTATAACAATATTATGGCATACCAGGGGTGGCAGGAGCAGGAAGGGTTCTCTTTAATCCTGAGGGCCAAATAATAGCTGAATTTGTGTGAGGCTTGGGTAGGACCACTTGTAATCGAGTTGAAGCTCTGGTGCTTCTTCAAGGTCTAATGTTGATAATGTTGGTTAAGCAGAGAGGAATCACTAAGGTTTGGGTTTTCGGACACTCCCTGAAAATCATCAGGTTGGTTTACACTCAGTCGGAGCCTCTAGATCTTCTCCTTAGAAGACTCATTGGTAGAATAGGATCCATTCTAGCCTTGCTTCCTGACTCTCAACTCTTTCATGTCCTAAGAAAGGTAAACAAGGCTGCCAACGCCAAGCCAACCGGGAGGTAAACTTATCAAAAAGATCATTGATGCCCAAACAAGGAAGTCCCACCTACCAAGACATCCCATGATGGCCATTCTTTGTATGCACGACGATGGAGTCTACAAACCTAGGTGGCGTGGTGTCCTTGAACACGTGCTTCCTCCCGGTAATCAAGAGATAAGGTGGCATATTACTGGCCCTTCAAATTGGTGAGAGTTGAAAGCAAGTGAGTCCAGGATCTCTCAGTACGACTCTGGTATAATCCCTCCTCCCCCGTGAATGGATATGATGGTTCCCAATCTAGAAGGTGCAGAGAATTTACTCCCAAGCGAGGCAATTCTGTTTCGGTGTATTGGAATAATGATGTGATTGAGTGGGATTGGGAAATTCAATCCCCATCGTCCAAAGCATTCGATATGGCCTCAGGCATGCAAAACTGCTCGGCAGAGTTGGCAAGTTGGTAACGGAGCTTAGCTGGGCAAAAACCATAGTGACGAGATTTGGTATCGGCAAGGCAAGGAGTTAGCAATGATAGACTGTGAGAGCAACTCAGACTGATGTCCGCCGTACGGAGTAAAGCACTTCTATTCTGAAATCAAGGTTCTGCAGCACAAACTTTCCACTCTAAAGCATCATCTTAGATCAAATGAGAGAAGCTATGAAGAGCGAATCTGACAACTGGAGCGAGAGGCAGAACATGAACGAAGGGAGCATCAGGCTCAAGAGCACAATTCTGCCTGCAAGCTAGAAGCACAAAACAGGAAAATTCAGGACTTGGAGCGTCAACTGGGACTTATCGAACACCAGTTGACCATGACCACAGGCGATTACTCTCTAATCAAGCAGGATCTAGAGCTTACAGGTATGCTTTTTGGAGAATAAACTTTCTCTATTTTTTCTTAATTTGGTTAAATGTAGTGCAAGTCTTTTCGATTGCTAGGTGTTTTTGTTAGGATCTATTGTAATCAGAATACCCTCATAACTATGAATTCCATTCGAGAAGGAGGATTTTTTGTAATATGCAGTAGTAGGCTTAGTTTCTGTTGCCAATTTTGGCTTTCTAGGTGTCAAGATACTATGAAATTTCAGATGTAATTTTGCCCAATAGCCATGCCACCTTTTTAATACAAAATTTTACTAATTCTTAAAAAAAAACAATATTATGGCATATCAACAGAAGTATGTTTCATCGTTGCTTATGACACCAGCCATTCAATGCATTGAACTATTCTAGACTAATAGAGATAATTCAAAATTTTACTCATTCTTAAAAAAAAAACAATATTATGGCATATCAACAGAAGTATGTTTCATCGTTGCTTATGACACCAGCCATTCAATGCATTGAACTATTCTAGACTAATAGAGATAATTTGTTGCATCCTCTAATTCGTACATACCCACTGTACAAACACAATGGTATCATTCAAAAATTTGTTGATATGGAATACCGTGTTGTTGCTTGTTTTAGTAGGGTATCACCAGTGATCACCACAAGAACACAATCCATCCTTGAAATGGTGGAAACGGTTTGCATCCCTCACAGTAATTTTTCTCCTAACAATCTTGGATATAAACTTAATGGCAATGTACCAATCACCGCAAACACGAAGATTCTTTGTGATCCAAATTGGTGTTCCTAATTTCTCTCCTAACAATCTTGGATATAAACTTAATGGCAATGTACCAATCACCGCAAACACGAAGATTCTTTGTGATCCAAATTGGTGTTCCTGGACTTGTGTTGATAAGCCCAAAAGCAATGGCTAGCTTCTCACTATGACTGTAGAGCATATGCTCTTTCACTTCCTCCTCTACATCATGCAAAACAAAGTTTGTGTGAGGCTGTAATGTCCATCAACGGATAGACCTGGGCACATGTAACGTTCAAGTTGTATGGTAGTGATTTCCTCTACTCAAGAGTGAGTTGCGCGAGCAGTTTGACTGGGAGAAGAGTTGTTAAGTATGGAAACATTGGTGTGCACAGGATCGACAGGATCACGATTTGAGTAGTCAGGGTATGATTAGCGCAGACTTGGAGCAGACAACAGTGAATAAAGAAAGGAAACATGTAGGAGGCTGGCAGTCTTGTTACAGTAGTAAGAACGAGAAGAGGACAGTCATATCGCGGCCAAATTTCACGAAGATGGAACTGCCAGGTAGAGCCGCTCGTAAAAGAAAGAAAACGTTACAACGTTAGCGCAGAGTTGGCTGTATCACTTAAAGAAGGAAAGTTGGGGGCTGGTTCTATTGAGAGCCGCCCCTCCCTTGTCCTCCAGTCAAGAACAAAATATAAATATTTCGATTTGACAACCAACAAAGAAACAGAGATATGTGAGAACAGAGTATCCACGAATATGGCGTAATTCCTCATCTTTTAAATAGCCACATTCATTAAGAAGACAAAAGCGAAAACATTGGGTCTGGCTAAAAGGCAACAAGGAAGACACAGTGACACGATATGGAAACGCTGCCAAGCATGGAAAATATTCAGTAACTGGGAGTACAACGAGCTCAGTCTATGCAGCAGAGATATAACGCACAGTCTGAGTAAGAAATGGAGATGGCGATCTGCATGTGTGCTCAGAGGGCACTCAACAGAAACGAGGAACAGTCCGCGTAGGATAAACAACAACCAAAACGCATCGCTTTTCCGGCGATTTTGGAATATAAACCGGTAAAAATTATTGTTGAAAATTGTTACTATCGTATTTTTGACAATTGGGATAGGCTGATCTAAACTAACTAATTGTCTAATTTTAAAATTAAAACTACTTAAATCATGGAAATTGCGATCTAAACACTTCAAATTATGATAGAGCAAAAATTCCTCTACCAAATTTCAGCCAAGTTTTAGTTAACCCTCCCAAACAGGCCAGCCTTGGCGACACAATTATTGACTGTAAATTAAATAGTTTTCTTTTCTATTGATGTATTTCTACGCTATGTTTTAAAATGCTGGGGAGAGTCGACCTCTGTCATGGAGAATCGATCCCTAAAAATTTAATGCTACATTATATTTCAAATACCATAGGGAACTAACTATGATTCTTGTAATTTAATATATTGACAGAATCCAATCTTAATGCTAAGCATTGGTATATAATATTTAACTCTATAAAAACAATCTGGATTTAATCATGGCTCATCGCATATATGGCCCACCTCATACTAAAAATAAAAAGGAACAATAACCAGTCTTTTAACAATGCATTACTTTTCCGAATAAACTAAGGACTACGAATATTTTAAAATTCTATATGCAAATCATTCTTTAAGAATCTGATCAATTCATACAATTTTGCATAATGTTCTACTCTCATACATCTTAACCTAAAACCATGAAATCTGCCACTGCCGAATTAACCCATGATAACAATCTAATCAAGTTTCTTTCCATCATTGATAAAGTTATTAACCATATATGAAAACAAAATTCACATACTTGATAAAGTTATTAACCATATATGAAAACAAAATTCACATACTTGATAAAGTTATTAACCATATATGAAAACAAAATTCACATACTTGATAAAGTTATTAACTATATATGAAAACAAAATTCACATACTTGAAATAAGTGGGGAGAAACACTTATCTTAACAATTAGAATGGGTGATTGAAAACTTGACTGTAACATTCCTCTCATTCAACTAATCTTTGTCTAGGCATGAATCCACTAGGGCATAAGAGTATTACTCGATAATCTTTTTCTAATTAATCTTCTTCATTTTCCCATGAATTCTTGGCTTCCAAAGATCCCCCTTTTACGAGCACCTTGACTTCCCAAGATAAGTTCTTGTTTGAACTTAACTTATTAACTTTAGTTAATTTTAACCGATTGATTTACTTAGTCAATCTCTGACTAATTATTTAACTTGTCTTTAACTTAGTTAGCTTTATTTAACCTTAGCTATATTTAGCTAATTAACTTAAGATAATTATCTTATCTTAATTTTATTCAACCAATTAACTCGTTAGCTTTACCTTTAGCTAACTTTGATTAATTAACTTTTAAGATAATTAAGTTATTTGAACATAACTAATTATCTTGACTTATCATTAACTTCCAACTTATATAGTTAACATAATAGGTTCCATTAAAAACTGAGAGTTATCCATACATACTCATGCATTAGTTACTAGTTATCCATGCATACCCATGCATTATGGGTCCTTCTTTAATCTTACTTACTTCATGTAACTTATTTATAATAACATTTAAATAGTTATTTATAAATACCAATATGTTTTCTTGGTATAATAAATCATTTTATCGTTATTCCTAATTTATAATTAGGAAAATATTAATCATTTTCCACTTAGGAATTTTAACAAAATCCTGTCATTTAGGTTAACTCCTTACTTTTACTCAATGGCACTCAACATTGGTTAGCCTCATGGTATTAGTTAGGTCATAGGAATTTGTTACTGCCTCGCGGCGACTAGAAGTTTCCTCGACGTCCTTATCTAGGACTAAGTTATTAACATACTTTTAAACCTAAGTGTTTGCTTCATGAACATCACAGTTCACCTCATCGAAACTCATGGCTATCAAGCCATTCATCCTCTCCCCCTAGTGGATTCCATGCTCCATTCGTTTCGTTGCATCAAGCCTTCAGTCTCCTAAGTCTACAAATTCACTTTACACTTAGGAAAACATAATCATACTCACAAAGTTTTACCTGCGGAGCTCTTGCCATGAGCTCCTTGAAGTCAGTGGGTACACAATTGTTCTTTCTGTTGCAGAAACCTTAGGAGAGAAAGAGAGATATTACAAAGGCACATACCCTACATCCTTCAACTACTGAGCTAAGGTGTCTAACATTGCATAGATTTTCTCAAATTGAGGATGTGATCTGTCTCCCACAATGAATGCATGAATATTGTCATCAACCTCTATCCAGCTGCATCCTGCTTTCTTGTCCATTCCCCGGTCTTTCATCAGTTCTTACCTTTGCTACATCATCCCACCTTTCAGCTGCAGCGTAGATATTGGACAGCAATACATGATATCCAGCATTTTCAGGTTGTAATTCAAAAAGGCGTTCTGCCACACATTCTCCTAGCTCAATATTGCAGTGAATTATGCATGCACCAAGCAAAGACCCCCACAAACCTGAATCAGGCTCCACTGTCATTTTCTTGATAAAATTATAAGCCTCGTCCACATGCCCTGCACGGCCAAGAAGGTCAACCATGCATGCATAATGCCTCACACTAGGTGTAATGCAATACTTGGCTCATAGAATTGAAATACTGCCAACCCTCCTCCACAAAGCCTGCATGTAGTCATGCAGACAAAATACTAACGAAAGTGATGTGGTTTGGCTTGATGCATGCATGTTTCATATCGGAAAACAGTACAAGGGCCTCCTCACCATGGCCATGCGTCCCATACCATGCAATCATAGCATTCCATGTGACCACATTTCTTTTAGACATCTTCTAAAACATTTGACGTGCAAATTCTATGCTTCAACATTTGGAATACATGTCTATGATGGCAGTCCCCACAAAAACATCTGTTTCCAACCCACTTCTAATAATATGATCATGAATCCACTTCCATTGTTGCAGAATTCCCAACTGAGCATATGATGAGAGTACACACACCATGGTTACGGAATTAGGCTTGACATCTGCAAGTTGCATTTCAGTGAAGAATGCCAAAGCCTGCTTGGCTTGCCCGTGATGGGAATACCCAGCAATCATCACACTCCATGAAACAACATTTCTTTTAGACAGTTTGTCAAACAACTGGCGTGCCACTTCTATATTCCCACATTTTGCATATATGTCTATGAGAGAATTTCCCACAAAGACATCCAACTCAAATCTACTCTCAACGATGTAATCATGGATGCACTTACCCTGTTCCAGAGCTCCTGAACTTACACATGCCGAGAGCACACTCACCAAGGTCACAGAGTCAGGTTTCACTCCTGTCAGACGCATTTGATGAAAGTGTGTCAAGGCCTCATCGTCATGCCCATTTTGCAGATGCCCTGAAATCATAGCAGTCCATGAAACCACGTCTCTTTGAGACATTTCATTTAAAACTAGGCGTGCATCTTCTATATTGCTGCATTTAGCGTACATATCTACGAGGGCATTCATCACAAACACATTCGAGTCAAAACCGCTTTTAATTACATATGATGGATCAACTTGCCCTGTTCCGGAGCTCCTGATCGAGCAATTGCAGAAAACACATTCACCATGGTGAAAGAATTGGGTTTCACATCCGCAAGTTGCATTTGACTAAAGATTGTCAATGCCTCATTCACTTGCCCATTCTATGAATACGCTGCAGTCATCGCATTCCATGAGACCACATTTCTTTCACTCATGATATGAAAAATTCGTCCAGCGCAGTCTGTTCTCCCATGTTTGGCATACCTGTCTGTAAGGACAGTCCCCACAAAAACACTTGACTCAAAGCCACTGTTAACTACATAATCATGGATTCCCTTACTCTGTTCCAGAGCTCCTAAACAACTTAACACAGACAGCACATTAACAATAGTCACCGAATCGGATTTCATACCTGCGCCGTGCATTTGATTGAAGAGTGACAGGGCCTCATGGAATCTCCATTTTGAGCATACCCAGCAATCATGGACGAGACCAAATCTCTCTCAGGCATTTTGTCAAACACCTGGCGTGAATTTACCACACTTCCACATTTTCCATACATATCTATAAAACCAGCTGCCATAAAAGCATATATCTCAATCCCACTTCTGGCAATGTGATGATGAACTTCCTTGCCCTCTTGTAGAGATGATAGGCCAGCACATGCATTAAGTACAAAGGGAAAAGTGAAATTATTCGGTTTTATGCCTTCCCCTTGCATTTGATGATACAGTTTAAGGGCTTCTTCATACTGCCCAATCTTGCCATATTCTGTGGTCATGATGTTCCATAATACAACATTTCGTTGCTGCATTCTGTCAAACAGTTGGCGTGCATCCTTCAGAATGCCAAAATCGACATACATGGTGATGAGTTTGGTTTTCAAAGATATGTTTTGGTTAAAACCACTTACAAGAACATGGGCATGGAGTTGTTTGAGGTCCATTGCATTGGTGCAGGACTGCAAGAGTGAAGCACAGGTACCCACGGTGGTTTAAGCATGGGAGTTGATGGTGTTACCTTCTGAGTTCCACTTTGGCATCTGTTGGTTTTGTACTCTAACAGCAGCTGCAGAACCCATGATAGGGCGCGTAGGGATATATTTCCGAAGGCGCTGGTGAATACATAATTTAAAAGCAATAGCATTGTAGAATCCAAAGATTGAGGTTGCTGATATTACTGTTAGAAAAGCTATCCATGTTCAGCACTCCTGAGAGTTCGAGTGTTAGTAAGATCATAATATATTTCTCCAACATTCCACAGCTCAAGACTCCTCGCGTTTGATATATATTATTCCAGAATGTCATGAGATAAATGTACTACATTACTGAGGCAGGGGAAGTTGAAGCAAGCATAATTATTCTGCAATCAATCAAGGATTATGTTAGGAGGTAGCCTCTCATCTTTGACATAAGAATAAGAATTGTGATATATTGGAGTTGTATATCATTGAAATAGGAAGGAAGGAGATTTTACAGTTGTAGAAGTTATTCTAAAAGACCCTCACATAGGGGTGTCCCACTTTTAGTATCTTTGTTATTATATTTCGTTTTATTATTCACATACTTAGCTATACATATAACACAAAAAAGGAAAGGAGGGAGGAGAAGGTCAAGTAAGTAAACATAACCATTCAATAACCAAGTTATGTTAGCTAGCGAGGGCATTACCTCTATGAATGTCCCCATTAAGAGAAAGATTGTGGTATGTTGATACTTAAATGTTCTCATGAACTAATCTTCACAACCAGCGTGAGATAACAAGGAAAAGATTTCATTTACAAGATAAGGGTATTTGAATGCCATTATTCCTATTATTCACACAAGCCACACATAAGACGAAGAGAAACATTGATTAAGCAAATATAAAAGTTTGCAACCAATTAATTATTATGCTATTAATTATGACATCTTAGCTTATTGAAATCATAAAAGACCTTAGTGCTTTCATTTCCATCATGTTTAAATATAAAATTAATATTTTAAAGACTATTTAATTTGATTTATTTTTTCTAATAAATTTTGTTAATTTTAAGGAGGCGTCATTATCATCACTTAGAATCTACAACTTAAAATTGTTAACCACCTTTCTAAAATAAATCCTATAAAACAACAAAGGAACAATGTGAAGATTCCTACAAAAATTACCATGAGGGGGGTTGACATGATATAATTTATATGTAATACTTTCCAAGTTTTATTTCCCTCAATCACTAAAATGGCCCATTTGGCACATAGTGCTACCCTTGAGTATGGATTTTAATAATACCCATGTCCCTCTCCTCCTCCCAATCCTTGGGCAAGCTACACATGTTCTAGTTAACCATGAGAAATCCTTAGCCACCATCAATATAGCTAATATAAAAATATGAAGGATTTTACAATATCTCTGATAGGAACTAGCTAAGGGGATTTAACAAGACCGTGAATAGTATACATGAGTAGTGGTGAGGGGATTGAACAAGACCAGGAATAGTGTACATGAGTAGTGGTGAGCACTTAGTTCAAATTTGAAATTTTGCATCCAATATCATGGGCTTAGTGATCTCGTAGTCAATATTATACTTGGTGATGTAATTACAATCTTATTTTTCCACTCTCTAAATAACAACATTCCAAAACTCCTTTGGGAAGTCTGAATGCCAAGAAGATACCTAAAAACTTGAAACTTTGACCTAGTGGTATCCAAAACCACCCTTAATCAACCAAATGGAGCAGAATATCCTAAATTATCTTTCCATATAGCATTGACGGGCTGGTGCAAGCTAATGAGGGTCTCTTTTGACGTGTTAGATGCAATTAAAAAAAAGGCATCCCTCAACTTACATGGATATTTTGAGATACTTACACAATGAATCTTGCTTTGAGTAAAAAATTGAAATCCACGAAATTGAATCACATTTCCTAATATATAAATTTTATCTATTGAAAATGTTCATAACTATCTTAGGTTTGATCTTTTCTAACAAGTACTTTTTATTTTTGTGCACCCTTTGAGTGCCTAAATCATGGAGTCAACTTAGAAAAAACTGGTAGACATATAGAGAACAAGTAGTACTAGTGCGGCACTATTTTTCCAAAATAAAGTTCATAACTTATAATTTTTTTTAATTACCTAAGTGATCAAACGTCAAAAATAGTATGCCAAGTGTGGGTGCAACTTTTGAAGGTCTTAATGCGATAATCATGACCCGATTTTTTGCACCGAGAGTAGCAAGGTGCTTACAACCTATTATGGGGGGGATGTTGTCATGTTTGTCACATTCGTCACTTTTGTCACGTTACAAAATTCATGTCGGATCATAATATAAAAAAATTAAAACTACCATAGATCCATCTTAAACCCATCTATTAAGCACTGAGATAGAAACAATTTCTTGAGATTTAAATTTTTTATTTGTGTAAAAAAATTAAGATAAAAAAAAATTACACCTCAAGAAATTTGATCATCTTGGTGCTTATTAGATCCGGGTTTAAAATGGATCTATGTTGGTTTATAGCATGTAGAGGTCGGTGTTTGGTAGTCCAACATACAATTTATTTTTTAAATGCTTGAGAAACAAAAAGTTATGGAAAAAACACTAACAATGTGTTTTTTGAGTTAAGGAGTAATGACACAAGAAAAATAGAAAAAATATATATATATATTTTTAAATTACATATTTGGAATCTACAGAAAAAATGTTATTTGGGTCTAAAATATCATAAAAATGATTGTGTGTAGCATACTGTAACGAGGGGTAAAACACAGTCATATTGAGAAAAATGGTGAGATGCCTAATTACTATGGTTTACTATATTCCATACCTCAGGTTTGGTTAACCCGAAGCTAAGTCCGAAGCAAAGACATAGGAAGAGTGAAGACACTCGGACAAGTGACAATGCTCGGTCTTAGTGCTAAGAAATGCGAGCGCGTTTCTTTTAAATTCAAATTTTCATTTCCCGCCTATCTAGGTGCCATGAAAACCAAAACACGCACGTGTTTTAGTCCTACAAAACACGTACGCATTTTGTAGACCTAAACACGTATGCATTTTGTAGAGCTAAAATGCGCTTGTGTTTTGGTAAAAATCACATTTACCTTAGGGGTAAGGGGGAGGAGGGGAGTTAGGGGAGAGAAATAGACAGAGATCGGGGTTGGGGGTATGGAGGATCAGGGTAGTTAGAGGGAAGAAGGTGTATGGAGTTGGGGTAGAGAGAGGGATGGTGGGGTGGTACGTGTTAGGGGGTGGGCGATTAGGAGAGACATAGAGTGAGAGGGGTAGCAGTAGGGGGAGTAGGAGAGATAGAAAAAGAGAGGGGTAGGGTTAGGGGAAGTAGGAGAGAGAAAGAGAGGGGCAAAGGTTGTGGTTATGGGTAAGGAGAGTAAGAGGGGGGTTAGAGAGAGAGAGGGAGGGTTAGGGGTAATGAGAGTGAGAGAAAGAGAGGTGAGGATGTTGGGGGGAGAGAGCAGGGTGGGGGTAAGGTGTAGGTGGAGGAGTAAGGGAGAGAAAGAGTGAGAGATGGGGTTAGAAAGGGTTATGGAGAAGAGGGGGGAGAGAGACAGAGATGAGGAGGGGGGTTAAAGGTAGGGGGGAGTAAGGGGGTGAGAGAGTGAGAGAGGGATTGGGTAAGGGTTATGGAGAGAGAGAGAGAGAGAGAGAGGGGGGGCGGGGTGTTAGGGGGTTGGGTATGAGAGAGATGAGTGAGTGAGTGAGAGAGAGAGAAAGAGCTCGGGGGAAGAGGGGTGGAGGGTTTGGATTATTAGGGGTAGGGAGAGGAGGGGGGTTGGGGGGGAGAAAGAGATAGAAATCATGGTGGGGGAGGTGTAGAGGGGAGGAGGGGGGTTGGGGGAGATAAAGAGATAGAGATCAAGGTGGGGGAGGTGTAGAGGGGAGGAGGGGGGTTGGGGGAGAGAAAGAGATAGAGATTGGGGTGGGTGGAGGGGTAGGGGTTTAGGGAGGATTAGGGAATTTAGAGAGAAGGGGGGTATAGGGTGGGGGAAGAGAGACATAGAGAGAGAGAGAGAGAGAGAGAGATTAGGAGGCAGGGTGTGGTAAGTGGTGTGGGGAGTGGGATTGGGAGAGACAAAGAGAGATGGGTTTAGGGGTAGGGGGAGAGATAGAGAGAGAGAGAGAGAGAGAGAGAGAGAGAGAGGAGGGGGTGATTATGGGTAGGGAGAGTAGGAGGGGGTTAGGGGTTGTGAGAGTGTGTGAGAGAGAGAGTTGGGGAGGTTGTTAGGGGGTTGGCGAGGAGATGGATACGTGGGGGTTAGGTGGAGGTGGAGGAGTAGGGGGGGGGGGAGAGAGATAGGAAGTTGGTGAGGGTTAGGGGGAAGAGGCGGGAGAGAGAGAGAGAGAGAGAAGAGAGGCGAGGAGAGGGGATTAGAGGTAAGAGGAGGAATAGGGGGGGGGGAGAGAGTGAGAGAGGGGTTAGAGGGAGAGAGTGGGGGTTAGGGGGAAGAGGGGAGAGAGAGAGAGAGAGAGAGAGAGAGAGAAGAGAGAGGAGGAGAGAGGATTAGATGTAAGAGGAGGAATAGGGGGAGAGAGAGTGAGAGAGGGGGTTAGTAAGAGAGAGAGGGGGGGTAAGTGGTAGGGGGAAGGGGGAAGGTGATTAGGAGAGAGAGAGAAAGGGGGGGTTAGGGGGAGGGGGAGTATGAGAGAAAGAGAGAGGGGATTAGAAGGTGTTTATGGGAAGGGAGAGTATGAGTGGGGTTAAGAGAGAGAGAGAGAGAGAGAGAGAGAGAGAGATTGGGGGTGGTATGGGGTTATAGGTAGAGGGAGGGGGGGTGTTAAGGGGTTAGAGGTAGAGGCAGAGGGGGGTGTTAGGTGATTAGGGTTAAGTTGAGCATGGGAGAAAAAGAGTGAGAGAAGGGGTTGTTAAGGGTTAGAGAGAGAGAGAGGAGGGGGGTTAGTGGTAGGGGGAGGCATAGGGATGTGTGTGTGTGTGTGTGTGATAGAGAGAGAGAGAGAGAACCAATGGGGCAGTGGTGTGTTAGGGGGTTACGCGAGAGAGAGAGGAGTGGGGGTTAGGTGTAGGGGATCAATGAGAGAGAGTGAGAAATGGGGTTATAGATAGAGAGAGACATTGGAGGGTGGTACGGGGTTAGAGGTAGAGAGAGAGGGCGGTAGTTAAGGGGTTAGAGGTAGAGATATAGGGGGTGTTAGGAGATTGGGGGTAAGTGGAGCAGGGGAGAAAGAGAGTGAGAGAAGGGGTTAGTAAGGCTTAGGGAGAGGAGGAAAGGGGTGAGAGAGAGAGAGAGAGAGTAGGGAGGGGGGGTGTTAGGGGCATGGGGGCAGAGACAGGGGTAGGTGGAGGGTGTGGGTGATTAGGGGTAGGGGGGTGTTAGGGAGTTGGAGAGGGGGTGTTAGGGGGTTGGGGAGTGTGTTACGGGGTTGGGTGGGGTGTTAGGGATTTGGAGAGTGGGTGTGGGTGATTAGGGGTGGGGGGTGTTAGGGAGTTGGAGAGGGGTTGTTAGGGAGTTGGATAGGGGGTGTTAGGGTGTTGGGGAGGGGTGTTAGGGGGTTTTAGGTGCCCAATTTAGGGAATAAAATATGCTTTACAAAACGCATACGTGTTTTTGTTCTCTAAAACGTGTATGCATTTTTGTTCTCTAAAATGCGTACACATTTTAGTTCTCTAAAACGCGTACGCATTTTGTTCTCCTAGCCTTTGTGGCATCCCATTTTGCTGCCTTGGGATTACCCATTCCTATGTTTAATAAACATGCACGCATTGTTGAATTCTACAACAAGAACGTGTTTTACAAAACATTCTTTGCATCTAAAAGGTCCCCTGTATTTGTGCGAGGACTCAAACTTTTAGTCCATTGAATCTTGGACCATGAAACCTCACATAATGTCTATAAGCAATTCATAGTTTTTTGCATTGAGGTATAGTCTTTAAGGATCATGAGAGATTCCAGTCACCGTGACATAATGTGCAAGAGAAAGACTTAAAATGGTTGATTTCATCATACTTACATTATTAATGGATATGCAAGTCAAGGAATTAACAAACCAGGTTTCCATAATGGTCTCTTTAAAATGGTTGATTTCATCATACTTACATTATTAATGGATATGCAAGTCAAGGAATTAACAAACCAGGTTTCCATAATGGTCTCCCTTAACATTTGAGGTCAATAAATAGTGAGGAATGCACTATGTATTAAACATGTGCTCCTTTGGATGTGGGCCCTTTACACTCCATGTTTCACTCCAATGCTCTTAGCATCTTCCTTATTTTGCTAGTAGAAATTATATTTTCTTTTTTATATATAGGAGTGGTCTTTATGCTTCCACAATGTATTAATACTATTGTAGTTAACAATGTCATTAATACACAATGTATTAATACTATTGTAATTAACAATGTCATTAATATGAACTTTTGTTGGACTTTAATAAAAAAATATCTTACCTTATTTGAACAAAAATCAATTATGGATTGACTCTACAAGCGTTATAGTTGGAATGCTCAAGTAGAATCCATGTATCTCTTCTTATATACACAAATATAGTAAGGTAATAACACAAATTGTCTCACATGAATATGGATTTGGGTATTGTATAATACTTTCCTTTGAAAATGAGTAAATATCACTTGTCTAATGAAAATATTAAATCATCTACTATATCCAAAAAATAATAATAATATGTAGCACAGATCTCATATGAAAATATTAAAGTTTCTAATTTGGCTTGGTTTGCATACATGTCGATCATCAAGAATGTGATTCTTGCTTTGTTGCTTTGCATGTTTAATTGGTGAGTAGACATATCCAAGATTATAAGAAAATTGACTTTTAAGGCAAGTCAAAGTGATGACATAATGAATGTGATTCTTGCTTTGATGCTTTGCATGTTTAATTGGTGAGTAGACATATCCAAGATTATAATAAAATTGACTTTTAAGATAACTCAAAGTGATGACATAATGAAGTAAAAAAATAAAAGATGAAATTTAAATAAAACAATTTTGATATTAAAATTAAAAAATATAATTTATTAATTTATAAAATAATTGTACTTTCATTGTAACTCCAATTTTCATATATATTATCCATGACGGGTGTTATGAGTCAAGGATGAGAACCACAATGGACAGACACTTAGAATAATATGATGAAGGGTTGGATTAATGGGCGGTTGGTGGCCGCCTCCACGTAGTTGGAAATCATGCTTCGACTAGGTTCATTTTAAACCATTATAAAGAAACGTACAAACCAATAATTACTCCCTAGAATGTCATGCAAAACCCTGTGATCGCCCTTGTGCGAGTGATTATGATGATTTGTGAGAACTCATGCCATGAAAGCATGGTACTTTGGAGGATGGACATGCCACTGACCATGGTACCAAAACCTCGGCCAAGTTCCTATTTTGTGTTGTGACAACTTGGGACATCTCTGGAGTAGGATTATCCCTGTACTAGTGCCCCTAGATTTCATCCTCTACAACAATGGGAAGTTGGTTGGGTTTGGGAAGGCCGAGAACACCAACATGGTGCACACCAAGACGACAAGGAGGAAGATGATCGTAGGTCCCAAACACTCCCACATGGCGCGGGCTCAGCAGGAATCAAACAATGTGAGAGGATACTTCAAAACTAGGGTCAATCCCTCTGCAAAAATCCGCATTGAAGGTCTAGAGAGAAAGGTGAGAGGTGAACAAAGGTGCCCGAATGTTGATAAGCTGAAAGACGATTTCGGGGGGCTCGTGCAAGAAGCAAGTGTGTCAAGAACCAGAGAGACACAGCATACCAAAACATTATGAATCTTCAGGTGTATGAAGTCAATGTTAAGCATGGAAATGGAGGAGTTCCTGAAAGGAAAATCCAGAGAGGACACAGGGGGTCAACAGGTGGAAACTCGTTTGGCAAAGTTGGAGGAAGGTATGAGGCAGCTCGCTTGCAACTAGGTGATCTCCAACGTGCGCATCAATTCCAAAATGGATGCTTTAGCACATGAACTTACAAGAAAGAGGTTCAACCAACCACCATAGGCTAGCAAGGAGCAACTGCAATTGCGATACCGACACTTCCCTGAGGCAGACAAGCGAGTCGTCAAAATGGAGAATTCAGGATTCACTCCCTCTCTCATTGTTATCTCTGATGAAGAATAGGTTTAAATTTTGGCATAGTGGGTTCATAGCGAGTCTCCCCTGTCACAATTTTGGCCATAACCCCTGACCTGTGGGGGATATTCAGACATGTCAGCAGTATTTTCCCATCAGACTTCTAGCTCGGACTTTGTTGTTTCTAGGATTTTTGTTTATGGTTCCTTGGACAAACTATGCATGGTTCTGGTGCTTTTTCTTTGATATTGGACTCACCCCACAAACTGAATTTTAGACTCTATTATGTACAGTTATTTTGTTAATTTAAAATATAATAGTGAATCTTACAACAACAAAAATTTCATATATATATGAACATAAAAATGAAAAGGATATTCTTTATGTTTTGGCTAAACTGTTAGGTTGTAATGCACTTTTGGCTGTTTCTACCAGATATTTTAATGGGATAACTTCCTACTTACAATTCACAACATTTAACCATTTAAAATAACAAAACTCATAAATACTTTATAATAAATATAACCATTCAAACTAACAAAACTCATAAGTTATTTATCTCATATATATATATATATATATATATATATATATATATATATATATTACTTTTATCATAAATATAGATATTAACAAAATTCATATAATACCAATTTCTATAGATATTAACAAAATTCATATAATACCAATTTCTATAGATATTAACAAAATTCATATAATACCAATTTCTATAGATATTAACAAAATTCATATAATACCAATTTCTATAGATATTAACAAAATTCATATAATACCAATTTCTATAGATATTAACAAAATTCATATAATACCAATTTCTATAGATATTAACAAAATTCATAAAAATTCATATAATACCTTAGAATTTGGGGTGGACTATTATCTATGTTTTTCTTAAAGGAGGAGGGGACAAGTGTATTATCTAAATTGATTTTATGGTTGTTATTCAAAATTTGAAATAAACAAGTATGTATGTATATATATAATAAACAACCAGTGATTACAACTAAGCATAAAAAAACAATTAAAAGATAACTTATTCATAACACTTAATCTGCAATCTATCCATGTTCACAGACCACAAGTTAAGTGGCTATGCTAGTATTTTTAAAATAAAAAATATTATGAGTAAAATTTACAGCTTCAGTTAAACCATGAATTACAGACTGCCATTACAATCTCTTCATGGCTCCATGCTGCCCATCATCATTTAAGGGATAGAGTAAAAGGCAATAGAAGTTCAGGGATAGTAAATGGTTAACAAAACCAACTGACTTTGGAATATCGACTCATACAAGCAGTATAGTTTCTAAACAGACTGGCAGGAAGGTTGGGTTACAGATAAATATGGACGAGCCCTTCTCACAAATCCTGCGAAAATAAATTTTTTAAACATCAACCTTCGAGCCTATAAGTTTCAACAGAAAGCTCCTATGATTTCCTGTTGTACTGTTCTTTATCACATCATCCAACAGCTTTTGATACTTGCGAAGAAATTCGGTTTTAATTTCTCGCATATCAATCTCAGCGCGCGTCACTATAACTCGAGTCACAGAATTATCATCTATACTCCCACTAATGCCTTTTACAGAGAGATACAATGTCTGCACAAATGGAAAATTTGATTATATTAAAAACACAATACATGTCCATGGCAAATAATTCAAGCTTACTCAACAGAAGGGTGGCAATATATATATGCATTACTATATGAATGGATTCATCCAGGCAAGCTAACTAGTGTTATTTTCTCGAATTGTTCCTGAAACTTTTATATATTCAATTGCAGAACAGAAGAACGCATATGTTTTACCTTAGCGAAATACTTTGCAGGGCGATTTATGCATTTTATCGTCATGCGCACTGCCTCCTCGAACTCTCCACTGCGATCGCCTTTTAATCCCTGATAAGAAAACCAAAACAAATCACTAGAAAATTGGTTACCGCTGTGCAGCTGGGATTGAAGATTGTAACTCATAAACAGGGCTCTTGCCAAAGCACAAAACAGAAATCTATGCATAAGCCCATATAAATTTATGCATTATCCAGTATGAAGCTTTCCATTGCGTTTATGAAAGGTTAAGATCAATCTGGAATAGGTGGGGAAGTGGGTAGGGAGTGTTGAATTATTTATTTGTAGGGAATTGAATGAGTGGCTTCAAACTAGATTGGTTTATATCTTTTAAGATGTATAATGTTGTTTTGTTCATGTTGCTATGAGAGCACCTGAGTGGGCTTAATGGTTAAGAATATGTGTTATTTCTGTGGAGGTTACAAGTTCAAAACTGGCTGCCTGGGATAAAGGGTCTCCCGACCTCTCGGCTCCTGCTAAGTAACAAATTTCTGGTATATCTGACTTGCGGGCTGTTGGATATACCCTTGGGAAGTTGTTGTTCCCATGGTTTAAAAAAAAAAAAGATGTACAATGGTTTTCTTTAACTTAATTCTTTAATTTGGTATTTAAAATTTTCTTATGAGACACAAGAAGTTTCATATTAGCTGCAGGTTATACAGTTTTCTTCACAATCACTTGAATTAAATCCAATTAACAATACCTAGTATAAATACTTTTAGGTGTCTTTTTTCTTCATTGTTTGCTACTGAATACTCTTCAACACACAAGAAGCTTTCACATTATAGCCCCAGGTTATACAGTTTCTTAATTATTACAGGGCTTGGTATATCTCCACTCTCTCAATATATACTCTTACTACATGTAACAACTTTTCTTGACAACCATTAGAATTACACCAATTAACAATAGCTAGCAAATAAAATATCTTAAATTCATTAAATCAACCAATTTAAAAAAGTGCCCTTAAAATTTTCCTTACAACCACTAAAATTACATCAATTAACAACAACCAACAAACAAAATATCTTAAATTCACTAAATCAACCAATTTAATAAACTACCCATAAAACATCCTTAATTAATAAAAAACACATCAAAATTTTAAATGTAATCTTTTAGATTAATCCATGAATACTACACAATTTCCAACCAAAACCTAATCAACCCATACTAATACTCTAAAAATTAGAATCATATCACTCTGTAAATCTCATCAAACTATACTAATATATATCCAACCTTAACTCATTCAATCCCTGTCTAAAATACTCATTCATATCAGAACTGCGCCTCCTGTTTAGATGAAAGTTGAATACAAAGTTCAATTTGTTTATATGCATCTTCATAAATGGATCCATTTAAATTTGGATTTGATATGCACTTCCATACTCTGAACCGATTAAATTTCTATACAGCTCTCAGTTTTATATACCTCGACTGCACCAACCCGACCAAATATGTCACAAGTGAATGAATTGAGTAAAGACAGATTGAAAAGTTAGGAGTATTTACTTTGTTAATGTCGTGACCATACGTTTGCCTGAAGCACTCCAACGTTGCATTGAGCTGAGGGAAACTTCTGGTCCCTAGAATTCGAACATATACATCCTCGTCTATTGCCCCTACTCTGCCTTCTCCAGCTTCAAATAGCTGGTGTGCTTCTGTTTTGGCAAGGTTCATGTCAACCTCTGAGCCAGAATATCTGTATGCTGTCGCCAATGCCACCAGAAGCTATCAAATCCCAAAACATTAGTCTTAGAATCATGAAGATGAAGAGACTAAGGTGTGCATGAAGTTTATAGAGGACCACCTTCTGGGTGCCTCCCTTGGTTTCCCAACCGATGTCTTCTTCCATGGATTTTCTGTACATAGTTTGGTATGCTCTCCTCACGTTGAGCAGTTCTTCCGGAGATCTACAGCATGCAATCTCTATAATAACTCCACAGTTTGCATCCCAGCCTTGAATAGCATTTCGGGCAAG
Source organism: Larix kaempferi (assembly GCA_027924585.1). NCBI lineage: Eukaryota > Viridiplantae > Streptophyta > Pinopsida > Pinales > Pinaceae > Larix > Larix kaempferi. The sequence goes on from BSBM01000017.1 coordinate 33,883,727, forward strand.
ATGTGCACAGCAGTCTGCTGGATCAAGAAGCCACCATAGCATGGCTTTCTGTGTTTAAATTGCATAAACAATTAAATAAAATTAATAACTACATCAAGAGAAGCCAAACACTCGTACACTGTAAAGTGAATAAATTCATTCACTGTGGAGAAAGTGGAAACCTCATACACCTCAAACCTTTGATCATTCATCATTGTGAGAAAAATAGAAATTCATACATTTCTATTCAAACCTTTTATCATTCTAAATTCATTCACTGTGGAGAAAGTGGAAACCTCATACACCTCAAACCTTTGATCATTCATCATTGTGAGAAAAATAGAAATTCATACATTTCTATTCAAACCTTTTATCATTCTATCATTGTGAGAAAAGTAAAAATTCATACATCTCTATATATCAGACAAACACATATTCTTCCTACCTCAAATTATATATATTATCATTCTGTCATTGTGAGAAAAGTAGAAATTCATACATTTCTATATATTAGACAAACACATATTCTTCCTACCTCAAATTATATATATGTAATGTGAACTTTGTTTACTTAGATATCCTTAATGTGAACTTTGTCTACTTAGATATCCCCGAGTCTAGGTTTCTTAAACCATAGGTTACTCCTGAAGATTTATAAAAAAAAAAAATTATTTAAATTAATTCAATTAAACCAATTAATTTAACTTATTTACAAATTAAAGAGATTTATAAAAAAAAAAATTATTTAAATTAATTTAATTAAAACAATTAATTTAACTTATCTTATAAGATATGTGTTAGGTCATTGTAATGGGAGATAAATTAGTTTGAATGGTCTTGAACATTTTCTTTATATATAAAAGTTTGAGGTGAAAACTATGTATATATGTAAAGCTGAAAAAAGATAGAGTATCATATTCTACTAAAAATGTATATATAATCTTGATAAGGGGAAAAGTATCTTATTAAACTTTATTTAAACTAATTTAACTTCATAGTAATTTTGATTTCTAAAAATAACTATGTTAGAGTTTAAGTAACTCCATCTTTACACTTTATCCCTGATAAGGGGAAACCATAAAAAGCTTTGAAAGTTATAAAAGTTGAAAGAGTAATCATGTAAAAAACTTAGTTTATACAACATGTGTTAAGCTTTTTTTTATGAGATAGATAAACTAATTCCAAGATGATAAAACATTTCTTCTTACACATACACAAAGGCTCTAAGTCCTTTGGGATTAAACCTGTAAGTCCTTTGGGATTAAACCTGGAATGTTTAGTTTTTTTTATGAGATAGATAAACTAATTCCAAGATAATAAAACATTTCTTCTTTCTAAGTCCTTTGGGATTAAACCTGTAAGTCCTTTGGGATTAAACCTGGAATGTTTTCATGGATGCATAAGCTGTTTGCATAGTTACACCCATCACAAACACTAAACCATAACTAATGATTAAACACATTAATCAATATGAAATGTTTTAACAAAATACATATGCCCATTGACATTTTCTTGTCTAATTAAAATAGCATACTTTGTTCTAAGTTATCACAACCAATTTGTGTTGAAATGAAACCCTAAAACCAAGGAACTGAAACCCTAAAACCAAGAAAGCCAGATATGAATATCAGAATGGAGGTCAGATCACCTCAAGTTTTCTACTTAGCTCCAGTTTCACTCTCTGCTTGAGATCTTCCTTGTACATCAAAGAAAACATCTGACATATATCTCTGCGATTCTCTGCTCTTCTATGGGCAAGTATATCTATTATCTTCCTTTCATCAGTTCCCACACGACCTGCAATCATTCATTTTTCAACTAGTTAGTGCCCAGAGAAATTAAGATGCCAATCTTATAACTATTTATTTACAGATAAATACTGCTGTTGAAAATCTCTTTTCATAATACTCTTTCAGAAGACATAAAATGCAAACGTCAAAGAAAATACAAGCAGAGACACAGACAGCTCCTGTGGGATATTGGAATTCAGTTGAATTAATACCAAGTGAGAATCCCTTGAATGCATCACGTAGTTGTTGACAATCTTGGCTCGGATGAGGTATGGTTGGAGGCACTGTAACTGTCGCCATAATGCTCATGAGTCTCTACAACAACAAAAACAAAACCAAGCAAGAATTATGCACTGATTTGCTCTGATGCTTGCAGCTTTATTAAGCGTTGGAGTGCTCACATAAAGGGGAGACCATCCGAACATATTCTTGATCAGATAAGCATAATTAGATTGGAGCATATTCCTTCCTGATCTAAACTTTTTCATGGGGAAGAATAATACGTCGAAATCCACAATACTTTCATGTGGGTGAAATTATCAGTGTCCTTCCTTTAATATGATCTCAATCCAAAGAATGGCTCTTTTAGACATAAAGCAATTCCATGGTAACTCTTTGACTGATTGTAATAATATGATAATAGAAATTAGACTATAATTCTAACAATATGGCTGGAGAATGTTTACATTCAGATTTCATCCACCTTCCTGGTGCATACTAAATATATAACATAAAATAATAAATCAGATTATTTATTTATATATATATATATAATTTAAGGTTATTAGTTAAGTTAGGCATCAATATTGTGTATGAGATTTTTTTTATTCTCCAACTAAAATTCCGAAAAGTAAATTAATAAAAAATTTAGTTGAAAAACATTAAATTTTTTTAATATATATATATATATATTACTTGTTTGGTTAGGTATCAAATTGATATCTGAGATCTTTTTGATTGATATCTGAGATCTTTTTGATTGTGGAACAAGAAATCTGAAAATTAATATATGGTATCTTCTTGATTGTTTCAATAAGAAATTTCATCTTATTCGGATGAGCAAGAATTTTTTTTTGAAAAACATTAAATTTATCTATTTATTATTTCTATATATTATATTTAATAAGTATTGTATAATTTTTATATTGTTTAATAATAAATGTATTTATTAAATTAAAATTAATATATTTGTATTAAAATGTATTTATTATTATCTCTTTTTATTATGAAAAAATCTATATACATAACAATTTGAAATAAAGATGTTGATAAGATTTAAATCCAAACCGAAAAACATTAAGATGCTATATTTTAGTTTTATAACATTATTTTTTTTTCCAAAAGAAAAAAGCGTAATTCCATTCATCATCTGAGATCAGAATTACATTATGTAGGTTCACTGTATCAGTGAATTGTCCAAGTCCAAAAAAACTTTGGTTCCTTTACGTCTACTTTCAAAATGCATAATAGTAAGCTTTTCTGTTTTTCAAAAAAATAAAAGTTTATGTCCCACCGGACTACTTTGCTGTTACATCATCAACAGTTTATACAAAAACCATATTGCCCGAAATAAGTCTGTAGTTTATACATAATTTAAGTATTCTTTGCTTTAATAATATATATTGAGAATCATATTACAGATCTGTCAATGAAGGGTCTGTGGTAGAAATCAGATCGTTGTCCATCCCTTTCTTCAGTTACTTTCCAAATGCCAAAGTCCATGAGCTGCCCTTCTTTGGATGCCTGGTCCGCTTTTTGGTTATTTTCCCTGTAAACATGCTGGCATGTGAATAAGTCGAAATGTTGTATGGCCATCTGAATAGAATTAAGAACATTTGCAAGTCTAATATTTCTACAAGCTTGTGTTTGATTGGTCCAATTGATAACATTCATAGAATCTCCAAACACTGCCAGTCTAGTGATTCCCCTCTCGGATGCAAAAATAAGTAGGAGTTTTAAACTCATGAGCTCTGCAAAGTTATTGGTTCCCGCTCCTAGTCCCATGGTGAGTTCATAGAAGTGTGTATCTGAAAGATACAAGAAAGCCCCCCTCCACAAATATCGTTTCGTGCTGCTCCATCAAAAAACCCCCACGGGTGTGTTTTATCAATCTCAACTTCCAGGATCCTTCTCTGATTTGCACCCCTAACATGTTCTGGAAGTGATTTGTATATGCCCACAGATTGAGCACTTGTGATTTCAGGGATACTTGTTTTTTCCTGAAAAATTGCCCCATTCCTTGCCAACCAAATCCCCCATATAACCAGCAAAGGTAAGGATTTCTGTTTTTTATTTGATACATTTCTCCACCAATTCTCCCAAGCTATTCCCACGGAATTTCCATCCCACCTACAATCAAAACCAACCAGACTTGAGCACTCTTTCCATACTGCAATCGTAAAAGGACATGTGATGAAAAGGTGTGTTATGGATTCCAACTCCTTCTTGCACATAACACACCAACCAGGGCCCTGAAAATTTCTCTTCTGAAGTATGTCCCAGGTCGGAACCCTATTCTCTAAAGCACACCACATAAACAATCGGGTTTTTGATGGACATTTTAGTTTCCACAATGATCTCCACCACCAGGCCTCCTCCCTTATCCCAACTTCTGCACTCAACTTTAAGTAACCCGCCTTTGGAGTATATACCCCCTCCGGATCCAAATCCCAAATCATAACATCCTCCTGATCCGTGAGCTGTATATGAGCCATATTCAAATCTCTGATATAGTTATCTACAAAAACAGACTCTGGAGCCCCCAAGCCCAGCATATATGCACTTTTCCAGTGTTGTATCCATGGATCATCAGGTCTCTGATCAGCCAGTTGGTTTAAAGTGGTGATCCCCCTATTAACCAATGCATTGATAACATTATCAAGTAGCAAATGTTGTTGTTCACTCCTGATCCAGGGATCTCTACCAACTTTCACCTTTTCTCCATTACCCACATCCCAAGCCAGGTTTGACTCCACCAGAAGGATTTCACCACTGCCTTCCAGATCACAGATCCCCCATTATGTGACTTCCTGGAGCTCCTAATCCATTCCTCAAAACTCACTTCTGGTAGATATTTCTGTTTGATAGCGCGAGTCCATAAACTTGTTGTTTTGATAAGCCTCCATCCTCCCTTTGCAACCAGTGCTTGTGCAAACAATAAAATGTTTTTTAAACCCCAACCCCCAAGACCCTTCGGTACAGCTATTCTCTTCCAGTTTACCCATGGTGTTACCTGTCCCTCCTTCTTACCACTCCAAAGAAATCTGAAGCAAATCCGCCTAATGTGTTCAAGAATTCCTATAGGTATCCATGACAAAGACATCCAGTATACTGGAATGGCTTCCAAAACGGCCTTAACCAAAACCAGCCTCCCAGCTCTCGACAACCACTTATGACTCCAAACGTGCAATCTTTTCTCCACCTTACCTATCAGCCATCTCCAGTCCTTTTTCAGATATAACTTTGCTTTGAGGGAGAAACCCAGATATTTCAAGCCCACATCTAATCCTGAAATGTTATAGGGGAAATTTTCAGCAAGTTCCCACTCCTCTTCCGGACGCAGCAGATGTGTTGTGAGTGTGGACTTTTCAGCATTTATATCCATCCCCGTAGCTTTAGAGAAAAGTTCCAATATCTCCTTCAGAACCCGAGTATCCCTTCTATCTCCAGAGCAGAAAATGAGTATATCATCCACAAATAATAGATGAGTAATAGATAATTGGTCACCAATGCTAACTCCAATAAAACGCCCCTGTAACTTAGCCTCATGTATAGCCCTGCTTAATCCTTCAGCCACCAGTAGAAAAAGAAGGGGAGAAAGTGGGCAGCTTTGCCTAAGGCCCCTTTCAGCATGGAAGAAAGAAGAGGCCGCTCCATTTAATAACACAGAGAAAGATACAGTAGTTATACAAGACATGATCCATCTGATGAAATTTATACCAAATCCCAAATGAGTTAAAAGCAGCCGGAGATAAACCCAACTCACCTTATCGTATGCCTTAGACAGATCAATTTTTAGAATAGCCCCTTTGATATTCCTGGTCTTCAAACTGTGTAGTCCCTCTTGTGCCACCCCTATAGCCTCATGAATCTGTCGACCTTCTAGAAACCCAAATTGTTCAGCTGATATATGCTCAGCGAGTATTACCTTTAGTCTACGAGCAATGACCTTCGATACAATCTTATAGATACAATTGCATAAAGATATGGGTCTGAATTCAAAGAGTGTAATCGGATTGTCAGTCTTTGGTATAAGTGCTATAAAGGTAGAGTTGAAACTAGCTGGTATCCTCCCAGTGATACGAGTATCTTCTACCACCTGTAGAAGATCCAAACCCACAACTTCATAAAGTTCCAAAAAGAATTCAATCATGCATCCATCCGGCCCATGGCTCTTGTCTTTCTAAAAACTTCCAAGGACTTCCTTTAATTCCTCCTATGTCACCGCTCTCATCAGCCTTATGTTGTCCTCCTCCTCTGCAAACCTCGGAAACATTTGAGCAACCCTAATTACTTCTGCAATAGAAGCCTGGGCTGGAGCCCTAAACAAGTTCTGGAAGTGGCTCACCCCACATCTAGCTTTCCCTTCAAAATCAAAATGTTCTGATCCGTCTTCATCTTTCAGGCTCCAAATAGTATTTGCCGCCTTCCTCCCCCTAGAATAAGCATGAAAAAATTTGGTATTCTCGTCCCCACACTCCAGCCAAATCGCTCTGCTCTTAAGTCTCCAAGCTTCCTCCTTTTCCAGCAAAAGTGTGTTCCTTTTTCCTTCCAGCCTAGACAGAGCTTCTTTTAATTCCAGAGAGTTGAGACCCCCTCCATCCCCTTCATAGATCTGTAGTAGTTCAGCCTCTACCTGTTTCAGTTCAATATCCTCCCTAAGTTTCTTAGCAATAGCCCATTCTTCAACTGCCCCTTTTACTCTCTTAATGTTCTCAACGAATTGATAGGCCGCTGTGCGATCGTGGTCCACATCAAACGACCTCCAAAGATCCAGAAAGAGACTTTTGAACAAATCATCAAGTAACCAGGTTTTGTTGAACTTAAGGGGGCTAGGCGGATTGTTTGGTCCTTTTTTAATCTCGAGGAAGATAGGAAAGTGGTCAGAATTACCACCACTTCCTACCCACTGCCCGACTTGTAGGAACCTATCCACCAGTTGTTCAGCCACCAGAAACTGATCCAGTCTTTTCACCACCCTAGCCTCCCCACCCCTGTTGTTCCTCCAGGTGGGTTTCAACTTAATAGGCTCAATATCCAGTAAATTTTTTCCAACCAACTTCTGTAGAAAATAACCAGCCTGCGGATCCACTTGTGCTTGAGGACCCCAAATTTCTGAGTGCCCTAAGGTAAAATTTAAATCTCCCCCCACCACAACCGAGTCACCTCCCAGGAGCGGATCCTGCAATAGAGAGTCCCAGAAGGGAACTCGATTCACATAGGGCCCGTAAACATTAAACACAGAAAAATGAGTACCCAGATCAACAGAAAGAAACTCAGCTCCCAGCACAAAAACCATCCCCCAAGAATTTATGAGTTTTATCGCATAGTCCTTCCATCCCACTACCAACCCCCCAGAACGACCCCTAACATCCAGAGTCACAAAGGTCCAACCTGCCAGCCAATTCTCCAATCTATCCTTAATGATAACTCCTAAACCTAAAGTCTCTTGTAGGAAGATCACATCAGTGTGTTCAAGAGTAAGCACCCTTATGAAGGCTGATTTCTTTTTAGGCCCAGCCAGACCCCAACAGTTAAAAGACATAATCTTCATGTCCGAACAAACTTCCGAGCATTCACCGCTCTAAGTGCCCTCTCAATAGAAATTTGTTTCCCTTCCCGTAGGTCCGTCCTGGCCCTAGTCTGAGCCTTAGAAAAATTCGACTTTCTGCCCCTACCCTTCCAAACCGGCACCCGATCTTTTCCTAATCCCCCCCCCCAGAGGTCTTTTTGCAAGAGCGAAGGAAATACCCCAATTCGGTATACTCATGTGAGGAAAGGCCTGAAGACTCTGCCACCTTCCCAGGATCAAGTTCAAGAATGATCGAAGTATCCTCCAAAAGTAGTATGGAGTTAGTAGACATAACAGGGTTCTGTTCAGTAGAATCGACCACCGTGATATTTTTAACCCCACCCGGAGCAAAAAAAGAGGGCAAGGGGAAATTCTTATTAGGGCCCAATAGGGACAAATTTTTCAGCCCCTCCACCCAATCAAGACCAACCAAAGTGCACCGATTTAAAAATACATTTACAGAGGGCGAAAGGGAGAGAGAATGTATACCTGTGATAGAAGGCCTCGGAATATCGGCTTCTACCACAGGTGCAGAGTAACAAGCTTCATCAACAGGAACAAGAGGGATGTCAGTTCGTGCGCCCGGATCCGCATCAGAGTCCTGACTAGAGGGATCCGAATCCTCAAATGTCCGTTCGCTACTTGAGTCCTCCGTCACTGGCACGGGATCGGTGGACATCAAGTCCTTTGGTTCTCCCGTTGTATCCATTATAGGGGAGTTTCTCTTCCCCCCATTTAAAGTGCGAATCGGGAGTCGACAATCGGACGCCGGATGACCATATGCATGACACCTCCTGCACCGAAAGGGCACATTCTCATAATCCAGGATCTGAGAAATAATAATAGGCCCCCATTCCAGATTACTGGTCTCAGGAAGACCTTCGCGGATATTTAAGTTAACCAACATACGTGCAATCTATTTGTAATGCATCTCCAGGTAAGGGAGATCCGCCTCCAGAAATGTTCCCAATATATCCCCAATCTTTCGAAAATGTTGAGGATCCCAAAAATGTAGGGACAATCCCGGGAGACGGACCCAAACAAGAATCATATCGACTCTCTCCCGACTAGCATAAAAAAGAGGATGCCAGGGCTTCAATAAAACCGGTGTATGATTCAGGTGCCAATTCCTGTCAAGAATCCTTCGCAGGTCATCCTCTAATCTGACCACCACCGCAAACCATCCCCGAAGCAACATGTCCACCTCCGGCGTATATCCCAACATCTCTCGCCACTGTTCATCCACCCAGTCCACCATCGTTTTACGAGCAAAGTTTCTGCCCATGACCCTACCCACAAGCGTCAAACGCGACATCTCTAGAACCGTTCCCAGGCAATATCTTCACCAACTGCATAACTACCCACAACTCTGGTTTTTACCCAGCTCCTCTTGCACCTCTCGATAGGTCCTTTATTAACCACCCCTGCCCCAGACGGAGCCCCATCCTTCACCTTCGATGGCCCAATAACAGAAATAGGGCTTTCACAGCCGCGGTGTTCAGAAACCCCCAATGGCACTCTCACAGCCAACCCAACACCACCACTACCAATCCCACATAATTGCTGCACCTGCCTAGCCACCCCCTCTTCCGCAACCTGGTCAAAACCGTCCACCACTTCAAAACCCCCTTGCAAACCAGACACCGGAAACCCTAAATTCCGGGAGAAGAAATCTCTAGCCTCCCTCCAGCTAGAACTGCCCAAAAGGTCTACCGGCAACCCATCGCAATCCAAACAATCCGGCAACAATCTATGTGGAGAGTAAGATAGGTAATCCGAGGGTGAAAGATCTGTTACCGGCCTCACCTGCCCCAAACCGGTCGAAACAGTTCCTTCAGGCCCTAGCATTGGGAGTTCCTCCAAGCCCTCCAGCTGCCCTCCACATGGCACCCCCTAAACATCTTGTGCCTCCAGCTGGTCGCTAGAGTAGTCTACCATTTCCACTTCCTCCATCGATGCCATTAACCCTAAAAACTGATACAAACCCTGACAGTAATCAACAGTTCTCCAACAATCCCAATCCACAAGCTGACAAACAAACCCTAGAAAAAATCAAACAGTTTTTTAACCAAAAAAAACCCCTCCAAGAAAAGCCTCCGTCCATAGTAGTCCATGTATTGTCATGGTGATGTGACAGAGGGAGGTACGGTCTAAAACACCCACCCCCCTACCATGACTGGTAGCTCATGGTTGACGTACGCCGCTCCCAAAACCTACCATTCAAACCCCCTCACTCTTAGTCTTTGACTCTTGTTACTGGTCGTAGTTTTTGAATTTTCTTTCCCCAACACAAGTTGATCCCAGTTTTATAACACTATATCATAATGATAATTTTTATTTTATGATTAGTTTTATTTCTTTATCCTATCTCATTCACCAATTTAGTATGTTTTTTTAATAGTGATTCATACCAATTTGGTATTTTAATAAGACTTAATAATTTTAAAATTAAATTATTTTAAATTATCATTCATATTTTCTTTCATTTTTTTTTCATTTTACTATGAATTTTAAAATCTTACAAAATATATCAAAAAATAATCACTAATGACATATCTCTATGATATATAATTTTATTTAATATGCTTAATATCAGTGTAATAGCTTATGTTTTTTAATCATTCAACTATCAATTTTAAAACTTTATAAAGTATATATAATGGCATATCTAAATTTTCTATGATTTTGTTCAATACTCTTTTTTATGTTACTATAATAACTTTACAAAATATTTTGATACAATGTTTATACAATTGTTTTTCTGGATTGTAATTGGTTTTACATAAATATTCATTTTTTTTATTGTATGCATTTGCGATTGTGTATTGAAATTAATTTTGTTTGTTATGAACAATATTTTTTTGTTATAACATTAATAAAATAATAATAATAATATTCTAATTTTAAGTTAAACATTTAATTATAGGTGTACATACTTTATCATTTTTTGCTAAAACTTATAAAATACTTATTATTAATTGGGAAATAGTACATGCTTTCCAAAGGCTACATGTCTGTATACCACGCGTTGGACATGAAAATGTGAGGATGTGTGTGACACATGTTTGGCACGTGTTCTATGGTAAAACACATGCCAAATTCTTGTTGGACACGTGCTCTAGACAATGTCTTGTATGTTCGTCACGTGTAACAAAAAAGGGACCCATGAAATCCAACCCACGAGATCTCATAAAAGGTGATTTCTCCCTCATTTTTTTACATTTTTAGCTAAGGGATGGAGCAATTAGAGGTTTGTACAATGCCAATGAAGGGATTTGAAGGATTTATAGGTGCATTTGAAGGATTTGTAGGTGGATTAGCACACATAATTTCCAACTTGTTCTTTTCTTTGAATTATTCCACAATTTTGATGGCTCAATCATTAAGGTAGCTGGTAAAGGTTAAAGGAAAGCGAGGAATGTCCATATTGGTGTGCCTCCCCTCCTCTGAGGTCATATACCTCTGTTGTTTCTAGTGCTCCATCTGCTGCAAGTGGAGTTACTTCCAATCATAAAAGAAGCTCAATAAAAGAAATATCCATTCTGGAAGTATATGACAATACAACAAGGGCCTAGGGAAAAGATTTCTTGGGGAGGGAATGCTCTTTGGACATGTATTTTTTTCATCACTACGTACAAGAGCACCTACTTCTGGGTTAAGGGACATCTATTAGCACTTGAATGTGGGATTGGACCATGTAGAAGGGTGAGTGCCACCAAATGAAAAGAAATGGAAAAAGAGGATAAAATTGGCTTCGGGAAGGTGGTAGAAACAAGTAGGAAACAAAAGAATGAGGATCCTCTTACATTCTTGATGAAACCTACTAGCAAATTTGGGAGTAGCATTGCAAGTCAACCACCAAGAAAGAGTCCAACTCCAAGTGGTGGTCCAATGGAAAAGATCTTTTAGCAAGAGAAGTGAGAGGAGAATGATCTTGGCATTTGATTATTTTTCTATCTCAACTTCATTTCATTTTATGTTTCATGGTCGCCTTTGTTTATTGAGATGTGTTGAGCTCTAGTTAAACAAGATCCACAGGGTATGTGCATCCCAGTTCGTGCCCAGTTTAGAGAAGCTTAGAACCACATTGTTGGTTAACGAAAAAAAGGAAGTGGATAAGATCCTAGAACCCATTAAATCAGCATGGCCTTCATTTGGTGCTAGTATTGTTTCTGATGGATGGGAAGATGCCACACGCCATCCACTCATCAATTTCATGGTGTCTTCCCTAAATGGACCAGCCTTCTTGAAAGAAGTGGATGCTCTTGGAAAATACAAGGATACACAATATATAGGTGAGTTGTTCATTAATGTTATTGAAGATGTGGATGTTGATTCTTCTGTAAATTACAACAGATAATGCATCTATTTGCAAGGTTGTTGGCATGATTGTGGAAGCTAAATATGCATAGATATTTTGGACACCTTGCAATTGTTCATCCTTTGAATTTAGCACTTAAATCTATTGCTTCCAATGTGACATGGATGGGAAATCTTATTGATGATGCACGCCATATACACAATTTTGTGCAAAACCATACCAATGCCCTCACAATATATTAAGGGTGTATACATCTATCATTGTTGAAGGTTGTAGATACTTGTTTTTCCTCCTCATTCATCATGATTAAGAGGTTGAGGGAGGTCAAGATCGCTCTTAGTTCCATGGTTATTTTAAAGTTTTGGTCCTTTTGGAGAAAGTTGAATCAAACTTCTTCAAAAAAGGTCAAGGACACAATGTTAGATTATGGTTTGTGACAGAGGGTATATCTTAACATTTAGATCATGGACCTTATCATTTCTTTGTTTCATTTTGCAAACATGGACCAACCCATTTTAGGAGATGTTTATGAGTGGTGAGATTCCATGATTGAGGCAGTGAAGACCATTATTTTACAAAATTAGTACCCTAAGTATGGAACATCATGCGAGATCTTATTCATCACCATACAAGTTATTTTTATCAGTAGGTGGGATAAGAATCACACACCTTTGCATTGCTTGGATCACTCATTGCATCCCAAGTACTATAGTAATGATTAGATCAATGGTGGCCTTCACACAGATTTCCTTCTCATAGGGATAGAGAGATTTCACAGGGGGGGGAAGAAGCATTTAGAAGAATATATCATGATAGAACTTATCCCTTGATGAGGTGAAGAAGAGCTTCGTAGAGTTTTTCGTTGGCACTACGATATTTGGAGGTTGTGATGTGCTCAATGAAAAGGGAGTTAAGAATCCCTATGCTTGATGCACAACACATGGGAAAGCATTCCATGTTCCATAGGATTTAGCCATGAGGATCCTCTCTTAGGTTACTTCATCATCTTGTTGCGAGAGGAACTAGAGCATGTATGAGAATCTATAAAATTTGAAGAAGAGTGTGCTTAAGCAGTGCATGCCAGAGGCAATGGTGTACGTGCACTCCAACCTCCATCTTATTTATAGGCAAAGGGAGAAGTGGTTGAAGGGGAAGACAAAGATGTGGGATGTGTTTCCCGATGATATGGGTTTGGACAATAATGTTGAGTTTCCATTAGCCAACTTGGATTTCAATGAACTGGTGCTAGAGATGGTCACTTTTGATGATGGTGATCCTCTTGAGGGGTCATCCTCCACACCAGTAAATGTAGATCTCATTTTGGATATAGTAGATGAGGAGGAGGATGAAAAGGGGGAGGGAGGAGAGTAGTGGTAGTGGTGATGATTTTGATGATGTTGACATGGAGGATGACTACTAAGTCCTGACAATGATGACTTTGAGATATGGCATTCCTCCATCTATGGTTCTAGTATCTAGATTCTACCATATTTTGTATTTTCCATTGGCATTTCCACCTATAGTACATACTATCAATGACTCAGTATTGACCCTGAAAATATGACATGGAGACATAGGTTTATTTATAGTATTTGACAAAGGACATGACAACCCCAGAAACATTCATATTATTTATATATATGTATGTGTGTATGTGTGTGTACTTTGTGTACCATATCCATGTCCTTGTGTTAGATTACTTAAATTATTAATTGTTATACTTATTTAAATTATATTGTTTTGACATTGTTGTGGCTAGTGCATGGCAAATAATTCCATAAAGGTAACAATTATGAAATCAAAATAATTTATAAAATATTATGAATCAAAATATTTTACCAAATTTTTTTGTATAATATTATGACATCAAAATATTTTACCAAATTTTTTTGTTATTATAAATCTATATCAAATAATAATTATTAAAAAGCATTTTTAATTGATTGGAAATGGGAAATTTCGTCCTAACTTGTGAGTTAATCTTCTCTAGAATGTTTCAACTCTTTATTTATGTTATTAGGGATTGATTTGTTTATGCTTACAACATGGACACAAACCCATGAGTTGAAAGAATCATGATGTGACTATAATATACCATCGTGCACATAAACTTCACGTGATGAAATATTCGTGCAACCTGTGAGCATAATCAAACAATTAAGATGATGTAAGAATTTACAAGGTATCAAGCAATTTAAAATCCTACTTGTATTAGGAATCAAGAAATGACTTGGAAACCACTTTCATCATTAAGATAATGAAAGAATTTATTTACAAGGAATCAAGCATTCAAAAGCCTCTTTATGTATTAAGAATCAAGTAATGATTTGGAAACCACTTGCATAAATTAATGATGTAAAAATTACATTTGACTTTGATGATATATTTGTATTGATAATATACATGTTTATTATAAGATTTTCTTGGAATATAACTAAACTAACCCATGATGATAAGTGGAGGTTTAATTTCTTAAAATAAGGGATCTAATCCATGTATAAACCTTACATGATAGGAATCTCCTAAAAATAGGAAAGGAGAGAGCTACCCTTCCTTGATTCATGGAATTAGGTTCTAGGAACTCAAATATGCAAAATAAGACCCTTAAAATCATGGAAATGGTTCTAAAATCAAGGAATGCACCCTCGTTGGCTAAAAATAGTATATTTCTCCCTTAAATCTAGGGATGAAGCACCCCAATAGCTCACTTGGTCAAATTTAGTTAAAACTGGACCATTAGAATCATGAGACCATGATCTAAAGTACCTAGATGAGAGATTAATGCTAAGGATGTGGAAAATATGCTCTAAAAAATTCCTTGGCAAACGCATGAGCCTCCTTATGTTATGTTAACCTTGATTCCAAAACCTTATAAAGTAAAAATTAATGCGAAGTTATAAGAGAAAGAAAAGTGAGTCGAGACTTAGGAGTCTTAATGTAAAAGTGCCTAACTCCTATTTAGAAGTAACCACCTCCTCTCTTTGTGGAATTGAGAAAGAAGTGGAGGAAAAATCCCTCCTCATCACTCCTTCACTCATGCACTCAAAGAAAAAAACCGATTGGGAGAGGAAAAGTTGGGGAAAAAGAGAGGTTTTTGACAAGAAGAGAAGTTTTTGAAGAAAGAAAACTTAGCTCGCCTGATAGATGAACCATAGAGGGGCGAAAGAGTGACTTTTACGAGGTAATAGGAACAATTAGAAGGCAATCAAACTATCAATTAAAAATATCTAAGGACTGTTGGCCAATTTTGTTGTACATAGTGTCATAAAATTGTATCTAAGAGGTGTCATTTTCTTGTAAAGAAAATTGGAAGTAGACAGTTGTTTGGAGTTTACCTTGTCCATACTAAAGAGCACCGAAGGAAAGGGCATGCCTAAGGGACTATGTAATAGAGAAAGGATGGATTCCTATGTTGTGTGGAACAAGGGGAATTGCACCAAGAGTTGGGCTAGCTGAAAGAATAAACAAACTCTCAGTTGTGGTATTTTGGAATATTTTTACAAATGTCTTAGGAATTGTATAGTTTTTCCATTCCCTACTTCTCATTAGTGAACTCATAGTCAGCACGGGGGTGGCGTTCTATATAATTAGGACAACCTAATATTGGGAGGAAATCACTCCCCCCCATGGTTTGTTACTCTACAACTTGTTTCAAACAAAACAATATAAGTGTCTTCCCTTTCCTTACCTAAAAATTGTGCGATTGAAATTTATTTCATTTGGTCCGAAATAATATAATATGATCACAACATTCGAAAATTCTTCTGAGTATAATGTAATGTGATAGATAATTAAAGTTAGCACATATTGACCATGCAATAAAATATAAAGAAATAAAAGATAAAGCATAGAGATCAAGAGAATTTGAAATTGCCCATGCAAACACTTAAGCTAATTAAAGAGAACTCGAATTTAAAGCTTCAGTTAAGTAACAATTTATGCATCAATCAATGCTTCAGTTAAAGCATCAGTTAAAGATATGCAATCAGTTAACTTAAGGAGAACTTAGTGATCACTTCAGTAAAATCAATCAGCATGATTTTCAGTTAAGAAAAGTTAACTAAATTGTTAAAAAGGAATTAGTCAACTAAAGTGTTTTGCATGACGACACTTTAGTTAAACTAAAAGTTAAAATACAACACTAAAGTTTCTCCTATTACATGATGGCGCTTATGTTAGCTTGTTAACTAAGTGCTTCTACATCAGTTATGAGGCGAGTTCATTCCAAAGTTTGTTAAGCATGATTTCAAGTTAAGGAAGAAAGGCATGGCGCATTGATGGTGCATGATTGAAGAAACTAGAAGTGCACTGCAACTATCCAAGAAGATAACTCGCTATGGTTTGCATGGAAGGCTTATCCTCCATGCATTGATTCTCTATTCCTTGCATGGCAGTGATTGTTGCTATATATTGAAGTCTTGGGCACATTGGAAAACACATCCGATTGATCTCTCTTCTCTATTGCTTCCGTATCTTCACCAAGAGTGTTTGGTGATCTCTTATCTTATGAAAGAAATTTGCTTTGTTATTAAAGAAAGGTATTCTCTGCTATCCATTATATTATACTAAGAAGAGTTGCTAGGGTTTTTGTTCACATTGTTTTGAGGATTTTCCCCAGGGTATATCTTGTGTTATGGTTGAATGAATTTCATGTGATTGAATTGTCTCATTGTTTTAAGTTTCGGAATCTAAAAGAATTAAAGATCAAAGCTCAACCAAATCTTAACATGGTATCAAAGCTCATAGCGTGAAAGAGCTCAGTTTTGTATGTCAGTTAGATCCTACGTAGATCCTGAGAAGTTGAGCAAAATATTTGAAGACTATGGCATCAATCTTTGTACGACTGGAAGACCGTCTTGAGGGAACCTCAAACTTCAACACTTGGAAGGCTAGGATTCTCAACATCCTAGAGGAACATGACTTGGATAGCTACATATCCACTATACTGGAGGAGCCTACATATAATGCAGGGTGCATCAACTTCAGGAAGAATCAAGTTGAGGCCAAGCAAATCATCTATGATTCGGTAACAGATAACTTGATGCCCGTGATCACACCATTGAAGACCGCAAAATAATGTTATGATATATTGACTAATCTATATGAGAAGAAGGCCCCAACTCAAAAGAGGGCATTGAAGAACAAGTTACGAAAACTTAAGATGGAGAAGGACGAGACAATGGCCTCCTTCTTCACTAGGATCTCTTAGGTAAGAGATCAACTTGTTAACATTGGAATTGTAGTTGAGGAAGATGATCTCATCCAAACCGTCGTTGATGGTCTCCCATATTCGCGGGAGACATTCTTGGCTGTTATCAATGGTCGAGAAGTGCAACCTTGTTTCGAAAGATTGTGGCATGACTATATCCAAGAGGAAGGGAAAATACAGAGTAAAGCTATGTACACTAAAGAAGAAAATATTGCCCTCATGACAAGAATGAAGAAAGGAGAGAAACCCTTCATCCAAAAGAAGTTCTCTCATCCAAAGAAGAAGGAGTTCAACAAAGGCTTTGACAAGTCAAAATCTAGCTGCTACAATTGCAACAAGAAAGGCCATTTCTCAAGAGAGTGCAAAGCAAAGCGGAAAGGAAAGTTTCATGCTTCTACTGCCACAGAAGATGAAACCACTCAAAAGAATGTATCCGAAGAAAAGGAGACAAGAAGGGAGTATTACCTTGTCTCATCCCTTTCGGGATCTGTCATCACAATAGCAAACACATGGTTGATTGACATTGGCACATCCAAACATTTGATTGGTTACAAGAGTGCCATCACTGGCCTAAAGGAGAAAAAGTTCACATGCATGGTAGAGTTGGGGGACAATTCAACATATTCGATCCAAGGAGTTGGATCCACCTTATTCCAGCTGAGCACCGGTGATATTTTACATGTGGAGGACATTGTATATGTTCTAGGCTTGAAGAAGAACCTCCTTTTAGTTTCAGTTCTTGGAGACAAAGGCTTCTAAGTTATCTTGATGGATAACAGAGCACTTTTATGGCCGAAGAACAAAAGCCTAGAATCTACTGATGTGATTGGAGTTCGAGAGGGAGGACTCTACTAGGTACCAGGGAAGTACATTCAAGCTATGATTCACCACACTATCATCCCATGCAAGCTATGGCACCGAAGGATTGGACACCTACACTACAAAGCGCTACTAGGACTTCAAAAGATGGTAAAAGGTATGCATGTATTTGATTTTGAGCATGATAGTGTATGTCGGGGTTGTGCACTTGGGAAGAACGTTAAGAAATTTTTTTCCAGCGGTACTACTAGATATAAAGGGATTTTAGATTTAATACATTCTGATGTATGTGGTCCCATGTCATTCCCCTCCTTGAGTGGCTTCTTATATTATGTATTGTTCATAGATGATTTTTCTAGGAAGTCATGGATTTATTTCATGAAGGCTAAAAGTGAAACTCTTAGCAAATTTAAAGAGTTTAAAGCCCTAGTTGAAAATAAAAAAGAAAAGCACATCCGTGCATTAAGGTCTTATAATGGAGGTGAATTTGATTCACATGCATTTAATGACCTATGCAGTGATGCAGGAATATGTAGACAGTTAACAATACCATACAACCCTCAACAAAATGGGGTTGTCAAAAGGAAGAATATAACCATATATGAGGCTGCAAAAGCCATGATGCATGATCAAGATATGTCTACCTCGTGATGGGAAGAAGCCACCGATACAGCTCTGTACATCCAAAATAGAAGCCCGCATGCCATTCTAGATGAGAAGAAAGCAGAAGAAGTGTTTACCGGTGAGAAGCCTGACATCTCACACTTGAGGATCTTCGGGAGCCCAGTATACATTCATGTACCGAAAGAAAAGAGAACATAGATGGAGCCTTCTTAAAAGAAAGGCACCTTTGTGGGTTATAGGGAGTCATTCAAAGCATACTGAATATATGTACCTGGTGAGAGACACATTCAAGTCAGGGAGATGTTACCTTCCACGAGGAAGCTGCTTTCAAAAGATCGAAAGAGATTCAATGTGATTCAGAGATGGAGGATCCCGAGTTTGATTCTCCCCATTCAGATCTTGAGAGGGAGAAACCACAAGATGCCTCATATTCGTTAGCTCCTGAAGAACCAGTAGAACTGATTGAGAGGTCACCTGATCAACCTCCCGCTAAAAGAAGATATGCTTGGTGTCGAGATATCTTACAAGATGCAAAGAAACATGGAACACCAGTAGGCTCATCCAAAGAGCGCAAACAACCCGACAGATATTCAAGATATGTTGCACTGATGAGTCACATCAGTGATTCATAACCATCCTCATATGAAGAAGCTACAAAGCAGCAAGTTGGGAAATATGAAATGATAGAAGAGCACAACTCTTTAATGAAGAATGATGTTTGGGAGGTTGTTCCCAGACCTGATGGGATGTCCATTGTGACTTCCATATGGCTTTACAAGATAAAGCATGATGTGGATGGTAGCATTGAGAAGTATAAAGCCAAATTCGTTGACAGAGGTTTCTCTCAGAAAGAAGGCATCGATTATGATGAGACCTTTGCCCCTGTGGTAAGGTACACCACAATCCGAGCAATGATTGCACTTGCATCTGTTCTAGGATGGAAACTTCACCAGATGGATGTGAAGACGCCTTCCTCAATGGTGAGGTTTAGGAAGAGGTTTATATTCAGCAGCCTGAAGGATTTGTGGTGCATGGGAAGGAGTCCCATGTTTGCAAGCTAAAGAATTCTCTATATGGGCTTAAGTAAGCCCCCAGGGCTTGGTACTCCATAATTGATAGCTACCTTCAGAAACTGGGTTTCCATAAGAGTGAAGCTGATCCAAATTTGTACTTTAAAGTAGTGAAGAACCAACCGTTGATATTAGTTTTGTATGTTGATGATTTTTTTCTCACTGGCGAGGAACATCTGATAGCTTGGTGCAAGAGGGAGCTCACCTCATAGTTCAATATGAAAGACTTAGGTCTAATACACTACTTTCTTGGCCTTGAGATCTAGCAAAGAAAAGATGAAACTTTTCTATCTCAAGGGAAGGACATTGTGGATATATTGCATAGGTTTGGCATGATAGATTGCAGATCTATGACTACACCGATGGTTTCCAATTTGAGGAAACTTCATGAGTCATGCTCTGGATCAAATCCAGTAGATCCCACTTTGTATAGACAACTTATAGGCTCGCTAATGTACTTGATACATTCAAGGCCTAATGTATGTTATTCTATGAGCATTCTGAGTCAATTTATGTCTGATCTAAGACACAGAAATTGGATAGCTGCTAACATGTGCTTAGGTACCTTCGAGGTACAATTTCATATGGACTCAAATATGCCTCCAGTGGAGGAGTCACGTTACTTGGTTATACAAACTTAGAGTGGGGAGGAAGCATTGTGGACTGTAAGAGTACATTCAGCTACTGTTATAGCCTAGGATCGGTTATGATATCTTGGTCCAACAGGAAGCAGGGCTCTGTATCCCAGAGCACTACAAAAGCAGAATACATAGCTGCTAGTGTTGCCTGCCGAGAAGCAATTTGACTCAAAAAGCTACTTGCAGGGTTGTTCGGTGAAAAGCTTGATCCTACAGTTATTAGATGTGACAATCAAAGTTGCATCAAGATTTCTGAAAACCCAATGTTTCGTGACAAGTTGAAGCACATTGAACTTAAGTATCACTTCATTCGAGACATGGTCCATAAAGGTATAGTGAAACTTCAGTACATTGCTATTGATGAGCAGATTGCAGATGTGTTAACAAAGCCTCTTTCGGTGACAAAGTTCAGGTACTTTCGAGACAATCATGGTATGGCAAAGAATGCCTCCCTCCTTGAGAGGGAGTGTTAAATGTACAGCATCAGGAAACATTCTCCAAACCAATCTTGTGCAACAAAGATTGTTCCTCCTGTATAGAGGTGAGCACTTTGATTGCTTTCTGTGTAAAGGTTATTTCTCTCGTATAGAGGTAATTGATCAAAGTAATGATGTTGTAAAGTCTCGTTGGACAAGGCTCCGAACTTGTGTGTCAAGTAATGATTCTCATGTGAACCTTCTGTATAAGGATATCCATGGGATGGACCTCCCGTATAGAGTTGGAACTTCCGCATAAAGGTCATGCCTTGCGTATTACAAGCATTTAATGTTGTGTGATGTATTATTAACCATGATCACCAGTTTCTATTAAGTCTCCTTCATATATTGATCAGCTCTAAAGTGAATTACTTCGGCATATGATCATTTGGTCCGGAATAATATAATATGATCACAACATCCCATAATTCTTCTTAGTATAATGTAATGTGGTGGATAATTAAAGTTAACACATATTGACCATGTAGTAAAAGATAAAGCATAGAGATCAAGAGAATTCGAAATTGCCCATGAAGACACTTCAGCTAATTAAAGAGAACTCGAATGAAGTAAAGCTTCAGTTATAAAGCTTCAGTTAAGTAACAATGTATGCCTCAATCAATGCTTCGGTTAAAGCATCAGTTAAAGATATGCAATCAGTTAATTAAAGGAGAACTTAGTGATCACTTCAATAAAACCAATCAGCATGATTTCCAGTTAAGAAAAGTTAACTAAAGTGTTAAAAATGAATTAGTTAACTAAAGTGTTTTGCATGACGACACTTTAGCTAAACTAAAAGTTAAAAGATGACACTTAAGTTACAACACTAAAGTTGATCCTATTTAGCTTGTTAAATAAGTGCTCCTACATCAATTATGAGGCGAGTTCACTCTAAAGTCAATTAAGCATGATTTCAATTTAAGGAAGAAAGGCATGGTGCATTGTTGGTGCATGATTGAAGAAACTAGAAGTGCACTACAACTATCCAAGAAGATAACTCACTATGGTTTGCATGGGAGGCTTATCCTTCATGCATTGATTCATTATTCTTTGCATGGCAGTGATTTTTGCTATATATTGATGTGATGGGCACATTGGAAAATACATCTGATTGATCTCTCTTCTCTATTGCTTATGTATCTTCACCAAGAGTGTTTGGTGATATCTTATCTTCTGAAAGCAATTTGCTATGTTGTAAAAGAAAGAAATTCTCTGTTATCCATTATATCATACTGAGAAGAGTTGCTGGGGTTTTTGTTCTCATTGTTTTGAGGATTCCCCCCAGGGTATATCTTGTGTTATGGTTGTATGAATTTCATGTGATTGAATTGTCTCATTGTTTCAAGTTTCAACATCTAAAAGAATTAAAGATCAAAGCTCAACCAAATCTTAACACAATAAAGAATGGAGGCGGTAATATGGAGAAAGGGAATAAATTGCTATGTCATAGTTCAATGCTAATTTGAATAGAGTGGAGGGATTAACCATCGAGTGGGCTAAGAGGAAACACACAGACTCCTAGACTTGACATAGCAATATTGAATAAGAAGTCTAGATCCAAAAAGGATCATAAGAAAATGGAAATGGCTAAGGCTTGTTCATTATGATTTATCAAATCTAATCGCTTGGTTTAAAGTGATCACAGTCCTAGTCTTGTGAGTGAGAGTGGTCGTACCAACACTAGTGAGTGAGATTGCAATATTTGGTTGGAAGTGGGATCATAGTCTTTTGGGTAAAGACCATATCACAACCATAGATAAGAAGGAGATCACACTCATTAACATGAAGGAAGGTCACAAGGATTAACACAAGGTAACTCACACCACTTTAAATCAAGGGAAATCTCACTTGTTAAAGCAAGTAGGGCTGTAGTCTTTGGAATGAGGGATATCCCACAACCCTTGGGATGAGGTGACTCACACCTATTCAAGCAAACATTACTCACCTTTTTGAAATGAAGGAACTCATATCCATGTGATGGAATGCACTCGCAACCAAGTGGTTGAAGGAAATCACAATGTTTGGAATAAGGGTATTCACACCATTAGAAGCAAAGGATGAACACACCCCTTCCAACAAAGACCACTCACATCAATGCAAGCAAGAGAGGTTGTTTCTATTTAGACAATGGTAAATCACACCAAATTGGATGATGGTAATAATCCATCAGTATGAATGATGTGATTTGAGGAGAAGATGAATAACCATAAGTATGGGTAAATGAAACATTTAGAATATGGAAGGCCAAACAAATTGACATTTGAAGAGTCTCCAAGGGGTCAAATAGCCATAACCCAACCTATAAATTTCCCTTCAATAGTAGAAAAAAAAGGAGTGGAGAATATCCAAAAATATATTCGATCAACAAAATAAAAATAAAACAGTAATGTAAAATAATTTCTTGAAATATAATTTTTTTTTCGAACGATTGGATCCTTCTTGGTGCTTGATAGAGAATGAATATAATATTTAAAACTAGAGTTTTTCTAATGAATATTAAATTATGTTTCAAATGAGTCATTTGAAACAATGACAACATGGATGTTTACATAACCATATATGCTCGACAACACAAAAATTTCGAAATGAGGAACACCTTACATGATGAAGGTTCTATTTGAAAGAACCAATCCAATTATTTGTATGGTACGTAAAACAAGGTTAGAATTGCAAGCACAAAACTAACACTAAAATTAGATACAGGAAACAATATGCCTTCCATGGAGAGCATTACTTATTTTGCTCAACTAGAAGAATCTTTTTGTAAACCATCATACCATTACAATGACTTCTAGGTTTAATGAGAAAGATGAATAATCTTATGCAAAATTAACAGAGTTCTAGCAACCCCTTCTCTCTTTCCTTTCTTTGTCTCCCTTGGTTCTCCTGTATAAAAAAATAAGAGACTTAGAAGTAGTTTTCTCAATCACCTTGTGGTTAAGGCATTAAGTTAATTACGAAACAAGTATAAAAGCTTAATGAAATAAGATAATAAATATTTAATATTAAGATACAACGATTCATGGACAAGCATGAGTACATGTCATGGTATAGAAGGGAGCCACCATTTGGGGTTGACACTCAATCTTTATTTCTACCCAAATAGTCATCATTTTTTAATCAACACTTATTCCATTTTTTTCCTTTAAGTAAAGTAATTAATAATTATTTTTATTTCACACAGTAACTATTATAGATTTGCATTTTTAAAAAGCATAACATTCTTAGAATTCAAATATTTAATTCTATCATAAATTAAGAGATTTATTGTTTATTAGTCCCTGGCAAAGGCATTTTTTATTGAATAAAACACATAAAACTGATATGTGAAATTGTTAAAAATAAATAATAATTTAAAATTATAAAAAAAATCCCAATCTATTCGTACCATGTTTCATTAATGACACTAATACTATTAATTCATAGTATCATGTCTTAGTAGCATTAAATATCATTTTTTATAACACTTTACTTGGCATTTATTAATTCATATAATCATCTTTCACAATCTCTTTCGCAATGTTGACATCAAATATCATCTTTTATAACTGACTCCACTTGGCATTTATTAGTTACACTAATTAATGAAAGAAACAAGAGCCACGAGGTGGCAATGTCCCCAAAGTTGCCACCTAGGTCAAGTTGAAATGTTTTAACAACTGTAGATAGCAAATGGGCTTTGATCTTAGCTAATCATGCTCAAGATTGATTTTTAACTAAAAACATCTACTTCATTTTGCAAAAGAGATGAGTAGAATCTGAAGCATCATCCGTTAATTTTGCATGATTCTTTATGAGTTGATTGCATGTCAACTGAAGATTGTATTACATGGTGACTAGGGCATTAAGCCATTGTTGCAAATGATTAAGTCAAGCATTTTTAACTACACTTGCATGCAGAAGCGTTATGTTTGTCCATGAATCTTTTGAACCATTATCATTGGCCATGGAAGATTGTTCAGGCACATATTGCAATTTGTCAAAAGACAAAGGAAGGAATTTTGAGTAAAAAATGTTTGAAAACTTGATTTTGATTTAGACTTTGTAAAGTTTAGCTAGTTAGCTTGTTGTCATTCGTTGAATAACAGGGTTACCTAATTCACATCATAGTTGCAAAATCCTCCAACATTAAAAAAATGCTCAATGTTATTGATACAAACTCTCCATGATATCAATACAAACTCTCGATCCTATGCATGGTATGAATACTAATATTTTCATGGCATCCATTTTAGAATTTCTCAGCTCCAGTTATTGAATGAAGGATATGATCCAGTTATTGAATGAAGGTTGTGATCATATTTGGAAAATAAACCAAAACAATTCAATGAAAACTAATGCAAAAGCAAAGCAGGTTTAGTCTAGATTTGGATGTTTTTCTGACACTAGAATTTGGACTATATAACATTGATAGGATGCAGACAACCATTTGATATAAGAGAGTATATATATATATATGTATATGAACTAAATCTAATCAACATATCCAAGATAAAATATCAAAAGCAAAGCAGGTTTAGTCTAGATTTGGATGTTTTCTGATTCTAGAATTTGGACTATATAACATTGATATGATGCAATCAGTAGTTTGATATAACAGACTAAATATACACACATGAAGTATGTGAATGTGATGCACATGAAAACAACAACGCATAGGATAGTAAAAGCAAAGGATCTTTATCCATGATGTGAACCAGGAACATGATGTTAAAAAAAAGGAAAGTGCATTCCATCATGACATTGACATGAAGGCATTGCAACTAGGAAAATCATTTCATGGCGGTAATGATAATAGATATAAAGGCAAAAATTTATTTGCTTTGTCTATGTCATCAGCTACATATATATTTGTTGTGAAAACATTGTTTGAAAGCATTGATACAAATGGAAAAAACTCTATTTGATATGTATATGCTACTAGCTATAGATATACTTGGCATCAAAAGATCAGTGGATAAGTTCCAAAAATATTTCTCATGAAGTTGTGCAATATGTGGAACCAAACGTTGTGTGAACAGTAACAAAAAAAGCTCTGTATTTTTGTCTCAAACAAAAAAAAAATCCTGCAAGAAGTCACCCCATTCCAACAATTTTTTTTGTGACCATTTGCTCCTATGGATGGAAACAGATTATTGTCAGATCTATGAACAAAATCTAGTGCAACAAATATGTAAATGTATTGAATGCAAACGCAGTTGTTTTAGATTTCTATTTTGGATATAGAAGAGAATTATAATTGATGGTGACTTGTACAAACACAGAATAATATGTTTGAAGAGGATAATCAAATATCAACTCAGTAGTTGTTTTGAACAACATATGTAAATTGAAGAAAACAAAGGTCAGTGCTTGAAAAAAAAGGAGACTTTGTGGCAAGTGGGCAGATCAATGAACATGTAACTTAGAACAGAGCTAGTTCTCGATTTATTGTCAATGCACAATGTTGAGAGCAAGATAGTTGCAATTTCCTTGTAAATCAAGTAACGATACCACAGTTGCAAAGTTTTTTTCCTGGCATGTTTGATGTCATTTGGTCCCATATTCAGATTCTATGTTTTCCAGCCACGTTTTGAAATTATTGCAGAAGTTGGTAGCCAATAGCACCGTATTGAATGGCATATACACAATTATAAAACAAGCACAAGGAAATGGCTAAAAAAAAGTTTTATAAACCAAAAACACTATAAAGGACATAAATAAATATAACTGATTTCAATTTTAAAGAATTTTGGTGTGGCTGTGGCTCATTAGTAAAGACAATAACCTGCTAGGCTAGGTAGGAAGAATACAAAAATGATAATTTTCCTTTTGATAGGAGAGGAGAATTTTTTTGTAGTATCATAGCCAATTGGATAGCAATTTCAAGGTCCTTTGTCTCTACAGAAACAAGCTAGCTGCCATGCATGAGTTTTTTTAATTGGATGGACAACATACACTTAACATATCAATATTGATTTTTGGTCTATCAAAATAAATGCATAGCAGAGGATGCTATACAATTTTTCTATCGCATGTGAGGCTATTGTCATTGGAAAAAAAAAACTAGTGTTATGGGTGTTTTGGCAGAGACCATAGAACAAGTACAAATTAGCAGAATTCCATACACTAAAAATGAAACAATTGTGCAATAAATCAGACCAGCTTTGTCATGTGCCTAAAAAAAATGAGTCCATAAAGAGAAAATGTGGAGCATATAAAAAATGCAATATAGGCAATCTATCAATGCAAAGCAAATTGTGATGTTAACGCATTGCTTTTGCTGCTTGTTCAAAATCAAAGCAAGTGGATGCAGAAGAACAAATAGAAAATTGAAGATGCAAACAGGACATTGATATTCAATTGCAAGAGACAGTATTTGGAATTTGGATGGATGTAGTGTTCATAAGTCTGGGCAGTTTGTTGGTAGTTGTAGAATGCAACCCAGATTGATGTCTTATATTGGGATCCATAATAGGCAACAGAAAACGAAGGTGAAAATACATCGTACATGGTTTTTGTGCAAGAACCATTGTTTGTTTAAAATTTGGATGGATGGAAAGATGAAGAATGGAAAAGTGTTGAGTAGAAGTAGTTTTCAAACATCGGGAAGTAATTGAAAATTGTAATTGACTTCTAATTCCAGAATTTTAAGATTCTACTTCCATCCGAAGCTGAAGAAAAAAAAGGATTATTGAGAACGTTGACATGGATAGAGACCACATAATTAGGGCCATAAATTCTTCTTGCTAAAAACTAGGACCAAAAACTAGGACGGGCACAAAGCTTTCCCACAATTTGGACACAAAAATTTGTGCGACACCATTGATGTTTCATGAGACCTATGCAACCAGATTTTTCACTGAATCGGAGGATAGTAGACAAAGAAAAAAGATATAGGAACGAGGTTGAAATTGATGACATTCTGCAGACCTAGTTATAACAAAAAAAACAAAGAAAGGGAACTAGACTTATCATTTATGTGTTTATTTATCTAAGCTCAAACGTGAGCTATGTGGAAGCGCCCAAGCCTAATTTTGTTTGCAAGTTATATATATATATATATATATATATATATAATGGTGGAATTGAAGCCATCATAAATAGCACAGATCTAGCTTGTTGCACCCTTTTATAGATGGTCGATATCATTTGCAGGTTTCTTTGAAGCCTTGTTTGGTTATACCTAATGGTGGTCTATTATTGAAACTAGCAACCAACAATATTGCTAGTTTTGAAAATTGACCCAACATGGTCATATGTTGAAAGAACACCATCTCTCCACCAAGTCGTGTCTTCATATAATGACCATTTATATATATGTATGTGCATAAAGGGAGTGGTCTTGATATATATTCATTTTATTCATCTCTGTGATTAATGGTTGATTATATATCCTACTCTTTGACTGAATGAGGGGAGAGGCATCCTTTGAAAAGAGTCGATCCCAAATACCCATCAATTGACCTGTAATTAAAGTTGTGTGGGTATGTTATGTGTGTGTGTGTGTGTGCAACCAAACTCGGCGCAGCCAAAATAGAGACATGGATCTCAACCTCTCCCTTTAGATAAATTACTTCTCTCTCTACTCTCTGGTTATATTTTAACATATAGTGCTTGTGTCTAAAACAAAGCCATTTCCCTTTACATGAAAGTGATCCCCACTCACAGGTATGTAGCTGCTCTACCTTATGCCACAAATGTTTATTTCAAATTTTAACTTCTTAAAGGTGTATTACTAACGGATCCTAGCAGACTGTAATAGCAGTACGATCTATGATTTAATATCTGTGTAACTATTCAACAGTAGCCCTAGGAAGTGAAGTGTTGAAATGAAAGGAGTTTGGAAGCACTTCAAAGGTAGAGAGGAAGCTAAACAAGATGAAGCTGTTTTATAAGAATAGATTAAATTAAAGAAGCGTGTTAGGTGAACAATTTACAGATTTGTTGGTGAATGCAGCTGAATTTAACTATTTGTAGGAAAGCAAAGCCCAGGTGTTTGAGGTTTTAACAATTAAATCAAAGAAAGGGGAAATAAAAGGGAATTTATTTCGACAAAGAAAGTTTGCTTGAGATGATTTCCGTACTTGAATGAGAATAACACTGTAAATACTTGGAAGAAGAAGCTATTGATTTGGCAGAGTGTCCTTTGCGATTTCCCACTGTGGGAGACAATTTTTGGACTTATATGACAATTTTTGGACTTATATAGGCAAAGAACAGCGAACAAGTAGACACAAAGATAACATTTTTTTTCACACAACAAATACAAGGAAAGAAAATTTCAAGCGGGTAGGTACCTGTCGAACGAGGACGAACTTTAAGCCGAAAAAACCACACGCTGCTCCATTTCAGAAGAAAACCTTGAAAAGAGAAGCCGCCAAAGCAGAAAATGCACCCAAAACCAGAGGAAAGCAACCGGAATTGACCTAGATAGCTGCCAACCAAGATGTATAAACCCAAACAACTGCAAACGCAAAAGAAGAAGGACCCCGACTTGGTCACCTCCGAAAGACAATTGCAATCAGCCGCCCATACCCTCTCAAGAACACCTTAAGCAAGGCCCACAGCAATGGTTGTATGAAAAGACAACAACATTTGACGTTGCAAAACCCTCGGGAGCACAGAATAGTGAAAACCCTACAGAGCACACAACCCACACCAGCCGGAATCAGTCGCCTAGACCCTTCGCTCAACAACCGTACAGAAGAAACCGGATAAACGCAATTCCACTCTGCACCAGCATTTAAAACCCACCGTCAGATCACCGCAACAATGGGTCGTGCGGAGAACGACCCACTTTCTACCGTAACCTCCACTGAACCACTTGACGTCAGCCGACTGCTGAGGCCCGGGACGCAGAAACCAAAACTGATGTCACAAAGTACGTAGCCAAAAGCAACACGGGAAAATCATTTAAAAAAAACACAAAAATCAAAAACATTGCAAACTATACAAAAAAACCTTGGTTCGATGCGAAAATTCTAAATAGGATTAATGCCTCAACGCGAAAAATATATGTCGGGGACATAATTAATGGCCTTTTAAGACCTTGATGCATAGAGTAACTCGCGAGACCGCACATGGAAATAACGTTTGCAATACATATCAAGTTTAATATGCTTCCATATAATATTAAATGATTTTCATTGAACGTTTGCAATATATATTATCTTTATGTATGAATTCAGCACCATAAAAAGTGAATATGGAATAATAAAATAAATTTAAAAAAATAAGTATTATTTTATAAAAGAGTTTATTTTATATATATATAAACATTATTCAGTTTATAGTATATAGAATATGTATTTTGGTTCAACTAATCTAAAATTTTTATAAAGGGTAGTCACTTTATTCTAAGTTTTGCACTTTACGATGTGTTTTAGTCCAAATCCATTAAAATTTGTTTGTTAAAATATAAATTTAGAAGTGTTTAAATTATGTTTTTGAATCCATAAATAGATTCATGACCCTCTAAAACCCCATAACATCCACATTATACAATTTCCATAGTTAATATATTTGATTTTAAGATTTTTTACATAAAACGGAAAATATACTCTGAAAATGTTGAAAATGTAGAATATTTAGAGTACACCATTTATAAATGATAATAATAGAAGTATGAAAGTTAAAAATCAAGATAATATCTTTTCCATGTTTATTTATAAGATACGCTTTTTTACTAACTCAAAAGGTTATTAATAATAACAATCTAAAAATATTATTATATACATTAATATTTGATGTTTCTTCTCCACTTAATGTACAACTTGATTGGGTATTTCTACTCTATAGAGTTTAATAATCAAATTTCTAATTAATAGATATGGATTTTAAACTATTTTTTTTTTCTTTAATTCATATTTTTAATATTATTTAATTATCAAACTTTGTTTTTATTTGTGAGATGTAGAATAGTTGGTGGTGGGTGATGGTTAAAACACTCCTAAGCGGAAAGGTCGTCGGTTTGAAACCCCGCGAATACTAAAATCCAACCATGCTAAGAGTTGGTGCGGTCCAGACCGGGTGCGATCCCCGGGTGATTTTGACGGCTTAGATGCCCCTGATTCGTGATCTCTCAGCCAATGACGAACCCTACTAGTCAAGAGGTACTACCACTTGCCAACAAAAAAAAAATTATCAAACTTTGTTCTTAATATTATTTTATCATTTTATGGCATACATTACACATCAACATGAAATACAATCAATCAATTAATAGATATAAACTTTAAACTATTTTTTTATTTTATTTTATCTTAATTCATATTTTTAATATTATTTAATTATCAAACTTTCTTCTTAATATAGCATACATTACACATCAACATGGAATACAATCAACTTAAAAAAGATGAGAGAGGAATACACATTGTATGCATTATTCTTCTTGATATATATGGAAGGTTGTGTTGTTTCTAAAGAAAACATATAATCCCCTTAAATCATTATTTTATAAAAAAAACATATAATCTCCTTAAATCATTATTTTATAAAGAAAACATATAATCCCCTTAAATCATTATTTTATAAAGAAAACATATAATCCCCTTAAATCATTATTTTCTAACGAAAACATATAATCCCTTTAAATCATTATTTTAAAATGAAAATTGATGTAAAAAAAAAGTTAGAGATATACATGGAAGGCTATGTGTGGTTTATAAAGAAAGCATATAATCCCCTTTTCTAATGAAAACATTTAATCCCCTTAAATCATCATTTTCTAAAGAAAACATATAATCTCCTTAAATCATTATTTTAAAATGAAAATTGATGTAAAAAAAAGTTAGAGTAAATTGTCGATCAAAAATATAACCACTCTAATTAATGATAAAAAAATTTGAAACCATTCCTTCTTTTAAATAATTGAGCCTTGAATTTGATTATTATTGAAAATCATGTATGAAAATGTCATAAAAGGCATTAAGGTGTTTTACTTATTCTATACACAACCAATAAAAACAAATTCAAATGTGGAATTGGA
The DNA here is from genome assembly GCA_027924585.1 of Larix kaempferi. Classification (NCBI taxonomy): domain Eukaryota; kingdom Viridiplantae; phylum Streptophyta; class Pinopsida; order Pinales; family Pinaceae; genus Larix; species Larix kaempferi. The sequence continues at coordinate 33,915,416 of BSBM01000017.1, forward strand.
AATTGATGGAGTTTTACTCTATATTTCTTCATGCTTAGTTTTTATTGTATGTCTAAGGGATAGTTAAATGAATTAGATCATCTACGGAAGCCATGTTATCAATGTGATGGCAATAGAGTCTAGTTCCGTCAAGGATCATGGATCATGGAGTTGGGATTAGGATTTGCTCTTAAAGCTATATCTAAGTATAATGGAAAATCTAAGTATTATTGTTTCAACTTCTATCCAATTTTGAATTACACAAGCATACCTATCGGCATTCTCCATCTGCTACTCAATTACTAATGCAAATGTGCTAGTAGATATAAGAAACCTTCAAATTTGTTGGCAATTTCCTCAATGTTGCACTACCTTACTCATATTCCTACACTCAATCACTTGGATATTTCCTTCAACAGTCTTCTGTATTGAAACATTGTACTGGTTGGATTCCAAATGAGCCTATAGCACAGGCCTTGCTCCTCCATACCTTCTCATCCATCTCACATTTATGCATAAATCCCTCGGTTAGAGAGTTCACCTGCTCAACCCAGAGCATTGATAAAATTTGTCTTCCTTATCGGGCGATAGCAAGAATATATTGTGTTTGTATTTGCAATCATTTTCTTTGTATGGAGGTCGAGTCCTCTCTCTGCTTCCTCCTAAGATCAAGCTTAAGCCTTTTCCTTCAGAGCGACTAATGGTAACAAGTGGTTTGAGAGAAATTCTACCAATAAGAGGGGAGAAAACTACAATAGCATATTCGCGGATGCTTCAACCAAGCAAAGTGTAGCTCCTCTAATAGTTTTTGGTAGTAAAATTTTCCCGATTCAACAAACAAATCAAGTCTTTGGAATGTGAATATCACTGAACTTGTGGGTTGTTGTCACGGGCACAGCTACTGATCTCCAATTTTCGGTCTTCAATGTTTGAAGTGGTGCAAGCTTTGGATCGCTTGATGCAACCTCAACAAGAGAAGACTGCTTGCTGATATAGTTGTGCCTGGGTGTGATGGGACCAATAATAAAATCTAGAAGGGCAGTCAACAGGCCATACTCCAACTTTAAATTTGCTCCTCTTTAAAGCTCTGATTTACACTGGAAATCCGATAACATGGGTCCTTCAAAATAATGAATTTCTTTTAAAAGTAAAAATTTTGCTACTAAATATGTTTTGGTGTGGCGAGATTGGATTTGATCCTATTTTGTTCTATGGTGGCCCAGAAAAGGCATGGTTGTGAGTTACATAAAATCAACGTTTCACTAACTCTTTGTGCACCAATTTAAATGAACATAGTTATAGGCTCTCTAATTCAAGCATCGTTAATTGTTCATTTTGGTTTATATGGTGTAGCTGTGATTAATTGTTCAACTTGTCAATATACTAAATATGTTAAATTGTTTAAAATTTTAGACAATATATTAAATATTTTTAATTAGTCTACAGCCGTGACAAGGACTAGCTGCTTCATAGCTATTTCACTTGTTTCTCTAGAATCCATTTATCATATTCAAAAATTTAATAAAAAACATTTTCAATACCACGAGGAAAAGTTCTCTCCAATCCATCACTACCAAAAATGTAATATATAGAATTCTCGATACCACGAGGAAACGTTCTCTCCCATCCATCACTACATACCAAAATTATATAATCATTAACATATGGACTTTTAAATCAATAAAGACTCTTTTCAGACCTTAATAATCTAGGATAAAGAGAGTTCTTTATCATGTGGCTTCTTGAACAAACATTGTTAAACATCCCCAATTTTTTCATTTGATTATGGATAAATTAACAATATGCCAATTTATATGTAATGTAAAAATCACAACTTGGGACACCACATTATTGTCATGAGAATATAAGTATTTCGAGGATATAAGCTTTTTGAATTGGTGTTGCCATTGCGAGTACAATTAACTTTCATGTGAAACATTGTCCAAATAAAGACATTCTAGACTTCAAATATCACATCCTTGAATAGTAAAGGTGTTTTTGAACAATTTATCTCATAAGCTTGTGCATAGGTATACACATCAACTTATTATTGGTTTTGAACAAAGTTGTTGTGGCATGATAAACATGTATTCTTTAAGGAGGTAAGTTAAGAAATATAGCATTAGGACATGGTGAACAAAGTTGTTGTGGCATGATAAACATGTATTATGTAAGGAGGTAAGTTAAGAAATATAGAATTAGGGCATGGTGGCCAAGTAACATAAACTTAGGCAAGCTAAGTTTTATTAACAAATAACTTTTACACTTTTTTGGGCATGCAAAACAACTTACATTTATGCATTTAGAGATGCAATTCACTTGAAGTCTCCAAAAGATTTGAGGCAACAAGAGAGATAACCACCTTGGATATTAAATGAAGAATGTATATGAGGGATGCTAAGTCTAAAGAGGACAAATAGTGATATGAGAATGGCAAAGGCAAGAGCATATTCAACAATTGAAGTGTGGTTCAAACAAAATCCATAATGAAGTTGCGCAAATGTAGTTGGCTAAGAAAAGAGCTACAAACAACCAAATGAATAGCCACGAGCACACTTTGGCATGATTGGATTTACTATGCTAAGTCAAAAGAGGACAAATAGTGATATGAGAATGGCAAAGGAAAGAACATATTCAACAATTGAAGTGTGGTTCAAACAAAATTGACAATGAAATTGTGCAAATATAGTTGGCTAGCCAAAGAGATACAAGCAACCAAATGAATAGCCACAAGCACACTTTTGGCATTCAAAACAACTTACATTTATGCATTCAGATATGCAATTCACTTGAAGTCTTCAAAATATTTAAGGCAACAAGAGAGATAACCACCTTGGTTATTAAACGAAGCATGTATATGGGGGATGCTAAGTCAAAAGAGGACAAATAGTGATATGAGAATGGCAAAGGCAAGGGTGTATTCAACAATTGAAGTGTGGTTCAAACAAAATTGACAATGAAATTGTGCAAATGTAGTTGGCTAGGCAAAGAGCTACAATCAACTGAATGAATAAGCACGAGCACACTTTGGCATGATTGGATTTACTTGCATATGGTGCCTTATATTGTGGCTTGGATAGCAAATGTATATATGGATGGGTCATTTAAATGAATTCCCTACTATTCTTATGGGCAACATTTCAAATTCCATGGCCTAGTCAAGTCATACAACAATAGGAAAAGGGTATTGTCTTAAGCTTGAGTTAAAATGAAGATGTTAAGGAGAAGCTCAAATTCAATAAATATGATTGCTGGGTATAAAGCCTTAACAATTCTTCCAGTGAAACTTAAACAAGGTGTTCAGATTGATTGCTTGGTATGATTGCTGGGTATGATTGCTAGGTATACTTGCTGGGTATGATTGTTGGGTATACTTGAAGAGATGACAAGTTAGAAGGATGGGAAAAATGTAATTGTAGGACGAAGAACATTGGGTGGAAGGTCTTTCTACTTGCAATATAAACATGCAATACCATATACTTTCTTAATTGTAATACATGCAAATGCAAATAAGAGGTACAATAGGTTAATTTAGCTATGGCCATGATATTTTATTTTCAAGATTGACAACCACGAGAGTACGTTGCGTGACTTGTACTCTAAGCTTGACCTTCTTCATTCCTAGCTCTATCTCCCTCCAACACATACACCATTAATAAGATATGGCATTAGAAACTACCACTGACAAATCTTACTTCAACAATAATTAGGGCATGTGTAGGGCACACAATTCAACCAATAAAGGATAGATGTCCAGGATCAACCCTTTTAGCTCATACCTAAATTTCAAATCCAAATGAATAGAAAACTTGGAGATGTATTTTATCATATAGCCTTAAATAGATCAAACCATTGATTGGAAATAGAAAATCTTAATCATATAATAAAAAATGCTTTAATGAACCAAAGGACGTGGTACACATTTGTTCATTGCACTTTTAAATAAATCCCAATGTAATCTCCTGGGAATAACTCAAATCAATGCCTATTACATCAAAGGTTGAAAGTAAGATTCCATAACAATAATACGTTTGGTGCATATGTTGTGATGGTACTCACTATTTCACTGATTTACATCATCTTTGCCAAGATATGAAACTACACAAACTCCACTAAACCATTAATGTAATCAAAGCTTAACCTTGTTGCAAGCCACAATTAGAGATATATCAAAACCTATTGCCACTATCCACATGCATGCTAAATCATGGTGGAGCGAAGTTGAAAGATCACAGTTTCTTAATGGTACTAATTAAAACAAAACAAAATTGTCATAAATTCAATATCAAACGCTAAACTTAAAACACATACATAGGACACCTCAACATGTAGATCTATCATGATAAAATATAAGGTTGAAAATAAGGTTTCGCAACAATAATAAGTTTGGTGCATATGTTGTGATGGTGCTCACCATTTCTAAACACAAAACCATAGGTTGGTCCTAACCAATATACCTTTGCTAGATGATGATAAGGTTAAATTATATCTCGTAATGTCTTTTTGGATGGTTTCTCATGTATATATACGAGACTTAGGCTTTCCTTCATAGTGTTTAAGACTTTTAGAGGTGGCAATCAAGGAAATGATCAGTTTCAAGAATGGGGTTGTAAAAGATTAAGTTTAGATTTTTTTTTTAAATGCGAGACGCGTTTAATGATAATGACGATAGTTAACATCTACTTGGACTAATTTTGGTTTATTGGACTTTAAGAAAGAAAAGTAAGGAATTACTTGGTTTGATTTAGAGTTTTATTTCTATGCTCCAAAATATTGGTGAGGAGTGTTTGGGCAGGTTCGTATTAAAAAAAAGTTTGAAATTGAGATCTTATGTGGGTATACACAAGGAAATCTAAGAGGAAGTGCTTTTCATCCTCAACACTCATAGTATCACAAAGATGACAAATCCTCTCAACCCATGGAGTTTTAGGAAAGGTCCAATGCCTTGTTTCACTATGCAGCTCATGCGAGTTCGTTCTTATTTTAGCTATGTGGATATTCTTCTTTATGTTAGTTAAAACATAGAGATAATTTTGATCTTCAAGATTAGGGTTAATGACCTCCTTGTAATATCTTAATTTTCTTTTATCCTCTAAATTTTCATAACACCACAACTTCTCTAATTCGAAATGTATCAATATATAATCTTTCACCTACTTGGATCTTTCAAAGTCGGAAGATTGGATGAATTGGCTTGTAAGGCTCATTTTAGGGGCAAGTCTCACTTTTTAGATTTTGGGTAAAAACCCATCTGAAAAATTCCAAGGCCATTTTGAGGGATTAAATGACACTTTTATTTTCTCAAACCTTACTTTGGACCAATATGTCTTATTGTACACATCAATACCTTTCCAACGGTCCAAAAATCGCCTCAAATGGAGTTCATATGAAAAAGTTATGCCCCTCGCAAATATACCTATCCAGTTGACCACCGTGGTACCGAGTGGATTCCACGTCAACTCTCATTTTTTAAACATGTGGAGCTAGTCACGTGTGGACCTTAAAGAACATTCTATAAGGACCAAAAATCTAACCCTTTTTTTTTGTAAATTTGCTTCAATATATTTATAAAAAGAGTTCAAAAATTACATGGCGTTTAGCTAGCCTTGGCGGTCTTGGGTGGTGGAACCACCAGCCCAGGTGCTAAAAAATGCTAGGAAGATAAGTAACATAGAAAAACATACCTGTCTGAGGAGACCAGGAGCCATAAGAGTCATTAAATAGCATATAATAAAACAAAACAGAGCATGAAAACAATTTATATAGCAAAAAAAGACAAGACCTTTGACATTCACAGAGAGAGCTAGGGACTGCCATCCAAAGTACTTGCTTCTTCATTTTGAGAGTTGGGCTTGCCTTCAACAATAGGGTAGCTGCCAAAGAAGTCTTCATCCCAGCCCTGGGGAGGGAGCTTTGGCGTCAACGGTTCTGTTTTGCGGCAGGGGGAGGCATCCCCTTCGGTCTTCCGGACACGTTTGAAGTGCAACGAGTCGATGGTGGATGGAATGGGAAAGGTAGCATGCAGGGGAGCGATACTCATAGAGACACTAGGAACAGGAGGGAACGACCCAGAAGGAGTGCCTACAGTAGCAACAGAGTCTTCAGCAGCTGCGTCCATCATTTCCTGCGAAATTGGAGGTGCTTCGGTTGCAGAGGAGACCAATCCAGACTCAGCAACGCCCATTCCAGCCAAGCCCTTGTGAAGAATCGAGCACCTTGCTAGGGAGTATTTACCACCAACGAGACTAGTGTCCAAATTGACCAGCTTTTCATCCAGATGAACCGAGATATCCCTGATATCCAAAATGGAGGACTTGACAGAGTTCCAATTTGCCAGCATCTCCTCGACTGGGTTGCCCATCATGTTTTTTATAAGCCAATAGTAATTGATCCGGTTGCCTTGGTTGCCGATGGCTAGAATATCAGCCACTCGACTTGATTCCTAGTCATTGATTAACAGGCGAGCCGAAGCCGAGACGCTGTTGTCATAGCCACTGATGGCTGCCTTATTCTTTCCTGAAGAAGCAACATCTCGTCCTGCGCCATGTCTAGCCCCACGCCTTGAGGTACCTCGCGATCGAGTCATGGTGTAAAGACCAAGCTCCCGGGCAATGACAAATTGAGCAGGGCAATTCGCAGCAGAGCAATTCACAATAGAGAGCAACAGAGGATTGCAAATGAGGGTGGAACGAGGCATGTCCGTCATTATACGAGCCATGGAGAAGGGACGAAGGTGAACCACACGCGGGAGCTTCAAGAACCCGCTACCCCAATTAATGCAAAGGGACATCAGCGGCCGAGTCCAGCCTCGGCTCATTAACTGCCGAATGAGTTCCATAAATCTGCTTGTCCTCCACATAACCACGATCACTTGACTGCTTGCCGGAATGACGAGGAGGTGACGGGTACAATGTGCCGTCACCAGATGGCTGGACCAAGCTGCCAGTTGTGGCATGATCAGGAAAAGCACCCGTAGCCGAGGAAAAATCTGACCCTAACTGGGAGTTGAGGCATGCAAAAATAAACCCTAAAAGTAACCCTAGATTGCTATTAGGCTATGTTAGATACTTGACCATTAAGAAACACAGGGGGTTCCATTCTTTTGATGTATTGTATTTTTCCATAGTTAAGCAACAACACGAGAGTGGGTGTTAGAGTAGAACAAAGGAGATAAGAAATCCTGTAGCATCGATTATGGATGCAGAGTCATAGGTAACTCCATAGAGAGTACCATTCCTTTGTATTTGCAATTTGACATAAAGAGCAAGGCATAGTCCTCATTTGTGGTTGGGTTCCCCCCCATAGTGGGTTTTCCTAGGGTATATCTTGTGTTATTGCATGGATTGTGTACTTATTTGCTCTAATTATTCTTGTTTCAGTTGTAGTTATTTGGCATTTAATAAAAATAAGCTAATAAAATAAGAATTAAGTTGTAAGATCCGTTGTGATGAACTATTCTAGTGGAATGTCTACAACAGTTTACGAATCATTCTCTTTGAACTTTGAAGTAATAATATTTTTGATATCGTCTATATTTTGCAAAGTGACATTTTCATCAATCAACCAAGACATGGCATCATTAATCCAACCTTGCTTGAGCCTATGGTGGTTTTCACTAGAATTTAGAGCAATTTTCAGAAGTCTCTGGTCTCCTAAGTTATTTAATTTTTTCTTGTACATTAGGTACCTAGTCATAGCTATGCTCTCAATAGGGGAAAGATCCACTTCAATTAGGATAATAGGATATGGCGTATTGCTTTTAATTTTAAAATTGTAAGTTATAAAATAATTAGATCTCGAACACTACAGAGCTTGATTAGTTCATAACTAAACAAATTTTCCCCTAAATCTTCATAACTTCTTTTGTAGTTTCCAACTAAAGCAAAGTCTTCGCCTAACCATAGAGGATTAGGGTTGGAAGCATTGCTTAAGATAATATCTTGGTTACTAGTAATTTGAGCATTAAAGTCACCCATTAAGAGGATATTGCCTTTATTTCTTAAACTAGAAATATTATGCTCAAGACCATTAAAAGGGCAAGTTTTATCTAAATTGTTCTTCTTATAAAAGCTAGAATTGATAGGCTCAAAACAACAAATTGCTATAAATATTTTTTTAGCATCTGTAATCTCCATCCATATCTACTAGTTGAACAGATTTTTTTATAAATCCTAACACGAGGGGAGATGTTATTCCTAATGTAACAAGCTATGCCTCCAATCCCCCCAACGATAGGATCACTTGTTCCATAGCGACCATAAGACAAATCCTTCTATTATAGGGGCCTTAGATTCTTCATGCTCCCAAGTTTCAACCAACAATATAATATCAATTTCATTCGAAATCCAACTCAACTTGGGACCTCCATTCTATGGAAAGCCCTGACAATTCCAAGAGAGAATCCAAAGTGTGCCAAATTCCTATTTCTTATTATCTTTTTGGTCTCTATCTCAGATGACAACCTTTCTATTTATAATTAATGCCCATTTTCCTTCCTTCCTAGCTTATTTTACCTTTTGAACTTCCTTTCTTAATTCGACTTGATCTTCTGGAATGAGATCTTCATTTATAAATATTCTTGTTCCTTTTAGACTTGGGGTTTTACTGAGCATGCCAAATTTATGGTCATTAGAGATATCCTTAACCCAGATTAGCCTATCTTTTTTCTCAATTAGTTTCCCAATCTCTTTGCTTCTGTGAGACAAGTAATTTCAGTTTGTAACTTATAATGTAGTTTTTCCCTCACTAGAGCTAGCATATCCTCTTCATCCTTCTCCTTCAAACAAAAAATTACGAGGTTGAAGGCTCGTTTGTTATGCTCATGGTCTAATTCAATCAACTTATTTATTTCTTGTTTGATATTCAATTTACCTTTGAGACTATTTAGAGTTAGATTGTTATTTACCTTTGCTTCTAGTTCTTTCATCTTGCTCTTCATCTCAATATTTTTTAAATCATCAATCTCTCCTTGTTGGGTTAGTTATTTTGTTTCTTGGTTTTGATTTTCCATTTTTTGTAATCTAATCTCCATTGTGTGCAATTTATTCTTCAAGAGTGTGATCTTATTGTCTATTTGTATTTGAATCTTGTCTTTAAAGGAAGCAAATTTATTATCAGGCATGGACTCTAGTTCAGTTTGAAGTTTACCTTCTATTTCTTCCCTACTTTCTTTACATACTCTATATAATCATGAATAATCTATAAGGTAATGTGTTAGGTCTCCCTTTGGTAGTCTTGGTAAATGAGGTGAGTGCTTACAGGTAAAAATGAGTTTTAAACAAATACAATAAAATGATAAAAAATGCCTTAATGAAAAATCTCAATCTTAAAAATATCTTGTGAAAATGTTGCATGCCTTAGATTGTGCATCAATGAAAAAAACCTCAATCTTGAAAGTATTGTGCCACATTGAAAAACCTCAATCTTGAAAGTATTGTGCCACATTGAAAAACCTCAATCTTAAAAATATTGTGCCTAATTAAAAACAAGTTTTAAATAAATAAAATAAATTAGAAAGTTGGGAGAAGGAGCTTGTGCACTTGATTAAGTTAAGCTAGTGGATTAAGGTTTTGGAGTATGTCATGAAAATGCCCATAAAAAAATGCCTAAATGAAAAAACCCATTCTTGAAAATACTTGTAAAATTGCCTAAGTGTTTGCCAGAATTATGTGTGTAGATATGTGTATTTAGATAGTTTGAAGATGTAAGAATTAATTGAGAATTACGATTAGTGATTATTCAAATTATATGTTGCATTAATGGCTTTGAGGAATGGTTGTTACCCTCTCAACCCAGGTTCAATTCTTGTAAGAGACATGATGTTCTTATTCAACCTCTTCAAATTAATAAATAGATTATGTAATTATAGTCATAACTTAATTCTCCATAAACCACCATTAAATTTTTTTTCTTTTTCTTTTTCTTCAAACAACATTTTTAATATCATCCAATTATCGAAATAGAGAAAAGATTTGATGACCTTTTATCCAGCAACGCTTCACCATATTAAATGTCGAAGGCCAAGTGCCCTAATCCGAAGGGCAAATCGATCAGGGACAAGAATAACCTGAGAGCAACACCATATTTAAAAACTTGAAATCACCCAAACGAAACGTAGGAGTTCTTGTGACTCACAATTGATAAGATAAAGCATTTTGGGTTCACTGTTTGGTGAATTCTGAACAAGCAGAAGATCCGAAATGGCAGAAGACATTCTGCCAAACAGCTCAACGTACGTCTTCTGAATTTCATACTTTTCTTAGAATCAGTCTATCAAATTTTACATGGTCTGTTTCTTCAACACGCTACAACCAAATACTCTGCTATACTGATGGTTTTCCCATACTTTTTTTCACTGGTGGGTACGGAGGAATAAAGAAGCATCAGCATATTGATAATTATTATTTTTATATACTTGGTTTATTTATTTTTTGGAGTGGTAGCAGCTTCAGAAGTTCTATTCAGCTGGCAAATAGACTCCCCATTGATCGCCTCTCGCTGTTCTTGGAACGGATTATCATCAAGCTTGCAAAGGTATGAGGGCCACTTTGAATCTGCAATTTATTTTTGTTACACCTGGAAATTATTCCCAGAATCTAATAGTACATTACCCAATTGCCTAAACAGTAAACTTGTCTGCACATTTGAGTTGGAATAAATAGTTACTCACATTCAAACTTTGAGTGTAAATGCTTGAGTTGATCAATGAGAGATAAGACTTCTCTGAAACCCCCAAAACACAAACAGACACAGATATAATCCAAGGAAATCCTCGCGGAAAACCCTGGGCACTTCTCTGCATTTCACAGATGGTACCCCGTGTAAACCAGCATCATTGAATATGACGCCTAACCAGGTAGGTACATCCACTGGCAACAGAGGCAGCCAGCCCAGGGATCAACCCCCACATCTCCTACATGTAGTTTAAAGCACTCAAACACTCAAAGCTATCTCACCGGGCTTTCTCTATGCATATATGTATGTATGCATACACTTTTGCATATATGTATGTATGCGTACACTTTTGCATGTAGCTCAAAGTACTCAACCACTTGATCTAGCCTATCGAGCTACACACAATCTGTCAATATAGTTTAACAGTAACTTGGAGCGGTTGTTGTGACAATAATCTAGGTTCAAATCCCTGCGGGCATGCTCCTCTGTGTAGGCTTTACCCAATGTGGCTGTTGATATTGATGTTGCCTTTGATCAGATTATTGAGATTATAAAATATGTCCTTCTTCACTTAAGTGAGGGAGGATGGGGATGGGATATTTCTGTTATTACAGTCCCTTAAAATGCAGGTTCCCATTTTAAAACAAAAGAACACAGATGCACGTTTGAAAACAACTTCAGACAATTATAATGCCCAAATGATACCGCCTTTTAATGATATTGTTAATGGCCAGCCTAGGCCAAAATTTTTAAGTGGTCAGTACAAATTTTAAGGGGTCAGTACAGGTTTCCTAGGTGAGAACATGGAAGTTTAATAAGAATGGAGTTATGTTTGAGCCCTAGGCTTTGCCAGCTCAAAATCCGAATTCAAAAAATGCCCATAGAACACCAATAGGTTTCAGAACACTTTGTCATGTAGACACTCATGGGTGTTAGAACCTGAGTTTGTTTGCAAGGTAGGTCTTTGTTACACTGGGTGGTTGCTCAGATATGCACACTCGCGATCTCATTGATCTTGAGCTGAGTAACCTTTGAAAACTCTTGGTTGTACTGCAACTCTTTGATCAAACTGTGAGGATTATCATACATAAACTTCGTTCAAAACGTACATAAAAAATTTCAGGTTTCTAAAAGAAGAAAGAAAGTTTAGCCAAGAGAACCCTACAACAACTCTGTGATACCCAGCCTAGGAATGACTATATTGAGGACTCCTTTGCAGGATTTAATAACTACAGGAAGGCTGTCAAATATAAATCTCCGAGAAGTTTCCCTGCTAAACATCAAGCCAAGCCATCCATTAATATTTCTCATGAAGACTTTGCAAATCAGTCATTGCAGCTAATGAGTGGGCACCTAAGTTGCCAGGGTACATCGGTATGAATACGGGTACAGAACTTTGGAATAGGGAACGGGGGTATGCCGGGGTATACATATAACATTTTATATCTTTGAAAAATTAAAATTAAAAACATCGCTGAAATTTATGTAATTCAGCAATGATTCATATTCATCTTCGGATGAGATTCACGATCATCATTCAAATCTTTACTCATTCAATTTTAGACTTCAAAGTCAAACATTTGCCATTCATCAATTGGCAATTTGGTGGTCATGATTCAGGATTCAGAATTCTTTCAACATTGGATAATTATATGGCATACAATGATCAGAAAAACACTAAGCTTGATCATTCTCATTAATAGCTCTCAAGTCTTAAACCAAGTACATGGCATTTCCAAAACTGAAAACTCTTCACTGTCTATCACTGTTCAGAATTTTCTGCAAGAAAAATAAGCACTGAAATCTCGTGTTTTCTTTTTTCACTGCTGGACTGTTTCTCCCTTCAGTCTAAAAATGAAATGGTAAAAATGAAGTGTCTTTTTGTGCCGTTGACTTCAGGAGAATGGTTGGGAAGCGATGGGTTAGGGTTTTGGAAGAAGGGCCCATCTTTCTTTTAAATCTTTAAAACTTTTCTTTAAAAAAAATGCAGAAATCTCTCTTGGAGAACCTGATTTTGGGGGTTCGGGTACCCAAGTTAGGGTACGTCCCAGTTTTCTGAGCTCGAGGTACCCAGACCCTCCCATATGGGCTGGATACTTGGGGTATGTCTCCGCACCCAAATTGGGTATGGGGTACGCTTACCCTAGGGGCGGGTACATGTACCCCAACAAATTAGGTAGGCACCTAATAAATGCAAATTATGTTTGAGCCTTGAGTCTCACTAGCTGAAAATTGTAAAAATGTAGCTATTATAAAGTGGGTCCCCCACCTAAAGGGTTCAACCTCATATGTGCTTGGAGCAATGTAACAAGAATCGCGAGTCAAACTCGGAAAATCGTGAGTTTGACTCGAATCGCCCTCAAAACGAGCCGATTTGGTTTGGGCCGAGTCAAACTCGGGACGGTCAATGTGAGTCAAACTCGCGATTTTTTCCTGTCTCGCTATTTAAAACTCTGTTTTTTGAACTACGCACCCAAGAAAAGTTTTTAAGAACAATTTTGACTGTTTTTGGTCATTATTTTAATTGTTGGGGGTGTGTCTACTTGTTGGAGGTGTTCAGTAGTAATGGTAATATTAAATTCTTAAAGTAAAAGGATAGCATCAAAGTGACATTCTCTATCTTTCATGGATAGAGTGAAAGTGACATTCTCTATCTTTTATTTTCTATCCTTTTACATAAATTTTTAACATTACCATCAATTGTTTTAGGATGTTTGAGAGTGGTTCCAACCTCATCGGAGTTCATATGCAAAAAGTAGAATTTTAGATCCCACTCAGAATTCAACAGACTTAACAGTTTTCGGGATTTCAAGATTGCAACGTTTCCACTGGATTCTATCATGTATGAGGGTAAGGGATTGGCATCTTTTTTTTTGTAAGCTAGTACCTATGGAGTTTCGAACTGGTGACCTAACACAAGGAGTGCCTTAACAATACACCCATTCACCATCTATTCTATGCCCCAAAAGCTGTAAAGGATTGGCATTTAATCAAGCACATCAACCTCTCTATGTACCTTGATGTTGGTGGTGCTGATTGTCGAACTCCTCTGTCATGACCTTAATAAAAGTGTACCCTTCAGTCAAGCAAAATCACCTATTAAGCATGGGAATCTTTTTCTAATTCTACCTTATCTTAATTCTTGGATTATGAAGTTTCATCAAAATTGTAGGGTGTTGACTAATGTCCTTGGAAGATCAACTTCGAGATTCGAGGTAGAGGCAAGGGATAGAGCCTAGAGGAGGGGGGCATAGGGTGCTATTGATGAATAAGATTCCAATGTAGGCAATGATTTATCTATCTGGACTTATCTTATAGATGAGAATTGATATATTTTGGACATCTATTAATATCTTGCAGTATATGGACATGGCTACTTTGAATATCAATAAAAAAGTGTTTTTTTTATTAATTCAAAATATGTGGATATATTTAATTTTTTGTATTTGCCGATTTTTTTCCAATCCGATTCAAAACTTCGAGTCTTTTGCCTTGTCAATTTATGGCCGATTTCAATTCTGGTAACATTGGCTTGAAGTAAGATCGCTTTGCTTCTCTTTCCTCCTGAAGCTTGCACACTGTTTCCGAGCACAAGAATCTCTACCTCAATCTTGATTAGTGTTCCAGGGAAATGGGTAAAGGGAATCCTTTTAGACGATGCTACAACTTTTAAATCAGAAATTCATTTATAAAATATACTGTAAGGTATAGTAAGCCCTGTTAGAAAACATTGAGAGAAAGGAGTTTCTCAAATACACTTCATATATTTCTCCATAAGCATTGAGCTCAATTACATTTGGAATTTATAAGCTTGAAAAACATCTCTAGCATTAATGGTTCACCAACCAAACTAACATTTAACCAATCAACTAATGTTCATCTCTCAACTACCTCTCAATTAACATTCAACTCTCAGCAACCAATTGAGGTACTCTGAACCAGCAGGTCATGCACACATTAACATGTTCTTACGCAAAATATACAATGACACAACAAGTAGGAGTATTATTCTTGCATACTACCCCATAACAAGTACGTGTTCAATCTTTATTCTTGGTCTCTTTGTCTGGTCCTAAGATATCAGACTCGTCCTTTAGGGAGTGTCCCATGTCATCGTATCCGACACGGACACGATGATGACATGTGTTGGACACGTGTTTTGGTTGTGTCCTTTTTTGGGACACCGTGAAGTTCGTGTCCCGACCTGTGCACAACGTGTCCCGAAAATAGGACATGGTTTTGATGGGAAAAAGGCCCACGGGTTTATAAATTATGTTTTCTCCCTCATTCTTTCACATTTGCAAGTGAGTCTCAAGCTCTGAGAGTGGTTTTTTTGCAGGTGAAGAGCATTTGAAGGTTTTCCAAGGGATTGCAAGTGACTTGAGGGTGGATTTCATTGGAAGCATTGCAAGTTTACCATCAAGCAACAAGAAGAGTGTCTCAATCAGCAAGGGTAGCTAGTAAAGGGCAAAGGAAAGGGAGGAATACCCCAGCTGGTATCTCCCCTTCTCCTCAACCAAACTTAAGTTCATCTAATCCTACTAGTGCTCCATCTACTGCTAATGGAGCTGCATATAACCCTGTATTAGCAAGACAACAGGTCCAAGAGAAGAAATATCCTTTGTGGAAGCATGTGACAAGGAAATTAGGGCTTGGGGTAAAGTTGGGTGGGGGAGGGAATGTGGTTTGGACTTGCAATTTGAAATTTCTGCAGGAATGAGTTCAAGAGCACCTATTAGCGGGTTAAGGGCCATTTGTTGGGCCTTCCTTGTGGGCTTGCTGCATGTAAAGCAGTGAGTGTTACCCAACGAAGGGAGATGGAAAGAGAGGATGATTTTGGCTTGGGGAAGGTGGCAATAACAAGCAAGAAACAAAAAAATGAGGATCCTCTTCCATTCTTAAGGAAACCATCTAGCACTAGCCCTAGTAGATATGGGAGTGAGGTTGATATTCAACCAACAAGAAAGAGGCCAACTCCAAGTGGTCCAATGGACAAGATTTTCCAACAAGAGGTGCGAGATGAGATGGACCTTACCATTGCATTGTTTTTCTATCTCAACTTCATTTCATTCAATGTTGCACGATCACCATTGTTTATTGAGGTGTTTTGAGGTCTAGTTGAACGAGCTCCAAATGGTTATGTGCCCTCGTTCAAAGAAGCTTAGAACCACATTGTTGGTTAAGGCAAGGAAAGAGGTGGATAAAATCTTAGAGCCAATTAAATCAACATGGCCCTCATTTGGTGTTAGTATTGTTCTGATGGATGGACGGATGCAGCACTCTATCCACGCATCAATTTCATGGTGTCTTCCCTAAATGGACCGATGTTCTTGAAAGCGGTGGATACTCTTGGGAGATACAAGGATGCACAATATATGGGAGAGTTGTTCATCAAAGTCATTGAAGATGTAGGTGTCGATTCTTGTGTACAAATCATCACAGATAATGCACCTATTTGCAAGGCTGCTAGCATGATTGCGGAAGCTAAATATCCACAGATATTTTGTAATGTACCAGATTTGATCAAAGGCACATTAACTCCAAAAACTTGCAAAAATTAAACAACAGTAGATAGCTAGATAGCTTGGACAAAAACTAGCTAATTTGACTAGGATTCAAGCAACCTTAAACTCTTCCTAAATTCTCCTGAGATGATGTTTATGACCTGCTAAGGTTGCAAGTAGGATGACAAACATACCAATACTTCGACAACAACACTTTTATGGGTACTTCACGCCTGGGTAGATCCCTTGGGCTAAACCCAAGGGTACAAGGCAATTGTCCACGAGACTTCTGTGGAAACCAAGGCTTCTGGTGCTTACTGGAAGTAATCCAACTTGGTGTAGACTATATGAAATGTCCCCACCCTGCTACAGTAGTAATACAAAGGTTTGGTAGCAAGTTAACAGAGTTTGGAGGCTAAACTAGGAAGCACACTACCTAGGATTGGTTGCCAAGTCTTCATCCAGACTTTTCCAAACACCTCCAGAGGATCACGAATTTCAGTCTTAAGGCTGTGGATGGGTTTATCAAGGTCTGGTGGACTTGCAACAACTTACAGAAAGACAAATGAGCTCACAGAATGCATTTTATGACAATTACTGTAAAACTACGCAATTTCCTATGCACAAAGAGCAAGCCTTGAAAATGAAAGTTACAAACAACTTCAGTAGTCCTCGAATTCCTTCTTAGGACTGATACATGAACTCAAATACAGATGATTGAACATCATCAAGCTCTACTAGAATGATACAACAGCATTTGAAAGTATTTATGATCCAAACTTTGACAGTTCACAATCTTCAATGATTTTTACAAATAAGAACAAGAATCTTCAATGAAAGTAAGAAAAGAAGAGATAGAACCATTGGATCACAGCCATATATATAGAAGAAGTGTTGAATTTTGTACCTAGGAAAGTGTTCCCCTAGGTGACTTTTGCCTTGGTCACTTAAAAGGGGAAATAAAGTGATCCTTGCATTAAATGACTTGAGATGAACATTTAATTTGACTTTAGGGAATAAAGTCACTTTTTGATAAATTTAAGTGAGGTGAGTGAAATTAATTTTTTATGAGAATTAAATGAGCTTTTATTCTCATCCACTCATCTAATCTAATCTCAGCCATTGGATTAGATGGCCTTTCACTCACCCTAGGGTTCAGTCAAAAAGAGCAAGGGAAGGCATTTTGCATCACTTTTTTGTGGAGAAGAAAGTGAAGAGAGCAAGAGAGAGAGGGCACGATTTTCGAGGCAGGTTCATGTGAATTTTATGAGCAACACGATTTTCGAGGAAGGAGAGAATTAGCACATCACAAATCTTGAGGCCGTACAACGTGATTCTGGGCACAAATTTCGAGGGTATATTCTGGGCACAAATCTCGAGGCAGGGCATGAGTTTCTAGGCAGAGTTTGTTGGGCACAAATCCCGAGGCAAGGGCATGGGTTTCTAGGCAGAAATATGGGCATGATTTTCCAAAAATTTCAGGCACAGATTTCGAGGTCTGTACAGTTTGTACGGACTGTACTTTCTGGCACAGAATTCGAGATTAGTTTCTGCACAGATTACGAGGTAGCCAACACATAAATCGAGGTTCTGTTCTTGCACAGAAATCGAGGAAGCTGGACACAGAAATCGAGGCAGCTGATTGCACAAATTTTGAGGCAGCTTCTGGGAGTATTTTTCGGTGGAGATAAGTTTCTTGTTGATTGAAAAATTACTGTACTAAATTTATTTGAAGAAATAAAATCATCCTCACTCTCTTTGACAGGTTTTCCCCTTGTGGGTTTTTCCTGGGCTATTGGCCAAAAACTCTGAGTCTGAAATTTTTATGGTGTGCATGAATATTTAATTTTCTGTCTGTAATATTGAGTTTCAGCTGTGTTTTATAAGTCTGAAAATTACATGTCATTTCCAGCCATTAACAAAAACTGGCTTGGGCATTAAACAATGACAAGTTGACTTGAAAACCGGGTTGGGTTGAATTCTCAGAAAACTTTCATGGTATCAGAGCTTGGTGGGCATAAAACTAAATTTATTTCAGACAGTCAGTGATTTCTTTTGTCAGTGGGCAGCACCTTGTTGAGTTGGCAGTGAGATGGCTACAGGACTTAGGTTGGAGGATAGGCTAGATGGGACAGGGAATTTTGTTCCATGGAAGGCTAGGATTATGCTGATTTTGGAGGAAAATGAACTTTGGGATGAAGTGGTAAAGAACACTATAGCCAACCCAATTCAAATTCCAGCTTCCACAGATGCAGCAGCATTATCGGCTTTCAACAAGGACTGTAAGGCTAGGAGAATTATTCTTGATGCAGTTAAAGACCACATCATTCCACACATTTCAGGTAAAGACCGTGCATATAAAATGTGGGATGCTTTGACTAGTTTATACCAGAGCACTAATGAGAACCGGAAGATGGTTCTAAGAGAAAAGTTGAAAGGTATAAAGATGAATGGTGGAGAGGGAGTGACATCTTACCTTACCCGGATATCTCAGGTTAGAGATGAGCTTGCAGCAGTTGGGGAGGTAGTTACAACTACTGAGCTTGTGCGAACAATAGTGAATGGGGCTTCCAAGCCTTGGGTTGCTTTTGTGCAGGCTATAGTTGGCAGGGAGAACTTACCTTCCTAGGATAGACTGTGGGATGATTTTGTACAGGAGGAGACCAGGAGAGGTCTTGTGCAGGGCAGCTCTTCACAGGGTAGGGAAGATGAGGAGAATGTGGCATTGATTGCAAAAGGCAAGAAGGAGAAGGGTCCCAAGCAGGGTGGGGCCAAGCAACAACAGGGTGGGTAGAAGAAGAAGAAGCAGCAAACAACAGCCTTAGCGGAGATTGATGATTTTGGAGAGAGATTTCAGAGAGAGTTTTCTCTTTGTGCTGGACATGTTGAGAGAGAGAGAGCCTCTATTGTCACCAGCACTGATTTGGATATTGAGATGGAGTATTCTTTGTTGACTGGTCATCAGATGGGTGCTTCCACCACTAGCACTTGGTATATTGATAACGGAGCTTCGAGTCACATGACAGGTGCTCGAGAGATGTTCTCTGTGCTTTCACATACAGGTGTAGATGTGGAGGTTGTACTGGGAGATGACACCATTGTCAGAGCAGTTGGTCGTGGGACCATTACCTTTCAGAGGGAGTCCATGAGTCCTATGATTTTGAGGGATGTGTTGTTTGTCCCTGGGCTAAAAAAGAACTTGGTATCAGTTTCTACTATTGAGGATAAAGGTCTTGGGGTTTGTTTCGTGGATGGACATTTGCGTATATTCCCCAAGACTATAGGATCATCTACCTCTTTGGACATTGGGGTTAGATGTGGGAAACTATACAAGCTCTTATTTCAGTCTCAGCATGCTTTGGCACACAACAGCAGCAGTGAGCTTTGCGAGCAATGGCATCGGAGGATGGCCCATTTGCATCATCCAGCTTTGAGATTGTTGAGGAGTATGGTTACAGGTCTACCAGAGTTCAACACAGAGCACAATTGATCCGGATTTATGCAGGAACGCAACATAATACACAAATACCCATAAAAACAAAGATGCAGTGGAAATAACACTTCATTTCATTAATCAAAGAACTGAAACTTGTTTACATACAGGATGGAAATAAACTAGCTAGAGTGCTAGTAGCTTATCTCTGAGAAGAGATGCGGCGACTACATGCCTTTGAACTCTGTGTTACAATGGGGCTCGAAGGCCTATATATTATTGAGAAACAATGGAAACCCTACACATCCAAAAACCTAACCCTAGGAGGTGAAATGCCAGAATATGGGCCCCGTTGGATAACTTGGTACATCAATTTCCCGGGGTCGTAACTTTGGCATACTACCTCCGTTTGACGCTCATGATACATCGTTGGAAAGATCTATTCAAGGGCTGCATCCATAAACAACAAATATAGAGTCTGAAACGGACTCATATTTTCCCGATCATTCGATGCCGAAAAAATGTCGTTTAGGGCCTCAAAACGGCTCCGGAAGTTTAGGACCCGAAAACTGCCAAAAATAGTAAATTGTGCTACAATTAAGGAAACTAAAAAACTGAAGAAACAATGGTGGGGGTCCAAGTGGAATAGGCAGGTGGCCACCAATATCCTCCTGGATCATTCCTCCCCCCTTAGGAAGCAATGGTCCCCATTGCGTTGAGTCCCTCCATGAGATGAGGAAACTTCTGCTGAACTTGGTCCCTGGTGAGCCACTTTCCCTGGTGAAGGAGTTGGCTTGCTTTGACAACTCGATATAGCTGGATCTTCTGTTGGCGGGCATTCTTGATCTGTGTGTCCATAATCCGATCAGTTGTGGCTTGTTCCATGCAGTCTGGGTTTAACTCTGTTGGTGTGAGTTGTTCTGCCACGTCTGATGTGTCCAGTAGAGGTGGAAAGTAGGGTCGAAGGCGGTCCACATTGAACATTGGGTGCAGACCAAGGAAAGGTGGAATACTGAGCTCGAAGGCATTGTCCCCGACAGCCTTGGTGATGGTGTATGGCCCATATCGGAGCGGGCGAAGCTTGCGGTGGGGTCCAGCGAGGCGCTCCTTCTGCAAATGTAGCAACACTTTGTCGCGCACCTGGAAGTTGTGTTGCACCCGATGCTGATCATGCCGCTGCTTGTACTTAGCATTGGCTCTGTCCAATATGTCATGAACCTGTTGGCGAATGTGTTGAATGCGCTCAATGAAGCTATTCGCCTTGGAAACTTTAGACTGGACATGAGCCGAATCAGTCTAAGTAGTTGCAAATGGCATGGCTACGTCAATGGGACATAGTGGCTGGAATCCCAAGCCCACCTGAAAGGGGCTGTGGAGGGCCCGATTATAGCTATGTTGTACATAGGGGAGGCTCTCATCCCATGTGCGTGGATGCTTTGAGTTGTACATGTGCAAAATGTGGATGATCATCCTATTGACAACCTCTGTCTGGTCATCAGTTTGGGGATGGAAAGCTGTGGACTTTGTGAGCTTGGTGTCTAGCATTGACCATATGATGGACCAGAATGTACTAAGGAACCTGCTGTCCCGATCTGAGATGATAGACTGTGGGATCCCAAAGTGTACCCACACTCATTCAAAGAAGAGTTTAGCAGTGGCTTCTGCTGTGATATTCTTTTTGCAGGCCGCCATTATGGCCATCTTTGAGAATCTGTCGACGACCACGAACACACAGTCGTTGCTGTGCTTAGTAGAAGGAAGGCCCGACATGTAATCCATGGAGATGGATTCCCAAGGTCGACTAGGAGTAGGCAACGGAGTATAGAGGCCTTGCTTCTTGATGGACGGTTTGGCAATGGCGCAGGCAGTGCAGGATCGGATGTACTTCTCGACGTCCTGTCAAAGGTTCGGCCAATAGAAATACTTCTGCAGTACTGCCACTGTTTTCTCGACCCCGAAATGCCCAGCGACCCGACTGTAGTGCACTTCCCAAATCATCTTGGCACGCTCGCTTGAAGGAACACAAAGGTGTCCCATGTGACATAGTAGTGCTTCCTGGAAGTGAAAATTGGAACTTGGTTGTCCTCCAAGAGCCTCTTGTATGTGTGGCTGAATTCTGGATCGCTCTTGTAGAGAAGCGGCCAATCAGAAGTCTCGTGCCCACAAGAGTTGAGCATGGTGGTTATCGCCTCGATCGGTGGTTGGCTAAGGCAGTCTGCAACATTATTGGTGCTGCCCTTCTTGTACTTGATGTTCAAATGAAACTGTTGTAGATATGTGGACCACTTCTGACGGCGATCGTTCTGTAACTTCCCTTGTGTCTGTATGAACTGCAGGGGTCGGTGGTCTGTGTGGATGATCGTTTCCTTCCCCAAAATGTAATGCTTCCATTGTCGGCAAGCATATACAATGGAATACATCTCTTTGTCATAAGTGGGATATTTGCGGACTGTGTCGGACAGGGTCTCACTGTGATATGCCACTGGATGCCATTGTTGAGTAAGGACTGCCCCAATAGCATAGTCAGAGGCATCTGTCTCGATCTCAAATGGTTGTTGCAAGTCTGGTAATGTGAGCCCTGGGACACAACAAAGGCGATGTTTCAACTCTACGAACGCCTTCTGTTGAGTTTTCGACTAGAAGAATTTTGCTTTCGCTCCTCCCTTGGGGACTTGACTCAAGGGCCAAGTGATATGAGAGAATCCCAACACGAACCTGCGGTAGAAATTAGCAAGACCCAGAAAGATGTGAAGCTCTGTTAGAGTGGTTAGGGTTGGCCAATCCCGGATGACTTGGATCTTGGTTGGATCCACATGCACCCCACACTCATCAATAATGTATCCCAGATACTGAAGCTAGGTCATGCCAAAAGTGCACTTGTCCAAATTGGCACACAACTTGTGCTTCCGCAGTGTTTGGAGGACCCGTCGGATGTGGTGGAGGTGCTCTTCCCAAGTCTGGCTGAAGATCAGGATGTCATCCAAGTACACTACTACAAATGAGTTGGTGAATGGCTGCAAGATGTCGTCCATCATTCTCATGAAGGTTGCGGGAGCATTCGTCAGCCCGAAAGGCATGACCAACCATTCGAAAAGGCCCTCCTTGGCTTTGAAGGCAGTCTTCCACACATCGGTCGGTTCGATCAGTACCTGGTGATACCCAGACTTTAAGTCAATCTTGCTGAAATATTTTGCCCCTTTAAGTTGGTCCAGGAGGTCATCAATCCGGGGGATAGGGTACCTATTCCGGACAATGATCTTGTTCAGCGCCCGATAGTCAATACAAAGTCTCCAAGTCCCATCCTTCTTCTGTACCAACACGATCGGGCTCCCATAGGGCGATGAACTTGGCCGGATGTGACCCTTCTGCAGTAGCTCCTGAATCTGCCTCTTGATTTCATCGTTCTCCAGAACAAAGCGTCGATAGATCGGTCCATTAGGCAGCGGTGCACCTGGGGTCAGATCGATGGGGTGCTTGACCTGACAGTGCAAAGGCAACCCCGTGGGTGAGGTGAATATGTCCCGGTACTCCGCCACGACCTTGTCCATTTGTTGTTGTCGGGCGGAGGAGCCCTGTCTGGAGGTCGTGGCCACGATCTTCTTCTTGCCCCGAGGGCGGATCATCAAGAAAACAAATTTCCCGGTTTTGGAAATGAGCTTACTGCATTGTTTTGCAGTAACCAAAGAGATAGCGGCAGGCGGTGGTACCTCTGGTATCCTGTACAACTTATTTCCCAACGTAATAATAACAGCGCGAGGCCGGGACTCATACACA
Organism: Larix kaempferi; assembly: GCA_027924585.1. Lineage (NCBI taxonomy): Eukaryota > Viridiplantae > Streptophyta > Pinopsida > Pinales > Pinaceae > Larix > Larix kaempferi. Next base: position 33,938,780 of record BSBM01000017.1, read on the forward strand.
GCATGTCACTTCCATAAGTATGGTTGGCCTAATAATACATCACAAACATCAAGAGGAGCAATGCCACATAATACCTCATCGATGAAGGGCTTGATGCTGTAGGGAAGGCGGCACTGCTGGTTGACGCGGATATCCCGTCCTTGGTGAAGCCACCCGATGGTGTACGGCTGCGGGTGTGCTGTGGTCGGCAAGCCCAACTGCTTCACGACCTCTGCTGAAATGAGGTTCTTTTGGCTCGCACTGTCGACAATGAATTGTAGCGGGGAACCCTTTACCCACATCTGGGAGTGGAAGAGACACTCCTCCTCCTCTGAATCTTCTGGTTCTTCCTTTTGGATCTTCATGGGGGCAACGTTGGCGTTGGGCTCTGCATCGATAATCTTCTTCCCTCTGTCATTCCCCTTCTTGGGTTCTGATTCAGTGTCAGAGTCTGCATCTGATTCAGAAGCCTTTATCTCGGCCACCAGTGACTGCTTGGCCCGATACTCACTTTGTCCTTGGTTCTGCGGTTTGGGGGCACCTTTCTCTTGCTTCTAATTCACAGATCCAAAGTCTCGCTTCTTCTGTTTGAATTTTTGCTCAATTTTGGCAGCATACCGGTATGCTGTACCAAGCGAGGAAATGTCGAGGAACTCCATTTCCTCCTGAATGTATCTGTGCAGACAACTGCGGTACTTCAGCACCAAATGTTTCTCTAAATATTTGATACCCAGCTTGGTGCGTAGGGTATGGAAAAGATTCGTTAGCTTATGCACATCTTGATCTCTTTGCTGCCTCAGCGTAGTCCATTGTATGTACTTGTCCTCATAGGTCCCCACGGGATAATATTGTTCCTTTATGGCGTCTCAGAAAGAATTCCAAGTGGGTACAACCGAGAATAGAGAGGGTTCCTCCTCGTCCTTTCTCTCGTAGTTGGTTTCCCACGAGTCCTTGACATGGGGGGCGGCTTTGAGTAGTGAAAAAGTAATCTTTTCCCTGTCGGAAAAGTCATGAACCGAGAAATATCCTTCTAATAGATTCAACCATCTATCTACGACGTTTGCATCTATTCGGCCATCAAATATGGGAATGTCAAAGTTTACTTGTACCTTAAAAGGGGTTGCGCCTCCAGAGTGACTGATAGATGCAGATGTGCCGCTAGTGGGAAGTTGTTGAAGGATATGGGCGAAGTTATCCTTCATCGCGTTCCTTTATTTTTCAAGGGCCTCCTCGAGCAACATTTTGATAGGATCTTCTGCGCCCTCGTCTTTCTTTTCGTCCCCCATGGGCGGCCGTCGGGGTTTGCGAGGCTGATCTTGCAAGGGTTCAACCAGATTGAGCCCTAACTCCTTATACCCTGCCCTCGTTGGGGACATGCAAAGAAGGATTGAGAAAGAGCAGATTGCTCTGATACCACTGATCCGGATTTATGCAGGAACGCAACAGAATACACAAATACCCATAAAAACAAAGATGCAGCGGAAATAACACTTCATTTCATTAATCAAAGAACTGAAACTTGTTTACATATAGGATGGAAATAAACTAGCTAGAGTGCTGGTAGCTTATCTTTGAGAAGAGATGCGGCGGCTACATGCCTCTGAACTCTGTGTTACAATGGGGCTCGAAGGCCTGTATATTATTGAGAAACAATGGAAACCCTACACATCCAAAAACCTAATCCTAGGAGGTGAAACGCTAGAATATGTGCCCCGTTGGGTAACTTGGTACATCAATTTCCCGTGGTCGTAACTTTGGCATACTACCTCCGTTTGACGCACATGATACATCGTTGGAAAGATCTATTCAAGGACTACATCCATAAACAACAAATATAGAGTCCCGAACAAACTCATGTTTGCCTGATCATTCGATGCCGAAAAAACGTCGTTTAGGGCCTCAAAACGGCTCCGGAAGTTTAGGACCTGAAAACTGCCAAAAATAGTAAATTGTGCTACAATTAAGGAAACTGAAAAACTGAAGAAACAATGGTGGGGGTCCAAGTGGAATAGGCGGGTGGCCACCAATATCCTCCTGGATCAACAATGATGTATGCAGAGGGTGTGCTTTGGGAAAGTACACCAAGACTGCTTTTTCGAGCAGTGATAGCAGGTCAGTAGGGGTACTTGATTTGATTCACTCAGATTTATGTGGTCCTATGTCATCTGTTTCCTTGATAGGTTTTGAGTATTATGTGTCTTTCATCGATGACTATTCCAGGAAAACCTGGATCTACTTCTTGAGGAGCAAGAAGTCAGTTAATGTCTTGCGGACCTTCCAAGAGTTCAAAGCTCTTGTGGAGAATCAGGCAGGGAGGAGGAATCGGGCTCTGAGGTCAAACAATGGGGGTGAGTATACCTCCAATGAGTTCAATGAGTTATGTAGACATGAGGGCATACAGAGACAGTTGATAGTACCATATACTCCTGAGCAGAATGGAGTAGCTGAAAGGAAGAACAGGGCTATTGTGGGAGCAGCGAGAGCTATGCTTCATGATTAGAGTCTTCCTTTCTTTATTTGGGTAGAGGCTTGCAGTACAGCTGTTTACCTTCAGAACAGGAATCCCCATCGTGCCTTGGGGAGGAAGACTCCTGAGGAGATGTACACAGGCAAGAAGCCTGAGTTTGGTCATTTCCGCATATTTGGTTGCTTAACTTACTCTCATGTCCCTTTAGAGAAGAGGACAAAGTTGGACCCCATTGCAGAGAGGCATCTTTGTGGGCTATGATGAGACTTCGAAGGCTTTCCGCATTTATCTTCTTGCACTCAGGAAAGTTGTTGTGAGGCGGGAAGTGAGGTTTGAGGAGGAGAGAGTCTTCAGGAAGTCTAGAGAGTTGGAGTATGAGGAGTCACGGGCATCCACACCTCAGGTGACACAGGTATCTTCAGTTCAGAGTACTGGATCACAGGTCTCCGGAGTGACTGGTCCACAGGTTACAAGCACAGGTTCTACAGGTATAGTGGTACAGCCAACAGGCATTACGGGGACAGGTTCTGGATCTCAGGTCACAGGTTCACCAGTTGTAGCTTCTGGATCGCTGAGTTCACCAGTTGTAGCTTCTGGATCGCTGAGTTCACCAGTGGCTATTTCATCAGCTACTAGTTCACATGTTGCTGGGCCATCTACTTCTGGCAGTTCTTCAGATGAGGACATACCAGTTTGGGAGCCATCTTCAGAGAAGAGGAAGCCTAAATGGCTTCGCGATACCTTGAAGGAAGCAGAGTCATTTGGTAAGCCCCAGGAGCCTATTCGGACAGTTGTGATGCTTGACAGATTGGGTATGGCATTAGTTGCTAGTCTTCGTGAGTCAGAGCCTTCTACTTTTGAGGAGGCCTCTCAGCATCAGGTTTGGAGAGATGCCATGATGGAAGAGTACCATTCCATCATGAAGAATGATGTATGAGAGATTGTACTGAGACCAGAGGGGAAGTCAGTGGTGACTTCCAAGTGGCTTTACAAGGTAAAACATGCTACAGATGGTAGTGTGGAGAAGTTCAAGGATCGCTTTGTGGCATGGGGGTTTTCACAGGTAGAGGGAGTAGATTATGATGAGACCTTTGCACCGATTGCTAGATATTCTTCCATTAGAGCAGTGATTTCCATGGCAGTAGAGATGGGTTGGAAGATCCACCAAATGGATGTGAAGACCACATTTCTCAATGGTCTTTTGCAGGAGGAGGTTTATTTGGAGCAACCCCAGGGCTTTGAGATTCATGGGAGGGATTCTCATGTGTGCAGGCTGAAGAAGGCCTTGTATGGTCTGAAGCAAGCTCCTCGAGCTTGGTATTCTAGGATTGATGCATATTTGATGTCGATGGGTTTTCAGAAGAGTGAGGTTGATCCCAATCTTTACTTCATTGCGGTTCATGGGGATCCACTCATTCTTCTGTTGTACGTTGATGATTTGTTTATCACTAGGGAGGAGCATCTCATTGCAGCTTGCAAGAAAGATCTTGCTTCAGAGTATGAGATGACAGATATTGGGTTGATGCACTATTATTTGGGGATGGAGGTTTGGCAGGAGCCTGGTCATATTTTCTTGGGACAAGGAAAGTATGCTACTGATACTCTGAGGAAATTTCGGATGGATGATTGCAGGCCTATGTCCACGCCTATGATTACCAACTGGAAGCAATTTCATGCTTCTGAGGGAGAGTTGGTAGATCCTACTTTATATCGTCAGCTCATTGGTTCATTGATGTATCTGGTCAACACCAGGCCAAACTTATTTTTTGCGGTGAACACTCTCAGTCAGTTCATGGTGGAGCCTAGGAGAGTGCACTGGACAGCCGTGAAACATGTGTTGAGATACCTTGCAGGGACAGTGGATTTTGGTTTGGACTACAGGAGTTCGGGTGGTGTTAGTTTGGTTGGCTTCACAGATTCAGATTGGGCAGGCAGTGTGATGGATCGAAGGAGCACTTCCGGTTGTTGCTTTAGATTGTGCTCGACAGTAGTGTCGTGGTTCAGTCGGAAGCAAAAGTCCGTTGCTTTGAGTTCTGCTGAGGCTGAGTACATGGTAGCCAGTTAGGCTAGTTGCGAGGCACTGTGGTTTCGTAAGTTATTGGTAGATTTGTTTGGTCAGGAGCTGAGGCCCTCAGTGATTTACTGTGACAATTAGAGTTGCATCCAACTATCTGAGAATCCAGTTTTTCACGACAGGTCAAAGCACATAGAGATCAGATACCACTTCATCCGAGATTATGTTCAGAGAGGAGCTGTGGAGTTACAGTACATTTCCACTGATGAGCAGGTTGCAGACATTCTGACAAAATGCTTGGGGCGGGGCAAGTTTGTCTTCTTTAGGGACAAGTTGGGAGTGGTGCAGAACATCTTCCTTGGTAAGAGGGAGTGTTGAATTTTGTACCTAGGAAAGTGTTCCCCTAGGTGACTTTTGCCTTAGTCACTTAAAAGGGGAAATAAAGTGACCTTTGCATTAAATGACTTGAGATGAGCATTTAATTTGACTTTAGGGATTAAAGTCACTTTTTGATAAATTTAAGTGAGGTGAGTGAAATTAATTTTTTATGAGAATTAAATGAGCTTTTATTCTCATCCACTCATCTAATCTAATCTCAGCCATTGGATTAGATGGCCTTTCACTCACCCTAGCGTTCAGTCAAAAAGAGCAAGGGAAGGCATTTTGCATCACTTTTTTGTGGAGAAGAAAGTGAAGAGAGCAAGAGAGAGAGGGCACGATTTTCGAGGCAGGTTCATGTGAATTTTATGAGCAACACGATTTTTGAGGAGGGAGAGAATTAGCACATCACAAATCCCGAGGCCGTACAACGTGATTCTGGGCACAAATTTTGAGGGTATATTCTGGGCACAAATCCCGAGGCAGGGCACGAGTTTCCAGGCAGAGTTTGCTGGGCACAAATCCCAAGGCAAGGGCATGGGTTTCCAGGCGGAAATCTGGGCACGATTTTTCAGAAATTTTTGGCACAGATTTTGAGGTCTGTACAATCTGTACGGACTGTACTTTCTGGCACAAAATTTGAGATTATTTTCTACATAGATTACGAGGCAGCCAACACAGAAATCGAGGTTCTGTTCTTGCACATAAATCGAGGCAGCTGGACACAAAAATCGAGGCAGCTGATGGCACAAATTTCAAGGAAGCTTCCGGGATATTGGCCAAAAACTCTGAGTCTGAAATTTTTATGGTGTGCATGAATATTTAATTTTCTGTCAATAATATTGAGTTTCAGCTGTGTTTTACAAGTCTGAAAATTACATGTCATTTCCAGCCATTAACAAAAACTGGGTTGGGCATTAAACAATGACAAGTTGACTTGAAAACCGGGTTGGGTTGAATTCTCAGAAAACTTTCAAGAAGAACATATTGATTGCTCATGGATGGCACAAGAACATCTAATACAACTCATAGGGGCACAATCACTCTGATAGTTCACTTCTCTAGATGGATCTCACCATGAATTTCATCTCAAACTTGTACTAGGCTCTGCATCAACTCTAGAGGCTCGAGTTCTTCATTATGATGGATGAATCAGACTTGCAACCCGATTTCTAATGGCTGCATTGGAACTATGATGATGACTAGAATAAGGTTGCTGTGGGGCACATCTCCCAAAGCTGGCTAGGGGCGCATCTCCCGAGCCTCTGAGAAGCAAAGATTTCAAGACAAATTTCAAGACTGGCAAAAGATGTGAGAGTGGTGCACTCCTCTTCTTTTATAAGCTAAGTTGCCATCTGGATTCATTGAATGTGGTCTCCTTCATTACTCATGCGCCCCCCTTGACTAATTTTAGCATCTAAGATTTTGCCTGCTTTATCCCTGCTTTGTTGCTTTTCCGCTTTGGATTGCTTTTCTTGCTTTTGGCAACATCCTGCTTTTCCTGCATTTTCTCTGCTTTTCCTCTGCTTTTGCCTACTTTTCTGCTTCTTTCTGCTTTATGGACTTTTCTGCCTGCTTTCTGCTTTTCTGAATTGGCTGCTTTTGTGTTGCTTTCTATCTTTTTGTGTCTTTTTGGATTTTTCTTGATTTTCTCCTAGTTGCCATTTGGGTTGACAACTCACCCGGTCCAGTAGATCTCATGTGCCCACCTTGGCCACCTAGCACATACTCTCAGTTACAAAAATTAAATATTTTCAAAAATATATTACAATTTAACATAGCACTTTTTATCCTAAGTCTAAAAATTAAATACTTTGGCAATTAATACATCAAAATTGATCCCCCCACATGTTGGGATTTGGCCAGAATCTTTAGGGGTTGTCTAAGTAGCAGAATAGTCATGGAGTTCTCATGGAGGGGACATTACAGTCCTCCCCACCCAAAATTGCTTTGCAGCACCTGCTCATTCTCCCATGTGGCATCCTCACTGGGTAGTCCTTTCCACAAAACTAGATACTTCTCGATGGTCCTATTTCTTAGCTTTCTTTCTCTTGTTTGCAGAAGTCTTTCTAGTACTAAGATTAGCTCTCTTTCATCATCCGATGGTGGAAGTTCTGCTGAAACTGTCACCTGCTGCCCCATTGCTTTCTTGAGACATGAGACATGAAACACATTATGCACCTTGCTTCCTTCTGGAAGTTCCAACTCATAAACATCTCCTACCTTCCGCACAACTCTGTAAGGACCATAGAACCTTGGTTTTAACTTTTCGACCCCTTTACTTTTCAAGGATGATTGTTTGTAGGGCTGCAACCTCAAGTACACTAGGTCATTCACTTGAAAGCTATACGCTCTGTTCCGCTCCTGTCTGCATACATTTTCTATTGGTTTTGAGCAGTCTGCAAGTTATCCTTGAGTGCTTTCAAGATATCTTGTCTTTCTTGGATCCAGTCTTTTGCCTTTGGTGCTCTACTCTCTCCAAATATCTGATCAACATAGGTGGAAGCTTCATATCCATACAGGGCCTTGAAGGGAGACATGCCAATAGACATATGATAAGAAGTATTGTAGCAGAACTCACCCAAATGCAACCATCTAATCCAATCAAGGTTTCCAGAGCGTGGGAGCGGGAGCGGGAGCGTGGGAGCGCTATTTTCCAAGAAGTTAGGGAGTGAAGCGTCTCAGGAGTGTTTATATGTATATTTAAAAAATACATTTATATTAAAAAAACATGTAGAATGCCAAATTAGTTGCAGAATATGTGAAACATGTATATTTATGCTACTTCTAGATGAATATTCATAATTTCAACATACTACCATAGTACATTAATGATTAATCATTCAAGCATCAACCATCTAGCTATTAACAATTACAAAGTTACAAATACAAACCATCTAGCAATTACAAACATACAAATTTTAAAACCATATAATAAGAAGCAGATCATTAACTTATGGAATGAAAATTGAAATAGATTATCCACCAACTGTCAACATGACTAAATAGTTAAGTTTACAAAATAGGCCATCTGCATAAGTTCTAAAATGATAATATCATAATTTAACTGAACTATGAAAACTGAAAGGTATGATACTAATAACTATGAACTGTGATCATTGAAGACCAAAACACTGATTTTTTTCCTTCCTTTTTGCACCACCACGCTTGCCTCGTGAGCCTCCGCGTGGTGGTAGTGAGCTTGAAGCAGGATGTAGTTGTGTAGAATTTGTAGGTGGAAATGGAACTGAACGTGAAGGCCTTACTGATGTAGTTGCTGCTGGAATTCTGGTCTGACGGGGGACCGGGCAGTGGATGGGGGTGGCATCTCAACATTATCATCATCATCTAAAAGAGCATTCTCCAATTGCTCCAAAACCAATGCTCCATCCTCCAAATTGTCCTCCTCTGGATTGTAGTCCCAAGTTTTAAATGATTTGTCCATCTTTGATTCCTCACAGTAATGGGACAACAATCGCAAGTTGTAATGCACATAAACCAAGCTCTCTACTCGGCTTGCATTCAACCTATTTCTTCTAACACTGTGAATGAAACTGTATGTGCTCCAACACCTCTCTGTAGAAAAAGTGTTCACCACTTGCGAAAGCACCCGCATTGCCAAACGTCGTAGCTTTGGGGAAACACCACCATGCATGTCTCACCACTCAAGAGAAGACGAATTCCCTCGATCTCTAATTGCATGATTGGACCCAAAGGCACCAATGCTACTAATGTACCGGCTCAACTGTCTCCTTATGGTATCACACTCCTCCTTACCAATATACATTTTTTCGAATGCTTGCATATAACCAGTTTGCACCTCGGGATCTTGGTGTGGTTTTCTCTTCACCCCACCACCAGCTGTTGATGTTGAAAGCCATGATATATGATAGTATTTTGGGGTAAGCACATATGCCAAGGCATGTAGTGGAATATTGAGCTTTTCCCATCGTTTTTCCACGTCTACATGGATATGTTCATACAAGTTCACATCTCTAGGTTGAACAATGTCCTTAATTTGCCCCAGCATGGTGTCCATTTGCTCATAGAGCTCCCCACTGACCGACTGATTTGAATTTGCAAACCGAAGCATGTTATAAATTGGCTTTGTGATTTGCAAAACATACTTGATCTATGACCAAAAATAACTATCAAGAATAGTGTCCTTTGCTACATCCATGCCCTTTCTATCAGTGCTCAAGTCATCCCACTCATCACTCATCACTCATCACCACAACACCCAATGCCTGTCTTACCCTCAATAGGCACATGAAGGTGAGAAAATAACTACTAAATCTAGTCTTTGCAATCTTAAGTAGTTGCAACTTAGAGTAAGTGCCATAAAATGCATTGACCCTTGTATGAGTTGTCACAAATTTCCTCGCTTGTACAAGGCATTAATCCATGCACATTCTTTATGCTTAACAGTATCATGCATCAAAAGGTTCAAAGTGTGCACCAAACAACTGAACCAAAAGATGTGTGGATACTCCCGCTCAATGATTTTTCCTGCTGCCTTACAATTTGTTGCATTATCAGTGATTACTTGAATCACATTTTCTGGACCAACCTCATCAATGGTTTTTAGTAGGAGCTCTTCTATGTTTTGAGCAGATGAAGAGATTGATGAGGAGTCATGCGCTCCAAGAAACACAACACCACTAGCTGATACACCAAGAACATTTATCAAATGTTGGTTTCTAACATTAATCCAACCATCAGATACAATGGATACCCCAGTATCTGCCCACCCATTTGTAAACCGTGTAAGAGCTCTTTGGATTTTTGATCTTTCCTTATCTAGCAACATAGTTCTAAATTTTTCATAACTGGGGCCTTTGTACCCAAAGGGTGCTTTGTTGATGGCTTTAACCATATCATGCCAATAGGGGGATTGGAGAACATTGAATGGCACACCACATGCATAGAGAAACCGTGCCACTTCTGCATCTGTATCATCCGTACCGCCAATATCAAGGAAATCTGATATTGTTCGCCTACCCCCATCGTAGGTTGCAGTTGCACTAGTAGATGTGTTGCTACCAAATCTAGATGATATGGATTCAGATTGAACCTTTTGTTTTTTGTGATGGATTCTTTGTGTAGCTTCCTCTATCTTGGTGTATCTTCTTCTCTCTTCTCTTGATACATTAGGGAAAATTGCAATCCCAATGGCACCTTTATTATCATCACTATCCATTACCCGACAAAGATGCCTCCTCGCACGGGTATATGAACCGGTATAAGGTTTTCCTCCATGCCAATCATGCATGCATAAAAATCTAGTGGTTCCACCACCTTTCCCCCCCTCAAGTTTTGTCACAAATTGCCACAAGGGTGTTGAAGTTTTGCTAGCTTCATTGCCACCTTCAAGTTCCTCCTCCTCTTTAGAACCTTCTTCATCTTCATATGTTGAGTCCTCATCTTCCCTCTCATTCCTATTCCTTGACCCCACCAACACCATGAGAGCCACAAATGGAAGTAGAAACCAAAAGTGTTAGATTTTCTACTTTTAATCAATATTTATTTAGGATCTTACTGAAAGAATAACATGCACAACATAACACAATAGACACAAAGAATTTCCTCGGGGAAACCATAAAGGAGAAAACCCCGCAACTTCCTCAGAGATAGAATCGTTAGCAATACAATATCACAAAAGTAAAACCCCAAAACAAAGATGGTCTTCTGCAGCTCCTCTTCTTTTCCTCCTATGCGAACTTCTCCTCTCTCTCACTAATGCAAACTTGTGAGTGAGTGTGATATTCAAATGAGAGAGTTCCACTCTCTATTTATACTTTATCTTTCACTTGACCTTTTCACTTACTAGGTCGGCCCCAGTTGTACTTGATTGGGCCGACTTCTCTAGGAGACTCTATTAACCCTAATATAATCTGACTCTGGGGTCGATTGCCCCGACTTACAATGTAGGGTTAACCTCAATGACTTTACATGACCAAATACAATAATGACTTCTCCGACCGGAGGAATAAACATCTCCGTCGGAGGTACAAATAAAATACAATATAAAATACAAGTGAATATCTTCCAAAGTTACAATTACATTAACAAAAAGAACAACATTTTTCTCAAGTCTTGATGAACAACTTGCAATAGAATGAAGAAGAAGAAAGAATGAGAATGGGATAGGAGAAGAGGAAAGATTCACCAACAAACAACACATATATATTAAAAAAAACTACAAAAAATAGACATTGTGATTGGGCTTACCTCTTTAGCTCTCCAAGTATTTTTAGAAGTAGATGGCAACCTTTGTTGTCTCCTCCAAGCTCCCACAAATCACCTTCAAGCTCCCACAAATCTCTTCCAAGCTCAAGCCTCTCCACTCCAAGCTCAACACATAAACATGAATGGAATGAGAGAAATGGTGAGGGAGAGGAGTTTTTATCTCTCCCTCACTTTTGTCTAAACCCTAAAAATCCCAAGGGGCCCACCCAATAACAAAATAGAAAACAAAAAAAAAGGCAAAAAATTGCCTCATTTCCGTGGGAGCACACGGGGAGCGATGGAGGAGCGTGATCAGAGCGTGGTGGGAGCGAGATCCCAAAATTCTGGAGCGTGGTACTCCCAAAAGGGCAGGGAGAGTGCCAATGCCCTTGGAAGCACGCTCCACAATTTTTGGAGCACACTCAAAGGGACGATCTGCCAAGCTTCCTTCTGGAGCGTGGTTTGGGAGCGGGAGCGAGGCCTTTAGGGAAGATCCGGGTAACCCTGAATCCAAGTCTTTTGCTGCCTTGTAACATACTTTCTGACATATCCTTCCAGTCACTGATTGACCCTCTCAGTTTGACCATAAGTTTGGGGGTGGTAACTTGTACTGAAATCCAAATTTGTCCCCACCAGTTTAAGTAATTCTTGCCAAAAAGCACTTGTGAACTTACTGCCTCTATCACTGATTATTGTTTTTGGCAATCCATGTAATCTGAACACTTCTTTAAAGAAGAGGTCAACAATTTGAGCTGCTGAGCTAGTTGAAGGAACAACAAAGAAGTGTGCAAATTTAGTAAGTCTGTCTACTACAACAAATATGCAGTCTTTACCTTGTACCTTGGGCAGACCAGTAATGAAATCCATTGAAATGCTCTCCCATTTAAGCTTCGAGATTGGTAGAGGTTGTAGTATCCCGGTTGGATGTGTATGCTGAAATTTATTCTGCTGGCATGTGCTGCACCCTCTCACATGCTTCAGTACATCAGTTTTGAGACCCTTCCAAGAGAACCTCTCTCTGACTTTCTAGTAAGTTTTCAGATAACCAGGATGCCTTGGTAAAGGTGAATCATGGGCAACGTCCAAAATCTTCTTCTTCAATTATGATCCTAGTACCAAGTAAATTCTGTCTTTGTAATAGATGACTCCATCCAACACTTCATACAAATCATCTCTAATTAAGCCATCTATCAGATCACATGCAATTGATTTTTAGAGTACTCTATTGCTAGTTGCTCTTTCCAACCCATAGGAACCTCCATTGCAGAGAGGGCTAGTTTTCTTGAAAGTGCATTTGCAACTACATTCATTTTCCCCTTTTTGTACTCTATATCAAAGTCATAAGCTTGAACTTTACTCACCCATTTTTGTTGCTTGTCATTTAGCTCCTTTTGAGTCAAGAAATGCCTCAAACTGTTGTGATCAGTTTTGACCACAAACTTGCTACCCACCAGATACTGTTGGAACTTGGCCAATGCATGCATTATGGCCAACATTTCTTTATCATAGATGGAATAGTGTCTTTCATGTCGCTGCAACTTTCTGCTGTCAAAAGCAATTGGGTGTTTGTTTTGCATCAAAACTGCTCCAATGCCCTCCCCCGAGGCATCACACTCAAGCACAAATGGTTGAGTGAAGTCTGTGAGAGCAAGAACTAGGCAATTGCTCATGACTTCCTTCATCTTTTAAAAAACTCTTTTAGCTTCCTCTGACCAACAAAAAGCTTCTTTCTTGGTAAGATCAGTCAAGGGAGCTACCAGTCGAGAGAATCCTTTGATAAACTTTTGGTATTAAGTGCAGATCCCAATGAACTCTCTCAATTCTATGACAGTTTTGGGGCTTGGCCAATCAAGAATGGCCTGGATCTTTTCCATGTGGACCTTCACCCCCTCTTGTCCAATCACATGGCCAAGATACAACAACTCAGTCATTCCAAATTCACATTTGGACAACTTTGCATACAATGATTGATCTGCAAGAATAGTTAGTGCAACCTCTAAATGTTGCAAGTGTTCTTCCCAAGTTCTACTATAAATCAAGATATCATAAAAAAACACAAGCACACACTTACAGAGCTACTTACTAAACACTCTGTTCATGCAAGATTGAAATGTTGCAGGTGCATTAGTCAAGCCAAATGGCATGACTAAGAATTCAAAATGACCATAATGATTTGATGGTACCCAAAATGAAGGTCAATCTTGGAGAAGAACTTGGCCCCATGCAGCTCATCCATCAACTCATCAATTCTTGGGATGGGGTACCAGTTCTTTATGGTCTTCTTGTTCAAAGTTCGGTAATCTATGCACATCCTCATAATTCCATCTTTCTTCTTCACCAAAACTACTGAGGAAGGAAAAGGACTGGTACTTGGCCTAATTAGTCCTAACTCAAGAAGCTCCTTTATGGCCCTCTCAATTTCATCTTTGAGTCTTTTTGGATGCTTATAGGGTTGAGTCATGAGAGGAAGTGTTCCTACCTCCAACTCTATCACATGCTCAACTCCTTTATCTGGTGGTTTGCTAGGAGGAAGGTCTCCAAAGACTTTCTCATACTTCTTAAGCAATTTCCTTATATCATCCGGATGTTGTGAAGTGTCTATGGCTGATCCTTGTGTAGAAATAAAACATTTAGCAACCCACTCTATGTCCCCATGCCTCAATATACACCTCATGCTATGGGAAGTAGTGTTACAAACATCGTGTCGGCGAATATATTGCCGAGGGTCCAAAAGAAATTATCGGATTTATCGGCGAAAATGTCGGCAAACATCGGCAATATATCGACAAACATAAAAAAATGCAAAAATATTCATTTTTTTCAATTTTCTAAACATCTAAAGCAATAAGAACATCAAATAAACACATTGCCACATGCATATGGAAAGAAAACTAATATATAAGATGTATAAGACGTATTGCTAGACATCACACATAAAAAATTAATCGTGTCCTGGATCTTGAGTCCCCGACTCATGAATCACCAAAAAAATACAATCAATGTCTCATAGAGTCATATGCAATGAAATCAACTAAATAAAGTAAACTATGGATTCCCTCTACCCCTTTTACGGGCAAAGGTAATCGCTCTAGTAATGGCTCTGCCTCTAGAGCTAGAAAGCCCAAGTGCTCGTGGGGGTCGTCGTGGACTATGGCGTCCTCTAGAAGTGCCTGGAAACTGATGTACTCTAGAAGAACTAGAAGAATGATGAGGTACTAGGTCACCCTCATCAAGTCCTCTACCACTGCTACTCCTACCACTGCCCATATATCTGGCTCCCTCTGGCTGTGCAACTGGTGGCTCCGGTGGTGGCACACTCTCAAAGTCAAACCCGTCATCCTCCCATATCTCACTCTGGGGGTCATGTGTATCATCCTCTAACCAATCAGGGGTTGCCTCCATAATAGGTTCCTCAATCTCCACTCTCCACGCAGCAGTGGTGTCGATGGAATCCAATGAAATGGCCTCCACCTCATGTTTTTTCTCAAGCTGCTTCACCCACAACCTGATATTGTAGGAGACGTACACTAGATCATTCAAGCGTTGGGTATCCAACCTGTATGAGGACCTTAAATTTATTAAATTAGAATTTAGAATACATAAATTAGAATTACCCATGGGACATAAATTACAATAGATAATGAATTTAGAATTTAATTTCAAATTCTCTAACCTGTTGCGCTTCTTGGTGTGTATTTTTTCAAATACACTCCAGTTGCGCTCACAACCAGAAGAGCTGCATGTCTGTAAGGATCCGAACATCAAGCTTTTGGAGATGGGGTACTTGTCTGCCATAGGTTTCCTACCAAGTATCTACAATGAATTGGAGAAAGTTAGAAACATAAGAGAAGACATTGAAAATTTAAAATTTAAAACAAAGAAAGTAAATAAATTGAATTTTCATTCTTGAAAATTGAAACAAGGTGAAGCTTACTTGGCATTATGTTCTTCTTGTCATTGATAGCCATATCAAGCCCAAATGTTCCAATGGCCCTCCTATAGACTTCCAACTCTTTGGAAATCTCTGAACGGTCAACTGCGCTTGGCACCATTCTCTAGACACACTCCAAGAACCCATCCATTACCTCTGCATCAAACCCGAAGCCACAGGAGTAAGAGAATGCGGGGTTGAGGAATAGCCCTGCAGCATGAATGAGGCGATGAAGTGTGTTGTTCCATCGTTGATCAATCACCGCCCATATCAATTGTTGCTTCGCTTGCCCCTCATCCCTCTTGTCCTCATAGTAGGCACGAATAGCCTCTTTGGCCTTATCCATGGCCTCATATAGGTAGCCCATTGCGGGCTTGGCTCCATCAACCAAGCGAAGAATCTTTACCAAAGGTTCACAGATGGCACACACCTCCTTCACCCCATCCCAGAAACTCTCCTGGTATGACACTAGTCTGAATATGGCATGTCCCTCCAGTTTAGTGCTAATCGATAAAGCACGCCACTCAGCTGAAAGGAACATAGTCCGCAAGTTCCACATAGAAGGAGAGACTGAAGAGAGATGAAACAAGTGGCAAAGCAAGTGATGGCAGGACGAACCAACTCCTTGTCATGAGTAAATTGCCTCATCAAGCTAAGCACATAAGCATGATTGTATATAAATTTGGTATGCTTCTGGCTGAATCAATGACATCCTTGATAAACTCAATCTTTCCCGTATCCTTTAAGATCAAGTCAATACAGTGTGCAGCACAAGGGGTCCAAAACAAAGTAGGATACCTGTCCATAAGCATCCTGTCAGCTACCACATAATTCACAACATTGATGAACCCATCCAACGACTGACATAGTAATGTTGCATCTTTGATATGTGCAGATGCATCCACGAATTTTATAAACATTGTGCCCTTGGGACAATGAACTAAGAAATTGAGAAGGGTCCTACCCTTCGTATTAGTCCAACCATCAAACATCACTGTGCATCCTGTGACCTCCCATGAACCTCGAAGCTCCTCCAACCTAGAAGTGCAATTGATCTTTTCGTTATCAAGGATGGGCCCCCTCAACTCCTCATAAGTGGGGGGATTATACCTTGGCCCAACAATTGAAACAACCTCAAACATAGGCACGTAGAATGGGTTCGTCGCAAAGTGGAATGGAATATTACTCCGTAATAGGCATCGACCCACAAGTTTGTTTGCTTCCTTTTTCTCATTTATCTTGTACATTGAGCTTATACTTGGTTGTCCACCAGGTGCAGATCTTAGAACAAAAAAAGGAGATGTAGTTGAAGGCATTGTGGGAGATGAGGATAAGGTCTCACTCCCCCCTCCCCCTGAAGTTTGACCAGCTGTCCCGGATCCTAATGCCACTCTCATTCCAAGTTCCTGCCTTAAAGCTTCCCTTTCGTCTTTCCTCTTGCCAATACCTTCAATTGCAAGGTTGGCCGTATGAATAATTTCAGGAGTGGAGTTTTTACAAATATCCACCTCATGCCCTTTAAGTTGTGCAAGGTGGAATTTGAGCCTACTTATCCCTTCTGTCATCTCCTTCCTACACAAATTGCATTTAAGCTTTTGTCGATTATGTGGATCAGCAGCCTCCGCATATTCCCAGAATGGATCCAAATTCTTCGTAACTTTTTAATATGGATTTTGGAAACTAGTTTGAAACCTGCATCATAAAAAAAATTGTTTTTAGCATATTTTTATTGCAAAAAATTGCAAATCAGTCAAACAGGGATTGCAAAATATTTAAACAAATCACTATTATACAAACAGGAATTGCAAAACATTATCAAGTTAGACAACTGACAAACTACTAGTACAAACTATGAACTCAAAGTGATCCTAGGGCACACTAATGGCATTTTAATTTTTATGGATTTAAAATGAGGGTTTGGGTCCTATAATACAAACTTGAAGGAGTTCAAGCCTCAAGGAGTGGTTCAACTTCAAATTTCAGACTTCAGAACTTTAACCAGAGTGGAAAATTCAAAAAACTTCAACCACTTTAAAACCGTTTTAAGTTTTTAACCCACATACCTTGACTTTGTTGAGGCTTGGACTGACCAACGTTTTCCTTCACAGGCCCGTGTTTTCCTCCATGGACAACCTTCTCCTCCACGGATCTCTCCTACACAGGCCGACGTTAAACCCTACCTCTCCCACGGATCCGTGTTCTCACTATCTCAGCACTCGTGCGTTCTCAGTAGTGAGCACCCTAGCTCGCAGCACCCTAGCTCTCCCGCCGCTCGCCTTCTCAACTTCTCAGCACCCTAGCACTCCACAACTCTGTTTGCAACCCGAATAAGCTCTGTTTGCAACTCAAATGAAGAGAAAAAACAAAAAGAAACGACTATTTTATTGACCTCGTGGACGCCCGATATCACCTTTATCAACTCACGATTTTTTAGTAAAAATCGCGTTAAAATCATGATTTTTCGTCTTAATTATCGCCTAAAATATTGCGGCGATGTTTCTTGATAATATCGCCATGGAGAATGTGTTGCGATATATCGCGATGTTGCCGAGAAATCGGCGATTTTTGTAACACTGATGGGAAGACACCACTTGATTTGGGTAGGTGTTCATACCTCTCAGAACTACTTGTTTCCAATCAACATTTTTGAATCTCATTTCTGGAACTTTGTAGTTCACTGTATGTTCACCGATTGAAAATAACTATTGAACCCCCAACACTATGTTTGTGTCAGCCACATTCACAACATAGAAATTATCTGTCATTGTATAATCCCCAATAGCCACTTGCAACTTGGGAATCGACTTTGTGCAATCGATGGAATTGTTCCCAGGATTCATGACAGTGAATCCATCAAAAGATTCGGTGGGCAACTTTCTTCTTTCCACCATTGCAACATCAATAAAATTATGTGTGGCTCCTACATCCACCAAAATGGTAGCCTTTTGGCCTTGGACTACTCCCTTGAATCGAAGAGTATGAAACCTTGGCACTCCGGACAGAACAACAGTCTTTCCGGAATCCGGTTGTGGCTGCTCCTCTTCTGCTGATTCATAATCTTCTTCTTGAATTATTGGTTGCCCTTCATTTTCATCTTCTTCTTCTTCACTTTCAAAAAAGACCTCTATATGGTGTGCTTTCCCCTTAGCACATTTATGGCTCGGAACCCATGGCTCTTGGCATGAAAAGCACAACTTCTTTCTCCTTAGCTCATCTATGTCTTTGGCAAAATTGTCCTTCTTGAAATTTCCACTTAGATCCTTTTGAAAGGATCTCTTATCCTTCAGCTTAGGAGGAAAACTACTCTTAGGTGGGAATCTAGTTCTTGGAATAGCATCTTGCAGATCTCTAGTCTTGTCCAGGGCATCCTGTAATGTTGCAGGTTGATGAGCTTTAACCAGTCCCTTGAGTGGCTCTGCTAGTCCTTTTGTAAACAAAAGAACTAAGCGAGCTTCAGATATATCATTCACCATGACTGCAACCTTTTGAAATTCTGAAATGTAAGCCTCGGAAGTTCTAGATTGCTTCAATTGGGCAAGATCTTTGAATGCCATTTCAAGATCTCTCCTATCAAACCTATTCACCAACCTTCTTGTGAACTCCTCATAGGTGGTCACAGTATCATGCCCCAAAGTTCTCAGTCCATGAAACCACCAATCATTAGCTTCTCCTTCTAAATGCAAGGTGGCCATCCTAATGGCATCCCTTTCAACCATATGATTTAATTGAAAGTAAGTATCTAGCTTCTGCAGCCAAGAGCCAGCAGTGCATTTAGAGGATCCATCAAAGTAGGGGAGGGAGATCTTACCAATGGTTCTCTGCAACTAAAAATTTTGAGTGGACTGATTGGGAGGTCTATAACCCCCTCTTGGTTTAGCTTTGTCTTGGTAGTCAGAATACTCCTTGAAGGTCAAATGTCTCTTGCAATTATCTCCCAAAGCCATGTATTTTGCTCGTTGAACCTTCAAGGATTCAACTACTTCAAACTGCATCTCAGGTTCCTCTGTTTTGGGTGCAAGGAACTTGGACATAGTAGGCCTTGGCAAATCCTTGAATTCATGTGGCCTATTGTGAGGCCCAGTTTTTGAGAATAGAGTCTTGCCAATGGTCTTCTTCCCTTCCATGTTGGGAGCCATTGTTGCTCCCTTCTCCATCTCTGTTCACCAACTGCTTGGCAAGACACTCAAGTTTCTTGACCCGTCTTGATGATGTTTTGGGATATGTCTTGCATGCCTTTTAGCATGCTCTGAACAAAGTATCTGAACTCTTCTCTTCCATCCATGTCAGACATATCCTTTCCTTCTTGAAGCTTTCCTCTAGTGGACTCAACCTCCTCTTCAATAAGAGGTTCTTCATGACCTTTCCCTTTGGGTGGTGGAATTCTCTTGGGACTCATCATAAATAATCAAGAGCAAGTTTAGAGGACCATGCTCTGATACCACTGTAATGTACCCGATTCTGAGCTATTGGGAGCGGGGAGCGGGAGCGAAAAACGAAATTTTCAAAAGCTTCCGTTTCGGGAGCGTTTTTTATATAATATATATTTTAATATATTTTGATCCATATAAATTAAAAAAAACATGTATTATGCCAAATTAGCTATAGATAACATCAAAACATAGAATCTAGATATTCATATAACCATTTAGTACACATTGATATAACATTAATCATCTCGTCTTCTAGATTCTAGGAGCTATAACTTATAACATTGTCATTAAATGATCATCATCAAATCATCAATCATCAATCATCAATCATCAACAACATCAACCTTCAAATTTCAACATATAATATTTGCCATCAAACTAGGCCATAATGTTTACAAAATAGGCCAACCGCCAAAATAAACATGAAAATGAAATACATCAAAATGTATGTATCTTGCGAGTAAGATCAAGGATTCATTTCATTAGGCTCCACCAAAATTGTCATTGGAAGTTAATCTCACTTCATACCAAGGATTATTTTATGAATTAGGCAGTGCATCAAATGAACTTTTTTTTTGGTACCAGTGTTTGGGGAAACCATTATAATGCTCAAATTAAATAAAAAATGGTGAACAATTTCAATGCTTGTTGAATAATAGACAAAGCTTTCACATAGAAGACAAGCAACCAGGACTTCTTTCATAGGAAGAAGCTAGGTGATGAGTAAGAGCTTAAAAGATATTCTGAAGATAATGATGTCAATGGTGTTGGGAAAGGAAGCAAAAAAGAGAAGGAAGCAAAAATACATGCAGCAACAACAAATGTTAGGTAATCCTTGAGAAGTATTATAGTTACTCAAAGAACTACAACTCTTTCTACTGTAAATTTTGAAACACCAGCACTTCAGTAGATATCAGAAGAATACTGTCATCCAACTATTCATTTGTTTAGAGCAAAAGATATTATGTAACAAACACTTGGGAGCTTTATGTATATAGATGATGAATAACGTACATGATTTGAGCTTTATGCTTCATTGTAGGACTCCTAATGTGTCACCTGAGCTTCCAAGCAACACCGCCAACCACCAAACCTATTGATTTATATTCTATGTCTCAGTCCATGGGAAGAATTTTATTTAGATGTATCGTCACTGTATTCACGTATTTCATATATCTGCCACTCTTGGATATCAATGGACACTGATTATTTTTCTTCCTTTCCATCCATACACTCCCAAGCTGTGGCTTTTCATGTCCTGATACTTCACTGAGATTCTGCAAACTTTCATTCCCAGGGAAATATAGATGATGACTTTTCCATAATATTTGGTTCCAGAATATGAAAATATCTTCTGAAGGAAGTTTTTCTGGAAGGTGAAACATAAAGTCTACATGCACAAGCAAGGATTTTCAGCTTAAATACAAAAAAATCAGAGTCTTAAAAATGGAAAGAGGCTTACCACTGATAGAATGAGTCCAAATGGAGTCCAATAGACTTTATTTGCCCAAATTAACCCTAGCCAATCTAGAAAGATTAAAAAAAAATAAAAATAAAAATTAAGGAATCGCTCAGGAAGCGTTTTCGGGAGTGATTTTTTTGCCTGGGATCGCTCAGGAATTGATGAGGAATCGATTTGGAAGCGTAGATTCCGGAGCGATTCCTAAAATTCCAGGGAGTGTTTTTTTCTCCAAGGAAGCGCGAATTACAAAATCGATTCCGGGAGGAATCGATGAGGAATCGCGATTCCAGAATCGATTCCTCACCGATTCCTTCCGGAGCGCGATTCAGGATCGATTCGTGGGGAGGGGGGTCGATTCCCAGCAGCTCTGACCCGATCTGATCAAAGGCACATTAACTCCAAAAACTTGCAAAAATTAAACAACAATAGATAGTGTTACCGGATAAACTAGCAAGCTAGGCTTGGAAGTGAAAGGCAATCACATAAGAAACTTGGACTGCTGTCACCTTTGTCCAATCTCCTAACTTCTTCGGGATCCAATGTTGTCCCTAGGGGAGAGCCCTTTAATGTACCTGCCAAGTAGATGCCAAATTCCTTCCAAACACCTTAAAGCATAGATCAGTGCCTCTAATGGAGTCAAACACAGAGTAGGATGGTGCTTGTATAGTAGTTTTGGCAGTTTTGAAGGTCTATTTAGGGTTAAAAAAGATAGGCCGAGGATTTCATGCCAAACTTTTGGGGTTGCAAGAATTTAGGGCCGATATTTTAGGGTTGCGAAAATTTAGCGCCGAAATTTTGGGGTCGCGGGAATTTATGGCCGCGATAATTTAGGGTCGAGGTTTTAGAATCGAGATTTTAGGGCCACAATAATTTAGGACCGAGGTTTTAGGGCAGCGAGAATTTAGAGCTGAAACTTTGGGGCCACGAGAATTTAGGCCGCGAGAATTTAGGGGTCACAAGAATTTAGGGCCGTGAAAATTTAGGGGCGAGATTTTAGGGCCGCGAGAATTTAGGGGTCACAAGAATTTAGGGCCGTGAAAATTAAATTTAGGGGCGAGATTTTAGGGCCGAAATTTTAGGGATGCCAAAAAATGAAGAACATTAAATTTTTTGATTTTTAGTGTTTTTGTTATAAAATTGCAGACCTAATTCTAACCCTAATTCTACCATTAAAATGGAAAATTACACACAAAAATGCAAGTTTAACTTTGCAATAATATTTACAAAAATTCAAACTAGGGTTTGATGTAGAGAAAATGGACAAACTTAAGGTTTTAATGGATGTTACCCCAAACCCTAGCCTTAGAGAAAGGTGACAAGCCTTCCTCTTGGAGGTAATTCTCCTTGCTACTAGGTTAGGGCTTCTTGAAACAACCTCTAGGGTTGGTTTAAAGAGTCTAAACTAGGGCAAAGTTGGAATTCCAAGGCCAAAATTTGTAAAAACCTCCTCTTGGGAGCATTTTTAGTATGCAATGAGGATAGAATAGCAGGCAAAAGCCTTATTCAAAGAGAATGTATCCCTAGGGCATTCAAGATACAAAATTGACCTACCATTCATCAAGCAAACCTTAAAAATGTAAAAGACTTACTTGAGCATGAGTTATTCCAACCATTCTAGCATCCACAAAGCATTAGCAAGACAAAGAAAGCATCCAACTTCATCCAATAGCAAGAAGAATCGTCCCTCCAAGAGGTGCATATCACTTCATAAGGCCCTTATAGGGTAAAAGAGTAGCATAATGAATTTTATCCTATAAGTTGTGTAAAAATGAAGGGAGGAGATTGTATTTATTTGATCTCACACTCACTTTTTACAAAATAACCAAGCTTACATGCTTTAAAATGTCAATTTAAAATTAAAACATGTCAACTTAAAATTATAACATAAAATAATATAAAATAATCAAATCTGTGGGTAACTTGGGGCATTTTCCCCAGAGTTCATCCAAAAGTGACTAAAATGACTGAAAATTAGCAAAATACTCCAAACTGAAGGTTGGAATAGCGAGGGGGGGAGTGTCATGCCCTATCTAACCCCAACAATGGTGAAAATCCCTCAATGCCCCCTCCATATCAAGCAATGTAGGTTTGGTACAAGAATGACATCATCATGACTAGGAGCCCAATGAGAGAGGTCGTTGCAGTGCAGAGGGACCAGGAGGGTGTGGACGATGACTTGGAAGAGAGACATAAGCCTCAGTGCTGAGAGAAACGCCACCGGAATGATAAAACAGGTGGGGGGTCATGTGACCTAGTGACCCACCCCTAGGAGCCCCGTACGCTAACCTCAGGGCTTCAAGCCCTTTCATGAGGCAGTCAACAATGCCATTAAGCCATAGTACTCCCAGGAGAGGAACCAAAAGGGCCTGGCCATAACCTCCACTCATAAAATGCTGGAAGACACCCTTCCGGGTAAAAAAAATGACCCTCTCTCCCTGGGGCACAACTGAAGGTGCGCTAGTACTGGTACCATGTAACAAATAGCTTTGACAAAAACTAGCTAATTTGACTAGGATTCAAGCATAAAAATTCAAACAACCTTAAACTCTTCCTAAGTTCTCCCGCGATGATGTTTATGACTTGCTAAGGCTGCAAGTAGGATGAAAAACATGCCAATACTTCGACAACAACACTTTTATGGGTATTTCACGCCCGGGTAGACAACTTGGGCTAAACCCAAGGGTACAAGGAAATTGTCCACGGGACTTCTGTGGAAACCCAAGGCTTCTGGTGCTTACTGGAAGTAATTCAACCTGGGGTAGACTATATGAAATGTCCCCACCTTGCTACAACATTATGCAAAGGTTTGGTAGCAAGTTAACAGAGTTTGGAGGCTAAACTAGGAAGTGCGTTACCTAGGATTGGTTGACTAGTCTTCATCCAGACTTTTCCAAACACCTCCAGAGGGTCACGAATTTCAGTCTTAAGGCTATGGATGGGTTTATCAAGGTCTGATGGACCTGCAATAGCTTACAGAAAGACAAATGAGCTCACAGAATGCATTTTATGACAATTACTGTAAAACTAGGCAATTTCCTATGCACAGAGAACAAGCCTTGAAAATGAAAGTTACAAACAACTTCAGTAGTCCTTGAATTCCTTCTTAGGACTGATATTTGAACTCAAATACAGATGATTGAACAACATCAAGCTCTACTAGAATGATATAGCAGCATGTGAAAGTATTTATGATCCAAACTTCAGACAGTTCACAATCTTCAATGGTTTTTACAAATAAGAGCAGGAATCTTCGATGAAAGTAAGAAAAGAAGAGATAGAACCTTTGGATCAGAGCCATATACAGAAGAATAACATATTGGCTGCTCATGGATGGCTCAAGAACATCTAATACAACTCACAGGGGTGCAATCACTCTGATAGCTCACTTCTCTGGATGGATCTCACCATGAATTTCACCTCAAACTTGTATTAGCCTTTGCATCAACTCTGGAGGCTCGAGTTCTTCATTATGATGGATGAATTAGACCTGCAACTCGAGCTCTAATGGTTGCACTGGAACTATGATGATGACTGGAATAAGGTTGCTATGGGGCACATCTCCCAAAGCTGGCTAGGGGCGTATCTCCCAATCCTCTGAGAAGCAAAGCTCTCAAGAAAAATATCAAGATTGGCAAAAGATGTTAGAGTGGTGCCCTCCTCTTCTTTTATAAGCTAAGTTGCCATCTGGATTCATTGAATGTGGTCTCCTTCATTTCTCATGCTCCCTCCTTGACTGTTTTTAGCATCTAAGCTTTTGCTTGCTTTATCCCTGCTTTGTTTCCTTTCCGCTTTGGATTGCTTTTCTTGCTTTTGGCAACATCCTGCTTTTCCTGGATTTTCTCTGCTTTTCCTTTGTTTTTGCCTGCTTTTCTGCTTCTTTCTACTTTATGGACTTTCCTGCCTGCTTTCTGCTTTTTTGAACTGGTTGCTTTTGTGCTGCTTTCTATCTTTTTATGGCTTTGTGGATTTTTCTTGATTTTCTCCTATTTTCCATTTGGGTTGACAACTCACATGGTCCACTAGATCTCATGCGCCCACCTTGGCCACCTAGCACATGCTCTTAGTTACAAAAAATTAATATTATAAAAAATATACTACAATTTAACATAACACTTTCAATCCTAAGTCTAAAAATTAAATACTTTGGCAATTAATACATCAAAATTGACCCCCCCACAAGTTAGGATTTGGCCAGGATCTTTAGGGGTTGTCTAAGTAGAAGAATAGTCATGGAGTTCTCATGGAGGGGACATTACATATTTTTGACACCTTGCATTGTTCATTCTTTTAATTTATCACTCAAATCTATTGCTTCAGAGGTGACATGGATTGGCAATCGTATTGATGATGCACGCCATATCCATAATTTCGTACAAAACCACACCAATGCCCTCACAATCTACAAAGAGTACACGCATCTATCATTGTTGAAGATTGTAGATACCCTGTTTGCTTCCCCATTCATCATGCTTAAGAGGCTGAGGGAGGTCAAAACCGCTCTTGGGTCCATGGTGATTTCATAGGTCTAGTCTTTTTGGAGAAAGATAGACCAATATGCTTCAAAAAAGGTAAAGGACATGGTGTTAGATGATGGTTGGTGGGAGAGGGTAGATCTTACCATTAAGATCATGGAACTAGTTATTTCTTTGTTGCGATTTGCAGACATGGACCAACCCATTGTAGGAGATGTTTATGAGGGGTGGGATTCCATGATTGAGTCCATGAAGACCATTGTTGTACAAAATGAGTGCCCTGAGTATGGGACATCAGCGGAGAGCTAATTGTCCACCATACAGGATATTCTTATCGCCAGTTGGGATAAGAATTGCACACCTTTGCATTTCTTGATCCACTCATTGAATCCCAAGCTGTACATGCATGAATGGCTCAATGGTGGGCTGTCACACAGAGTCCCTCCTCACATGGATGGAGAGATTTCACAGGGGAGGAAGATAGCATTTAGACAATTATATCAGGATAGAGAATCACTTCATGAGGTGGAGGAGGGCTTTGTAGAGTTTTCACTGCTAGTGGGAGATTTGGAGGTTATGATGTGGTCAGAGACAGGGGGGTTAAGAAACCCTATGTTTGGTGGGAAACTCATGGGGCAACATGTCCTATTCTACAAAAGTTAGCCTTGAGGGTCATCTCTCAAGTTACTTCATCCTCTAGTTGTGAGAGGAATTGGAGCACATATGGGAACTTGTACAATTCGAAGAAGAGAAGGCTTGAGTAGTCCAGGGCAGAGATGATGGTATATGTGCACACCAACCTTCGTCTTATTTACAGGTTGAGGGAGGAGTGGGTGAAGGGAAAGACAAAGATGTGGGATGTGTTTCTTGATGATATGGGTTTTATAACAGTGTTGAATTGGCATTAGCCATGGATTTTAATGATCTAGTGCTAGAGCCAGTCACTTTTGATGATGGTAATCCTCTTGAGGGGTCATCCTCCACACCAATAGATGCAGATCCTAGGATGGGTAGAGAAGTGAAGGAGGAGGACGGTGAAGAAGAGAGCAGTGATGATTTTGTTGATTCAGGCATGAAGGAGGACTATTGACACCAACATATGCGATTCTTCCATCTTGATCTACTCCTTTTTGTATTTGCGAGTGGAAGATTGACATCTATGTAATACATTTTGATTTTGATGACTTAATGAGAAATTTTACGAGTCTATGAGTCTATCATTGTCATATGCATTGTGATTTGTGAATGTGTGTTGATTCTAATTTCTATTGAATATTTGTAAATGTTCTAGTTTTTAAAGAAATTTGGATATATATATATATATATATATATATATATATATATATATATATATATAATGCGTTCTCCGTGTCCTGATTCCAGGGGTCATCGTGTCTGTGTTGGATACTCGTATTCCCATGTCCTCCGTGTCTCGTGTCCTCATGTCGGGTGACTTAGATCTGGTCCAATTTGCGTTCTTTGCAACTCAACTTGTACATGCAAAATGTATACATCACTTTTCATAAGTTTGTCCTAAATACTTATCGTCTTAAAACTCTGGTATTACTTTTACTTTTAATACCATTTCCCCACCTTAATCAACAACTCTTTTGAACACCTCTGATCTATGATCCATCAAGTTAAAATATGGGTACACCTAATCAACCCCATACCTACCCAAGTGATTTATTCCACAACCTGATGTGACGTTGTCTCTGAGGTAATTACTTTACTCATAGGCACTTGGTCGATCATGTGCACTGTGCTACAACATGCATCTATGAAGAACAGGGTTGTACTGTGTAACATGGGGGTGTACATCATGCCTATGTCTAGGTCTTACATAAACAACTTAAAAAGACCAAAAAATGGATCATGCATATCTATGACTGGTCTTGCAGTTATATTCCCACATTTAAATTCACGTCATCATTATTCTTGTCTCATGTACAAACAACATATCTCAATAATTCTCAAATATGATTTCATCTTGGCTAATGTAGCCCTTTTTTTCGCATCAAATTCACGAGACCATGACCAAATTTTTTTACTCTATTCATAATTTCCTTCTTATCTTCATTGTCTTTCACATAGGTAGTTACGCTGTAATATTTTTCTTTTTTTTCCTTTCTAATGTTGCACCTGTTGTCCGCCAAACTGCACACCAGCAGCATAAATCTTTCGAAAGTTGTCTCCCTCACTGGAAAGTGGGGAGAGGTGTGGCCTTGGGGGCAAGCAATGAGCCAGGTACTGTCACCTGAATCTCAGCTCCTCTGTTTAGGCTAATTCCTAACAAAGCCAAGGGGGGTAGTCCCTAAAAAAGAGTTTCACTAAGGTTCTTGTGTTTTAAGTGTTTTTAGTGTGGAGTGATGCGGATGAGTGTTGTTTAGGAGTTTTCTTAATGATGAGAGATCACAATTTAAATAATTGAAATAAGCACAAGATAAAGCAATCCACGTTGCGATTACACAATATGATTTGAAGAAAAAGCCACTTTGTAAGTTTAAAGCAAGACAACCACGAAAATAGAAATGCTCCAGATAGATAATAAGCAAAATAGAATGATGCCAAGGACCAGTGCCTTATGGAGTCAAAAAAGTCTTGAGTGCTTGGGTTGCTTGATACAAGAGTTCAAAGTGGTAATATTCGTGAGATCGTCCTGCGATTAATCTTGGTTTATTGAATATTTTAATGATCTTTGATTATTAAGGCTAAAACCAAGGATATCAAAAGAGTGGAACCTTAACCATGAACAAATACTGGCAACCTCTTAGATGGTATGTCGGGAGCACCCAGATTGCAAAGAGGACAAGTGTACTTACGGCTTGACCGCCCTCGAGTCTGATAGTGGATTCCCGGCACCACCTATTTCAGGAAGCACCTCAGTGATTTGATACTGGTTTTGGTTTTGGGTAAAATTTTAATTATGTTATCACTTTGTAAGTTTAGCAAGTCCTTCACCTTTCTGAGTACTAGCCCAACCTTCGAAGGTTGGTAGAGCATACGGGTGTTGGACAATCGACCAAAGTAAATTGATTAAGGGGGAGAATGAGTTGAAGTATTTTAATTATTAAGAGCACTTGTTCAACCCTCCGACAGAGACTTAGTCTTAAGACCACAGTTCAAGAGACTTTCTACTTTAAAATGCCTAATGCAAGGGGAAATGCAAACTTGTGATGCTCTCCGACAGAGAGTGCTATTGACTTGGATTTGGCCAAGTTCAAGAGGCTTTGTTTATTTTATTGCAAGAAATAAAGCAGTTGTGAAAAATGAAACCTTGTAGAAATAAAACATGTGATAGCTCAAATGATGCAAAACACAATTAGCATACTAATTGCAAAATAAAATAAAAGATTTAGTGTTCTACCAAACAGATTTACACTAATGGTGGGATCAACCTCCGAACAAGGTCAACCTCTAAGAACCGCCCGCACTTGAGAACTTCCAGCTAGCTGAAAGCTCTACCAAGGAAGCCGACGGGGAATGAAGAGTAACCACAAATTATGTGGTCCTGCCTCTGGGATGAGATCCCAAGGATACTACTTCCGGTCAAAACTTGGAAGAGAGAATAAGATAGAAATAACAGACTACTCTAAAACAGAAAGTAAAGATCTAATCTAACCAATCACAACACTCTTCCCCAAATGGGGAAGAAAGCCAAAAAAGTGGAGGCCCCCTCCACTTGAAAATTTATTAATCTTTACAATTTGCCTTGGTTTGGAAACCTTGAAGGAGTTTGAAGTAAAATGATACTTGGAAAATTTAAAGAAGAAGCAAGTTTTGTTTTTGCTTGCTTTTACAAAGTTTAAGTGTGTCATGTTTTGCTCATTTCATGGTTTCTTATCCTTTGTCTTTTGCTTGGATCTTACTTCTTCAAAAAACTTTTTCAAGTCTCCTCCCTTCAAAGCATCTACAAAAATCTTAAATTGCTCAACAATGCACCCATTAACCGTTAGGAAAATAAAACCAAAATTGAAACTAGTTAAGTCTAGATTTGAGGATTTAGCTCTAAAACGTAAAATGCATGAAATTTTGACATAAAACTTTAACTATGATAAAACAGACCAGCGAACAACAAACTCCTAAAATGCAATGGGAAAGAGATCTAAAGTATAAATTTTTTGAGAAATTTTTGTAAAAAAAAATATTCTATCTTTCAAATGTAACCAAAACTTTTGAACAACCAAGCTATACCAATGTAAAAAGTGCAATCTAGGATGCCTCTAACATTAACCTTTTCAATGCATATGATAGTAAACTAGATGCAAAAATCAAGATCTAACTTACAACTTTCTCAAACTAGCTTTTGATAAAACTTAACTAAGCAAATCGTTTTTGTGTTTTGGAATGATTTTAGGGCTCTTTTTCTTGAAGTGGACGAGAGGAGAAGGGACTGCCAACGAAATGGGTAAGGGATAGTCCAATGAAGTGGACAGTCAAACAAAAGAGAGCAAGTGACAGTCAACAAAGGGGCAGCCAATGAAATGTGATGGACTGTCAACTTAATGGGCAGCCAATGAAATGTGGTGGACGTAGAGGTAGATCTAGGGCAAAGTAAAAGGAAAGAAGAGCTTGAGGATGAGGAAAAACGAATGGAGGATGGAGGGTTTTGAGGTGGGGAAAGCTATGGAGGAAAATAGGCCTAGCAAACCAATGAGAAAAAAGAAACAAGGAGCAAATAAGAGGGGTTTGAAGAAAGAACCCTTTTGTAACCAAGTTTGAATGATGAAAATTTTGTTGATGGAAGAGAAAACCCTCTCTGCTTTGATGCCAATCTTAAGACTTGCTTCTTAGAAGTATCCCGCAAACACACTATTAGTAAAGGTTTTTTGTTGGTGGAGAAGAGGGAGATACAACCGAGTTCATCTCATCTCAACCATTTTGAAGATCTGCAATGCACAAACACTTATGCAAATAACACTTGATTAAATATAGAGAGTTAGACAAAAATGCATAAAGAGACAAGGTAGTAAGACCGATTACAAGTTGCACTCTTTATACTATTCAAGCCTAAGCCTAGAAAACAAATTGGGACCATCAAATGCTTGCCCTACGCTCTTAGGAAAGAGATTTAAGCATACATTTAAATCAAGTTTGAAATTGCATAAATGAAGAAAACATTACAGATATTACCTCAACAATGTATTAATAACTCATGAACCAATAGAAGTGCACACAATTTGCCTCCAAAGCCAACTTTATTTCCAATGATAGCCAATAGCTATTTCAATCTCCGCAGAGTAAGTTTACAATAATTCTCCATGAGAAGAGAGCCTAAATGCATCTCTTATATAACAAAGCACTAAGCTAAAACCCTAAATCGAACTTGGCTTGAGAGAGAACCAAAAACCAATAGACATAAGGTCGAATTCCAATCTAAACCAAGCTTGGAGAGCTAGACAATGGACAACTCGAGTTTTTTGGTAGGTGTGAATGGGGATGTGGCACAACTCGACTTTGGTGATTGCATGGGAAGCTTCACCATCCAATAACCAACCTCCAACAAGGATCCACGTGAGGAATTAGGTGAAATGCGTGAGCCTGAAGGAGGGATGCGTGAGCTTCATGAGGGAGGCGAGTGGGTAAGTGGATGACAAGTGGAGTGATAAGTGTAGTTCATATGGGAGCCAAGCCTAAGTGATCACACAAATCAAGGAAGGCACCTACCTCAGGCTAACCAACCCATTCATCACATGACACCTCACTAAATCGAATTTTCAAGGAAGGAGGGCGAATTAGTTTGAGTGGAAAGTCTTCTGGTGACTGGATAACTAACTGAACCCACTTGGAGTTGATTGGAATCTTCATAAATGTCTATTGCCATGTCATTTAGCCTTTTATTTTATTCAAATTGATTAATTTTGGAGAGATTTGGATTATCTCCAAAATATTCAATTTTATAATCTTAATTAATATTTTCTCTGTAAATGGCCTTTTAGAGAAAATATTAATTATGAGGCTGAATTGACATCCGAAAGTTGGGTTTAGCTGGTCCATAGGTCATGTGTGATTTTTGGCTTATGAAACGAGCCATCAATCACTGACTTCGGACCCCCGACGAATGACATATTACAAATTAATATTTAAACTATAGAGAAATTTATTAAATTTAAAAAATAATTAAAAACCCAAATTCAACTGACCCGGTAAAATTTTTTCGAAATTTTTTCTGAGGGTCCTAGAGACTTGGGACATGACCAAAACCTATGCTAACAGTGTCTAGTAGGCTTATATACATTAGTTGGACTCTAATAACCCCCCATGGCTAAAATTTTCAAAATCGGGTATTCTAGCTTTGGAGGAAGCAGGAGAAAACCTCATCGATTATAGCTCGGCTGTAGGCAAAGTATAATTGACAAGGGAAAAAACTCCCTGGAATACCTTAGTTGCTTAATCAAGTCATGGGGAACCGAGACACTCAGATCCTACTAGCACACTTTATTACAAACCCCCATGGGGCCATGGTCATGTCGACTCAAAAACAAAACTGGCTAGCCAAAACCGGCTAGTCACAAATGCTGGATCATCTGATACACTGGAGTACAAACATTCATCATGTTTGTCAAATTGCGGCTCTTCAGATAATCCAACTATGGTACAAAAAAGTTGGTAACAGCACCACTTTGATCAACTCTACTTTAAACTAATCTGTCATTTCCAATCTATGATCCATCATCAAATTACAGGTACACCTAATCACCCCTTACCTACCTTGATGATTAATTCCACAACTTTATGTCACATTCTCTTTGGAACAATTACTTAATCACCCCCCTCCCTACCTTGATGATTAATTCCACAACTTTATGTCACATTCTCTCTCGGACAATTACTTTAATTGTTGCCACTTTGCCAAAATTTTATTTAGAAAATAAATCATGCAAATAATTTTTATATAATCCCAACCACCTGTTCTTGAACTGTTTTTGATCTCATAGCTTGGCCCATTGAGGGAGAACCCGGATTCATAACACATGCTTTTTTATCATATAATTAGCTTAGCTTTTATTGAGAAGCTCTGTTAGTTTTATACAATTCTAGTAGTATAATTTAATTGCAGATAATAAAACAAGATCACTAAAAGAATAACCGAGCACATAAACAATAGACACAAGTTTTATTCTGGGAAACCCAACAGGGAGAAAACCCAGCAACCTTCGTATAAAGATAATTAGTTCAGAGATCAATGTACATCCAGATATCAATAAAGAGAGAGAGAGAAAGAGAACCTTCTCCAAGTGTAACAACCTTAAAAAGACTTCTCCTTGTTGCAGTAGCGAACTTATTCCTCTTCTTGAGCGAACTTGCTTGTGTTGAGTGAGTGACCAAATGAGAGGTGCGACCTCTCTATTTATACTCATCAAAAGGTGACTTTTTCCTTACTGGGCCGACTTCTCTAACTCTCTAGGCCGACTTATCTCGGGGGAAGATAAAATTACATTTAATAAATATTTTCTTTGGGTAATTCCAACCCAAGGTTTACATTGATTCTTTCAAGGCTTTTACATGATCAAATACATCAATATCTTCTCCTGAAGGAGGTACAACAATAATATAATAATAAAATAAAATAAGAATAACTTCCGAAGTTACATTATTTTCAACACTCCCTCTTAACAAGGAAGATATTCTTCGGACACGGTCATCATTATCATCACTGGACTCGATCATCTGGATCTCAACTGTACATCACATCTGTCTCAAACATCTCTATACATACGGAAGGTCTTCAACATAGTCTCAGTCCGTCGAGAAGTGTCATCATGCATCTACTCCACTCAGTCCATCGGTGGATTCATACATTAGCTCAATAACTCTGCACAGTCCATCAGAGAGTCCATCATGCATCAGCTCAACCCAGTCCATCAGGGAACATGCTCCAACTCAACCAGTCTATTGGTGAGTCCATACAAGATTACCAGTGTGCGCCAAACTCTCCATCCCATCTCAGGATGTCTGAGAGATCTCCTCACTCTTTTCAGAGTGATTGGGAGAATGCACTAAATCTCTCCATGAGAGATCTCCTCACTCCTTTTGGAGTGATCATGAGTGTGCGCTGGCCTCTCCATCCTTTTCAGGATGTTTGAGAGATCTCATCACTCCATCTCAGAGTGATCGCGAGAATACAGTGGCCTCTCCATCCTATCTCAGGATGTCTGAGAGATCTTCTCACTCCATCTCGGAGTGATCGGGAGAATGCAGTGGCCTCTCCATCCTATCTCAGGATCTCTGAGAGATATCCTCACTCCATCTCAGAGTGATCAGGAGAATGCAGTGGCCTCTCCATCCCATATCAGGATGTCCAAGAGATCTCCTCACTCCTTTCGGAGTGATCGGCAATATGGTCTCTGTATAATCATCTTTCCATCTCAAGGAGGAACACATTCTCTGCCACACCAAGCCTTTCACGAAAGTATGCAAATTTTATCGTGGGAAGAGGCTTGGTAAGAATGTCTGCAGTCTGGTCATCTGTTGAAACATACTGTAGCTCGACCGCACCTTTTTGCACCATATCACGAATGTAGTGATACTGAATCTCGATATGCTTCGACTTGTCGTGGAATATGGGATTCATTGACATCTGTACACAGCTTTGGTTATCATAGTGAATCTCATTGGCTCTGGACTCTGGCCAAACAAATCCGCAAGGAGTTTATGAAGCCACACAGCTTCCCGAGCTACAGTGCTAGCAGCCTTGTACTCAGCCTCTACAGTACTAAGTGCTACTGAGGTCTGCTTCCTGCTGCACCAGGAAATCACGGCAGATCCCAGGTTGAAGCAACATCCGGAGGTGCTCTTCCTATCCACAACATTCCCGACCCAATCAGAATCAGAAAATCCTTACAATCTCAAGTCACAATCTGAAGCATATCTTAGGCCATATCCCATAGTGCCACGCAAATATCTCAACACTTGTTTTGCAACAACCCAATGAATCTGTCTCGGCTCGCACATAAACTGACTGAGAGCACCTACTACAAAACATATATTTGGTCTAGTGTTGACCAAATACATCAATGATCCAATCAGCTGGTGTTACATGGTGGGATCTGTTGCCGCCTGGTTCCACACCTGGGAAAACGCAGCAGAAGTCTTCAAGCTGCTGGTGTGGCCTTGGGGGCAAGTCAGAGTCAAGTGTTGTCACCTGAAACTCAACTCTTCTGTCTAGGGTTTCTTAGCGAAGCCAAGGGGGGTGGACCCTAAAAATGAAAAGAAACTATGGTGTCTAACCTAGGAGTTAGAAATATTTTTTGAAACCAAGATAATGCAGCATACATGTATATAAAGCAAAACATCATTCATCAATACATCATTTGCCAATATTCATTATTATCATCATCATTTGCAACATTCATCAACAACATGAAATATAACAATATAAACCAGTGCCTTATAATGGAGTCGAAATAGATGCATGAACCGAAAAAGTAAATGCTGTGCAAGTGTTCTTGGTTTATTTTAATTTAAATGTGCTAGTGATCTTTTTATTAGGGCTGGTGGCTTCCCAATATACGCAAAGGTACGGGGAACATGTCTGGAATTTTGATGTGTGGTTTCTCACTCAGACTTGGGTTGGATCGGAGTCTCAAGGAGGTGTTCAGATGCTGTACCAACGAGGGCAAGCCTAACGGTTTCCAAGAGGTCACTACCTAGTTTTGTCCCAAGTCCTCTGAAATTTTTTCCCACAACAACAAAATATTCGCGTTGTGCCGGATTTTCACAAAAATGTTTGTTTATTAGGGTGGTGTTAGATCCTATTACTCATATTCCCCTTTCTGATGCGTACCAACATGATCAGACTGAGCTACAAGTTGGCCACGGAGCATACGGGAGAAGACCTCGGAAATTTTTAAAATTTTATATGAACCAAAATTTTATCTTTTAAAACCCCAAGAGTCTCTTTTTAGGCTAGTACTCGGGCAAGCCCTTGTCCTGAAACCCTACTTCGGGAAAGCGAGGGGGTGTTTGAGTTTGTAAAAAAAATGATAAAAATCTATGTCCTGAGTGAACTTGTGGCCCGCTAGTGGAACGAACCAACAAGGTAAATTTTAATCCTAGTTAGTTTTATTAAACGCCGAAAATAAAAGAAATAAACTACTCTAAAAAATCACATCACGAAAAGAGACGACACAGGCCACCCCTGGGGGGATGGGGTGTGGGCGCTGGTTAGCCCACTTGCTCTCGTTTAATAATCTTTTACAATGGACAGAGAAGTGCCCCAGTCTACTTAAACTGACTTGGTGGCTTACAATTTTGAAGGAAAAAATTAACCGGTTTTACAAAAAATTTAGTTTTGGTCCTTCGAATTGCCTGGATCCTTGAAATTTCGGCAGCACCTCCTCCTACCTGTTCGTCTTTTGCTGCAAACCAGCAAGCAAATATTAGTATAAGATGCCCCAAAACATTTTAAGAGTGTCTTTGGAACATCTCCTAAAAAACCCAAAAAATTCTAAATGTTAAAACTACTTAAAAATGCCAAAATTTAACCAAGTAAGACAAACAATGGGGTTTGTTTACTTGGGATCTTTGCAAGCTTTAAGAGCTGCAAATTCTAAGCTCTTTTAATAGCTAGAGATACTTTTAAAATCAAAACTAACACTACTTATCAAAACTTTTCAAGATTTAATGATTTTTTGCAAGTTTGAAAAAAAATAATGCTAGATAATGAAAGATCTAATCTAATGGAAGATAAAGCTTTAAACAACTAGATTAGAACTCTAAGAATGAATCAGATCTACTTAAGAATATATCAGTCAGAAAATAGATCAAGAGTCATTCTTCAATCGTACCCAGTAACTAAGAAAATTTTGATTTTATGAGCTGAGGAAGAGAGAAGAGACAGAAAGGCCCTTTGAACCAAAGACTTTGAAAGTTTGAATGTGGGAAACTGAGGGTAAGATCCACAGAAATGTGCATAGAAGAAGAAATGGAGAGAAAACAAGCTATCCTCCTCTTCACACCTGTCAACCTATAGCAAACCAAACTCACAGAAAAAACATCAAACTAGAAATGCACATGGTTAGAACTAAAATAGTATGAACATAAACAAATGAAGCATATAAACTTTGAATCTCTAACCAAGATGACAAATGCAAGAACAAGTTAAAACAAACAAGATTAAATGTTCTTTCTCACAAAATTGTTACCAATCCTTCAAGCAGGCTAATTGATGGCTGAAAATTACATGCACAGAATTTGAACTTGCTACAAATTACTCCATATCAAGAGACCATGAAACCACTCACAAAAGTATCACACATATGGACCTCCAAAGTCTTTTTATTCATAAACAAAATAGCATAAGCTTACAACATATTTCTGCTCACTCTCCAACTCAGAAAATGGGAGAGAGCTGCTCCAATTTATAGAAAACTAAGAGATGGAGTGCGCCCAAGTTGAGGAGAGGAGTGGTGGAGTGAGTGGCATGATGAGTGGAGTGATATGGGCTGCCGACTCCCACCTTCCTAGCTGCTTAAACGCAGCACTATATGTGCTAACATAGCAGCACCAAACATGCTGCATATTCCATAATTTGTGGGCACCCAAACTTACCAAATGCACCCATGCTCCAAGAGGAAAGCGCCTATTTCAATGGGCATGTCATACCCACGACTTATGCTGCCCAAAACTCTTACATATTAGCCCTATATGCTCCATAAAAGGTGCTGATCCAAATCAGACCCTTAAATCATTCAAAAATTAATTAATTTTTTAAAGTCATTTTTCACTTTTTTGATTTTTTATGACTTTTTTGACTTTTTTGGGTTTTTTGAGCATAAGTGAAAAATTAAACACCCAAACATTAGAAAAAGTGGGTTTAGGGGTTAAGGGGTTTCTCTGAGTTGGAAAACAAGCACCCCTAAGGCAGAAAAGACCACTAGATGACATTTTTATGCCATTTACAATATTTTTTAATGAAACTATTAAAAAATGGCCCATTTACGGAAAAAATACTTTTCGCCGAAAATTAAAAAACAACCTAGGGGGACTTAGCACATGTCCATATGACTCAAAAACAATGTTTAGTATGTTCATATACATTGATCCATGGACTTTAACAATCCCCTAAGGCCCGTTAACCTCCCTAGGCATTCCAGCTTTGGAGGAGCAAGAGAAAAACCTAAAAATTACGTTATGCACTAATGCAAGACATAATTAATAGGTGAAAAAAACTCCTTGGAATACTTGACTTAGTCAAAAAGTCCTAGGGAACCAAGTCCTTTACAAAACACCATGCTAGTACATTTATTACAAACTCTGCAGGGCCATGGACATGTGGTAAAAAAAAGGTAAAAAAGGGGCCCTAGAAAAGGCCCGATGGACATCAAATCATCGAAAACGAACATGTAACATGTTCAATTTTGCCCGCTCACTTGATAGTCCAACTAAGTACAACTTAGCTGGTAACAGGATCTATCAAATCTGAATCGAAAGCAGAGTCTCTCAGCTTCTTCAGATTCACATCCATTGGTGTGGCCATGGACTTACAGTCCAACATTCCAAATCTCTTCAGTATGTCAACGGTGTATTTTCCTTGGCTCAGGAAAATCGCATTGTGCCTCTGCCATACTTCTAATCCCAAGAAGTAATGCATCAGTCCAAGGTCCTTCATTTCAAATTCAGAGGCAAGCTTCCTTTTACACCATACAATAAGTTTCTCATTTTCAGTGAGAAATAGATCATCAACATAGAGTACCAAAATTAGTGGCTCACCATCTACAACCTTGTAGTAAAGGTTGGGGTCTGCATCACTCTTAGTGAATCCCAAGCTCACCAAGTATCCATCGATTCGACCATACCAAGCACAAGGTGCTTGCTTGAGTCCATATAAGGCCTTTTTCAGCCTACATATGTGAGACTCCTTTCCATGGATCACAAAACCCTCTGGTTGTTCAATATATACTTCTTCCTCGATTACATCGTTGAGGAAGGCCGTTTTGACATCCATCTGATGCAACTTCCATCCCATAGCTGAAGCAATAGCAATAATCGTCCTAATGAAAGTATATCGAGCCACGGGAGCAAATGTCTCGTCATAATCAACTCCTTTATGAGAGAATCCTCTAGCAACAAATCTAGCCTTGTGTTTCTCAACACTACCATCTGCTCCATGTTTGATTTTGTAAATCCACTTGGAAGTCACTACTGAATTCCCTTAAGGTCTCGGCACAACCTCCCACACATCATTCTTCATGATGGATTGATATTCTTCCATCATGGCATCCTTCCATACTTGGTGTCTAGAGGTCTCCTCATAGGTGGAGGGTTCTGAGTCAATAATGTGATTCATCAATGCTACATAACTCGAGAATTTCTGAGGTCTCTTGCTTTCTCGAAAAGTACCATGGGGAGATTCATGCCCCTCCTCATCCTGCAATGTCTGTCGTGTCCGTCTAGGCCTCTTCTAGCCTACTGCAATATTTTTGGGAACATCAACTAGCTCAACTGGATCAATGGGATCAATCGTCTCGTCCTTCTCAACTAACTCCCTCTGAACTGCTGAAGGGGGAGATGATTCCATCTCCTTTGGATCTGTCAGCTTCTCATCATCGATCTCTATATCGGATCCTCTAGCTCTTTTGATAGCCATCTCCTCTTCAAAGGACACATCCTTGCTGACCTTGATCTGTCTCGATCCTGGGATGTAGATTCTATAAGCCTTTGAAGACTCACTATGTCCCACAAATGTTCCCTTCTTGCCTGAAGGCTCTAATTTCGTCCTCTTCTCTTTTCCTTGGGCACATGAATGCAGACTGGACAACCCAAGATACAAAGATGTCCCACTTTTGGTTTCACTCCTGTGAAAGCTTCTTCTGGGGTCATGTTCTTCAAAATTTTATGAGGGCATCTATTTTGCACATAGATAACTATTCTGGAAGCCTTTTCCCATAAGAACATAGGAAGACTCTGGTCATGTATCATGGTTTTGGCCACCTCAACAATCGTCTTGTTCTTCCTTTCCACAACCCCATTTTGTTGAGGGTTGTAAGGTACTATGTACTCCCTCTTAATTCCTGCCTCCTTGCAAAAATCACTGAAATCTGTAGAGGTGCATTCTCCACCACCATTGTCTGACCTCAAGATCTTAACCCTCTTTCTCGACAAGTTCTCGACCTGTGCCTTGAATTCTTTGAATTTGCACAACACCTCTTCGGATTCCTTGGTCTTGAGAAAGTATATCCAAGTCTTTCAAGAATAATCATCAATAAATGTCACATAGTAGTAGTAACCACCCAATGAGGCAACTGTCATGGGTTCGCACAAGTCAGAGTGGACTAGCTCCAAAATTCCTTTGGATCTGCTTTCACTGTTTGGGAAAGATCCCTTGGCATTCTTGCCAAGTGCACATCCTCTACATATGCCATCATGGTCTACATGGAGTACTGGTAGACCTGTCACCATATTCCTTAATGGCGGGAGAGCTTTATAGTTAAGATGAGCAAGTCTTCTGTGCCATAGCTCACCCATACTGGTAGAGTCATGTATTAGTTCCTGAGCTGGTCGTGTGCTCAACTTGTATAAGCTCTCCTCTCGAACACCAATCACCTGTGCTGAGTTCATGCTCGAGTTCTTGTGCCATGCAAGAACCTTCCCATCAGAGAATGCAATTTTATAACCCTTGTCCTCGAAAGCTGATATGGAGACACAAGATTCAGGTACATATTACACATCACTCAAGTGTAGGGTGTCACTAGACTCCAACTGAAGGGAGGTATCCCCAGATCCCTTCACAGTGTAATTAGTATCATCCCCAAGTACAACACGTAGATGGGATTCTTTTTCAACCAATTCTGAAAGCTTTTCTTTATGACCAGTCATATGTCTAGATGCACCATTATCTATTAACCAAGTATCACTAGTGGTGGGCACAGTACCTGATAGAGCTGATATGAAGAAGAATTATGTACAATCGTCATTCCTTGACTTCATGGATGGACTAGAAACCCTAGCAAGAGCTAGATCAAAGTTGAAGTTGAAGGAGATAGACGTGCCCTATCAAGGCGAGTTGAGAAGAGGTAAAATTGA
The DNA here is from genome assembly GCA_027924585.1 of Larix kaempferi. Classification (NCBI taxonomy): domain Eukaryota; kingdom Viridiplantae; phylum Streptophyta; class Pinopsida; order Pinales; family Pinaceae; genus Larix; species Larix kaempferi. Next base: position 33,979,168 of record BSBM01000017.1, read on the forward strand.
CTCAAATCTGTGGACAGAAGGGCTTGATCCAGGAAGCCCTAGTTTTGACCCCGACACAGTATTAGGTCAAAAAATAAAAATTCATCAATCTGGATTTGGCCTCCACAGAAAGATGCGCCTTCCCTAGGGCTAGATTTCCAATGCTCTTTTCAAGCCAAAATGGGGTGGGAAGCCTTCGGAGTATGAAACCCTAGTTTCCGACAATGGCTCTTTTTAGCACTGCTTTGATACCATGTTAGTTTTATACAATTCTAGTAGTATAATTTAATTGCAGATAATAAACCAGGATCACTAAAAGAATAACCAAGCATAGAAACAATAGACACACGTTTTATCTTGGGAAACCCAACAGGGAGAAAACCCAACAACCTTTGTATAGAGATAATTAGTTCAGAGATCAGTGTACATCCATATATCAATAAAGAGAGAGAGAAAGAGAAACTTCTCCAAGTGTAGCAACCCCAAAAATACTTCTCCTAGCTGCAGTAGCGAACTTATTCCTCTCCTTGACCGAACTTGCTTGTATTGAGTGAGTGACCAAATGAGAGGTGCGACCTCTCTATTTATACTCATCAAAAGGTGAATTTTTCCTTACTGGGCTGACTTCTCTAAATGTCTGGGCCGACTTGTCTTGGGGGAAGATAAAATTACATTTAATAAATATTTTCTTTGGGTAATTCCAACCCAAGGTTTACATTGATTCTTTCAAGGCTTTTACATGATCAAATACATCAATATCTTCTCCCGAAGGAGGTACAACAATAATATAATAATAAAATACAATAAGAATAACTTCCGAAGTTACATTATTTCCAACAAGCTCATGACTTGTGTCTACATTGAACTAGAATAATACAGAATCAATACTTGTTGGAATGTTTCCTTTGAAAACCAAATACAAAAGTGAAGTTTCATATATAGAGAGGAACATTGTTCGTCAGTGTTGAAACATTAGGAAAAATGCTGCAACTTGATAGCAATCTCTATGAAAGTTTAAGATCTATACCATGCTTTTAAGTTTTAAATATCTATGGTATCAAAATTTTGGAAAAGATTGAAACTCTAAGAAAAATGCTCCTTTTTGAAGTTTTAAAACATTTCAGTTGAAACCTGTATGCCGGTTCAGATGCTAAGCCTTACTGGGGTGAATGAAATTCTCACTGTAATATGGTAACTTGACAGAAAAAGACACATAAACTATGGTAACCATGTGATGCAGGAGGAAAAACCATTTAATGAAGCTGAGTTATCAAAATTACAGCAAGTTTTGGGCCTTACATCAGGGGAATTGGAAGACGTCATTGATGCTTGCACTTTTACATTTGAGCAGGCAGCAATCCATTCTGTTTCTGCCACAAATCTTGTGGATAGTCTGAAGCTTTCTGGATTATCTTCTTCGGTAATTCACATATTTTCAAGTTTCTACTCATTGTTGAATGGATGAATAACTTCCCAATCGCTTTGTTTTTCTGTGTTTCTTGCATCATGCCTCGTAACATGGTAAAAAATCGTAAATGGATAATTCCAGCTGGCAGTATTTCAAGACTTATGGACAAAAAGTGGACATACATTGGTGACCACATTCAAAGAAAGGTCCTTTGGTGCCCCTGGCAACAGTCGGCTTGTTGATGTTCAGTGGCGAGTTCATGTGCAGGTAGGGTACATACTGATAGTCAAACTTATCTGCTACCTAATTTGAGGTTTTTGAAAGTTTACAGCCAAGGAAAATGATTATGAAGCATTGCATAATCTGGTACAATTTTCTTGTTTTCCAAGTTGCATGCAGTGAGGGTGGAAGGTAGTGACTGTACATTTCTTGTTTGTATTCCTAAAGAGTGGCATCATGCAAGGTTGAAATGTAGTGAAATTTTCAGTCTCACAAAAATATCATTGTTCTAGATGGCCATTGCAGATACCCTTATTTCAGTTAATGTATTCAATTTAGTTGGATATACCTGCTTCCCTTTCAATGTGTACAAGAATGTTCTAGTAATCTCTCTTAGTATATTTGTATTTGTTAGAAAATTGTAATGCTTTATTGTTTTCTTCGGGGCAATCTTCTTTTATGTGAGGTTTTGGATGATATGTATGTTGTTGTAGTAAACGACTTTCAGGTTGCTAGTAGTAATGAAAGACGACAACGCGAGCCCATTGGAATCCTTCAAATGAACTTGTCGACTCCTGAAAAGGTGAGAACTCATGAGCTGAGGCCAGTTTTGGTATTTATTCATTTATGTCCATTTGTATTGCAATTGTGAAGCACACTCGATGCAAAGAGCTTTTACACATGATAGTAAATCTAATTTTCTTGTTAATTTTTTGTGCATGACATGTTTATATCATGTAGAAGAAGACACTCTGTAAGTTTTCATAAAGATAGGAGATGATCCATATAGTAAGAAACATTAAGAGTTTCATTTTTTACAGACATTTAGCTTCTTCTGCTTGAGAAGCCGCAGGTGAAGGATTTCTGTCTCAAGTGAATTACAAAGAATCTACTGACCCTGCGTTATGTAAACTGCACCTGTCCATGGGATTCCTATTCAGTATATATAGCAAGCTCAATATTATATACAGTGCCTGGAAATTGAACCAGCTATGGGATTTTCAATTATAATTCCTTTGTCACAAAAGCAGGCTCAAATACCTCTAGAAATTCTATACCTAAACTTGTCTGATAAACATGACTGGGTTCGTAAACCCATTTTCTGAGGTTATGGAATGTAAAGCACAATATATTGTAAAAATCTTTTAGTGACTGGATTGTCGGCTCTTGAGAGAGTAGTGAAAGTTTACATTCCACCCTCATGGAGGGACATTCCAGATTAAGTCCATAAAATATGAGAAATCCTGTCAGTCGGTCTAATCTCTGTCATTTCAAATCTGTTGTATCTTAATCATGTCTTTGCAATGGGCGGCTTAAAAAGACAGTATTTTTTTGTAGCAACAAATTCCCAGAACCCTTGTTGATCTTCCTAGAAATTGTTAATTTGAACTGTTGAGATTTTGATATTTTAGTTAGAATTCATTTAAGTGACCATGACATACATTTCATCCTTAAAGAATGGAAATATTTTAGAAAGTATAAGTTATGGCACAGTTGTTTTTCAGGCAATAATATTAATGTGTCATCTGTTATAAAGGTAAGTCAGGATAAGCAAATTGTTTTGTCATTGATTAGACTACAGAGGAACCAAAGTACAGAAATAGCTTGCCCCACATATGGTCATCTTTATACGGATCTACCAGTATGGCTGTTCTAAACTTCTAAATTCCTAGTGGGGAAAAATATAGGGCTACATAATTCTGACTATATTGTATATGTTACATTGCCGCCTATCTCTTATGTCTGCAGTGTCTGTAAACTATGAGAGATTTTGGAGATTACATATACTGAACCAGAAGACCTATTAGGGTGTAAAATTGTTACTTTTAAGGGTATGTTTTCAATTATCTTGACTTGTAACTCTGCTGAATGTTGTGTCTCTTACAAGCATTTTCCAAGACTCCTACTTAGGTTGGGCTATTTAAACTTTGAAGCATTTATTCTCTATCATCAGAAACTATGTGCTTAGCCATCACCCTTGAATTTGAATTAAGAACAGTGAAACTTTATGGTGATTTTCAGATAAAGATTTCGAGGATCAGATGTGTAATAGGTAGAAGCCACCAGTTATAAATATTTAATAGATAATAAATATGCCTAGTTACTGGAGCGTAGAATTGATACTCATGAGCATTGAGATCAAACCCTTGTTAGGCAGGGATTAGATCTTTTCAAATTGTATGGCATTTTTAAACTGATCACTTGTTTTCTCTTCTTTGGCCTCTGTTAGAAGGGGCACAACCAACTAAGAAGGTAGATAGAATGTATCATGGAATGCTTCTTGTTACGTCAGCGTTGCTTTAATATATAACTTTTTCGTTATCTTAGATTTTACTATTTGCATTGCTAAATGTACTGGTTATGTTTTTCGAATAGTCTATTGTTATTGTTTGGCTTGCCTTGCACAGGGAAATATTCTTCTGATATATGCCATTTTCCTGATTGTAATCAGGCTATTTACCCTCATTGTACTAGTGCTAAAGTTTTCTCTTACAGTAGGTCTTATTGGCCAACTGTCTAAACCTCTACCTCTATACAGAACTTTTGACAGGGAAATGTTGTTTCATTCTGGTTAGCCAGATATTTTAACAGAAGGAAGGGATCAAATGGATAGGAGCAGCCTGGTCAGCTGGTTCTAAAAGTTTCACAGTTCCCCAATCCACTTCAGAGAATGAACTGGAAAGTGTGGCACGGCTCATTTATTTGAAAAAAGTAGATACCTCGCTAAATAGGAATTCCCTGAAATTTGGCAAGGAAGTGGTCCCCCCATTGATCCAATTTAATTGAGGTTCTGCCACTGAATTGTGCCCAGTGAGTCATCACTTTGGTCTCTCTCATCCTTCTAGACCCCATAAGGATGGATATAGAGTTCCCCTCTTTATCCATAGAGACGCAGATGACATCAGGTGAGTGAGACAGCACACATCCTCCCGTTCTGCTGATAGACATTCCACTTCCATGAGATGTAGGAGTTGTACTCGCTTTCAGCACAGAATGACCTCCCGGCTCAAATCGACCAGGCAGATGCCCATCACTAGATTTCTCTTTTTTGGGGCTTTAGATGTTAGGAGAGTTTCTGCTGACCGCTCCTGGCTTCCTCCCACGGACAGTGAGCCAGGCCCACTCAACTCTAGGCACTTCCCATAGGACGTTATCAGGGTTGTCAATTGGCATTGGTACATTTATAGTGATTGATGAGGATCGGCTGTGCCTTAGAGACACTTTTTACAGTCCAGGTGGGTGAGATGTAGATGTGTTACATCTGTAATGTATGTTGGTTATATATATATATAAAATTGGACAAACATAAATAGAATTAAGAAATAGATTCATATTAACTTTTACAGTCCAATATTAAAAGTTGACTTAATATAATAATTTACAAAACAAAAAATAAAGAAAATAATAATAATGTTTGAGAAGAATAATGTTGTAGTCAATGAATTTGTGAGCATTAGGTGCATCTATAGCGATATGTCCAGTGCATCTATAGCTATATGTTACCTTGTAAGGTTATTGAATCGTAAGAATAAGTGACCTCTGTAAAAATGAAAAACTAAAAAACTAAAAGAAGGTGATCACTATAATAATATAAACCACAACATAGATCCATCTTAACTCCAGATTTATTAAGTGCCGAGAGGGATCGAATGCCTTAAGGTACAAGTCTTTTTTAGAGTGTAAAATTGGAAGAGAAGTTTTCACCTCAAAAGATTTGATCCTTTTTGGCACTTGATAGATATAAAATTAAAATGGATCTATGTTGTACTGACATAGCCCACTCCCTCCTCTACTTCTATTTTTGAGTAGTGCTTCTCTCTCTTCGTGAGTTTATCTTCTCGATTTTTCTTTTCTTACACACTACTGTTATATTCTCTTGTATTTCCTTTTCATGTAGCACTTAGAGCTCATTATGAAACTCATGCATCATGGTTGTAACTTATATTCTCTAGTCCCATTGATCTATTCGTTTAGTCACTTGTAGACATTAATAAAATTATCTCATGTATCTTTGGATGTGCACTGTGATGCAAGATTGGGTTTTAGAGGGCTACTTAAACACAACTAATTTGGTTTTTGAAATGATCCTAAAATTCAAAATCCTCATAGTTGGCATTTTGAAATTTCAAACGAAATGTTTCATTGTTTGTAGCATATGTTCCATATCTAAATACCAATAGTCAATTCTTATAAACAAGTTTTTTTTGTTTCGTTAAGTTCGACTAACAAATGACTCATTTTACTAATGCAGGGCTATAAGACAGCAGGGGAAAAATCGCTCACTTTAGGGCTCTCAAAAACCGAGTTATTCGACTTCTATGAGAAACTTGAGCAGATCCAAGGGCAGTTGGATTCTTTATCCTGAAAAATGTTCATTTACCAAGGCAGTGCATTTGGTAGTTTCATTACACAAGTATACTAATAGTTACGATTTTTTTTAGAATGGTGATAACATTACTTTTATTTAAATGTTAGATTTGTCCATTTTCATTTTTTTTTTACCAAGAGGAGTGAGGTGCTCTACAGTTCAATATGGGGGAGATGTTGTCATGAAATTAGAAAAAATCATGTCGGTTTATAATATAAAAAATTAAAACTTAAAATCAAACCAAAGAGGGATACAATTTCTTGAGTTTAAGATTTAAAAAATAAAAATAAAAATAATTGGATCCTTCTCGGTGTTTGATAAATCCAGGTTTAAGATGAATCTTTTATTTCATTCATCATCATGTATAAAAAAGTGGAACGTTTCTTGTTGGTTAATATATTTGAAATTCATTGAAATATACTTGAGATATCTAACAAAAAGTTTTATGTGGCTTATCTAATTTTGAGCCGACAAAGCTCAGGGCTCAAAATGTAACAAGATGCTTATTATGCATCTACTTGGGAAGATTAGATCTATCTACTTGTAAGAATTTTTTTAACACATGGTTGGTTATGAAAATGTAAGCAAACAAATACTCTTGAACATTGAAAATACCTGTGAGGGTTATGGAAATATCAGTTAATGGCTTGGTTTTCTATAGATATTGATATGATTTTTATAACTCATTAATTTATGTTTGACTACTTTGGGTTGCTTTTCACTTTCGTATTTAAAATTAATTTCTTTCTTTAATCTATCAAGTACTGAGAGGGATAAAACATATCGAATAATAAAACTTCCTGTACTTAATAAATCTGGGTTAAGATGCTTATAAACTGGTTTATTTTATGTTGATTTTTTTTTTCCATTTTTATGTTGAGAATGTCAACTTTTCTTTATTTTAGTGTATTAGCAATAAATTAGTTTACACATTTTAAGATAATAATCCAATTGAAATGCTATTATTTTTAATATTTTGTTTAAATATTTTCATTGACATATGCCACGTAACCATTACACTATTTTACACATTGCATCCATTGGGTTGTAGAAATCATCTGGTTTGTTTGATAAAGCCTCTATTCCCTTTTGGTTTTGGTTTCTGGTTTTTCCTCCTTCCAAATGGTGATGTTACTATGGATAAAATGAATCAAGGCTCTTGATGCTATAGCTAAAAAACTGATATAGTTTGAATTTACTTTTGAATTCAAAGACTTCGGCATTAGAGAGGAATAACATTCAAATAACTTCAGTGAGTGTTTTCTCTGTTCCACAATGAAAAATAATACTAATACTCGATCTACTTTTTTAACAATTAATCATATCAAAAGACAAGATGGTTTAACATTGCATGCAATCAAGTAAGATAATACTACATGCACCCTACGTTTTGAGAATCGAAGCACTCAATGCACTACCTAACATTCCCTTTTGTAGCAAGCTTTGAGAAACAAAACACTTAGCACCTTGATGGTTGATCATAATTCAACTATAGAGACATCATAGTAGTTGTTCTATTTGCGTACAAAGTGATGGAACTAACCCTCATCAATGGCTTGGATCATTGAGGTAGAAAAATATGTAGAAAAATATAAAAAGAAACAATTAATCAAGCTAACATCCTTTATGCCTATGGAAATAAACAAGTTAAACTAATGGAAATTCAGAGGAAAGGTGAACCAAACCTTGGAGGGTCCCTTGTAGAATTGGTAGCTTGGAGGTTGAGCTACAGGAGGAGGATCTAATTGAAAATTCAACCTCTCAATGGTCTTGTATATAAGACAAGTAAAACAATGTTACTATTTTTTATTATTATCAATGGTTAGTTTTCCAAACAATTAGCTCAAAAACCAAATGAAAGTACATTCAAATAATCAATTAATTATTTACGGGGAAAGAAAAACACATCTTTGTATAATCACCAACAAAATTCAATGAACAAAAATGGGGATTTCACCTTGAAGAGTATTGAAGGTGGCTTCCAATGCTCTTTCTTCAGGAGGATTATTTTCTCAAATTGAACACTCTTTCATTTTGGAGCAATTTTAGGGGCATTTTCCCCTTTGAAATGGTCATATGGAGGTGAAAATTTGGCAGTGTAACACTATGAAGGCTCAAGAAAAAGATTATAGTAAGCGAGTAGTCCAATCCTTTGAAGAATTTTTGTAGTGTATAATGCTAACACACTCGAGTTTGTTGAAATGGATGATGGAGGCCTCTACTTACAAGCATTTTTGGAGTCAAAGTGGAGCTTAAATGGTGAAACACTCCCATGCGAATGTAATAACTTTATATATGGCCGATGACTTATCAGTTCAATGGATTTGTGTAATCCCCATATTTTGACTTCAATAACTAAACTACATCATCACCTATTTTGTATTTCATTGCTTATTATATGTTGAACTCATCTAAACTAATAAAATTATATTATTGTTTATTGTATGTGGATACTGGTTTGAATTATATTATGAATGGTTGGTGCGATGCACATGTTAAATAAACTTGCTTGTTTATATTGTTGTTAGTTAGTAACATGGTAATTGCATGAAAATAATTATATGGTTATGCACGATCTTGTGTTTTGGTAAATTGACCTACATGTTAAATGGGCTAAGACAACCATATAATTGTGGTACTAAAGTAGCATTAATGTCATTACATGTTAAATGGGCTAAGACAACCATATAATTGTGCTACTAAAGTAACATTAATGTCATTGACATTTAAAGAATAATAGTGTATGCTATAAGTTATACTTAGGATTTAATTTATGATTTAAGCATTGCCATGAATTGTAGGTAAGTGTGATTTTGACATGCACAACTTGCACGAAGGGTTTATTCAATGACATGAGTCTATGAACAATGGTTGCACAATATGGCTCGATGTACGGTGTTAACTCTAGTTCTATCACGAAGGTTGGTGATATTACCCACCGTGTATCCTTTGAAACTTGGAGTCGTGGGAGGGTCTTGTTAAGCCATGCTCCCTTGGACATGTGATGGCAATTATTAGTTGCATGCTAGGGAAGTTAGGTTGATATAGTCAATGCTTTTGCCTTCAATTATATCTGGAGTTAGATTGATATAGTCAATGCTCTAACATATTGTAGTAGAGGAAATTATAGAATGTGGAAGATGGAAGTAGGTTTGGGAGGAAGCATGATTATGAGTCAATTGAGAATCCTGCTTGGAAATTAGATGTGCCAATCTTATTCCTTACATGGTTCCTACTATGTTTAGAACACTTGTCTAATTCATATAAGATCATCTTTGTGTGACAGTCAATGGGTGTTGAATTATTATAGTTTTCTTGGTAAAGATTTATGGTTGATGCATTTACTTGATTTATCGTTGTGCATGCTTGGTTGTGAACATACATGAACAATGCATTAGAAATAGTAATCGTTTATTATTGGTACATGTGTGAGAAATGTGTATATTAGCTATGCATAAATACCCTGCACATGTACACAATACAATTACTTGATGTATTAATATTACTAAACCATGTTATTAATTACTTAATTAATGGTTTTAATGATTTTGAAAATTATATTGCATACACATAAATACCTAGTATCATTAAATACCTCTTTAATTTTGAGAATTGGTTGGTATGATGAATTAAATGGGTATGGTGGGTTGCCATAATCTTTTGGTGAAAATGTCAAATTTCATTAATAACTTGACCTAAGAAGAAATAGTTTGTATTCTATTTTATCATTAATTAATTAATTATTTTAATTCATATTTTCTATAAATATTTGAATGGAGGGTTGATGGCCTATCAATGAGGGTGGTTGAGGAGACTTAGAGAAAGGTGTATTGGAATTTGATAAATAGGGAGGAGGAAGTAGTGTTGAGGGAGAGGCTTGGACGTTGGAGCTTGTTGAGAGATTGGAAAATCATTGGACAATATTTTCTTGTCACAATTTTCTTAGAGCCATATTGTGCATTGTTATTCTTGGACTCTTTGGCACGAAAGGCTATGAAATCGAAAGGTTTGGAGCTAAGGAGTCGGCTAAGCTTCTAATTAGCAAGGAGGTTTAATTCCACTTTGGGCATGCAAGGAAGCAGAAGATAAAAACTTGTTGCCATTGGAATATTGCTATATTCTTGGACAAATATGGCATTTAAATGGATTTTTTTAGTGAATTATTGCTTAATATATGTTAGATTTGGGTTATTTTAATTATTTATTATCATTATAAACATGTTTATATCATAGATGCGTGGTTGTTTGCATTAAGTAGTTGACCAATATTGTGTACTCAAATAATTGTAATTGCATAAATATACATATAAAGGTACTACCATGCTTCTATTTATGTCCATGTGTAAATTATGATCTATTTTAAAGGAGTAAGGTAAAGGGGCCTTACATACGTGTATCATCTTGCACTATCATCCCATTTGCATAAAACTCTTAATGTTTTTCATGTATCAATATTATAACATTATGTAGCTAACTAATGTCATAAACTTCATTGGAAAGAGTTGCGGGTCTTGGACGAGGAAACCATCATGGTTGAACCATTATGCATATTGGATGGTAGGGTTTGACAACTCAAACGTTGCTTGGTGGACCAGATTAAGGTCCAGTGGGACAAGTATAACTCATGATCTATTACCTAGGAGAATGCAGAGACCACGTGTCGTGATTATCCAAGTGGGAATTATGATAAGTAAGTATGCTTGGGATGTGGTAAAGTACAACATAGTGGTTGACTTCATTGATTTCCACCTGCATAATTCTGCATAGGATGTAACCCCATGCTACTGCTAGGACTAGCTGTTGCATGGACCTAACCCCATGCTATTACACGGGACTACCCAATAGAAGCATAGGAATAATTGCCTTTCTTTCGCTTTGCTCACTCATTTGTCGCTCTTTTGCTTGTTAAAGCATAATTAGATATATAAGAAAGCGTAATTACATAAGAACCAATATGGCCCTTATCTTCTTGGCCTTTGATTTCTCATGAAAAATGGTTATCCCTTGATTTCTATCTACCTCTCCCTTTCCTCTAAAGCCCTTTGATGAGGGCTTTCCAAAATAGTAGTCACTCGATTGCCACTGCTAGGGAGAAGTATGCTAAGTGACACAGATGACAACCAAGGCTGAGGATTGCGTATCTTGATTGCAGGAAGAGGTACGAGGTACGAGTGCTCACTCATTGTGGGTGAGGAACTTTATTTACTCAGGTAAAAGGTTTCATAATATAGTTGCTAAATGTTGCAATTACAAAGCAATAAAAATTATATTTGTTTGTTAAATATTAGATAAAGAATATAATAAATAAATGTTGCAATTATCTAAAAAAAATCCACCGCTAATTGTTGCAATTACCAAACTATAAATTCTATTTGTTTGTTAAATATTAAGTAAAGAATATAATAAATAAATGTTATAATTACCTACAAAAATCTATTATTAATAACTACAATTACCATGTTAATTCTATTTCATGGTTTAATATGATTTCAATTAATAACAATTTATTGCATAAATATGATATTTTCATACATAAGGAATTTTTTCCATTGTAATAATTATATATTACTATATGTTACTAAAATAATTATAATTAATAACTTATACATACTCTTTTATTATAATTACCCAGAATTCCAATTTAAACTTGTATATCAAAATCCTTGAATTGATATTATCTATTAACAAACAACTTACACACGTGAAAATTTACATTAAAAGATTCATATAATTTTAAACTTCTTATTCTAAATAATCTTAAGCCTCGTACCTTACATACGCCTTTAACAATCACTAAGGAACTAGCTCATTATAAGAAGATACTCATATATATGTTATAACACCATAAGAAGATGCTAACATATACATCTTGTATTGTGTATGTTATTGTGACAACACGTTATAGGATATAAGGTTTAACAATCACTAAGGAACTAGCTCATCATAAGAAGATACTCATGTATATATTATAACATCATAAGAAGATGCTAACATATACATCTTGTATTGTGTATGTTATTGTGACAACACGTTATAGGATATAAGGTTTGAATATATAAAGATATCATAACAAATTTTTTAAACTTAATTTAATCTTCTCCTCTTTCATATAATTACAATAGTGTTATAGCTTTCATATAATTACAATAGTATTATAGTAGAGTGATTAAAGAAGAAGGCACTGATTAATTTTTTATTTAAAATATTTTAATTTCTCACCATTTCAAAGTTAAAATTTTGGGTATTTTTAACATATCAAAGTTGCAATATTATAGTAAAAAATTTAAGAGGAAGTTATTTATTTAATTATCATATTTATATATTTTTATTTACAATAGAATGATCAAGGAAGAAGGCATGATCAATTCTTTTTTTTCAGAGAATAGACATGATCAATTCTTTATTTGAAATAGTTTGATTTCCCAATATTTTAGTGCTAAACTTTGGGCATTTTTAATATATCAAAGTTGTAATACCATCCTAAAAAATTAGGAGACAATTTATTTAATTATCATATTTTTATTTTTATATTATAATTGTTTTTTCTTTTCTTTTGAGTAATAGGTTAAATTATAATTGAGGATGGCATATGGTTTCATGTGTAACACTAGATGCTACATGAAGGTACATGGCCTCATTGCTTTATCCTCAATCATAACACAGTATGGGATGCTACCCTTCTTGCAGATATTATTTAGGCTGAAACCAATTTTTGTTCCAATATTATGACTTTAATCTACTTATGATTGGTTAAGAGTTCATGTTCCTCCTACATAAAGAAATAGGTTAGCATTCCAAAACCCAAAGATATCTGACATGAGTGGAAGTTTGCCCCACTATAAATCACCAATAGGTTATTACAAGTGGCTAAATTTTATCTGTAAAAAATGATGCACCTACACGTCAAAGCCTTGAGATTATATCAATAAAAATAGATTGATAACCTTAAATATTGTAATTTCTTAAAAAAATTAACACTTCTAATATAACATAGAAGTGTTTATTTCTATATTCTACCTCATGCTTCAAAACATTATTAATGATCGTGACCATCATATTAATGCTCAATCATGTATGAACTTGATATGATAGTTTAACAAGTTAACTTTCTTTTTTTTCCTCGTGGAAAAAATCGTAATTTTACTACCACAAATAAAATTACATTATATATATATATGCTTGAGGGCATATATTCCTGATAAAGACAAGTCAAAATCTTGTTGATCCAAAAAAATACGTATGAGCCTAAGTATACTTTGTAATAAGCATGTACAAGGATGCTAATAGTAGTCACATAGATATACTATCTGTCACATGCTTCAAAGTATTGTCAAAAGAGCTTGTGAAAAGTAAGTTGATATATAAAACAAAAATCAGATTTGTTGCCCCTCTAGATTCTCGAGACCCTCATGGAAGGGCCTGTGATAATACTCAAAATGTTCACCATTAACCGATTCTGACATGTGCCATTGTCCCTGAGCTAGCTGAAGACCCTCTTTAGAAAGGGAATCTGCTTCTTGGCTGTGTTCCCTCTAGATATGATGAACAGAGCATGTGTCAAAATTCCTTTTAATGGATAAAACTTCATCCAATAATTATAACAATTCTAGGTTGTGGCAGCATTGAACTTCATTTACCCAACTAATGACCACCATAGAGTCCCCAAATATTTGGATATTCTTGCAACCTTTCTCCAAAGAAAAAAGTAAAAGAATTTAAGTTACAAGAGCTCAACAAAGTTTTTTGATCCTTTCACCAATCCGATTTTCAGTTTTAAAAATTGAGAGTCCGATATATATAAAACACTTTCCCCCACAAGTAGGAGGATCTCCCTATTTAGCCCCATCGAAAAAACCCCAAGGCTGAAGTTTGTTGATATTCGCCTCTTTAATGACTAATATTTCAAACCCCCTTTTCTTGAGGAAAAAGGAGAGAATTGCAATCTCTTTCACCACTATTAGATCAGGAGTTAACAGTTTGTCTTGAAAAATAAAGTTCTTCCTAGAGAGCCAAAGTCCTCAACTTATGATTAGGGGGAGCGCTTTGAAGGGACGATTAACATAATTGCGAAACCATCTTTTTAGAGTGTCCTCCACATTATTTCCTTTCCACAAGAATTCTTGCACCAAAAGCTTTGCGCTTTCTCGCCATACCTCCTTTGAGAAAGAACCAAAAAGAAAAATGTGGTCTACATTCTCCAAATTAGCCTTACATAAGGGGCACCAACCAGGACTTGCTTTCAGTGTCTTTTGTAATTTATCCTAAGTTGGAACCTTATTTTACAGCACACACCAGATTAGTAACTTGGATTTAGATGGCATTTGGGTTTCCATAAACATTTCCACCACCATTAGGATTCTTTGATGACTAATTCATTGTTGAGCTTAATATAGCCCTTTTGGGGGGTATATGCACTAGACAAATTCTTATCCCAAATTAATTCATCGTCCCTATCAGAAATCCTGATGTGAGAGTGATCGAGTGCCTAGATATAATTAATCCATACCTTGGCATCTTCTTCGACTAGTCTAAGTTGTCCAGTTGAGAACCACCCTTGATGTCATAGATTCATGGAAGTGGGATCTGCACCTAATGGAGATGAAAGACACCCTAATCATGAAAAGTGTTGAGCACTACCTATGGCAGGAGGTGTGTTCTCCCACTACCCAGCCACAGGTCCAAGCCTAATCAAAATTTTCGACCATTACCAACTTGCCAAGCTAGATTGTTTGCAATAAAATCAAAAGAGTGCAAGATAGCCTTCCAGATAATAGAAATGTTGGCCTACCTTTTGTTTGAGGAATGAATCTCGTCTTCTAAAGAGGCAGGAGCAATGTATTTTTGAGAGATAACATCAGTCCAAAGACTTTGGGAAGAAATCAATCTCCAACTCCTTTGGCCACGAGAGCTTTTGAGAACAAAAAGATGATCTTTAATCCCCATCCACCCAAAGCTTTGGGAGTATCAATCCTTTCCCATCGTACCCAAGGATGGACTTGGTGTTCCAATCTAGGCAAGTGTCATCGAGTAGACTAGAATTGTTCCCAACACCGATTTTACTAATACCAATCTTCCAGCTCTTGAAATCCACTTATGGCTCCATGATTGCAGTCTTTTTCCAAGTTTTGTAATTAACCACATACAATCCTCCTTTCTGTAATCGTTTGGCTTTAAGTGGAAACCTAGATATTTGAGTCCAACATCGAAACCTGACTTCATGAATGGAAAATTAGAGAGAAACATATTTCTTCCTCTTCTTCCAAATTAAGTCAAGAAAAATAATATTTCTTGTCATTTATTATGATACATGTGACACGACTAAATAATTCCAATATGCTTACCAGCTTATCCATGTCTTGCCTGGATCAATCACTAAAAATTAAGTCGGATATCATCGGAAAATAAAAAGTGTGAGATATGCAAGATGTGGGAAATATGTATACTGATGAAGCTCCCAGACCTCTTTGCATCCCCTAGAGACCTGCTAAGTCCTTCTGCTACCAAGAGAAACAACATAGGTGATAAAGGACAACCTTGACGAAGACGTTTCTCTGCGTGAAAGAAGGGGGATGCTACTCCATTTATCATCACTGCCAAGGAGATCGAAAGGATGCAACTCATGACCCAATTTATAAAGGGAACTTCAAATCCCAGATGAGTTAGGAGAAGACGAATGTAAATCCAATTGACGCGTTCATAGGATTTAGAGAGATCGATTTTGACCACAATCCCCTTAATTTTTTTGGTCTTTATGCTGTGGAGTCCTTCCTGAGAAACTCCAATGGCTTCATGGATCTGTCTACCTTCAAGAAAACCAAATTGTTCATAGGAGATTGATTTCGAAAAAATCTCCTTTAATCTTCTTGTGATTATTTTAGCCACCACCTTGTAAATTCAATACATAAAGAAAACAACCTTAAATAATCAAAGGTTTGTGGATTTTATGATTTAGGAATGAGGGTAATAAAAGTAGAGTTAAAAGGGGTATGAATCCTTCCCGTGAATCGATATTCTTCCACTACTTTTAGTAGGTCCTACCCCAAAATATCAAAGAAACCCAAGTTGAATTCCACTGGCCACCTGTCTAGCAACCTCTACCATTAGACCAAGATTGTTCTCCTCATTTACAAAGATGGGGAATAATTGTGCTATTCTAAAAATTTCTGCTATAGAAGTTCCTTTCCGAGCTTTAAACAAATTATTTAAATGTTCTTTTCCCATATTAGCAAGGCCCTCAAAAGAAGAGACTATACCGCCATATTGGTCTCGAAGACTCCATATAGTGTTAGTCATCTTTCTTCCCTTAGCATAGGATTGGAAGAATTTAGTATTTTCATCACCACAATTCAGCCAGAGAGATCTACTCTTAAGCCTCCATTCTGCCTCTTTAGTTGCCAAAAGATTCTAGCACCTTCCTTCAAAGTTCGCAAGGTGTTCCTTAGAATTCGTCGATATGTAGCCCCACCCTCTGAGTTGTATACTTCCTAAAGAGAAGCTTCCTTTTCCTTTAATTCCCTTTTGTCTCTCTCTTTTTTCTGTCTAGCCCAACCAATGGTAGCTTGTTTTACTGTTTTGAGGTTTGTTGCAAATTAAGCTGTAGCTGACCGAGGAGCGTTGTGATCATGAGGGATCCACGGGCTTTTGACAATCTCTTGATAATAATAATATTTTAGCCACTCATGATTGAATTTGAAGGGGATGCCTGGTTTATGACCCCTACCTTTTATTAGTCCCTGCCAAGGCAAGGAATATAGTGATCAGTTGGTCATAAACAAGTTTGACTTTTATATTAATATACAAACAATTATAATGTTTTTCAAAGTTTTGTAATATTTATATATTATTAAACTTAATATTTTGAAAATATAAATTATTTGTAGAATTTTTAAAATTTGTTATTTCTATTTTATGATTGGCTAAAATCTATGAAGTGACAAATTACCCGTGCTCGGATGTGAAATTGTTTAAACAAAATATTAATTTAAATTTTAAAAATTCAATATTTTTTCTTAGCTTGACAAGTAGTCTTTGTACTAGAGGTTACATTAATGATAATATCTATTATCTTTTTTTGTATAATGTGTTATTGATAATAAGTACACAAGTGTCATTCCTTATTATTACATGTCTTCTCATTTATTTTTTTCCGCGGAAAATGCCAACACCTGCTATTCTGAAAGAATCAAGGTATGGCCAGATTTACAATCGTTACATAGAAAGTTGGCTCCCAAGGAGCAGGTGTCACAAAGCAAGATTCTTGCTTCTGGTAATCTCCTAGCCTTTTGAACCTGGGCCGCTTTCTCCTTTCCATCACACGAGGAAAGGTGTTTCTTTTGCGGAGAAAATGCCACTTGTGCCCTATAAGGCAGTTGGTAGTTCTCCACAATGTGGCCATACGCATGGCATCTACAACACCATAATGGCACACTTCATAGTCCAAACACTAAACATGTGTTGTGAGGAACCTGCAACAATTAATTCATGAAAATGCACGAGATAACAGAAATAACAGAACTCTGAATCGATTTATTGATTGCAGGCCACTTTGAGGGGGCAAGCTCAATACAAATAACTTCACGGTGCCTTCATTGGCCTCAACACGCACTTATATACTAAGTCTATGCCCACTAATATGGGTCAATACCATGGAACATATAATACTACGTGATGACTTACAAAGCATATGCGTCCAATACTATGGGTCAATACCATGGGCTAATACAAACTATGGATCAACAAATACTACGAGACGACTTACAAAGCATATGTGTCCAACAACAATATACTAACAAAGTAAAGAGAATGGTAGACACAGGTTCCTAACATTCCCTCTCCCTTAAAAAAAACTTTGTCCTCAAAGCTTTAGATGTGGAAATTGATGTGGAATCTGAATGAGTGGTTCCCCTGTAGCATCCTCTGGTTGCATTCCGTGCCACTGAATTAATACCTCTGTGATAGATTGGGAGAGCAGCTGAAGCCTTTTGATTTTTAGGGAGGATTGCTTGGAAGGATGTAGATGAAGAAGAACCATATCACCTGCTTGAAAAGTGCGCTCAGAATGGTGTTGATCGGCTTGTCGTTTCATTCAAATTCTTGTCATGTGAAGATTGTCCTGCAAAATGAGAAGAATCTGATCGCGGTTTCGAAGAACCGAGTCAATTGCCTGAACTGATGAACTGCTGAGGGTGTATGGAAGAAGAACTGGCGGTGCCTGACCATAGATTGCTTCATATGGAGTCATTTTAGATGTGGTAGTGTACCACCGTAGCGCTTCAAGAAAACCCATAGAAATATCTATCCAATCTGTGTAGGGATGGGAAAGGGTTCAAGCAATCCCGGAAGGATTGTCGTTTCACCCTTGTTGACCTAGAAAGTATCACATTCAACCACCATCTGTGGAGTTGTCATTTTCAGTCCCTGCCAAAAGAAGTTACATTGTTCCCGGTCATACGTTTTGAGGAACCCAAAGTGCCCAGTTCACAGTGATGTTCGGTGAATAAATCATTATAACTATGTGATTTCCTAACATTCTAATTTTACTATTAACTATTTCTCAAAGAAACCTTGATTAATTTTTCTGTGTTATCACAGATGATTGACGACCCGGACCTCGACTTTTTTGCAATTTTTTTGGGCATGTTCATCTTTGTTTAATGGGTGCCTACCACTATGTGATAGTTGATCCCAAGTATGAGGCAAGTTTATAATAACCCGAATATTATCATGGTATTAAATTGTGATATCTCTAAACACAATAAGGGATAGCAAAAGACGTGGTGTTTACATCATGTTATGCCATTTTCTTGAAAATTATGTTTACAGTTTACAAAACGTGGAATATGATAGTCCTCGATCTGATTTGATTTTGCATGCAACTAACTTTTATGAAGTAAAAGTCCCCGTTGTTGATTATAGATATTTTGCCTAGTTAGAAACCATATTTCTGAAAATTTTGTCATACATTAAAAAAATGGTAATGCAATAGTAATAGAAAAAGTCAAATTTGTTATTGGTGCTTATGTCATAGTCTTTCTTGGGCAGAAAAATTTACTGTATTATGTTTTGTTATCCAATTAAATTTTGACTTAATATCTTATGGCATTGCTTTCTATTAAAAATTTTGATGATTAAATCATGCATAGGCTTATAGGGAGATGTGTTCAGCTATTTCCTTTCATGATATTTATGGAAACTTCTTTCATTCACTAGTTAGTGAGTAATTTGTGTTGTGGATTGCAATTATAGTTTTTTTCTTTTTAAGATTCTTCTAATACTTTGATATTTAATTATTTTTGTTATATTTTTCAAATTAGAAAATGATTTATAATTCAATTAAAGTAATGTGTTGTTCATTGTAATTATAGTTTTTTTTCTTGAAAATACTCTTTTAATACTTAATTCTTTTTGTTATGTTTATCAAATTTGGAAATTATTTATCATTAAATTAATGATTTTTTTTGTTATGTTTATATTTGGAAATTATTTATCTTAATTAATGACCCATTTGCATTAAAATTATATTGGAATTTTTTTTTAAGAAATGCAAACTAGAAACAAGGATATTGTTTTTACACCATTAAAGTGAAGGAAGGAATTAAAACCTAAATTCTTTCAACAAAAGAGACAATTTTTATGGTTAAATTCATAATATAAGTTTATTTTCTCATTTTATGATATAGGTAACTTGGTCTCTTGTTTTAAATCAAGATCAACAAGGTATGATTTTTCAACAAGGTATAATTTTTTTTATATCAAATAGAAAATAAACATAATGTTAGTATTTACAATGTGGTCTAATAAGTTGTACATATGGAGGTCCATCTTTGTCAACCAACATAGATCCATCTTAAACCCGGATCTATCAAGCGTTGAGAGGGATCCAATATTTTGATGTGCAATTTTTTTCTATCTTAAAATTTTTACATGCTAGAAAAAAACTATACCTCAAGAAATTATTTTATGAGATAGACATAATTTTTTTAATTTTTATTTTTGATAACATAACCTTATGTTAAGCTACTTTTTTATTTTTATTTCGTTGATTGAATATATTTTTCGATTGTGCGGAGATTATATAATATAAATATATCAAAAAAGACATGACTTTTTAATTTAGGTTGACATGATTTTTTTGCTTTTTTATATTTTGTTAGGAACATTAGTAACGCATCTCCCTTATATTGGGCTTTAGAGCACCTCGCTCCTCTCAGTGCAATTATATTGTTGTACTAGTCTAAGTTCATCTTTATCAAATCCACTCTTGTGATGGTTGACCTTTAGGCTAATTATCATTTGGATCTCATTCCTAGAGCGATAGTTATTTATAAGGTTGCTACCATTTGGAGATTTAATGCTTGGACTCTCTTTTGTTAACTTAATATGCTATTTTTTTTGCAATAAATGGTGCCATTGGAAAATAAATATACATGTTGTGCTAGCACCTAGGGATCTTATGTCTATGTGATGCAAGGAAGAACTTATAATGAAAGGTGACAAGGCATGTCCATCATTTGTGAGGTGTGAAGCATATGATTAAGTGTATTGACATCTGTAAAGGTTAACATGCTTTGTATAAATTGGATTGGGATAGATTAAATTCCTTACAATTAAAGGGTTTTGAAAGAAAGGAGTTGACAATCTACACATCATTTGTTGGATTACTTTTAAAGCAAAGAGGTTTTTGTATAGTATTATGCGTCGTTCTGTAAAATGAAGCAATGCTTATTGTGGGTAAGAAGCCATAATTTAAGAACTCATTGTCACGTTTAGCAATTAAATGTTAGTGTCAAATTTTATAAATTATTTGTGAATGATTTTTAGGTGAAGTTAAATTTATTAAAACACGGCTTTTAGAAACAAATATATGCAAAGACTTGAATCTTGTAGTGGAGATCTTTATGGCTATAAAACATATTAAAAAAAGAGAAGATCTTTAATCTCTATTAAACAAGGGCAATCATGTGATGGTGGAATCTCATATGCCCACTCGACCACCCACCTATAAACAATTACAGGGTTAAATTGTTAGCCCAATGGTGGTCATAATCTTGGAAACAAAAAAACATTAGAGATCATGGAAAACATATGAGCAGTATTGCTTTAAATGACCTTCAAATAGGGATCCAAATGGAAATATACACTTGAATTTAGATGTTTTGACCCCATTGTTTCCAAATGAATCTCAATAAGCCCCTTGCATTCCTGGGAAATGTGTGAAGGCAAACTTATATAAAGGTGAAGTTACAAATGAGATAAACATGTTCATCTTCAAAAAAGCAAATTGTTCCTTGGGAATTTATGAAGACAAGCTTATAAAAAGGTGAAGTTACAAATGAGAGCAACATGTTCATCATCAAAAAAGCAAATTGTTGATTAATGTTGGTGCCCAAAATGTATATTTGCATTACATAATTTCATTCAAAGTATGGCATATAAAGTTCCAAGTGCATGTGTAAATGTGGCTTTTAGACACATCTTTGTAATTGTCAATAGTTTGATAGTAAGATTGAAATTGTCAGGGTCATCCCCCACCCTTTCTATTTAGAGTGTACTTTGTAGTTAGTTGATTAATGCAGGAGGCCATCTTCTTTGAATAAGGCCCACTAGGTAGTTGGGGTGTGGTAACTTAATGTAAAACGATCATCTTCATTAAATAAGGCCCAATAGGTAGTTTGTACTTGTTAATGATTGAGACTACAAGTGGCCAAGTTTTGGGTAGTGATAAACTATTTATGGAGATATGAAGCAAGGTTTTTTCAAAGTATGTCCATTGTGGTAAAACTCTATTTATTTGGAGGTTTCTCCCTTGAAGATTCCTTTTAAACATATTTGATATTTTTGCGCGTTTTATACTTTTGTTCTTCCTATTTTCTACTTTTTTATGGTTATATTTTGTATAATATTGCTAATAATTCATTATTCTACTATAGAGGTACACTATAAGTGATATTAAATCTCCTTCATGTGTTGACACACATCCAAGTTTTAAACAATAATTTTTAGGATAGAGATATGTTCTCCATGTTTAAACACAAAGATATGTTGATAAAATAGGCACTAGAAACATACACACATGGAATACAAGTGGGGTCACCTAGTTGGATGCCGTTGTACACCTTTGTTGATACTTGGTGAGGAGTATTGCATTAGATAGAATCTTCTAATGGACTAGATCTTCTTCGTACCCTTGGCTATATAAAAAAATTACTAGGCATACTCGTAACCAAAATCCTGTCAACCATCTATTGCTATAGTATATTAAGAACATTTTGGGGAGATCACTCACACATCCCAAGGAATTGAGTTGTACAACTAAGGGTGTGGTTGAGTTGTACAAACACCCAAGGGAATTGTTAAATGAGTGTTCACTGACCCACTAGGAGGAATGGAAGCTGTTAGAAGGTATGGGACAGATGGTAGCATTTGCACTCCACCACTAGTTGTTGGTTATGGGACAACTACCCCTAAAATTGTGGCATTATCCCCCAAGTGGGTGGAAGTGAGCAGGCAGCTCATTAATGACCAGTTAACCACTAAAAGGCCTAGGCATCCTACATAAGGCAATTCGAATTGGGCAGGCAACCCTTACAATATTTTCTGCAGAAATATTCCTCAAGTGCATTAGGTGATCACTGAGAGATTCGAATAAGGAGGCTATGTGAGAGTGCAACTGTAAGTCTGCTAATTATACTGAGAAGGAAAACCAGAGGTGTTGGTGTAGGTCTCTTTGACTGCTGAGTCTTAATGACTGGACAATCTACATTCTATTGCAAGCTGATGTACTAAGGCTTCTACAGAATCTTCCTCCTGGTGGTTCAGTGAACATGAATGGAGACTGGTGGATGGTTTATAACATCAACTTCACCAATGAATGAAAACTATATCTATTTGTTCAACCTTTTAACATGTTTTCGACTGAAATTGGAAACTTGTCTTTCTACAAATATTTTTTGGTTTTGTCAATGATATGCATAATGAGTTCATTATGTGAATCCTTTTTTCTGGATAGGTTTGGATTCAAAACATGTATCTTTCATAGCTTGTTATATCTATCCGAGATTTATGAACAATTATTAGAATTTATTTTAAAACTTTGATCAAATTTGAACCATGATTGATTAGGAAAACTACCACTCAAATACTTTCTTATTTATGATGCATTGGCATATTTCTACAACCCATTCTCCCAAAATATCATAGTTGAAACGATTGTATTTAGGAACCACGAAATGAAAACCGTCAAACTCTGCATGGTAGCAGAATCAAACAAATGCAACTATATGGTACAATTTCTAAACAATTTCCACAAATATAGTCAGAAGAATTATGATTTATAATTCTATATAATTTGTCCAGTAGGTAAAGACTTCATACACAAAATTAAGTCAGTTCAAGCTCAGGGTTCGGATAACCATGCAATTAACTAACAATAAGGAATGTTATTCTTCCCTTAGCAACACTTAGCAGGTTCAAAAAATACAAGGTTCAAGGACCCCATGCTCAAAGACAAATACATGGTTTCACACTGGAACTCAAACTTGCCTCCAAATATTTGTTCTACTTTTCCCACAGTAAGTAGTCAACCAATGGAAGGGTCACTAAGTTGGGGAAGGAATTCAGACATAGTAGATTCCAAAGGATTTACACCACTAGTTCTAATGTTGGATTTTGTACTATTTGTTTGCGAGATAAACATGGGAGCACTCCTCTATTGGAGGCAATTACAGGAAAGCACATGTCAGTTAAAAAATTGCTCTACAAAAAATGGTGCAAGATTTTATCCAGAGAGTGAAGGAAACTTCTTGTGCTTAGAAGCTCAGAGAAATGACTTAGATGCAATGATGGATTTGTTTAAGTATGTAGTATACATCAATTCTACTAACGAATAAGGCCTTACAACCCTCCATGTGACCATAATGTAGGAATGTCCTAAGACTATGAACTTCCTCCTCCACAATGGTGCAGACATCGACAAGCTTGATGCTAAAAGACCAAACTCCCAGAACCCTCATAAAAACTAATCAACAATTTTTTGCAGCAATGAAGGACCCATGCAAAACTTTTGAATTTGATCACAAACTTCAAATTCTAGAGAGAAATGTGAGGGGCAAAGGCAACATACAATCATGGGGGGATAGTAGTTGCACAAAATTTTCTTCAAGAAGTGTTTGCATACCAAGGTTGAATTCTACAATACCAAATTGCAATATACATTCCAGAACAGGAGGAAATAGAAGTTATAGCAATTTTGAAGTCACGGGATTGGGACTTGATAAAAGTTAGTCATATTGTAGATCAGAAGCAAGAAGTTTTGGGC
This sequence comes from Larix kaempferi, assembly GCA_027924585.1. Lineage (NCBI taxonomy): Eukaryota > Viridiplantae > Streptophyta > Pinopsida > Pinales > Pinaceae > Larix > Larix kaempferi. The sequence goes on from BSBM01000017.1 coordinate 34,003,459, forward strand.
CCAATCCTTGTAGATTGGTACTACTCCTCCTTAGACACATATTGTTAGAGGTGACACAGGACTTAGATCGAACCATTCTAAAATCGATGGTTGTTCCTCAGAAAATCAATCACAAACATCTTGAGTACACCGAGCTATGTGACATTCCTCGCAGGTTGATAGCTTTTAGGGATAGAGGAGGTAGCAGCAGGGCATTGACATAGTCAAAACCTATCAAAATACCATCTCAACTAAAGTTTGTGCTGAAGCTCTTTCCCATATTTATAGAAATGTTGTATCGCCTCAAAGAAAAAGCAATGGAGACTCACAAGATCAAGAAGTGCACAATTTTCAAAGTGGTGACCGCACACTTGTGGAGGTGTAGAAATGTTGAATCACCTCAAAGAAAAAGAAATGGAGACTCGCAATATCAAGAAGTGCACGAGTTTCGAAGTGGTGACCCCACACCTTTGGAGGGCAAGAAGCCTGGTGCTGGAAATGCAAAGTGACGAAGTCTCGACTGTGGTGTTCTTGGTGTAAGTTAGGTCCATAATGGAGCCCCCATTGCTATAGATTACACAGGCAATACCGTAGTCCCCAGGCATGCAAGAGCAATAGTGAAGGAACCCCAAGATGAGTCGTTTTTTACCATAATGCACAGGATACAACAAGGTTTGTCCAGAATAAGCAATGATTATGTCTTGTCTGTGATAGACTGGTTGGAAGTCCATAAGGGTGTCCCCTATAGAGTGAAAAAAAATTCTATGTTTGCATGGTGGAGGTTGGGGTTAGAATATGCACAATATTCATGGAGGAATATGCTCCATATGAGCCTTATGACGAGCTATTGCATCGGACTGGTAATGTTGCTTCCAAACCCCAACCAAAAGAATGGTGAGGTGGCGGTCTCAACATTGCCATTGCTCTCCATCCTCGTCATTCCACCTCTAATTTAATGGTGAAGGTGGCGGTCTCAACGTTGTCATTGCTCTCCAACCTCGTCATCCCACCTCTAATTTAGAAACTTATTTTTCTTGTGTATGTTGAATTTAGACCTATCATATATACAAATGAGTTATATATATAAATGGATTATACATTGACCTGTCATTATATAACTCATTTAATTACATGTCAATGTATAACTAACTGTTATCCCATACTAAAGTTAAGTTAATGTTGCTAGGGATATTGTTTCTATCTATTTTATTCAATGGATATAATTATAATCTTGATGAATAGTTTGATTTTCATTAATGAAAAATCAAAATTTAGGTTACAATTATATAAACTCAATTAGTGTATTTTATTTATTTTTTATGCTTTAATTAATCATTAATAATCTTTGAATAAATATTTCATTCTTGTAAAATGTTATTTAATGAAATATCAAATTTTAAATTTTAAAATAATGTTTATTAATTTAGTATTAAATATGTATATAAAATAATAACATTTTAAAAAATAAAATTATATTTAAACATATATATTTTATTGTTGATTATTTAATTATTAATTACTAAATAAATGTATTTTTTATCATTAATTTTTATTTTGAATTTATCGATTTTTTTTTAAATTATTAAAGTTTATTTAAATTTTAAATAATTATGTTTTTAATTTCGAATTTATTAAAAGAAAAAACTAAGCTGCATGTAACTCTTGTTTTTTATTAATTTATCTTTAATGTAAGATTCATCCTTTTATTTTTTATTACATTTAATGTTATATTTATTAATTTATTTAAATCAATAATTTAAGTGTAAGATTCTTGTGATATTTTTTTATTAATTTATTTAAATCAATATATTTAGAATTTTAGTGTGACATGTATTAGTTTATTTAAATCAATAATTTAAGTGTAAGATTCTTGCGACAATTTTAATAACAAAATCTATTTCACATTTAATAATATGTAAAATAATAATAGAGACCAAGATAAAGCTAATTATATAGACATAATATTAGTTGAAGATAGAGGGGTAGACTTTTTTATAAATCTATAAAACTTAGGTTTCATCTGCTTACAATTTTATTAAAGTAAAAATAAATTTAATGTGTAATCTTAATAAGTACATTATTATAATTTTATGATGGTTTTTTAATATTTATATTTATATTAGTATTAATAAAAATTAAATTATGTAAAAATTATACATGTGGCTTGGAAAATGAAGATATTAAATGTTATTTTTTTTATTGCTTTTTTTATACCCAATTTTATGTTGCTTGAGTATATTTGAGTATATAAAGACACTAAATATTATATTTTTGAGTATATAAAGACACCAAATATTATGTTTTTGATTGCGTCTTTATACCCAATTTTCTAAATGAGCATTGATGAAATGATCCATTTTACTTGTGATTTTGAAGCCTATTTTTGAAGACATTCTGAAATATATGGCATTGTTCCAAGAGGTATCTTTTCATCATGTCTTCCGGGAGAGCAACCAGACCACAGACTCTTTATCAAAGTTGGGGATCCATGTGGCTGAGAGTATGTGACGTACTTGGGATGGACATGGTGTTTCTGAGTCTGAGCATGGACTGCAAAATCAACCTATTTTAGGGTTATCTTTTTGTTTTATGTTCATTAGAACTCTGGTTCATGATTCTATATTGTTCATCTATATGTTTTTTGTATGCTCAGACATTGCTTTTAGCATAGCTATTTACTGGTTCAGTTTTGATTGATCTTCCTTCTTCTTGATTTTTTTGGGAAGACTTCCAATGAAGTTTATGTAAGACAGGCTACGGCCATTTTTTACAATGTGGTTCATTAATGAAATGGATTAGGCTTTTTTTTCCATGGAAAAAAAATAATATCCTTTTGAATGGTTCCTTGTACCTATACTATGGGGAATTTTTCGGGAACAAAAGTGCGTCACCTTCTAATTTTTGTTGTTCTCTCTCCCAACCATCTATGAAATATTTTTCATAATATTTTGTTACTATTTTGGGAAAGGTAAAAGTGGTAATGTGTCTATTAGATGTTGATCACCTATGACAACTAGTGGTGGAGCATTAATGTGGGCTCTTTACACTCTAACTTTGGTTTCACTATACTAATTTAGAATCGATTCTAGTTACAACTATCATCTCAATGATGTAAGGAGCAGATGAGGAAATCCAAGATTTACCATCAAGTTGGGGTGTTAGGTTCGTGAGAGAAGGAGATGACAAAAAAATTTGTTACATGGAAAGCATGATGAGCCCCCTACAAGCTTATTGTTAGTAAGATTCCTTATGTACCTTTTTTCATCTTCAAGGGGCCTTAGTCTAAGAAGAGAAGAGTATAATATGGATAGAAATCCTAGCCATGGGATATGCCACTATAATAGTAAGATTTGCAATTATTATGGATGTCGCAATGATACCAACCACAAGTCAAAGATGACCCATAGGGCATGCCACTAAAATTGTTAGCAATGTTAGTGCAAAAGTGAAGAAGGATGCTAGCACATAAACCCAAGGACGTGAAAAGTTTTTGCTGCGAGCAATACCTTATCAATTATTTCACAATTGTGATGCAAGTGGGGTTATTCACAATGCACACGCTCAACACAATTATAAGGATACGATACATGTGGATTGAAATTCAAATCATGTGACATGCCATTGTAGTATTAAGACTTTAAATTATTATGGAGCACATGGGTCCATAAGTTATGAAGGGCTCTTGTCTATCTATGGATGGTCCAAATCACACAATGATGACCCAAATTAAAATACTACCATTGCATGTACTTGAGGATTTATGTCATCATTACACCAAGTCAAGGCATTGTGATATGATTTTATTTTGAGCTTGGCTCAAGGCCATTAGCCTTGATGATTTTGATAAGTTTGAGATATGTTATGGATTGAAACGCTTTTCACAATATGGAAGGATACAAATCATGTGTTATTTAAGAAAGAAACTCATAATACCAAATTTAATTGGTCTGATAATTTTTGTTTAATGTTGAATTTATTGTTGCAAATTCAAGTACATGTGGAAAATTTCTGACTAGATGTTGATCACCGTCCTTCTTTGAGCTTTACCTGCTAAGTTCTATACAAATAGGGGATGCAATTGCTATTATATTTTATTAAATTTGGTGTGCCGCTGCACACATTACTTGATACCAAGTGCTTGATGAGCTTGTTGATCCATATCTAGTAACAGACCTAGAGCTAGTCACACATTAAGTTTTTCTTGTTTATTAAGCACTACCACCATTTGAATTTGTTTTTCTAGTTGATCCACAAATGGTAAAGGTAAAGGGTGGTTTCCCTTATGCTATGAGTTAATGCCCACCGAACCAATCTTGATCCCATTTAGCTATGCCATCTTATTGATCGAGGTAGTCAACAAGGAAACCTAGAATCCCTAATCAAGCTAGAAACTAGATTCACGAGAGAAGATAAATGTAATAAAGCTACTTGTGTGGTAGGCATAATAAGCCCCTTGTTCCTGAATTGTTGATAAGATGCCTTGCGTATTGTTGGCCATCTTTAAGGCACTAGATATCCAAGAGGAGTTGAAGGAGGGGAGAGTATAAATGTGTAAATAAATCATAATATGGGATATGCCACTATGGTAATAAGTGATGTAATTATTATGGATTTTATGTAAAAAGAACAAACACAAACCAAAGATTGTGCACAAGACACGATATTGAAATTATCGACAATGTTAGTATTTGAATGAGAAAGGATGCTAGCAATATCAACCTAGGGACTTGATCCCAAAGCCAACTTTTGGGTTATCAAATAATTTGGTGTCCATAAAGAGTTGCAAGTCACCTGGGTCTCACAATGGTTAAAGATGAAATTATTTACAACACACACAACACACCACATTTAAAAGTATAGTATGAACAAAATGGAATTAAATTGAATCATACAACATAACAATGTCGTAGTAGGATTTGTGATTATTATGGAAAACTAGGGTTTCTAGTTATGAAGTACCGTGGGTCTACATCTTGTTGACCCATAATCAAATGTTATGACCACATGTGCTTGAGGAATTATGTCGTAATTATTGCACTTTATCAAACCATTATAAATCTTTTTATTTTTCACCGGGTCAAGTGATTGGTCTTTATGATTTTTCATTAGATGATTTTAATGGAGGAGTTTGTGCCTTTATTACCCCATTTAGTTTGGATTTATGACACTTTAATTTTTGTATAGACTCTTTTAATTTTGTAGATGTGGCAATAGTGATATTAACTTTCCATCCATTTTTGCAAGAGACATGAGATTTTACCACTCTTTTTAACTTTTGACACATTGTAGCCACCTTACATCCAAAGTGTTTATCACACTTTGATTTGGTTTTTGGGAAGAGTATTTTCTATGTTTGACACATGCTAACATTAATAGTAATTTGTCATACACTTTTATTATATATATATATATATAATTTATTTTTTATGTTGTACACATATTAATAGTCATAGTAATTTGTCATTCATATATATATATATAACAAGTAATTTGTCATATACTTTTTGGTATGTATATAATAATAATTGAACAAATGAAAGTAGAACTAGGGTTTACAATAACAACAAAATATTGAACAATTACTCCAAATATATATATATATATATAGATAGATAGAGAGAGAGAGAGAGAGAGAGAGAGCGCAATTGAGTAATTTTTTTTTGTAATAACAACAAAATATTTATATTAAAATGACTATGGTCAAACTGTACAACTAGGGTTTACAAAATTGGAGGTAAGTTTAATAACCTTACCCCTATGTTTTCCATTATTAATATTCCATTCAGTTAAAAAAAATAACTAAATTATTTATCCAATCCCATTTTGATACAAATCCATAAATGAATTGTCAAACATATTGACCTAATAAAAACACAAATAATATAATATATTTTAATATTGCAAATAAAGATAGAATTTAAAAAGGCCCAGTGTGTGCTTCATTATTTAGGTCTAGAGAGGCTTCAACAACATGCACATAATAGAAAACATGAGTATCCATGGAGGTAGAAAGGAGGTTTGATGAAGTTGAGTCCATAGAACTATCTAGTGTACTAGGTGGGGGACATCATGCCCTAAGGACAGGAGGAAGGTTGAATTGAACCACCAAGCATTCTACCAAACATTGCAATGATACAATAGTAGAGTACATCCCCACTTGTTTTTCCCTATATATCATTCAAGTAAAAATTGATGCAACATCGAGTACAATAATGGATGTGTGCCATGGTTATACTCCTGTGAGGATTGATGTTACCCAAGACCAAAATTCCAAATGCTAGTTCGATTTCTAGCCTCTTCACTTGTAAACAAATAATTCCCTTTTCCTTTAGGGTATCCCAAATTAAACAACCCATCTACCAATTCATCCCACACATAGGAAATGTTCATGCTTACACCATTTTTTATTGCATTGAATGAGAAAGGGTGATGACGGTATGAGACAAGGTAGTGTCAAATATTAATTTCCTTCTTGCCCTTCTACATGATAGGGCTTGTGTTGAAGGAATGTGCTCCCTCTTTAATGTTATTTCATGGGAGGGGACACTTGGTGATAAGTGATGGGATGCATCCCTCTTTTGTGATTATATATGCTCACTAAGGAGGAACTTGATCCGGATTTATGTGAGAACCAAATGAAAGAGCATATATAGAACAAAATACATAGATATATTGCAAGGAACACAGTGATACAACAAACTCAAATTATATTAATGAATACAATAAAATGTAAAATATAAGCAACTAGAATGGTGGTAGCTTGATCTTTAAGAAGATGTGGTGGCTATGCTCATTCGTCACATGTTGATTACAAAAGGAGGCTGAAGGGCCTTTTTATCATAAGCATGAGGGTGAAAACCCTAAACCTAGGAGATGATCCATAAAAAAAGTTTGCAGGTTCCGAGGTGGTTAGTTGACGTGTCAACTTCTCGGGGACATAACTTTTGCATATGATCTCCATTTAGGGCATTCAATAGCTTGTTGGAAATACCTAGCCAAGAAGTACACATTTATCCCATCATGTCTTGCCTCCAACTATGACTGGACTGCGGTGTCGCCAAAAAACGTTGTTTAGGGCCTCAAAATGGCCCCAAAAGTTTGGACACGAAAATCCATACAAACTGCTAAACTGGAAAAATTGTCTTGAGCTCGTGGAATAAGTGTGTGGCCACCAATATACATATAGAGTAGTCCTTCGACCCAAAAAACTACCAAACTGGAAAAGTTGTCTTGAACTAGTGGAATAGGTGGGTGGCCTTCGATACCCATCTAGATCAAAACCGCCACATTTGTCTAGTTATTCACCTCCAAGTTGAGGTTTTGGAGGATGTGATACAATTCTATCGTGTCAAATTTCTCCCCAACCAACATTACTCATTGGCAAGCTCTAGCAAGAAGTAGGTTGAGAGGGAGTGTTCAATGACATAAAGCTCTTATGCTTATACATGGATTCACCAATCACCATGACTTCACAAACTCCTTTTTGTTGGAGAGTAACGAGGCCTTGCAAAATAATGAGTGCTTCTACCTCATTATTCATGGTGATACAAAGTCGTGGGCATATTCCAAGTATTTTCTTCTATAGGGTTATAGATGATCTCCCCTCACCTACCTCCTCTATGAAAGTAGAGTATTTTTATTAGCCCACTAGGATTTGAATCTTCAAAAAAGGTTATTGTGTCCCTACAAGAGAACCATTTATAAGTAGTTGAAACATCATAACTATTAAATTGAATTAAATAATCACACACAATAAATATGTAAACACTACCAACTCTTAATTATTCGTTAACTACAAAATATTTCATAATTAAAACAACTTGAAAAATTATTAACCAACTCTTCATTGGTATTGCTTCCATTTCCCAACAACTTCAACATTATGTTTTATTATGTTTTTTTTCAATGGAAACATGCTAGGGGCCTCACCTTATTGATGCCTCAAATGAAGGAACTTGGCCCCAACACCTAGGAATTGAACCCCTGACCTCTGGCCTGCAGTGGCTTGTCAACTGGGGCCCAACCAACTAAGCTAGTGGTTGGGGATTATGTTTTATTATGTTATTATCATGATGTTCCCCTAATTACATTAATTATCGATTAGCATACCCTTTTTTCAAACAACTTCAACATTATGTTTCATTATGTTATTCTCATAAGCTTTCTTGATTAGTATATTTTTTAACCGAAATAAATATTATAAATACCTTAATTTTGATTGACATGTGAACTCTTAGAAGTTTGAAAATTGCTATAAAGTACAACCACCAATTACTGGATGTTCAAAAGTTATGACAAGTGGGTTAAACTAAGAAATGAACCTTTAATTATTCATGTTTTCATGTATTCCTTATTACAATTTTATTATTAAAAATCATTTTCAATTCTACATTTAAAAAACATTTTTTACTTTTAAAAATTTAAATTAATTGTAGGTGGAAAGGATAGTGCTCTTCTTTCTTAACTACCAAAAGAACTTAATCACTACATAACATTTTATTTATTTACCAATTAATTAATTATATAAATGTCTTCGGAGTTATTATAATATTACTTCATTTTAAAGCATTTATTTATTTACCAATCAATTAATTATATGTTTGGAATTATTATGTAGTACTTCATTTTAAAACATCATTAAAGAGTCATTATATTAAATAAAAATATAATTTGATTTGTTGGTGAAGTGATTTATAAGATAAACCGGTGCTCAATGGTGGGCGAGAGCGTCGAATCGAACGAGGTCTCGGGATCAAACCTGGGTGGGGAAGGTCACAGCCGACTGCCCTAGCCACCCGACCATAACGGCGGCCCAATTTACAAGACTTTATTATATAATTTCAAGTTTAGGTTTCTCCAACCAAAAGCTTGGTCTTCCTCAGTGTTGGGTTATAATACTCGTTTTTTAGTGTTTGAGCTATAATACTTCCTTATCTTATGTCATGTGTATGTTATAATGCATTTTAATTTATCTTGTCTATCATCAAGACACTTTTAAAGTGATTAGTTGGTGGAGGTGGTTATGAACATTCACCACATTATTCCTAGTCTAGATCTCAATTCATGGGACAAGAGCTTTTATTAACTAAGTTGGCTTCGTTGCCTCGTGTGTGGATGTGTGTATACTACATCTTTAGCCTCACAACAATAAATCACTTTTAAATACTTCCTTGCCTCGTGTATGTATGTGTGTATACTACATCTTTAGCCTGACAAAAATAAATCACTTTTAAAGTGATTTGCTAACATAGTTGGTTATTGGTTATGAGCCTTTCGTATATTATTATTGGTTTGATTATATAAAATACTTAAAATTCAATGAGTATACTCCATCTTTATCCTGACAACAATAAATCACTTTTAAAGTGATTTGCTAACATAGTTGGTTATTGGTTATGAGCCTTTCGTATATTACTATTGGTTTGATTATATAAAATACCTTAATTGCATTGATTGCATATTTGGTCTTACTCTATTTTATTGGTTTATGATAAAAAGTTAGTGGTTAAGATGAACATTCACACATCTCTCATAGGAGGGAGGCCAATAGTATTATGGGAGGGAGGCCAATAGTAAATAGGAATCCACAGTGGAGATAAAACCAACCTTTGAACCTCCAACAACTAAGCATACAAAGTATGAAGAAAACATTATAAAAGTTGTACTAAAATAATTAAGAAGGTTAAAAAATAGTTCATAAATTGATTGGGCCCATAATTATTTAGAAAGTGGCTTTTGATGCACCAAAGTACATGGTTGAAAGAGTTGTCATACAAAACATCATGTTCAACACATATCATCACATGCCCTAACATAAAGACACTTCAAATCCTTAAACATTTAGAATTATCCTATGTTTTGTGTAACCAGATTCAATCTTAATGTACAATTTGCCTATCACATATAACAAAGAGGTTGATCATTGAAAAATGTATGTACCAAGTTAATTTTCGCTAAGTCACTCAGTTAAGGTGTGGGTCTCGTCAGCAAGGCGACCTGAGTGCAGTTTCCCTTAGGGGTGACTTAGTTAGGAGGCGACACCCAAAAATACAATCAAGTTGAGGCTGGTGCGGTCCCAGCCAGGTGCGATCCCCAAGTGATTTTGATGGCTTAGATGCCCCCGGGTCGTGATTTCTCAAACCACAGGTCACTCCTGCAAGTCAAGGAGATTCGAGCAAACAAAAAAAAGAACAATGTATGTACCAAAAGGCATTCCAATATGCCTAATATCAAATCCATATAGTACCTAGTGTTGATTTCCATCTACACATTTGAACACAAATTTATTGTGAGCCTCACCTTCTAGTGTGTTCAAAAACCTAGCCCTAAGTATGCAATCTATAATGCAAAGAAGGACCTTGACTCATTAAATTTATCAACTCAACCTTCCACGGCCATTAAACATTTCAGAAGCACAAGGATCAGGGATGAGCAATTCAATTCCATTCTGTCATAATCAAATCAATCCTAGACACTAATTCCATAATTCAAGTATGAAATCCATGGCAATGGCCACTCATCAATCAAATTTTCTATAAGGGTACTATAAATATAATCTATCATTGATGGAAGCACCATTTCTACAACTCACGAATCAACATTTCTATTTAAATCACTGCTAACACTCCAATATCACAATCTTCCTTCAATCCATGTATTAACACTGTCATAAACTATCTTTTTTTAAAGTTTTCTTTGTTGTTACATGTGTTTTCATTTCCATGTCGTTCTACACATATCAACCTCTTTTGTTCTTGATTGCTTGTATGTTTAATATTTTTTATTGTTTTTTTTTAATTTATTTATTTTCAGTCATGGCAAGAGTGAATGTTGTTCATCATATAAGGAGGGGGAAAATGCCAATGACAAGGGGTGTCCAACTACAAAAGTATGCCTCAAATGAGGAGTTAATTAATTAGGTTGATGTTGAAGAGCACAATCATGTATATGTTGAAGATCATAATGATGAAGATGCTGTTGCTCCATCAATTATAGTCCAATGTGCAAGTTCAAACAATAATATCATTGTTATTATAGGCTTGATAAAAGAGGATATGATGAAGGCAATTGATGATGTTGAATTTAATGGATACTTGGTAAGAATAGCTACGAGAAATTATGGAATTGCACTAACTTCATTTCATTATTAGCTAAATGATTTGACATATATGAAGAGGAAGCTGGACATATTATAGTGTTAGTTGAGAGGATGAAGAAATAATTTTTCCGTATAAGGAGATGGTTGAAATGGACCATAAATTGGAGTCGATGCAACTAAAATCTAGTGTTGCTCAAATTCGTTAGTCATGACCAAGTCCATTCAAAGATGGGTTTCATAGGAAATCATGTTGGGGAAGATTCAAGAAAAGACATATAGAGCTTGTATTATGAACACTTGAGGACCTAGGTAGAGGCAAACCTATGAATTTACACCCTTTAGTGGTGACTAAGTTCTATGACATCCGATCCAAGGCATACAAGCAACGTTTTTATAGTCCACAAAATATATGGAATTGTGAGAGGATTGGTTAACAATATTGAAGAATTGTGGCATGTGGGTAATTGTGAAGAGAGGAAGTAGGAATGTGCCAAAATTGTTCCCTAAGCGTAGGGAGTGGATAACTATAGTTTGTTGTCTAGATGCAATCAATCTATCAATCCCTAGGTTCTATTTGTTGAAGGGGAAGAAAAAATCGAAGAACTATGTCCACAATTGTGAGCCAGGAGCATGCATGGTTGCACACCCTAATGAATGGATGACTTAAGAATTTTTTATGAATTTACTTTACCATTTTGTTTCTTCTATACCTAGTGGTGTCTCAACATTTTTCCAAGGAAATTTCATGGGGAAACCCCTGATTACTTCCCCACATTTCATGGACAATACCTAGTATAAAACCCTTGACATTGAGTAAGATGCATGACCTAATAAGGGCATAAAGTGAGACTCACAACAAAGGTAACCAACATGTAGGATGAATTCCAGACCTCCTGCATGAAGCTCAAAACACTCAACCAACCCATCATGTTGGTGGTGTCTCAAATTTCATGAGGAAACCCCTAAATAGTTCCCCACATTTCATGGACACTACCTAGTATAAAACCCTTGACATTGAGTAAGATGCATGACCTGATAAAGGCATAAAGCGAGACTCAACATATGTAACCATCGTGTAGGATGAATGCCAAGACCTCCTGCATGAAGCTCAAAGCACTCAACCAACACATCATGTTGGTGGTGTCTCACCTATGAACATACCCTTGTTGATTTTTTATGGTCATGGCAACATAATAGCTTTATAAATTTTGCATGAAGCAAACATGATAGGCGTGGATTTGTTTATTGTGCATGCACACAGCACCTCATAGATTGCAACCCACATGTGTGAGTGTGTTTGGGTTTTTCGAGAATTACTTCAAGTCTGATAGAGCAACTTGGATGATGAAGAACCTAGGGATAGAGGTAAACAGGATTGAATTAGTGGAACTCATTAGTAGATCTTTTCAAATGGCTCATACACCCTTTAATATTAAGGTTAGAATTAGGTGAAGTAGAATTTGGCTAAAATTATGATGCTCTAACCAATGCCATGGCTTGCAACCAAGCTTTTGAAATTGTCACCTACCCAAATTCTGAGAATATTATTTTATTTGCAAAATACTTTATGTTAAATTATAATTACAAAGATTTGTAATTATGACCAAGTTTGGTCAAGGAAAAATGCAATTACTGATTATTATTATTTAATAAATTAAAATAGGAGACAAACACCCAAGGGAATTGTTAAATGAGTGTTCACTGACCCACTAGGAGGAATGGAAGTTGTTAGAAGGCATGGGACAGATGGCAGCATTTGCATTCCACCACTAGCCGTTGGTTATGGGACAACCACCCCTAAAATTGTGGCATTATCCCCTAGGTGGGTGGAAGTGAGCAGGCAACTCATTAATGACCAGTTAACCACTAAAAGGCCTAGGAAACCTACATAAGGCAATTCGAATTAGGCAGGCAGCCCTTACAATATTTTCTGCAGAAATATTCCTCAAGTGCATCAGGTGATCACTGAGAGATTCGAATAGGGAGGCTATGTGAGAGTGCAACTGTAAGTCTGCTAATTATACTGAGAAGGAAAACCAGAGGTGCTGGTGCAGGTCTCTTTGACTGCTGAGTCTTAATGACTGGACAATCTACATTCTATTGCAAGCTGATGTACTAAGGCTTCTACAGAATCTTCCTCCTGGTGGTTCAGTGAACAGGCTTGGGGGTCCTAAGGCAAGTAACTTGGTTGTCTTCAGGAATAGGTTGGGTGGAACAGGTTCCTTGGGCTGTTTGTTTCTCCTACACTCAACCAGGTTTTACTGTTCCTACTTTTGTTTACATTTAAATGTCTCTGCATTATAGAATTATTAAACTCAGTCATGCAAAAGAAATTATTTTATGTTTTAGTCTAAGTATGATTCTGAATGAAAAAGCTTTGTGAAATATTTGATTTGATAATCATCTCTATATTTTTTCCCATGTTGTTCTCTGCATCGTACTCCAATATAGAGAAGTAAATTAGGAAAGATAAGTGATAGGCAGAATGCATTGATTGGAAAGATGATTACAGTAATGTGTTTGTTAAAATTTTGTCCTATATTTAAACACAGTAAACATTACAGTATAGCATCAACAGCAGTATAGAATTCATTTAATTAATACATGAAAGAAAATCACAATATGTTTCTGCATAGTTCTATATATTTCTTTTAACTCTATTTATTTTAGATAGTAAGCAAATGCACATCAATATTATACATTTCATGTTTTACAAGCAATTGTATTTTCAAGAATTATAGCAGCTGCAAGAATCAATCTCTGTATAGATTTATAACAATTATACATATTTTATTTCTTCACTAACTTTCACCTTTGATTTCAATTATTGAATATCTACACAGTAGTATCAAACCCTAAGATACTACAAACCCTAGTTCTATTTACACAATTCATGATTTTCTTCTCAAGCTTTTCATGGAAAACTTTATACATTTCTTTTCTGAGCCTAATAACTATAGAATTTACCAAACCCTAACTAAACATTTCAAGACGACTACAAGACATTATTCATCAATTAACATAAAGCACGATTCTGTACTAATGTTTTTCGATAGCTCGTAACCCTAGTAAGAACACATGTACAACATCGAAAACATTAATACACAGGTTAAGTCTCGGGTACAAAACTCAGTACAAACCAGATAGAAAATGAAAGCTACAGGTAGGTTCACATTCGTGAATCAAAATATAATACTGTGGAATAGCCATACTAAAACACTTGATAGCCGAACTGATCTCATCACATTCCCAAAAACATAGTAATCAACAACGATGACGAAGTATAGAGAACAACTATCTATAGTCAACTATCGTTGCTCAACACCACATTAACCAATATTTGCACAATTCTCAAACATTACTTTGAAGACACAACTTTCCATAACAAAAACGAGTCATTGTTTATAAATGCAAAAGAAACCTCAGTTCTGGTTTTAACATTCAAAAAGTATAACAAAGTCTACATTACAGGCCTGTCAAGGTTCCCAACATTACACAGAAGTTAACCCTTGTCAACCAAAACGTTTAAACGAGGACAAGATCCATAAGCTACATAGGGTTTTACGCTTGATTTTTATAGCAACACAAAAACGAATGTGAATTTCTTATCAACGACGCAGCAGGCATCAAATAGCCAAATAACAACTTAAACAAATAGAGGTTACCCTCTGTACAGTATGTATCAAACTAAGACGCTATAACTCAACACTCGGCCATCACCGAAAACAAAGTCGAATAGTTCCAACTCTCAGCATACGATAGTCAACAGCAAAACCATGCAAAAGGGCACCCACGAGGTTTTTGAGAACCATCAGAGCTTACCAGGAAGCGGTAGCAGATTTCCATTGTCCAATTCTTATGCACATAAATCGTTCTACGAAGTGGGTACCTGCAAGAGTCACAATTCAGAGAGGTTAAAACCATAAAATGTAAGAATGAAAACAAGTAACATAGCACTAGCATCACTATCGTTAGAACTTACCATTTGAAAACGAAGCCTTGAACTTTGGCACACCACACAGTAAAAACGACGAAGCCTCATGGCACTTGACAGAGAAGATCTTTTCACAAAAACTGAAGTATCGAAACCCAGTTCAACTATGACCTCAACAACTGACAGAAGGAAAACCACACACAACTTCCAGGCTGTATTGTAGTGCTATGGCATAAGGTTGAGAGCCTGCACCCATTAAAACTATCCTCACAGGTCTAAGGTTCGAACCAGAGGAAGGAGTCCTCCTCTCAACCAACTCTAAAAACCTACATTGTAGCAGACGGTCGGCTCCACAACCTTCCACCAAAAATGCAACAATGAATGCCAAAAACCATTTTCCATTACTTACCAATGTGTGGATAGGGTTTCTTTCACAGCCCCAGATCTTGCAGAGATCAACGGTGGGAGACCTGCCAGTTAAGGCACGTCGATTCTTGAACCGAGATTGCAATTAATATTGCATTAATTACTTCATCTACTACTTTCCAAGTAAGCAGATCGAGAGCCAGTGCATGGCACAGCTCAGCGTGTTGTAATTCCCATTTCAAACACAAACCACGTGAATACCTTACAACTGGGCCTCCACATCACTTAACCGTGGAACATGTTAATGCTAGGCCTATCAACGCCAGCTTGGGAAGCATGCTAATTTAATACCTGTCAACATCCAAATCATTGCAATGTTATACCCATGGATCGAATTTCATATCAGTCGCTATAGTTTATGGTTATGCATCGTAATATTGTATTATATGTCAAGGTATGGTGTGAAGGTATAGTTGTTTTATAAGTGTTAACATTTCTTTACTAAGGCTCGTGTCTATATATATATATAGAACAAAGCTTAGCCATATATATATATATTGTTAATCATTGATAATGGAGACCATAGATTATAGTTAGGATTCTAACTATGCAAAAGTAGAATTAGATACTATATACTTTATAATATTTCATACAATAGCTATAACTTTCCAATTCATAATAATAGGGTGAACCTATAGTTATAGATAGGTGTTACACATTTTAGTATGCTAGCCATGTATTGCAAAGTTTAATTGATAGATGTAATATCTAAGGTATAGTTAAATGATGACGTTATACATTATAACGCTGAGTTCATAACACTAGTTACTAGACCATTCATATATTAACAGTGTAATGATAATCAAATAATAAACTCAGGACTTAGAATAGTCTAGGTTCTGTAGAATCAAGACGTAATGATAGTTCCAAATTATAAACACTATTTTTCTACAAGCTTTCTAATAGCTCATTCCATAGATATTGGTATCACTGTTTGATAATAACGATAATAGTCATATGATAATAATTGCAGCATTATAACCAATACTTGGACAACGTGAA
Organism: Larix kaempferi; assembly: GCA_027924585.1. Lineage (NCBI taxonomy): Eukaryota > Viridiplantae > Streptophyta > Pinopsida > Pinales > Pinaceae > Larix > Larix kaempferi. Next base: position 34,019,898 of record BSBM01000017.1, read on the forward strand.
ATCATAACACTGAAGAGTTTTGAAAGTCAGCATACAAATTAATTTAGAACCAAGTATCCATACCTTAGTAACTTATTTCGTTAGGAAGTACCTAACATCCTAATTTTACATTGACGATGAATTGAAAGACACATGTACTCTTAACACATGTTGTCGTAGAATTTATTGCTTGCGGTCTACACATGGAAACAATATTCAAATGCCTTAGCTAAACGTAGCTAAGTAAACTCCAGGGTACCTCGTAGGATCCCTTCGTCAACATACAAACAAACTGTCAGCACATCATCAAGAACATCATAATAGTACAAACTATGTACAGCATGTAATCATATTTAGAACTTAAGCAAATCTGTAAATTGTATTCTTATGTATAATCATAAAAATATCTTTCGTTAAGGAGATTAACATCCGTTTAAATCTGAAATGGTAAATACAATTATATCATATTTATCTGAGAAGTATAATGTGTCATCGTTATTAATTATCTTAGTTAAGAAATCTAATTAATTTAATTGTTCCGCATTAATAACTTTGATAATTATTGCTATTATAAAAAATTTTAAATTTTGGTATTTTTCGGGGTATCTTCTTTCTTTCTCAAGAATATATGGTGTAGTTCAAGATAGCAAGGAACACATTGCATCACATGAAACACATACAAATTCTAAAATTATAATCCAAATGGCATTATTGAATTATGGTGTAGTTCAAGATAACAAGGAACATGTTGCATCACATGAAACACATACAAATCCTAAAATTCTAATCCAAATGGTATTATTGAATTGAGTGTATATAATTGAAGGTTATTAGGAAATGGGAAGCACCAATGAGAAATTGACATAGTCATTCCATGTGACCTTTCTTGAGGACGGGTTAGCATAGAAATGATGAATATGAATCAAAATAGTGTTATCAACACTTCTGAAGAAATATTTAATATGCTTTCATAAACAATGATGAAGTTGTCCATTATTTTGTGGATGTTGGAGTTGTGGAAGAACATAATGGACTTGGAGGTGATGAAAAACTAAATAAAGAAGGAAGAAACAAGCTTTAGATTATCCTCATAATCAACCAAGTAATGGTCCATTATAGTCATGATTCTTAAGACTTCCAGTGGAGAGAGTGATGGATACATTAGGAATAGGATCCAAATATTTTATTCAATTAAGGATTTTCCAGTTACTAACACTAAAGGATTACATCACAGTCTTGGTTGAGGAAGAACACAATAAAAATGAGATGTTGGAATTTCGAAACAAAAGAAAGATCTTGCAAATGAGAAAAGCATTGTAAATATTGTTGAAAATGAATAACAAAAGAAAGAAATATTTCCAAGAGGAATGGAAAGGAAAGAAAAAGATAAACCAAAATATGTTAGCAAGGCATGCATAAGAAGAAAGTAAGGAGCTACAAAAAATTTTAATGGTACAAGAGAGGAGGGAGGAGCTCGACTTAAATATAAACAAATTGAAAAGAGGAACAGGTTGAGAAATTTAGTGGATTAGACAACACAAAATAGATGGTTCATCCAATATCTTATAAATGTTCAAATCCCTAACTATCATTTGGACATAATGCCTTCCTCCTCCCTTCCTACTAGTTGAAGGGCTATTTTGATATGTTCTTTGTTATCTTGAACTACACCATATCTTCTTAAGAAACACTAATATGTTCATTATTGTTCCTAATGGATGGCAATGTCTTTGAGAGATCCTCCCTTCCTCCTCCCTTCCTACTTGGATCAAGCTAATGCAAAAAACTCAACATACTCAGGAAATGGATATTCTCGTCCTCCTAACTAATTAACAAGTGTTATGTTTAACTAAGTCACATGCAATGCGTATTTTGGTACAAGATAATTTTTTTTATTGTGTATAGTTTTCCTCTTTTTGGGCTATGTCTTGATTAGTATGTATTCTGACCCAATCTTTTTTTTCCAAGAGAAAAAGATCGCAACTCAAGATTTTATTAAAATCAAACCACTTTGTTCATAGGAAGGAGTGCCATACAGTGTATATCCTTCAATATATTTCAAATTCAGATCCATATTTCAGCTAGATTGTGCATAGATGCAATCCCATAGATACATTCATAATAAAGAGAAACTAAAGAAAAAAGTGCTTATGCCACCCTATAAAAACACTATGGCCCAAGTAAATGGTCATATGATCAAAAGCCATGTCAGGTCTTGGGTCATACTCCTTAATCACGTCTTTGTCTACAAACCAATATTTTGAAACTCCTGCACTAATCTATAAGGCTTGTTTAGACATAGTGTCTGCATCTATGTTCCTATCTCGGTGGACATGGATAAAGGAGATGGCATAAAAAGATACCAATCATATGCAAATATCATCATAAATTGGCCCGAGGAAGATACTCTTTGGTGGCTTCCTGTTTGAAAGACAATTTATAACCGAAAGGGAATCATTGATTGTTTGTTGCAATACCTATGTTAGCTGAGAGTTTGTAGAGAAGGTTGTGAGGGAGATGGAGGATGGCCTCGATACCACCTGAATATGGGGATCCCTAGACTACGCTATTGAAAGAACACCAGGACGTGTTCAGATTCCAAGTAGCCAATGTGTGGACCTACCGAGAGGGAGGTTCAACCTGTGGGAAGTGTTCCAAGATCGTGAGGATCTTTGCAACATAGGAGAAAGGTGAGATGCACATGTCTTGGAAGATTTTTTTGTTTCTAGTGAGCCATGCTCCACAGATCATGAAAAGGGGGAGAGCTTGGATATCATCGTGTGTTGAATCATTCAACAGTTGTGGAGAGCATCAATGATATCTACAATGTCCCATAAGATTCTTCTGCCAGTAAGATGTTTTACTTGGTTCCACATCTTCGTGAAGAAGGAACAGTTTATAAAGATATGGTCAATACCGTCCTCACAATTTGAACATAGTGCACATCTGTTAGGTCCTTCTCCTAAATTTTTTTTGATACAGTTCCAAACATGTTTTTACCGTGGAGAGTAACCCAGAAGAACAACTAGTTTTTCAGAGGACAATTCAAATTCCATACCTTTGGGATCCACCATTTGGGTGCTCCATGATCTTCATTCTCTCTAAGAGTATTGTAACCGATATTTGGAGTATATATTCCTTCGACCACATTGATAGAACATATATGTCGATCAGGCTCATCATTGATGAAGCGATGACAATTTTTAAGGTCCTGAATGTATGCTTCCCACTTTTCTTTATAGTCTCCGACAAATCCCAAATTATCAGTCGAGATGCATGCTTGGACAACATGTGTAGAGTTTTGTTGATCCTGTATGTGTGAGAGGGAATACATATCCCTTATCAATGGGAGACTCAATCATTACTATAGGGAGACAATAAGTCTACTAGCAGCCAACCCAGGGGTCAATCCCCAATCTAATGGATTTCACGTTGCCCGGTGTCCAAATAAGCCAGCCCCAAATGAGATCAAAGACATTTACCATTGCTTTCCACATTTTTGAGATCCCTTTGATCGATTTTGGGGTAGATTGAATCCACTCTAGGATAGTCACGGGAGACATATATTTTCTATGGATAATTTGACCGATAGTCCCTTGCCAAGAATAATTTTCCAAATTCCTTTTGTTGCAAGTGCTTTGGAGAAGCTCGGGAAGTGCTTGAGTCCCCATCCCCCTAACTTTTTTGGTAATGTGATTTTTCTCCAAGAGATATAGTGGAAAGAACGACTAATGTACTTATTACTCCAAAGAAAATTTGAGCAAATCCTCCTGATGTAATCCAGAATGTTGAGAGGGACATGCGCAAGTATGAGCCAGTAAACGGGAATTCCTTCCAATATGGATTTTATAAGTACTAAACGTACAGCTTTGGACATCCACTTATTGCACCAGTGGTTTAACTTACCTTCCATCCTTCCAGTGAGCCATACCCAATCTCTAGTAGAGTAATCATTTGGATTTATGAAAAAGCCTAGGTAGATTATACCAATAGTTCGATCAACCATCTCAAAAACGAAAACTTGTGTAATTCTATCCACAGTCTCAGGGGACTGATTTAGGAAAAAAACCGATTGATTTTTGTGAGTTTATCAACATACTTGTAGATAGCGAGAAGAGACTAAGAATAGATTTTATCTTCAATATAGCCCTTCTACTGTCATTTGAGAAGAGTAGGATATCGTCCACGAAGAGTAGGTGGGTGATATTCACCCATCCTCCAAAGCTGAAACCATTTAGAGCACCTGTGGTCCTGGTGTGTGTGGGCAGCATAGTAAGACCTTCTATAACGAAAAGGAAGAGGAGGGGAGCTAGTGGCCAACCTTGCCTGATACCTCGATTGGGTTGAAAAAAACTAGAGGTCGTTCCATTTATAACGACAACAAATCTAACTGACTACACATAAGAAAGAATCTAGTTGTTCAGTTGAAGATTGAAGCCTATTTGTGTGAGGACTAGTTTGAGGGAGTTCTAATTGACCTGGTCGTATGCTTTTGTCAGATCTGCTTTGATAACCACCACTAGAGCATGGGTCGTTTTTGCATAATGGAGGAATTCTTATGTGATCCCTATGGTCTCATGGATTTGTCTTCCAGGAAGGAAAGCAAATTGTTTAGGCAACATGGCTTTAGAAAAGATCCCCCTGATCCTATTTACGATCACTTTTGCAATCATCTTATACACACAGTTGCATATTCAGGCCCAATCTATAAAGGAATTTTACTAATTTATTCCTAGATCCTACTTTCCTCTTAGTTCAAGGCATTGAGTTTGGATATTGTTAATCTAAACGGAAATCTAGTTTTCTATATCATAAACATGCAATACACATTTCAATCCAATGCATACTAGTAATAACTATCTCTATGCATAGTAAATCCAAAGACAATTGAAAATATAGTATGGGACTAACATTAAGGGATTATAAAAAAATTAAATCCCTCAATGAGAAAAATAGATAGAGCTCAAGCAAAGTAGTGCTCACAACAAACATTCATTGTCTACAAGCAAAATCAAGACATTCTTAATAAGTCTTATGAAAAATGTAGAAAGAAAGATACGATGGACATATCTAATTGCAAGTTGGGAAAAAAAAAAAATTCCTACAATGGATGCAAGTTGTCTACAAGCATGTTGCTAAACAAAGTTGCTAAAGTTACAAAAGATCCTTTTCCAAGTAAATCATCTCAAAGAGATACATCATTACTTGTACACCAAATGGTTAGCCAAAATAGCCAACAATTATAGAGTTAGTATCACTTGATTGCAACACTTGCCCCCTCCCTTCCTATTAGTTCAAGGGCCATTCCAATATGTTCTTTTGCAACACTTCCAATTTTTTCAAGGTTATCGAGTACTACTTAAAACTATAGTCTTCCTATGCCACCTTGGATGCAAGTATAAAAATGGCATATAGTCTTGGATCAAACAAGAGATCAAGTAAATGTAGGAAACTCAATATAGTCATGCAATGAATATTCTCATAATATCAATTGATTAAGAATTTATATTTAGCTAATCCACAAGCAATTTGGATTTTATTACAAATGCATGCTTGTGTGTGCCTAATTTTCCTCTTTTGGGATAAGTCTTGATTAGTATGTATATAGGCCCAATTCTGGAAGGGAATTTTACTAATTTATTCCTAGATCCTACTTTTCTCTTCAGATACAGTAATTGTATTTTGATATTGTTAATCTAAATGGAAATTTGGTTTTATATCACAAACATGCAATTCACATTCAATCCAATAATATTTTTTAGATGTTCAAATGCAAGTCGGCAATGTGGAAAGCATGATGAGTGACCCTATCTTTTGGCCTTGTGTATCTTTCATCTTTGAAACACAACATGTCAAGAAGGAGTAAGAAGGAGAGGAGGTGAGTATTAATGTGTAACAAAATTACAATCATGAAATATGCCACTCAAGCAGTAAGATGCACAATTAGTATGGACTTCATGTAGGTAACAATCATGAGTTAAAGACGGTATACAAGGCATGGCATTGAAACTATCAATGATGTTATTCCCATAGTGAGGGAGGATGCTAACATATCAACTCAGGGACTTGTCCCAAAACCAATTATATGAGTTGACAAAGCTTTTGGTGTAAGTAATGCCTTACAAACCACTTATATCTCACAATTGTTATCCGTGTGAAATTATTCATGACACGCATCCAACACAATTATAAATATAGTTTTAACACGGAAGGAAAGTAAGTCATGGGATATGCCAATGTAGTACAATAAGACTTGCAATTATTATGGGCAATTAGGTGCTCAGTAGTTATGGAAGACCCTATGTCTACATATTGCTAACACAAGCCACATACAAATGGCCCATGGTCAAATGATATGACCACATGTACTTGAGGAGTTATGTTGTTGATGCACTCTGTCAAATGCTATGACCACATGTACTTGAGGAGTTATGTTGTTGCTACACCTTGTCATACCACGACAATATGCTTTTATTTCGCACTTGGTAAGGCCATTGGTCTTTATTAATTTTTGTTATGTAATATTTTTCTTTTAATATCAAGATAACACATTTTTTTGTCAGAGTTGGGAATTATTTCATGCCAACCAACTACTGCAATATATTTGTGTCTACCAAGATCAAGTCAAATTTAGCAACAATGCACTCTTGGGATATGTTGTTATGAGGTCTCTTAGGTAATATGCAAGAGCACCATCTAATGGGAATAAAACCTGGACCAATGTAGGAAAACTCTCACTTGTTCCTTGTTGGACCACGTCTCAACTGGAAAAATTATGCCCATAACGCTTAGTTCTCTTTGTCCTAACCATGATGAATTCAACATCTAGATCTAACCAAGCAGAAACTGAGAAAACAAATCCCTGCAACCGGAATTTGTAGAGCCTCCTAGGGAGAATACCAGTATAATGACGATTTTGTCTTCTCTGAGAACATTAAGATCGACATCTCCTTTGCACCATATTTGGAAACCAATCATCCTCCAGTCAAAGAAGGTACAAGCAAGAGGGTTGACAACATGATTCATAATGAGCTGATTAATGGTAGATGAGTGCGAATACATGTCGGGTTTCTTGTGGTATCATCACGTGGGGGGGAGTTTTCTGGCTATCATTCTTTTCAAGTCAAACCAATAAACTGCATGATACCAATGAGATGGGTTTCCGCCAAGTCGAGACCCTCTCATGCTACTTGCAAGATTCTCATTCATCATGAGGAATGATAGGATGATGCTTGATGCCCAACATGGAGGTTATTAATAATATAACTCATTTACAAGTTTAGCATGTTATTTAAAAAAAAATAGATAGGAGAGGATAACACTTATTCTTTTTAACTACTTAAACTTAAACCAATTGATTGAATTATCTGATTACACCGATAGGTGTTTATATCTTATAATTTGGGGTGGACTGGGGCCTATGCTTTAACTAGATTGCACGAGGATGAGACAAGTGTACAGTCTAGATTGATTTCATGGCAGTCGTTCCAAATTCGAAATAAACAATTTATAAAAAAGAAGATAACTGGTAGTTGATGCATGAATAACTCATAGCTGATGCATGAATAATGGGCAGTTTGTCCAACTACGCACGGAGAACAAGTCACTTGTTCGTGACACTTAACTTGTGACCTATCGGTGTTCACCAACCACAAGTTAAGTGGTTGTGCTAGTATATACTAATTTAGTAAACTTTAATTCTTCTTAAAAATTAAATAAAATTGTCTTAACAGTATGATATGTTTCATCACGTTAAAGTAAAATAATCATAATTATTCAATAAATTTAATATAATATTAATATTAATTATACATTAAAGTGAAATATTTTATTTAATAGTAAAAGAGTGAGTGAATATGTGTATCAAATTATTATAATTTTTTTAAATTTTAAGTAAATCAAAATCTTTAAAAAAAATTCTAATCAAAATTCTAATCATCTATCTCAAAATATAAATTTTTAATTAAATTTTGAAAAAATAATTTAAAAAAATTGAATTTATCCACTATTTAACTTCCTCCAATAATACATACTAACACTCAACTTTGAAACACATCTTAATAATACATACTAACACTCAACTTTGAAACACATCTTAAAATACCTTCCTTAGTAAACTTAAATAATAATTAAAAACTATATTATCTAACACAACAAGCCAGTAACCATGTCAAATTGCACTTTCATGAAAAGACAAACAAATTGGGTAAAGTAGTGTGTGACATTTTTTTGTTTTTAACTAAAACAAAACAAAGACCTTATTCAATCATCATGAATACAATGTTTTCATCATGAAAAAGTAATCAAATAGACAATGTTTCATGAAAAATTCACTAAGTAGTCAATGTTTTTATCATGGAAAATTCACAAGTTTCGGTAAAGTGGTGTGTGACATTTTTTTGTTTTTAACTAAAACAAAACAAAGACCTTATTCAATCATCATGAATACAATGTTTTCATCATGAAAAAGTAATCAAATAGACAATGTTTAATGAAAAATTCACTAAGTAGTCAATGTTTTTATCATGAAAAATTCACAAGAAAGAATGTAATGTCCTTTGATGAGAAGATTTGATGTTTATTCATTTATATACTTTTAAAGATTAATTAGAAATTGCGTTTCACAATGATTAATATTAATTTGAATTTTATATCGAATAAGTTAAATTTATAGTAAATATAAATTGGTTTATGTTTCTATAAAAAAATGAATTTTAAATTATAATGATTAAAATTGTAATATAGAGTTGTTTTAAACAATTTTATATTACAATTTTAACCATATTTTTGGTGTCTTTTTGACTATTATAAATTGGGCAAAAAAAATTGGTGACTTTCAATCCATTGTCCTTCATCAATGGTAACGATGTTCGAGAACTCAGGAAGTCATTGGCAGGTTTTACAATTGGGAGATATGCCATATCTACAGGGGATTAAATACTATTGCTGATTCCCTCTCGAAGGATGCTTTGCTGATAGTTGAAGGCGTATTATATTGGGAAGAATTCATAGAATAGAATGATGGACATGTTTCATATTTTGCTTAATTTGTTTTGTTTTGGGTTGGTAATATTTCTGATTGTATGTGGACTATGATCCCTTAGATGTGTATTTTAGCACTTGGTGCCTACAATGGAACGTTTTTCTGATAAATTTTTGGATATTGATGTAACTGATGATCTTTGACACTGTCATCACTACTTCATGGTTAGTAGTTGTATTTTTTTATTCTAAAGAATAGAAAAAGTACAATTTTTTTTTGCTTAAAAAAAAAGAGTTATTTTAATAAAAAGGAATAGAAAAATTCAGCTATAGTTTTAGAGTACTAAATTACAAATTTTTATAGTCAAAATTATGATTGTTCTTCACTTGGATTGAGAGATGGTATGGTTTCCAACAAGTATGGTCCAAAGGAATTATTTAGTGCCACTCTAGGACCTTTCAAAGTTTCTATTATTAAGATCTAAATAGAGCTTTAGATAAAATTCCTACTAAATTTAGGGAATAATTAAGACATAAAAATACCCGGGTTGGTAGGCGCGGGGGGAGTGATTTTTGACTCCAAGGGGAATAAGCAGAAGGAGTTTGCCTGGGGTATTGGATGGAAGACCAATAATGGGGCTGAATGGATTGGTCTCATTAAAGGGATTGAGATTGCCATAACTCTGGGCATAAAGAAGTTGACGCTCTTAGGAGACTCTTTAATAATCATCAGAGAAGCTAGAAGTACTATGGGACAAAGAAAAAGTCCATCCTAAAAAATGCACCACCTCTTGCTTTGCATTAGCAAGGAATTCCACCAGCTCAACTTCCTTCATATTTTTTGAAGTCTCAACGGGCACACCGACAAAATGGAAAATAAAGGAGTCGGGCTCTCCTACGGCTCTATAAGCTATAATATTGAGACCTTGGAAAACTCTTAGGTTCCCTAGGCCAAGGCAAGACCTTTGCAACTGGGTCAAGTCTCCCACTTATTGGATCTATCACTATAGAGATCATGGTTTTCGTATGCATAATCCTTCAAGTACCCGAGAAGATCCCCTTGGCAATCTGGAGGCACCCTTTCTCCTCGATTCCCCCATTTGCATGCAGGAATTAATGGCCACCTTATTGCTCGCTAGTTGGCCGGCGTGTGGGCTGGATGGCGTGGGTTATCTTCGTGGTCGGATGCCTTTTCGCCTTCATTCTTCTGCTGGCTCTCTAACTCTGTCTGTGCTCCTGTTTAGTCTCTGTGCTCTCAGAAAAATGGACCGTCATGGTGTTGTTTGTCCTCAAGGTGGCGGTGAGTTCTGCCGTGGTATTGGGCGTCCTCATGGCGGGGATGATGTTATTATGAAGTGTGAGAGGTGTGGTACGATGGGGATAGGTCTCAAAGGAGGTTGTAGCTGGGGTTTGTAGCCGGATGATTCGTGAGAGGACTCTGTGGAGATGGAAAACCCTAGGCTCAGTCATTGCAGGCCTGGAAGATGCAGACAAGCCAGGGTTGGGAATACCCACGACCAGGAAGGAAATTGTAGCAGCCCTGACACTGAAGAGGAAATTCTTGACCGTCTGCAGGAATTGGAAATACAGGTCGGAATGATCTGCAGCGAGAATTTGGAGTGCAAAAAATCCTTCTTCGTCTCTACAATCTGGTGTCCACTAATCATTCCGAGGTCGGAGCTCAGAAGTCCAAACTGGCGGAGAAAATCGAACATCTGGAGGATTCCATGGGTTTATTTTTCTCTCGCAAGGCTCGAAAGCATGAAGTTTCTGGCAGAGAGCTTGAAGAAATTAACAGGAAAATGGTGAAACTACAGAAGTTTATGGCAAGTGCCGGGAACTTCGTGGATCTTAGTGCAGAGAAGAATGGGGCAGCAAAATCTGCTGGTGCTACCATGGATATAAGCCTCAAGTAGCTGGTTGTTGGTTCTGGTCACGGGTTAGCCATCCTTAGTTCTTTTTTTTGTTTTAAATGCTTTCTAGTAATATGTTTAAGAACTTTGTATTTAATAGTTTAGGTTTCAGCTGCAGTTCCGGAAACCTGGAAGGTTTATTTCTCTAGTTTTTTGTATAAGGAAGCTCATACACAATGTTCTATTCCTGCTTACTTCTTTTAGGACAATTCGTAAGATATTATAGTTTCCATAGGACTGGTAGGTATCATGACTGTTATCAGCTTGAACTTGACGAACTTGGAGTGATGGTTGTCTTCCTCTCATGGGAGCAATCTGCTTAGTTTTTTGCTATGTACTCTTCCTTTTTTGTATAATCAAAACTTAAAAAATAAAAATAATTAAATTTGTCCACTTACTAACTTACTTTTTATACACATTGATGAATAACATTTTTCCTTTATTTTTACAAATTTCAATGCAACCAACCTACTCAACTTTGTTGGATTCTCTAATAGTATTAATTATAATATATTTTTTGGTACACTCAAAGAAATTAGTTAGAAACCCTTCAAATGAAATAATAAAAAAAACCTTTTATAATAGTGGGTTTGATTCCTTGATCACCCGCATATTAGTTTTTACCTTAGTGGGAAATAATTTATTAAAAATTAAGATGTGATTACCTTGATCACCTACATATTAGCTTTCACCTCAGTAAATAATAGGAAACATTTTATTAAAAATTGAGATGTGATTACTTCATAATGGAAAAATAAAAACCATTACCTTTAAATACAAATTAAATATTTTAATATAAATAATAATAAAATAATTAATAATTTAATAATATAAAATTAAATATTTTAATAAAAATAAAAAATTAAATTTTAAATAATTATATTACAATTTTAAATAATTTACAAATTAAATTACAAATATACATTCTTAAACATAAAATTTATTTATACAAAATGTAAACCAAAACCAAAATAGCTTCTTCGTAAAACCAAGTTATTGAAAAAGAGCAAATTTAGTTATTTGAATATCTAATGACCAATCCCCAAAAGGTGACCCCAAAAAAGAATGTAAAGACATTAAAGTAAACTAGTAAATGTCCCTGTAATAGTATGATGTTAATGTAAATACAATGATGAGAAGAGTTGTTCTCTCTACCATTTGTGAATCTCCAAACCTTTCATAAAAGTATGGAATAAAAAATTTAAAATAGGAAAATAAGTTTTTTTGTTTCAAGTTTTGATTTTTTTGTTTGGGAATTTAGTTTTCTTCAAATATTTTTTAAAATTAAATTTAGATTAGTTAAAAAAACACAAACAAATTTATCATAAATTACTAACCAATTAAATAATAAATTTTTTTCCAAAGTATATATATCACAAATTGAAATTTAACTTTTTAATAAAACATTTTTTCTTAAAACTATATTTAATTAACATTTAATTTTCTTAAATAGCAACATAAATAATATTTCAAATTGATGTATTAAATTCAAATTCATTTTAAATTCCGATTTACTTATATATTATTATTTTGTGATGTGGGTTATAATTGTTACAACAACTTTACTCATGTTAATTTTTAATTTTTTAATTGACATTAATTAAACTTTTTAAATGGATATCTATTTTTTTTTATATTTTTTGTCTTACATCTCCAAATTCCGAGATGTAAAACAACTCATCTTCCAACATATAGACCTATCTAATTCCATTCTACAAAGCTTCTATATGGATCAAATTTGAAAACCTTTCCCCCCTAAACTACAAGACACATCCCTTTCACCACTATGCTACAACACATTGATACATGCATTCTTGTTTATTTATTTTAATTTTATATTTATGCATGCATTCTTATTTTATATTTTATATTTTATTATTTTTATTCTAGTACATATATTCTTATTTTTTATTATTATTATTTATGGGACATATGGACACTTCTCCTATTCAAGCTGTTAAAATGTGTCTTTTGATACAATTAAACTTTTTAAGTATTTTTAAATACGTTATTACAATATCTCTCACTCTAAACTATAAAACACGTCACTACTCTCAATATAATAATTATTGCATAAATCACTTCCAAAAATAATAATAAATTAATGTTTAATCCAACGGGCTCAGACCAAAAACCCCAAAGGAATAATGAATTTAAACTTCATCCTAGAGGCTCAGTACCCCCACTAAGCCCCAAATGATAGATTCACCTTCACAACAATCCAAGATAAAATTAAGAGCTGTTAGTTTGAAAACTCTACCGTTACTAAAATATAATACTTTGCATGTGGAAATAACTAATATACAGATTATTGCATTTCATATTCAATTCGTAATCGTATAAAACTGTGAATAGACGCGTAAGCTTTACAAGATCAGCGCGCAAGCGACCACAAAGAAAAGTCTGTCCATTCTCTAGCTCATCATTCTTATTCTCGTCCTTCACAAGTATCAATATGGTAGGTAGTTCACACTACATTGGTCTGAAATATTCTGTCTAGAGACGTATAACATCCAATGAAGCAGAAGAGGGTGTTAATTTGACAAGAGAATTAAGATCTGCACACTGAAAAAATTTGCTGTTTTCCTCTACTGGGGAAATCAAGAGTACCCACATAAGTTTTAGTGAGTTCTCTAGAGAAATTGTCACAGATCTTGAGTTGGGTTCTTGTCATTGAACAGAAAAACCAGAGGAGCGCAAGAGATCCGGACTTAGCCTGAGGAGTTTGGTGGTTTTGAGCATTTGGGTATGTTCAAATGACCTAAAGACGAAATGGGTCCATAGGTGTTTTCAGGAGCAGATGATGAATCTGTCAGTGAGCTCCAAAAATACTAAATTTGAGTTTGGTAGAGCTACATTGTTGAGTCGTCCAGTTCTCAGATTTTGCAGTTTTTGTTGTTGATAATCATGGAGAGCAACAGTTCTATGGCCATGGATCAGCACTACTTCGGGGAGAACTGGAAGGATGTTAGAGGATATGGTGGTATGCATGACATGGGTTATCTTGCTGCTGGAATGGGCTCTGGACCTTCTTCACCATCTGTGTCATCACAAGCCAATGGACATGTGGATAAAGATCTGTACAGGGACTTGGTTGAGATGGTTCCTCTGGTACAGTCCCTCATGGTATGTATGTGACCAATCTTATTCATTTCTGCATATGACCCAAGTCTTGAGTTTTCATTACCATTGGTCCTCCATTGGTTTTGAACCTGTTTAATTGAAATGTGTGTAATTTGAGTTAAATAGTTGCCCCAAAATCCTAAAATGGTGAAAACCATCAATTTTTTTTGGAATTACAAACAGAAATGTTGAATGAGAGCGCAGACTAAAATGATTAATCTTCGTCTATGGAGTTGGCATTGCCCAATCTTTATCTATACCGTGTGATGTTTTCATGGGGAGGTCTAATGATTTTAGTTACTAGATATTCACATCTTGGTTCTGGCACTTTTCTAGTGTGATGCCTTGGAGTTTTGTTTCTACACTAACAGGTGCAGCAAGTACCTTCTCAGTGGCCAAATTCTAATGATGATAAGGTTAACTGTGCAGGATTACAGGGGAAACAAGTCCTTCTCTCACTATTCAACCCTGGTTTACACCCCCACTCCTACTCCTAGGGACTTATCTGCTAGAAAGGTAAAACTGGATTTTGTAAATGTGTCTATCATGAGTATTGTTGAATGCCACATTGGATTTATCATTTTTGTTTTCAGTGTAATTTGTTACTCTGGCAGCATTTTTGTTTTCAGTGTAATTTGTTACTCTAGCAGTTGGAAGATTGAAAGACACCAAGAAAATTGACATAATATTGTTCCTAGTTTTCTGTTTTTTCTGTTCTTTTTTCGTCTTTTTCTACCACTGTCCATCCAAGTGGCTCTGTGAGAGTGGTTTTTTTACTTTGAGCTGGCAAAGCTTAGGGATCAGATCTAATTCCGTGCTTATTAGGCACCCACATACTAATTATGTCCAAGTGGCTCAGTGAGAGTGGTCTTTTTACTTTGAGCTGGCAAAGCTTAGGGATCAGATCTAATTCCATGCTTATTAGGCACCCACATACTAATTATGTCCAAGTGGCTCTGTGAGAGTGGCTTTTTTACTTTGAGCTGGCAAAGCTTAGGGATCAGACCTAATTTAATTCCATGCTTATTAGGCACCCACATACTAACTGTACAAGGCTCCTATGGACGTTGTTTAAAGTCACACAGAACAGCCCAAGGGTCTGCATACCAAACAACCAGAAACATTTTTCCTTTTAGTACCTAAGGCCAATATATTTGTTTCTTTCTCATAAGAACTAGAGTATGCCGGCATGATTATGTTGTTGATTTTGATTTTGTAGTAATTTTGTTTTTCTCTCGGGATATTTATAAAACACTGTGGGAGGAAAGGATTTGTCATCTCCGTGACACTAAGAGCGTTGAGGATGAAAGTCACTTTCTCATAGAGTGCCCTGCATAGACCCACATTAGATCGCAGTTTCACAATCTTTATTACAATACTAACCTCCCTAGCCTTCTAACTTGTCAAAACTAGGGTGATCTCAGTATGCTTCTTTATAAGCTTTTGGAGCATATGAATAAAATTTTACAGCAAACCAAGTAATTTCTTTCTTTTTTCTTAAGGTCCAATAGACCAAAGTTAGTCTCAGTGGACGTTAACCATCATCATCAATATATATAAGAGTGCTGTTTAGCTTAAATTTCATTTCCAAAACATTATCCTGTTTTGGAATTTTTGTTTTATAGGAAAATGTCATAAGCCACTAAAAAGAAAAACAATCTTCATGATGCTCTCAGATCTGTTTCTATTCAGTGTTGATTCTGTCAACATAATCAGAGTACACCTAGTCGAAAATCTAGTGGAAAAGCTAAATAGCATTATTAGTTTGACCATATAACCATCAGACAGAGCATGTGTGGAGCACTTACGTAGAATTTTTTCTAATTCAGATCTAAGATAGTTCTTACGATAGTTGTAGGATTGAGCTGCAAGATTAAAAGAGGAAAAAACCTATTCGTGCAGATGCAAGATCAGAATGGCAGGAAGACTCCACAATCAACACGCCGAACAAAGGAGAGAGCACCAAAGGAAGGTTTTCTTTCAGACAATTGCAAAACCAACAATGTGGAGTATCAAGGTCAGTTTCTGGATGAAGTATCAATTTGCTCCTCTAGATCATCTGTGGGACATGAGAATATTGTTGATGGAAACAAAGCCGAAACATTGAGTACTGGAAACAGTGCAGAGCTACTTCAATTGCAGAATCAGATTGAGGTTTTAGAAAAAAAACTGGTCGAAAAGGAGGATGAACTTCTAAAGTCTGCGGAGAATTCAACTATTAGGATGGAGGCTCTGCAGAGGAAGGTGGAAGAACTACAGCGGCAGATGCTGGAGAAGGACAGCTTAATCAAGGCTGCCCATCTTCAACTATGTCATAAGAAGGTAACATGATTCTCCTTAGAGGAATTTGCTTCTTTTGTTTTCAAGTTGTTCCAGGACCTTGTTTTACTGTTTTTGAAATTTGCAATACCGTTGAATTAACAGTTAGCCTACACAAGTTTTATTATTTTCAGTTTTACCTCATCTAAGTTTTGAACCTTTTCTCCGTGCAATGAAATTTGTCTATACATATACCATTTAGCTCCTGCATAAAAGTTTAAAGGACAATAGTTTTGCTTAAAGAAACTTATAGATCTCAAACTCCGGCAGAAAGCAGTCCTGCAGATGCTAGATTCCTTTCAGAAGATTGGGCTTGATATGATAAAATATCAAGAAGATACATGATACGTTCTATCATGTTTGCACTCACATGTTCCCATGCCTAAAGATGCAATGAACTTTATTTTCCTTCAGAATTTATTGATGAAAATTGTATGTGGATTGTTACAAACTTAAAATCTCCCCACTGATATCTTCCTATGTAACAATTGTCAAAATGCAGAATGAGCTTGCCGATGTTAAGTCGCTTTTGAAGAAGGCTGAAGAGGATTCAAAGGCATCCAATTGGAAACTGCATAAGCTTGAGGAGGATTTAAGTGGATTGCGATGCCAGATTGCTGCTTTCATTTCATTCTTTCAAGCTGCAGAAGAGAAGGCTGCAACCAGTGGCATGCAGGGAGTCCAATCTCCTGAAGATCTGGATGTTGATCCCAACTTCTCATCTCAAGATTCACATTTAAATAGCTCCTATATGGTAAAACTTCAATACCTACACGGTCATGATCTCTTATTGTTTTTTCCATTCTTAATGGTAGATATGGAATGCAGTACATATACATGTATTTTAAGTTGGTCTCTTCTATATTTTTGTTTCCCATCCCCACAATTTTATGGAAAGGATGTTGCAATATCTGCACGTCTCTTTGATTAATGGGACGTTGGGTTTGAGGTGGATTTGCAGGATGAGATAGAGCATGATCACCATGTGGCATCCACTCCACCAGACAAGAAGGAGGAAGAAGACCTTGAGCAGGCAAGAAGGATGTATTTAGCAGCTATCATTGCTGCAAAGAATAATCCAGGTGAAGAGTCTCTCTGCCTGGCAGCAGGCCTCAGGGTACAGTTACAACAATTCTTACTCCGATCAACATTGGAAAACACACTGAACGATAAGGTCTCAGTCCAGGCCTTAAGCTTTCCAGCCAGCTAAGCTCTTTGGCATAAGGTGTGTATTTATAGCCTCCTGCATGTTAGCTTTGACACGAGGCCAGCATTCTATTCCTATATCAAAGTTCTTCTCTGTATGTGGGCATAAGCTTCCATTCAAATTATACTACATTGGTGATATCTGAGGCAGATCTGCAGGGGGTGGTGTAATGTTCAAGATCTGATTTCACAAATGCCTACGATATTCTCTAAGAAATGCTTTCAGATCAGCAAGGAGTGGTGTTATTCTCAAATACGGTTTCAAAAAATGCCCTCAATGTTTTCTGAGAAGAGCTCTACTATTTCCTTGTAGTGGACCATATGGATTTATTACTTAGATCTGAAGCCGATTAGATGTAAATAAATTCTTTCCTCTATATCAGCTTCACTTGCCATTGATAACAAGCTTTAGGCATGAAGAATATTTGCTAGGAAACACTGTGCACAAGGAAGAGAAATGACTTCCGACTTCCAAGACATATTATTGCATCATTGGTCCAGTAATTTGTTTACTAAACTTGAAGCATCTTGCAAGGTTTAGCTTGTATTTTATCAAACATCCATCTCAAGATTCTTTCTTTATTCAGAAAATGATCTGGTTCACGCTACGCCTGCAACCTTTGAAGTGGCTTTTAGGTCTTCTAAAAGATGGATGTGAACTTAGCAATATAGTAAGCTCAGAGAGTGTTCAATCGAAAATATATGCCTTGTGGTGATTGTTTAGCACTGTCTCTATGTTTATATATGTATCTGATAAATTGTCACTCTCTGTAATAGTAAAGGCTTATAGGCTACTTTGCCATCTTATTTTATGTTAATGAAATTTTAACTTCACAGGAGCAATGATAATACTGGTTCAATCTCGAATCTGAATCATAAAACAATGGGCATGAAAATTCTTCACTAGCATAATCTAAGCAAGGTTAGATTGTAGATCATGAAAAATCTCAGAGAAATGATTTTGAAATACATGGCCAGTTTGAGTGGAAATGAAAACATCCACATGGCTTAAAGTCTTTTCAGGCCTTGTATGGGCCAAGTATGGGGGAGATGCTGTCACGTAATGATAATACTGGTTCAATCTTGAATCTGAATCATAAAATAATGGGCATGAAAATTCTTCACTAGCATAATCTAAGCAAGGTTAAATTGTAGATCATGAAAAATCTCAGAGAAATGATTTTGAAATACATGGCCAGTTTGAGTGGAAATGAAAACATCCACAGGGCCTAAAGTCTTTTCAGGCCCTGTATGGGCCAAGTATGGGGGAGATGTTGTCACGTAATGTGGGTAACACACGTGTCAACTATAACCCACATCACAAAGGAAAAACATGTTACCCACATCACAAAGGAAAAACATGTTTGGCTCATAAAATAAAATAAAAAATAAAACCAGTATATATCCATCTTAAACTCAGAGGATGTAAATTTTTATTTTTATTTTTTTACATACCAAAAAAAATTTCACCTTGAGAAATTGGATCCCTCTCTGTGCTTTCCAGATCTGGATTTAAGCTTAAATGGTATGATGGGAAGCCTAAAGTTTGATTCCCAATTTCTAACACCACATCACAAATGAAAAACATGTTACCCACATCAGAAAGGAAAAACATGTTTGGCTCAAAATAAAATAAAAAATAAAACCAGTATACATCCATCTTAAACTCAAAGGATGTAAGTTTTTTATTTTAATTTTTTTAAATACCAAAAAATATTTCACATTGAGAAATTGGATCCCTCTCTGTGCTTTCTAAATCTGGATTTAAGCCTAAAAGGTATGATGGGAAGCCTAAATTTTGATTCCGAATTTCTAACATGTTGCCTCTGAATGGACTCTTTCACACTTGTTAGTTTATGGGGATCAATATCTTTCTATTCTTTTTATTTTTTTTTAAAGCCAAGAGAACAATGTTGATATCACTGGAAGGGATGTGTCAAAGAAGCTTGCTGAGTTGGTGACGCAGGGTGTTGATATAGTGCCATTTTTAAAATTTTCTTTTAACCCGAGAGAAACCAACGTTGATATCACTGGAAGGGATGTGTCAAAGAAGTTTGCTGAGTTGGTGAATCAGGGTGTTGATATTGTGCCATTTTTAAAATTTTCTTTTAACCCGGGAGAAACCAATGTTGATATCAAGGGATGTGCCAAAGAAGCTTGCTGAGTTGGTGAAGCAGGGTATTGATGAGTGGGTGAAGCAGGGTGTTGATATAGTACCATTTTAAAATTTTTCTTTTAACCCAAGAGAAACCAATGTTGATATCACTGGAAGGGATGTGTCAAAGAAGCTTGCTGAGTTGGTGAAGCAGGGTGTTGATATAGTGCCATTTTTAAAAAATTCTGTTAACCCAAGAGAAACCAATCTTGACATCAATGGAAGGGATGTGTCAAAGAAGCTTGCTGAGTTGGTGAAGCAGGGTGTTGATATAGTACCATTTTTTTAATTTTCTTTTAACCAAATAGAAACCAATGTTGATATCACTGAAAGGGATGTGTCAAAGAAGCTTGCTGAGTTGGTGAAACAGGGTGTTAATGAGTTGGTAAAGCAGGGTGTTGATATGTTAACTTATGCATATATGTTACAAGAAAAAAACACTGAAATTGGATGGCAAAGTTGTTGATTCCCTACCTCAAGAATTAATATACGTCAATGTCTACCTACCAAGGGTTCAAGACAATTATGAAAATGGATATATATTTTAGTCAAAAATACTAATCAGAATTGTATGGTCAATAGTAAACTATGTATCTGAAACTGAATATAATAAGAACACACAACTACAACTGCAACGAGTAATCAAGGAAAGCCTTAAATAACCATAAGACAAAACCAACCTTAAAAGGCCAAACTTACATTATAGAACTGCAGTTTTAAAAGCTAACCAGATACAAATCAAACCTGTGCTTATTTTCACAATTAATTTGAATACACAATTCTCTTTTCAAACTTCATTTATCACTCATTGCTGCAATTACTGAAAGTGGAGATAGACCATGCTAATTATTCCCTTTAATAATCCTCACTTTCCTAGTGATGGTCAGTTTTAGTGCTGGTTAGCTTTACAAGGGACATACAAGTTTCTTGACGATATTGAAGTGATTGTTTCAGTGTAAGCAACTTGGATGAACATTATGTATCTGGTGCAAAGAAATACATGCTATATAGTTTGGGATATACACCATTGAATATGAAATGATTTAAATACAAGGGTGTATATCCAAACTTAAAATAACATGTATTATTCTACTAAGAGGTGCATATTGACTGGCATTTATTTATTTTTATTAGTTTTTACGAAGGTCTTGTAACTTTGCGAGGTAGGGTAAGAGGTGTATATTGACTGGCATTTATTTATTTTTATTAGTTTTTACGAAGGTCTTGTAACTATGCAAGGTAGGGTATGTATATTTTTGTACACTTTTGGAGAGAAATGGTTGGGTAGAAGAAATCCATTATTCTAAAAACAAAAAAAAATTCTCATACACCAATTTAATGTGTGGCTAAACCTTTACTTTAAAATTAGATTATTATTATTATTATTATTTAAGATATTTAAATTATAAGATTAAAATTGATTAAAAAAATTAATTGGAAAAGTAACATTGATATTTAATGAAATTCAATTCACACATAGTTAGTAAATCTATGCTTTTTATTAATTGCAATGATAGCTGTCTCAAATTTAATGAAATTCAATTCACACATAGCCAGTGAATCTATGGTTTTTATTAATTGCAATTGTAGCTGTCAAACATATACTTTTTATTAATTAGAATGATATGCTTTTTATTAATTGCAATGGTAACTGTCTCAAATTTAATGAAATTCAATTCACACATAGCCAATGAATCTATGGTTTTTATTAAATTCACACATAGCCAATGAATCTATGGTTTTTATTAATTGCAATGGTAGCTGTCAAACATTAATTGTTGATAAAACTAAAACTCATGGATGAATTCAAGACAAGTTTATTTCTATATTCCCTACTTGAAGGGTCTGACGATCTTTACTATAAATTTTAAGATTAAAATATAGAATATCAATACATTTAAAGATTAAAATATAGAACGTCAATACATTTATGTGGATGGTGCACTTATTTTATTTATTAATAAATAATATTTTTATGATTTTATTAATAAATTTATAGTGTATTTTACATTTTCATTAAATTTAAAACTTTAAAATAAAGAATGTCATTACACATTTATATCGACATTGATGATAAAATTATTTTATTTATTAAAAAATAATATTTTTATGATTTTTTAATAAAATTATGATGCATTTTACACCGTTAGTGAAGTTGAGATAATTAATATATAATTTTTTAAAATTTATGTTTAGGTGTAATTATGTATAATATTAAGATTTTACATTCCATTTAATTGATATTTTCTAAATATTTTTAAAAAGTGGTTTAAAAAGTAGGTGTCAATGTTGACATAAAAACTAACACGAAATAAATTGTCCAAATTTGATGAGTAGGACAAACAGTTCTTGTCATTTTTTTGGATGAGTAGGACAAATAGTTGCTCGTCATTTTGTCTTTAGAGTAAAGTTACATTTTTATTTTCCCCCTTTTAAAATTAGACGGTATGGGGTTGGCATTAGGGATCAAATTTGAAGGGTGGGGTCCTATTTCACTTTGAAGGGCTATGATATATTGAACCCTTCAATGCTGACATGTTAAAATAAACCATTCATTTCATTTGAAAATAATAATACATCAAAATTTCATTATATATTAAGAATAATCTAATCCAATTCCTAATATAAAAGGGTGGAAGTATCCTGAGCAGGGGTGACGGTTGAAACAATCTAAGCACTTGGGTCGAACTCGACAGTGGAAGCAACTTGAGAAAGGGTCAAGAGTTACTTTAGTTCGAACATGTGATTTCGATAGGAATGGTTTAAGGTACCTCTTCCCCTCGAATCTTAATGTACAGGCCAAATGAAAAGCTTAGTCGGTCACGATTCTTGCAAACATTGATAGTGATATCTAATCACAAGGAAAAATGTTCTCCTATGATTTTTTGGGGCCTTTGAGCAGTACATTCATCTCTGTGTAAATACTAGTAGAGCCATCCGAGATAGATGGATGAACTCTTCTAGTCGAGTCTCCATATTAACCATTCACATACCTAGCGAAAAAGGAAGTGACATACCATATCACTTACCAACATGAATCTCCATGTCCTACTTCTCAATGATGAAGTAAATATTAATTGGAAAGTGATCAAGACACTTGCTCCAACAAGAGCCTTGATAATTGCGTTCGTTTGGTTTCCTAGCCAGCTCACTCTATTGAGTCTCGATTGAAACCCAGAGCTACCTGCGCCCTAGCATGAGCTCCAGACCCCTATCCAACACCATAACTCTAGCATGTACTAAAACATGAAAGAAGGTAAAAATATGAAATTGAAATAGACTCGAGACTCGACGGTGACAGTGGAAATAGGCATAGCCTGAACAGGGCTGGTGAGTTTGGAAATTGGAATAATGATAAACAAAAGTTTAAAGTTTAAAACCGCTTCAATTTCAAACTTTCAACTTTCATAATCACATTTAAAAAATCCAATAACAATTTGTTTAAACACAGTTCAAAATCCACTTTCGTAATCACATTTCCAAATTCCAATAACCATTTGATAACCATAGTTTTGAATCCAGATTCCCTAATTCCATTCACTCATCTGCATTAATTATAAACCAGTGTAAAATATGATGAATAGCTTCTAATTCTAATTTATGATCATCGGTTGCACAATTTAATTTTGGATTATGTGATTACATTCGTTATTAATAAATTACTTATTCACCTTACATAGTCTCATTCAATTATGCTCCAAGCCTCCAAACAGTGGGACTAGCCATGGTTGG
Source organism: Larix kaempferi (assembly GCA_027924585.1). Classification (NCBI taxonomy): domain Eukaryota; kingdom Viridiplantae; phylum Streptophyta; class Pinopsida; order Pinales; family Pinaceae; genus Larix; species Larix kaempferi. The sequence continues at coordinate 34,043,307 of BSBM01000017.1, forward strand.
TGAAATCATGAACCTTAGGCTAGTAGCGCAACCACCTTACATTATAGCACACATCCCATCCAACAAGCGATAATTGTTCAATACAATAAACCAGACATGGCTTTGCAAAACATGCTTTTGGAAGATTTAAACCCTCGACGAAGACAAGGTCGTGGAGCAAAATTTTGAAGGCTTACACAATATCCAAACGATGAAGAAAATTCCCATCTGCAAATCCACGAAAGGGGGTGCTATTATTAAAGGAACAATAGTAATAAAAATGAAACCATCCTATGATCCTAAGAAATGAGAATTTGAGTCTTCTTCCAAAATGTGGCCATGCTAGAAAATAAGAATTTAAGTATTAGTTCAGATCAATGAAGCACCACTTGACCAAGATGTTGGTTGTGGAGCCTGATCTTCCTGATCCATAGGTCATGTTTCAACCGTGTCTGGATTGCATCCCATGACGAGGGGGTTTTGGGGAGATTCCCCCCCAATATAGTCACCACAAGGGGTCCAGGGAGGGCGGAAACTACATTTTAGGATCCCCCCCTTAGCGGGGGTTCGGGGGCAGCACCCCCGTAGCGAAAATTTCGAAAAAATGCCTTGTAAAATGTTGTAATTTCATAGTCATGGCTTGGTCAATAATGGGTGATTTACGGGCCCTTGGTATTGGGTGTTACATGGTATTTTCCCATGGTAATCCCTCTTTAAAATGAAGGCATTGTAATACGACTATGTATTGTAGAATTGTAAAGATATCTATGATTGTGTAAGAGAGACTATGATAGAGTGAAGAGGAAATTGCAGCGGATGTGCTGCGGGTTGTATCTCTTCATTTTACTGGATGGTATAATAATGAGGACTGGCAATTTATGTGTGGATGTAGCCCATCTTGGGTGAACCACGTTATATTGGTGTCTGTCTTGTATTGTTTTTATGTGATTTATATTTGCATCTTGTTTATTGTTATTGCTCTGCAATCCTATTTTTCTAACACAAGACTCGCGAGTTTGGGCAAGTCAACTTCCAAACCAAGTAATCGTCGAAGACTCATCCAACACTCGACATAGTCGAAGGCACTCGGCATACCTGCATGGACTCGATGCGAACTCGGAACAGACTCAGCAAGCACAAAAAATGTCCCCCGCAGATGTCAACTATTATGCTTGGTTTTTATGCTTTGTGCCTACATAATCCTGTTGCGCAGAGGATTTACTTTCTTTTGTGCACTCCTTTTATTCCTCTCAATGTTTGTCTTTGCCCCTAGGAAACCGTTCAGTGGGTGTGTTGTGTATTAATGTTCGGTTGATTGCTACTCTTCGCCACTCACCCTCTCTTCTACATTGTATATGCCCTCACACCACCTGTGTTGATGATTCCTCACGTGTGTTGGCGTTTTTACATTATATATATTTTTTAATTATGGAGGGACCTTCGGGCACGCAGACTAGGGTTCCTTAAAGGGATCTTTATAATTTTAAATGCATGGGATGGTTTCGAAGCATTGGGTAGGGTAGCTTGGTAATGACAGGCCCCATATATATTTTATATTTTGGTCGGGGTAGAGATTTACCCTTTTTTATTTGGGGGAAAAATTGCAAAAAAAGATTTAGGGTAGAAGGGGCTTTGCTCTCCTTTTCAAATTATTAATGGGACACTATTTAAACTTTTGCATACAAAAATTGATTGTGTTATGTTGTATTATCATAGTTTACGAGATAATGTTATGAATTATTGCATAGACTGTAGTTTTATAAGTCATATGGATTGGAAATTCCATTAACCTCTTTTTTGTGCCCAAAATTTACCATATTTTAAGTTTTTTTCGTATTTTTTGAGTCTTGCCGAGTTTGTCCAGGGTCTTTCCTGAGTCAACGCATCATATGCTAGCCTAGTCTTTGTCGATTTTGAGTCGTGCAACATTGGTTCAGATCATTCATGTTATCAATAATAGCCTACACATGCATAATTAATACTAGTTTCATTGTAGAGGTACTAGGAGATCCAAACCATAGAATTACAGTTTTAATCAATTTTATTAAAATCAATACATCCCATTGCAAAGTCACATTGTAAAAAAAAAAAATCAATACAACTTATTGCAATTGCTAAATTCCTTGCGTGGCAGGGACATTTGTAGTATTGAGACAAAATAATAAACATTAAAATTTTTATTTTATTTTATTTTCATTTGTTTTTTTTTAATAAAGAAATGATATTTGAATAAAAAAATTACAAAGAAATCCATCCATATCTTTCTGTACAGTCTCGTTCGGTTAATAATTGAATGAGATTTCATTATTGATTTTATTAGACGCTTCATTTTGTTGTGCAATTTTATCCACTTATGAATTTAGATCTGAGTTAATCATATTTGGGTTCATAAATTATTTGAGCAACTTGATGGAAGAAGTTACGGTGTAACGTGGCACTAACATTTAAACTTAATTTTAAATGTTTTAAAGTGTGATAGTGATTTAAATTTTGATAAATAATGCTGATGGAATGTGTGGAAAACTGGGTTGTGCTTCTGCCTTTATTGATGCCTAATCACCAATTCTCAACAATCTAAAAATTTGAAGAGTGAAAATTGGAGCAACCCTTCAATTGCAAAGTTACAAAATAATGGTCAATTTCATTATTGAAGGGCCTCATGCAAATTTTTTTTTTTTTTGAATGGAAAAAATTATTGTGCGCTTCTATGAAGGGTAAAACAGGTCCTGAAGGGCGTTGAAGGCTTCAAATTTGAAGCCTGGTTAGCATAATGCTTCCTTAGCATGTTGTTGCATGCATTCACCTAGTATTCTAACCAACTCGTGTAATATATAAATGTATTAATCATGTTCATCATTTAATTTTAATTTCTTTACTAAACATAGTATTCTAACTAACTCGTGTAATATATAAATGTTTTAATCAGGTTCATCATTTAATTTTAATTTCTTTATGAAACATTTAACTTGGGAAGAAGAAAATATAATATTGAAAAGTAGGTGAATTATGAATTTGAACTAAGTTGGCTGTAACTTGGTAAGTTGGGAGGAATGATTGTTGCCCTCCCTATCCAAGTTCAATTCTTGTAAATAACATGATGTTCTTGTTGAGCCCTTATAGTAATGATTGTATTTCCGGCCATACCTTGCTCTACCTAGAATAGTAGATGTTGGAATTTCTCTTTTATTGTACTAAGAGGAACTTAGGTGCTCTATAACACACAGTATGGGGGAGATGTTGTTTAGGTGCTCTACAACACATAGTATGGGGGAGATGTTGTTTAGGTGCTCTACAACACACAGTATGGGGGAGATGCTGTCATGTAACATAGCGTCATGTTACCAAAAATCAAAAGTAATTAAAAAATTCATGTCGACTTATAAAATAAAAAATTAAAACCAAATGAAAAGTAAATAAAAAAAGCCATATGGGCTCATAAAATAAAAAATTAAAACTAGCATAAATTCATCTTAAACTCGGATCTTATGTAAGAAATTTAAGTTAAAAAATTATACCTCAAAAAATTGGATCCCTCTCCATGCTTGATAGATCTGGATTTAAGATGAATCTATATTTTTTTCAATAATTAATGTCCAATGCTATTAACATTTAAATATACTTTCTAAATTTATAATTAAATATCAATGAAATTACTTTACTATCATAAGTTTTAAGTTTTGAATTTAATGAACCAAAATTAAACCTCAAATTTCAAGATAATTGAATTAAACTTAAAAATGCATTTGTATATTAAATATAAACACTTAAACACCAAACTTAAATGTAATATACATCTTGATAATGCAAAGCTTAAAAATGCCTAATTCACATATTATAATGAAAAATTGCAATGTTTAAAGCTTCATAACTTTAAGGTGCATACCCACTTTGAGTTACAGAGGTTAAAAATGCCTAATTCACAATTAATATTGAAAATATTGGAATTAATATTAAATATTAAATTAAAGAGTAAATTAAACCTCAAATTTCAAGATAATTGAATTAAACTTAAAAATACATTAGTATATTAAATATAAACACTTAAACACCAAACTTAAATGTAACATACACCTTGATAATGCAAAGCTTAAAAATGCCTAATTCACATATTATAATGAAAAATTGCAATGTTAAAAGCTTCATATAACTTTAAGGTGCATACACACTTTGAGTTACAGAAGTTAAAAATGCCTAATTCACAATTAATATTGAAAATATTGGAATTAATATTAAATATTAAATTAAAGAGTACAACCTCAAGCTTCATCTTAAGATGCATGCGGATCCAAGTTAAATGGGGATATGATACAGTTTTGTCAAGGACAACTATCATACATCCCTCGCCCATGGAGGAGGGCATGTCTATGCCTCTAACATGGCTTAGTTCATGTGACCCATTCAACTGGTTTGTCCTCTCTATGTATGGTCACCCTCTCTAATGTGTTGGGAGATTTGTTAACTACTAACAAGTATAAGTATGGATGTGACTTTTTGCAAAGTACAATAGGTGATATGTCAAACTTTGATGATTGTGTTGAGAGGTGTTTTTTACAGTCTAAATGGGTGAAGCATGTCACGTATGAAATCGGCTAAAAAAATTAATATAAACAAATATGTAATATAAATTCATTATTAAAATTTAAATATATATATATACATATTACATTGTACAAACATAAATATAATTATGAAATAGATCTATATTACATTTTACAGCTCAATATTAAAGAAATTGTAACATATGCCCACCTATGTTGGTCCAATATAATATTTTACAAAACTAAAAGTAAAGTAAGAATGATAAAATGTTTGAATCTCATTGGTATTTTTTTTTCAATTTATTGTTTTAAAGTATAAAGTAATTAGGTACATCTACAACCATATGTCTAAGAAAATAATTAGGTGCATATATAGCCATATGTTAAATCAATAAAAAGAGTGACCTTAGTAAAAATGAAGAGAATGAAAATGAAAAAAAAAATCATTATAATAGAAAAAACTAGCAAAGATCCATCTTAACTATGTGAAATGAACCAATTGGTTCAAATAGTAAATATCCCAAATAAATATGGTAGTATAAATAAAGATTTCATACGGATACGAATATAATATATAAAGATTCCATACGGATAAGAATAAAATATATAAGAAAATGTGTGAAATGATTACAAGATAGAATGAGAGTGTCATATATATAATTTGGTAACGGTGTAGTCTAAATATTCTACATTTTCAACCTTTTGTGAGCATATTTTCCGCCTTATTTTGTTCATAGTCCGATTGGAAATTATTAAAAAATCTTAGAATTACATATATTAGCTATGAAAATTGCATAATTTGGGTGCCATAGGGGTATTCGAGGGTGCTGAATTTACTTATGGATTCAAAAACACAATTTAGACACTTCCAAATTTGAATTTACCAAAAAAAATTACTGGATGCCGACCAAAACCCATCGTAAAGTAAAAAACATAGAATAAATAGACTACTCTATTTGGTAACTATTCACAAAGTGTTGCACTCCTTAGTTAATTATTAGTTATTATTATTATAATTAATTATTTTTATTTATCATTATTGTAATATTTTATGTATGTTACATTGCCTTCCCCTTAAAAATGTTGTGTCCTCAAAGCATGTGCTTGTGTATCAAAGTAAGTATTTGTTGATAATATTTCAAAGTAAGTATCCTTTTGATCTTGGACGTCGCTTGGATCAATAGAGGTTCCTTTTTCCAATGCTTGGACTTTCATGCCTAATGATTCATTTATTTCAACTGTATTTGTCATTGTTCCCTGGTCAACTATTAATCCCTTGCAAACAAGGTGATCTAGATCTTTTCATAATGACTTCTTATCTTTCTTTAGGTTTTTAATTTGTGTAACGTAAAAGCTCTTCATTATTTTTTGATTTGTCGGCTTTATTTTTTTATTCTAGATTCTCCATTTTTTCATCTCTTAATCGTTTAATTTGTTCTAGTAACCTTTGATTAAGGTTCCTTAGGTGAGATTTTGCTTCATCATTTTTTGCTAAACTCTTGTTGAGTTCTCCTTGAGATCTTGATTCTTTTGTTTTAACTTATGATTGTACTGCTGTGTATTTTTTATCTTCTCGATTTTCGCAAGTAGCTTTCGACTATGATATTTTAGGCAATAAATTTCTTCATCTTTTTTTTTTATAATTCCTCAATAAGTATATCCCCAAGATCTTTATCTCTTTCTTGTTGTTTCACTAATTCATCTTCTATTTTTTTATTTATAGTGTACATTCCCACATTTGTGAGTCATCTTAATATTCTTTTATTTTAAAGAATCTTATACAATAGTGGCAAAAACATCTTTGAACTTCTAAGATCCACCCCACAATATGGGACATTTGTTCATAAAAAAATCATCCGTGGAATCATGATTTCTAGTTTTACTTATCCTTGATAAGCCTTAATATTTACGTCAACCTTGACACCTTTAAAAAAATACTTGTGAGGTATGATCTTCGCTTTACTTTAAAGCATCCTTTACCTTCTATACTTTTAATTGGAAAGTATATCACTTTTAAGTGAAATACTTTCCAGTTACTTCTTTTAAAGTTTTGAGTTACAACTTTTTCATCTTATTTAAGTTGTCGATATTTTCACTTATTTACTTTTATGTAAATTGTTTTTGACTTTATTTCTACGTCAATAGATAATACTTTTCTATGTCAATAGATTAATTATTTTTTGCATTTTTTTTATCCTCTTTCACATAGTGGTCACAGATTATTCATTGTTGACTCTCCTTTGATTTATTTTGCAACGAAGTGCTTCTTCAATAGAATTCTAGAATGTCAATAGCCTAAGGGACACAAATTTGGAGTGGCCAATGCCAGATTAAATGAAGCCCTGATACCAATGAAATGAACCAATCTAGTTCCAACATTAAATATCCAAAATAGATATGATAGTATAAAAGAATCCACATGGATAACAATAAAATATAATATGAGAAAATGTATGATATGATTACAATATACAATGAGAGTGCCATATATATATATATATATGTAATGTCCCCATTCAAATATTTGTATAGCAGACAATCCCCATCAATCCTACCAAGTTCCATAGGTTGAATGGGTACATTGGGAATTGTAATAAGGGAGCAAAGGAATAATGTTTATACATTAGAATAGTCTAAGTATTTAATAAATAAGTTGAATAAATGAATCCAAGAGGAATTATAGGTGGCAAATGGTTTTGAGGACATTTGGAGGATGTGGGACCCACACTAGCTTGGTTTCTCACTGCCACATGGCAAATCTCACTTTCCATTTCGAATCCATGGGAAGGCAAACATTATTGGGTGAGTTGGTAAGGCATACACATGGCATTGAGCATCTTAGGTCAAAATGGGATGGAATAGTAACCTCCATGGAAGTGGAAGAGTCAAATTGGAGACTAGTGGACACTTGGGTTAGATTCCCTAGTCTTATGACAACAATGATGAAGCATCTATGACAAAATTCAGGTCTAAATTCTGACATCTGACCATTATGACATGTCAGCCCCAAAAATAGGCTCAAGGAAGGCGCTCATGAAGTCGGGGGAAGCCAAAGAGACTCCTACTCGAATTTGGGAGAAGATGGAGGGTTGGAAACTAGGAGACAAGTGGCAAATGTGGAATATTTCCTAAGTGGAAATCTCTAGAAGCTAATGAGAGGATTTCGACCCTTAGAAGGATAATGTTGGTTATAAAATGTAGAAATCAAGTATGAGAATGGATTTTGATGATTTGAGAAAAGTTGCAGTTGTGAAGAGAGAGCTAGTGGATGACTAGTTTCTTGCCTTAGCCAATTTCGAGGGTGAAAGATTCCCATCCAAGTTGATGTTTGGAGAGGCCACTCAGGTCTTTCATGGTGTTTTAATGGAGTTTGTATTTGTATGTAAAAGCTACAGGAAGGTTCATGGTTTGGTTTAGTGCAACACTTTCTCTCCACCATTTCCAGTTTTGAAGGCATATTCATGCTCCTTGAGGGATTGCGTTTTGGGTGAGCACTTGTACTCATTGGGAGAGATTCATATAATATATTTTCTATTGTAATAGCTTCATATCCTATGTTATTCATATTCAGAAAGTCTCAGGTCGAAATACCCACTGATTGTATGCAAAAATGTTGATTAAAAAGCAAACAATGTCCATTTCCCCACTACATTGATGTATAGCATGGTAATGCTGATGATTTCGAATGAATGGATGATTCTATGATACATTTATGATTAATAGACTTCCATGGATGTATTTTACAAGTTTCATGTACTGTACTTGAACATTTAAAGTATTTTTACTCAGTTTAATTGCATTGGGAGAAGAAATAGTTCCATTTCCCCAAGGGTTGAATTGATGATTTTTGCAGCTGAATGGGAGAGGGTTGGAACAGAGGTAACAATAAATTAATGATGCACATGAGACCTTAATAACCTCCTTAATACATTCCCTACCTCTTTTCAGAGATTCGAAGGAGTTTGAAAGCATTTGGGAGGCCATTTTCATTGTTTACCCAGGGGGGATTTGATGCATAAACTGCTAGTTAAAATACCATACATTGACCAGAATACAAATCAAATTTGCAGAAGTATTTTGAGGGTTATAAATCATCCCTGAACTTAATATTCAAGTGTAAATATCATTCATACACCCTTACAGAAGATTTGGGAGCATTTGGGTTAATTTGGAGGCCAAAACAGTAAAACTAGTCAAAGTTCGAAATTGGGGAAAAATTGGAAAATTGGAGATTTTTATAAATTTTTGAAAAAGGGACATTACAAGTGGTATCATAGCATGGTATTGGAACCTGATGGTATTAAAAATATGCCAAACAAATAAAACACCACCCTTCGAACCAATAGTTGAAGAAGTTTTGGTTGAAGAAGAGATAGTAGGAGAAAAAGAGTTTTTTAATCAAATAATGGGTAGAGAGGAGGATGAAGAATTAAGGCAGCAGGAGAAACTTATTGAAACCTTAGAACCATTTTTCTCTAAAATTTCCACTAGCATGGACAGAATGGGTAGCAAAATTATGTAAGGATTGGAATTGTTGATCAACCAACTTGGAAGCAAAGGGGTGATAGGAGATAACAGTGGTTCACACTCAGGGGAAAAGATAAAAGGGAGTAAGCATATTTTTTCAAGCATAGGACGACATAATAGACTTGATGAATTCCAAAACACACAAAGGCATACTGCACCTAAATTTCTCATACCCAAAGAAGATCCTGACATCCAGATGGATAGTATTAAACTAGCAACTGATTGGAATGGGTTGAGCGAAGAGTGTAAAAGAGGTTTACCATTCAGTGACTATATTGATGCTATACATAAAATGAAAAGGAGGGAAGACAATAGGAGTCCATTCCAAAACAAATAATTAAATAGTGTTATTGGAAAAATGTCACTTCCTACTTTTGATGGTTCTTCTCAAAATTCTGCTAACACTTGGGTGCAAAAATTGGATGTGTATTTTCAGCTGAATCCTATGCTGGAAGAGGATGCATTAAAAATGGCCATTTTGCATTTGGAAGGAGATGCCAATGAATGGTGGTTTCATGGGCTTAAAACCTTGGGTCATAATCAGGTTAAAACATATGGAGAATTTGTTGACAGAGTACTAGAGAGATTTGAACAAAAAGAACCAGAATTTCCTTTCAAAGAACTAGCTCAATCAAAGCAAACTGTGACCCCTACTGAATATATGTTGGTCTTTCAAAAACTATCAGTTAAGGTGACTGATGTCTCTATGGGAAGGTTAGTATTGCTGTTCATTGAAGGTTTAGATGAACCCTTAAAATGTTTGGTCAAAGCCCACAAGCCAACTACATTAAAAGATGCAATGAGCTTGACTAGGGATCTCCAAAATGTGCTTCCTAGAACAAGATTTCCTCCCAAGCCTGGCTACAAATTTGAAAAGAAACCTTGGAAAAGAGAGTAATTTGAAAGGAATAAAAAAGAAGGACTAAACAGGGATGAACTTCGAAAAAAGAAAATGTGCTTCACATGCTTCTAACCATGGACACCGGGGCACAAATGTACTAAAGGAAAGGCTTAATACATAGAAGTATTTTCTAATAATGAGGGGTATGTTGGGGGCATGGATGAAGATGGACATATTTCAGATCAAGAAGAGGCATATGAGACAGCAGTAGAAGAGGAAATACAAGAAGAAAATCAGCCTTCACCGGACAAAGCAAGAATGGCAGTACTTTCAATAGTACCTTTCTATCATACTATCTGATGCAAGGGTGTGGTACAAGGACAAAGGACTTAAGTTTTGGTAGATGGAGGAGCCACCCATAACTTCATTGATGCAAATATGGTGGAGAAAATAAAGATACCTATTGAACCATTTGATGGCTTCATGGTGGTCATTCCCGGTCACAACAAAATGCAATGCAAAACATGGGTTCCAAAGCTACAAGTCACCGTAGGTAACTATACTTTTGGTGACAGTTTTTATGTGGTTGATGTTGTTGATATTAATGTGGTTTTGGGAGTGCAATGGTTGTATTCAATAGGAGAGCATACACTAAATTATCAAATTCCTGAAATGAAATTCCAAGATTCAAAAGGGGTACAAAGAGTTGTGAGAGGGCAGCACACTTATCCAAATCAAGTAGTGACTTGCAATAGTATGAGATCTATATTGAGACATGGGGACATAGAATGGGATGTTGAATGTCATATTACATCTCCCAAGCCAAATATAAAGATTGTTAAACACCCAAAGGAGATAGAGAGACTTTTGCAAAAATATGAAAAAGTTCTCAGAGACCTTCCACATGGTATACCACCGGATAGGGGGGTTGAGCACAACAATATTTTGGAGGAGGGTACATCACCCATTCAAATACCACCTTATAGACATCCTAAAAAGTTCAGAGATGAGATTTAAAAATCCATCCAAGAAATCCTACAGTTGGGACTCATTAGACCAAGCTCTAGCCCTTATGCTTCTTCAGTAGTGCTAGTGAAGAAAAAAGATGGAACTTTGAGAATGTGCATAGATTTTAGAGCCTTGAACAAAAAGACTATCAAGAATAGGTATCCTATTCCTAGGATTGATGAGCTCATGGATGAGCTACATGGGGCCAAATACTTCTCCAAAATTGACCATAGATCAGGGTATCATCAAATTCGAATGAAAGATGAAGATGTGCAAAAGACTGCTTTTCGATGTCATTATGGTCACTTTGAATTTCTTGTCATGCCTTTTGGGTTAACTAATTCTCCAGCCACATTTCAAACATGCATGAATAGGATCTTTTGCAAGCAACTAAGCAGGTTTTTTTGGTTTTCTTTGATGACATTCTCATTTACAGTAAAACATGGGAAGAGCATTTGCAACAATTAGAGATTGTGTTGAAAGTTTTGTAAGAAGAGTCCTTATTTGCTAAGTTGTCAAAGTGTGAATTTGGGATGAAAGAGTTATTGTATCTTGGGCACATTATTGGGAAAGAAGGAGTGAAGGTACACATGGAAAAAATCAGGGCTATTTTAGAATGGCCATCACCAAAAAATATTACCGAATTGAGAGGATTTATTGGCATATGCACCTACTACAGAAAATTTGTGAAGGGATTCTACAAGTTGACTTCTCCACTCATTGATTTGACTAAGAAGGATGCTTTCAAGTGAGATGAAGAGGCTGAAAAGGTCTTCTAAAAAATGAAAGAGGTAATGAGTAGTTGTCCCATACTTGCACTTCCTGATTTTACTAAACCTTTTGTTGTGGAATGTGATGCTTCGGGTGGAGGAATAGGGGATTTCCTAAAGCAATGCCAACACCCCATAGCCTTTGAGAGAAAAAAGTTGCAGCCTCATGAAAACATTTACTCCATCTATGATAAAGAAATGCTGGTGATTATGCATGCATTGGTCAAATTCAGACAATACTTGGTGGGCAGCAAGTTTGTGGCGAAAACTGACCACAATAGTCTAAGACATTTTCTCACCCAAAAAGATCTAAATGAAAGGAAACAAAAGTGGGTAAGCAAAATCCAAGCTTATGATTTTGATATTGAATATGTCAAGGGAAAGAATAATACAGTAGCAGATGCTTTGTCAAGAAGACCTTCTTTTTCTCTCATGGACATTGCTAAGGATTGGAAAAACATGCTACTAGTTGAATATGCTAAAGACAAATTTTCTTGTGATGTGTTGGATCGAATCAAAGGAGATGATAACTACAGGATTTTGATTGGGTTGATATATTATAAGGGAAGAATTTATTTAGTTCAAAACTCAAAGCTCAAGTACCGAATTTTGCAAGAAGCACATGATTCCCCACTAGCAGGCCATCCGAGGATCTTCAAAACTTATAGACAGTTGAGGCAAAGGTTTTTTTGGAAAGGGTTGAAGGAAGATGTTCAAAAATATATGAATGAATGTAAAGTATGTCAACAAAACAAATCAGAACTCACATGTCCAGCTGGGCTATTACAACCATTGCCCATTCCGGAGCAAAAATGGGAGAGTATCTCCATGGATTTCATCACCGGTTTGCCTAAATATTTGGGTAAGGATTGCATCTATGTGGTAGTGGATGGGTTGAAAAAGTTTGCTCATTTCTTTGCCATTACATCATCTTTTAGTTCTACACAAGTGGCTGATATTCTTTTCAAAGAAATCTTCAGATTGCATGGGCTCCCCAAGAGCATTGTCAATGATAGAGATAGTAGATTCATGGGTTTTGGCAAGAAATTTTTAGGTTGGTCGGCACTCAATTGACTCCAAGTACCAGCTATCATCCACAAACTGATGAAAAAACAAAGAGGGTGAATCAATGGTTGGAAGGGTACCTAAGAGACTATGTGGGAGAGCAGCAAAAAAAATTGGGCAAAATGGCTACACTTGGGTGAGTTTTGCTACAACACCACTTATCATATGTGAATAGGGATGTCACATTTGGTTATATGGTTATGATGCACTCACATTTGTTGAAAACATATTTGGTGATAGTAGAGCCCCAAAGGCTAAATATTGGGTGGAAGAAAGCCAATATATTTTAAAGCTCTTGAAAGACAATTTGTAAGTTGCTCAAAATCAGCAAAAACAATATGCTGATAGACATAGAGAAAAAAGAACCTTTCAGGTCAATGATTTAGTATATTTAAGGTTGCATCCATATAAGCAAACATCTCTCAAAAAGAATGGAATAGAAAAATTAAAACCAAGGTACTATGGGCCATACAAGGTAGTGCGGAAGATTGGAGAGGTAGCATATGAACTAGAACTTTCGGAAGGGAGTAAAATCCATAATGTATTTCATGTTTCTTTTCTCAAGAAAGACATTGGTCAGAAAATCATCACTTCAGAAATAATTCCTCCCTTGGATGATGAAGGTCAGCTCACACTTGTTCCGGAAAAGATTTTGAAGACACGGGAAAGGAGGTTGAGGAGCAGAATTATCAAAGAATATTTAGTACAATGGAAGGACCTACCAAATGAAGATGCCACATGGGAAGATGAAAGTATTTTGCAGAATCCTAATTTGCATTTGCTTGAGGACAAGCAATCTTGGGTGGGGAGGACTGTAATGTCCCCATTCAAATAATTGTATAACAGACAATCCCCATCAATCCTACCAAGTTCCCTAGGTTGAATGGGTACATTGGGAATTGTAATAAGGGAGCAAAGGAATAATGTTTATACATTATAATAGTCCAAGTATTTAATAAATAAGTTGGATAAATGAATCCAAGAGGAATTATAGGTGGCAAATGGTTTTGAGGACATTTGGAGGATGTGGGACCCACACTAGCTTTGTTTCTCACTGCCACATGGCAAATCTCACTTGCCATTTTGAATCCATGGGAAGGAAAACATTATTGGGTGAGTTGGCAAGGCATACACATGGAATTGAGCATCTTAGGTTGAAATGGGATGGAATAGTAACCTCCATGGAAGAGGAAGAGTCAAATTGGAGACTAGTGGACACTTGGGCAAGATTCCCTAGTCTTATGACAACAATGATGAAGCATCTATGACATCTATGAAAAAAATCAGATCTGACTTCTGACATCTAACCATTATGACATGCCAGCCCCAAAAATAGGCTCAAGGAAGGCGCTCATGAAGTTGGGGGAAGCCAAATAGACTCCTACTTGAATTTGGGAGAAGATGGAGAGTTGGAAACTAGGAGACAAGTGGAAAATGTGGAATATTTCCTAAGTGGAAATATCTAGAAGCTAATGAGAGGATTTCAACCCTTAGAAGGATAATGTTGGTTATAAAATGAAGAAATCAAATATGAGAATGACTTTTGATGATTTGAGAAAAATTGCATTTGTGAAGAGAGAGCTAGTGGATGACTAGTTTCTTGCCTTAGCCAATTTCGAGGGTGAAAGATTCCCATCCAAGTTGGTGTTTGGAGAGGCCACTCAGGTCTTTCATGGTGCTTTAATGGAGTTTGTATTTGTAGGTAGTAGCTACAGGAAGGTTCATGGTTTGGTTTAGTGCAACACTTTCTCTCCACCATTTCCAGTTTTGAAGGCATATTCATGCTCCTTGAGGGATTGCGCTTTGGGTGAGCACTTGTACTCATTGGGAGAGCTTCATATAATATATTTACGATTTTAATAGCTTCATATCCTCTGTTCTTCATATTCAAAAAGTATCAGGTCTAAATACCCACTGATTGTATGCAAAAATGTTGATTAATGAGCAAACAATGTCCATTTCCCCACTACATTGATGTATAGCATGGTAATGCTGATGATTTCGAATGAATGGATGATTCTCTTATACATTTATGATTAATAACTATCATGGATGTATTTTACAAGTTTCATGTACGATACTTGAACATTTAAAGTATTTTACTCAGTTTAATTGCATTGGGAGAAGAAATAGTGCCATTTCCCCAAGGGTCGAATTGATGATTTTTGCAGCTAAATGGGAGAGGGTTGGAACAGAGGTAACAATCAATTAATGATGCACATGAGACCTTAATAACCTCCTTAATACATTCCCTACCTCTGTTCAGATATTCGAAGGAGTTTGGAAGCATTTGGGAGGCCATTTTCATTGTTTACCCAGGGGGGATTTTATGCATAAATTGCTAGTTAAAATACCATACAGTGACCATAATACAAATCAAATTTGCAGAAGTATTTTGAGGGTTATAAATCATCCCTAAACTTAATATTCAAGTCTAAATATCATTCATACACCCTTACAGAATATTTGGGAGCATTTGGGTTAATTTGGAGGCCAAAACAGTAAAACTAGTCAAAGTTCGAAATTGGAGAAAAATTGGAAAATTGGGCATTTTCATAAATTTTTGAAAAAGGGACATTATAATATCCTAAAGGCACTTTGGTAACTATTTACAATGAGTTGCGCCCCTTATTTAATTATTATTATTATTATTTTTTATCATTATTATAATATTTTATATATGTTACACTATGGATCTATCAAGTGCTAAGAGGGATCGAATCCCTTAAGGTGCAAACCATTTTTACAATGCAAAACTTTGAGGCAACGTTTGCACCACAAGGGATTTGATCCCTTTTATCACTTGGTAGATCCAAAGTTAAGATGAATCTAGGTGGTATTAAGACAAGGATGGTTCAGAGAACAACTATGAGGTGACTTGTGCATAGTGTCGATAATCGTACATTGGTTGAAATGAAAAGCTTGTTGGAAATGGTAGGCTAAGACATCAAAGTTTCATGCACATATGGGAGAATTCCATAAATGTTTGGGTGCAAAATCAAGATCTTGCAGCATTTCAATCATGATGGTATGGGTTGTATTAATGCCTAATGTAAAATCCCCTCTTTGTTACTCCCAAGGCACCATTTGCTCACTCCACCAAAGACTCCATTTACTTGCTACCACCTATAGTTTCTCTATTAGTGCATCAATCTTCATTTGCTTTGCATTTGAACAATGAGGATCCACCCTCCCGCACTATGGATCCTACCCTTACTTTGTCCCTACATGGCTCGATCTTCCCTTTGCATTTGAACAACAAGGATGAACCTCACTCTTGATTCCATTACATTCCCATCTAGAGGAAGCTATACGCTAGCTAGGTTTGCGGTTTAAAGGAAAACCCTAAAATAGTTTTTATGTCATGTTGACAAACCCAAATCATGCATTGTGTTACTATGACCTCATTTTTTCTTCGTTTGTCATGTCAATTATGGTAACTTAATTCTACCTACATTACTTGGTAGGAAAATGGCACATCATGGTAGAGAAAACCAATAGAACAGACACTAATGCTTGTTTTGACCATGCAATAGGGTTTATGACATGAACAACTAGAAAACCTTCATGACCCACCACCTATGAGTTTAGTTTAGGATACAAATGCTCCTAATGTTTAAATAGGGTCAAATGCCCAAATAATGTCTCTTCGAAGACATCCGATAAAATTGGAACGATACAAAGAATATTAGAATGGCCCTTGCACAAGGATGACAAGTAAAAATTGATAAATGGTCCAAATTTTTGCAACTGTTAGGACCGATAATGATGATGAATTGAATAGTCATTGTGACTCAGTTTGCTTAAAGTCTCAATCAATTATGAGACTATTTTGAAGATCTCTTAGAAAATAGGATAATGATGTATCCTTCTAGACATAGTCCAGCACATGATTGATTTTGTCTGTACCTATGATGATTGTATTTAAATTTTTATTGGAGATATAAATACATTTTTTCCCAAGGAAAAAAGAGTCATGGGCCCAAAGATGTCGATATTAATCTAGTAATTACATATCATGTGACCCTTTTTTTTTACCTAACTGTAATTTTGCTTTCAAGTCTATTTATGATTTCTAACTACCTTTTGTGGGAGATGATTGCAAAGTTAGTGGGAAAATTTGGTGGTCCAAATCAAGGAGGAAAGGAAAGAACCTCGGGGGGGGGGTTTGGTTCTCTGTGATTCATTGTTCTTATGAGTTTTTAGGAGAACCATTTTCTGGTTTTATGTGCTACATTGTTCTTCTAGTGATTTCTTGGAAAAGGTAAATTCGGTTACCTATTGTAGATTGATTGAAGTAGGTTGAATATTGCTCACATCCATGTCTGAGTGGGTAATATGGGGTTTGGGTAAGATCTATAACCAAAGAAGAAGAATCATCCACCGATAAGTGAACCCCCAATGATTGCTCCCCCCAAACAACTTGCTAGAGTCTCTAAAATCTCCTCATTGATCATCAGTATTGGAGATGATGTTTTGTAATCACCAGCTGATAAAGGTGGAAAGGGTTTATCATTCTCAACTTTCTAGGAAATTTCCTTATATTATATATGGGTTGGAAATTCCACTCCAAGTCTTAGAAGGGTAACCTTAAAATAAAAAAAAGGTCAAATAAACTTGCAATATTATGGACTAGATCCATCCAAATACTTTGAAGCATATGATTCACTAATCCTAAGGGGAAATTTTGAGGGATCCTTACATGGAACCCCTCCCACTTGAGAAGAGTGAGTGGGTTGGATCTAAGTTCTAAAAATTGAGAATCCAATAACATGAATCCTTTGATGCCTAAAACCATTACTGATTAAATTTGATTTGTCTTAGTTTGCTTCATTCAAAACCTGTACAATGTGCTCTAGATTATTTTCTTAAGAGATGTCTCGGACCTTTGATGATTGTTTTACAATGTGCCTAGAAGTATATTTAGGCTATGAGCCTTCATTGCACAAAAGAGTCTCAACCTGCATAATTGGAACTTGGGAACCCCTTGTATCCATCTCTAAAGGCCATTTTGTTGTAGAAATCCTAACCACATCCTCCATATATGTCATTGGAACCCTATACCTTCCTTCCACAATTATCATTTCCTTTTTCTCCAACCCTAAAGATATAACTAAGGGAACCTTCAAATCATCCAATGAGTTCTTCAAGAGGAGTTAATCCTTATGAGACAATCTACATACCAAGAAATTGTAAACCAAGTAAAACAACTCCTCTCACATACGCACATACATATATTGGGAATATGTGTGTGTGTGTGTGTGTGTGTGTGTGTGATAGGGGAGGGGGTGGGGGGATGGTATTTTTCTCTAGTTTAAAGTTTCTTAGTATGCAGATTTTCATTGTGGAAAATCTTCTAGATATGAACTACAATGGAGTTTAGAAATATCCCAATGTTTTAGTGGACACACCACTCATTATCAAGGACAAGAAAGAAATATTATGAGAGATAGAGAAAAGAGTAGGGTAATGGAATGAATAAATAGAAGCAAAAGAGACTAATCAATTTGGTGGGGGATCATGTTTTCTCTAGTTTAAATTTTCTTAATTTGTTGATTTTCATAGTAAGCCATAATTAGGGTAAACCTTCTAAATATGAATTGTGTTGGAGTTTAAAAATGTCTTAATGTTTCGTGTGGACACTTCACCCATCGTCAAGGGATAAAAATCAAAGTTGATGAGAAATATATAAAATAGTAAGATAATGGAGTGAATAAATAGAAATGAAAAGGAACTAACCATTAAGAAAATACTATAAATTATAGAGGATGATTGAGTAAAATGATTAGTGAATAGGGGTGGGAAATGGTTAAATTAATAAAGTATTATAATAAATAATTGAAAAGTTAATATTATAAATAAGTTAGAATAGGGAATACGGAAATACAAATCAATATGAAGATTGCTATACACTAGAAATTGTCCCTGAAAGTGCAAAAAGTACATTGTTATAAGATGGTCGGGTGAAAGTGATGTATGTTAGAAAAAAACGGGGGAGTCAAACAATGTGAATATTTAGAAATCAAGAAATTAATTATGCAATACATTGGATATATTCCTTCTATTCAAAACTTTGGATGTGGTTGTTTCACCATTGTTTGAGAGAGGCAAAATATTTGAAGTACCAACCTATTTCTATTCATTGCCATAGTTGTCATTGTTTTGGTTGATGAACAAATAGAAAGGAATGAGTTATGCATTAGATGAAAATCTTGGGTGGCTTCATTAGATATATGATTACCTCTAGCTTATGTTGTTATCACTATTAAGTATGGTATGTAGGATTATTTGTAAACATAGGTTCATTGATTGAGCACCAATCATCGAATGTTTGGATGAAAAGTTTGTAAAGACGGTTGGTTCTATCAATTTTGGAAACTTATAGAAACTGTAGAAGTCTAATGCTGCTATAAGTCCATGTATGCATAGGTATGGGTTGTCATAAGATCATATATCAAATATTTGCAACGTGCATAAACACAAATAATAAACAAACAAAAAATGACATGTGCACAACAACCACCTATTATTAAGAATTAATATGGATAGGGCATGATGATTGTAAGATAAAGTAGTTGAATTACATGCAAACAAAGACTATGAATAGAATGGGAAACTAAAGCCTCAACTTCATCCATGCATAATTTCCTCTTCTAGATATTTCTTCTTTTGGTAAAAAGGAATAGTAAAACATA
Source organism: Larix kaempferi (assembly GCA_027924585.1). Taxonomy (NCBI): domain Eukaryota; kingdom Viridiplantae; phylum Streptophyta; class Pinopsida; order Pinales; family Pinaceae; genus Larix; species Larix kaempferi. Next base: position 34,062,730 of record BSBM01000017.1, read on the forward strand.
TTTGTTACTACCTTGTACACAATTGATTGTGATTTATCATAATACTAAAAATATCATCACAATTCATGGAAGATGCCTAAAGACTGTTAGCATGACATGGTAGAATACTAAATATCATAAAATATCATAGCAAGAATAAAGGGACCTTAATTATTATCTATGGGGTTTTGGCTTAGAGGTGAAGACAACAACATGTTAAGCTATCAACCACAGTTCAATTACCTCAAAATACAAATAAGTGGTTGGAACTTGGGACCAAATGCAAGTCCTGGGTGATTTTGATGGAATAGTACCACCTTGTTAAAGTAGTTTAGTCCCTGTGTGTCGTCTTGCCCACATAAGTAGGATACTTGCAGTGTTCAATATCACCAATTATAATGCTTCTTTTCTCGGGATGTCTAACACAACTAATGATGCCAAACACTCTAACCATCACACCAGAACATATGCTTTCATAAGGGAAATGCTTTATGACGTAAAAATTGGAAAATTTTAATGTTTGTTTTTGTACTTGATTTATTATTTTGTTATTGATCCATTCATCAATTTGAAATCCAACATTATAAATCATCTTGAATTAGGCCAAAATTCTTAAAGATAAATCCTAGTATAAATTCTCAATATAAATATCAAATATAAATCCAAGCAATTATTTTAGCAAACAAAAATGGAGATTGTCAAATGATTAACCTATTCTATAATGAATCACATTTGATTGAATGTCTTCTTTCCAAAATCCATTGATTTACCATTAAACTACTCACCATATTGATCCTTTGTATTCTTGTAATTTCCAAAATCACATTGACCAAGTTACCATTAATTTAAGGGTAAGTTACTAAGTGGACAAACTCACTTCCTTTTTTGCTAAAATAGCAAATTCTTCATGAAATCCAAGAGAAAAGGTGTCACCTAATTGATAACTTTAATCATGAAACAACAAGATCATAAATTCATATTCTGTTATTTTTTAAGTTTTAATATGTAGCTTGGGTGGTTGGGAGTACTTATTGATAAGGACTCCACCTAGGTTCAATTCCTTGTAAATAAACATGTTTGGGCACTTAATTGAGCCACCCTTATTTGGATAATGTTCGGCCTTGAGTGGCTGAGTTATGACCTTTACGTAAGAAATCACATAGTAAATTTACACCTCTCACATACACACAAACTGTCTTAATTAAAACGTAAATATGTGCATGTGATAAGCATGGTCTTACATATATGAATTCTCATTTTCCAAATTGAAAACATGAACTTTATATTTGCCATTCAAAACACTCGGTAGAGTTTAAGTCCAGTTTCGACAAGTTAAACCAATTGTTCATACTTTGTTCCTCCAAATCTCAAGTAGATATAAGTCGAAACCCTAGGAATCAGTGGAAAATTTTGTCCACAACAGTTTCCATGGAGATCCGTGAACTCATTCAAAAACTTCAGGGCTCTGGAATTCACCTACATTGCGTCATTTTCCTTCGTTTCTGAACCACACGAGCTAAAGCAAAACCTTCAACACTTTTAGAGGCCATAAATTTGTCCGGTTTGTAGAAAAGTTTATTTGATTTGCAGGGTTTGGAGTTGCAGCAAAACCTTCAACGCTCTTGGAGGCCATAAATTTGTCCGGTTTGTAGAAAAGGTTGTTTAATTTGCAGGGTTTGGAGTTGCAGTTTCTACAAGTAGTATGTTCTTGGTTCTTAGTTCAGTGCTTATCGATTCAGGTATGTGTTATTTCCAGTCACTTGATATCATTTCAGAGGGATGTTCTGCATTATTTATGCTTCTTTGGGCCACATCTGTGAAATTGTCGTCATTCTTATGCTTCTTGCGCTGGAATTTTTGGGGCTTTTCCCCTATCGTGAATCTTCTAAGGAAAATTTCAATAATCTTTTGCCAACTTTTACTCATTTGCTCCTGAATTTCTGGAAATTTAAACGGATTTGTTTTCTCAATTCCTATCTGTTGAAAGCTGACAAAAAAAAGGCATTTCAGCTTTGTAATAGGAAATTGCTGAATATTTTTAGATGTTTGGATTTTGACTAGTTATTTGGAATTCGGTCATAATTTCCTTCTACCGAGAGCTGACCAAGTGTATATGGCCACAGAAGCTCCAAGAACATTTAATGCAAGGATTTAACTGCTAGATTCTTTTAGGCCAGAAAGGAAGTTGTCTCAATTGAGTCAATTGAGTTTATGAGGGTTGAAAAGTGAAAACATTCAAAGCTTTATTAAAGTATTTAATGCATCCTTTCTTGTATGTGAAATTTCTCGATTTAGGCACAAAATTTTTAAGATCTTATAAATATGTAGCTGACTATACTTGAGAAATATTTGTATTTTTTCATGTTTCAATTGAATAAATGGATTTAAAAGTTAAATGGAGAAGTAATACACTTAACCATTCATAGGAGAGAAAGAGAAAATGATTCAAGTAAAGATCCAAACAATGCTATTTTTATTAATCAATTAAATGCTTAAATAAAATACATGAATGAATTCTTGATCAATAAAATGCAAGTTTTCATATATAGGTAACCAAGCTAGGCTGAACTACTTGCACAAGCATAATAGCTAGTGAAAATCAAGAGCAATAACCCTTAATGAAGTGCACCCTCCTAAGGAAGTAGTCTTGATCTTGCAATAGTTGTAAGGGTTTAACTAGGCTTAGAACAACCAATTGAGGTGATTTTGCACATAAGTTAGACAAGTGCACCCTCCTTAGGCCATAAACTTGGCCATGCATGAGTGGCTAGGGTTAACTAGCCCTAGAACTGCTTCATGAGGTAGCTAACTTAGTTATGCATATGAAATTGAAGTCTAGCTAGCCCAAATTAGCAATGACCATGTCGCAGTGTATGGGCATCAAAGGCCTCTACATAAGGCTATGGATTTGTAATAATGACCACGTAATAGTGTATGGGCATCAAAGTCTCTATAACAGTTAGTGCTAGCAGAGCACCTTGAAATTGTGATTGAGTCCTCAATGGATCTGATGGATTTGCAACTAGATCACTTGCAGCTTGGAGAGTTTGTTGTGCCCAAAGTGGTTAGGATTTCAGATCTGCACCAATATGTTCATCACTGTCAACATCTTTTACTTCTTCATCTAGACCTGACATTTCATTTGAGGCAATTGAAGAAGTATCAATGAGTTTTACATCAACTAGAACTAGTGGTTTGATAGTAGGATCTTCTGCATGTAAGGGGATTTCTTCAAGTTTGATACTTCTTTTAATGAAAATAGTTTTAGCTAAAGGATTTAGTACTATGTACCCCTTAACACCATAAGAATATCCTACAAATATGCAATCTTTACTTTGTGGATCCAACCCTCCTCTTGAAGGGATGTGTGCCCATGCATAAGATCCAGACACCCTAAAGTGTTTGACATTTGGTTTCTGATCCCTCCAAGATTCAAATGGAGTGACTCCCTTCAATGCTTTATGAGGAACTCAGTTCTAGATGTAGGATGAATAATTGATTGCTTTAGCCCAAAGCTTTGGAGCTAGGGATTTGGATTGTAGCCTTCAAGAATATGTTCTTTTGCTCTACAACTCCATTTTGTTGTGCAATATATGGAACAATATGCTATAATGCAATACTTGACTTAGCACATAGATGTTGGATATCTTTGTTCATATACTCCCTCCCATTGTCTGTATGCAGGATCTTGATCCCCTTACTTGATTACTTCTCTACAAGAGCTTTAAAATATTTGAAACACTCAAAGACATATGTTTTATGTTTGATGAAGTATACCTAGGTATATCTTGACCAATCATCAAGGGAGGTAAGCACATACTTGGACCTGGATGGGTGGGGGAATAGACTCGTAATGTCATTGTGAATGCAGCCTTGACATACACCATTATAGTACACAATGTCTTCCAAACCTATCACCATACCTTGCTTACTTAGATGTTGCAAGTAGCTATAGTTTAGGTGACCAAATATCTCATGCCATAACCTACTTATTTCTTCACAATGTGTTAGAACTACAATATGAGGAGATTTGGGAATAAAGTTAGAAAAGACATATAACTTGGATTGGTGATCTACTTTTCCAACCGTAACCTTCAATCCATCAATCATCTCAGCAATGACTATTGAATCGAGTGTGAACTCCACTTGTTTTCCTCAGCCTGAGTGGCTGATCTGGTAAAGGGAAAGGAGGTTGATGGACAAGGAAGGTACAATAAGTACATTGTGAAATTGTCCATGCTCTAAATCAATAACTCCTTTTCCACATACTTGAACTGGTGTATCATCTCCCATTAAGATGGGAGGACTAGTGGATGGCTCCGAGGAAGAGAAGATTGTTAAGATTCAATATGCTAAGATAAATAACATCAGTATTCAATTCAATTTCACAACAATAGCATATATAGGATCACTGAAAGAATAACAAGCACAACATAGACACAAGAGACACAAATTTATCCTGGGAAACCCTCTAGGGGAAGAAAACCTAGCAAACCTTCCTCAATATAGATGATCAAAAGTACAAATACAAAACCGCAAACAAGTGCTCCTTCTCCTTGCAGATATCTCTCCCTCTCTCTCTCTCCTATGCGAATTAAACAAGTGACTGTGTGTGTGAATGAATGAATACATGAGAGAGCATAGCTCTCTATTTATACATTCACTTCTACTTTAATTTTACAACTTGACATGTCGGCCTCAACTAACTTTACCACTCAAATAATGTTGATTGGGCCAACTCCTCTAGGGGACTTAAAAACCCCTTTACATTTGATTTTAGGGGGATCTATTGCCCCGACTTACAAGGGAGGATTTACCTCAATGACTTTACATAACCAAATACAATAATAACATCTCGATGGAGGAATAAAACATCTCCGAATAAATTACAAAAATAAAATACAATAGAATATTCTTCGAAGTTACAATATTTCAACACTCCCCCTTAACGAGAAGGGTATCTACTGACAACATCAACATCAACTATAGGAGCAAGGAGAGAGAGCATCATCAACAACACCAAGGTGATACATCTATAAATCATTGGAAGTTTTCTTCAACAACATCAACAACTAGAACATCTTCAGTACTGGAGCATCATCTTCTACAACGCCAAGTCTTCATCTTTGGTCTTCATCTTCTGCAGCACTCGATCGCTCGATCGTATGGAGCAACACTTGATCTCTCGATCAACAACAACATCTTGATCTTTCGATCAACAACAACATCATCTTGATCTTTCGATCAACAACATCATCTGCATCAATATAACCTGCAACACACATGATTCAATTACAGGATGATCAATCCCTCTCACTTTAGGACATAAGTCTAAGGATGATGCAGTCCTATCCACATTCTCAAGGACAAAAGTCACCGGATTAGTTCTAGATCGAAGTCCAAGGATGATACAATCCAACCACAGTGTCAGTCCTTTTTCATATTGGATGTGACCTAGATCAATTCCAGAATTTTCCACCACAGTGCCAGTCCTTTTTCATACTGGATGTGACCTATATCAAGTCTAGGATTTTCCACCACAGTGCCAGTCCTTTTTCATACTGGATGTGACCTAGATCAAGTCTAGGATTTTCCACTACAGTGCCAGTCCTTTTTCATATTGGATGTGACCTAGATCAAGTCTAGGATTTTCCACCACAACATCATCATCATCACATTCTTGGAGACAAGAGTCTACGTATCCATTTAGGCCATGTGTCCAGGGATGATACAATCCCACTACAACATCATCATCATCACATTCTTGGAGACAAGAGTCTACGGAACCCTTTAGGCCATGTGTCCAGGGATGATACAATCCCACTGCAACATCATTATCATTCCTCCCCCTTTCGAGGAAGGTCCTTTTGAACGACACCAAGCTTATCACAGAAGTACTCAAACTTCACTCAAGACAGAGGCTTAGTCAACACATCAGCAATTTGCATCAGTGCTCACATACTGGAGCTTTATAGCTCCCTTCTGTAACATATCCCGTATGTAAAAATACCGTATTTCTATTTGCTTTGACTTGTCATGGAACGTTGGGTTCTCCGTCATCTTTATACAACTCTGGTTGTCACATATAATCACCGTGGTATCCAACTCCAGGTCAAATAAACCTGACATCAACTTTCAGATCCATATGGCTTCACAACTTAGCAGAACACGCTACTATATACTCTGCTTTAGCTTGTGCTGAGAGCAACACTGGACTGCTTCATGTTAAACCACGAGATCATGGCGGATCCCAAACAATAACATCCACCTGAAGTGCTCTTCTTGTCTGAGAAACTTCCGTCCCAATCTGCATCTGTATAACAATACAATCTATAGTCATGATCTCCAACATAGTATAGACAAAAGTCTATCGTACCTTTCAGGTACCTCATCACATGCTTTGCAGCTACCAGGTGAACACGTCTAGGCTCAACTTGATACTAACTCAGGGTGTTCACAGCAAAGCATATATTTGGCCTGGTATTCGTCAAATACATCATCGAACTAGTCATTTGTCTGTAAATTGTAGAAACCACTATCCATCATCCCAGATCTCTACTTCACATTTTCCTTGGATAAGGAAAAATATCATCTGATCTCAGCCACATATCTAATCACAAGAATCATGCCAAGATTCTTTAACTCCGAGATCTACTCCCTCTTAAGTGGAGTTTTCTACATCTGAGTATTGTCCTGCCTTTGTGATTGAACATCATTCACACTATGCATTGAGTGATCTTCTGCATATCTATCTGTGCCATCTCTCGTCAGATGGGTCTATTGATATGAGCCTCAAGATCACTCGAACTCTATGGTGAGTTCCTTCTTGCATCCATCTGAGAGAAGCATGTCATCTGTATATAGAAACCATCTTCAACCTTGTAGCAAAGGTTGAAATCCGCATCACCCGTGGTGATCATCAAAGTTGTCAAATGACTATCGATCCTGGGTACCTGTTGAACTTGTACAAAGCCTTCTTCAATCATGTGATTCTCTTTCAGATCTTGGGAGTTTGCTCGATATGCACTTCTTCTTCAATTACACCATTCAAGAGAACGGTCTTGTCATCCATGGGTGTAATCTATCTCTAGAAGCATCTCTAACCATTGGAGAAAACATCTCATCATGATCCTCTCCCTCTTTTTAAGAGAATCCTCTAGCCACGATCCTTGCTTTGTACTTCTATAGTATGTTTGATTTGTAAGTCTTCTTGTTGAATAGTCATCACTTGTTCTTCAGAACAAGTGTTCATCATCCTTCTTGTGTAGATCATATCACACGATCTTTCCTACAAATCAAATTCAATTACATGATTAGTAACACTCCATAATTATCAAATCATGTTGACATTTCAATGATAACCTATTATGCATACTGATATGTCACCTACCCAATTTCTGAAATTATTATTTTATTGGCAAAATACTTTATGTTAAATTTTAATTACAAAGTTTTGTAATTATGACCAAGTTTGGTCAAGGATTAATGTAATTACTGAATTATTATTATTTAATAAATTAAAGTAGGAGACAAACACCCAAGGGAACTGTTAAATGAGTGTTCACTGACCCACTAGGAGGAATGGAAGCTGTTAGAAGGCATGGGACAGATGGAAACAATTGCACTTCACCACTAGCTGTTGGTTATGGGACAACTACCCCTACAAATGTGGCATTATCCCCCAGGTGGAGGGAGTGAGCAGGAAGCTCATTTAATGACCAGTTAACAACTGAAAAGGCCTAAGCAGCCTACATAAGGAAAATTCGAATTGAGCAGGCAACTCTTACACAATATTTTCTGCAGAAATATTACTCATGTGCATCAGGTGATGACTGAGAGATTCAAATAGGGAGGCTATGTGAGTGCATTGTAAGTCTGCAAATTATTCTGAGAAAGAGAACCAGAGGTGCTGGTGCAGGTCCCTTTGACTGCTAAATTCTCAAGACTGGATAACTATTACTACTGCAAGTTGAGGTCCTAAGCTTCTAAGTTTCTTCTTCCTGGTGGTTCAGTGAACAGGCTCGGGTGTCCTAAGGCAAGTAACTTGGCTATCTTCAGGAATTGGTTGGGGGGAACAGGCTCCTTGGGCTGTTTATTTCCCTACATATTAACCAAGTTTTGCTGCTTCCTATTTTGTTTACAGTTCAATGTTCTGTCTAGTAGGATTTATTAAAGTCTGTTTTATAAAAGAATTTATTTTATTTCTGATTTATGTTCCATAACTACATGAGGAAGTCTGTAATTTATTGATTCGAAACCATCTCTATATTTTCCACATGTTGTTATTTGCATCGTACTCTAGTATAGAGAAGAAAATTAAATAATAGATGAGAGATAGGCAGATTACCATTTGATTGGATAAATAATTATAGTAAGTGATTTGTTTGCCATTCTGACCTATATCTAAACAGAGTAAGAATTTACTGTATAGTATCAACAGTGTTACAGGATTCTTTTGTTATTTCATGAAATATAAATATAGTTTAATTTCTGCACAACCATATAATTTCCTCTTATTTCTATTCAATCAAGATAGCAAACAAATGCAATTGAAATCATACATATCATGTTTTTCAAGTAATAGTGTTTCCAATGATTTTAACAACTGCTAGAACTGAACAATAATTAGTTTTCTTATCTTTACATATACTGTAATTCTTCACTATTTTCCTGTTGATTTCATGTATCAATTATTTATTTCTTTAGTATCAAAAACCAAAACCAATGTAAACCCTAACTCTGTTTTCGATCATCATATTTTCCATTTCAATACAAACTATGGACATCATTCAAAGTATGAGAACTTATGACTTTTTAAAACCCTAGTTAGTACCTCCATAACCATATTATCATTTTAACAGTTAGCTAAAGATACGATTTACACATTCATGTTCAAACCAAAGTTTATAACCCTCGTATTTTTCCCGAAAGCTTTCTGGAGTTTACAAGTAAAACATCTTTTGTAAAAATAAAAAAGAAACTAGAGTCTGGGCATAGCCCTGTTTTGAAATTTTAAACAGTCGAACACTACTTCATCGTTTTCCAAACAACTGAGGTTATCATCAACTAGAAATTGCGTACAAACTTATCATGGCTCAGCAGACATTATCTTTTACACAGTAACCCCAACGAATAGTTCAAAACAAAACTTCCCTTTTCAAGAAACAAAACTTGGTGTATAAAGTTAAACGAGCCCTCGGCTCTAAATCCTTTACTCAACAGAATTTAACCCAAACACTTCAGAATTCACGTTTCGAACCTATCAAAGGTTCCAACACTACGAAGAAACACCAACATTCACCAGAACGAGTTTACTTTATCAAAAGAAAACTACACAGGGTTTATCCTCATCTTCTAGCATTCAAAACGAGTGTTAAAAACTCTTATCAACGACGAGCTAGGCATCAAAACGACCAAGTATCATTTAAAAAAAATACGAGGGTCATTTCCTTGTATAAGTTTTTATATCAACTCAAGATCTTCAAAGAAAACTCGACAGTTGGACAACGCCGAAACATGGTGGGATAGTTTTTGGACTCTTTGCGACTGAATCATCATCAACCAAGTCCAAATGGCACCTACGAGGGTTTGAGACCACCGGAGCTTACCAGGGATGGAGGCATGCTTTCCATTTCCAAACCCTTTCCAAAGATTTTCTTTCGAAACCTGTACCTTCCAACAACACAGTCGAGAGTTAGAAACAGGTTAATGTAAGTTACAAGTGAAACATAGCAATACTTCTGTGAGTAAGTGCTTACCTTTAGCAATAACGACCGAGTCTGGTACATTACACCTGCGAATTGACAAGCTCCATGACTTGGACTGAGGCTTTGAGCCTTTCTTCTTACGGAGGAGTTCCTTCCACTAAACTTTAGAATTGAAACAACAAACTCTTAACTCGACAGCAGTAAAACCGATTACGGTGGACACCACACTCTATCGTAACGCCTTGGCACTAAGACGGACCTGCAACTGCGAACTTCACACCTACAGGTTTCAAGGTCGAAACCTCTAATTACATTTTGTCTAAACCCTATTCTCCAGCAGCCTGTCGGCCTCACTACTCGAAAACACCAGTGTAACAATGAAAAACATTAACTCTCCATCAAAACTTTTACGACGAGATGCTAGGGTTAGCATCCAATGCTCCATATCCAAAACAATCAACGATCAAAGGAGTGCCAGCGAGTTACCTTGGAGGTCGAACAACTATATTCATTTATTGCTTCATCATTACCACAAGCACGACCATGCCAACTATGCTTACTAAGGATCGTTCCATATCCAGCATGGAGGAGTTTAAGCATGGAAACCACACACGGTGGATTTCGCAGTCACCACTTTCAATTGTTTGGTATTACGTGGAGTGCCAACAGATCTCTCCACTACGTAGATTAGGTCGGAGCCTTTAATGCAAGTTTGGTACATTTTCAATGCCAGCTCGATTTGCATGCCGAGCATTAAAACCTAGAACCCTTTCATTTCAACATTCATTACAAAGTTAGTATTTAATATATATCATTCGATATAGTTTCAAGTTACATTCACGTATCATGATATTATTGTTATGTTGTGATAATATACTATGTTTAGATTATAGTCCTCGATTTGTGTATAAGCCACACGGGTAAGGTTTTAATTGTTGTTTCATAGTTAAACTTTGTCAATTTATGGTAAGGGTTAGTTAATTTATAAAAATTATAATGTTAGCCCTATAATTATTGTATTTTGTTTATGTTTCTTTTAATTTGCAAATAATTGAAAAGTATAGGATTTGCATATTGTTCTCAATCTAAATAATGTCAATTGTTTAGCATAAGAACCTAGATCATTTTATTTACGTCTTATAATAGTTTTATAGTGCAAATATTGGATGAATTAGTGGTACAAATACTACATCGATACTATACAAGTATGAATTACCTTAAGACGATGGCAAAAGCCGAACAACAATAGCGACAATAGTCACGATAATAAACTTAGCAGCATAAATATTAAATAGACATCACTGTTCATAAAACATTGATGAGTTTGTAAGACAACATTTTGAACCAGTAGCAGTTTTAAGTATTTCATACCTGCAGGTAAACTTGTTTTCGCAAAGAAGTTCATAACATTTCATTATTATTTCGACGTTGAATTGAATTACACACGTACTCTTAAACTATGCGGTCGTAGGACTTCTTACCTGTTGTTTGCACATAGAAACATTTCAGATGCCTTAGCCTTGCAGCTAAGTAAACTCCAGGGTACCTCGTAGGACACCCTTGGACATCAAGAAAGCAAACCGTCAGTGTCTTGTCAAAAGAAAAGTATCGCATCATATTTCTAACCCTTTCAGTGCATTTATTATAATAAGCATGTTGTCAGAAGTGTGATGAGTTGTTGTTATAAAAAATGTTTCTAAATCAGAAATTAAATTATGTTTAGTATGAGACGACTTGTTAATCAATGTCGTCTTAATCAAACAATTATTATTTTCCACAACTATAATTATCATATTTAATACTGTTTTAAAAGTTTTAAATTTTTATGAAAAATCGGGATGTTACATGTGGTATCAAAGCTCATGTTCGAACTCTAGGCCTAAAAAAGGTCCAAGAACACGCAACAGAAATTTATTAAAGCAGAAAATATTATTAATTAAAATTTAAACTATTGTGTTATACATAAATTATTTTTAAGTTACAGGTATGGAGAACTCAGTTGAACATGTAGAAGACAGATTTCAACCAAACAGCCATAGCTCGGGACAGCACTATGCAGAAGAATGCCACGGTGAATTGAATAACAATTCGTCAGAATTATTACGTGAGTTCCAAGAATTAAAGGCAGAAATTAGATCTGTGAAACAAGACAATGAAGGAATTCTGAGGGCGCAAGAAGAGTTAAATCAAGTGCTATTTGAACAGTGCCCAAATGATGAGCAGGAGAGAGGTAATGAAGATATCTCCAAGGTTGAGTATCTACCTCATAGTAACAAAAGTAAGAAAATGAAAATCGATGGTGTGAACAATAGTTCAACATCATCAGGAGATGCTATTGAAGCACGCAAAAAGAGACGTAACTATTCCAGTGATAGTAGTAAAGGAGATTACAAACCCAGAAAGAAAAGCCATAAAGAGTATGAACAGATTTCTGGGGAGTTCAAAAAGATTAGACCTCCAACTTTCAATGGAGAAACTGAGAAGGGCGAGACAGCTGAAGCATGGCTGTCCGGCATGAAGAAATATTTCCAGATTTATAACTATTCAGAATCCTTGAAAGCAAAAATGGCTATATATAATTTGATCGAAAAAATGGATATTTGGTGGCAGGACATCAAAAGAGTAAAGGGTATCGAGGATAAAGATGTAAACTGGAGTACTTTTAAACGATACTTCAAGAAGAAGTTTTTATCTAAATAGTACTATGAAGAAAAATCCAAAGAATTCTACGATTTAAAGCGGGGAAGTATCAACATGAAGGAAATGAACAGTAAATTTCTGAACTTGTTGAGATATGTGTCATATCTCATGGAAGAAAAACCGAAGATTCAAAGATATTTGAGCTGTCTACCTTTCAATATTAAGGACAGAATCGAGTATGACAGTCCAAAAACTTTGGAAGAGGCTATGAGAAAGGTAGTTTTCTGTTATGACACTAATCGAAAAAGAGAAGGAATGTCAAACTGGAAAAGTCATAAGCCCAGCAATTTTGAGCTGAAAAGGGAAAAATTCCAGGTTCAGTGGGAATTCCGGGTTCGAAAAGAAAAATTTTCAGAATCGGAATTTTCAAAGGAAATAATTTCAGAAACAGTCAACAGCAGAATTCTACAGCACCCAGAAATGCTCCTAATAATAGCAGGACCAATGAACAAAAGGCACCTATCAAATTTTTCGAGTGTCAAGGTCCTCACTATGCATCATAATGTCCCAAGAGGAAGCGGACAGCTAACAACATTCACTCTATTCAGATTAAACCTACTGTTGGAGACGTGGCGAGATAGATGCCCACAATCAATGCAGCACTCGACAACAGGCAAGCAGATCATCAAATCTCTATGGTAGAAATTGAAGGTGTGTTACAACATCATCCTATTACTGTTTTAATTGAACCAGGTGCTATTTTAAGTTATATATCACCAGATATTGTGGAAAGTCTTAAATTGAAAACATAAAAGTTCAATAAATCTTGGTTAGTTAGAATAACAACTGGAACAAAGAGGAAAGTATCATATTTTATAAAAAGTTGTGCTTTATCCATGAATAAGGACACAAATCAAGTTGAATATTTTACCTTTAGGATCCTATGATATTATAATCGGAATGGACTGGTTAGAAGCCCATCATGTCATTCTGAACTGTTATGAAAAAAGTTTTACATGTTTAAATGAAGAAGGAAAAAATGTAGAAGTAAAAGGTATCCCAAGAAAGGTAACCCTTAGACATATTTCAGCCATGCAAGTTAAGAGGGCAGTTAGGAAAGGATGTCAGTTGTTTGCAATAAATGTAGTAAATGATGAGTTTATTTGTAAAGAGGACAAACTGAAATTAGAAGATATACCTGTTCTAAAGGATTTCAAGGATGTATTTCCTGAGGAGATTCCAGGATTACCTCCTAAAAGAGATTTAGATTTTACCATCGAGTTAATACTAGGAGCTGTACTAAATTATAAAGCTCCATACAGAATGAATATACTAAAATTAAACGAATTGAAATCACAGTTGAAGGAATTGATTGATAAGAATTATATAAGACCCAGCGTGTCTCATTGGGGAGCACCTGTTATATTTGTTAAGAAGAAAGATGAAACCCTAAGACTGTGCATAGATTATCGCCAGCTTAATAAGATGACAATCAAGAATCGGTATCCATTGCCCCGCATATTCGATCTATTTGATCAACTGCGTGGAGCAACTATATTTTCAAAGATTGATCCAAGGTCAGGATATCATCAAATGCGGGTTAAGGATGAAGATATTTTCAAGACAGCTTTCAGAACTCGATATGGACATTACGAGTTCGTATCCATGCCATTTGGCATGACTAATGCCCCGACTGTATTTATGTGTTTGATGAACAATATTCTGCACAAATACTTAGATAAGTTTGCAGTGGTGTTTATAGATGACATTTTAATGTATTCTAAAAGCAAAGAAGAGCATGATGAACATCTACAGATTATCTTACAAGTGTTGAGAGATCATCAACTATACGCTAAGTTTAGTAAGTGTGACTTCCACAAGGACAAAATTCAGCATTTAAGACACATAATTTCTAAAGAAGGAATCTCGGTAGACCCCGACAAGATAAAAGCCATTAATGATTGGCCGATTCCTAAGGATGTGTCAAATGTAAGATCATTTATGGGCATTACTGGCTATTACAGAAAATTTATAGAGGGTTTTTCGAGAATTGTCAACCCCATAACCTCCTTACAGAAAAAAGGGAAGAAATTTGTGTGGGATCAGAAATGTTCTGAGAGTTTTAAGAAGTTAAAGGAATTATTGACTACAGCACCTATTCTGAGGATAGTAGATCCTAATAAAGATTTCATAGTTTGCACAGATGCTTGTAATGACAGACTCGGTGGAGTCCTAACACAAGAAGGGCACGCGGTGGCATACGAATCAAGAAAGCTGAAAATACATGAGAAGAATTACTCTACTTACGATTTAGAATTATTAGCAGTAATTCATGCCTTAAAAATGTGGCGTCACCACCTTATGGGCAGAAAATTTACCTTATTGGCAGACAACATGGGTCTGAAATATTTATTAGGTCAGACAAATCTGAATGCTAAACAAGCTAGATGGTTAATTTTCTTAAGTGAGTATGATTTCGAAATTCAACATATTAAAGGGAAAGAGAACAAGGTTGTAGATACATTGAGTCGTAAAGCAAAACTAAATTTTATTTCAACCATCAATACTTACTCAACAGATTTAGAAAATCAGATCCTTGAAAAGAGTAAAACGGATGAAGAATACAGAAAATTAAAGGAAAAGATAGCAAACAACAGTTCTGAAAATTCTATGGCAGATTACAGATTGAAGGAAAATGGACTTTTACTATACAAAAACAAATTGTATGTACCTAACATACCAGAAATGAAAATTCTGATTTTAAATGAGATGCACAAAAGCCATTACTCTGGTCATCCAGGTTATCAGAAGACCATTACTATGCTCAGGAAAGAATACTATTAGCCAAAAATGAAAGATAAAGTAGCAGAGTACATAGCTAAATGTTTGGATTGTCAAAAAGTGAAAGTTGAACACCAACATCCTGTCGAATTGTTACATCCATTACCTATACCGAGTTGGAAATGGCAAGTGATAAGCATAGACTTTATTATTGGACTACCCAAAAATCAGAAACAAAATTACTCTATCATGGTTGTAGTAGACAAATTGAGCAAAGCAGCACACTTTATACCTGTGAAGACTACTCATAAGGCTCCCGACATTGCAGAAATCTTCATGAAACAGATTTTTCGACTACATGGTATTCCAAAAGTTATAATTTCAGACTGTGACTCTAAATTTACCGGAAACTTTTGGAGATCTTTGTTTGAAGGGTTGAATACAACCTTAAATTCCAGTACAACATTTCGTCCACAAACGGATGGACAGACAGAAAGGGTGAATCAAGTTTTAGAAGACTTACTGAAAATGTATGTTAAGGATCAACCTAGTAAGTGGGAAGACTACTTACACTTAGCAGAATTTGCATATAATAACCATTATCATGCATCATCTAGACTTAGCCCATTTGAAATTCTTTATGGTAGGAAATGTGATACACCTGTTTCTTGGAATGACCCAGTAAATAGAGTTGTTTTAGGACCTGAATTATTGCAAGAGTTAGAACTAATTGTGAAACATGTACAAGAAAATTTAAAAGCTGCCCAAGATAGGAAAAAGAGTCAAGCAGATTTAAAAAGGACTCATAAAGAGTTCCAGATTGATAAACATGTGTTCCTCACGGTAAGACCGAAAAAGAGTTCATTGAAATTGGGAAGCTGCGCCAAATTGGCACCTAGGTATTGTGGTCCTTTCGAAATATTGTCCAAGATTGGACCAGTGGCATACCAACAGGCTTTTCCACCAAATTTAAAAATACATAATGTTTTTCATATATAATTTTTAAAGAAATATGTACATGATGCTACTCATGTTGTAAACTGGAATGATGTACAGGTGGGACAAGACGACGATTTTCAGGTGGACCTGGATTGTATCCTTGAAAGGAGGGGAACTTTGCTCCGGAATCGCACCATTGGGCAAGTGAAGGTGCAATGGAAACACCTTAGCCCGGAAGAGGAAACCTGGGAGTTGGAGAGTAGTATGCAGGAAGCATACCCAACTCTGTTTTAGGAACACTCAGAGAGTGATTGACCAACATCGAGGATGATGTTGAGAATTAAAGGGGGATGTATGTCACCTACCCAATTTCTGAAATTATTATTTGATTGGCAAAATACTTTATGTTAAATTTTAATTACAAAGTTCGGTCAAGGATGAATGTAATTACTGAATTATTATTATTTAATAAATTAAAGTAGGATACAAACACCCAAGGGAACTGTTAAATGAGTGTTCACTGACCCACTAGGAGGAATGGAAGCTGTTAGAAGGCATGGGACAAATGGCAGCACTTGCATTTCACCACTAGTTGTTGGTTATGGGACAACTACCCCTACAAATGTGGCATTATCGCCCAGGTGGAGGGAGTGAGCAGGCGGCTCATTTAATGACTAGTTAACAACATAAAAGGCGTAGGCATCCTACATAAGGCGAATTCGAATTGAGTAGGCAGCTCTTACACAATATTTTCAGCATAAATATTCCTCATGTGCATCAGGTGATGACTGAGAGATTCGAATAGGGAGGCTATGTGAGTGCATTGTAAGTTTGCAAATTATTCTGAGAAAGAGAATTAGAGGTGCTGGTGTAGGTCCCTTTGACTGCTAAATTTTCAAGACTGGATAACTATTACTATTGCAAGTTGAGGTCCTAAGCTTCTAAGTTTCTTCCTCCTAGTAGTTCAGTGAATAGGCTCGGGGGTCCTAAGGCAAGTAACTTGGTTGTCTTCAGGAATTGGTTGGGTGGAACAGGCTCCTTGGGTTGTTTATTTCCCTACAGATTAACCAGGTTTTGTTGTTTCCTATTTTCTTTACAGTTCAATGTTCTGTCTAGTAGGATTTATTAAAGTCTGTTTTATAAAAGAATTTATTTTATTTTTGATTTATGTTCCATAACTGCATGAGGAAGTTTGTGATTTATTGATTCGAAACCATCTCTATATTTTTCCACATATTGTTATTTGCATCGTACTCTAGTATAAAGAAACAAATTAAATAATAGATGAGAGATAGGCATATTGCCATTTGATTGGATAAATAATTATAGGAAGTGATATGTTTGCCATTCTGACCTATATTTAAACAGAGTAAAAATTTACTGTATAGTATCAACAGTGTTATAGGATTCTTTTTTTATTTCATGAAATATAAATATAGTTTAATTTCTACACAGCCATATAGTTTCCTCTTATTTCTATTCAATCAAGATAGCAAACAAATGCAATTGAAATCATACATATAATGTTTTTCAAGTAATAGTGTTTCCAATGATTTTAACAGCTGCTAGAACTGAACAATAATTAGTTTTCTTATCTTTACATATACTGTAATTCTTCACTATTTTCATGTTGATTTCATGTATCAATTATTTATTTCTTTAGTATCAAAAACCAAAACCAATGTAAACCCTAACTCTGCTTTCGATCATCATATTTTCCATTTCAATACAAACTATGGACATCATTCAAAGTATGAGAACTTATGACTTTTTAAAACCCTAGTTAGGACCTCCATAACCATATTATCATTTTAACAGTTATCTAAAGATACGATTTACACATTCATGTTCAAACCAAAGTTTATAACCCTAGTATTTTGCCTGAAAGCTTTCTGGAGTTTACAAGTAAAACATCTTTTGTAAAAATAAAAAAGAAACTAGAGTTTGGGCATAGCCTTGTTTTGAAATTTTAAACAGTCAAAAACTACTTCATCGTTTTCTAAACAACTGAGTTTATCATCAACTAGAAATTGCATACAGACTTATCATGGCTCAGCAGACATTATCTTTTACACATTAACCCCAACAAATAGTTCAAAACAAAACTTCCCTTTTCAAGAAACAAAACTTGGTGTATAGAGTTCAACGAGCCCTCGGCTCTAAATCCTTTACTCAACAGAATTTAACACAAACACTTCATAATTCACATTTCGAACCTATCAAAGGTTCCAACACTACGAAGAAACACCAGCATTCACTAGAACGAGTTTACTTTATCAAAAGAAAACTACACAGGGTTTATCCTCATCTTCTAGCATTCAAAATGAGTGTTAAAAACTCTTATCAACGATGAGCTAGGCATCAAAACGGCCAAGTATCATTTAAAAAAAATACGAGGGTCATTTCCCTGTATAAGTTTTTTTATCAACTCAAGATCTTCAAAGAAAACTCGACAGTTGGACAACGCCGAAACATGGTGGGATAGTTTTTGGACTCTTTGCGACTGAATCATCATCAACCAAGTCCAAATGGTACCTAGGAGGGTTTGAGACCACCGGAGCTTACCAGGAATGGAGGCATGCTTTCCATTTCCAAACCCTTTCCAAAGATTTTCTTTCGAAACCTGTACCTGCCAACAACACAATCGAGAGTTAGAAATAGGTTAATGTAAGTTACAAGTGAAACATAGCAATACTTCTGTGAGTAAGTGCTTACCTTTAGCAATAACGACAGAGTCTGGTACATTACACCTGCGAATTAACAAGCTCCATGACTTGGACAAAGGCTTTGAGCCTTTCTTCTTACGGAGGAGTTCCTTCCACTAAAATTTAGAATTGAAACTACAAACTCTTAACTCGACAGCAGTAAAACCGATTACGGTGGACACCACACTCTATTGTAACGCCTTGGCACTAAGACGAACCTTCAACTGCTAACTTCACACCTACAGGTCTCGAGGTCGAAACCTCTAATTACATTTTGTCTAAACCCTATTCTCCAGCAACCTGTCAGCCTCACTACTCGAAAACACCAGCGTAACAATGTAAAACATTAACTCTCCATCAAAACTTTTATGACGAGATGCTAGGGTTAGCATCCAACACTCCAGATCCAAAACAATCAACGATCAAAGGAGTGCCAGCGAGTTACCTTGGAGGTCGAATAACTATGTTCATTTATTGCTTCATCATTACCACAAGCATGGCCATGCCAACTTTGCTTACTAAGGATCGTTCCGTATCCAGCATGGAGGAGTTTAACCATGGAAACCACACACGGTGGATTTTGCAGTCACCACTTTCAATTGTTTGGTATTACGTGGAGTGCCAACAGATCTCTCCACTACGTAGATTAGGTCGGAGCCTTTAATGCAAGTTTGGTACATTTTCAATGCCAGCTCGATTTGCATGCCGAGCATTAAAACCTAGAACCCTTTCATTTCAACATTCATTACAAAGTTAGTATTTTATATATATCATTCGATATAGTTTCAAGTTACATTCACGTATCATGATATTATTGTTATGCTTTGATAATATACTATGTTTAGATTATAGTCCTCGATTTGTGTATAAGCCACACGGGTAAGGTTTTAATTGTTGTTTCATAGTTAAACTTTGTCAATTTATGGTAAGGGTTAGTTAATTTATAAAAATTATAATGTTAGCCCTATAATTATTGTATTTTGTTTATGTTTCTTTTAATTTGCAAATAATTGAAAAGTATAGGATTTGCATATTGTTCTCAAGCTAAATAATGTCAATTGTTTAGCATAAGAACCTAGATCATTTTATTTACGTCTTATAATAGTTTTATAGTGCAAATATTAGATGAATTTGTGGTACAAATACTACATCAATACTATACAAGTATGAATTACCTTAAGACAATGGAAAAATCCGAACAACTATAGCGACGATAGTCACGATAATAAACTTAGCAGCATAAAGATTAAATAGACATCACTGTTCATAAAACATTGATGAGTTTGTAAAACAACATTTTGAACCAGTAGCAGAACTAAGTATTTCATACCTGCAAGTAAACTTGTTTTTGTAAAGAAGTTCATAACATTTCATTATTATTTCGACGTTGAATTGAATTACACACGTACTCTTAAACTATGCGGTCGTAGGACTTCTTACCTGTTGTCTGCACATAGAAACATTTCAAATGCCTTAGCCTTGTAGCTAAGTAAACTCCAGGGTACCTCGTAGGACACCCTTCGACATCAAGAAAGAAAACCGTCAGTGTCTTGTCAAAAGAAAAGTATCGCATCATATTTCTAACCCTTTCAGTGCATTTATTAGAATAAGCATGTTGTCAGAAGTGTGATGAGTTGTTGTTATCAAAAATGTTTTTAAATCAGAAATTAAATTATGTTTAGTACGAGACGACTTCTTAATCAATGCCGTCTTAATCAAACAATTATTATTTTCCGCAACTATAATTATCATGTTTAATGTTGTTTTAAAAGTTTTAAATTTTTATGAAAAATCAGGATGTTACATGATATGATTCACATGGTTATGCAACTATCTTGACCAATACTTTGGCACAACACTTTTTCATATCCTGTATTCATACAGTGGCTATCTATATGCCTTCCATCTCTACCAGAACATACTATCAAGAGTGTGCATAGATCCCAGCATGTTAGCAAAGAGGTTTCATTCTAGACAAGCAACAATGGAATGTTTGTCTAACTTACCCATCATATGCATATTAGTAGTATATTGTTAAATGCTATATGAATGCTTACACTATGCATGATATATTTCCTGATTCTAGGAATACAAATATGCATACAACTATTACAAGCAATATCTTTAACTATTCATAGATTCAATAAGTAATTCAAATAACAACTCAAATACTTATCTTTTATGTTTGTGTGGTTGCCTCCCTCTTGATCTCTATTTTCCCTTTATGATAGCATCATGATTATATGTCTTTGAACTTCTATCCATCCTGTACCACTATGCATGCTTAAGTGTGCACTAGTTTCATCATTGTGTCATCCTCAAGATCTCATACATAATCATACATTCATTAGTATAGTCTTAATACTATCAAAACATTATAATCCTAAATAATCTTAAACATGTATGGTTGTGATCATTTCATACACAGGTAATTTATCACAAGAGTTAGTATTCAAGGTTTCAGGGAGTACTTCTTTTACTCATGCATTTTCTTATTTGACCATGGGACTCTTCTAGTTTGTCATATCGTTAATCAAACTAAGAAACATAATGTGCATAAACCCTTGATTACTTAAACTTCCAAATTCAAGAATAATCATTATCAATCATACAAAAGTATACTTATCTAAGATCCTAACACAAAGTAGGATTCTTACTCGATATAGGAAAACATACCTGGATTAGCATGCTTGCTAGTTATGTCTAACATACTCGAACAATATCTTCTTTGTTCTCTTCAATGACTTAGAGACCTTGTGCTAGTAACCTGCATATCTCATAAGTTAAGCATAGTAGTACCAAATCATACATACCTCGTAAGTAGAGCTTCTATGTGATCAAAGACTATGGATGAGTCTTTGTCTTCATGTCATCATGGTCATATATTCTTGATCTAGAACTTGATTTGTCTTTCTTGATGTACCTTTCATGTTAGTAGACAACAACATCCTCATATAACACCACAAGCGCATTAGTACAATCATAAGTGTCATAACCCTAATCAATGAATGTCTTTTATCATTCACATGCATTCATACTTTTACTAAGGTGATCAGACAAGTCTAAAATTAATCATGATTGTACTAACCTCCATAATATGAATACAAACATATTATGAACTTAATCAAAATGAAACAGATTTCAAAACATACCTGCATCTCCTCAATTCATACATGTTGAGATTGCTTGTAGTCTTCTCTATAAGGGTAAAACCCTAATCATCCAAGCTAGATCACTTGTAAACATCTTATATAGGTTCATGGTGCTATGATGATAGAATATCCGTGCCATTTAAACCTCCTTAAAAGCTGCCCTATGAGTCTCCCAACTTTGCTAGGGTTTCTTCTTACTTGGAAACCCTAATTTTCATTCTTCTTCCTCCCACAACATTTTGATGGAAGATTAATATCTATGATGAATGGATTCCAAATCCATTTTCAAAATTTCCAATGTTGCATCAGGTGTCTCCAACATTGTATCAGGTCATGCCATAGCTAAAAAACTGAAAACCCTAAGTGAGAACTTCTTCCTCTTCTTCTTTGATTTCCTCCGTTGAGCCATTTTAGATGTGCAATATTGTTTATGTTGTATCTCTGAAATTTTGAATCCTTGTGGTCTAAAACTTCGGCCTGTGGTAGCCGTACCTTTCATATTTCCAACCCCACAGGTTTGAGCTTCATGGGATTCTCATCAGAGAGATATGCTATGTTTCCCAACATGACCTGTTTATGGGATGAAACAGCATAGCGAACTTGTACGGCATGCCATGTGTCATTGTTTCAACTTCAGCCTCTGATACTCGAACCTATGAAACTACAGTCTGTGCCCTAACTGTCAATTTTTATGGAATTCCATTTGGAGCTTCCTATCCCAAGATATGACCTTTTTTCCTATGTCACCTGTTTAGAGATGCATTCTGGAAGAGGCAGAAACCCTAACTTGTACGGATCATATCTCACAAAGTACAACGAATCTGAGGCTGAAACTTAGACACAAGGTACAAGAACATGTCATCTTCGTCCTGTCCAAGTTTCAGATCCTACACCTTCGCAAAAAGTGATTTATAGCTAAAGTTCCACGATGACTAGGTTTTTCTATACAAAGCCCTAGCTTTCAAATTGTCGCAAGTGAAACAAGTGTCGTAAATGCCATACATTGCCTTCCTTCAGGATATCTCTGACACCATGTTAAGATTAAATATGCTAAGATAGATAACATCAGTATTCAATTCAATTTCACAACAATAGCATATATAGGATCACTGAAAGAATAACAAGCACAACATAAACACAAGAGACACAAATTTATCCTAGGAAACCCTCTAGGGGAAGAAACCCAACAAAACTTCCTCAATATAGATTATCAAAAGTACAAAGACAAAACTCCAAACAAGTGCTCCTTCTCCTTGCAGATATATATCTCTCTCTCTCCTATGAGAATTACACAAGTGAGTGTGTGTGTGAATGAATGAATAAATGAGAGAGCCTAGCTCTCTATTTATACATTCACTTCTACTTTAATTTTACAACTTGACATGTCAGCCTCAACTAACTTTACCACTCAACTAATGCTGACTGGGCCGACTCCTCTAGGGGACTTAAAAACCCCTTTACATTTTACTCTTGGGGGATCTATTGCCCCAACTTACAAGGGAGGATTTACCTCAATGACTTTACACAACCAAATACAATAATAACATCCCGACAGAGGAATAAAACATCTTCGAATAAATTACAATATAAAATACAATAGAATATTCTTCGAAGTTACAATATTTCAACAAAGATGTCCTTTGATGAGGCAATATGATTCAAAGCTCCCGAATTAAGAACCCATGAGGATGGAGATGAGGAAACAATAATGAGTGCATGGGTTGATTCCTTACCTCGTTCTTCCTGAAGTTGTCAATAATCTTAATATTTCCCTATGTAAGAAGTTGTTTTCGTTGGTCATTCTCCTTCCTCATGCAATGTTATTCTATATGATTAGCTTTTTGCAATAAGAACATATGATATTGTCCTTCTTGGTATTCAAAGCTTTGGAGGAGAAGGTCTCTTGAATAGATCTTAGATTTTGCTCCTTCTTGCCTATGTTTTATTGATTGTGCTCGTTATTGTTCTTGCTTTCCTGATTTGAAACAAGGGCACGTGCCTTTAATGACTTCAAGGAACCCGTTTGAACAAGATTATCTTGCTCATGTGTAAGAGAGGTTACAAAAACATCCAAAGTAGGCATCTTCCACGTATCTCCAAATTCTAATTTTGTAGCATGGTAGGTAGAAACAAACACTAAGTATTTAGCATAGTGGAAAACATCATCGAAAAACCACCAAATTTTAGAAAAATCACGAGTTTTTCAGCTTGCCAATTTTTTGGAAAAATTGGACCTAGGGTTTTTTTGAAAAAATTGAGGATTTTTTGTAAAAAATCTCCATGGAGTTTTAAAAACACAGATTGTCTAATAAATTTTTTACCAGTTTTGTACAAAAGACAATGAAGTTAGTAACAATAAATTGTAATGTTAAATTCTTAAAGTAAGAGTGACATTCTCCTTGTCATTTATTTTCCATCCTTTTACTTAAATTTTTAACATTACCATTAATTGTTTTAGGATGTTTGAGAGGGGTTCCAACCTCATCGGACTTCATATGCAAAAAGTAGAATTTTAGATCCCATTCAGAATTCAACAGACTTAATAGTTTTCAGGATTTAAGGATTGCAAATGCTTCCACTGGATTCTATCATGTATGAGGGTAAGGGATTATAATTTAATCAAGCACATCAAACTAGGTACGTACCTCGATGTTGGTGTTGCTGATGCTTGATTGGTGAAGTTGATTGAGCTCCTATGTCGTGACCTTAATAAAAATATACCCTTTAATCAAGCAAAATCACTTATTAAGCATGGGAAGCTTTTTCTAACTTATTTTAACGCTTGGATTAGGAAGTTTCATCAAAATTTTAGGGTTTTGAATAATATCCTTGGAGGATCAACTTCAAGATTCAAGGTAGAGGCAAAGGGCTAGAGCCTAGAGGGGGGGTGATCAATGTTCCAACCGGTGTTGAAACTTCCAAATTTCCAATCTTTGATGTATCATTTTTTATTTAGCATCCACTACATCATATATATCATTGCTTTCTCCAGATTTATGTGCCAATGTGATTATCCGACTAATGTTGTTGTTGCTTTATATGTTTAAAATTCTGAAGAAAAAAAAAAGAATATATTTTGTTTTTTTTAATGTTTTCCACGGTTTGCCGCTTTTTGTCGATTTTTTCGCCGATGTTGCCGAGAAGTTGTATGCAGGACCCTTGTTGATTTTTTTCCGATGCCAATTTTTTCTAGTATGGTATTTATAACCCAATTTTGATGGATTGAGAGAACAAGTTGCTTATCCTTTTTGTCTACTCTCATAAAACCCCAGTTTGACCCCGTAATGAAACTTTGTAAATATTGATGTAAAAGGCTAGAAGCCATAAACGAATGGTCCAGGGTGACCAAGACTTTGTAAATATGTACATTTTTTAAATTAATGTAAAATCTCTGATGGTTACAGAGGAAGAAGAACAAAGAAGAGACAGGGGGCTATGACTCCACAAGAGGGGAAGTGATAGTGGGTTAAGGGAAAATGACCTTAATGGGATTAAGCTTATTTCCCCAGCCTTAGCAATTTAAACCAAGTTTCTAAACCATGATTAAGAGACATACTTTAATTAAGCATTAATTAATTATCTTAAGAGGGTATTAAGAGGGGGAAAGTGTTCACATGTGGAGTAGCCACATGGCAATCTAAAGCATGCATACACAAGTGATAATTGGAGATTGTGGGGGGTTCATTTCTCGTTCATTCCAACCATTCGAATTTCATTCTCTTTCATTCTGGCCTTCACCCGGGAATCTTGAGAGTGATACCTATGAAAGGGGACTAAAGCTGCCATAGGTGAATTTAAATTTCCATGTGATTGACCTTGGAAGCTTGGTGTTGAGGCTACCCGAGGGACTGCTAACTCAGAGAAGGGGGCTTGTTCCTGGCATTGTGTAGGTTGATGGGGAAGGAGAATTGAGGATTGGGATAGCTGTGGAGGGGGTTTATGCACTAGTGGGTTAAATGAGAGATTGAGTTGTGTAGAAACTTTGGGAAAACACTTAGTCCTTATGGATTGATAGCCCCAACTCGAGGGTGGCCTGTTAAAGAAAGATATGGCTTGATAGAGCCTATGGCTGGAAGGTACTTCCTTCAACAGCAACCAGTTGGAGAACAATTTATTAAGATAAGTGTTTATCTAAGTATGAATGCCATGGAATTGAATATGTGTTTATATGTTGTTTAAATTACTGTTTTGTGAATTCTTAAGTGCATGGAATTGCTTGGCATGGCATGTGTGTTTTATGTTTGATATTGCTTGTAATATTTAATGAATGCATAAGTTATTTGGGCGACCATATACATTTATTTTTCGTTGTTAAATTGAATGGATTTGAATATGATGAAAAACGGATTTGGATATTTAATGATGAAACTGAGGCTGTCGGGTACGTAACAACTCCACATAACTTGAGCTACAACAATAATGATTTAAATTCTATGAAGTCTTGGGTGGTATCAAAGCTATTTGGATTCAAACTAATGAGATCGTTCTCTAGCTAATGTCCTCTCATCTCACCCTAATTCCCAAAGAGTCCTTCCAATATGATCCATACTTCATTAGGAGATTTTGCAACTTCAATGTGATATAGGAGGTCGGGATAAATTGATAGACATATAAATCTAAAAGCTTCATCCATCCAATTAAACCAATTTTCCTTTTCCACAAGAGAATTTGGCATACTCTATGTTCCCATTGTGATCCTGCAGAGGTCTTCATTGAGCAATAGATTCACAACGTTAGACTTCCATTCATCGTAGTTGAATGGAGTGAGGATTTTCTAAGGAGATTGATCCATCCTGACTTATGCACTCTAATCTTTGTCTTACACCTGTAAACCTGTAAAACAACTTATTTAGAATCACCAAGGCTTTGATGCCATCTGAGACCTTGAACCAATGTATCTAGAAATTAAATGGAGAAGTAATGCAGTTAGCAATACGTAGGAGAAAAGAATTCAAGTAAAGATCTAAACAATGCAATATTTTTTAAATAGAGTACATGAATGAATGCTTGATCAATGAGATGAAAGCCTTCATATATAGGTAAGCAAGATAACCTTAATTACATGCACATGCATAATAACTAGTGAAACTCAAGAGCAATAGCCCTAAATGATCAAGTGTCTACTCCTAAGTAAGTAATATTGAACATGCAATAGCTATTAGGGTTTAACTAGGCTCAGCACAACCAATTGAGGTACTTATGTGCATAAGTTAGATAAGTGCACCCTCCTTAGGGCATAAACTTGGCCATGCATGAGTGGATAGGGTTAAATAGCCCTAAAACTGCCTCATGAGGTAGCTAACTCAATTATGCATGTGAAATTGAAGTCTAACTAGCTCAAATTAGCCAAGCAGGGCTCGTTATGTAGTTAGCTAAGCCCAAATAACCAAATACGACGCATTGGGCAATTAACTAAGCCATAATTGCTAACTTAAGTGCACAAAACCCTAAAAAGGGGGGCAACTTATGCAAGAGCACCCTAATCCCTATAAAAGGGTGTTAACTAGTTGTAAGGGCACCTTTGATCCTAAAATGGGGGGTTTGACCATGCAACAACATCGTTGACCCTAAAAACAAGGGAAGAGCTCTAGTAGGAGCCTTCTTGTCCCTTATAAATGCAAAATAGATGCAATTAGATGTATGTACATCAACATAAATTAGTTTGTAATACTTTTCATATCTTTTGCTTTTCTATCTATTGCATCTTTTTTTGTTTATAAGAAATCCAAGAGAGTTTCAAGTGATTTTTCTTTTTTTCAAAAATCTTATTTAATTTCCCATTTGCGTAATATTGTAAAAGTTTCAACATCATATATTTCAAGATATTGGGTTGTGGTCATTAAATGACATGATTTTATGTATTTTATAAGGAGAATGTCAATTGTCAATATACTAGATGGATGGATAAGATGGTGTTCATGGTCATCTAACACAATTGGTAGTCCCAAACACTTTAACCATCACATCAAGGCATACAATTCTACAAGGAGAACACCTTGAAATGTAATAAATGAAAAGAGTGAATAAACAAATGGATTAAAATGAAACAATGAAAATGATTCCTTTTAATGAAAATATACTAATGAGTAAGGGAATTGTAAATAAAAGCATAATATATAAAACAAATTTACTAAGGATATAAAGGATGAGTAAATTTAAGTAAGATGTGAAATAATCAATTAAAATGTGGAATAATCATTGGAAACTCAATTTAAAAAATGAATTAATTATATTACAAGAAATATAAGTGTTAGTAAAGAAAAAAGGACACTGAATTGGAGGAGGGATTTAAAGGGATTTTTATTAAGGGATATGACAAAAAGAGATTAAAACAATGGTTTCACTAGTAAATATAATGGATTTTAAACTGATGAACGGTATCATACTATAATAGCTACTAATACCAACTGGGAGAACCAATTCAAAGGAAGTTGATGAATAACCATTCCATCTCCAAATTTATTGTCCTATCATCACCAACAATAAAGCTAATGTGGTCTTCTTGTTGAAGAGGAAGCATAACATTTGTTTTATACAATAAGGACATCACGAACTAATAATGTTAAGTTCACAAGGTATGAAATAATGCTAACATTATAGAAAATCGCATTGCAACATAAATGGAATAATGCCATCTTGACATGAGGAAACTCATAATGTTGTCATTACAAGAACCTCGATAATACACATTTTAGTTAGGGGTCAAACTTACTGATTCATCTGTGTCTTTTCTATGTATCCTTTATAATAGGTGCATTGCACTATTCATCAAAATTGGGTTGAAACAACAAAAACATAGAAACAACTTACTAAGGGATTTAGTACGACTTTTGTTGGGATGTACATCATCGTAATTGACAAGCTGAATGAGATTGTGTAGATTATAAATTTATTGGAGGCAATCCTCGTTTGAAGTGTCTCTAGATATTTTCAAGCTAAATAATAGCTTTTTTTAGCCCCACACAATGTAATAGGGCTAACATACATAGTGCAATAACACCTTTGTTGGAAAAAATGAATTTGGATACATACCATTGGAAAAAATAAAACAGATGTAGATCGGTGACACTAATTTAGAAAGGTTATACATAATTTAGGACAAACATTGGAATTGCCCCTTCTTCCTCTTGACGTCTCAACAATAACACCAATAGAGTTATGCTCAAAGTACTCAGCAATAACACCAATAGAGTTATGCTCAAAGTAGAAGAAAGCATTGTCATGGGGTGATTCCTACCAACTTGTTTTAATAATATCATCTTAAAAGGAGGCAATATAATGTTGGTTACATGGTAGGTATAACATTGGTGCATAACTACTACAAAAGCATTTAAATAAGAATCTGGACTTTTCATACTCCGCATGAGTATGACTTTTCTTTCATTTTTTCAAAATGTACAAGACAACATAATGTTAGAGTTAAGTCCAACAAAAATTGAAAAATACAAAACTTGTGCATACACACACAATACTAAAGTATATATGCTTTACTTGTGGCTCATCTGGGGAGGTGGTCTGGTCTCATCTTATTTGTTATTTTCTTACCAACCTGCAAGCAAAGATTGTGAATAATGAAAAATCAAATTCATAAAAGAAATAAAGTTATTAACATGAGTATTTTACCTTAAATGGAGATTTGAAAACATCATTCATGAATGCCTCTTATCACATTTTTGCATTCTTTTATTAACTTTGGTCTTGTATTTTGTTGCCAAATTATCAAATTGATAAGAAGGGAAACATTTTAGAGGACACAATATTTTTGAACCAATTGAAAGAATTGATGTTGGTGTGCACGAGAGTATCCTTCATTTTTTGTGTGTGCAAGAGAATAAGTTTCTCATAATTCTTTGGAACTTGGTCAGGGATCCACATTCACCTTCCCTGAACCTTTCTAGGAAGTGGTTCAATAATTAAGTGTACTCTCAAACAATGCATATGAACTTTGATCGATTGTTTGCATGGTATATCATGTTGTTTGGCTGGACCAAGCAATGGTGAAGGTGTTTCAACAATAGTCTATGTAACAAAAAATCATTGCTATGGTCAAGAATTATGTACTAAAGGATTTTTCTAGCATAGTGTGTTGTGGTATTACCAAACAATAGGTCTAGCATTACTATGTTAGTACCAACATGATAGAAGGAACAAAACATAGGGAAAACATCGACCCTAGATGACAAACTATAATGTTGAATTGACATAATGATTCATATGATGGAAACCAAACCAATATATGTCTCTCTCTTAATAAAAATAAATAAATATTTTTTCCAATGTTTCCTTGAAAAAGAATTAATACCAATTAAAAAACAAAACAATTTTCAATGTTTTTCTTAACTATTGTTAGTCATAGTTATAGCTTGTCTTACCATCTCTTAGAGCCTATCAAAATTCTAAGAATTGTTTAAGTCTAATTGCCAAGACGGGTTGAGAAAGAAAGGTTCATGCAATCCTCTTACAAAATAATAGGTAAATAGCATTCTTGTTTTAGAATCGGGTGTGAACTCCACTCGTTTGCCTGAGCCTAAGTAGGTGATCTAGTTGATGGAAAGTAGGTTAATGGGAAAGGAAGGTACATAAAGTACATTTTGAAATTGTCCATGCTCTAAATCAATAACTCCTTTTCCACAAACCTGGACCAATGTATCATTTCCCCTTAAGATCAGAGGACTAATACATGGTTCCAAAGAAGAGAAGATGTCCTCTGATGAGGCCATATGATTCAAATATCCTAAAACAAGAACCCATGAAGATGAAGATGGGGAAACAACAATGACTGCATGGGATAATTCCTTGTCTCTACTTTTGTCATCTTGTTGTCTTTTAGCTAATTTGTTCTTCTTGAAGTTGCCAGAAATTTTGATATTTTCCTGTATAAGAAGTTGTTTCAGCTGATCATTCTCCTTTATCATGTAATGTTTTTATGTATGATTGGGTTTCTTGCAATAAGAACATATGATATTATCCTTCTTGGTATTCCAAACTTTGGAGGAGGAGGTCTCTTTAGTAGATCTCAATTTTGTCTCCTTCTTGCCTCTATTTTATTGTTTTGCTTGTTATTGTTCTTCCTTCCTTGATTTGCAACAAGGCATGTGCCTTTGATGACTTCAAGGAACCCATTTGAACAAGATTATCTTGGTCGTGGGTAGGAGAGGGAGCAAAAACATCCAAAATATGCATCTTTCAAGCAGCTCAAAGTGCTAATTTTGAAGCATGGTAGGTAGAAACAAACGATGAGTATTCATAACCCATTTTGGATAGGATTGAGAGAACTAATTGCTCATCCTTTTTGTCTACTCAACATAACTTGAGATACAACAATAATGATTTAAATATTATCCTTTTTGTCTACTTGGGTTCATACTAACGAGCTCATTCTCCAGTTGATGTCCTCTCATCTCATCCTTCTCCCCAAAGAGTCCTTCCAGTATGATCCAGACTTTATTAGGAGATTGTACAGCTTCAATGTGTAATAGGAGGTCGGCAGAAATTGAGACATATAAATCCAAAAGCTTCATCCATCTAGTTAAACCATTTTCCTTTTCCACAATAAAATTGTCCCAGACTCTGTTCCCATTGTGATCCTGTAGAGGCCTTTATTGCACAATAGAATCACAACCTTAGAATTCCATTCATAGTAGTTTAATGTAGTAAGAAATGTATGGGGAGATTGATCCATCTTGACTGATGTGCTCTAATATTTGTTTTCCACATGCAAACTTGTAAAACAATTTTTTTAGAATCACCAAGGCGTTGATACCATGTGATATTTTGAACCAATGGATCTAGAAGCTAATGCATAAACAACATAGTTAGCAATCTAAAGGAGAGAAAATAATTCAAGTAAAGATCCAAATAATGTAATCTTTATTAACCAATTGAATGCTCAAATAATGTACCTAAATGAATGCTTTATCAATGAGATGTGAGCCTTCATATATAGGTAAGAAAGCTAGGCTTAATTACATGCACGAGCATAATAGCTAGTGAAACTCAAGAGCAATGGCCCTAAGTGATCAAGTTCACCCTCCCAAGGAAGTAGTATTGATCATGCAATAACTGTTAGGGTTTATCTAGGCTTAAAATAACCAATTGAGGTGCTTTTTTTCCTAATTTAGACAAGTGCACCATCCTTCGGGAGTAAAATTGGTCATGCATGAGTGTCTAGGTTTAACTAGCCCTAGAACTACCTCATGAGGTAGTTAACTCAGTTATGCATGTGAAACTGAAGTCTAACTAGCCCAAATTAGCCAACCAAGGTGCATTATATAGTTAAATAAGCCAAAATAGCCAACCAAGGCACACTAGGAAATTAACTGAGCCATAATTTCTAACATAAGTGCAAAAACCCTAAAAAAGGGGGCAACTCATGCAAAAGCACCCTAATCCTAAAAAAGAGGGTTAACTAGTTGTAAGGGAACCTTTAACCCTAAGAAAGGGGGTTTGACCATGCAAATGTACCCTTGACCCTAAAAACAAGGGGATAACTCTAGTAGGAGTGCACTTGTCCCTTAGAAATGCGAAATAGGTGCAATTAAATGTGTATGTACACTAAATGGATGGATAAGTTTGCGTTCATGGTTGTCTAACACATTTGGTGGTGCTAAACACTCCAACCATCACATCACAACATATGATTCTATAAGGGGAACACTTTGCAACATAATAAATTAATAGAGTGAATAAACAAATGATTTAAAATAAAAGACTGAAAATGAGTCCTTTTAATAATAACATATTAATGAGTAAGGGAATTGTAAATAAAAGCATAATATATAAAAGAGATTTACGAAGAATATAAAGGATGAGTAAATCTAAGTAAGATGTAAAATGGCCAATTAAAATGTGAAATAATCACTAGAAACTAAATAAAAAAGGAATTAGTTATATTACAATAAATATACGTGTTATTAGTCCCTGCTGGCTTGCCAAGCAGCAAGGACTATAGAAATCACTTTGTGCGATTGTATTAGTCCTTGCACATGTTCCAATACCTTTTATCTAAAGTTTTATAGGTTATATTCTCTTATGTCCAATCAATAAATTGCGAGCCTTATTTGGCCTTTTATCGAGGCTCCAGTACGACACAATATGGTAGACGGTATATTGATTTGTCATTTTCTTTTAGGCTAGCCCGTGCCTACAGTGTCATCCTACATGTTCACCCAGTGGCTACAATGTCATTTTGCATGCCAATTGTCATTGCCTAGCTCAAAGCTTCAAGACACATGCATAGTTTCCTGTAATAGTTCCAATTGTGGTGTTAGGGAAGATGCACACAACGTAGCATGACCTCCCCAAATTTCATTCTGCAGATTCATACGTTTTCTTACTCTCTATTGAATTCATACTGGTGCGATGGAGGCATGGAGCAAGGAAATAACGTTGTTATCTGCTCGCAATTGCATGAAGTTCAAACTTCCTCTATTGTGCTACTGCTGTCAAATTTTGCAATGAATAAATTTGAAGATTTGTGCTATTAAAGGTGGCGTTTAGGTGTCACAATATCAAATCCCAAGACCCCTTCAATGGGCTTGTGCTCCAGGCCGTTGCGAGACCTGTGTTCTAGACCTGTTGAAACTTCTTGTTCCATGTTGGAAAATATTTTGGTCAAACACAAACACCCATTAAATGAAGAATCCTAGAACGATTTCATTGAAACAAAAAATT
Organism: Larix kaempferi; assembly: GCA_027924585.1. Classification (NCBI taxonomy): domain Eukaryota; kingdom Viridiplantae; phylum Streptophyta; class Pinopsida; order Pinales; family Pinaceae; genus Larix; species Larix kaempferi. The sequence continues at coordinate 34,096,306 of BSBM01000017.1, forward strand.
GTTTGAACATATGGAAGAGAATAAGCTTGCGGTATTTCGTGCAGAGCACTTTTCAAATAGTTATTCCCAGGGCGTCGTAGTTCCAAATACAATGGGGAGTCATACGTGGAGATGAATCTTAAATCCATCGATGAAATCCCAATGTCAGCCTCATTCTGGAATCCTTCATGGAGTTGTTTTACTAATGATGAGATTCATGGTGCCAACAATAACTTTCATGCTGGTATGAATGTAATGATGTAACAGTAAATGCTTTGTTTTTTCACTCTATTTTAATGGCATTCATTTTTGGAAAATGTAAAACTAATTGTGTTAACGTTGTACTTCTATTTCTAGTATGATAACATTTGGATTTTGACAGTATTTTTCCTCATACCTTCAAACACAAGTCGCTTGGATTACAAGATTAAATGAGATTCACCGCAGCCTTCACCTCTCCCAGCACCCCAAAGTGGTAGATTGCGTCACTTTATGCCTCCCAATTCCATTTGTCACTTTGTTGGTTCATTGGTTCCTGTAAGTTTTTAACTTTATGGTGACCAACTTCTGCTAATGGTTTTAAGTTCTAATGGTACCCTTGTTCAATGTCATGGCTGATCTTGCAGATCTTTGAATTCTCATTCTTTCTTCGTTCATTTTTCCTAAGATTGTATATTTTCCCTTCATCTGCTTCACCTGTTCCATTCATCACAAATGCAGATTAAGAACTTAACTTTGAGGTATTTTTTTTCAAAGCATTGGCTTGCTAAGGATGCAGGACTATTGATTTTGTTGCTAAAAACCGTGTGAGGATAATTTAAGTAATACGTGCATTGGATGTGATTGCATATTTTGACTGCATATATACATATTGGATTCAATTTCATCTATGAAATATTGTGAGATTCAAGCTTAATCTAGTCTTTATCAAATTGGATCTGCCCTTAGTTGGGTATTGCACTGTGTGAAATAGGTTGGGTCCTGTTGTTCAAGTTCTTGTAGTGTTGAAACTTGTGAGGGCCAACAACTAAAAAATAAAATATCTTCTATGTCCCGTGTCATTGGCACCTAGTAGTATAGTAGTATGCAAAAAGTCCTTAATTGGCACTAGTTGTTTTCATCAGTGGTCATATTCTTGTAGATGGTTGGAAATATATTTCAGAAATTCTTTTCTATTACATGATCAATTTGGGTCCAACTTAGGAAAAAAATCCCATGGAAACTTGAAAGTTGGAGATTCCGTACTGGATGAAAATGAAATTGGTCAAGGTTTTCTTGGAATTCACAAGGTTGATTAGGAAATGTTGTGCAAAAATTTAGCCTTTACAAGTCCATATTGCATAACACTTCAACTCCATTGTTTTCATTCCTTAAAAAAAGATCTTAGAAACAATTTCCATAATCCGGGTTCTGAAGCAATAATTCTAACTTGACTACATAATTTATAACCAAACATGGAATTCGTCAGAATGAAGGGATGTCTGATTCTCAAAAGATGTATACATTAGAAGCAACTTTGTAGGGAACTTTAGCCTGCCAAGAAATATTATAGTCATGGAGGGGAACTTGCTTTTCCTTTGCAATCTTCTATGCCAATGTTTGCAGTCTTTGAAGATTGTGATGCAGGATAAGTATATGATAGTTGAACATATCCTTTTGTATTTTGCCTGAGTTGTTATTTATGATTTCAGCATGTGCAGCTAACTAGGAATGTTATCTTCAACAGTCCCAAACTCTAGAATTTCCCCGATAGTTACACTTTATGACTATGCCTCTCTCATTCTATATACAATGAAAAGTTTCCTCTAAAAATGTTGTTCAAGCGGATTTGATAACATCTGCTTAGATTGTGCATTATTATTCTGTAGCTCCTAACAACAATAGAAATATCAAATAACATTCTTTACAAGGATATGGCACCTGCCACTTATCACATGATGCAACTGTGTTCTGCCCATATGAAGTTGTCATACTATTGAATTCAAGTCACTCTGAATTGATCATGAACTGAAGTGTAACAAACAATGACACTTAACAAAATACGTCAACCCTTTGAGATGAATCAGTCTCTAAATACATTCTACAAATGTTCATATTTTATATTCCCACATTAAGATTATTCCTTGGAAGGTTGGGTGGGATTGGAGCAAAAATCTAAAGCATAAATAAAGGCCATTATAGTGAAGGATAAATTCAAAATGAAGTATGATTGCAGTGAGATCAATGTCATTTTCCATATATAATTTCCACAAAACCACTTGAATTAGAAACAATATTCTTTGGAGTGTGTCAAAATGTGATAAAATTGTGAACAAAATCAAATTGGTGAAACAATCCTACTATCATACAAACGTTGAGAGCTTAACTTTAATGAAATGGGATGCCAGAATATGTCTTATCAGATATTAATCAAAGGGTAGTGTCATTTATATTAAGAATTTATTAGAAGCCATTAAACTCCAAAATTCCAATACTAAAGGTGCATTACAAAATATGCCATTCAAATTCTAACAAAAACCTAAAAATCAAAAGTAAATAGATTATTGCAATCCCAATTATTAGTGGTTGTTATTTTTGTCTTGTACAGTGGTATACTTTAATCCAATACAATCCTATATGAGTCTGCAATGGTGGAAAACATTGTAGGCTGACTTTTCCTTTATTTTCTTAGATACACATTCACTTTCGTCAGTCTGTAACACAGGAGTGGGTGGTAGATTCCTTCATCTTTGACATTTCAATTACTATCACAAATTGCATTCTTTCTATGCACATGATAGCAACAATCAAAGGTATAATTTGTAGTCTCAACTATAATATGTGTGCATTCAATTGATGCCATATTTACCTGCTAGGGTGATTCATCTTCTAGAATCCATGTTGAATTAAAATAGTCAGAATGTTTCCATAAGTCCTGCCTATTTTGGTTTTCCACAATGTTGGTCGACATTCTCGAATCTACAAATAGGGGATATGTTCTGGATTCTGGAGCTTAATAAACACAAGAAAGGAAGGTTTCAACTACTCAAAACCTTAAATAACCATCTAAACCAAACGATATCCACTGGGATTTGGTCAAAGATACATTTATCTTGCTTAATTCAACAATGCATTTTCAAAATAGAGGGCGAGTCTGCCAACAAACCAACATTGTGGATTACTCCCACCAAGGAGGTTGAACTTCCAACATGATTTCACCATTTCATAGATACCATCTAATCCGATTTGATTAGCATACAAGGGACAATATAATGTCATTTGAGATTGCACATTCACTTGATTTCCTCTATTGAGTTTGTGGGAGCTATGTTCTTCCCTTTTGTGCATTGGAGAGAAACTAACCTATGCGTGGGTGATGAGACCAAGCTTGTGCATCATTTTCCTCATTTTACTATTGTTCCTTGCATATACCTATTCATGTAGGTTTGAATAGTATCGTGCAATATTTGTTACATTCTTGTATTGCTAATAATACAAGGTTCCTCTTTTCTTCTCTATTTGCAATTGGATAATTCCAAAGGGATTGCATCGATTCATTACTCAGAACATTGTTAATGAATCATGCAATCCCTTCGGAATTTTCCCATAGAAGGAATTATGTTCACTATTTATTTCATTTGAATTTAGGATGAACAACATAATGTGTTGGTTATTTAAGCATTTTGAAGCTCAGTTAGCTCGGTTATTCCTGGGAAAGGTACATCTTCAACTACTTTACTATATCGTCTTTACTTAATAATCCGATCTTGCACAAATTTTCCATTAATAGCGTCAACACAATTCCATCTTCACTCAAACATATTAAGCATCTAGAGAGACATAAAATAACTCTATGTATAAAGTGTGAAGTGTTGCAAAACATCCCCAGGGCTTATTGAACACCTGAATGCTCTCATCGCAATCAATCTCTGTGATATGTTTATATTTTAGAACATGTATTGATCATATTCCCGTCAATGAGAGGTATTGCTACTTGACTTGAGTCTTTTTTAGTTGCGACCTGTGTTTTTTTGCCATTCCCTTCGTCTGGTCACAATTTTGGTAAGGTCTGACAAAATAAAGTGCCCATGATTTCTTAATTGTTAAAAGTCAAGTATGTTGACTTTTTTTAAAGGAATATCAAGGGATTAGTTCTCTTCGGTACCTGAAAGAATACAAAAAAGCAATTATAAGATTTGGTTAAAGATGGAGCCAAGATTGACATCACAGTCCCACAATATTCATACAGTAGTAAGCTTTTAAATTGAGTAGTATTGGTAAATACTTAACTTTTTTATTTTTTATTTTTTATTTTTAAATGATTTTATAATATTGACAAATACTGGAAAAAAATTTCATACACCAAGAGAAATTAAGTATGCATTTGAAGTAATGATAAATCCATTCATAACATTGCAAACATGAGAAAATATTTATTTTATGGATACGTAGATGATGGTTGAAAGCATCCTCACCATCAATCTCTCATGTTCTACACAATCCACCTCTCAACATTAAACTTTCGGTATGTTGTTCCATCTGTCAATCATATTCTTTGTGCAGACACTCTGGCCCATTCTCAAATGCAAACGGGATGGATGACGAGGCTACCACTGTCTAGAAACTTAGTGGCCATGCATTTTGGAGATAGGTTTCAATTGAAACTAGATTAACACGTGGATAGGGTTATAAGAAACTAGTCGACAATAAGACCATAAGTTGCATCAGGTAATAATAGAGCAATGCACTTACTGAAATCGATGCTTAACACTAATTGTTATCTTTTTTAGGGAAAAGACATAAGTGATGAGGAAGGAAAAGATCTCCATAGAGTTGTGTGAAATAATTTAAGAGTAGATTGAACTATAATTATTGTTCAAAGCAACAACAAAACCAAAACAAAAATTCAGCATAAATGATATTCTTTAGCAACCTCAGTCGTGCCTGACCTCGGGATGAATATTAATCCATTGATTATTTCACCGACTTGGAAGAGAATTTTACGTAACTCGAGTTTATATGATACAAATGGATTGTATCACATAGCAAATTTCTCTTCAATACCTGAAAGAATACATAAAAGCAATTATAAGATTTGGTTAAAGCTGGAACCAAGATTGATATCACAGTCCCATAATATGACTTGGCAGGGACTTGAAGCGTTGCTTCAATTTCTCTTGTTAACGATGAAAAGGAGATGGGTGAAGGGGTGGGATTTTTATTAAGAGATATGACAAAAAGGGATTAAAACAATGGGATTTACTAGTAAATACAACGGATTTCAAAATAATGAATGGTATCATACTATAAGAGCTACTAATACCAATTGGGGTGAACAATTTAAAGGAAGTTGGTGAATAACCATGCCATATCCAAATTTATCCTCTTATCATCACCAACAACAAGGCTAACATGGTATTCTTGTTGAAGAGGAGGCACAACATTTGTTTCATACAATAGGAAGGACATCACAAAACAAACTAATAAGGTCAAGTTCACAAGTCATGAAATAATGCTAACATTATAGAAAATCACATTGAAACACAAATGTAATAATGCCATCTTGACATGAAGAACTATGTTTTCATTACAAAAACCTCAACAATACACATTTTCGTTAGGGTTCAAACTTAACAATTCATCTGCTTTGTTCTCAGTATCCTCTATAGCAGGCACGTTGAGCTATTCATAAAAAACTAGATCGACAACAAAAACTTGGAAACAAAACTTTATGCAAAGTTACCAATGTTGGAAATCTTGTTAATATTGAGAGGGGGGGTGAATCAGTATTAAGCGCAGTTATGAACAATTTCACTATTACCAAATATAAACAACACTTATATCATCATAAACAATGTCATTCAACATCACATGCGCAATACACAGAACGCAAATATTTTGTGTGGAAACCCAAATGGGAGAAAACCACAGAACTTTTTCTTATATTATAAAGATTACATTCATGGAAGTAACAACTTCCAAATTTCTCCAACACCGACTGGAAGGAGGCTCCATCCCCCTAATTTACAGGCTACAACCTGAAGGAAGCACTGATTCCTTGATTTACCAGCATTGACTGGAAGGAGGCACCGACCCCCTAGTTTTACAGGCAACAACCTAAAGAAAGCATCGACTCCATGTTCCTTGCCCGATCCTACCACCCTGATATGTCTGTAGAAGATTCTTCTTTGCTCTATATTAATCTGCGCACTCTATATATTTACTGCAATACATTATGTTGTGCGCACCTTCTATATACTCTGATCTTTCAATTGTTGTACTATACCACACACTTCACTTCACTACATCAACATTACACACTCATTCTCATATTTCATACTCTGCAATCTGCACGCTATTTCAACATACTGTTATGTTTCCGCGCATCTACAAACTCAACTAATATTGCGCATACTCCATTGTTCTGCAGTTCCGTTCTTGCGTATCTATATCAGATAAACGATAATCTTTTGTGCACCATCTACGATACTGCATTTTTTTTCTTGTGCACTTGTCTTAGATAAACCTCATCAGACTGTGCATCATCTGCTCTGCTGCTCTTCTATCTTTACGCATATGTCTTAGATAAATCACATCATCTTGTGCATCATCTATTGTGCTACATTTTTTTTCTTACGCATCTGGATCTCTGCTAGATTATGCTATTCCAGTTCATCGAGCCACTGAAACCCCAATAATTCGAAATTTGTCAAATCAAAGTACTACAACTTTCACATTTTCAAGCTTACTTTTAAATTCTCCAACTTGGCTTCTTATTTATACTTGTCTTGTGCAGATCATATCTCCACAAGTTGGTCGTAGCATCCCCTCTTCCTTTATTTACGATCAAGCTGACTTACTCATTCGCAACTTGTCATGATCTGTGCAACTAAGGTATCATACCTTGTGGGTCTTACGCACACTTGGTCCTTTGCATAGTGGGACTTGCACACTTGGGAGACACTACATGTGGGGTCTTTTGTCCTTGAAGTATCATCGCTTGGTGTGTCTTGTGCACTTTACATGTAAAACCACTTCTTTCTTCCAATACTCTTGTGCATTTCCGAGACTTGTATCCTTCTTCCACTTGGTGGGTCTTGTGCACTTCCGAGACTTGTATCCTTCTTCTGCTTGGTGGGTATTATGCACTTCTGAGACTTGCATACATTTCCAACCGCTTCTTTGACATTATCTTTGAAGTATCACAACTAGATGGAATGGGACTTGTGCATTTATCTTCAAGCTGGATGTACTTATTGGATATACTTCTTCAAACTAGCACAAGGATATTGAGTCCTCTTTGACATCCGTTGACATCAATGACAACCAAAGTTCAACAATCTCCCCCTTTGGCATTGATGCCAATACCTCATGAATTTGTGCTCTTACAAACTATGAATTCGTATGTTCTTTTCATACACAGCACAGTACTCCCCCTGTGTTCTTGCCCATTTGAACATCTATTCTTCTGTGCAAATTGTTATCAGTACTTTTATGTTGTCTTTCATTTCTGTGCAAATCGTTGTCACTGATTCATGATTTATTATCTTTCTCCTTTGTTCCTTTGCGCAATCTTCGATCAATACTTCTCTATTGTTTTCATTTCTGCACAGATCACTACCACTGATGCATGATTCACGATCTTTCTCCCCCCTTGACATCAATGTCAAAGAGGTGCTTTCTATGTGCAACTTCAAGTTCTCTTTTGCACCCCTGCTTCTGCTTTGCGCTTTCCTTCATGCAGCTACTTGCTTCGATTACTCCCCATGTCTTCGTGCTTTATTCTCTTGCCTTTCTTGCTACTTGTGCGCAGAGCTTAGTCGCCTTGCAATTTGTACATTATTATTGTCTTTGTAGTTGTCTTGAATATGCTCCCCTTGTATGGTTGCCAACTTCCTTTTATCTTGATCTTTTGTTCCTATCACATTTAATCCTTCATGCTTCTTTATTCATCTTCCTGTCGCACTCACTATGCGCACTACAGAGTTCCTTGTGCTTCCGGTCTGCATCATCTTTCACAGTGCCGACTTCTTCCAACAATCACTTTTCCTTTTGTCGCATCTACTGTGTTGTGACACGTCTTCATCACATATTAATATTAATGGCATACGTCCTTTTTCATGATTTCACACATCTTGCCACGTCGTCTAGAAAATTCTTTCTTAATATCGTACATGTTTCCTTCCGTCATCCAGCTTGGTAATAAGTCGATGTGACTAATAACTCGTGCGGAAAATATGACATGTTGTTGTTGTACTCGAGCTTTTAGGCGACATCATTTTGATCACAAGGAACAATGAGTTGGATTTCCACTTTTTGTTCTCTTGCTCGATCTTATTAACTCATGCAATAAATTTTGATGTCTCTCTCGTCAGCTTTGAATCGCGTGGCCATGAATGCAATTAACCTCAATTTCTCTTCAATTTATTTTCGCGCGTGCAAGGCTCCACCTTCCAACTCTATATATGAGTTGTGTATGGCCTGGTTCTTTATCCCGGTTCATTCCTTGTCAAGCTTGTTTTGAGTGTCTCAACTTCTAAGTGTCTCATCTTCATTCACCATGTCTTCTTACTTTCAAAGATTTAACAACTCGTTCGACAGTCTTCATTCAGTAGTTCAATAACAATAGGTTGAATTTGCAAGACTGAAAGTGGATATGGGGATTTGGTAATCCCAAATGAAAGAATTGGATTTCATGCATTGGTATGTGCAGTCTCAAGTCAACCAGGGCAATTCAGAGGAATGGTCAAATTTGAAGAGGAGAGTTGAATGCCTAGAGAAACAACAACAACAAACTCTTGACTTGTTAAATTCAATTAGGATGGAGCAATGTCATGCCAACGCGTATTATTCAACCCTACAACTTTGTCCACTGCTCCAATCTTGTGAGTTCATCGAGCAAGCTCCATTGGATCTTGAACTTCGCTTGATTCAGTAACCAGCCAGTCATGTTGCTGATTTGGACCTCGAGCTTTGGCTCTACGTCAGTTTTGTAATTCTCAATTTTGTTCAACATAGCTCCCATCATTATAATGTACTTTGATTGTTGTTAGGCCTTAGAATGCTTCCTCTTAATACTTTGACTCTGTTTTATGCGATAGAGTTCTCATGTAATTTTGTTAAGGCAACTTTTGAATATAATACAAACTTTGATTAAGCAAGAATATTGTATCTGCGCATAACTTATGTTTTTCATCGGCAATACTTATTTGTACCCCTCTTTGAACAATCACATGTATGAGTCCTTTTTGCGACAATTTTATGAATAATTTACTAAGGCATTATGCACATTTCATCAGTGCAACTTTATATACCAAACTTCAAATATCTTCTAATTGCAATACATACTAATACATTCCTTGAATTCCTAATGAATAGCATGTTGAATTCAAGGATCTTACTTATCCTTTTAGAGATTAGCAGGATGGAAAGTATTTACTTGCTGCTTGAGATGTACTTGGGTCATTTTCTTCGATTGTATATGCTTGAGGAACTTTATTTACCCATATCTTCATGTGCACACACCCCTTTTGATATTGTGCCTGATTGCTTTTCTTTTCGGTCCATATGATGTTGTTGATGTTATTTCTATCTGGTTGATTTACTGTTCTTCGACAATATTGATCCTTGTGTCCAAAACCATCACAAGTATAACATCTCACAGTATGAAAGTATTTTGCAATATGTCCATAGTAGTTGCACCTTGTGCACTTCAAGGAATTGAACCTTCTTCAAACAGTGTAATGGAAATCATTGTAATCATTGAAGGAACTATCATACATGGATTGTAATGGATTCATTTGATTTGGAATGTATTTTTTGTCGCATACCTTTTCAGTTGTTCTGTCATAGCCAAGTCCTGATTTGTCTGTAGGTGATCTCTGATCATTCAATATCTTATCCAAGACTGATGTGTTGTTTTTGAATTTTTTCTCCATTTCTACTTCAAGACAAGCCTTGCTATTTCTTGGATTTGCGCAGTCTAGAGTGTCATTGATGATGTGACCTTGAGCCTGTTCCTTCCCTTTTATCTTATCCAATTCTTTTTCTAAGTGAGAAATTTCTCATTTCCTTTGCTCAAGTTGATTTGTCAACAACTCATTTTTATGCTTTGATTAGTGATATCTTCAAAGTAGATCCCTCTTCTTCGAGCTTCCTGATTTGATCTACTGCGCAGTTTAGTTGTTTCTCAAGATCCATTTCTTTTTCACTCACTTGATTTTCAAGTGATTCTTGAATGGCCTTAGTGTTCTTGACTTGTTCTTCATATTTTGACATATGATCCTACAAAAATGTGTTCTTCTTTCTTGAATTATTGAGTTAATTCTTCCAAGGCACTAACCAGTTCACCTTCCCAATCAACCTATGTAGCTTCTTCTTCTTCTTCAGACTGACTGTTTGATCCAATTTCTAGGATAGGTTTTGGGGGTGAATTAAAGGTTCCACTAAAGAAGTACTTATCCAGAGTTCCCAATTGACTTTTATGTGTACTTGATGTTTCTTTATTGATAGAGGAACACCACCTTTTATTTTCTTCATTGCCTTCATCTTCTAGAAAAGCCACTAAAAGAACTTCTTTTGGATTGTCATACTTTCACTTTCTTCAGATGAACTGTTGTCTTCCCTAGAGTACAAACTCTTCCTTTGTTTAGGAAACTTCTTCCTACTCTCAGATTTGTCATGTGGGTGTGCCATCCTTCGTTCATTAGCATATTCTTCACTATCACTATCTCTATCTTCTTTATAAGGACACTTTGAAGCAAAATGGCCTACTCTTCCACATTTAAAACATTTGAAGGGTAAATTACCCTTATACTTGCCACACCCTCTTTTCAAAATTTTCACAAAGTTTGCCTCTTCCTCATCTGATTCATCACAAGAGATTTTGTCATGCTCATGTTTTGCTTTCCTAGTGGCTTTGAAGGTTGCTTGTTTCCCAGTAGGATTTTCTCTTTCGGTCTCCATCTCATATGCAGAGAGGATTCCATGAATCTCATCTTTTGTCAAATTTTCAAGATCATTCCTATATTCTAACACAGACACCTTTGAGTCAAATCTTGGAGGCAGAGTTCTTAGTATTTTCTGCATAATCGATTCTTTAGTTAGTGAAACTCCAAGACCTTTGATAGCGTTGACTATCTCATCGACTCGAAGAAAATATGCTGCAATATTTTCTTCTTCTTTCATCTTTAGGGACTCAAATAAACCAAAATATGTCTGTAGTTTTGCCTTATTGAGTTTGTCCCATACTTATTTTGCTGAGGAACAATGCATGACCTTAGTGAACTCAGAGTCTACTAATCCGCATAACAACACATTCCTTGCTCTTGCATTGCATTCATATCATCTTCTTTTAACTGGATCAATTGATGCAGTTGCAGGAACATTATACCCATTTTCAATTGACTGCCAGACATCAGCACCAAGGGACTGCATATATACCTCCATTCTTATCCTCCAGAAAGTGTAGTTGGAGCCATCAAATCTAGGTGATCTGTTGGTGGAGAGTCCTTCCTGCTTGTCCATATTTGCATAAGGATCTATCTTCCAATTGTTAAGTTGTTACTAAAGACACCTGCTCTAATACCAATTGTTGGAAATCTTATCAATACTGAGAGGGGGGGTGAAAACCGCATAATGCTTTCTTATATTATAAAGATTACATTCATGGAAGCACAAACATTCAAAGTTCTCCAGCACCGACTGGAAGGAGGATCCAAACCCCTGATTTACAGGCTACAACTTGAAGGAAGCATCGACTCCCTAATTTACCAGCACCGACCTAAAGGAAGCACCGACTCCATGTTCCTTTCCCCTTCCTACCGCCTTGGTATGCCTGTAGAAGATTATGCTTTGCTCTCTATTGATCTGCACACTCTACATATTTACTACAATACATTTCGTTGTGCGCACCTGCTATATACTATGATCTTGCAGTTGTTGGACTGTACCACGTACCACACACTTCACTTCACTGCATCAACATTACACACTCGTTCTCATATTTCACAACCTTCTGCAATCTGCGCGATGTTTCAGCATACTATTATGTTTCTGTGCATTTGCAAACTCAACCGATACTGCGCATCCTCCACTATTCTACAGTTTCGTTCTGGCGCATATGTATCAAATAAACAATAACCTTTTGTGCACCATCTGCGGTACTACCTTTTTTTTCTTGCGCACTTGTCTCAGATAAACCTCGTCAAACTGCGCATCATTTGCTTTGTTGCTCTTACGTCTTGCGCATTTGTCTTAGATAAATCACATCATCTTGCGCATCAGCTGCTGTGCAACATTTCTGTTCTTGCGCATTTGGTTCTCTGCTAGATTATGTTGTTCTGGTTCAATGAGTCATTGAAACCCCAATAATTAGAAGCTTTCCAAATCATAGTACTACAAATTTCACATCTTCAATCTTACTTTTAGATTCTCCAACTTGGCTTCTTATTTATACTTGTCTTATGCAGATCATATGTCTACAAGTTGGTCATAGCATCCCCTCCTCCTTTGTTTACGGTCAAGATGACTTATGCATCCGCCACTTGTCATGATCTATGAAACTGAGGTATCATACCTTGTGGGTCTTGCACACATTTGGTCCTTTGCATAGTGGGACTTGCGCACTTGGAAGCCACTACACATGGGGTCTTACGCCCTTGAAGTATCATCGCTTGGTGGGTCTTGTGCACTTGACATGTCTAACCACTTCTTGCTTCCAAGACTCTTGCGTGCTTCCAAGACTTGTATCCTTCTTCCACTTGGTGGGTATTGCGCACTTCCGAGACTTGCATACATGTCCAACCGCTTCTTTGACATTACCTTTGAAGTATCACAACTAGATGGATTTGGACTTGCACATTTATCTTCAAGCTGGGTGTACTTACTGGATATACTTCTTCAAACTGGCACAAGGACACTGAGTCCTCTTTGACAGTTGACATCAATGACAACCAAAGTTCAACAACCAAAGGATCTAATATGACATTTGTTGGGATGTTCATCATCGTAATCAACAAGCTAAATGAAATTGTCTAGATTATAAATTTATTTGAGGCAATCCTCATTAAGAGTGTGTGGCTATTTTCAAGGAAAATAAGAGCCTTTTTTAGCCCCACATGATGTAATAGGGATAACATGCATAGTGGAATAACACCTTTGTTAGCATAAATGAATTTGGATACATACCATTGGAAAAAAATGAAACAAACGTAGACCCATAACACTAATGTACAAAGGTTATATGTAATTTGTGGCAAACATTGGAATTGCCCTTTATTCCTCTTGGCATCTCAACAATTACATCAATAGAATTATGCTCATTAGTCGAAGAAAACAATATGTCATGGGGTGACTCCTATCAACTAGTTTTAATAATGTTAGCTTAAAAAGTGATGGTATGATGTTAGTTGCATAGTAGGTATAACACTGGTGCATCACTACTACAAAAACATTAACATAAGAAACTGGAGGACTTTAAAAAAACATGGAGAATTTCCTCCAAGGCCACACGAGTACGACTTTTCTTACATTTTTTCAAAACCTATAAGACAACATAATGTTAGAGTTTATTCCAAAAAATAATTGAAAAATACAAAACTTATGCATACACACACAACACCAAAGTATATATGCTTTACTTGTGGCTCTAAAGGTGGTGGTCTTTTCTTATTTGTCATTTTCTTACCGACCCATAAGCAAATATTGTGAGTAATAAGAAATCAAATTCAGAAAATAAATAACTATTAGCATGAGTATTTTACCTTAAATGGAGCTCTAAATCATCATTATTTGCATCCAACATTCAATGTGCTTCTTATCACATTTTTTCATTCTCTCATTAACTCTGGTCTTGTATTTATTTACCAAATTATCAAATTGATAAGCAGGGAAACACTTTAGAATACATAATATTTATGAACCAACTAAAAGAATTATGTTGGTGTGCATGAGAGTATCCTTCATTTTTTGGGTGGGAAAGAAAATAGGCTTCCCATAATTCTTTAGAACTTGGCTTGGGTTCAACATTCCCCTTCCCCCAACCTTGCTAGGAAATGGTTCAATAATTATGTGTACTCTTAAACAATGCATCAAGAAGTTTAATCAATTGTTTGTGATTTAGATCATGTTGTTTGGATGGACCAAGCATTGGTGAAAGTGTTTCAACAATGGTCTATATAACAAAAAATCATTGCTTTAGCCAAGAATTATGTTGTAAATGATTACTCGAGCATAATGTGTCATGCTCTTACCAAACAATAGGTGTAGCATTACTGTGCTAGTACCAACATGATAGAAGGAGCAAATCATAAGGAAAACATTGACCCTACACAACAAACTATAACATTGATTTGACTTAACTACTCATATGATGGAAACCAAACACATTTATATATCTCTTAATAAGAATAAATAATTTTTTTCCAGTGTTTCCATTAGGCTTGAGTGGGCCTAATGTTAAGAACATGTGTTTCCTCCTAGAAGGTCATAGGTTAAAATCCGGAGGGTGGTAAGGTATGTACACCTTTGTATATTAGCAGTTAAATCATTGCATCGAGGGGGGTCCCTTGTCCCACAAACAAGGGGGTCTCACACACCAAATTGGTGGCTAGATCAATTGTGACCTTAAAAATATACTTTTATTATTATTTTAAAAAAAAACTTTCAATGTTTTACTTAACTATTGACGGTCTTAGTTATGGCTTGACATACCATCTATAAGAGCCTATCAAATTGTAAGAATTGTTGAATGTCTAATTGCCAAGAAGGGTTGAGAAAGAAAGGTTCGTGCAATCCTGCTGCAAAATAAAAGGTGTAGCATTCTTGTTTAGAATCGAAATGTTCTTATTCTCTATGACAATGAAACAAACCCTAAGGACACAAACTATTACAAGATATGATTATGGCTATCAATTTCTAGTGATTATGGGTATGGGGGAGAAGTATCCTGTGCAAAATTACCTTCTAATTGCATAAATCTTGTACAAATTGTAGTAGAGTAGTGCGAAGCACACCTTCATAATGAGAAGAGAGTAGAGCCTACCTTATTCTCAACAAGTTCAAATGATAAAAACGTAGAGCCCGCCTTATTCTCGAATGTTTAAATGATAAGGAGATGAAATCGCCTTCAATGTTTGATTTTGATTAACAAAATGACCTTTATGGGGCATTTTTCCCATTTTCCCATCAAATACGCTCTCTTTTTCTTGTTGTTGATTGTCAAATAAAACAAACAAATAGTAAAAATGTTCGATTATAGTGTTTTAATAGCCATTTTTAGTAGGTGTACCATTTTCCAAATTCCTGCCATGTTCACCTTATCCTTGATTGTTTAAATGATAATGGGCTAGAACCGTGAGGAGAAGACCACACAACTAGTGGTTGTAAGATAAAGATATCACAAAGTAAACATTAATTAATTTTGCTGGGTATTTATTTTGACAATCACAATGACATTTTTGTGTTTTTCAACTGATTCCAAAAAAACTCCTTAGGTTTTATTGTTGTTTCTAGTTCTACGTTACACTACTTTGACAAACTAAGTGAAGTTTAATGTGTGTTAATTAATTTTCAGGGAAACAATGCCACTAGGAGTGAAATCTTGTTGCATTTTTATTCCCTTCTCTTTTTGAATTGAATTTTTTTATTACACTACCCTTCACTTTTTTGTTTGTGTTTTGGAGTTTCTTCAAACCATCTTTTGAAATTTGTAGTAGAGAGTGTTTAAAAAAACAAGAAGAAAGTTTAATTTTCCAAGCATTATTTTATTTTAACCTTTCATTTCCGACATTTATTTCCTACATTTCACATATCAGGTGCACACCTTCTACACCAAAGTAAGCAACATGCCTTAAAATTAACTTGCATAATAAAACTAACCTAGTTTTTTTCCTTTTCATCTAAAATACCAACTTTGTACAAGGCTAGGGCCTTGAGTTCTAGGTGGAATAGAGAGTAAACCCTCCAAAGACATGAAAACCAAGATTAGAAGTTGAATAATTGAGAGGAAAATACCTTTAGTAGCAAGTGATATCATGGAACATTTAAATAACACAAACGCCAAGCAGTAGTTGACGTTGCGAAAGCATTGGAATCCCTTAACACCAAGTAGTGGATGTAATCATTTTATTGAGGACTTTGATAAAAATTGATGGACTCACTTCTCTTGAGGTTATTGGTCATGGGAATTGACCTATTATCCTACTGAAGGATGCACAATTGACCAAGACTTGTCTCTCTCAACCATTTTCTTATGAAGGGCGTCTTTGTAGCCATTCCTAAGACTTACACCTAAGAGGAATTGCTCATGGGGTTTGTGAGAGGTACCTTAGATAGATAATTCATCTTCTTTGTAACCCCTCTTAGATTTCATCAAAAAATCGGGCAATTATCTAGTGGGGTCCTTATAACTAGTCTCTTTCTTATCTTCACTTATGCATGCTTCTAATTCTCAACTTCATCACTAGTTTATGGATGCACAAATGGAAGGTCCCTTTTGATGTGTTTTATTAAGGCTTGATAGCGCATAAGGGTGTGTTTTTTTTATTGAATAACTTAAGATTAACACAATTGAAGACCTAGATACTTTCATAATAAATTGGGACCGAAGTTGTTGAAAAAACATTAGACGATAACTTAGACTTCAAGAGGTGCCTCTTCCATTTGGGTGTCCCTTAAAAACAAGTAGCTAACAACATTATACCACTATCAAACATGGCTAGTGGTGGTGGTTCTTCAAGAGATGGTTCCTTTAGAGAAAATCCTCTTGGAAATAACTCTTCTAGAGGAAATACTACAGGAGGAGGATCAAACCCTTCCAACAAAATTAAAACTTAGTATTTTATGATAGATATTAACCTTCTTTTTATTTGAAAAATACTTCTTATATTCACATAAACTTATTTACAATTAAAAAATCTAGCAATGGAAGGGTATATACAATGACTATCCTTACCGCTTCCTGAAGCTTATAAGAACCAAAACAAAATCAAAATATACAATAGGATCAAACTTTTTGACATCCTTGATTAACTGGGCATCCCTCGCTAGTAACTGATGACGTACCTCATCTTTCCAAAGCACAATAAAGATTAAACATAACTACTTTCTTGATAAAAAACATAGTTGCACCCGAGTTTCCATTGCACAAACAAAGCAGCTATCCATGAGCAATGCCACAAACCAAAGAGTGAATCTCATACCAGGGAATAACCATCTCCAAGTAGAGTTGCTCTCCAATAAATTTTGTTTAAGAACAACTCGGGGTGCTTCTCCTCCACAAATCGCCAATAGTCTTTGGCAAATCTGTAGTCCCAACAGATGTGTTTAATTGTCTCCGATCTTTGGCACATAGGGCACATACCATTTGAGAGTTTGGACTTAGCCAACCAAGACTTAGACAAAAGCCCCTAATATATCACCAACCAAGTAAACACCTATAGCTTATAGGAAAGCTGCCCCGACCAAACACTGTGCAATCAACAAATTCACCGCACCTATGGCTTTGACAAAACTCATCTCACGTTGAGTATCAACGAAAGGGGATTATGCAAACGAAGAGTGCGCGCATATGGCGAGAATCATACTGCAACAATGGGATGCCCAAGCTCCACTGCCAATCTCTCTAGAGAGGCCCTGGCATACCAATGTTCATTTTGAACAAATTTGACACTGGGAGATAGGCCTGCAGCTCCATGATCACAGGGAGATCTGAGGTTAGCAACCCATACTCCTTAGCAAGTGATCTCCATGGCTTGCGTGAGAGAGCCTCATAATCCAAAAGATCACGATAATGAAAGATACCCTTATGACTCAATCATCTTGGCTCGAACCACGACAAATTTGCAACATAGATCTTGTGGTCCCACCAAAATCCAAATCATTCAAGAGGAAATGTCCCACCCAACTCTATTTACCTCCCACTACCACCGAACCAACCCAACCACCAACCTCCACGCCATCCAAATACTCTTGAAGATAATAAAGCTCCCAACCTAAAACAGAGAAGGTGAGGTGATGATGTCACATAAGCCAAATCTACCTTGTATCCTACCCTGGTGCTAAGCTGTCAGAATCTAGTGTTGAAAGAGAACTTGCCACGGTGTTGCACCCTCAAGACATTGAACCACCCACTTGGATACCAAAATACTTCCCAGTGTGGCCACATCAATCAATCATAACCCCCCCTCATCCTTGGGGATATTACAGACATCCCAAGCAACTAGGGGAAAACCTCTATCCCCTCCATACTCCAACCAAATATAAGCACGTAGAATATGATCTAGTTGTTTGAACTGAGCCTTGCTAGGAAACCAATGCTAGGTCAATGGAATTCAACTTAGATAATGTAAAATTCCGTCTCCCTTATTCAATGGCTTTTTAAGTTACAACTTTTGTTACATTTTTTAAGATTTATTGGTATATAGTGGATGAGAGAGATTTATCTTGTGTCATCTCATAGATATTTTGGAAGCAAATGGTCTATCTTAACCTTACCCCATTGCAATTTATCTTGAGAAAATTTGATGGGAACCCTTTGTAGCCTTTTAGAGTCTTGACTAGCTTAACTATTACTTTAGGCAATGAAACTATTTTGATTCATATAGAAGTTGCGGATGCTCCTTTGGGATACAACATTTTACTTAGTAGGAACTATATGTATGCCATGAAGGTGGTTGCATCATCTATATTTTATACCATGCAATTTCCCATGAAGGAAAGGTGGTCATAGTCAACCATCTTATGTATAGTCCCTTTGCTACACAAAATCCTTATAATCTTTTTCCTTTGGTAGGTTATTGAGAGATTGCTACACAAAAGTTTCAACTACAAAAGGAGCAAATTTGCTCCTTCTTTAATGTTGTGCTCTCATCTACAAACCATCATACAACACATACATAAATCAATGATGGATGAATCTAATGTGTATGTGATGCTATTGTAATAGAAAAATGCATGGATCAACGACACATGTGCATATTGTTCTAGAAGACTATCCAAGGTACATTCTCCAGGAAAAGGCCCTAGGATGAATCTTAAACAAGACATTTAATAGTGTCATAAATATTTAATTAATGATAATCTTCGGGTCACTAAGATTTAGGTTGAGCCTAATGAGATCGATGTTGATCATGTTCCCCCATCGTTTGCTTGTTTGTTACTTCCTTATACATGTGTATAAGGTTAGGCTTGAAAAAATTGTATGTGGTATTATAGGATTCACATAGGAAACCATTAATTCTAAGTGGCTTATCAATAGCCATCTCCGTTAGAGATACCATCAACTTTTCCAAGGTAAGACCTTTCTCACATACCTTTATTTTTTTTTCTCAGAAAGGACATTGGACAACATCTAAACAAATCTATATGACCACGCTATACTCCTATTTGAATCCTTGTGATCATAATACCTATTTGTAATGGATAACAAATTCTTCTTGAATTTTTTCTTGGCTAGTAATTCAACCATAAGCCATTTTTTACTTTAATAAACATTTTCTCAAGAAACTCCTTGTGTGTAAGGTCTAAAAGAATATTTTTCACTTCGAATTTCACGACTTTATGAATTCTCTTATATGGAACAACAATCCATTTGCCATACCCTCTTAGGAAAGAAATGATGCATGTTGTTGCATCATCCGATCAATACCCTCATTCCCCCTTAGCCATGGAAGAAGATTCCACATTCTTTTAATATAATTGGTATACCTAAATGGGAAATATTCAAGATGAATATTGTTCTATGAATCCTCATCTTCTTGTCCCCTAGGAGAGTAAGTAATAAATATATCGGTGGTCTAAAAGAGTGGCTCCCTTGATGCTTGCATAAGCCTAATTCTATAGCAGACAAGCTAACAAGAGTTTGTTCTATCAACATAGCATTGTCCAACCTCTTGATGAATGATTCTATTCCCTTTCTATAATTGGACCAGGTGAAATTTTTTTTTGAGGAACCTCATCTTCTAAACTTGTTTAGATCTTACAACTTGAGTCTAGGTGGAGTTTGGCTTTAAGAGCAATCCACGCATCTAATTTTTTGGGTTGTGCAATTTGAACAAGCATCATGCCTTCTTACCTTCATGAGCCTTAGCCATGTTAAATTCACTACATATTAGCGACGGGGCCTCTTGTAGGTTATTGTCCATCCACCTCCAAAAAGGGATCCTCTCCTTTGCATCATTTGATGTGTATATGTTGGTTAAGCCCAACATATGACCATCTTAATTCAATGTGGTCTATGCCAACCACTACGAAGGGTATGTTCCCCACCTTATGGAATTCAAAGCATATTAGAAGGGAATTAAGGTTGTCATGCTCCCTCTCCCTTGAAATGACTAGTCAAGAAGGTAGTGGCATGTAAACATATAACATTCGAATTAGTATTAAGCAAGAAACCAATAAATTTAACTTGATATAAGCAAAACACTTCTAAATCTTTCATTATAGTCCTAGTCTTATGGATCATAGTTTTTCAAAACATAATGTTCCATGATTCTCCCTTCATTGAGCACTAGTAGCAATGAAATCCATATTGTCATCATCAACATTATGTTCTAGCCCAACTTGTTTAACATCATAATAATTCGAAAGAGGCTTAATCACAACATTGTACAACAATCTTCCAACATCCAAACTTTATGTTTCTTTTGAGCATCTTTGAGTATTAAATTCGTATGTGGATTCAAAAAGGGAGGTGACAATAATGGCCACTTTCTTTCTCCTCCCCCAAGAGGAAGAAACTTGAGAGGAGTGGTCTACCTCCTTTTGAAAAATTGAGGTCAAGGGCTTATTTTGAGAGAGACCAATTTACTAGGTTGAGATTTTAGAGTAGCAACAATCTTTGTGTTCTAAGAATTTTTATGAACATCATGGGACCCAACTCATTTAGTGTCATTATCGTCTTAGTTAGACAATTTTTGTTTGATCTTGAGTGGCACGAGCAACATGGACAACCAAGAAGTCTTGTTGAACCATCAAGGAATAATCACATATCGTTTAATCTAAACTATGTAATTTAAGACATGTATTAGGTAAGTTGATATATCTCACAAATATTTTAATCATTTTATGCCTCACTTGATCAAGGGAAAATTCCTTTAAGTCCTCACACCTGCTTAATCCTACACAAATATTTTTGGGGGATATGAGATATAAAGCTATCACGTCCCCTCCCATCAGACCGAGCAAGGGAGAGAACATGACACTAAATCTGGGCATCTAGCCCCATGATTATTTAACAAAATTCACAGAATATAAAAAGAGACATGTGTGTGTGTATATATATATATATATATATATATATATATGCAAGAAACACAGCGGAAGTAAAATATATTACACATCTAGCATACATTCAAGATATACATGAAGTCATCAAATAAATACATTACATAATTAACACAAGAGAGTACTTATCTTAAAACAAAGTAGTCCCGAGCAACTCGCTATGCAACTGCAACGTTCCACCCAACCATAGGCCAGTTGTGCCCATCAATATCTCAACACAACTGCCACCCCCGAGCTGGGCATGATTTCTACAAGGAAAAAAGGAACAACAGACTCACACATAGCCCAATATACCCCAAAATCAACCAAGCCAATCTACAGTTGGGTTTATCAGGCTGCTAGGGAAATGGAAAGGAAGAATTGCTAAGCTAGTGAGCTCCACCAAAGAGCTATGGATACCCTCTACAAGATCTATCTAGCTTGGTCCCCACAATACCTACACACCTGGCACAAGGAAGTATTCCCTTCACTACTACACAGTCCCTCGGGCCATACCTTCCATTCTAGTGTTCCTCAAGGTGTGCATAGAAGAGTAGCCAGCCATTTTGATCTTCTTGAGAGGTTACCTTCCTCACTAGGCTTATCAAGCCAATTTTGGTCCACTTCCACTCCTAATTTCTTGTTCACAAGTTCAAACCAAAACAAGGATTCAATAACAGCAAAATCACAAATGTTGGGCATGAAGAGAAACGTTTTGATAGTGGGATGCCCAAAATGGGTTTCCATTAATTTCAGTAAAAACGTGGGCAGCCAAAAACGAAATGGCAGATGGGAAATCAACCCTGGGAGAGAAGAATTGTTTTCAGAAAACGTTTATGGGGATTCAAGGGACATAAACGACCTCCATAAACCCCCAAATCGTGACTCCCTTCCTCCCAGCCATTGTGCAATACAAAAACAAGTTCCCAGCTATGGAAAATGCAGGAAAATGATGGAAAACTTGAAGGAGAAAGCCCCAGCCAGCTCATACTACGTGAGAGAGCCAAGACCATGGGTGAAGAATGGCTTTGGGCACCATTTCGTGGGTGTTTTCTTGCCCAAGAAGCAAAAATACGTTTTCCCAGATTGATGGCTTGCCCATACACGAAATTGGCTGCCATACCTCTCCATTCCCAAGGCATTAACTACCTCAACCAACTCTTGGAAGAATTAAATGATTGGGTGCATAAGTCAAAAAGGGTAGTTGAGGGTTTATGGGTTCATTCATTGACATTTGGCTTAACACTATTGGCTCAAGGGTTTGAATAATTTCCCTCCCTATTCCTTATAAAAATCATGCCCCCATCTCTTTGTTGCATTGCATAGCTAGTTGTGGGTATTTCATTAAAATCCATATTTACATGATGTCTTAATTTCTATTGTGCGTGTCTAGCACAAGAACCATATGCATCGATTTTTAATTGTCGGTACATAAAACGGTAAATCGATGGCGGGGCCTTGACCTTGGCCTTGAGCTCCTCACCATGATTCGATAACGATATTTACATCATTTACAATTTTAATACAATAGGGTCAAAATCATAATATTACAAAAACTCATGAAAAATAACCACTCCAATAGACACAAAAATATGCTCCCTAAAAGGGCCATAACTACATGGAAAACACAAAGAACTCAACCCATATAAGACAAGATATCAAAAAATTGGTTAATGAAAAATCCGTCAAAGGGAATAAAAACAACCAAGGCCTTTTTACAAACCCACCATCTACAAGTAACACCCATGGTGAGTTGTTCTTTCTAAGGAAGGATTAGAGAAATATTTATCTTTTTGTTAAAGTGAAGGCATTAAATGTGACTGCCATGGCATTTTCAGATAAGCAGTTTGGTTCCTTGTTGAACATCAACTCGTACAGAGGCA
The DNA here is from genome assembly GCA_027924585.1 of Larix kaempferi. Lineage (NCBI taxonomy): Eukaryota > Viridiplantae > Streptophyta > Pinopsida > Pinales > Pinaceae > Larix > Larix kaempferi. Next base: position 34,119,411 of record BSBM01000017.1, read on the forward strand.
TGATAAATTCCTCACATATGAGCTTATAGTGGCCTGCGTACTTGTGAGCATACAAGATCTGATAAGCAACATAGATAGGGGAATCAGATGAATTCCAGATGCATCCCAACCTAGGGAAAGGATGCCTTGACAAAATACAATCCACAAGGTATGAAGACATGTAAAATTCTTCCTTCTTTTGGGTCAAACCTCCTTTTGCAGCCGCTATTGTTGATGACAAACTGTCTGAGATAATGTCTGCCCAGTTAAAGATCGTACCATAGAAGGCTACGTGGTGAATCAGAGGTATCCAATTTAGTTTGTAAACAGTGTCGTCTGCCTTGCCGAAAATCCTGCTTAGCATTAGGGCTATGATCCTAAAGGGAGGTCTCAGGATTTGACTTTCATATTCTCCGCTTTCCTTTTGCCTCAGCTGTTTTCCTGTTATCAATAATTTCTTAGCGTAGTCGAGAGTGTCCATGTTCAGACTTTCCAGCCATTCTTCGGTCAGCAAGACCTAAGTGCGCGGTAACTTGTACGTCGCTGCTATATGGGATGGATGGAATGATGCAAAAGCTTCTCCTTTGCTGTCAGAAAGGATCCTTGATTGGGCATCAGCTTGCGATAGAATCCACCCAATGACTTCTGAGCAAGGAAAAAGCTCTAGGCGCGTGGCTGCTTTAGCAATGCGAGACTTACTGATGTTTTTATATAAGAACATCTCCTCAAGAACGGCGCCGGGGACATCCTGGTCTCGGATCATCTGATATAATTCTCCCCATCTAAATTCAGGGAGATCCCCTATCACTGCTTTGGTATCCTCGAACACGGCTTCAACATCCGGCTCAGCTACCTTAGATTTCTTCTTGGTGATAACATAAAGCCATGTGTAAGCCAAATTTGATCAAGCAGTTTCTTTCATATTAAGTGGTAAGCAGGGTTGAATAGAAACACCATTATTATGCTTGTTAAGTTTCATGCTTTGTTTGATCAATGTGTAGGTGGGCAAACATAATCATATGAAAACAAATCCAATTAACCCTGTCAATTGTTTTAGCAATACATGCAACCAACTGCCAAAATGGAAGAAAAGAATGCAACTCGGGGTGTGTGGTGAAAAGTGAGCTTAAGGGGTTCCTAAATAGTGTTGACTAGGCCTGAACTACGAAACATGGGTGCGTAAGGAGGAGCCTTCAAGGGTGCGGGCCGGTTACTCTTGTCGAGAGCGAAGAAAGGTCTTGGTTTCGCGGAGTGACAGAGCAACCACCATGGGTCCACTTTGGTCTCATGGCCGCAAAGGTTCAGCTCGTGCGACTGGTAACATGTGTAACATCCGATGCTAACAACTCTAAGACGCACAAAACAAAACTAGGCCCAACCGGGTCGCTGAAAGGCTCAACGCGCGTTCGAGTCAAGGCAGGGTCATAGTCGAGGTAGGGAAACTGTGGGTGAGTAACGTTTAATAAACCAATGTTACAAAAACCGAACCGGTTTAGGCAAAACCGATCGGTTAGATCGGTTCCGGCACCTTTCCGGTCCAAACCGGTTGACCAAACCGTTTTTGGCTGGTTTTGTCCTGAACCGGCCGGTTCAATCACCGAACCGGTCAAAACCAACCGGTTCAACACAAAACCGGTTTTCTCTGCAAAACCGACCGGTTCGTACAACAACCCATACGGCGCCGTACGACCGGCCAGAAAGTGTTTTTTTTTATAATTAAAAAAAAGGAAAGTGGGTGGGGGGGATGAACCTAGACTACCCTAAACACTCCCCCTAAGCTATAAAAAGACCCCCAGCCCCTCTCCTTCACTCACACTATTCATTGGAGTCTTTCCAAGGTTTCCAATATTAAATTTCTGAGTTTGTGCTTGGGGTCTTTTTCCTTCGATTCTTTGAGTGTTGATTGGTGAGGGTCTTCTAGTTGGTTGTTAAATTGATTTGAAGGGAGGATTGAAAGAGCATTGTCAACTATAAAGTTCCTAAACCTCTTTCACCTACATCCTAATCATCATATTTAATAATAAATTATAGATTTACAAATATTAAAAAAATATTATGTTTTGTTATGAATATTTATATATAATGTTTAATTTTTTTCAATCCAAAATATTCTCTTAAAATACTATAATTAAATATAATATGTTATTCTATAAAAATGTTCTTCCATTAACTTATCACATTGACATTACAAGTATCAAGGAAAGAGTGACATTATAAACATAATATTTTTCTTCCATTAACTTATAATAACATTGACATTACAAGTATCAAGGAAACATTGACATTACAAGTATCAAGGAAACATTGACATTATAGGTAAAGTCCAATCATTTAAATTGATTATGAATGTTATTATGTCCAATAACAATGTACCATTCTCAAAATTATTCCACTCTTACATTAAGTGCAACCTTTAAATTTAATATTTATATTCTCGTACAACTACATGGCATAAAAGTCAAGATATGGTGTTAAGTGTATATTGAGCTGTGCTCCTTCGAGCAAAGCACTATTTTGCAACCACCAATGTTAAAAAAATCCAATATACTCCCAAATGTTTGACATGAGCTTTTCACGTGTGAACAACTTATTAAATGATTTTGACACGTGTCATTATTTTTACATTTATGATGATGTGTGATTTTGACAAATGTCACTATGTGAATTGACGAGGATGATGTGTGTTGCAACTGAGTGCCTTTATTCCACCTCTTGTTAGCCTACCCACCTAATTTATGGTGATGAGTCATCGTTCCTATTTTCTTGTTTAACTTTGACAAGTCATTTTCCTTCCTTTCATTTTCATTTTTGTTAATTCAAGAAAACAAATAAATATTATAGAGATAAAAACAAATGTTCAAAACTTCATACAGCTTTTGACAAGATTTTTATTTTTTTTATTTTTTATAAATGACACAAATAATATATCAAATTTGTTAGATTAATAAAGTAAAAGATGAAAACACTTTTTCTTAAAATTATTTGATTTACAAAGACATTATATTTAATTTGTAAATCATTTGAAATAAAATGGAATTTTACAATTTATTAATTTAATTTGACTTTATTAGTTATATAAAAGAAAGTTGATTTCAATACTAATGTTATTCTTCATCATCAACAACAACACATTGAATTTTGATATTTCATTGCGTAGATTGAAAATAGTCACAATATTGTTTAAACCCAAGCTTGATATGTACCTTTAAGGTTACCAAGGTCAATAGTGCAATGTCTTTCAATGCAATTTAACAACTTAGATATGAGTGCAGGTGATACATCAAATTCTTGGTACATGATGCATTACATCAACATATATTGTGTATAGACATTGGACCATCTAACCTATGCCTATGATAAAACTCGTAAAGATGTAAAACATAGATCATAATGGAATGTATAATTTATATGATGAATACATTTTGTATTTTCCTTATGTTATTCCTAAATACAAAAATGGGATAGGTCAAAACAGTATAGAAACACTTTGCCAAATTAAAAACATTGGAAAGATTTAGTAAAACATCTGTTATGTAATTTTATATGTTACTTTATTTAAACATTCCATGTTGATTCTTGGAGGGTAATTATATATATTTTCTTCTCTTTTCTATGACATTTTTTCAGTGGAAAAAAGTCGTAATATTGATATTCATTAAAAAACGAATCAAATAGTACAATATAACATAAATCTTAAACAGACTTATGTGCAAAATTATGCCAGAGTTCAACTACATCGCCAATGTTCAGCCAAAACAACAAAAAAAACAATAGACCATGAAAAGATGTAATCCTTCACATTTAATAATGGTCAAACAAATTGACCATGCCCCTGTTACAGCTTTGATTTTCCAAGAATTCTTCCCAAATGACAATGCCTTCTGCTCCTCCATGTGCTTTCTTCGAGAGATCATCTGCAGTCATGTTGAATTGTCGAAAGACATGTTCAAAAGTAATGTCTTTGAAGAGTTTAATTTTTTCCCAAACTCTACTGCACCACTGATGTAAAGAAATGATATTTAATTGATATTCTTTAAGAGCCCAATTTATTGTCACCCTGGACTCGCCAAATACCGTCATCACCTATAGACCCATGATTACAGTCACTGTAATAACACACCATAGCCCGAGTAATTCTGCTTTAGTGTTTGTGCCTTTTCCACAATTCATCATAAGTGTAAAGTAGTGTTCTTTGTTGATGTATATCACACCACCAACAACACATGAACCATCTAATGCCGACCCATCAAAGTTCTCTTCTCTATGACCTATGTATATATGTAAGAATAATAACATAAACAATAGAGTAATTTAAAAATTAAAGGATTTGGATTTTTTTTAGTTTATAATTGTTGGAATTATAGATATAATAATTTGAGATTATATAATCGAGATGATTCCATCAATAATAATAAAAAAAATTCAAAATCATATAATTTTTACTTAACTTCTAAACAATAAATATATTTTTTGGCATTTTACAATATATATATATAACCTAATTACTAGTTCGATGGAATAACTAAGTGGTTAAATGTTGTCAATTGTGAGTAAAAGTTTCGGATCAAATACCCCCACCTAGTGTCAATAATTTACCTTGGGTATCATTAGACACCATCCTCAAAATGAGAAAAAATACCTATAATACATGTTCCAAAAAATATATATATATATATATTGTCAATAATTTACCTTGGGTATCATTAGACACCATCCTCAAAATGAGAAAAAATACCTACAATACATGTTCCTATATATATATATATTAAACATCAATGAAATGTCATTATTACATTAATATATCTTAAGAGTATAACGTGTTACCTTCCCTTTCTTGCCGTTCCGCTTATCTTACATAATCTTGAACCGACCAAACATTATCATGATACATGGTATAATCAAACCTAATTATAAAATTATATATGTCAATTAAATTAGACATGCTAATATATTTAAAATTTATAATGTTTACCTTTGAGGTTGTGTATATTTTGCAATAGGTTAGAGGTGGAGGTGACCCATCAATTTTTTTATATATTATTTTTCCTTATTTGACATAATTATGTTTAATTTAAATGACACAATTATATTTAATTTAAATGTGTTGGTCAATAACTATAATATATTGAAATTTAATAAATTGTGGGTTGCGTTTTGTTAATATTTTTTAAGATATTATATAAATTGAAAAATATTGAAATTTAATAAATTTTGGATTACGAATATTTATAGATATTATTTAAATTTAAATATTTGTAAGTATTATTTAAATTTAAATACTTTTTTTATAATAATGATATTTATATAAATTTATTTGAGCTTAAACTATTTGATAATAATGGTTGTTGTTTTTAATTTATAAAACTTAATAAATATTAATATAACGATTTCTTTTTGGAGTAATATATTGAAATTTAATAAATTTTGGATTATGTTTAGTGAATATTTATAGGTATTATTAAATTTAAATATTTTTGATGATAATGATATTTATATAAATTTATTTGAAGTTAAATTTTTTTTGGGATAATAATGGTTGTCGTGTTAAAGTTAGAAAATGATTAATTGATTTGCTTTCATATTTTTATTTTTTATTTTATAATTAAATAAATTGAGAATGAACTTTTCTAAATGTTATTATGAATTAATAAATAATAAAAATAATTAATTTTACAAATATTATATAATTGATATATAATGTATAAAAATATGATATTTTAAAATAAAGTATTTTAGGTTTTATTCAACTTCTAAGGTGGTCAGGTGGGTTTAACAATCAAGAATATGTGTTTCTTCTTAAGAGGTTATAGGTTTAAATCTAGAGGGGGTAGGGTATTGTCCCATAAACAAGGAGGTCTCATACACCAAATTGGTGTATAGCTTGGCTGTGACCATAAAAATATATTATTTTTACCCCCTTGTCCTACAAACAAGGAGGTCTCATACACCAAATTGGTGTCTAACTTGGTTGTGACCATAAAAATATATTATTATTACCCCCTTTTCCCACAAACAAGGAGGTCTCATATACCAACACTTAATTAATCATTCATCGCTATTTTGAAAAAATCCAACATAAATTTATAAACATCTTCGTTACAACTCTCAAACTCTCAAATTTTGGGTGTCCCAAGGGTTTTTGATGGTGTTGAATCAGTTTCTACTATCAAGATTGCCATAAAAACACACTTAAATTCAAGTTTTGTAAAATAAAACCTACAACCATTTTAAAATTGCAATTTCTTTAACCATTATATCTAACTCGATCTTTTTAAAATAAATTAAAATTCCCAAAAATAAAGTTACATATTTAAAATTTTCAAAATATAATTTTTAATAAAATTTTTAACATATTAAAAAAAATTAATAAATTTGTCCACTTTTTAACTTATTTTATTTATTTAAATACTTTTATAATACCCAAACCCTGCAATCTCAACCCATTTCTGAAAATTGAGAAGGAACTTTTCTAATTTTTTATTTTTTATTTTATAATTAAATAAATTGAGAAGGAACTTTTCTAATTTTTGTGTGAATTAATAAATAATGAAAATAATTAATTTTACAAATATTATATAATTGATATATAATGTATAAAAGATATTTTAAAATAAAGTATTTTAGGTTTTATTCAACTTCCAAGGTGGTGAGGTACAACTTGAGTGGGTTTAACAATTAAGAATATGTGTTTCTCCCTAGGTGTTTATAGGTTCAAATCTAGAGGGGGATAGGGTATTGTCCCATAAACAAGGAGGTCTCATACAACGCGTAGGATAAAAGACAACCAAAACGCCTCGCTTTTCCGACTATTTTGGGTCCAAAACCGGTTAAAATTTTGGCTGGAAATTGTTATTTTTGCATTTTGTAATTTTAGCAATTGGGGTGACCCGGTTTAGATTAATTGCCCAATTTAAAACTACCTAGATCACCTAAATTGCGATCTAAGCACTCCAAATTGCGATTTTGGCAAAAATTGCTCTTTAGGATTCCGACAAGTCGGGGGCGTTTTGGTTCGCCCTTATACAACTCCCTCATACACCAATTAGGAGGTCTCATACACCAAATTGGTGTATAGTTTGGCTATGACCATCAAAATAAATTATTATTACCCCCTTGTACTATAAACAAGGAGGTTTGTTGGGAGGTCTCATACAACAAATTGGTGTCTAACTTGGTTGTGACCATAAAAATAATTATTATTACCTCCTTGTCCTACAAACAAGGAGGTCTCATACACCAAATTGGTGTCTAGCTTGGCTGTAACCATAAAACAGATTATTATTATAAATATTATCACTACTCAAACTTGACCAAACAAACTTAGACCACAAATTAAGTAATTACATCTTTAAATTTGTGGGCTTAAAGAGATGCACCTCATTTAAAAAGGGGACACATCTAAAGATGAAACGAACCAAATACCCAACAACATTTACTATAACTCAATCCATTGAATTAACCCTAAAGCATCTGAGGTGAAAACCCACAACCATTTTGAAATTGCGATTTCTTTAAACATTGTAACTAATTGTAACTAACTCGATCTTTTTAAAATGAATTAAAATTCCTAAAACTAAAGTTATATATTTAAAAATTTTAAAATATAACTTTTGATAAAATTTCTATCCTATTAAAAAAAATTAATAAATCTGTATACTTTTTAACTTACTTTATTTATTTGAATTGTACCCAAACTCTATAACCTCAACCTTTTTTGGAAAATGAATCGAAGAAGTGGTCCATGTGAATGTGATTGTTGAACTCCTGTTCACTGGAAATAAATTTAAACTATTTATTATTTATTTATATTAAAGAAATAATTTTATTTTTTTAAAAATAACCTTAAATGCCAATAGAAAGGGTGGTGTAACCCGGGATCTCTCACGTTTGACGTCAATTTGACGGTATTGCCAGGCTGGTGGGTCGCATTCAAATTCCATCCAAATGTGACACCTACAAACAGGTGTCTAAAAACCATTCGGGCTTTTTGTTACCTTTTTTATATTCTATCCGTTATACAGTCGATAAAAATAAAATCCTGCTAACGTTTCCGTCAATTGACGACAAACACATTCACATCAATTGACGGGGAGATAAACTCCGCTAATTCCCGCCTCGGGAATGCTCCTGCAAGAAGACATTACACGTAGCACTGGCAGCCGCTCTGTGATTCTGTTGCAGGGCCGGTGCGTTGAAGTTTCAGTCACTTGACGGGTCTGCCTGAGTCAGTTGACGGCGAATTTAGCGTGCACGCCGCTATAACGTCTGGTGGCAGTTGGAGAAGTCATTAATGGCGTAGACTACATGACTTTCTCATCCCGAGGCGGGGGCCGCGTCGAGGCCAAATTCTTTAAGCATTTCCACGACAGAGATTCGGCGTCGAACGACAGGAATTTTCGGGGGTATGGTGTTGAAATTCGGAGTAGGATTATAGGTTAATGATTTGGAATTTTAGGATTATAGGTTAATGATTTGGAATTTTAGGTTATCAGATTTTGTTTGAAATTCAGGTTATTGTTGAAATGAAATGAAAGTTTTATGTTGTTGAAATTGTATAATCCAGATATTTTATTAGTAATCAAGGGGGTTGAATTCATTTCTGCAAAAAAATTGCAATTTGAATTCATAATCAGATTGCTGAATTCAGGCAAAATTCGCAAGAAATGTACATATCCTCTAGTTTTTAGCTTATCAAATTTAATAACTGAAATTTCGCCATAAAATCAATTTAAATTTACAAATTTTAATAACATATATAAATTAAAAACATAAAAACCCTAAAAATATGATTTTGAATATATACATATTTTGATTTGAATTTTTGTTAGTTGTATTTTTTTCAATTTTTTTTAATCTAAATTTTAGAAAAACATATAGAAAAATTACTAAAATTGCAAATATTAGTTGTCAAGATGGTACAATTGTATTTGAGATTTATTTATTTATTCAAAAAAACATAATTTAAGTAATAAAAAATTACAATTTAAAAAGTTTATTAAACAAAAATGATTTATTTTTTAATATTAGGATTTGCACCTACTTTGCAGTTATAGTTTTAATCAAAATATAGCTGTTTTAGATTGTTGGAATTATATAATTTAGATGTCTAAGAGATAACGCTGACTCTATTTCTATAATCAAAATTGTAATTTGAAAAATAAAAATAAAAATTTTCAACAAAATTTAAATTACTAGATTCCAACAAAAATTATTAAAAAAATACAAATAATTTATCTTTAACTTCATTTTTTTCTTTTTTAAAATTATTTTCTTTATTGTATTTTATAAAACCTACCCCACCTCCCCCAAAAAACTCATGTCAACCCATTATCTTATTTTCTAAAACCTTCTCCACCTTAAAAAGAATTCTCCAATTTGATAGCTAAAACTCATGTCAACCCATTATCCTATTTTCTAAGACCTTCTCCACCTTAAAAAGAATTCTCCTGATAGCTATTGGACAAGTTAAGCTAATTAACGATAAAAACTAGGACAAGCTAAGCTAATTAACGATAAAAACTATTTTTTTAAACTTTTATCCTACTCCCTAAAACCCTCTCCTGCTCTAAGAAATCCCCAAATTTAGCGTCTAATCGGCGAATTACTGTATAGTGGGGTTGTTCATGTCATAATTGTGATTACGCCCGTGTAGTAATAATGCTCTGCCACCCTCAGTCAATGCGTGACACCATTCCCACCTGCTCTTTCGTATTACAAATGTCGGTTTGCAAGGCCTTGGAAAAAGAGAAACAGAATTCATTGCCCAATCTGGGTTGACTTGTATGAATGTTCCACTGCAATTACACTGCCCCACGATGATGTCGTTTATTAATTAACCATTATCAGATCGGCGATCGGCGACCACCTTCTCATCAGTAAATAATTCGATCATCATTATACTAATTACTTCTCTGGGTTAGATTCATTTTCATCCAAATGAACTGGGAAATGACGATTCTTCGCGGATATGGAGAAAAATCAGAGACCCACATGAGAGTATCTCCCACTCATTCCTACCAAACCCTACCAATTTCCGATTTTATGATATGGGTAGTTCACCATTTGATTCTACATAGAAATGGGTTTTGTCAACTCTGAGGAGTTCTGAGTTTTCTTCACTTGTCATTGTTGATTTTACTGTCGTAAAAGAGGGTTCAGGGATGAGGGGAGACAGATGTTAGATATATTACATATTGAGCCTTTTGGGCTTCCTGACATGTTCTCTATATTCTAAAACTGCTGATGATGTATATATCATTTGCCTGACAATCCAAGCGAATAGTTTTGTTCGCTGGATTCTATCATCTGTCCTTATTATGTGCATTGTGTTTCTGGCTCTGCATTTCCAGAGAAAAGTTTGAATTGGGTATGTAAAGAGGAGGCTTTGAGGGAGGGTATTCTGACTGGTCGAAGTGGGTCGGGAGTCGGGACAATTAGCTTTCTTTTTTGGTCATATATTCATCATCTTGATGGTGATTGGATGCAGTACATCGTGTGTTGCTTACTCAGAAGAACAGAAAAAGGGCCGAGGATTGACAATATGGTGGTAAGTATTTCTGTCTTTTTTTTCAAAAAAATTTAAGTTCAGTTTTTTTTAACCCTCAAAAATCTGATTGCTCTGGAATATCATAAGAGTTATGTATGTGGGTAGTCTGTACCAAGGTCGGTAGTTCAAATGTTTTGCAGTTTATTTTATGGTGCTGTTTTTAATAATAGATCCAGCTTTTTTGGGGCAGATTTTAACACCACCATGAAATCTATTTTGAAGGCTGTTTAGTTTGAAAACAGTTTCGAACTAGGAATATTTCAACAGTGTTAAGTTTTACTCGAAAGGAATAGGCTTCTAGCCTTATAAACTGTATTCCACGCCTAAAACTTAGAAGAAAATTGAAACTGTAGACATGGTCGAAATTATAAACTTGAGTAAACATTTAAGGCGCACAGTAGTCCAGCCTTCTAAACTGTATTCCACGCCTAAAACTTAGAAGGAAATTGAAACTGTAGACATGGTCGAAATTATAAAATTGAGTAAACATTTAAGGCGCACAGTAATAAGGCATAGAGATATTCCACTGTTGATGGGATACCGACAGCGTCATTTTTTAAAAACTTTGTTCTGACAACTGCAACTGCACATGGATGGAGCCTGCAGCCGAGCCTTGGAGAAGAGCCCTTCCACTTGAGAGAGTTTACTTCAAGGGATAATTTCCTACTTGGGAGCATAGATGCTATACTATCGAGTAGGGCGAATATATCGTTGGGACAAGTAATCGCCTCAAATTCTTTGGACTTGTCTTACCTAATCAATACTTGCTAACCTCCCTGAATATTAGTGAGTACTCACTGAGTATGCTAAGTATACCAAGTCAGTACTCGCTATAATCGTTAGTAATTTTTCTTGCAGTGAATGATTCAATTTGAACTTTTTTTACTGCCAAGTATGCCGAGAATGTGTACGCTGAGTTTGCTTGGGAGTTTGTCAAGCCAGTATATCTAGGCTGTTCTTTAAGAATGTGATATTGTTAATACTTTAGAATCATGTCCTCTGATTCAGAGGCTTTTGGTTGTTATTAATTCAAAAGTCCCTTTTGAGGCCTTCCTCGATCCATAGCCGAAATATGAGCAAGTACTTTGGCAGGGAATGCCGTTTTACTTTTAATTTTTGAGAATGAATCTATGAAATTTGTCTTTTGCTAAAGTCATTCTATCCCAGTTGGACAATTAGGAAAAGTCTGTTTCTGAAACTAGATAGAAGATGAAACTAATGTTTTGCTGGACGAGCAACTGAATTCGAAACAACCTTCTATCCTTCAAATATTTTCCAACGTCTCTAGAACATCATGTAAAAGTCTAATATGGGTCCAAAAGGTTCAATCAAAGAGGAGGATGTTTCTTTCAGAGGCCGTGAGAATGTTTGGAGAAGGATCGAATCATTGCCCTGAAGTACTCCATTCATGGTTGTCTTCTTGGGAAAGAGCCCAAACAACTGCAGTCAGTCTAAAGAGTTTTCTTTCTTCTTTCTCCTTCAGTTTTTTTTTGTTGGTAGTCTGAAGACTGATCCAAAATTCTTATTCTTTTAGTGGTATGGTTCTCAACCAAGTGCAGTTGCCTGATTTTCACCTGCTCATGTGCCTAATTTGATATAATTTGTCTTTCTAGCATCCCAACATTAGGGCAATTCTTTTGTTTTTAGGAGACATTAAGTTTTGCAGGGGTCATATTATCTGGTCAATAGGAACCATCATGAATCGGTTCTACTAGCCCAAGTAGCCTTCATTGTTTGCACCATGAAATATATTGTATGTCCACAGGATGAATTAGGAGGAATTGGAATCGCAAACACAAATCGTAGGAGCGGCAGTGGCTCACCATGAAACCAAACTCACATTGGAACTGCACATTGGTGATAAACTACAATAAAATTCCAGTTGATCTAAATAGACTTTAGCATGTGCTTAACACGCTAATGTTGGATGTAGATTGACCAACACCAATACTTTTTGGTTTTCTTGATGCATTTTTAAAGGGCATTGTAGGTCTATAAACCCTTGGATAACGGATACGAGTACAAAAAATAAAGGGAGGGGAGAGATGCACAAGGGTGAGAATTTCAACAGTACATACACTGTACAATGTTTGGGAATTACGCAACAGTAAATTTGGTGGAAACTTCAAAGTAGTTCCATTATTGGACACTAAGGATAAGATCATGCAGTTGATAAAATTAAATTAGAAGATAAGCTCTAGAGATGAAGCCCATATTAGTTTCCTAATTTAACATTCTTCAAATGTGAATGCAAATAATGCATGAGGAGGGATGAAAATACAATGGCCCATGATTCAAAATGAGATAATTAATTTCTGTCACACTGATAATATATAGGTTGTTGATTTTGGCTGCAAAATGCACAACATATTTGTAGGCCTCTGCTGTTTGGTATCTATGTTGGAAACAGATGGTATCTCTGTTGGAAAAAATGCATGTTTAAATGTCCTGACATTATAAGACAAGTTTATCTGTCTGCTGCTGTGAGTTCTTTAATGGTCTTTGTTTCTCGGGCATTCTTTTGCTAATATGATTATTTTCATTTATGATATATTACAAGTTGATTATGTTGTTGTGATTTTGGAAGATTATGCATTGGGCTGAATGGACTTATCATCTCTTTTCATACGAGTTAATGCTGCAGGCAAATGGTTGTAAAGGGAAAACACATATTTTGTATCACTGCAGCCATAGGAATTGGTGATATCTTAATTGTTATTTGCATAATGATATTGACTCCCATTCTTTTTTCATTTTGGTAATCTATTAATAATATACAAGGGGTGTTAACAAGCAGTCCATCCTGTAACATGCTTCCAAAGAAAACAGGTCTATAGTGATTCAAAACAATAATGGAGCTGTTCATAGCTTTGTTTTCTCCAATATGCAGATTTTGGCACAGTACTTATATACCCAGAAAAAAGTAGCATGACTATCAAGTTTAAGTCCAGGACTAACTAGAGGATTCACCAGCAATACTAACATATAAAAAAGAGAACATAATACAGTGATTAACCTGAGATGGCCTAGGCTAGTCATCAGAGACCGAGTTCAAAGCAATGTTGATAAAGGTAGGGGGTATCCCCTCCTTGATTGGCTCCAACGGCTTCCTCATCTTGGGCTACTGCCACTTCTGTCTTGCCCTGCTCTTCCTTGGCCATAGCAGTTTGTACTTTGTCCATCTTCTTTTGGGTTCTCACTTTCTGCCTTGGACCCCCAAATAGCATAGATTAAACTCTCATATTTCTGGTCTCATTGCTCCAGTTTGTTAAGGATATCCTTATGCTGAGTGCCCCTTACTTCAACAGTCATGGCTATGACGGTCTTCATGTGCCAGTACATGTTTACTAGCTAGGGATATTTTATATCTCTGCTTTTGGAAAAACTTCTTTGGAACCCATGGCATTACCTGATCATCCACTTTGTCATTGGATGTCCTATCATGTTTCTTCCATGTCCTATTTTCTATCTGCTCCACTTCTTGTTTGACCCTTGTAGAGAATCTGTTGTTGTATTTTTCTACTGTTGCCACCATTGAGGACATCATACTATTCTTTGAGTGTCTTGAGCTTGGATATAGCCTATTGGCCGATTGGCAGAGAAAGACCCAAATTCAAGTGAGTCTGGAAAATCCTAGAGATTGGTAGGACAAGACCAAAGTTCCAACGCAACATAGCTCTATTTTCACCCTATTTGCCTAACATAATAACCAACAAATTGACCCCTTCGATCATATAGTTGTCACTTTGCAGATTTCACTGCTCCCATCTTTGCTCTTGAATGTTCCCTTCACAAACCTTCATCAATGCATTCGTGCTAAGTCCCTTGCAAGTCATGATGCGCATGGTTAAGGCTCCTCCTTGGCTGGGATAGCTAGAGTCAAGACCTGAGTAAACAGGCTGAACCATGATGACTTGAATCTTCTTCAACTCCCTTGCCCGTCTCCTCCACAAACAACCATGCCAAGCATTCTGTCTGCGTGTCCCTCCAATCGACATTCCATGATTTCCACTTTCTTTCCTGCCATCCCATTTGGGAAATCTTTCACTTGTTTTTCAAATGGTAAAGGTTCTGTTTTTCTATGAACGAGGAATTTGGATTTATATGCTCTCTTATTGAAAAGATTTGCCCCTTGTGATTGGTGAAAGTCATGAAGAGCTTAACCATGTATCAATGGCAAGATTAATTGTATCTCTAGTATCAAGGACAGCCATTAGATCTTTAACCCACTGAGTTGATTCAAGAATGTTACCAACGTGAACAATGTGTTGCACTACGGGCTTAATCCTTGAGGATTTATTGTTGTTATAAAGTTGTAGATAGAAGGGTTGCATCACTTTGCCTTTGACCAGCCAATGTTTTCATATCAAACTCATTTGATTCCGTTGTACCCATCATGAAGCTAGTTTTCACTGGTCCTAATTGGACAATGGCATGATTCTCATGACGAATCTCAGGGAAAATTGTAAGGATCCATAATTTTCGTAAAGTGTAGAAACCTTGGTTAATCTTACTAATTCTTAAATTTCTAACCATAAAATGTTGGACGATATTTTTCTAAAAAGATTCAATTTTCTAACGATTTTATATCGTTTCTGAACAATTTTGGTGATTTTTAGAGTACAAAAAAATTATCCCATGGAATTTGGGCGAATCAATTGAGAAAAAAAATAGAAATGGCGAATCTCTTTTTGGAAAAAAGGTAAAAAATTAGCCCATGGGCTAAATTTCGCCCCTAAAATTTTCTTTGATGAGGATATATACCTTTGCCAATTTTCACAACCATCATGTTTCATAGTTGAAAGAATCTCTAGAACAAGTTTGTTAGATGTTTGATTGTATCCCAATTCAAGATTATGTCCTTTATTCACATTTTCTTTATCTATTGTTTGCGAATAGTTTGAGTGCCATGTGTCAAATTTGGTAGTTTTATATACTATAGGACTCATATTTTTTTTCGTGCTATAAAGGTAGGGGATCTATCTAAACATCTCCAATGCCACTTGTAAGCACATCCTCTGATAGTTCCATATAGTGATTAATGTGGCCCTCTTTTATGTCATCACTCTTTTCATTGTCAAATAGGACTTTGTAGGATCTTTCACGAACAACTGATTGTTCACTAACAATAACTTTTTTAAGAACGTTGTTCCTAGTCTTCTTCCAAGAATCACCTTTTGCTTCAAGATTGTTGGGTTTCTAGCATTCATTATTGTTTCTCATGCCTCGTTGAGGTGTTTTCTTTTGTGATGTTTGCTTACAAGACTGCATATAAGATATCAATGGAAGATCGTCTTCAATATATATAACATTTCCCTTGGGACCTGAAATATTTGTTGAGATTTGTATCTTGGGATGTCCTTCATGAGCTCATGCCTAGCATGAAGGGACATTAACTGAGTAGGCATGGATGTATTGTGTGACAAACAATTGACCAGTCAGCATGGCTTCAGTGGTGGAAGCATGCAGAGAGTTTTGAGACTTTTACCTCTTGCATGCGAGATTTTTTAATGCGGTAGTGTGATTTTTAATGCGGAAGTGTGATTTTGCATGCAAGGCAAATTAGGGATTTGGAAACCCTAATCAGTCACTAAGCTTATAAAAGGAGGCAGAGGGGTAAAGGTAAGGACACTCAAGACAAACTTTAGAGATTGAAGTGCGAAAGAAGTGAGGTGCACTTTTGAGAGAGGAGGGCACATTTCTTGAGGTGGGGGCGTACTTTTGTGAGAGAGGGCACATTCTTGAGGCTGAGAGGGTTGAGAGAACTGAGGCACATTCTTTAGAGAGTGATAGGAGGGTGCTTTGATCATTCAGAGACTGAGTGATAATCAGAGGGCGTATCTATTGAATAGATAGAGAAGTAATGAGAGAGGGGTGCATTCCAGATATTGAGGGGTGCATTCTTCAGTAGCTGAGAGAGCAGATGAAGAGTGGGGCGCACTTTTCAGTGATTGAGAGGGGGCGCACTTCCCTAGACTGAGATCTAGACTTGATTCCATCAGAATTCAGAGCAAAGCAGAGGGCGTAGTTGTCAGATTTGTCACACGTGTCAGAGAGGGGCGCATTCCTTTAGAGACAATTGCAGTTGTTGAGTATTGAGGGTTTCTCCTTGAGATCTAGCACGCCTTCCAAGGCATCAGGTTCTTCTGTTTATATGATAAAGCTGATTGCAATCATTCCATAATTTATCTGGCTCAGATTATAGAAAGCCCTAGTTTCTTGGTTTTTCCCCATTGGGGTTTCCAGGGTAAATCATTGTGCTAAACTATATGTGTTTGGTTTCCAGTTCTGCTGTGCATGTTTGAGAAGTTAATGAGTTTATGTATTGTGACAAGTTAATGAGTTTATTTATTGCTGCTTATACAATCAGATCTGAGATTTATTCATGTGTATGCATTTGAGAATTGTATTGAAAGTAGTAGATCAAATTATAAGCTTAGAGAGATAAATTTAACAATATTGTATATGCATGAGAAGAAAAATGAATGCTAGGAACCTAGTAGTCTTGAAGCAAATGGTGATTCTCATGAGAAGGCTAGGATCAATTTTCTTGTAAAAGTTACTATTAGTGAACAATCAGTTGGGTGCAAATGGTCTTGCAAGGTTCTATCTGATGATGAAAATAGTGATGATATAAAGAGGGTTGCATTAACCACTATATGGAGCAATTGAAAGATGTGCTTACTAGTGGCATTGGAGATGTTTAGATAGATCCTCTACCTTTATAGCGTGAAGAGAATATGGGCTTTTATGTATGCAAAAGTACCAAATATGGCATATGACACTAAAACTATTTACAAACAATGGATAAATTAAATATGAATGAAGAATAGAATTTGAATTGAGATACAATTAAACAATTAATAGACTTGTTCCATTGATTCCTTCCACTTTGAAGCATGATGGTTATGAAATTAACAAGGGTATGTATCTTCATGATAATCATGCCAACGTCCTAGTTAGGATTGGTGAAATTAGTTCCATGATGGATGCAAAGGGTTTAAATGAGTCTGATTTGAAAACCATTAGCTACTCAAAGGCAAAAGAAGTGCAACTCTTATGCCTACAACTCTATAACAACAATAAAATTCTTATTGATGAAGGCCATAGTGCAACACATAGTTCACGGATGTAACCTTCTTGAATCAACTCAGTTGGCTAAAGATTTTCTTGCTGCCCTTGATATTGGAGATACAATTAACACTATTATTAAAAATCTTCTACCACCTTTGACTAGAGTGAATGAATCTATTCCTACATCGATGCCTATTGAAATCTAGGCCCTAGTTGATTAGGGAGACCTATTGGTTACAAATTCACACTTCTCTTAGAGTCTTAAGACATTGAATGGATATTTTAAGTATTCAAAGCATGTGTGCTCCCTTCTAAGTGGACATTTGTGCAGTTGTTGTAGTGTACCCAGATGCCTCCCTTGGCCATCGAATCACTCGAGAGCAAAATTTCTTCATTACACCAATTTGGATTTCTCAACTGCGAGTACAATTTGGCTTTCCATGGCCACATAATATATTTCATATACAAACAAAGGTGGAATTAACATTGTGTAATGGAAAACACCATTGGATTTATAAACATGCTTATGGATAAAGATTGCATCACATAACAAGTCAACCCACCTATCTATATGCAATCAATATTGTAGCTAAATTTATACATAATAATCTTAAGAATTGCTTAATAGGAATCATTCCACATGCATGATTAACATGAGACTTCGATCCAATTATCCAATCCCATTACACAAAATTTAAGTTATCTTTAGCTGAATTCATGGATTCAAGTAACATAATACAAATATATTCCCCATAGAAATAAATACAAGCACTTATCTGCCTTCAATTGTTTGTCCACCAAACTAGTCGTTGAGGAGTGACTCATTGCTCAATGATAGGAATTTGTTGTAGATCCCACCCCCAAGTGAGGCTATGAGACCTCCATTGTGAAGCGCTTATGGGGCTCTAATTTCACTCAATCCACCCATAGTGCCCAAGAGGTCAAAGAAAACCAAACACCTACCACGTATCTTTCAAGAATAATCCTCTAGGCATCACACCCATCCTTCAATCAACCATAATCTTCTTCCTCTTAGTGATACAAAACACAAGGTTTGAACTTTTCCTTCCTTGCAAAACATTCCTATATGAAATCCTTCTCCGCTAGTGTTCTATTGTAGGTACCTTGTTTTAAAAATCGATCGACTCAGACTTGGACTCTGTTGAGTTGATCGAGTTGACCTTGAATCGAGCTGAGTTGGCCTACAAATTGGATCAAGTGATCGGTTTGGTACCAAACCAATCGAGTCGGTGTCCAACTCGGTTGGTTCGGCATGGAATCAGTCAACTCGGTTGAGTCTCGACCTGAATTGGTCGAGTTGCATGTGTCAACACGTGTGCGTCCATGGACTCATTTTTTTAAAAATATTTGCTAATCTAACCATAACCCTAAATGGTAATACTAAATCTAATCTAATCCGCTTTGTTTAGTAGGATTTGGTAATATTAAATACTTAAAGTTACCTAATTTTTTAACATTACCATTAATTGTTTCAGGATGTTTGAGAGTGGTTCCAACCTCATTGGAGTTCATATGCAATAGGTAGAATTTTAGATCCCATTCAGAGTTCGACACACTTAATAGTTTTTAGGATTGCAAAGTTTCCACCAAATTCTATCATGTATGAGGGTATGGGATTGGCATTCAATCGAGCACATCAGCCCCTCTATATACCTTGATGTTGGTGGTGTTGATTGTTGAACTCCTCTATCATGATTTTAATGAAAATGTACTCTTCACTAAAGCAAAATCACTTATGAAGCATGGGAATCTTTTTCTACCTTATTTTAACGATTAGATTAGGAAGTTTCATCAAAATTGTAGGGTGTTGAGTCATTGACTAATGTCCTTGGAGGATCAACTTTGAGATTCAAGGTAGAGGTAAGGGTTAGAGCCTAGATGAGGAAGGCATAGAGTGCTATTGATGAACCCGTTTCCATGTTTTGTGCAACTTAGAATCTAACCCTGACCCTAAATCTATAAGATGAGCCCTAACCTCGTGCTTCTAGGTGTTCATCTAGTAATACTACTACAGTTGTAGATGACCTTGAGGAGTCCAAGCTTGAGCCAGATGATGATGCCATTGCCTATGGCATTGCTAGTCTTGATTCTAGTTCTACTTCTAGTTCTAGTAGCGGTGATGAGTTTGATGATTGCTCATGTTGATCAATGACATGTATGATGCATGATGTATGATGTAGTGGCATCATAGCATGTTGTTTTTTGGACTCTAAATGCCATTTAGGCCTCATTGATTATGTATTTTGTTCTAGATATGTATTGCACAATACATCTTGTGCCATTTTGATATATTCACCCTTATATGTTATATACTATATACATCAACAGACTTTGGATATTTTGTCCTACATTGTTGGGAGTAGGAGCGAGGAGCGGAGCGAAAAGCAAAATTTTCAAAAGCTTTGAGGTCAGGAGTGTTTTCGGGAGCGTTATATATATATATATATATTTTGATGCATATATGTCAACAAAACCATGTGCTTTCATCAGAATTCAAACCATTATACACAAATATGCAAAGTTTCTCATGTATATAGCAAGTAAGAGTGCATACAATCAAAATAGCACCGAGTGCAATCTATATCTAAGCCAAATGTTAAAATAAATGGGCAAAAGCACTAATAGCTCTCTCAGCACACAACGTAGATTTTGTCTCTAATGCCTTGGAATCTTTAAAATATTGTTTTTCTTTAAAATTTAAATATTTTTATGTATTTTTGAGTAAACCGAGTCATTAATTCAAATCGTCCGAGTCATTATCGATTCATTATTGATTTTGAGTCCGAGTCCGAGTTGACCCTCAATTGATTATGAGTCCGAGATTTAAAACATTCTGTAGGTAAGAAGAATTTGATCCATTGATCCATTGATTTTGGGAATTTGGAGTGGTACTGCTGGCACACTTATAAATAATCTTGGCACAGACATAGGGTTCTGGGGTTGTAGTTTGCTCCAGTCATTGTGGACATTCCAATCATGGTTTTTTCCTTCAAAACTAACCCATTTCCTTCCTTAAAATAACAATACCCCAACTTACCATAGGCTTTCGTTAGAAGAGGAAGAGTCTCTTGGGATGGGTGAAGAATAATGGAAGAAGCACTCCCCAAAGGAAAATATACATTATATATTTTCTTTTGCAGGGATCATACATATCTTCATAAGAGAACCCCACATATTTTCTTTGAAAAAATAAAGGGTTGGAAACTTGGGATGAGACATATGGCAATCACTATGATATTATTTCCCTTGGATCCCCCTTAACATGTGGTATCATAGCCTCCTCATTGTTCCTTAGCAACTGTTTCGTTGATTTTATGTTATCATATTTCCTTTGATACATACTTTTACATAATTTAAGAACACAATGGAACTTCTCCACATGGTGGTACCTTAAGAACATATCACACCATAATCCTAGCCCATGACTTGGACTCATAACCATTCCCTAGTCAGGCCTTTGCCTTGGGCTCTGTATTATAAATATTTACAAGGCATATGACATATTCACTTCATGTGGTCACTGTCAAATAAACCAAATTGTTACAACAAAACGGGCATGATTTAATTTAATATGATCTAGGGGTTAAAACTGGAGTATTATAGTTTTGTACAAGACATCTTAGTATATGAGCAATGCTGACTAACATAGACATGATGACTCCTAAACCAAGGAAATAGTGCATTCTAGACAATGGAGTGACCAAGGAGCCCTATTGGTAACACCCCATAATCCTAGCCCATGACTTGGACTCATAGCCATTATTGAGTCAGGCCTTTGCCTTGGACTCTGTATTCGGAATATTTACAAGGCATTTTACATATTCACTTCATGTGGAGAAATTGGATATTTTTGCAACGTTGCTTAAGGCAGTGGCTTATTACCACAGGATGCACGTAAGAGAATCCAGGATTATAATGATTTAATAGAGGGGGAACAAATTTTCATTTGAGGAGCTTGTAGGAAGACATGGGATAGTTTAGTATGACATTGACATCCATGTCAAAAAGCTATCCAGACGATCTTTGCTTAACTAGTCTTGAACTGTATGTGTGTGTGAGATCTGTGCTCCTGACACTTTGTCCCAATGCCATGGGTATGCACTGTCATGATATCACATGCACGGGCCATCTATAAAGGAATTGATTGGTGAGTTGGTTGTTGGTTTTGAAGTTATGTTGGATTTTATCTTTTAGTCTATTATGTTGTTCAGTCACTTTTTGCTTATTGGCATTGATGATTAATTAAAGTACATGCAATTTATATAGTTGTATTGTGCTTGAATGCTGTAAATTACCATACCAGTACTCTAAGGTGGCTGTAAAGTTGAGAGGTTTTAGAAGGTCTTGATTGGTTGGGAATGGGACATTCCTTCCCTCTCCACCCACCCCGACCCTCCTCTTTTCAAATGGAGTTGTTGCGATCACAGGTGGATGCATCATTGCTAATATTGTCTATCACAGGTGGATGCATCATTGCTAATATTGTCTTTCATACCCCTTTCTATTGATAAACTTGTACATTTGTATGTAGACTACTTCATTAAATAATAAAGACAATCCATTCCTCGTATTCTCATTGGTATTACTATTTGTTCTTTTCTATTTATTTAAGTCATGTTGGCACATTGTTTACTTAACCTGTTTCCTTCTCATTACATTAAACTTGTAAGCTTGTTCAGATAGGTGTGTCTCGATTCAGTAGAATTGATGCATCTGTGCTTTCAAGTTTTCACCAAAATTGTTATAATATATGAGGCCATCCCAAGACTGAACTCATGCTTTTAATGAACCTCTTTTGCTTGATTTTGATGAATGAATGCCGACATTACAAGTACTATGGACATTTGTTGTAACATTTTTGTTAATGTTTATTTGATTCATTATTACAACTTTTTGTTACTTATATGAATATCGAGTTGGTGAATGTCCTTATTCTTTTTGAGGCTTTTTTAATTGGGCATCTTGTCCATTGCTATTCTTTGTTTTGTTTAAAGATGGTCATATGTATCCTGTTAATCTATGAAATCTAAAAATGTATTATTATTTTTAAATCCTATAATGCAGAATGCAGAAGTTATAAGTAAATAAAAGAAATATCAAAATGGTGCTCATACAGAGCCTGGGAACCGTAGCAGTTATCTATCTATCTATCTATCTATATAGATATATATATATATTCAACTAGTACATATCAGGGCCATGCAAAGTTACCCTTGCTACTCTTGTCAAACTGGCTAGATCATTTGCAAGTTGCAAGTGAACTACAAAGGCTCAAACTTGCTCTCTGTTGCTGTGTCCATTATATTTCTGTTGGATACCTTCATTAATAGTTCTTTTCCCATTTGATGGTAGTTTACACTTGCTTCTGGATGGCTATGCTTATAGACTTACTTTCTGCTGAACCTAACATGGCTCTGGAATTTAGGTTTGTTGAATTCAAATTATATTTATGCTGAATTCATACATAGTTAAGTAGTTGAAATCACTGGATATTTGTTTCCCCAAGCCCTGACATAGTGTCTTACTTTGTGTTTTAAAACATATATTTTTTTTCATAAAATCCAACATGGTTCATGTTTTTTTTCTGAACTATGACATGCTTCTAGTTCTCATAAATCTTTTTAATTTTTAGTCGCTGTTTGGATATGGACTATTTTTCCTCCAAACGAATCTGATATTTTTTCCATGTCAAGTCACTTTGTTATATTTTTTGAGCTGAAAAGTCATCCAACCATTCTGAGATAGGGATATTTCATACCGTAGTTTATGGACATTGTTCAGGGATAGGGGTGGCTGTCCTAGGACCTTGGAATGAAATGGTGGGAAAATGTATATGATGGTCTTGGTTATGTTCAGCTCGTGCATATTCCTGATTTTCCAGTTTTAAGAAAATTGTAGTCATTTCTCGAAAGGGAATATCTGTGAGACAATTATTTTTCTCGTTTTTGTGTTGCATATTATTCTGGTGGCTATGATTGCTTCTCTTTGGGGTACATGTCACACACAGTTTACAAATATCTTTATGGATCTTTCTGCTCTATTTGGTAAACATGGCCGTTGTGGAATTTTCTACCTTGTAGGTCCAATGTAAGGTTAAATGGTTAATGAATTTGCACATAATATGGAATTCACTACTGTGGACCCAATAGTTCATTTGCATGTCCTTGTTTTTTTCTGACAGGAAATGCCTGGTTCTCTTATTGCAGAGGGGCAAGCAAAATCATGCTATTCTGCCTTACTATAACATGGTATATCTAAAATAGTTGAAGATGATGAGAAGTTAACATCCCACTGATACACTGAAGCTGACTTTGATAATGAAAAGAGCATGGATTCTGTTAGGAAACCCATTGCAGCTGATGTATCAGCTCTACATGCCAATATCATGAAGGACAAGATTGATGTTGATATCGTTTCAGAGATAAAAAATGCTGCTGATGAGACCCTCGAACCCAATATGAGCAATAAATGCAAGTCTGAAGTAGATATATATAATCTCCCTAAAACAACTACTGATGACATTATAGCAGCCACCTCCAATCTTAAATATGAACATGAGGTTAAACTTTCATCCGTCAGTGGACCTACAAGTATCAACCATTCATTATTGGTAGAAGAAATGGAAGTTCCTAATGGAAGGATTGCTAGGTTATCTAAATCAGATAATCTGTCAAAGGATGGTGAGCATAGAGTAAAGGACATTGGAGTTGATGAAGGGATGCCATCAGAGGATAAACTATTATATTCAGATCATAACACTTGTGTTGAGAAAGTATCGACTGTCACAAATGATAGTTGCAGTGGTAGTCTTGAAAATAGGGAATGTAAGCTCGAAAGTGAAAGTTCATCTGCTGTTGATGTGAACAGGATTATAGAGGATGCAGTGCCATGTTGCCAACTGAACAGTGGTGGAAAAGAAGCATTTATTTTAGGGTCTTCAAATTTAGATGACAAGAATGTTCCTATTTCTCTCAAAGTGAATAAAGAAGCCAAATTGAATGGAATCAGTCATCCCTTAAATGAATACAGCGACAGTGCATTATCTCAGAAAAATGGAGACATGCCTTCCACAACTATGTTGCAATCACAGACAATTCATCAGGCTGAGCCAGAGTGTAGTTCTGCACCATCAGAAAGCCATTCTGCATCAAGTACAGGTTTGGTCAGAGATCACGCTGTTTCCGTTAGTGTCTCAGAAGTTACTAATTCTCTGAATGATGATGGAATGACTCTGAATGCATCAGATAATATTTTAATCAGCCCTTGCTCTGGTCAGAAAGTTCCATCTGAGCAGACAGCAGAATCTGAAGTTGATGTTATGAAATCAGTTGCAGAATCAGATTCAGATAAAACTGGTGATTCAACTGACTTGTCTACTTCAGAGAAATCTGTCAGCAGTAGTATCTATACATCCACTGTAGTGGACAGTGGAGTAATAAAGGATGCAGAGAATCATAGCCATAGAACTTTTGAAAATCCTGGATTTGCAGCAGACATAGCTGGTCAAACACGTTCCTTGGAAATGGAACGGAATGTTTCGACCCAAAGTTCAAATGAAGTGATGTCTGTTGCATCCGACAAAGTAAGTGGGAATAATAATGTAGCTGAAATGCTAAATCATGCTAATTCAGCTTCCATTCCTCTCTCTGGACCAATATCATATTCGGGACCGATTCCATTCTCGGGGAGTATCTCCCTCCGTTCTGATAGTAGCACAGCCAGCGCCCGATCATTTGCTTTCCCCATGTATCGTCTTTGCTATAGCTCCTATGTAATATTTCTTTAAATTCAGGTGTTATTGGCAAATCTTGAACATATTCATAAGCATCTGTTTCTTGTTCATGACTTATTGATCTGCTTTTACAGATTAGCAAATGAATGGAATAATAGCCCAGTAAAGATGACACCAGCAGATTCCAGATACTATAAGAAGAAGCATCGATGGAGATGTTGTTGCTTCTCTGGTCGCCCCTGATTATTTTGTTGTTCAAGGTATGCATATTATGTTTATTTAAAATCACATTTACTCTGGGATTTGAATAATTTTCTGCTACTGGTAAATCAAAATCTATCATAGATTCATTGCTAAGATTTTATTGCTGTTGTGATAATACTTGCCTGCAGTATCAGCAGCCTTGAGTAGGTTGATAAAGAAGTTGTGGCATGCATCCTCTGTGGAACCTCCAAAGGTCTTCTACATATAATCTAGGTGACAATTCTTTTCCATTCTTCATGCTACTTAGAGTCAGACTTAATTGTTACGAGCTGAAAGAATAGACTCCTTTTGGGAGCACATTTGTTCTTTTTGCTCTGTGAATAACTACTTGGCATAGACACGCATTCTTTAATTTCTTCTACAATTTGTTTTCTTTATATTTGTTGATATTATAATGGGGCCAAGAATTTCAATCTTTTGGTTGGGTATCTTTATCTACCATATCAATATCCACTTTACATTTTAAGTTCTTAAATTCTATATCATATAGATTTTTCTGTACCTCTGTTTAGATTGGAACTACGTGCATTGTTTTGCTACTTTTTTTTATCTTTATTTCATTCTTTGTTTCCCTTTCAAACTTAACAGATTTATTGCATTCCAAAATAAAATGTGTCATCTCAATCCTTTCTGTTATTGTGTTTTTGAAGTTAAACTATCCCAAACTCTTTAGAGCTCTGATGCCCACTGAAAAGCGATGAGTAAATAGCATAATATCATGTCTTGGACATAGCTTTGTATACAACTTCCAAGCTACAGTGAGAATGTAGGTACCTTACACAAGTGCAATGCTATGTTTTACTTTTATCCCTTTGCCTCACTAACTCAAAATCTAAATTGGGAAACTGTGAATTGAGGTTTAGATCATCAATATATTCTTGACAATGATGTTACTATTGCTAAAAAACGTGAAGATCTAGGTGCTCTCAAACTTACATCTCTTGATTAGGACATCCCATATGTCTACACGAGACTCTGCCTCTATTTGATCTCTTTCTCTATAGTGAATACTTATACAGCCAGAACCATTGTCTGGAATACAGCTTAGATATCTCATATTTGACATTCTGATTTCATACCCTTGTCACTACGTTGGCAGGTAGTGTTTTTGTAAATGCCTGTTTTAATGAAATTTATATTAATCATTTTGAACAATTTTGTGGTGAGCAATTGCATTTGCCTTGAATTGATATCTATTTGCATTTTTTGTTTTCGGAGATTGATATCTTTTGTGAGAATCTAAGTCTCTTATATTATCTTATGAATAAAGTTGCTTGTTCTAACACCAGCTAATTAATCTCTATACAGGTCAACTGCACTACATTTGAACATATTAGTTGATTCACAATTGGCTGGGATACAGACATGCCCCATCAGATATTCTATTATATGAATGTGTACAAGAGTAGAGTGGGACTTTAGAATGCGTATATGCCATGGCGTTCGTATTTAAGAGTAGCCCGCAGCCTTTCTAGTATTTTTCTGAAACAGATTTTTGCTTGAATCCAACAGGCGCTTGCTTATGGGCCTTCTATGATCACTTTTGGCAGTTGCAGGGTCGTGATTTTTGTGGGCAAATAGTCTCATTTGTAATGTGTCTAGTTATTGTTTTGTCCCTATTCTTACATGTACATGGCGTCGACAAATAAATCACATTTGTTTAGCCAATGTTAATAAATGGTAACGGGCTTATATTTTATAAAATACACGTCTTTTATAATCTCTTGATTATCAGTCTAATATAAGATGCATTCTCAGTACCTCCCTTCCCCCGTGAGAAAAAAATATGCTTTTGTCATTTATACTTTCATCCAAAATCCAGGTGCAGCAATTTATTGTAGCCTGTCTATTTAAAGATGTCCTCTCATTGTTTTTTAAGCTGATATTTATTTAGGTGGAGTTACATATAATGTTATTATTGCATCGAAGAGGCGCATTCTACAACCCAGTAGGGGGAGATGTGTAACTCCTTCCGTGCTCATCTTATAAATGATACGTGTCTTTTATAAAAAAAAAAATATTATAAAAAAATAACATATCGGCTGAAACTGCATATATATAAAACTACATAAACGAGATAAATTAATACCATAAGTATTGCATTACACACTTCGTCAACATTTCCAGTCTGAACTTGTGAGAATTTTGATCCCTCTCGGCGCTTGGTAGATCCCCTTTTAGATGGATATATGCTGGTCTATATTCTAACTTGTTTATTTTTCCATATAATTACTGATTGATGATGATTACCGTCCACTAAGACCAACCTTGGTCTTATCAAACCTAAAAAGAAATAAGTTAAAAGTTGAACAAAAGCTATACAATGGAAGTGTAAATTTCATTTGAATTCCAACTATTTTAGTGTTCCATGCAGTGTATTAGGTGTTACAGATGGAAATGTAGATTAACTTAGCTTAGAGGGAGAATATAATTTTTTTAAATGTTCATCCTTCTTTCTTTAATAAAAACCTGGTTATCATTGTGCATGGAGTGCAATGGTGATAGGTGGCATTCCTTGCGGAGGTCACGACAGAAAGAAAACCACTCTGCAAATTTGCCATCTAAAATCCCTTTTCTTTTGTGCTATTAGGATGTAGAAAGGATGTTGTAGCCCTCCAAATACTCCTATTTGCCACAAGTTGCTCAGTCAAAGGTGAAGCCTTTTCAATCATCGAGCTCAATTTTGGACATTTTATTGAAAGTGGTGTCTATGCTGGCCTTTTCAAACCATTAATCTCAATTTTGATGAAATCTTATTGAAATTGGTGTGTACACTGGGACACATCCTGAAGATTGGTGAAAATTGACTTCAATAATGTAACAATGTAAAATATGCATTTCTACAATGTCATTTTTCTCCGTTTCTAAGATGTTTATAGTTCTTGAGAAAGTTATTGCTCATGCAATGTGGCGCTGTCGACATAATTCGAATTGATAATAGTACAAAAGAATCGACATATGCCTCCAAAACTTGAACTATTATTAAACAAGTATGAGTCCCTTCGACCTTTATCTCATGGTGAAAATTGTGATTGCTTTTGTGGATCAATTTTAAGGTAAACGAGGTGCCCCTTTAATGCAATATCATGGTTGACAAAAATTTTTCTTGGGCTTTGTCTATGTTGTTTGATACACTTGTTTACAATTTTAGTACAAGAAAAATGTTTGGAATTCTCTTCAACATCGGCTAAGAACATAATTGTTTGGGCATCACAAAATATACTTCAGATCTGTGTTTGCGCTAGTATCTTAGAACATCTGTGACTATCTGCATGTTGTCTGTGATACTGTCATTCAATCTTCATGCACTTGCACATCTTCTGTAATTCTTCCTTTCTATCTTCGTGCAATTGACACATATTTACAACATCATTCTGTGCACCATCAACCATTTCATTCCTCTGTTTGTGCGTACTTGACTCTCTGTTGGATCATGATGTTCTGATTCCATGAGCCCTTGATGCTCCGAAAACTATAAATCTGTATCTTCCAACTTTCCACTTACAAGCTCTTCATCTTTCAATCTTACACCACTCTCCATCATCTCTCCTTATTTATACTTGTTCTGCGTGTACGGTGATGTACACAAGTTAGTTGTAGCATCCTTTCTTTCTCGATTCATGGTTCTGCTTACTTCACGCTTCCGCTACTTGTCATCTTATGCATTGCTAATGTGTCATCTCTTGTGGGTATTGCGCATACATGGTCCCTGACTTAGTGGGACTTTCACTCTTGCTGTGTGGTATTGCGATCTACTTTCTCTTTTCACCTCCTTTAGGGTATTTTTTTGTCTTACTCTTAGATATATCATTTCTCCATGGGTCATAATGGGACTAAATTTTCCCTCATTTGTCTAACAAATTTGTCATGAATCTCAAAACTTTACAAGACTATTGGTATGAATGCTACAGACTAGTCACACTTACTTTAGTATGACCAATTCAAATAATGAAGATGTTTTTCTTTATGTGATTATGGGTCATAATGGGTCTAAATTTTACCTCACTTGTTTAACAAATTTGTCATGAATCTCAAAACCAGGTAGCGGGCCAATACATTTTGACTCGTGCTTGAATTTCCTCCTTGGATCAACTAATAAAACATTCTTTATTGAAAGAATCCATTAAGTTCTTTGTGTGGATGGCTAATTTCTCAATGGTAGAGATAAATTCTATGACTCAACCTGTTTGACATAACTTGGTAAGATGTTCTAAATAGTGAGTATATTGCTCGTAACGGTCATGGAGAGATTTAACAAAAAAACTCTAGGGAATGAGGCACCCATATGATTTTTTATGCCACTCCTACCATTGCCATCATTCTCGATCCAAATAAAAAACCCCCATTCTAAGTTTCATCATATCATCAGTAATTCCATGAAGTGAGAAGTAGTGTTCCATTTGTGTAACCCATCACGAAGAGTTAGAACCATCAAACTTTTTCAAGTTAACCTTAGGAAAGCAGTTCCATGTGTTATTATCCATGGAGCATGGGTTAGGGTTGTGAGGCCCCGAAGAGTGTTGATGGTGGCTAAATAGTCCCAAGTGAGATGTTCTTTCTTGGTGTGGCTCACTGTGTTGTGTATCACAAAGTACCTATTCTGACATGCAATGAGATCTCAGTTGATTCAGGGATTCAATTATATTTTCCAACTTATCATCCAATTTATGATCTAGGTTTCTTACTTCATTTCGAAGTTCCTTCATCTAGCCTTGATTGTTCAGGATGATTGCCTGAAGAATATTGTATTTTTCTTCAAGGTCATCAAACCTATGGGAATTAGAGCATGCGATCATGTTGCGTGGGATCTTGAAAGGTGGTTTATAGGGAGGAGTACCTTCTACCATGGGATCGTTATTTGATATTGAGGTTCACACTGAACTACAAATCTTTTTCCAAGTAGTGTTTGAGGTCTAAATGTTGAAATAAGCACAACTCATCGTAAAACCCTGATTAGGAGATGATTTGGAGACTTTTGTAAATCTAAAATTTCAGTGTCTCTAAGTATAATTTTTTTTAAATTGTACTAGCTTGATATGTCTACTCTACAATTCCGTAGGTTTCACTAAATTGTAATGTGCTAAGAAAAAATTAGGGTAGTTTTTGTCGATTTTGGATTTCTCAGAAGAGAGAACTTGTATGGACCGCCACATGTCAAAATTTTCAATTACAAATATGAGATTGATACCACACATACTTTGTTATTTCTTTTTTTAAATGCAACTAGTGGCACTCAATTTGGAGTTCGAAAACTTCAGATATAACAATTTTACCTAGAACACTTGTTTAGGGATAATTTTAGGGCTATTCAAATTTCCTGAATTACATTTCATGTATCTCTGACTTGGGAGCAAACTAGAATCTCCAACTTGGAAAAAAGTTACTTCCTATGTCCTTTCTATGCCTTGCGAATTTTAGACATTGAAATTTTATAGAGAAAAAAATGGGAGCAAAAATGCCAAAGTGACACATTTGAAAGGGCCAAACCTCATGCAAAACTATTCCCTTCACTTTGACAAAGTATAACTCCAAAAGTACAGGAGCTTAAATTTAGAGACAGGTTTCCTTCATATGTATTTGATGTACCCTACAATTTTTAGATACTGAAATGAAACAAAAAAAAATTGGAGAAAAAATTCCAAGGTGGCTCGTGGGAGAGAGCCAAACCCTAGAAAATTCTTCTCCTTTTTCCCAAGAAAGAGCTCTAATACCACTTGTAATATGATTAAAACCATAAGTTTGTAGAAAAGATAGAAAATACAACGACAAATAGATGTAATAGATAAAAATGTTCACTTGCCTCTTCAAG
Source organism: Larix kaempferi (assembly GCA_027924585.1). Taxonomy (NCBI): domain Eukaryota; kingdom Viridiplantae; phylum Streptophyta; class Pinopsida; order Pinales; family Pinaceae; genus Larix; species Larix kaempferi. Next base: position 34,150,836 of record BSBM01000017.1, read on the forward strand.
GGGGCAACCTCCAAGAGCACTAGCTCCAAATACAATGACAATTCTTGACTCCGCATTACATATCTTACTACTCTATATATGGTACTTCAATAGCCCAAGTCCAACTACTTGTGGTCCCCCTATTAATGAAGGCCACCAAACTAAAGGACTTTACTTAATAAGGTCAAGGCCTTTTTACATTAAAAAAATACCCACTAACATACTAATGGGCCTTATGGTCTTGTATATAGATAAAGTAGGGGGGTCAGGGTAGGACCCTAACACACCTTGACCTACATCCTTGAAGTCAATATTTGTTCTTCTACTAGAGCTAGGAGCTTGTTCCTTTCTCTTTCTTGGTGTGCTTCTCTCTAGAGACTGGATAAACAAACCACTTAATAATAAGAATTTTTCCATAATGAATTAACACACTTACAAATTGAAACTTTATAATTCAAGCCAAGAAAACTCACCATAGATGGTATTGTGAGTCGAGAAGGTGCTTCCCTCCTCCATGACCCTAGTCTCTCAGCTATGCCACCCTACAATAGTTAAAATAATTAAAACATGAAATTTAAGCAAAAAAATGCCTAAAATCAATTCCATTCACGATACATTAAAAATTCATCAATTAATGATCTCATCGTGAATATATCAGGCGATGGTGGATATTCACCACCATGTAGAGTGGCTGCACAAGTGGATCCAATAGAGCATATTCTATCACATCCACTATGGTGTCATCATGGGATGGTGGTGGGGGATGTGCATGGGGGTGAGGAGGTGAGATCAAGGTAGATGTGACAGTGGTGGCTATAGTATGGGGTACTAGTGGGTGTTGCATAGGTGCATGTGATGGAAGAGGAGGTGGGGATTGTTGGTTTATCCAACAATACTGAGAGGGGGGGGGGCGTGAATCAATATTGCCTTCTTTTTATTTTATTAAAACAATTAGTATTTAAAACAAAATATGCTATGAATCAAACAAGCAATGGCGTAGAATTTTATCGTGGAAACCTCAAAATCAAACTCATTAATAAAATGATTTCTACAAAATTGTTTTTCTGCTACAACAGAAAGGATGCATCAACATCCCAGTTTTCTATCTGCACCAATAGATAATGATGCTACAACACCCCTATTTTCTAGCTACTATTGGAAGGAGGCTACAACCTCCTTGACAGGCTTCAACTTGCCCCCATCACCACCTTGCCTCTTTGATATTTATAACTTCACAATCTTTTATTAATTCATCAATTCTGCCTTTGAAAATTCTTCATGCTTCTTGGTTTCTTCTTTTCTTACTGCTGCTGCGATCTACACTTTTGAGACATCTTTCTTCTAATTCAAAACTTCATTTAAATACCTCATTCATCCATAGCAACGTGCCTCTTCAAACATAATGCCTTTTCGGAATCATACCTCTTCAATAACGCATCCTTTTGTATTTTATAGATTAATTAATTTACCATATACATGCACGCAGATGCCTGAATCTTCACATGATAGATCCAGTGGGCATACACAAGGACTTGCGGGCATGTATATGAATCGGCGGGCATAACCTTCATTCTACAAGCATATGCTACGGCATGCAGGCATGTTGTAGCCTACGGGCACGTCCTCAAGACTTCCTGGCTTCTACTCCCATGTGAGCTTCCCTCCCTTTGCGGGTTTTCTTATTGCGGGCATCTCCCATTGTAGGCTCTCCCTCTATGGGCTTCTCCTATTGTGGTCCTCCTATTGCGGGCTTATCCTATTGCAGGCATCTCCCATTGTAGGCTCTCCCTTTGCGGGCTTCTCCTATCTCTTGTTGACATTAATGCCAATATTCAACATTCTCCCCCTTTGGCATTTATGGCAACACCAAAAACAGTCTCCCCCTTTGACAACAATGACAAAGGCCTCCTTTTGACAGCTCCACCTGTCAACATGTCTCCCCCTGACAAAATGTATTTTTTTTTCTTTTTATCTATTGTAGGGAGATTACTCCCAATTTTTGTCTAAGATACTCAAAGGCTTATTTGGGTAATGGCTTAGTGAAGATATTAACTATCTGTTCCTTTGTATCAATATATTCCATTTTGACAACCTTTTGTGACACTTGATCTCTTAGAAAGTGGTATTTTATTGGAATCTGCTTAGTATTAGAGTGCATGACATGATTTTTGGATATGTTTATGGCATTGGTATTGTCACAATTTATCACTATGGGATGCTCATACTTCATAAGTATGTCTTCCAATGTCTGCTTCATCCAAATGACTTGAGTAAAACATAATGCGGCAACAATATATTTAGCTTCTGCTGTAGATAATGCAATGGAGGGTTGTTTCTTGCTTATCCATGATACCAAATAGTCTCCCAAGTAGAATGCTGCTCCACTGGTACTCTTTCGGTCATCAACACTTCCTTCCCAATATGCATCAGTGAAGGATTTTAAAATGAAGTCTTTGCCTTTTGGGTACCATAAACTATACTCCATAGTACCTTTCAAATATTTGAGAATTATTTTTACTGCTATTACATGTGTTTCTTTGGGAGATGATTGGAATCTAGCAACCAATCCTACAACTTGCACCACATATGGTCTTGTATTTGTCACATATAACAGACTACCTATCATAGATCTATACATAGCATGATCCACTTCCAAAGATTCATCATCTTTGCTTATCTTATAGCCAGTGATCATGGGGGTACTAATAGGCTTGGAGTATTCCAACTTAATTTTTTTTAGCATCTCCTTAATGTACTTGGTTTGATAAATGAAGATCCCTTTGTTTGATTAAGTGACTTGTAATCCTAAGAAGAATGTTAGTTCTCCCAACAAAGACATTTCAAATTCTTTCTTCATATACGAAGCAAAGTTTACACTCAGGACTTGTAGATCACTTCCAAATATGATGTCATCAACATAGATAACAACAATGATCATATTCTCATTTTCAAATTTTATGTAGAGATTATTGTCAATGGCCCCTCTTTTGTATCCCTGTTGCTTCAAGTAGTTGTCAAGTCTTGAGAACCATGCCCTTGGAGCTTGTTTAAGACCATAGAGTGCCCTTTTTAGTTTGCAAACATAATCCCGGTTTTCTGATAAGAGAAAACCTTCAGGTTGTTCAATATATAATTCTTCTTCAATATTTCCATTCAGAAATGCATATTTTTTTTTGTGCTTGGGGAATCAACAATTGGAGATTGGGCTGGTACTCGCATGACACAGGGTCCAAGGATCCAATCCCGCTACCACTATACCCCTAGGTGCCCCACACACCCTGCAAGCATGGGACACGGGTAAAGCTGTGTGTGATTTGAACTCATGACCTCCAATTTAGAACATGTGACTTCATATCAAGTGAACCGCCAATGAGCCACACCCGTGCGGGCTTCAGAAATGCATATTTAACATCCATTTGATATACTTTGAAATTTTTGTAACATGCAAAAGCTAAGAACATCCCGATTGCTTCAAGTCTTGCTACAAGGGCAAACGTTTCTTCAAAGTCAATACCTTCCATTTGAGCATATCCCTTGCATATTAGTCTGGCCTTGTTTCATATTACTTTACCATATTCATTTAACTTGTTCTTGAAGATCCACTTGGTCTCAATCACATTCTTGTCTTTAGGTCTTGGTACAATTTCCCAAGTTTGGTTTTTCTCTATTTGGTCCAGCTCCTCATTCATAGCTTTGATCCAATCATCACTTTTTTTAGCTTCTGCAAATGTTTCAGGCTCTACTAGTGAAAGTAGTGCTTGTTCTTGATCATATATTAACCTTCTTCTTGTTTTAACTCCAGTATTTATGTCACTAATAATTTGAATTTGAGGATGATCTCTTTGAATTCTTCTTGATGGTGCTCTTGTATCAGGTCTTGGAGAATCTTATTTGTCATTTTCTTGAAATACCTCATCTTCCTTTTCTTCCTATTCAATTTCTTCTTCATCTTGTGAATCCTCTTTCCTTTCTGATTCTTTTTCGTCCTTATCATTATTTTCTATCTCATCATCTTGTGTTCTATTTCTTCTTGGCTTCATGTCATCTATTCTTACATCTACACTTTCTATGATCTTGTGTAGTCTTTTATTGTAACATCTGTATGCTTTCTTGGTGGATGAATATCCTAGAAATATTCCCTCATCGGTTATGGAGTCAAACTTACCAAGATCATCCTTATTCCTATTTATGTAGCACTTACTACCAAACACTCTGAAATATTTGATAGAGGCAAGTATTCCATACCATAACTCATAAGGAGTTTTGCCATAATTTACTTTGAGTTGTTCTCTATTGAGTATATAAACAACTGTATATACTGCTTCTCTCCAATATGCATCTGAAAGTTTTGCATCATTAAGCATAGTTCTGGAGGCTTCTTGGACTGTCCTATTCTTTCTTTCCACAATGCCATTTTGCCGAGGAGTTCTTGGAGTTGAAAATGGTCTTTTAATCCCATGGGTTTTACAAAACTCATTGAATTCGTTTGAGGTAAACTCTCCTCCATTATTTGACCTTAAACATTTGATTTCCAGATTTGTCTCATTCTCAACCATTGCTTTAAAAATTTTAAACTTCTCAAAAGCTTCTGATTTTTCTTTGAGGAATGTCACCCAAGTCATCCTTGTATAATCACCAATCAAACAACATGAAATAAGATTCTCCTTGCAAGCTTTTAGTTCTTGTTGGTCCACAAAGATCAATGTGAACTATTTTCAATAGCTGTGAGGATGTATATTCCTTGATTCTGAAGCTGGATTTAGTTTGTTTCCCATGTTGACAATGTTTACAGAATGAATTTTGAGGCTTCACAATCTTTGGCAAGTCTCTTATAACTTCCTTCTTACTCACCTTTATAAGATTGTCAAAATTCAAGTGTCCCATCCTTTTATGCCATAGCCAACTTTCATCAATCAAATTCATGTGGCATCGCTCTTCATTTTCTAGGATGTATACATTACTTGAATTCCTTACAACAATCCCAATAAGGTTTCCTGAGTTTTTCTTCCCGATTTCACATTTCTCAGAATCAAATATGCAGATGTGGCCTTGATCACATGTTTGACTCACACTTGGAAGATTAGGCTTTAAATATTCTACTAGCAACACATTTTCAGCTCTGATTTTATTTCTAATAGCAACTGTACCTTTTCCAATTATCTTAGTAGACATATTGTCTCCAAAAGTGACTTTTCCCTTTTGATCTCTTCTTAGGATTATGAACTTGTTTGGATCTCCTGTCATGTGTTTTGAACATCCACTGTCAACATGCCATATATTTTGCTTTTTTGTTGCACATAGAGCTATCATGGATTGTGTCCTCTCTACTATTTCCTTTTTCTTCCAGACCTTTCTCTGCTCTTTGTCTTGAAACCTTTTTGCAGTATTCTTTTCTGTAGGAGTCATCAGTTTGCATTCTCTATCTATATATCCATGGTTATTGCATTTGTAACATTCTATATCATAGCTTTGTAGAGGTGCAAAGGAGTTATGGTTTCCTCTTCTTTCTTTTGGATAATTGTTAGATGTATTCTTCTTATGAAAATGAACATTTCCATATGCGGCTTTGCAATTCAAAGCTTTATGTCCAAAATTATTACATGAGTAGCAGTGACCCAAAAAAATATGTTGATACCTGCTTGTCATTGATCTTCTAGGCACCATATTTGTCTCATGTAAGCGATGATTAGATTTATGACTATCCCCTTTTTTGGTTGGATTCATAAGTACAACAACATAACTCTTTTTGTTATATCCTAACCCAGTTTTGTCACTTGATGGTCTTTGGGCACTTAGGATGTCATCTAGAATCTTCGAGCTCTTCTCAAATTTTGTTTTAATAGATTTCTCATAAAGTTTCCTTTTAAGCTGAATAATTTCTTCTTCAATTGTTTCAGATTCTTGCATTCTTTCTTTGAGATGCAATTCTAGGTTCTCTTCAATCTTCTTAGCCTCTTGGAGCTGGATCTTTAGATCTACAATTATTTGGCTTGACTCCTTATCTCTTGTCTTTTGTCCTTCTTCATAATCAGCTAGTTGTGTTCTTAAATATTTAATCTTCCTTTTACTTTTTCTCAATTCTTCAAGAGCACTTATGATTTTGGCCTTTAGGTCCACTTCTCCTTCCATATCTGATTCATCATCTGGAGCTTGAGATTCTATTCCCATGAATATAATTTATGTTTCCTCATCTTCTTCTTCTTCATCTTCACTCTCTTCCATAGTGTAAAATATCTTCTTCTTCCCATTAAACTTCTTCTTGTTTGCTGCGGTGTTCTTCTTGACTTTCTTAGAGGTTTCTCTATCATCAATATCATGTCGTTTGGGATAGGGACATTTTGAGACAAAATACCCAATTCTTCCACAATTAAATCAATTCAAGGGTAGCTTTCCTTCGTACTTGCTAGTACCTTTCTCAAGTTTTCTGATGAAAAGAGCTTCTTCATCATCTGAGTTATTAGAGTGGTTTTTGGGTAATGCTTCAGATTTCTTTGACTATTTCGTGGCTTTAAATGCTGCCTCTTTTCTTAATGGTTTATTCTGTTCCGTTCTCATCACATAGGCAGTGAAGATTCCATGTAAATCATCCACTGTTAGAAAGTCAAGATCATCTCGATCTTCTACAGTAGACACTTTTGAGTCATACTTCATTGGTAGTTTTCTTAGTACCTTTTCAACAACTTCTTTCTCCTGTATTTCTCCTCCTAGGCCTCTGATAGAATTGACAATTTCATCTACTCTTAGAATATATTCTGCAAACGGTTTTCCTCCTCTTTCATTTTTAAACTTTTGAATTGTCCTTTGCATGTTTGGAGTTTGGATTTTTTGACTTTGGTAGTTCCTTCATACACATTTTTTAATTTGTCCCAAGCATTTTTGGTTGTCTTACATTGCATGACTTTGAAAAACACTGAATTTGACAATCCATTCAAAATTACATTCAATGCTTTTGCATTGGCTTCATATTTATCTTGTTCATCTTTATCTGTAGGTGGACTATCTGGTATTTTAAAACCCTTTTCAACAACATTCCAAACTTTGCATCCAAGAGACATTAGATGGCATCTCATTCTTACACTCCAGTATGCATAATTTTCTCCTGTGAATAATGGAGGTTTGTTAGCAGCTAAACCTTCTTATTGATCCATAATGTTTTAATAGGATCTTCCTTCCAATGATTAAACTGTAGTGAAATAACCTTTCTCTGATACTAATTGTTGGTTTATCCAGCAATACTGAGAGGGGGGTGAATCAATATTTCCTTCTTTTTCTTTTATTAAAACCATTAGTATTTAAAACAAAATATGCTATGAATCAATCAAGCAACGACAAAGAATTTTATCGTGGAAACCTCAAAGATCAAACCACAAAATCAAACTCATTAATAAAATGATTTCTACAAAATTGTTTTTCTGCTACAACAGAAAGAATGCATCAACATCCCAGTTTTCTATCTGCACCAACAGATAAGGATGCTACAACACCCCTGTTTTCCAGCTACTATTGGAAGGAGGCTACAACCTCCTTGACAGGCTTCAACTTTCCCCCAACACCACCCTACCTCCCTGATATTTATAACTTCACAATATTTTCTTAATTCATTAATTCTGCCTCTGGAAATTATTCATGCTTCTTGGTATCTTCTTTTCTTACTGCTGCTGCGATCCGCACTTTTGAGACATATTTCTTCTAATTCAAAACTTCATTTAAATACTTCATTCATCCATAGCAACGTGCCTCTTCAAAAATCATTCCTTTTCATAATCATACCTCTTCAATAACGCATCCTTTTGTATTTTACAGATTAATTATTTTCCAAATTTTATTAATTTACTATATACATGCACGCAGATCCTTGAATCTTCACAGGATAGATCTAGCGGGCATACACAAGGACTTGTAGGCATGTATATGAATCAGCGGGAATAACCTTAAGCCTACAAGCATATGCTATGGCCTGTGGGAACGTCCTCAAGTCTTGCTGGCTTCTCCTCCCTTTGCGGTCTTTCTTAATGCGGGCATCTCCCATTGCAGGCTCTCCCTATGCGGGCTTCTTCTATTGCGGTCCTCCTATTACGAGCTTCTCCTATTGCGGGCATCTCCCATCGCGGGCTCTCCCTTTGCGGGCTTCTCCTATCTCTTGTTGACATTAATGCCAATATTCAATAGGGATGGGCAATGATACACCCCCATGGGTTGTACTATAAATGGAATTCCCCTAGGGGACGAAATTGGTATCCCAAGAGTTGAGGAAAACTGGCCATAGGATGGAATTGCCATGTATCTTTGGGGAAATAGTGGGCAGAAAGTCGACGATGGTGAAAAGTGAGGTGGTGATATTGTTGACCTGAAAGGGAATGAACCCACCTACATACACCATTTAAAATATTTTAATTAGTTAAACAAAATAAGATTACAAAAATTCTCATTTAAACTAAATTTAACTTCACACATGAAACCTAAGAAGGTTGTGATGCATCCACTTCAGGTGGACAAGGTTCATTGCTATATGGTACCACAACCTGTAGAAACATTAAATGAAGGAAACCATTAGACATACATTAAAGAACATTCAAACTAAAATCATATAAAATATGGAATGAAAAAATATGGCAAAATTTGTAATGAGGGATCGTTTTAATTCATGAACCACTCACTCCACCATACCCAGGTGTGTGGTACAACAAAGTACTAAGCCGTTGCAATAGCTACATAAGTGGTAGAAACTGTTACTGATTCATCACCTGGTGTGGCAGGTTTTCTATCTGGGTGTATAAACTGCAAACATCATATAATTAGATACATAAAGAGAAAACATAACAATATATATTATCAATGAAGAAAAAAAAGATGGTCAACATACTAACCTCATGCATAAAAGTATCAGGTCTACTAGCCTCCATTTCCCCATAACAACTCTTCCCACAACTTGAACATTTATGAGGTTCACATAAGGCTCCATGTTGCCTCTCCTAACCAGTCCCCACTGTAAGGGATGAAGGCCCAAGACCTCCCCCAACGTCACCTGAAGCTTTATCTTCACAGGATATTGCTATGAAACTACTATGCTACACCAATTTGCGAGTCATAATGGATAAAGATGCATGGGTCTGGGTAATGCTCTTCCCTACTGGTGGATGTTGGGTAAGCATTAAATTAGGAGGATGGGAACCTAGAAATGGGTTATGCCTAGCATTCTCTCTATCTTGTGCAGATCCACGATCCACCCCATGAAATTCACCAATGTCAAAATAGTTGACATGGTGACCTAACACAAACTCTGCCCATGATTTCCTAAGGAAATATAGAGTCACCTCCCCATTATTGAAGGGAGATTTATCAAATAATATAAACAACCTTTCCATGCAATGGTATCTAAATGGTTGGAAGGTGCACCAATCCATACAAATGTGTTTCTTTGTTACTGGTGGATGTAATCCAGTGCTCAAGTTAATAAACAATGTCATCAGCTGTTCTTTGGTGATGTTTAGGTCTCTAAATTGGTGTTTATTTAAACCAATCATATAGTATTCAAACATTTTATCCCTCTATCAGAAATATTGGTTAATTGTCCTTAGGCATCTGTAGTGGAAGATATAATTGCCTCTAGGGTGTTCCCATGAAGATGGGTAACACTTTTTGGCAAGCGGAGGGAATGAGTATGCTGAAAAACAATATCGATCGATCTTTTTTTAAGCGCTCGATTGAGCTTTCAAAAGCTCTATTGAGGGCTTAAATAAGCACTCGATTGAGCCATTTTAAAACTCTCGATCGAGAACTTGCAATGGTTATTAATATATAATAGCAACAGACCACGACTTATTTCGTCATGTTTATTGGATAGAAACAAAACAAATGACTATTATGGAGGGTTTTTTATAGTCATTTGTAAATATGGGTGGTAGAGTAATTGGATTTATTGATGTGATTTAAAACACATCAATAACCCCAATTACTCCGTGACTATTATTTACACATAAAATCTAGAGGAAGACACAATATAAATGTTTTTATTTGATTCTTCTCGAAGTTATTTATTTATTTTAATTAAATTATAAGAAATTCTATGTTAAAAAACATATATTTGATAAGAGCTTGTAAAATCTTTGATTAAAAAAAAATTCGGTTGTCCCTATTTTTGTGCACACACAAAAAGGAGCACCCAAATTTTGTTTTAATCAAAGGGTTTAAAATCTTGATCGAGCTACCTCTGAAAGCTCGATCGAGCTAATTGCTCAATTGAGATAGTATCTCGATCAATCTTCTGTTAATTGCACACAAACCCTTATTTAAAAACATGTGTAAATGCTCGATTAAGGGTTTTATAAACCTTGATCGCGCTTATAGCTTGATCAAGAGCTTAAAAAACAAACTTTTAGCCCCCATTTCTGCAAAATTAATTTTACTGATATCTTTGGTAGGCCTAAATCCTGTCCTGGGATGCACCTTATGTGGTCGATTTCATACCAATGGATTCGTCAATGAATCATCTACCCATTGTCATATAAGTTACAAGTTTTCGAGTTCATATGATACATTTTTTTCTTTTCAAACTTACACTTAAAAATCATGTCCATAACTTCGAATCAATGCAAAGAAAAATCAACAACATAAAAAGTACACAACCATGTAATATCCCGATTTTGACCCCATTGCATTAAAATGTAAATGATGTAATATTGTTATAAAATCATGGTGAGGAGCTCAAGGCCAAGGTCCCTCCATCGATTGATTGACGCATATGGTTTACGTGCTAGCTAGGCACAATGGAATTGCAAATATAATGTAAATATGCATTTTAATAAAATACCCACAACTAGCTATGCAATGCAACAAGAGATGGGGGCATGATTTTACAAGGAATTGGGAGGGAAACATTCAAACCCTTGAGCCAATCAAGTCAAGCCAAGTGTCAATGAGAGAACCCATAAAAACCTCAACTACCCATGTTGACTTTTGTACCCAATCATTCATTTCTCCCAAGAGTTGGGTGAAGTAGTTAATGCCTTGGGGAATGGGATGTATGGCTATCCAAATTTGGGTATGGGCAAGCCACCCTGCATGGAAAATCGTGTTTGGCTTCTTGGGCAAGAAAAGAGCCATGAATTCCCCCCCATGCCATTACCCATGAACCAGTTTTTGCTCTCTCACGAGTGGGGTGCTAGCTGGGCGTTTTTCTACATCAAAATTCTGTGTTTTCCTCCATTCTCAGCTGGGAGAAGGGTGTTTTTGTGTTGTATAACAATGGGGAAGAGAGGAATCGAATGGGGGTTCCATAGAGATTGTTTGGGCCGCTGAATGCTTAGATAGTTGGGGGAGAAATCGTTTTCCTCCCTATGATTGTTTTTCCCCATCCCACAATCCGTTTTTGGCTGGAAATGATTTGGGGAAAACCCATGGCCATCTTGTTTCTAAATCCCATTGTTAAAAACGTGTATCCATGCCCAATGATTGAGTTTTGTTGTGTGTAGGTAGAGTATGTTGGGGTATGGGTTAGGGTTATCCATTGTTTTGGCTTGAGTTTGAGTGCAAGCATCCAGAAATGAAGAGGGTTCAGATTTAACCTGATAAACCCAGCTATGGACTGGCTTGGCTTAGATGCAATGATTATTTGGCTGTGGATGAGCTTGAATGTCTCCTTTTCCTTGTAGAAATCATGCCCAACTCGAGGGTGGTCTTTGAGTGCTGAAAGAATAGAGGCTGGGCAGAGACCTATGGTTGGGTGGAACGTTGCAGTGACATAGCTAGTTGCTTGGGACCATTTTACAATGAAGATAAGTATTCTTTATGTGTATTAAACTCTGCAATATTATTTCATTATTGACTGTTATGTTTATGAAGAGCAATGCATGTAGTGGATCTTGCTTTTGCTGTGTTTATTTGAATTACACACTTGCACATGTGTTTTTATTTATATGAATTTGATGAAATGGGCGGAGTTTTTGTAAGAGCCCTAGAATTGGGCATCATGTTCACTTCTTCAAATTGGATCCACGGGAGGGGACTTGACAACCAAAAAATTTCAAAAAATATAAATGTCCCACATCAACGTGTCCTCTTCAAAAGGACATTTTTTGTTTTCCCATTTTTTTAACTAGTAAAAACAAAGTTTACATGCACACACGTGTACAAAATGTGATTAAAATCTAAAATGACAGTTTCCAAAATTAATAAAAAATAATTTCCAAAATAAATTACTAAAATATGTGCACCCCGGTGCATTTTGTGTAGATTATGTTAATATTTTTTTTCAAAAATATTAATTTTTCACTAAATTATTTTACAAGCACACAAACCACTTGTAAACTTTTGCTGAAATTTACAAGAACAAACCTATCATTAAATGCAATTTTGGCATATTAAATAATTTAATTATTTAAATTTATATATATATATATATATATATATAGGTGGTAAGATGACATAATCCCCTACAATTTGTCTTTTTGTTCCATTTTGGAATTCCCAAGGCATATATGAGTTTTGAGATATTTGATTTAATGAATGAGTAAAAAATTGAATTTTCACCACCACTTTTGGCCAAAAAGTGTTACCCATCTTCATGGATTCACCCTCTAGCGAAGTGGCTAATGAAAATTGGGTGGGTTCTCTGGTATTTTACAACCTACTACAAAAGGTTCTAAAAGACTCAAATTTAAATCAATTTCCATGTTAACATTTGGTGGTTCATGATTCGAGTTTGTTGATCTTGATGTGGTGGTCAATTACTTGGGTTATCTCCAGGATCCATTATGAATAGTTTTGCTGCAATTTAATAAATTTTTGTAGGTTTAGTTAACAAATTTAGGTTTAGTTGTTCGTTTATTTTTTAAACAAAATATGAAATTAAAAAACAATAAAAAAGGAAAATACTAACTTGGAATCTAATGAATATGAAGGCAGTGGTCCGCTACATGGTTGATTGGCTCCTCACCACTCTAATTCAACCAATAGTTTACTCAATCTCCCCTAAAATGCATAGTGCGGTCTACGTCGAAAATAGACCAGCTGCGACCTTTAAAAAAAATAAACAGAAAATCACACACATGCTTTAGGAAAGTGCATGTGTTCCTAATGCATGCACTCTTTAGGAATGTGTGCGTGGCCCTAAAGGGATGCCTTGGAATCCTTGTTGGCGGTTCGAGAATTTCCAAACCAAAACATGAGTGCGTTCGTGATGACCCCATTGCTAGCTTTGAGGCTATCAACTTCATGTGATCACCCTCCTATATTTCAAATAATTTCTTCCAACCAACCCTTATTGTTCCTAAACTTAATAGTAACATTTTCATATAGTCTTATTGCACTAGCTCTCAACTAAAAAGAAACCTTTAATTCTTCTAATGTATCCCAAAGATTATTTCTACGCGGTGTCTAAAGATTTCCTAAAGTCAATAAAGTTGTAATACCCCAGATTTTCCAACCCTTGTATGTAGCTAAGTATTGTAAACAATGTAATTAACATTGCTATGTGTTTAATCTGTTTATTTAACTATGTTAAATATATTATTGTGTTGTGGGGGATGGTCGATGAATATTGAGGGGTCCTGGTCTCTTTAGGGAAAGAATCAAGATAAAAAAACAGAGTTACAGAAGTTAAACATAAAAAAAGGAATTAAGACTGAAAATGAATAAAACATAAATTAAAAGAAGGAAATGAATAAACTCTTCTAGAATTGTAACTCCTACTTAGGTGGCATCACTTAAGGAATTAACTAATAATAGTAAACACCTATTCTACAAAAGAAGAGATACAATAATGTCGAGGGGTTAATTCTCTTGGTGTAAGAAAGGGAATCAATACATCTGAAAAAAAGCGTGTGTGCTGAGAGAGAGAGAGAGAGAGAGAGAGAGAGAGAGAGAGAGAGAAAGTTGTAATGAAGAGAAAGATGAACAATTGAAAGGGAGGAGCTAGCTAGTTGTATATGCTTGCAGATGACTAGAACTAAGTCCATTCGTGGTTGAAAATCTCTATGGCCATAAAGTGTGTAAGCATAGAGGTGTTGTGTACCAGCTGGTAGGGAACTACCTAGTACTAACAATAACGATATTGTCTATATAGAGTGAGGGTACTGGGTGTTGGTGGCACCAATATTAGCTATATAGGATGGAGTACTGGCTGGTTGTATGGTAGTAGGGATGCCTGGATTGAATCATGAACATTGGTAGAGTGATTGTCTGAGTTGAGACCCCAAGCTGAAGAGCAGATGTGCTAAACAAAACTTGGAAATATAAACAATAAAGAATTCCTAAAATATATCCCTAGAGAGACTAGGACTTGGCTCGGGGGTGACCGTGGGGAAACTAAGACTAGAGTTTCCTATAGATATATAGTTGGGTGGATCAGTGAAATCCCCGCAAGAGTTGCAGATAGATCAACAGTGCCTTGAACAAATGAGTTCCTAGCCCTGTATATTTGTAGTTATGAATTCTGAATCTATGTCTAATGCTAATGATATGATAATGTTATGCATGCATCTATGTTTAGATATGATGGAATATTAAATTTTGGAAATGCATGATCTATGTACTTGAATGTTATGTGATGTAATCTGGTTAGTTATTGTAATGATAATCTATACCTATGCATGCCTGTGTAAATAGTAATAGAAACAATGCTTATGATCTGGTTATTAATGTAAATGTAATATGTTGAAGTATTATGCTATGTTGGATGGTTAACCTAACTGCTGCATTGAGCAACAAAATCTAGTACATTTGTATTAGATTATATGGTTACCCTAACTATTTCATTGGGTAGCAGAATCTAGTACATTTGTATTAGATTGTGTGATTAATCCTAACTGTTGCACTGGGTAGCATACTCTAGTACAACTAATTATTATTAAATTGTTGAGATTGTAATCCTATATGTTGCATTGGGCTATAGATTCTACAATAAACAAATTATAAAAAAAATTGAACAAAATTGAAAATAGAATGGAAACAGGATTGAAGAATAGTAGTAATGATATGTATATACAAATGTATGATCATATCTACTGAAGATGATAAAATATTGATTGCTAAAGTAAAAAATTAACTAGTACATCTATGATAAAGATGTAGAATGATAAATAAGACTATAAAGTGCATGGAGGCTATCTATCCTAGACTACATGCCTACTATTCCCAACCCACTCCACTACCTCAGGGTGGGTAAATCGTTGGACCTCCTCAACCCGTGTTAGAATGAAAAATATAGGCATGGGTTTTGTTCCCCCCAAAACTCAAGAATTGTGAGAATATTGAGACCCAATAGAGAACGCCAATATTAAAAAAAGAGAAAATCCTCTCATGTAATATCTAACCCCATATATGAATGTAATGATTTGCAGAAGTATTAATCTACTGAAGCACTTAAGACCACCCCGGTCGGAAACACGACTTGTCACAAATAATAAATTAATAGTCCTTAACAGTCCTTGAAGATCCTAATGATATAATTGTTACAAAGTGTTAATGATCTATTAGTTAACTCTATGTCTGAAGGAATCTGAATGACTTGAATAGCCTAGTCCTTGACTTACATAAAAAAGCCAACAGTTGTTTGGGAGCTAGATATTGAGAGAAGATCCCAGTGAAGCAACCATGACCTGCACAGAGAAATCCTATCAGTTTGGGACAAAGTATTGTAAGCTAATATATAATTCATTAAGGGTGGATGAGACACATCATTTACCTAGGACCCATGGGATGCCCTCTTGATCCTACCTACACATAACATTCAAAGTGGAGTCAATAATCAACAATAAGACTAATAAACAATAACTATAATATAATATAAATCAGTCACTATGTATTATCTGAGAATTAATGCACGAGTAAATAAATATCTAATAAATGCCAAGACTGATCTATAATCCTTATGATGTTTAATGGAAGATATTCAAGCCATGAATGAAGTATTCTCATTTAAGAATGTTCTCATTAAGTGTTTAATCCACATATTTATGCTAAGAAAATCCTAATGGGTGGATCTAATACATCTCTGCATAGCAGATCGATGGGAATCCTCTTAGGCTATCTGCAATGCAGCTTAACAAGTTTCTAAGACAATGTTTACAAAGTGATAACATGTGTGGTGAGGGGAGATTCCCTCTACCCATGGGTACGACATCGAACTTAGATAACAAGAAACTGTATAATCATAAAAAGAAGTAAGTCTATGCATGTGTGGAGAGGGGATATGGATTCTAGCCATGGGTAGGGCATTGAACTAAGCCAATAAGTAGTCATATTATAACACTTAAATAATGGACCAATGCTAAGACCTCAAGGAGGCCGAGCATGGCTTGGGGCGAAGCCAAGTTCATGGGATGGGGATCCTGCACCTTGGCTCGAGCCAAAGGAAACGTGTCCCACACCACGGGGGCTTAACTGGGGGCCAATACCATACCACGTTCGTTCATATTGGGGTAATTAAATATTAGGGTTTTCCCAAATATTATATTGCCTATATATTAAGGGGAATTAGGTTTATTTTATTTAATAAAGCAATACACTAATATACTGAGGTATATTTTATAGGGGCGGGCTGCCAAATACCCCGAAATGGCAATGAGGCGTGAATGAGGCCCGAGCGTTGCAGCAGGAAATCACGTGGAGGCCAGGGCAAGGGCTTGCAGCACGCTTGCAAGGACTCTCTGGATCCCTTCACCTTCTCTGTCTCCCTTCCCTAAAGACAAAGACACAAGAGGCAGCCAGAAGAAGGAAGAGGAAGAAATTGTATTGGATGGCAAAGTGGTTGTCGGATGGGTAGAGATGGGGTTATGTAGATGATGCAGAAGCAGCCAAGCTCAATTATTCTGTAGATGCATTGATTAAGCCACAAAATTACAGAATTTCATAAGTAGAAAACATGATTTTGGTGTTTTGGGTTTGAAAGAAACAGGTATTGCTGAGTTGGGAAGAATCCATTTATACACAGGGATTCCTAAGTTGGGCATCGACCATTTCTACACAGGGATTCAAGGTAGATGCTCATCTGCCCTACAATTTTTCTTTTGCTATTTTTTTCCAAGTGCCCAACTCAGAATTTGAGTGTCTGTGTGTGGATTTCTGTTCCATAAATCCCTTGTAGAGATCCTGTAGTAAGAAACATACCAGGTATCCATGGTGTCCACAAGGCGCAGTTCAACTAGCAACAAGCGTACATCTCCATCTCCGGATCTGCCCGGGCCCAAGCGCTCTAGTATTAGGTTTCTTCGTGCCTGAATTTTTCACAATCCCTTATTTCGGGAGAGGGCATTACTGTAAAATTTATCCATCTTGGATGGGCCTTTTAGCGGGGAAGGCCTGGATTTTTTTTCATCTGCAGATGTTTGGATGAGTGTTTGAATGCATTTGGTTGTATCTGTGGCCCCCGTGAAGCCCCTGTGCTTCCACACTACTTCTGCCAAGGAAAAAATCAACTCTCTGTGGTCGGTTGGATTCTCTTTTCTTTTGGGTTGCACATTCCCCTTTGTTGTGATGATATTTCCAGGTATGTTGAGTTGCTGGTGTCCATGAATAGTCTACATGGTTATGGATTCCTTTTCTTAACAAGTGAGGTACTATTATAAATTCTTCACTTCACAGCTAAGGAATGATAAATGTTTGTGTATGGAAGGATTCATTTTCTTGTAGATCATATTCAATCTGTTGTGAATCTTTGTTGTGTACATGATTTTGTTCCACCCTTCTGGGATCCTAGCATCATTATGATGAGCGTCATGTACCTGGATTGGTCCATTCACATTTGTTGGCATGTCTAGGGTGTTTTTGCAATTTGAATCTAGGTTTTGCTACAACTTCTCTAACACCAGTTTCTAATTTCTATTGTACAATTTGTCTATCTTCATAACTATAAAGGTTTTTAATTTAAGTGATCTCTTTTGTTTTCTTCTGAATAGGTATGAAGGTCTCTTATTCTCTATTGGGGGAGATGGAAAAGCATACATAGCAATTCTTGAAGCTGGACCATCCAGTGATACATATCAAAGCAAACTGTATTTTGCACGCTTTGCCACACGTGTGGGCTTTGGAAGGGTTGGCAACTTTTGTTCTGTGAAATATTTCATGAATCAACAAGTCCAATGCTTGCAGATATCAATAGATTTATTTTATGCTTTTGAAAGCTCCAACATTCAAGGAATATAACTCATTGAGATTATTGTCTTGAACACCATGCAGTTTAGGATACCTTTCTCAGCTTTCTGACCTGTGAAGCCAGAGGATCCTCCACTAGATCCATTCCTAGTGCACACTTTGAGAATCCGATTTGAACGAAGAAAACATGTCTTCTATTTTCTTGCTTGGGCAACATTTTCTCTCAGCTTGGCTTGTTCTTTATAGATAAGTTATAATAACTGAAATTGCTTCAGAATATGCACATCTAATGCCTATGTCAAGGACACAACATTGGTATTTTAGTTTTAGAGCAAAACTTGACATAATATGCCTTTTCTGTTGTTAAATGCCACATAAATCAACTGTTAGTGCAAAACAAGCAGTGCAAAACACCAGCAACTTCAAGATGATTTTGGAATACATAAAGGCTTTTCCAGTAAGTTATTTTATTTCATGATTCTCCTGTGCTGTTGAATCAACAACATAAGAAGTCAAATATTTTATTTATTTTGTAGGCAGTCTTTTGCTAAGATAGCATCACATTTGCATTTAAATCATTTTGTAATTGATCTTCATGTCATTAGTGAATCTCTGCACTTTTATGACAAAAGAAAATAAAATGTCTATCATTAGGACTAATAAATTGGTCCATTTACAAAGTATGTTATGGATGGTATTTGGAAGTGGAATTTCATTTTTTCTATTGTTTATGAAATTAATCTAAAATGCTATTACATTTGCTCTATCAACAAATATGTCTCTCTTTTGCGTATTGCACTTCATAGTAATGGGATTATATAGTCATTATGGATGAAACTCAATCAAGTATCCATTTTGTTTTCATCCCTTATTTAGAAATCGGTTGCAACATTTTCTTTCACATGCCATTCCCCTACCCATGTGGAAATATATGAGAGGGACAATTGCAACATTTTCTTTCTTGTGCCATTCCCTTATTCATGTGGGAAGATATGAGAGGAACAAACTTCTTGTGTATGAAAGGGAACCCAAGTCTAAAGTGCCCTAATTCTTAAGGAATTAGTTTACCAATAAAATTTTCCTCTTGTGTGACTGGTTAATGATCCTATTACCTTCAAAATCTTTGGAAAAACAAGATTCAGGTTTAGGATAAGTGCTCACTCACATGAACAAGGTCATGTGTTGATGCTTTATTTTGGATCGAGTCATGTGTCACTAATCAAGTTAGTGTGCCACTGATTAGATTAGGTTTCATCATCAGAGACTTATTGATAAACTACAAGAACCGGGACTCACAAACGGATGTTCTTGTTAAATCCCGGTTTCCATGTAAGTCATACTAGTCACATGGATAAAAAGTAGAAAACTGAGAGGCAGAGACATGGTAAAATGGTCAAGATATTCCATACAAGAGAAAGGATGAAAAGGAATTTATTATTTTTTAATCAAGGTATAAATTTCATAAATACCCTACCAAGTCATGATAAAATTCGATGACCAAAAATGCCCAATCTATGAAATGGAAGCTGCAACCAGAAGCCTGAAATTTATTTTTGACATGAGAAATGCGCTTTTAAAATAACTTTTATTTATATGTAATTTGCAATTTTTCATAGCCCTGGTGAAAAGATTTGATTACATCTCAAAAAAAGGGAACATAATAGGATAGGAAGTGTAGAAATCGAAAAAATATTGTTCTTAAAAGTTATGCTTTGGAGTTTGGTACAATGATGCAAATACTACACAAACATGACAAATTGCTAATTTATATTTAGTAAGCATAACTTGAGAATTGTATATTGTATTATTCTATGATCAGTTCTTAT
Source organism: Larix kaempferi (assembly GCA_027924585.1). Taxonomy (NCBI): domain Eukaryota; kingdom Viridiplantae; phylum Streptophyta; class Pinopsida; order Pinales; family Pinaceae; genus Larix; species Larix kaempferi. The sequence continues at coordinate 34,170,731 of BSBM01000017.1, forward strand.
AAGCCCGGTAAAAGACATCAAACTCACAAACATATTAAGAAGAAAAAGTGTGAAAATCAGGGGGCACATAATTCATAACAACATTAGAGCCTTCTTATATTTGTTGATTATTCACTGCTCCTACTTACAATACAGTTAAAGTAGCTTTTAGACATGTCTTTTTCCTTAGTTCTTGCATATGTCAGCAGACAATAACATTTGATTTCTATATATTTTGCAGAGTGGTCAAGAGATGGATTTTGTTTTGGTTTCTTGTACAGGATCTGGTATTGAACCTAGCACAAGAGAGAAAGTTCTCAAAGCTAAGCAGGTCATTATTGTACTTGAAATATTTTCCTGTCTTGCCAAACTGGTTAAATGGTCAAAATATTAAATGTATAGTGGCCAATATACCGAGGAGTTGTTTCTGACTAATATCCAGTGTTTGTAACTATTTGCATTGATTTTGTGGTTACTTCAAACTACATTTTTCTCTTGCATTGTTTTGATAGAATTTTGGACAACTTTGGAATATTAAATGAAATGATCGAGTGGATATCTTGTTTTCCAAATACATTTAACAACTATTATTACCATATCAGACACATTTACACCCCTAAACTTGATTGAAAAACCTGCATATGTTCTTTCAATGTCTTCCTTCAAGCAAGCATCTAGTATGGTGTTTGGAAAGTGGAAACTTTAAGTGAATTTTTTTTATCTTCTTAAAGGATTTTTTTTTCTTATATTGTAATACCAGCCAATGTACAAACTAGGATAGATATGTTGTATAGAAGGGCTAAAACTTTTCATGTCCCCTGTAAGTTTGTGGTTAATATGTAGTATGCTTGCTTTTTGGCTTGTTTGATGAGATTTCTACATCAGTCTTGTAATTTGTTGTTTCTGAGTGAAAATATAGTCTCATGCATGGTTTTTGTGAATGTTTAAAGCATTTCAGTTTAGATATTTAAATTTCTCTCTTAGGATAGATTAGGCATGCTTTCCCTGTTATACTCATGTTTTTTAAAACTTGCTTTCTCAGGCAGGAGATTGTATAAGAAGAGTGTATTAAAAGAAGTGTCTTCAGCTAAGACACTAGGAATCCAAAGGAGCAATTTTCAAAGTGATTGATAAGATGCGGGTTGCAATAAAAGATATTCACTTAAGAGTTAGTGTTGCCATCGAGGTAGTTGATTTAGTATCAAAGAGAATCCAAAGATTGAGGGATGAGGAACTGCAATCAAAACTTATGTAGTTGTTTTACCTATTAAATTGCATCTTATGTTTTGTATGGTTTTTCACTTGGTCTATAATTGGTAACATAGTGGATAAATTCACGGTTAATTATGTGTAAGTTTCTACAAGAATGAGTCTGTACCATTCACAGTTATCACTTGCAAGGAGTGTTTATGATTTTATATTCAAAAAATGTATTTTAAAGACCATGTTCTTCTCATGTCATCATAAAATGTATTCAAAAAATGTATTTTATAGCTCTAGGTATCGTGGAAGTATAGACAATTTGTATGTCATCTATCGGCATGGTAAGTGAGCAACATGCTTCAAATTGTAGTGTATAAAATTCAAGGACACATCATGATAAAACCAAAGTGGAACATCATCTGTGATATAAGGCTTCCAATCCTTCCCAATATATTCATAAATTTAAACAGAGCTTTCCGTGTAGTCTGTGATTCGATACCTAGCAGGTTCAAAAGACTCCCCGGGTGACACCACATGAAATATGAATTATCCCCACCATTCCAGGTAGCCAAAATGTTTCAACTGCATGTAGTTTTCTTTTATTGACTTTTACATTCTACAGCTGCACATTTGCAACACCATAAAGATTGCCAGCTAGATATAATCTCCTGTTGAATTAAAATACTTTGAAACTATTAGACAAATCAATCCAAGATTATCTCATTTTGTCTACAATCACTTAAGTCTTGCTGATTATCAATGGGTTGTTAAAAAATGGGTTTTTAAAACCTCAGTTCTGTTGGTCCTAGACCCAAAATACTAGGAAGCTTTCATTTCTTTGTTTCAATATTAGAGTGCTCACCAAACTTTTCTATTGTTTAATACTTTTGGTCAACAATACTATGATCCCTCTCGTATGGGATGTGTATTGCATGGTATTTGATTTCCTCCATCTTTGTAGTATGATCTCATTGTGTAATGCATCTCATTATGGCATTCATGCTCAAATTCATCATAACCACTTCTATTGTAATATATGAAATCTTGATGACTGCCTAGAAGAATATCCCTCTTGTCTCTAGAATTATTGTTTGACCTCTTCACTAAAGAATATTTGTTTTCTGATCTCAAATGGGGAAGATAATTTCCCTGCTATACACTTGTATTATGTTCAATTGTAGATTCAAATTATGGAGGTATGTTGACAGAGGTCTAAATTAGCAATGTCATATGTGATGTTTCATAAAGCATGCTTAACTTCTTTTAATTTCCCTTCACGTAAGCCACAAATCCCATCGACATGTAAACCAATTTTTTGATATGAATGGCTTGGTGAATGTGCTCCAACTTATAGGTACCCACAATTAACTCGGATTCCTATACTATTATTTCCTTTAGGACACCAATCCAATGCTCAGAGAATTTCACCCACATTTTATACAGAGTCATTTAGAAAATTGGAGAAGATAGGACTGTTATTAGGCCCTCTGTCCTATTGTAGAATAGTAGTAATAGAAAGCTGAGGCATAATTACTGAAGGAATTCTTATTACCCTCAATTTTAGAATCACTAAATTTGGAATTTTAGATATTCCTCCATGTATGGAGCCACTTCAAAAATCCTTGTAATCATTCGATTATGCAAGGGATCTTTTGCTCAACATTCTGATTTCATTTGAATACTAGGTTTTTGTAGGTTACACCTACATCTATTGAGGATTCAACTTTACATGTGAGTTATGGACTCATGGCCACAACTAATTAACCAATTTGCATTGAAATCCATTGCAGACAACCCAAAATCAGTGATTGTACATATATGTACATGCATGCCCATTTCCTCCAAATATCTAGTCTTCTCTAAGCCTGCAAATATTTTCATCCACTTTCTTAAATTTATCAAGAAATATTCTCTCCTTGGGACATTACAATTTTGTATACAACCTTGAACTTCCGGGAAATAGATTTTCAGGTAGTATTCCCAAAGACTATCAATTGCCAAAATATCTTCACCATTTCCTTGATCCAAAATGAGTTGACTAAGGTGATCGCTCCTAAGCGTGTAAGTCTTCCTAGCATTGCTAACACTGATGTGTCTTGTAATCCCTCACCAATAATCAATTTGGAATCTAGTAAGTTGATGTTAGAGAGCCTTTACTTTGGATTTGAAAGTATGGTTTACAAAATTGTTTGTTTGAAGGTGTTTCAAGGCTATTCCTTTGTACTTATCAGAGCTAGAACCTCCAAAATCCCATGGAAGAATTAATAGAATTTTCCAGTTGTTCACAACAGTTGGCATCTTCATAGCAAATATGGTTAATTCTAGGGATAAGAAAGTAAAATCCCAGGGATGGAGTTTCTATTGGACTTTGGATTTGGCTATGGCTTCTACACTTTTGAAGACCATTTGAGGGATAGGCCACAACCACTGGTACCATAGGTCTCATATTTATCGCATGAAGCTAAAACCAAAACTGAGTAAGAGCTAAATCTAGAGAATTTGAGAAGAGCTAGAGTAGAGGTTTGAGTAAGATCCAGAGCTAGAGCCAAAGCCATAAGGTATGAAACCCACATTCTTAGATTTAGTTTGTGAAGTTAAAACCAATAGTGAGTTAGAGCTGAAGACAAGGAGTTTTTGAAGAGCTAGAACAAAGACTTGAGCAAGAGCCAAATTTTGAGTCACATCGAGAGCTAGAACAAGATCCACAATATATGAAACCCACAGGTCCGAGATTAAGCATATGGAAGGTATGGAGCTAGGTGATGGGGCCATCAATCTAAAGAAGGGAGGTCAGATCTGTAATCGTACAAGGAAATAATTATTAAATAAATTCATGTGAGCATTCATGCCACTCTAGTACCATAGTTTCCTAAAAATGATTGGAGGAATATCAGTTTAAACAAAACCATGATGGTAAATTGGGTGTTGCAGTCATGAGTATGAATCACTCACTGCAAGAGGCAGGGAAGATAAGGAAAAATAAGGCTATGGTCAATAGGAAGCAACACTTGTTGGACAAATTCGAATATTTTTTCCAACGCTAGGTGCAAATTATAATATTTGTAAACTCTCCTTTAAAAAATAATTCTTATTGTCCTTCAAGAGACAATGCTGTATCATTGAGTCTATTGTTAATGTTTGATTTTGATCTTTGATATGAACAAATTGTTCGGCTTGTTTATGGAATCTTCATAGACCTATATTTCTTGAATGGAATTTGTGTTTTGATCTGCACTTACAGATTTAACATCGCATCATATTAAACCTATTTATTAGGACATTGTCCTTGGTTCTCTAAAACATGTTCTAGTAGTGATGTTCCTTGGTTGTGAAATATATTTGGTAGGAATTTCAGAACAGATAACTTTGTTATCATAGCAAGTTAACATCACAGATTGCAGTGTTATTAGGTAGGTGAAAATAACACAGATTGCAATATGTTGATGTTGTGTCTAAACATGTGACACAAAGAGAAAAACAATAGGATATATGTGTTGAAGGGTTGTAGCATATCATAGCATATTGTTGAAGTGGATATAGGGCCATACTGTGTTGAAGTGTTGTAACATCTTTCTAGAGCTGTTTTCATTGTTGGATGGAGCAAAAATTGCAATTTGTGCATAAAGGATCCATCCATTAGTACAGTTTTGTGCAAGTTGAAGTATACATTGGTAATCTTTGTTGTATCTTCAATACTGTTGGTTTGTGTACTTCAAGACAAAATGACATCAACTGATTATAATCAGTAAATTTGTTGATAATTCTTGTAGAAAAATAGTTGGTGATGCATTTGTTTCCCTGGATACTTTAAATTAATATGGTTGTCTTTGATGAAATGAAACCAAACAACGTGAAGGTGCCATGGAAATTGTTCTTGAAAGCGTAGGTAGTAGTGGGTTTGTTTAAGTCAATGGAAAGCATTTTAGAAAGAGCAGTGTCGCGATTAAAGGCAGAGATGAAATTGTTTCAGCCCTCATGGAAACCATGTGCCTATGTAGCCACCAACAACAGGTTTGGAGGGATGTTGGGTTGAATTTGAGGGTTGAAATGGCATTAAGAAACAATTCTGGGCATGGATATGGACATGAACAAAAGATCTGGGCACTCCAATAGCCTCAATCCTTCATTCTGGGCACATGAAGATTTATCAATGACCTGGTCTGTTGCACTGCTAAAGTGAAACTGTGGTGAAACAATGGTATAACAAGTGTCTCTCAGGGGTCATGAAGGCTCAAAAGTGACAGAGGGAAAGCTGATGAAACTGCTTTGGAACTCTGGCTGCCTCGAAACGTACTCTACAACTGATCATCACTGACAAAAAGGTAGGCTCATCTCAATTAAGGACTAGCTCATGTCTGGGACAAACGGCTCTAAAACATCATGGTAGCCTAGCTACTATGGATGGTGATAACATGACGCAAATATAGAGTTGTCACTTGATCCATCCATGTGTCACCATAATTAACACAACTTTTGTGAGGCAATTACAAGCCTCTTAGCTTGAGTTGTTTACATAAATTGTGTATTACCACTTTTGTATGGAAGAGTGGAATGAATTAAAAAGCATTCAATCCTTTATTGGCTTGTACTTATGATGTCTATTCTTACAGTATTATGAAGCTTATGTTTACAATATGTAGAAAACATCCCTATGCCACAAGTAAGGATTTTTGACATCACCACAGACATTAAATGACACTCCTTTGCACTGTTTATTATCAATGGAAGAAAAGGAGATTGCAGATATCACCTAGTTCTGCAGTGTATCCCATCTATTAAAGAAGAGAAGATTGTAAACCTGTACATTGCGGTGTTGTTGATTTGTTTAATTCTTAGTGAAGACAGCTCAATGAGTATGGTGAGTTATGCAGAGGGGTTTACAAATTTACCAATCCACTAGTGTCTTTGAAATTTTGGGCGCAAAGTTCAAAGATTGTCATAACAGTTAACTATCTCTTTCTTTGCTTAGTATATTGGTGACAAAGAGTTCTCTTTAAACTTCTGAGCTCCTCTTCTTTACAATGAGCCCATAGCAGAATTGGTTTGAATATGGTTAGAAGTATGAACCTTGTTTCGTGATACCCGGTCTTTTCCATGCATAGTTGTTGCATCCCTAGGCTACTTTTCTAGGATGAAACAACCAACCATGTTTCATGGTTTCCATGTTGGCCAAGCTCTACATTCTTATAGAGTGTGCCATGATCTTTCTCCATGCTATGACCATTAAATTATTTTCTTGGTCCATCAATTCTTGTTTCATTGGTGTCTTTCCTTTGTCACTAGGTGGTACAACTAAAGACTGTTTATTTGTTGTGAATTAATTTATTTTTCCTCTACTTTTCATCTGTCTCTTTGGTGAAAGTAAAAGTTTCATACGAAGAGTTATGAAAAATTTCAATTCTTGTTCCTTACTAATATACAAACCATTGATGTACTTAACTTTAACCAAGAAAATGTCTCTTACATATTAAGATTTATGGATGGTGGATAGATTTCATCAATTAGGCTTTTGGACCTTTTGCTTTGGCTTGGGTTTCATAAATTTCACTTGGATCAACAGGTTCTTCTCATGCCATGGAGGATAGAACTTCATTATCTGTTTGAATTTGTTCAAATCTATTAATAGACAATTGTTGTTCCTTTCATCTCCATTTCTAATAATCTTTCATCCATGTTAAGATTCTTCAACATAAGGTAGATTCTTTACATATCATTGAATTCATGACAAGAAAAATACGATCTTAATGTTTTTGGCAATTTGCGAATCATCTATTCTGTCAAGATTTAAAGCATACCATTGAATAGTTGCATTTCTATTTTATTCTCTATTTTGAAAAGAAATGAAATTGGAGGGATTTGAGAGTCAACATCAACTTACAAAAGATGTGATATTGGTTGTATTACTATTAACCACACTTGCCACAACTCTAGTTGCCAGTTTTGAAACATCACCTCCCAAATTCATTCTTACTTGCATAGCCTTCAGAATTTCAGAACCTGTTCTTACTGGTTTAGCTGATTTCTAATTTTCATCTCTTGATGAATGTGTTGAATTTGCTTTAAATGGTTCAACATATCTTAAAGACTATCTCCTTCATCCATTTTGGAAATGGGATCTCTCCTCTCCCCATGGTCTGAAGCATCTAAGTTGTTATTTTGTTTTCACTAGTGAGTTGTTTTCCATTCTAGATTATGTTTCTTCACTCTCAACAAAGTGGTAGTCAAAAGGCTCTCCCTTTCTTCATTTTCCGGAAAATGAACTTGGCTTTGACACCAATCTTATTTGAGTTTTGCAAGTTTACATATCTAAATTGTTGTGTTTTACTTATCCCATATTCACTTGTTTGTATACCATGAAGGTGTCCAAGTCCCCAGGGTGGCTTGGGAGGCTCTAAGCCTCCAGGCACTGTTATAGGCCCTCGATAGGCCTTGGGGGCTTGAATACCCAACCACTCGTGCCTATTACAGGCCTTGGGAGGTTTAGTCAATCCCATGATATCATGCCAATATAATAGGTAGATATATAAATGGGTATAAAAAATGTAAATGAAAAAATAGATACATACAATATATAGGGAAAATAGGGGTTTTTTTAAATTGGGAAGGCATATTGGGAGGGGGTAAAAAAAAATGATTTTAGGAGGTTTTTTCCAATATTTTTTGAAATTAAGGATATTGTTTCATATGCCACGAACGAACGTGCTATGGTAGGCAGTCATTGAGTGAAGCCCTCACGTCCCACACAAGCTTGTAATCTATCATAACTGTACATAAACCCATAGCAAATATAATGGTGTACTGTGGCAAGAATCAATCTCTCCATTGGCGGAGAGGAACAAGCCACAATGTGGAAGATTTAATGTGCAGACTCTAATGTGAAAACCGTCCCTATATTGATCGAGGAAGAGGACTTATACTTGCTACATGCATATACCAGAGAGTTAACAATAAATATAACAACATACTGTGATAACGTGGAGATCGAATCATCGAACCACTTACCAATGAAGTATAGATGGCCGCAATTCTAAGCATGAGTACACAGGAAAAGAGGGTGACTCTCTTTCCATAACATCAACTCCTTGCAAGCTCGAACCCTTCGTTCTCTGATCAACGATGAAGCTAACCAGGAAAGGCGTGTTTCATGTACCCATTTCACCTTTTGGAAAAAGGGGTAAGATTTTTTTTTGCAACTATTATTACAACATGAATATCATCTCGGCTACCGGTAGTCTATAGCTCCATAAACGTACCATACGTTCAACATACAGAATTAGTTACTTTAAGGAAGACTAGTTAAATCATGGTTATTAGTCATTAACATATAAGCATAGAGTGACAATAACTTCTTACAATTATTAATACATATGCACTGTTATCACAGAGTCCAAGCCTCTGCCAATGATAAGCCCATAGGATTACCTTGTCCTTACTAAACATGCCATGCATAACAACATTAACATTGTTCATTCACCAAACATGCCTTTATATGATAAGGACATGCATCATGATCATCAAGTAATATCATTATCACTATATAAAAAACTAGGCTAGTATGCATCATATACTTACATAAGAGGAACATGCTTCATATGCACTAATCACATAAGATTATTATGCCTACATCAACTACACTACCTTTCATTATACCGTTTTGTGCATTGTGATCATTAATCACATGGAATCATTAGAGCAACATCAATTACCATACTAAATTCACCACATACCCACATGATGCACAATTTCCTTTAGAGTCCAACACGACTATATGCATCTAGGATGATGCCATACTTACATGCTAGAGACACATAATCACATGATCACAAAGTACGTGTTGAGTGTATGCATGCAACAACACTTTGTTTAGTAGTATTAATAGTACCATTGAATCCTAAGAATGCATATTCATCATCCCAATTCATTTACCTTTTGAGGATGTTACCTCTTAGTATTGATTCAAAATCATAAACAGGTAAGATCCATCCTAACCCTTTAGCAGTGTATCTCTTATAGCACCGAACATCATTACAACAGTATTATCACATGTTAGTATAGACAATATTAACCATTATACAAGCACTTACCATCTTCCAGCTACCAAACTTGGTAAGAATTTCCAACAACATTAATATACATAAGATTATCAAGTACAGAGACTATGACAAGACCACAACTTAAAGGACACTTAAATCATTAAATAGAAAATTCAATATAATATTATAATAATAATGGTGGTAAGTAATTACTTTGATTGTGTACTAAAACATATATTATTAAATTATCATAATTATGTTAAGATCAACATTGTAATAAATATTTTTATTTATGAAAATTATTTTAATTTTCTACCATTTTAGTTTATAAATATTTTCCACATCTTTTGGAGAAATTGTTTATTAGGTAAATTTGTTAGGATCGCAAAATAATAGCATAAAATAAGATGCAAAAATAAAACACATAAACATAATACAAGAGAGACACCAATATATGTGGTTCACCTAATATGGGCTAAGTTCACCCAGTCCTTTTATTATACCGTCCAACAAATGAAGGAATACAACATGTAGCAATTGCAATTTCATCTTCACTATCTCATAGTATCTCTCACACAATCACATAGTTCTTTTTTCACAATACTACAATACAATACACAACTGTATTACAATGCCTTCCTTTTAAAAAGGGATTACCATGGAGAAATACCATGGGCTCATAATGGCCAAAAAAACAACCCAAAAATTTATTTTGGGGGCCGGAACCCTTGCTGGTGCCGTGAAGAGGATTGCCCCTCCGAACCCTTTCCGGGGGCTAAGCCCCTCTCTGGGAAAACTGTACAGTCCACCTACACATCATATAAAACTGAGGTACAAACACATATGAACAACGAGATCTCTAAATTAGGAACCAACAAAACGTGACTTGGTTAAAGAGTCAAATGTATGTTTACAATTCATGGTTTTTGGACCCACAACAAACCATAAGTAAACCACACACTAAGAACTATTGTCACATCAGGCGGCCCAAACCATCCAAGATCTAACCGATCTAACTAAACCCTAACTCCAGTTCTAAAAACCTAAACCAAGGAAAACTAAAAATTATACTGCAAAAAAAAGAGTAATATTCCTACTTTTTAACTTAGTTGATATTAAGTCATAGACTCCAAGTCTACAATATAACATTCTCATATTCCCAATCTCAATTTTCAGGGAATCCAAACGCAAAAAAAAACCCACCTTCCATCCTCCTCCATTCCCATTCCCATTCCTTGTATCTGCCCACCTTTGCTTCCTCTGTCCATCACTCACCTCATACGTCAATGACATGCACTTTTATTTTTAAAATTTTGATTTCCAACAATATAATTTACAAAAACTAATTGAATATAAAAAGTACTCTAATTAAAATATAACCTATCATAAAAAAATGACAGCCTATCATAAAAAAATGACAAAATAAGAATAATGTCAATCATTAAGAAATGAAAAAATAATAACTTAGTATATATAAGTATATCAATGTCATAGATAAAATACAAATTAGTAATACCATTCTTGATATGATTAGGTTTTTTTTAGTTATTAATTCCTACTTGTTTTATTGTTAAATTGTGGGTTTTTCATAATTGTGATTTATTAATTGTGAGTTGTTTGTTCTTATTGATTAGGAATTTGTTAGATTAGTTGGTGTTGAGAGATTTTTTTCAATAAGTTTTTATTTTTAATTTGTGTTTGAGATATTTCCTCAAGAGATTGTTGTGTAGCTAGGGAAAGCTTGATGTAAAAAAATGTGTACTATTTTATTGTTATTAATATTTATAGAATAATATTTATATGTGAAGAAATGCCTACTCTCCCATTTTCTATCATGGTATCAGATGCGATCATGCCAATTCCACAATGTCCATCTTCTGCAAATATGTAGAATTAGATTAGAGTATGTGGACAATTTTTCAATGAGATTAGATTCTTGTTTGTGTGGGTGATTGCCTAGGTTTATGTTTGGATTGAGGCCTATGTGTGTAATAATTGTTGTAGCTCCTACGTGGAAGAATAGGGGCATCTGTATCAAAATCATCTTGCCGCCCACTTGCAACTCCATGTATCTGTTAATGATTCAGATGAGAGGAAGGTCGTTTCCATCTTTGCACTTGTGATCGTTGGTGGGAGCCTGTGGTTTGTTCTATGGTGGGTGGATATTCAAACAATGCACAACCATTCAATTCTCCATCTCCAAGCACCACAGTTCCTCTAGATAGAAAGCCACCATGTTAGGAGTAAAAAAAGTTAGCAGATCCCTTCTGCGTTGTCAATTTCATAATCAGATAGTGTTGAGATGCAAGTTGAGAAATCTATTGCTCACATATAAACTATGGTTAATTGGCACATATAAAATAAAGTACAAAACTACTCTTTACCTTCATTCTCAAGTTTTGAATTTTATGAAACCATGTTCTCTGACCGCTGGTCTCGAGAAAGCATCCTATTGAAATCAAGATAACAAGTGTTCAACCTATTGAAATGTCAATGAAGCCTTGGTTGTTTTATGAGTTGCTTCTAAATTGACGTTTAACCATCATAGATCCATATTAACTCTGGCTCTATCAAGTACCAAGAGAGATCAAATCCCTTGAAGTGAAAACCTTTTCTCAAGTTTAGGAATCTAAAAGATTGTTGCATCTCAAGAGATTTGATCCCTCTTGGCTTTTGGTAGAACAGGATTTAATATGGATCTAAGCTATTATTACTAACTTAACAATATATAATCCAATATGTTTTTTGTTCTAATTGTCCACTCACCAACTATTTCAATTTAGAATGTGCTATAAACGATAACACATAAATCCTACAAATAGGCTAAAGTCGAGTAAAATACTTGCAATTTACCCAAAACTAATATCTAACTCATTGTTTTGTTATTAACTTACCAATAAATAATTGTTAAGTTATTCCAATTTGGAATTGTGTTGTAAATGATAAAACATAAATCGTGTATATAGGTAAAAATTGCATTCATTAATTAATCATGAAGTAAAATACTTCCAATTTACCCAATTATTGAGTATTTTGAGATTATTACAAAACTAATATCTAACTGGCATTCATTAATTAATTAATCAAATCAAGAAAACACTATCTAATACACAATATTAAATAGTTGTCTTGTAACTATTTATGGAATTTCTTATTTAATATCTAAGGATGCCTGAATGCAATTTGATATATATTTATATAATTGTGTCTTACAATGTAGTCAATTTGAACTTGGAGTAGACATGTTATTTGTTTATAATTTTTTTTACATATTTATGTTTTTGAAATCGACATGTTCCACGTCACTTACAAACATGACACATCTCACCCACTTGGGCTATAGAAAGCGCCTCTTCGCCCAATAACTATATAAATGTATGACGTATGTGATATTTGAATACTATGAATTGGACTTATGAGCAAGAAACAAAACTTTGAGCCTTGTTATCATCTTTGCAAATAAAACCTTTGCTTGATTTGGATGCCAGACTTATACATACAAGTGTGACTCTAATTGTGAGCATTTAAAAATAATGGAGAAGGATTTAGAAAGAATGCTCTCTATCATTTCAGAGAGTTCAAAATCAATACATTCTCCAACTCTTAGTGCAACTTTGACCAAAGTGTTGACATCTGCAATGGGTATCACATCTCATTTGTGGATCTAAGCATTTATGGATCTAGATTCGACGATAGATTAGAACTGTGTGCAAATTCATTGTTGTGTGTTGTGGTGAAGATTATGACATCGAATATGTGCATGCATCCAAGAATAGGAATAAATTGTATTTTAAAAAATCAGATGTGCAACTAAGGCATTTGCATCTTCATAGGGGAAATCAAGTGCAGGTTCAACTCAAGATTGGTTGTTGTCCAAGTAGTTTTGGAGTACGCGGATCTTGGGAAAGATCCCCCTCATGATTGAGACATGCATGTAGATTGTAGTCTACTCGTGAGGTTATGAGACATGCATGTAGATTGATGCCCATTATTTGATTTCGAGAGATCTATGATTTGAGAGTCCGGGGAGGTGGAATTCAGGAACTTAGGAATTTGACTGGGGCGCTACACCTCTATGGAGGTCACAAGGAAACTTGATGGAGTTCATAGCATGCGATATTTCCAAATGGTTAGAGACATGTTGATGAATACCTATTGTGACAAAGATCAAGACAAGTACTTGTTAAGAGGGGGTGGTGGAGTTATTAACCCCTACTTGTCTTATTCTTAAATTGTGGGATTCTTCATAATTTTGATTTTCTAATTGTGAGTTGTTAAATTTCTTATGTATTAGGAGGTTGTTAGATTAGTTGGGATTGAGAGATTCTCTCCAAGTTAAGAGGGGGTGTTGGAATTATTAATTCCTACTTGTCTTATTTTTAAATTGTGGGATTCTTCATAATTATGATTTGCTAATTGTGAGTTGTTAATTCTTATTTATTAGGAGGTTGTTAGATTAGTTAGGGTTAAGAGATTCTCTCCAAGAAGTTTCTTATATTTAGTTTGTGCTTGAAATATTTCCTTGTGTATTGGGAAAACTTGATGTATAAATGTGTACTATTTCATTATTAATAATATATAACAAATTTTGTATATAAAAAAATTTCAAAAATGTTATAGTATATGGTATATGCCTTGCATCTTGGATTTGTCATACTCCCAAGTGTCCAAAGTGTTATAGTTTTTGAGACTCCAAGTAAAAAAAAACAATATAGAAAACTAATCAATACTATCCCAAATGGTTGACAGAAGAGTTTATTTCTAATTTTAAAAATATAGAGTTATATATTTATAACTTATACAATTCAAAAGCCAATGAAATAGACAACTTGGTTGTCTACTTCGATAAAGGGGATCTTTTGAATATCAAAGTGAACCCAAATTAGCATCAATTTTTTGAACAAATTACATATAGATGTCATGAATATAAGATTGATGGGTACATTTTAAATTTTTTATATATCAATATAATTATATTCATTTTTATTTAAAAACAAATATTTCTCTATAGTATGAATACATTATGAATAGTGTAGTTTCCTTTTGATGAATTTTCACTAAGAATTATACAAGTTTGAGTAGTTGATATGTAATTGATGTGGAAATCAAATATTAATAACAAAACCAATAAAATAACATATAATTCATATAATAATAAATACTTTCTCTCTCTCAAATATGATACAAGTAATTCAATTCTCTATAAACTCCAACTTAACATGCAAATCAGCAAAAGGGAAATATATGATTCTTGATGACAATAGTAGTAATCAACTCATTACTAGGATAAAAAAATAGATTTAAAAATAAATAAATTATTAAAAACATCATTTTATTAAAGATTGTACAAACCTAAATTGTACTCACAAACAAGTTTCTAATAAAACACAATTCTTTTGAATCGATTCCATTCATGCATCAATGTTGTACCATGCCAGCCATATCAAATCATCTGTAGCAACATCACTATTAGTTTTCCGTTCTGTATAGTGTACTTAGAGCCGATTACGTATTCTATGAAGAGGCTTGTGCTAGATCGTTATTAAATTCATATTTTCAAACAGACAGTCTACAATGCTGTACCATGCCAGGCATATTATCTATACTTTTTTATTGAACGCATAGCAATTTTCCTTTGCTTTCTTGAGAAGATATCCGTCTTTCAACAGAACATAATTCTTTTAATCCATTCCGGTCATGCACGATTGTTGTACCATGCCAGGCACATCAAATCATCTGTAGCTGCAACATCACCCTAATTAGTTTTCCAATCGGTATAGTATACTGAGTATGGGACCGGATTGGATGTTATAATACAATGAAGAGTCTTCTGCTAGATTGCCTATTAAATTCATATTTTCAAACCAATAGTATACAAGTGGCGTCGTATTATTGCAAAGCAGTGATTTCTCACCGGCCTTTCTGGGATTGATAGTTCTCTAACTTGGAATATATCGATCAAGGTTTCCCAGCGCTTTGGGGGTAGTGGGGGATGCCACGAAGCTCCTTACACTGAAAGTAAAGACAAAAGCTAATTATTTGGGCTGTGACAACAATGGCTAGAAAACAAAACCATAAAGGCTGCTTGTGTGCAAAATTACATCAACTACAGTCATTGAAAGCGAGCCTTTTGTCTCTGGGTTGTTGCATAAAGACGACTACCTCCTCCTACGTACCTTCGTATGAAGATTGTCATTGTATGCTATGCTAATAGACATAATAAAAATTTCTTGACTGTTAAGGTAGAATGCCAAATTTCAACACTCAAGACAAGTACTTTCTACTTAGATAGATGAGTACCATCTGCTCTATATGCAGATTGAGAAGTAATAAGCACTTAGTAGTATAGCACAACATTGAATGTTGCCTCGTGCTTTGGTGGTTGTTGGATCTCAAGCTGCTTGAGATTCAATAACCACCAAAACACCTACATCAACATTCAATGATGCACAGACATGCTAAATTTAGGTTATGTATCAAAAGTAGAAAACAAACAAATCTAAATATATATAGATGTGTAACTTCTTCCATGCTCATCGTGGAGCCACAATGTCCTTTAAAAAAATATTTAAAAAATAACATGTGCCCGCTATTTAAAACATTTACAACCGCATATATATATATAAAACTACACAAATTATATAAATTAAAAGGCTTCATCAATATTTGCACTCTAAAAAGGGGTTTGCACTTAGAGATGTTTGATCCCTCTTTGTTAGATCCCCTTTAAGATGGATCTATGCTAGTATTTTAAAATTTATATTATTAATTTTATTTTTTATAATTTAAGTAATTAATTCTTCTTAAGATGGATTGTTAAATACCTACAAAATAAAAGCTAAAAAAATCTTAATGACAATAATACTTTGAAGGAATTAACTTCATACAATATCTCACAATCCTTCTTCATTACAACTTTTATTGGAACTATAATATTGATAGAATAATAAATAGAGGGTGGAAAACTTATCATGGACTTGAAAATACTTATAAATATTAGTTCTTTAACTTTGGAATAAGAAGAAACTCTTATCTTTAGTTGAATAGTTTGGGGCTATAAGGCTATAGCATTGTTAAATTTAAAGATAAATTGTGGTCTTATAGGATAATAGAAAATTAATATACTATAAGGAAATGATAAACCCTAATTTAGAAGATAAAAATATCTCTTTTTAAACTAGTTTTAACTTTTTTATTTGTAAGTTATAGTGAATCCTTATATTGCCTTCAACAAAATAAATAGAGTATTACAGGGCCCTCTCATAACTGAGCAAAAGACCCAAAAACAAATTAAAGGAAGTATTCCTCATGGGGAAACAAGACTGTTCTGAGTTTGAGTTTTACTTTTAGACTAACAAGCAAGATTGCCATGAAACTGTAAATAGAGAACAACAATAGAGACAGTAAAGATGATACTAGACCAAAAAACAAGAGCTAACCAAAAGCTAGCTAAAGGTTCAAACCAGTCGGTCCATCCTGGGAAGCAGGCTCCTTAGTGAGAGCAATGCTGAGACACTGGGATATCTGCTGCTGGTTGTAGAGAATCTGTTTCAGATACTTGACCATTTCATCTTGGTGCAGAAGGATTTCTGCCTGGGCTTCACCTCTATCTGCAAGGGTCTTTCCAAGAACTGATTTCTACAATGAGTGATAGTCGAGGGTCTTCTGGTACAAGGTGGTGTGACCCCTGGTATTGCCCGGGTCCGGAACCAGGGCCTCGAATTCGCTTCTTATCTCAGCGTCGGTGAAACAACCTCTGGAAATCTCGGCATCCTCTTCTGTGTCTTGAATTTCTTTATGTGCCTTCTGCGAGATTTTCTCTTTATACCTACATGCCTTCCCTACGACACCGCGCATGAAACGCATCGGTAGACCGGGGGAAGGGTTTGTCTCATTGACTATGCGTTGGGTATAGGCTCTCTTGGTGGGCGGCATATCCGCAGCCGCTGCAATCCAACCACAGAACGAGCTTCCAAACCAGAAAACAAGCTTCATGTTGTAGAGAGTGCGACGTTGGGCTATGAGCCAAGTGCCTTTGAAACTATTGTGTCGAATCGTGTTGCCATGGAAACCATGAAATCGTTTCCTTCTGTTGCCAACGTTTTCCGTGAGAGCTGGTGTACCTCCCCACTCATCATCTTCCATGGGAGTAATGGCCATTAAACTGATCCGGACGGTAGCCTGCAGACTCGACGGAGCACATGCTGGTGAAGACGAGCATTCAGAGGCCATGTCCGAGTTATAATTCATCCCGAGATGCATGGGTGGTCTAGGCATACACGTGCCCAGTCTCATGGTTGGTTTGGGCGGGCATATGTCTGGCCCCTTGGCTGGCAGTCACATCCGTTGTATGGCCCCATTTCAGCACGCGCAGTGGGGATTTTAAACTAGTTTTAACAAGTTTATATACGAAAATCAAATTGCTAAAATAAAAACAAACTCCATAATGAAACAGGGTGTCGGAGAATGTTATGCCTTAGAAGCATATTAAAGCAAGCACACACATATTGATAAAGAAGGTTTATCCTTAAAACCTAATCTTGAGAAACCAACCATAATAATAGATCCATTCTTTCTAACCAATGTGGTGAGGGCATGATTGGACATGTACTCACGCCAACATTGGCCTCCTTAAGCACCTTACAATGGAGTTGTGTAAGCCTTGCTTCAACACAAGCAATACTATGGGCCAATACCATGGACTATTAAATTCTGTGGGTCCAAAAACCATGAATTGTAAACATACATTTGACTCTTTAACCAAGTCAAGTTCATCTTACAATATATGCACTCCACAGGCAACACAACATCTACCGCGAGAGGTTCCTAATTTAGAGATCTTGTTATTCACGGCCCAAAGCAAGGGTTCCGACCCCCGAAATAATTTGTTGGTTTTTTTTTTTGCCATTATGGGCCCATGGTATTTGCCCATGGTAATCCATTTTTAAAAGGAAAACATTGTAATACATCTGTGTAATGTATTGTAGTATTGTGAAATAGATCTTTGTGATTGTGAAGATGAAATTGCAAGTGCTTCAGGTTGTATTCCATCATTTGCTGGTGTCTCTCTTGTATTATGTTTATGTGTTTTATTTCTACATCTTATTTTATGCTATTATTTTGCGATCCTGACAAATTTACCTAATAAACAATTTCTCCAAAAACCGTGGAAAATAGTTGTAGAGTAAACTCGTAGAAAATTAAAATAATTTTCTTAAATAAAAATATTTGTTACAATGTTGATCTTATTAACCTTTTAACACAATTATGATAATTTAATAATATATGTTTAGTACATAAATCAAAGTAATTATTTACCACCATTATTATTATAATATATGAATTTCTATTTAATTATTATTTTAAATTTTTAAAGGAAAATTAAAACATATATTGTAGCATCTTGTTACAATTTAGTATTTAAATATTTTACATATAAAAAAGTTGTATCTCAAAAAATTGAATACTTCTGATAGATGTAGGTTTAAGATTGATTTATGCTCGTATTTTTTAAATATCAACTTTTCATATTTCTTAAAAATTTGAAAAATCATATCATCTATTTTGAAAAACTATGAAGTTTTTGAAAAATTAGAAAATAAAAACAATTAATTTTATTTATTTGATGAAGATTTTAAAATTTAGAAAATAAAAACAATTAGTTTTATTTATTGGCTGCTTGTAGATAGAGCACATTCTGATCGGATATGAGATCAGGAGAGCCGTGTAGTCCTCATCATTCCATACGCATTTTAACATGTTAACATCGACTAATTGACTTCAATGTCATCAAGGCAACTTCGATTAACATGCCACTAAACTATTGCAACAACTATCAATAATCAATACCGAATGTTTACAATTGCTTCGAAATGAAATTTGCTGATCATTTTCATCAACCCCTGTCAGATTCAAAACCATTATTCCCCTCGTTATATCACTTGATTTGATAAGTCTGAGAAAGCAACTATTCACGCATAATCAATCTGACACCCTCAATTATATGGTTTTCATCCCTCAAATCGTATACATGCCATTAAGCATAAGTTGTAATAGGCAGCCAATGAAGTATCATGAAGCTAGATAAAACACTGTAACCCCTCTCCATTTATCCCTACATGAAGCTATCAGTTCTTATCTATAGCAGCTCACCATTCACTGATATATATTGTACAAAAGATATCTTGCATATCTATAGCAGCTCACCATTCACTGATATATATTGTACAAAAGATATCTTGCAAGTATTTTCAGTAGAACTTTGAACTTTAAACAAAATTATATTTGAAATCCATTTCAATTCATGCACTATTGTCGTTGGTGTATCCAAAAATCTATTGTACAATTCAATTCAGATGGAGGGATGTGTTAAGTCTTGTGACTTAGTGGTTGAGACAAGGTATAACCTTGCAAATAGCCCAAGTTTAAACCCTATACCCATGTAAACAATCACAGTTCAAACCCTTACTGACTCAAAGCCATTAGCCCAAGTTCAAACCAAACAACCCAGGTTTAAACTCCCACTGGTGTAAAACCAGCAACCCAGATTCAGAACCTTATTAATGTAAAACCAACAACCCAGATTCAAATCTTGGCTAGTGTAAGGCTTCTTGTCATATATATATAGTAATTGAGACAGCAACCATATAAACGATTCATATTCAAATAACCATTGATGTAAAACCAACAATCCAAATTCAAACTATGGTTGATATAAAATCTGTTATTCAAATCTTGGCTCGTGTAAGGCTCCTTGTCATATATATATATATATTTTAAAATTAATCTATGTAGTAATTGAGACAGAAACAAACGATTCATATTCAAATAACCATTGATATAAAACCAACAATCCAAATTCAAACTATGGTTGATATAAAATCTGTTATATTCATAAATAATTAGAAAATTTTGATTGGAATCTGAGCTTCCATCAGGTCAGTCAAAAAGCCCCATCACTGGCTCAGAACTGTCGCACAATTAAATTCATGTTCTCAAACAAACTAGTTACAAGTGAAGTCTTACTATTGCAACTCATTGATTCTCACAGCCACTGCTAGGATTGATACTTCTTTAACTTGGCATATATTGGCCATGGCAGAATATGTTTTATCACTGGTAGATAATGGCAAGTAAGGTTTGAACAACCGTTTTAAGTTATAAACAATCCAGCAAAAGGACTTCCTCAATATGAAACAACTATTTCGGAATTATAGATCACATTAATACATGTGTTATAATCTAGTCATCACAATACAAAGACGATCCACAGAAGTAATAGCAACAGGATCATCTTTTCCATCTTTACAATTGTGCTCGAGGGGCATTCCTGTAACCCATGGGAATCTATGAACAGTTCTTTCCTGTTTGTATTTGTAACATTGAGACTTATATGTTCCTTATGCGTGTATTTATGACCAGGTAAAAGTATGATAAGGTTTTACACTTAAATTATTGTAAATATTATCACAGAGCCATCTATTTTATAAACTGGTATGGATCCATCTCACCCATCCCCACCCTCATAAGAGTGCTTGTGGGGTGGGGTGGGGTGAAATTCTGCAACTGGTAAAACTAGCTCAACTGGTAGAACAACATTCTACCAACAATGGCATTTATATTTAGAAGAAATTCATATCTTAGCCACAAACATTGAGATTTCTATCTATAAGAATTTCGCATCTGGGCCCAAATGGATCAATGCTAGAATAACTTATATATAACATCAGAAAGACTGAAGTCATGGATTGTAGAGCCTGTTTCTACATTTACATCTCCAAACCTGCGGGTAGTAATTCTGTGGAGTGACAGTGCCTGGATGGATTGGAACCAATACGCTCACACAGGGAGTACATCTGCTGCATTTCAACCTGCAATCAGGTGGTGAAGATCCAATCAACGCCCTTCTGCTTGATATCGCTGGACTTGCTTGATCTCTTGTGGGTTTTATCAGAAAATCACAGTTCCCACTGTCCACAAACAAATACGTCATCACAATCATCAATATTAAAAACTGCAGAACCCTACCTCTGCCATGAAAGCAGCCCCATAAAGGCTTGATATCGCAGTACTTTCTCTGATTCTTCTGGTTGCAGCCCTGCATTTGATGGAGAGGATGGAAGTCTTTGTCGTGCAACTATGGTGGTGGTGATCTTTACTTGCAGATACTTTGCTTTGCTTGAATATTCTATAAACCTGCAAACCTGACTATTATTCGTTATGTGATTATTTCTGGTAGTGGTGAAGGGGAGGGGAACATCTATCGGTCCTATTGTGTCAGGGACGGGTCCCCATGCTTTGTCCAAGATGCTGGCTTCATCATGTGGGATCTTTAAATTAAATCTGGAAGAAGCTGCTGTTCAGAGTAACTTGAGTGAAAAGTGGATGTGGGATCTTTAAGTTAAATCCAGAAGAAACTGGGGTTTTTAAGTATATGAGTAAACTGAGTTTATAAATCTCAGGCTCCTTGAGTGCTTTGTTTTCCACTTTTATATTATTTTTTAAAAGTAGAAACCTGTTCACATGTCCACGATTAGATTTATGGGATGTCTAATAATGAATTTACAATATTTCTAAATTTGTACAATTGTACACTAATTTAAACAAATAAAAAACAGGCACATTGCTTGTTACCGTGCTTTTGCTTTTGATATAGATAATGACTTGCCATTTAGTTAACCTACCTACTAGTTGTACCAATCATTCATATTGGGGGGATTTTGATTTAGCCTGTTGCAAGGCATTTAATGCGGTGGTAGCAGGCTTGTTGGCAGTTGGATTTTAACTCGATCCAACTCGATCAGTTGGATCTCAACATGGTCAACAGACCTGCTGCTGCCCTATTAAATGTCCTACAACAAGTTGAATAATATTCAGCCATTTTTTTGATATATTTCATTAGTATTGAATTTAGACAAGTAAACAGTTCATCAAGAATACAATTTATTTTTCTTGTTAATCATCAAATAAAACAAATAAAATGTAAAAAACTTAATGTTTTAATTATTAAGTATCAATTTTTTTATAAAAGATGTACTGTTTTCCAAATTCCTGCCATGTACCCTGTATCGCATCCCATCATAACAGACCAAATTTCAAAATTACGAATCCATTTTCGATAGTCATCTTAGAGGTAAGTCTAAGATGCGTAGGGTCACGGACGAAAGAAGGGCACACGAGTCAAGTTGTTTTATCTTCATTTAAGAGGTGTATAGTGTATACAACTAATCAGTTGTCAATTTGGAATATGACAGCTTAATTTAATTTAAAGTAAAAGGAAACGTGTTTGTCATGTTTAACTTTTCTGGAAAATAATATAAGTGGAAAATGATTGGCACTTGAAAGTAAAAGAAAAGCAGAGCAAGCTGAAGAAAAGAACGGATTTGAACGTAAAAGCAAAGCAAAGTAGGTTTAAGAAAAGAATGGCTTTGAAAGTGAAGGCACTGTAGAGTAAGTTTAAAACTAACAATTGTTTCATAAGGTGTAAAGGAACAAATCATACAACAAGTAGCAAGTACGATGTAAGTGGCAAGTAAGTAAGAACATTAATCTTCATTAAAAAATAAGTATAAATTTATAGCCATGTACATTGTATTCCCTTTAACACCTTCCTTTAAATTTATGGATATAGACATATAATATACATGTACCAATAAAATAATAAAAACAATATATGAATTTAAACATTAAAAAAATGTATATTTCAACGTTGCATTGATTCTTATAGGTATGACCCAAACACTAGAAAGAGTAAACAAATCCACTCTTGGCACCATCATCAATGATCACACCTTGATGATGGAATGCACCGATGAGAAACACTAGAAAGTAAACATAACATAGACAAAATATAAATTTGTTCACCTTACGTACATATTCAATGTCGGTGGTGGACTATCTATTTTTTTTGTAAAATGATCTAAATGTCCTTGCATAGTTTTTAAACTCATTAATGTTAGAATTCTTACATAACTATTATGCTCTCGACTTTGATGGTTTACACCTTACTTATCTACTCCAATTTCCAATTGATAAAAGACCAATTTTGGGACCAACTAATAGAAAGAATAAACAAAGCCGTACTTCAGACTTGTATCTCACCTTTATTATGAGACACATTATATATGGTAATGCACAGAAAAGGGAGAAACAAACATAAGTAATATAAGAAATAACTCACATAACCTACAATGTGAAAGTGGGCTTTGACCATCTAAAACCTCACTGGAAAGATGGAAAGATCAGTTTAGAGAGTTCATGTTAACTCCTAGACACTAAGGTCTAGGAGTTAATGCTCTAATATTAGTTGTCATGCAATGCTAATATTTAGACAAAATAATGACTGTAATGTCATAATGTAATGTTAAGGCATTGTCCAAGACTCTGTGTATTTAGCTATTGCACAACAATAGTACATGTGATACAATTCTTTGATGTTATCATTCAATACAATATGCTTTTTTATTGAGTTCAATATTGACACTGTGCAACAAAAAAGAGGCCGAGGACAAACCAACCATACTTTTGCAATGCATTCTTTACAATGTCATAAATCAAGTATGAAGAAGAAAGAAAAAAACTAAACTATATCAATATCCGTGGATCATTGACCCAAAAAGATGTCAATTGCACTATAGGATATCAAGGGAGTGCAAAGGATATCAAGGGAGTGCAAACTTCAGCATAGTGCTCATGTATTTGTAAGAGATAATTTTCTCACCAAGATTTATTGATCTTTTTTTCTTTGAACCAAGTTTTATTGATCTTATAATTGCTTGTCGACCAATCAGTTTTTCCCATTATTTGCTTTGGTTTATTGCATTCCACAGTTATCTTGCAAACTTCAGCATGCAACTTCCTTTGTTTCCATAACCTTCATTAACATCTACTTAGACAATTGATCATTTACATGAGTCCTTAAGCTATTGATTATCTTCCTAGGTATCTCTTTTGACAAATTCTCTTTGGTTCTATTATTGGGTTTCAACCTGCCATTTGTTGATTTATATTTTATCTTCTCCTTATGTGTGGGAATACATGAACTCTTTGTAAAGTTTTTATTTCCCAATAGCATAGCTTAGTACTAATGTGCACTTTCTAGTTCTATTATTTTGGTTATTTGTTGGACATTAATAAAATTATCTTATTTTATATCCTCAACATTTTCATTATCTTATTAATAACATTATCTTATTATTTTTTCCCATGACATAGCTTAGTACTAATGTACACTTAGTTCTACTTTTTTGGTTATTTGTTGGACTTAATAAAATTATTGTATATTGATCTCCTCTCCTCTTGTTGTTTTGATTTGATATTTCCTCTTCTCTTCTTTGTTTAATGTAAACTTGTAATCCATCTTTTTTATGAAAATATTAACACTGGATTGATATCTCATATGCTATGAAAATATTAGCTTTTTTGTGAAGAAACTCTTGTATACCAATATTCATAGAACAATTCATCATTCTTTCTTCAACAATGAAATTTATGAATGTGTGATAGTGAAATACAACCAACTTTCTCTAGCAGCAACTGATTGGATTACTGTCTTTTCTCCAGCAAACTTCAAGTAATAATAAATTTCATTTTTGTTCATGGATTAGAATATGATCTAAAAGAAGATTAAGAGTTGGAAATTTTTATAACATAGTATTCAGTTGATTGCATTATATTTGAATAGTAATTGAAGCAACAAATAAATATATTAGATTAACAAGAGTAGCTAAGGAAAAAGAGCTTTGAAGTCCAAGTTTCTCTTTGACTTTATCATTATCATGTATTTTATGATTTTAGACTAGGCCACATATTTCAAATTGCTTGTGAGGATAAACCGTTATAAGGAATTCCATTTCAATAACATGTTACTAATTAGCTTATATTGTACAACATAAATTGAACTAATAAGGTGGCATTTTCAACAACAGAACTCCTCAAAACAACTGGAAATTGTTGTTCAAAAATCCTCTTGAGCTTTGATTTAACCATCATATGTTTATTCAATACATCATTCATCTTGGCTGATGGTGTTTAACAGATTAATCTTCATAAGAGATGGCATTATCCGACTCAAAATATAGGCTTTTCTTATGTCTGTGACTAATTTTTAGTGTTGTTGCTTATCCCTCAAATAGATGAAGCCTAAAATTCATCAAAAGATTCAAAACCAATTTCATCCAAAGTTTTTAAGCATTTCAAAGGCTTCAAATCCAAATTGTCTTCTCTAGCTTTAATCATTTAAAGGATCCAAAGTTGATGCTTCCTCCAAAATTTTGTAGATGAGGGAGATTCAATATCATCTTTTGTTGCAACAAATAAAATAAAAAAATTTAAAGCGAAGCTGACAAAGCAAAGAAATGTGAAAATGGGTTCCACACTTGCAAAGGCGACGACTGCAAAACCAGGGGTTTCTTCAATAATTATAAATTGAAAAATGTTTCAATCCTAATATTTACCTCGATAATTTCAGCTTCACACTATAAATGGATGCACCGTATTCAAAATTTCAAATAATTAAAATCGAGAAATTTTCTTGTACACGTGTAATACCTTGGTTTTCCAAGCCCTATATGTGGCTAAGTATCATAAAGAATGAAACTATGTATTTGACATTGCTGTATGTTTAATATGTTTATTGAACTATGTGAAATATATGCTTGTGTTGTGGGCACTAACCAACAAATGAGGGGTTCTGGTCTCCCCAGGAAAAATAATTAAGATAAACAAATAAAGTTAAAGAAGTTAAACAGAAAGAGGAATTAAACTAAAAAAAATTAAAAACATAAATTAAATGAGGGAATAAGAAGAGAATAAAAGAAGGAAATGAAAAGACTCTTCTAAGAATTGTAAATCTGACCTATGTGGCATCACCTAAGAGACTAAATAAGAACAGTAAACACCTCTTCTACAAAAGAGGAGAGAAAATAATGACAACGGGTTAATTCTTTTGGTGTAAGAAATGAGAGCTATACAATATGAAGAGAGAGAGAGAGAGAGATCGATCTAAAACTTTGAAAGAAAAAAACGCTGAAATGAATAAAAAGAGGAACAACTGAAGGGGAGGATATAACTAGTGGTATCTTCTTGCATATACCAGAACTAAGTCCAAACATGGTTGAAAATATCTATGGCCATAGAGTGTGTAAGCACAGAGGTGGTGTGTACCACTTGGTAGGAAAATACGTGGTACTAACAAAAATCATATTGCCTATATAAAGTGAGGGTACTAGGTGCTCATTGGCACTAGTATTCGCTATATAGGATCGAGTATTGGTTGGTTGCATGGCACCGGGGACGCCTAGATTAACCATGGAAATTGGAAAGTGATTGGCTGAGTTGAGGCTCTAAGATGAAGATCAAATCTGCTAAACATAATCTAAAATATAGCCCTAGAGAGACCAAGACTCGGCTTGGGGGTGATTGTGGGGAAACTAAGAATGAAGTTTTCTACAGATCTACGATTGGGTGGATTGAGGAAATCCCCACAGTAGTTACATATAGATCACTAGTACCTGGAAAAAATGACTGCCTGGCCCTAGATATTTATAGTTATGAGTTACGAATCTATATGTATTGATTGAACTTATGAATCTGTTATGAATGCATCTATTGTATAAATTTGATAGATTAGCTAGTGTTAAATATGGAAATGCGGGGTTGATGATGATTTGATGATATGCATGCACCCTTGATTAGATTTGACAGATTCTAACCCAATCGAAGACGATCTTACCGACCGATCTAGAATAAAGTTTACAAATTCTACATAGAAGTATGTCATCGCGTACGGCTTGTCGAGACCTTTCCGACGACATTTGCTTCATGTCTAATGAACACCGTATGGTCAGATATCACATTCTGAAATCTTGGTAAGACAGGTAAAAATGGAAAAAAGGGTGCCATGTGGCACCACTAGAAGTGTTCCACGTGGCCTTATGATGCTAATATGGAAACCCCACATGGAACCATGTGGAAGATTGGTGATGACTTGGCAGGACAAAGGTGCTGGAAAAAAGGGTGCCATGTGGCACCACTAGAAGTGTTCCACGTGGCCTTATGATGCTAACATGGAAACCCCACATGGAACCATGTGGAAGATTGGTGATGACTTGGCAGGACAAAGGTGCTGAGTTGATTGGTCAAATGTTCGAGTTGACATCCCAATAAGCAGTGACGTGGTAGCCACATGATCCAATAAGAGGCTGCCACATGGCAGGCCCAATTTTCCCAAAATGGTTCTTATCCACTCCGTAACGATCGGCGAAGGATTCAAACTCCGGACCTCTCACCGCACAATTAATCGTCTTCATCAACGCACCACAAACATGTGTTGATAAAGATAATAACAAATATTATATTTGAAGTAGTATTTCTGAGCATATAGGCGGAAAAAGAGTTCAGACGAGTTTGTAGCTGTAACTTCCTCTCGATCATGCCAACACTTTAACCAACGCGCCATACGGCATTTATTAAGGGAACCGAGAATTATTGTTTTTAACTTCGACTCTTTTGTTCAGATTCTCGACTCAGTCATCCCAACGAATTTGTCAACTTTGCAACTAGATGGCACACAACCGATGGATCATCATACATTCCCGACGGTAGTTGATGACTCTAACACATGTTAGACGATATTCTCAACAGGTGGAATATATTCTTAGGTTATTATCCAGGATGATCCGAGGATCCAGTGACAATGTTAATTTTAATGAGAGTGTGTAATGTGTTGTTATGCTTGCCAATTCACTATTATTACATAATAATGTTGCAAAATATATTATTAAATCATGCTTAATAATCACTTAAAAGCATAAATGAATTCAATGCAACAATTATAACAATCACAAAATCAAAACATACAAAAAACGACAACCAAATTGTTAACGAAGTTCATCCACAAAGGGACTACATCTCCGGGTTTGCTTCTCCAATGAAGGCCAAAGATACAACTTCTGTCAAAAACTCTCCCTCTCTAAGAAGAATAAATATTAAGCTTCAGACAACTCCCAAAACTTCTTATGCATCAATGTTGTACTATGTCAGACATATCTAATCATCTGTAGCAACATCATCC
This sequence comes from Larix kaempferi, assembly GCA_027924585.1. Taxonomy (NCBI): domain Eukaryota; kingdom Viridiplantae; phylum Streptophyta; class Pinopsida; order Pinales; family Pinaceae; genus Larix; species Larix kaempferi. The sequence continues at coordinate 34,199,018 of BSBM01000017.1, forward strand.
TGATATGAAATAGAACCCATCATCCAGTTATCAGATCGGTATATCATTCCAAGACAATTAAGAGCCTTAGATTGTCTATTAAACCCATATTTCTCAAACAAACCATCTACAAGTGGAGTCTTGTCTTGTTATTGCATTTCAATGATTTCTCACAGCCCACCCCTGGTAGGTTTGGTACCTGTATAACTTGGCACATATTTGCCATGGCTTTTGTACATAATGGTAAGGAGGTTTCAACCATAGAAACCATCCGAGCGCTTTTGGTATCGTCGGGTGACACGAAGCTCATAAAAATGGACGCTAGAAACAAAAGCTACTCATTTAAGTTATGAAAACAATGGCTAGCAACCAAAAAAAGGCTGTTTGCGTGTCATTAAACGTAAGCTCAAGTACATTTTACTATTATCATTATACCGTCAAATTTACAGGGTTGGTGGGTTTTGAAATTCCCTCAGTGAGCCGATGAATGAGGCAAAATAATGGGAAATTAAAATGATGGGAACCAGGGAATAAGGTTTTTGCAGATGTTGAAGAAGTTTATTTGGATTATTATTTCAATTTTCTTGTGAACTTTTGGTCAGAATCTAGTTATGATTTTTTCAAGAAATTTGAATTGTGCTGTTTAAATGGTGATTCTGAATGCATAAATAAATTCAACTCCTCAAAAACTATAAATAGATTTAACTTCCCAAAAACTATAAATAGATTTAACTTCTCAAAAACTTCACAAACATCCAAATTTTAAGAATTTAAACACAATTATAAAATTTCTGCCCAGTAAATGGTTAAAATTCTTGTTGGAAATTGCTATTTTCCCATTTTTGTAATTTCAGCAATTGGGATTATTGTTGGAAATTGCTATTTTCGCATTTTTGTAATTTCAGTAATTGGGATGGCTTGTTGTAGACTAATTTTCCAATTTTAAAACTACTTAGATCGCTGAAATTGCCATCTAAACACTCCAAATTGTGATTTTGGCAAAAATTACTCTACCAAATTCAGGCTGAGTTTTAGTTAACCATTATAGAACTCCGTAGGAGTATAATAAAAAATCTTGAAGGAATTACAATAAATCTTTAGAATAAAAATTTACATAAGTTACAAGCAAATCCAAAAGGAGTAAATAATTAGTCTGTCATCAAAGTCCAAAGTTATTAAAGATGTGTCTTTCTCACTGGGTTGTTGAAAGTCCAACGACCCCTTGCTCCATGGAAAGATTGACGCTGTATGCCTATTCATGGCGTTAACAAAGAATTGATATGACTTTCTACCTACTGGCTGTTGAAGCCGTGTCCTTTATGGGACAGCTATTGAAGTGGACCGTGAAGAAAGAACTAAAAGGTATCTTCTTAAAAGCAAACTCGTACCAACAGTTTGAAAGGCATACGGCAAAGACCTCTTGTTCCATTGAAAGATTTACGCTGTACTTTCTCCCCACTGGATGTTGATGTTGAAGCTGTGTTTTGTATGGGACAGTTTTTGCAGTGGATTATTGAAGTGGGATGTTGATGTTGAAGCTGTGTTTTGTATGGGACAGTTTTTGCAGTGGATTATTGAAGTGGGCATGGGATTGGAGTGGGTAGTGGATTATTGATTGAGCATGGATTGGATGAAGAGTTCATATCTTTGCGGCAATAGCATTAAGTGTATTGGTTACATAGATTTGCCTAGTATTTATATGATTCATATCTTAACCAGAAAACTAAATTATTGAATTATTGTAAATTAATAAAAAAACTTAAGTATTGTCACAGATATGAAAAACTATTCTCTGATTGTTCCATGAAACTAAATGAAGCACGGTAATCCCTCTCCATTTATGGCTAAATGAAGCTAACGGTTAGTTATTGTCTGCAGCACCTCACTCTTCACTAATATACGTTGTACAAAATATATTTTGCAATAACTCTGCACTTTTGACATAATGTTGTTTGAAATCTGTTTACATGGAAGCACCAATATTGTTGTTGTCGTGACCATTATATTGAAGGAAATCAATTATACTTTATTATTAAATTTTTAAATAATTGCATCTGTTTATATTTTGGAATTTAATGTGGATTATTATTTATGTTTTTTTACTTTGGAGAAGAATGATACAAGATTGATTTTATGGCATGGTTCGAAATTTATATAAACAAATAATATAAAAAATAAAATAACTACTATATAAATAACTCATAGCTTATCTATAGATAAAGGTAATGATATTTACTATTACATGTTTCACATTTCAACTTCCCTATAAATCGAATTCATAGAAATTTAAACCTACTACAAAAGTACATTTAAAAACAAGTCTTGCACCCTAAAGTTATAGCGGACGAGAGGGCAGAGCTTGTTTAAGCAGCGAGCACAGGAAGATTTACAGAAAGACTTAAGACTTTTGTACTTAATTTTTTTTTCCCAATAGCATGCAATGGATAAGCTCTATTTGTCATTACAGAATTCATTCAGACACCCTGTTATGAACAGGTGAGATGTAATAAACATGTTATAATTCATTATAACATATTTTTCTAATAATTAAATTGTAGAATTTGGATTATCTAGTGACTGAAAAACTAAATGTTCATTTTCTTAGAACTTGATTTTCCTATTAAAAACCATTAGTGTCCTTCAACAACAATTTTGTTTTTATATTGTTGTGTTTATAAGAAGGCAACATGCATAAGAATGCTAAACAATTCAACTTTATTAGCAATTTAGCATATTTTTATAAGAATTTTCATCCAGATTGATTGTCCTAATTGATGCATGAATAAGGCACTTCCTGAGTGATGCATGGATAACTTGTTTTCTATAACTTGTTTAACTAGAAGAAAAAAAGTTATAATATTTAATTGACTTCTAACCTAAAGGTGTTCACCAACTACTTAACAACCACAATATAAATATGAAGGTAGTATATCCAAGTTAGAATGTGATATTTATAGACTTTTTTATTTAAATTTATTTATATCATCAATTAAATCAGTTTATTGTTTTAAACCTATCTAAACATATAATTACTATATAGTAATTAGTTTTCATTTTGCCGACTTTGTTAGCTATACCTAACAGAGTGAGCTGCCATTTTAATTACACGGAAAGAAACACATCCATAAGTTATCCAAGCCACCTAGGTTTAATAAAAACACAAGCAGTAAAAGCCTGCTTGCTGTAAACACTTGCAATAAAAAAAACATGACTAAGAATCTCTAGGAATTTAGCATTTGTGAATATCAACCCTTGCCAAAAGTGGATTGGGTATAGTTTTAGAAAAAACATAATTTGCAAAACTAAGTATTGAAAAAGATGACTAAGAATATATGAGAATTTAGCAGTTGTGGAGATCAATCGTGGCCAAAAGTGGATTGGGAATAGTTTTAGAAAGAGCAGAATTTACAAAATTATCAAATATGGAAATCTATTGAAATAGATAAAAGCCATGACGATATTTATAAGAAACAAAATCATACTTGATGTTTTACAGTTGCCTTGAAAAAGGTTGAAAAAGGTGCATTTAAACATTTCTGACATGCAAAACCTAAATTCTTAAACTTAGACCGAAGTAAATCATATTGCATGCATGTAACTATGACTAGTGAACTAAGACTTAATTGACTACTTACATGGTGGGAGTAATTACCATTTTCTAACACTCCCTTTAATTAGGACCGCTAAACACACGATTTGCTACTAGAACATATTAAACTCTAGATATATTTTCTTCTTATAACTACTTGGCTTTAGCCTTTTCTCATTCTTGCATCTAGAATGTGCAAAACTACACTTCTTTTTTCAATTCCATAACTCTGGTTGTAAAACTAGTGATCTACATCATCTTCAATGTCTCCTTTCACACCTGCAAGAGATTTGTTGTAAATTTCTTCCTTCAGCTCTTCAACTGAGTGCATTACTTCTTTTGCTACTTCTTTAGATTCCACTGGTACAAATATATTGTCTTGCAATCCTACACACTCAAAAAACTTGTCAATATTACAAAGAATATCATAATTAGAATTGTGTTGGTTCTTTTCATTTTTTTCTTCTTGGAGAGCTTCCTCATCTTTACTCAAGCCTTTTCAACGGATCTACTTTAGAATGTAGGCTGTCATCTTTAGCTTCTTTTGGATTTGCAAGCCAATCCTCACTAAATGCCAAATCTTTATCTGAATTTGTTTCTTTATCTTCAAGTTATTCATCTTCATCAGCTATTGCTGCTGTAAAGTCATCTTTACGTGCATTTTCTTTATATATTTCGGCTACAATCAAGACATCATTCGCTTGGTCCTCATTGTCAAGCAAGGTGACTCTTCCAAATAACAACTCATCAATGATATGCTTTTGTTGTAACACATTCATACAACCTTCATAAAAAAGGTGTTCACCATCATAATTTGGTTCAAGGCTTCAACCTCTATTGTTAAGAGGTCATCTTCATCATCCACTTGTGTTCTTGCATAGTGGGAGTCATCAACAACTATATGCTATTGCTCTACTTCACTCACAGATGCCAAATCTACTACAACAAATTCATGTTCAATTTCACATGAACTTCCTCATGCTCTGCTTCACTCATGGATGCCAAATCTATTGCTACATATTCATGTTCAATTTTTCGAAATGCCCCATGCTATGCTTTACTCATATATACCAAATCTACTGCTACAAAATCATGTTCAATTTCTTGAACTTCTCCATGCTCTGCTTCACTCATAGATGCCAAATATGTTGCTACGGATTCATGTTCAATTTCTTCAACTTCCCGATGCTTTGCTTTACTCACAAATGCCAAATCTGCTGCTATAGATTCATGTTCAATTTCTTGAAATTACTCATGCTCTTCTTTACTCACAGATGCATGCTCCAGTGTGGAAACTTTCTGCAAAATGTTTCTCCCCTTTCATCATGAACTCTAGAGGTTTGATGATATTATCAAATGCATTAGATTCATCTTGAATGTCTCCAAAATATGATGCTTCTGCTCTTCTAATATTTCTCTTGATGTCTCTAATTCGTCTTTTCTAACCCATGACTATTTCTCTTGGTTGAATTCAGACTTCAACTTCCTTCCCTTCATTCCTTCATCCTGTCTTCTTGATCGCACCCTAAAAAAATATAGGCTTTCTCATCGCCCCCTTAATGCAAGATATCGAGGATCTATGATATTTTTCTTCAATCCAAACTATGGCCCTTAACTTCTATACAAGTTTTTTGTTTTGTTTTAAATCTTAAAAAAAGCAACCTTTACAATAAAGTGGGTAGCATCCACTAACCCCTTTACGAAGGTAAAAACTTTCTATAATTTTTTTTTTTAAAAGGCCCGCCCCCTTTTTAACATGGCATGCACACTTCTAATTTTTTTTTTTAAAGGATCCTTTTTTTTCCCCTCGACATAAAGTTTTTGCTCAGGCGGATTAGTTGGGGGCTTGGCATGCCAAATTTTTGAGTTTTATAAATTTTGTGCATGGTTTGATTTGAGGTGTTTTTCTTTTTAAATCGTATTTATCTCTCCTACCATTAGTCCCCTGCCACTGATTTTTTCCTGGGGTGTTGTGCCCTAGAGGCCGATGATGGGCTCTCGTCAACAAACCTTGAATGCAGGATTCACTCCTGCAGCTGTGTTCCACTGATAGTAGTGCTACGGAAGAAACATCCTAACGCCACATACTCCTAACATTTATTATTTCCATAAATGTAATATGGGATTTTGCAATCTCGATGGATAGCGAGGTGACTATTGGTTGGTCTCATAAACATTGCAGCCACTTGTGTATTCTAACATATGGCCTCTGTTCATTAGTATTGGAGCATTTACTCGTGGACGAGTTAGGGAGAAAATATGAGAAAAATTGATGATCGAGTTTTTAGACATGGGGCAAGTGAGGAGGTGAGGTTATTATTGCCGTCGTTTCAAGGAGGCATGGATGCTTCAGAATTTGGTAGTGTTGCGGTCAATCCATGGACGGGAAAGAGGATTGGTGAGGAGTGCAGGGGAGAGATTGGATCCAATGACCTAGAGCTTGCACTAGGGTCTTTGTCATCTTCTTCAGAGGAAAGATTTTACTGAGAACCCTTCTTTCCTATTAAATAGTGGCTTGTAATTTAATAGTAGAGATCTGTGAGGACTTATAACACTAGGTAATCGGATTGGTCTTGTGACACATTTATTGTATGATTTGTAGCCTTCTTTGTATGTGACGAGAAAAGGAAGATACTTTCCATATTACTCAGGTGGTCGTCTTTTTAGTCTATTCCTTTGAATAATTTTCATTATTGATAGGCACTTTGGGTCTCATGCCTTGGGATTTGAATGGAAACAAATGGACATATCTTGTCAATTAAACCGTGTTACTGCTTTTGTAACATCCCGAAAATTTAAGAAAATTTAAATGAGCAATAATTATTGAATTTGCTAATGCGGAAAATAAAATAATAGTTAAATCTTTTAACTAAAATAATTAATGATAACGACACATCGAAATTCTTAAAATAATTTACGATGATAGTTGTATTTGCTAATGTAGAATAAAATGGATACTAATCTTTTAACAAAAGACAATTTACGATCATAACACAAAATACATCTTCAGATTTGCTTGTGTTTAATTGTAAACTACATGCTGTACATAGGTTTGTATTATGATTAATTTCTTGGTAAAGAACTGACAGTTTGCTTTTGAATGATGACGAAGGGGTCCTACAAGGTACCCTGAGGTTTACTTAGCTACGTTTAGCTAAAGCATTTGAACATGTTTCACTGTGCAGAAACACAGGTAAGAATAATACGACAATTCAAGTGTTTAAGAGTAAATATGTTTTTCAATTCATTGTCAATGTATTGTGAAAAACTCTAAGTACTTTCTTGCATGAAAGTTATTGAAGGTATGGATTCTTTGTTCTATTTCTCGTTTACGTGCTAGTTTACAAACTCATCAATACTATAGGAATCCTGTTGTCATTTCGCCATTATGCAAGGAGTAGTAGAATCATATACATTATACTTACACTAAGAACTTCTTAATTACGTGTTAGATTATATTGTATAAGTGCCATTATAGTTTCTACCATACTTATTTGTTTAAGAATGTTTCAAATTGTAATTGAATGGAAAATTCATATTAGTTAGAGCAATGTTTGCTATAATGCTTACCATCACCTCGTACTCATGATGAAAATAATGTGCATTTGCCACACTTATAGGATTGAACCTTACTAATTTAATATTTGTGCATTGTAATATAATATGCACTTTGTGAAAAGAGATGGTAATAAAAACAAATATTGCAATGTGCAAGATGATAAATTCTAACTATACATTGAGCATGCGATCTTTGGAATTTTGAGAAAACAATATACAATGTATATAAACCATACATTTGATAATCAATATTTGGAATGAAAATAAACTATACGTTTAAACCCTAAGTTTTGGAGTTGACATATGACATGACAGGGTATTGAATGTAAAGGGTTAACGTGTTGGCAGTCTGTCGAAACCTGGTCATAGCATTAAAGTCACTAGCCTACTGTACTTGGTGGAAAACCTAGTGGATGCCACCGTGGTTTGGATTCACGTGACGGAAGTCACAAATACTACCAATATGTCGAGCTGTGCCTTGTTTTGTACCTTGGACTACTGAGCTGGCGTTATGATGTAAATGATAATCAATAAGGAAATTAATATGGCTGTTTCCCATTTTTCGACGTGCGTGGCTGGCTTCGTATCCATCGTTGATCTCTTATGTTCTTGGATTTGGAGTCTGAAACCCTAGTCCTTTATTATGACTTGCAACGAGTTGGTTCCTCGATCTTCATTTTACATGGTAGTGGCAAGGTAGAGAGGCCGAACGCCTCCTACAATGTAGGGTTTGGAAATTGGTTGTTTGGAGGACTCCTTCCTCGGTTTCGATCCTTGGACCTATAAGGTAGTCTTTAAAAGTTGCAGGTGTTTGTATTTATTGAAGAGCCGAATTACTGTGTATCTTTGAATGGTGTAAGGAATAGAATTTGAACCAGGTTTCGATACTCCTAGCCTACGATAAAGGGGTCGCTAAAATTTATACTCTCTGTATTATAAGGTGGCTCCGTCGTCTGGTTTGTTGGATGTGTCTCTTATTCCAGAGCTATGTCGACGAGGTAATGTTTCAAGCCTTTAAATGTTAATACTGTCTGTTGTTTTGGTAGAGCTCTATAAATCTCGTTTAACCACTTGTGGGTTTTTGTTGCAGGTTTTTACTTCGTTGAAGGTTCACTTCCCTGGAGCTTGGTGGGTGTATGCAACTCTGCCACCTGGTAAGCCTCGGTGGTTCTTAAACCGTCGTAGGTTATCCTAGTTCGGTTGTGGTCAATGCTTGATTTTAGACGAGATTTTTGGTAGTTGTATCCTGGCAAGGTTTCAGGCCAGTGTTTGTATTTTAAGTGTTGAAATCCTCAGCTCGTCTTGAGATTCAGCTATGCCGCGTTTTGCTATATCTCTTATTGTAAAAGCAAACTTGTTGATGATGTATTGAACCTTCGGTTGACTTTTAATGGGAGAATAGTAGTAAGACAAATTCAAAAATAGTTTTTGTGCAATGTATGAGTTTCAATTCGTCAATGTTTGAGTAATTAAAACAGTGTTTTGGTGGAGTCTAGATTTCAGAGTTAATCGTCTTCTGCAAAATAAAAGTCTTGTACTACAATGTTAAGCCTTTTGTTTAAAATGATGATAAGAGGCTGAGTTTGAAAAGATCATGACTTAAAAAGGGTCTCGGCACGATTTCTTGGTTTATAAAAATCCATCTTTGTTGTGCTTGAAAACTATATGTTTAAAAATGGCTATGTGTCAAAGGCTTCTATCTTACTCTTGCAAATAAAACCTTACTTTTTAGGTTTTGATGGTAGATTGTTTTATCTAGTGACTGTACTGTTGTTTTGATAAAGGCCAAAGGCCATAGGTTATCTGTTTTCTTGAAAACGAAACTCTAAGTTTGAAATAAAACAAAAAAAAAGTTTTCTGAGCATTTTCTAAGTTTATAGAGATTGATACTTTGATTTGAAAATACAGTATTGGTTTAGGCCAAGAGCCGAGGGTTACCTTAATTCTCAAACGAGAAACCCTGTAATTTGAAATGTTTATGTTGAAAATGAAATGGTGATAATGCTCAGTTTTGTAAAGAACCTTAACTTGAATGATCATTACGATAGAAGAAAATAGTAATACTATTGTCGGGACTTATTTTGTATAGTTAGCTATCGTAAAGTGATAGTGTAAGAAAATAGTAATATGCTTAGTTTTTGAAATTGATATCACAACTATTTCTAAAAGACTACTTTAGTAAAGAAAAGAAATAGAACATTGTTAAAATATTTGCTATGTCCTCGAAGATAAAGACCTAAGATATTTATTTCGGCAAAGAATGGAACATAACAAGTTAGCCTGAAGATAATGAAAATTCACAGCTGCTTAAAATTCTTGAATATCGCTGAAGGAATGAAATGAACTTATGATACTTTGAAGTGCTAGGATGAAACAATAGTAAAATGCATGAATATTTGAAATGCAGTAATGATTCAGAATGTAAGCCCTAGTTTTGTTTATACAGAAAGGTAATATTTATTTCTGACAGTATGTGAAAGATAACAACATTAATTTGTATTACAGAATAAAACTGATAGGGAAAATTTAAAATATACAACAACATTATTCTATTCATTCATTTGACAATCTATCTATCAAATCTTCTATCTTAAATTTTCCTTCTCTGTACTGGAGTATGATGCAGAAAGTTCGCATGGGGAAAAGTACAAAAAATATTTCTTTATCAATCATCTCATTGCTTAATCATCCTTAAACAAAATCATCTCTAAGTCAAAATTTGAAAACAATTGCTTCTATATGTCATTAACTGTAAATACTAAACCTACAATTTCAAAAAATTATTTAACTGTAAACAATAAGGTAGAACAGTAGAACCTGATTGATTGTAGGAGAAACAAACAACCCAAGGAACCTATTCCACCCAACCTATTCTTGAAGATAGCTAAATTACTTGCCTTAGGACCCCCGATCTTGTTCACTGAACCAGTAGGAAGAAGAATCTGTAGAAGCTTTAGGTCAATCCACTTGCAGCAGCAAAGTAGTTCATCTAGTCATATAGAATTAGCAGTCAAAGAGTCCTACACCAGCACCTCTGGTTCTCTTCTTAGAATATTTCAGCAGACTCATAATGCACTTCCACTTAGCATCCCTATTCGAATCTCTCAATGATCACTTGATACACTTGAGGAATTATTTTTGCAGAAAATAATGTAGAGCTGCTTGCTCAATTTGAATTGCCTTATCTAGGATGCCTAGGCCTTTTAGTGGTTAACCGGGTCATTAATGAGCCATCAGCTCTCTTCCACCCACATGGGGGATAATGCCACAAATTTAGGGGTAGTTGTCCCATAACTAACAGCTAGTGATGGAGTGCAAATGCTGACATCTGTCCCATGCCTTCTAATAGCTTCCATTCCTCCTAGTGGGTCAGTGAACACTCATTTAACGGTTCCCTTGGGTATTTGTCTCCTGTTTTAATTTATTAAATAATAATAATCAGTCATTACAATCATCCTTGACCAAATTTGGTCATAATTACAAAACTTTGTAATTATAATTTAACATAAGGTTTTTTTTTAAATAAAATAAATAGTCTCAAAATTTGTGTAGGTGACATACACCGCCCCTTAAGTCTCAACATCGTCCTCGATGTTGTTTATTCACTCTCTGAGTGTTCCTGAAATAGAGCTGGGTATGCTGCCCGCATACTACTCTCCAACTCCTAGGTTGTCTCTTCTAGGATAAGGTGCTTCCATTGCACCTTTACCTGCCCAATGGTGTGATTCCGGAGTAAATTTTCCCTCCTTTCGAGGATACAGTCCGGTTCCACCTGAAAATTGCCATCTTGTTCCACCTGTACATCATTCCAATTTATAACATGAGTAGCATCATGTACATATTTCTTTAAAATTGAAATATAAAAACATTATGTATTTTTAGATTTGGTGGCAAAGCTATTTGATATGCCACAGGTCCAACCCTTGACAAAATTTTGAAAGGACCACAATACCTGGGTGCCAGCTTGGCACAACTTCCCAATTTTAATGAGCTCTTTTTCGGTCTTACCTTAATGAAAACATGCTCACCAACCTGGAACTCTTTATGTGTCCTTTTTAGATCTGCTTGACTTTTTTGCCTATCTTGGGCAGCTTTAAGATTTATTTGTACCTATTTCACAGTTAATTTTATTTCCTTCAACAATTCAGGTCCTAAAATAAATCTATTAACTGGGTCATTCCAAGAAACTAGTGTATTGCATTTCCTACCATAAAGAATTTCAAAAGAGCTAAGCCTGGCTGATGCATGATAATGGTTGTTATATGCAAATTTTGCTAAATGCAAATAGTCCTCCCACTTACCAGGCTGGTCCTTAACATACATCCTTAGCATGTCTTCCAATATCTGATTCACTCTTTCTGTCTGTCCATCCATTTGTGGATGAAATGCTGTGCTGAAGTTTAAGGTTGTATTCAACCTTTTAAATAAGGATCTCCAGAAGTTTCCAATAAACTTAGAATCACGGTCTGAAACTATCACTTTTGGTATTCCATGCAATCGAAAAATCTGTTTCATGAAAATTTCTACAATATCTGGAGCCTTATGAGTAGTTTTTACTGGTATAAAATGTGTTTCCTTGCTGAGTTTATCCACTACCACCATGATGGAATCATTTTGTTTCTGATTCTTGGATAGTCCGGTAACAAAATCTATGCTTATGATCTCCCATTTCCAACTAGGTATAGGTAATGGCTGTAATAGTCCAGCCGGATGCTGATGTTCAACTTTTACTTTTTGACAGTCAAAGCATTTAGCTATATATTCCACTACTTCATCATTCATCCTGGGCCAATAATACTCTTTCCGTAACATAGTGATGGTTTTCTGATAACCTGGATGACCATCATAATGACTTTTGTGCATCTCATCTAAAATCATAATTTTTATCTTTGGTACATTTGGCACATATAATTTGTTCTTGTACAACAGCAATCCATTTTCTGTTAACTTAAAATCTGCCATAGAATTTTCAGAATTGTTTCCTGCTGTCTTTTCATGTAAATTTCTGTACTCTTCATCCGTTTTAATCCATTCGAAAATCTGATTTTCTAAATCTGTTGTGTATGTATTGATGGCTGAAATAAAATTTAACTTTGCATTATGACTTAAAGCATCAGCAACTTTGTTCTCTTTACCCTTTATATGCTGAATTTCAAAATCATATTCATTTAGAAAGGTTAGCCATCTAGCCTATCTAGCATTCAAATTCGTCTAATCTAGTAAATACTTCAGCCCCATGTTATCTGTCATCAAAGTAAATTTTCTGCCAATAAGATGGTGACGCCACATCTTCAAGGCATGTATTACTGCTAATAATTCTAGATCATAAATAGAGTAATTTTTCTCATGTATTTTCAGCTTTCTAGACTCATATGCAACAACATGTCCCTCTTGTGTTAGCACTCCATCGAGTCCGTCATTACATGCATCAGTGCATACTATAAAATCTTTATTAGGATCTACAATCCTCAGAATAGGTGTTGTAGTTAGTAATTCCTTCAACTTCTTAAAACTGTTTGCACACTTTTTATCCCATACAAACTTCTTCCCCTTCTTCTGTAAGGAGGTTATAGGGTTTGCAATCTTTGAAAAACCTTCTATGAATTTTCTATAATATCCTATAATCCCCATAAATGACCGTACGTCCTTCACATCTTTAGGAACCGACCATTCATTAATGGATTTTATCTTATCGGGATCAACCGAAATTCCTTCCTTAGAGATTATGTGACCTAAATACTGAATCTTATCCTTGTGAAAGTCACACTTACTAAACTTAGCATATAACTGATGATCTCTCATAACTTGTAAAACAATATGTAGATGTTCGCCATGTTCTTCCTTACATCTTCCATGGCTCTGCTGCCACTCCCCCACGCCATCGCCTTCCATCCTCCAGCTCCCGTGTCGTCGTCCCTTGCGCTTGCATCTCTTCCCGCGGTCGTACCTGCGCGCCCGTCCAACCTGCCCCATCCTCCTCCACTGCAATCTTGCCTACTCCACTAAAACCGCACCTCCTCTTCCATAAACAACTCTTCACCACATCCCTCCCTCCTCCTCTAACGCCGTCCTCTTCCCTTCTCCCACGCGCCCATGTTCCAAGCCACACCACCGCTCTCTCCGCCACCCCTGCACTGCACTGCCCTTCCTATCTTCCACTTCGTTGATACACACGGCTCCCTCCCTTCTGTTGTTCAATGCTCCACACAACTCCCTCCATTCCGTTGGGTAACATGTCATCACGCCACCACTCTCAACCACCTCCGTTGATCCTCCTCTTCCAGCAACCATCTTTCATCCTTCTCCACGTAAACCCTACCATAAATAAACAAAAAGAATTGTAATATAATAATAAAATATTATTATTATTAATAATAAGTTTTATTATTATTGTTTAACAAAAAAATCATAGTAAAAATAAGAATATAATATAATAATATTATTGTTTTAAATAATAATAATAATTATATTTCTTTTCAAATTTTAACATTAACCATGAAGTCATTTAAAGAAGAATTGGATGAGATTTTCAATCGATTTTTAAGGACAATGGAAGAAGTACTTGACGGTAAAGAACAATAAAATGAAAAATCTCTTGACAAGACCATCGATGTAATAAGTCAACAAAGCAAATTAGAGGCCTCCCAAAATGAAGACTTGGAAATTAAATACAAATCCAATTTTCAAAGCTTGCAAGAAAAACCTAATAAATCTATTGATCTGATTTATGGAGTTGAAAACCATGGAAGTATTCAATATCCTCTTAAACCGGTTGGAAGGACTGATGATGGTTCTACAATCACAAGTGTAGATAATTATGCCGAAGTTGTGTCCTTACCAACGATTGCTTACACTCCAAATGGTGATGAGTATGATAGTGGGCCTATTGTTGCAAAACCAAATGACATAGTAGTTATTATGTCCACATGTTCAAAAAGTCCTATTAAACAAGTTACTATAGATGGAAAAATTTTATGTTGCTCTAAGGCTGAAGGTTTGGACACAGTAATGAAGAAATCAAGGACACTACGATTCAATGAAGAAGCCACGGACGCTACAATTCAAAGCAAACTAGTAAAAGACATAAGACTTTCAATCAAGTTGACGTTGGGTTAAATGTATTTCAGTCCTATAACAACTACCAAACAACTTTGGAATGGTTAAAATTAAAGTGTGCACTCCTTAAGTTGTAAGATGGAATCCATCTACAATAATATGGCTTAAGGAAACTAAGAAGGCTCACAATGATGTCTTCAAACTCCAAGCACTTCGATTTCCAAGGTCAAAGAGCATATCTTAAAAATACCTCCATCATTATGACATTCAATGTTGGAACCACAACCAATGCAAAAAGTGGAAGTAATGAAGGTCCACAATTGTTCATACATGGAATCCAAAAGACAATATGGAGGACACATAATTACAAATTGTATTGTTTCAAAAACTCACAACTCAAGTAGAAAGGATTACAACACAAAGGTACATGATCACATCCAGAGAAAGGAACAAATCCAGAACACACATCTCAAGTTAGTGCTTCAACGCAAATCCAAGATAAAGTTGATACTAGTAAAATCAACTTTGAGGACAAAGATTCCCTTAAAGGGGGTGGCAATGTTACAAACACAACTAATAAATAATACAATTAAATAATCATTATATATAATAATTAACTTAAGAGGACACGACTCCTTGAATAAGTACCCCTAATCATATAAATAAGGGACCACAAATGTAATATCTATCATCTAATCATTCACAATTATTCAATATATATTCTACTGAATGATGGATTCTTTTCTTTAATATCTAGATACAGATTCTCACATAACATTTGGATTCGGATTGTTAAATTCAAACAATAAGGTCTTCATCAGATTTCATCAGACATTCAAACAACAAGGTCTTCAGTGTTAATTAAATAGCTGAGCTTATGGGAATATTACGAAGGTATTCAAATGAAAGTTTTAAAACCCAAAATCCATAACAACAACTTAGCCTACAAACATAGTGAAGAATCTTACCTCAATTAGCTTGAAATCTTTGCTTCTGGTCAAACCTAGTCGCACAACCTCCTCCTCTTAATCACAATATTGATATTACAATGGTTAGGGTATCTAATTTTCAGATGGAAAACATTATAGGAGCATATCCATAAACCTTGATGGCTTCATTGTCGAACACTTAACATTCAATGCTGAGTATTAAGTTCTGCACTGCTACACTTGGTTAGTCTCGAAATAGATGCGAAGTTTCATATTTATCAAATGTAACATTTTAGTTTCATCAATTTGACCATAATAACTACAATTTAATGATGATAATGATGATGATGATGATGATGATGATTAACGTCCACTGAGACCAACTTTGGTCTATTGGACCTTAAGAAGGTTATTACTTGGTTTGCTTTAAAATTCTGTTCCTATGCTCAAAAAGCTTGGTAAGAAACTTTCCAAGCTCACTATAGTTTTGGCAAGTTAAGAGGTTAGCAAGGTTTGTATTGTAGCAAATACTGTGAATCTCATATCTATTGTGGGTGTAAGTAGGGCACTCTAAAAGAAAGTGATTTTCATCCTCAATGCTTATAGACTCACAAAGATGGAAAATGTTACAAACACAAATAATAAATAATACAATTAAATAATCATTATCTATAATAATTAAAAAATTAAATTAAGAGAAAACCACTCCTCGAATAGGTACCCCCAATCATATAAATAAGGGACCACAAATGTAATATCTATCATATATTCATTCACAATTATTCAATATATATTCTAGTGAAGATGGATTCTCTTCTTTAACATACGGATACAAATTCTCACATAACATACGGATTTAGATTGTAACATTGGTATCAGAGCATGGTTTCGGCTCTTATCGGCTTAAGCATTCTCCATGCTGCATACACTCCTCCATTTAGCTCCTTTACACTTCCCTCCATTCCACGCACCTTCATTTCTCATCTACCATTCCCATTCCCATTCCCCTCGTGCGTTGACCATTACACATCTCCATCCACAAACCCATGCACCCTTATCTTTGCACGCTCCTCACAAACCCGCCCCTTATCACTCTACAGCCACATCCTCCAACTCCCCTACGCGCCTCCCCAACCATCCCTCCGCCCATCCTCTCTGGCCGCTCCCTTCCCCCGCCTTTTCCCTCGCTTCTCTTCTCGTAGCCCTCTCACCCCTCCTCACAGTCATCACACTCCACCTCGCGCGTGCCCTTACCCCGTGCTCCCACTGGACCCCTCTACACCTACGCAGCTCCACTCCGTGCTACTCCACCCCATGCAGATCCCCGCCACTGCTACGTCCTCCCTTCCAAGCTATCGCCTACATCCGTAATTGCTTCGATCCCACTCCCCGACGCCATCTCCTTCCATCCTCCATCTCCCACGCCGTCATCCCTTGAGCTTATGTCTCCTCCTGCGGCTGTACCTGCGTGCCCGTCTAACCTGCCCCATACTCCTCCACCATAAGCGTGCCTCCTCCACTAAAACAACACCTCCTCTTCCATTGACAACTCTTCACCACGTCCCTCACTCCTGCTCTAACTTCATCCTCTTCCCTTCTCCCACGCGCCCATGCACCATGCCACACCACCTCTCTCCCTGCCACACCCATGCTTCACTGCCCCTCCTATCTCCCACTTTGCTACTCCACACGGATCCCTCCCTTCCATTGCTCAATGATCCACACAGATCCCTCTCTTCCATCGGGTAACATGTCATTACGCCACCTCTCTCGACCACTTCCGTTGCTCCTCCTCTTCCAGCCGCCAGCTCCAATCCCTCTCAATGTAAACCCTACCATAACAAAAAAAAAAAAAATTAATATAAGGGTGTGTGCAAGAAGATGAGGGTCACTTTAGATGCAATGCTACTTTTTTTAAATCTCGTTCCTGATACCTAAAACATAACGCGTTTCTGATATTTACCACCTGCCATGGTAAGACCCGAGCCTAACATGTCATTGGACATTAAGGCTAGGTAACAATAACGCGTACGCGTTATGTAGTTAAAAAACGCGTACGCGTTATGTATTTACAAATCGCGTACGCGATATGTAAAACTAAAAATCAATTTAAAAACACAGTCGGCCGATTGCCGACCACCCGCGACACTCACGCATCAGAAACGCGAATAGAGGCGAAATTGACCCTGGACGAGGACGCTTTGTGGCCCACTCAACTATCCGTGTTGCTCGATTTCGCTGGAGGGGAGACAAATTCACCGGTGCATTCTCATCTAGTCAGGTAATTTATTCACCCAAATCATTTTTTTGTGATTTTTTAATCCAAATTACAATTTTTTTATTGTTTAACCTAGTTTTGTAATATTGATCAAATTGGGAATAACCCAATTTGTAATTAAATTCACACCTCAAAATGAAACCCTTTTCAAAAAACTCAAAACTTCATAATCAAACCAAAAATTGAAAAAATTAAAACTCCCCCCTTTCTACAATGTATTCATCTAAGTCACCCGACACGAGGACACGGGACACGAGTGTCCCCACCAGGCTTCAAATTTGAAGCCTTCAGGCCACTTCAAATTTTACCCACACGTCATAGAAGGCCACTTCAAATTTTACATGCAAAAAAAATTTAATTTCATGGTAAGCCCTTCAATAATTAAATTAACCACTACTGTTTAAAATTGCAACAGAAGGGTAGCTTCAAATTTCACCCATCAACAATTTTTAGTGGGAAATTGGGAATGCGGCTACTAGCTAGGTGACTTGGGAGTGGGACTCGCTTACTCTCCAATATCCACGTGTTCGATCATCCATGGATCATGGACCATTGGGCCTCTAATAATATCATTGAGCAACTTACGTGGACGGGCTTACACTGAGTAGCCCATGGCTTGAACGCTTTGAAGTTCTCGTGTTTGTAGCGAGCGCTTACGTGTTTAACACATTTAATGGCATCAACAAAATTATTAAACCTGGAAGGTGGCTCATACGTGTTGTTGCTAGCGGGCTTACCAAGTTACAAGTTATCACATACCAATTCGTGAATGCTGACTCCGTGAGTTAATTGAGTATTCAATGTATAATATATTATGTTAATATGCCCCCGCGAATTTGGCATTTCAGACAAAATCCACAATCCATAAACTTCTTGTAATGTTGCAGGTTGTTGCTCCTGCCCGTGGCCCCTACCTATAGACCTGTGTTTTCTTTGTTGTATCAAGTTAATCCTACCATCTACGGCTCCCAGCCTCACACCCTGTGTTTTCTTTGTTGTATCAAGTCAATCCTGCAGCTCCCAAGTTCCACCTTTTGTTTTCTTTGTTGTATCAAGTCAATGCTGGAATTCCATGCTTCCATGGCTCCGACCATATTGCATGAATAGAAACAAGCTTTTTCTTATACCCCTATTCCACTGTGGATGAGCTACTTCCAAGTTCCACCTACCCTATCTCCTCCAGTCCTCCAGGATAGTTTGCGGAGCGAAGCTGGCAATGCCAGCCTGCCATAAACATATTTAAAGAAATTCGTTTTCTTTGAGGAGCTCAACTTCAAGGCTGACTAGATTTTTGACATCCTATGAATTTACAGGTCTGCTATATCCACTGAAAAATAAAGCCTCTCAACTTTACTACGTTAGTAAACATTGAAATTTTGATGTACTATTACATTTTCAAATGAAAAGAATAACTTATTATTAATAAAAAAATCAAATCATATTAATATATTAATGAATTTGAATTTAGCTTCCCAATTATATTAAAAAAAATTATACATTTTAAATGATCCACAACCAAATATTATACTGAGAAGGAAATGGAAAAAAAGGAATTTCCTCAACACAACATGCTATTTCCTTATGATGATGCTTTTACGTTTATGATTACCAAGCTTGGAATCAGGTTTGGTTATCCGAAGGTGTAATATCTTCTAAGCTAAGTCAATAGGTAGGAATGTTGGTATTGATATAATTATGACAAAGTTTTATAAAGGATTAGGAACAATTCCGTTGGCTTGTAGATGACATATTTATGGATAAAAAGCTTGTTGTTATGAGATAATGACATCATGCCTCAAAAACATGTCCCATACAATCTAATGTTAATGGGCGCTCTACATAGAAATTGGAATGTCAACATTTGTGAGTACAATAAATATGTGGATGATTTTGGCCTACTACAACTTTAATATATTGAGTGGATTGATAACCTTCACAATTATATAAGAGATTGTAGCTATGACTAGGAGGAGAGTTAACAATGCAACAAAATCAAGTAATCGAATTTTGTGCATAAAATGAACATAAGACTCCCACCAAATTTCACTGAATCTACGTCTTAACAAAAGAATTCATCGTTTCACGGGATTCCACCCCATCAATCCTTTTAACAGTAATGGCCATAACAGTTGCTACAACCCTAGCGCGAGAAAAATCAATCGAGCTACGCATGACAATACTTGAAACCAGACTTTTTGAACTCCCTATTACGTCATAGGAATCAATACTACTTTCTCCACAACATGTGGCACCCTCAATATCTTCCATCACCGCAATTTACATTTGATAAAAAACTTGTTCCCAAATAGTAATTACCCCATTCTTTGCTCTAAAAAGGCCTCGGTTAACCTAGAATCCAATCCATACAACATGAACACATCCATATATACACATAGAATAAATATTAATAAATTTCTCATAGCCCTTCAATAGTGTTCAATATCTCATAGCCCTTCATAGTGAAATGGGACCCCACCCTTCAAATTTGATCCCTGGTCCCCACTAGACACGGTGACCCCCGGAATTATGACACGTAGGACACGGTGACCCCCGGAATTAATATATTTTTAAAATATATTAAAATTTAAAAATATAGACATATAGATCATCCAATAAAATTTAACATTTACAATTACAAATATTCAATAGAAATTACATTTACAATTACAAATATGAAATATTCAATAGAAATTAGATCATTCACAAATCACAACACATTTGTCATTCACAATCACAAAACACAATGAGACATTGAGACACATAGATGCAAACTCATCACTGCCTTGATCCTCCTCCTCCATGCCTGAATCAACAAACTCATCACTGCCTTGATCCTCCTCCTCCTCCTCTCTACCAATCTGACTAACTTACTTTTTAATTGTCAAATGTTTAATTTTAAGTTTTAAATGTATGTAAGTAAATGCCATTAAATTGCTTATGTGAGTTTGATTTAATACATGTTCAATTTTGAAGAGACGTCATTATATACCATGTATATGTTTCTAATGATTTTCATATTAATGTCTTTATTGCAGTTGCGGCTATGGATGCCAATGCCGAAATATTGATTGAGCTTGCCCAATTGAGGGGCATAAGTGAAGCTTTTAGTGGTGGCGACAGGATTCGCCGTTCACTTGCATCAACCTTGGATGCAATTGTGGACACAATTTCACAATCTACGAATGTCCTGTATGATATTGCATCTTACAGAGAAAGAAAAAGACAACAATATGCTGATGGACTAGATTACAATGCAGTAAAAAAGCTAAAAATATCCAAAGAGGTTATATTTGCATTGTTTAGGGACCCTCGGACGGGGGAAATCCCTAATGCAAGCAAGCCGCATATCTCCATTGAGTGGTGCACGTTTCAACCATTTGTTGATAACTGGATGGACAGATGGTACATGGTTTTTGATATGCCACCACACAACAACAGGGAAATTCCCTTATATTTCCTTCGAAAGATGTATGCAGAGTTCGTGTTGCATAAACACGTTAACTATTTTGACATCTTACAGTTCCAGGGGATCGGTGGGGGGATGCCCCAAAACCGACCCAATGCCAGGCTTCGAGACCAGGATCGCCCTATCCCTGCACCTCGCAGGCAGTTGCCTGGGCCAGATGTCCCACCAGCACATCGCATTATTCCGCAGACACGGGATGCATTTTTGAGTTTGGCACTGACGGTTGTTCGCCATGGCAGGATGGTTCAACATATGGGTGAGGAAGGGACATCTGTCCCTGGTGTGGTACATACACCAGCTCGTCACCATGCAGGACCATCAGCTAGTGCAGGACCATCAGGACCATCCACTACTGCAGGACCATCAGGACCATCCACTAGTGGAGGACCATCAGCTATTCCCCATCCTAGTACTGATCCTCACGAGTGCACGTCATGTGGTCGTCCCTGCTATGGTATTGCATCAGATGTTGCCTTCAGTGGCTTTTTGAGAGAGGTATCTTGATGGTTAATTGTAATAAATTCTTCATTTATTTTCGTCTTTGTACACATATATATAGTTTGAGCTAATATATTAATTTTGTGAACTTGCAGTTGATGATGATTACCAGCAGTGACGCCCCAGAGCCGGATGTTCCAGACTCGGCAGGCCCATCTTATATACCACCTATTGCCGTATCTCACACCGAGGTAAACATTTTAAAATTTCAGTTTTTTAATACTTGTTAATTTGTTAATTTCCACATACTTTACATTTTAGTTCATTAATGCTATATACGGTCTAATATTTACAATTATTAAACTTGCAGATGGCAGATCCTTCACAGGGGCAAGGTAATGTGGAGGTAGTGCCCATGGTCATACCGTCCCCTGAAACGTCTGGGCTCCAGGTAAACAATTAAAAATGACATTTTTTAAATACATGTTTGTTTGTTGAATCATGCATGTCTAACTACATGAACACTTGCTGACTGTAGGCACCATCCGACACATCTGGCCCATTGCCTGGATTTGCATCTCCCTCCAGGCCATTCGTGAACAAGGGTCGTGTGTATGTGAGACGTTCTACTCCGAGAAAGACTCCAGCTGCCCACGACCATGGGCTTACTCACACCACGGTAATGTATATCCTTCGATGATATTTGTTGTTTAACTTGAAATCCAGTGCATAAATCGTTTTTGTTAATGTTTGAATTGCATGTTTACTGCAACAGGAACCCGAGTTGTCTGCTGAGAACCTTGCATCGATGGTTGATGCAGCAGTTAGTGCCGCATCTGCAGTGGCGACTGATCACACACAGGTATGTAACTATTTCAACATTATCTTTACATAGTTTATTATTGTTGGACCTATTGTTTATTCATGCATTTCTAACTATTTCAACATTTTTTCATTGTAGCCACCACCAGCAGGAGCAGTGCCTGGCCCCCCTGGTTCAACCATCCTAGATGTTCAACCGACGGCTCCATCTGCTACACAAGCAACACAATCTCCTTTGTCAGTTGAGGTGAGATGTCCTTCAGTGACCAAGTGTTTCATGCACTTTCCATGCACCAGTTGATAATTGTTGAGATAATGTATTAGTGTACATAGTTAGTTGAATTTAACAATTGATATTTAATTTGCAGGATCCAGGGATGCACATTGATCCTAGGGATGTGCCTAGAGGATCAACGTCGGGAAAGAACAAGAGAAAGCTTGAGTTTTGATAGTTTTGGATAGTTTTGGACACATGTGCTTTTGGATACTTTTGTATATATATGTACTTTTCGATACATTCAGTTTTGGAGACATGTACATTGACTTTATTGTGCATGTACTTTTGGAGACATGTACATTGACTTCATTGGATACATGTACTTTTCGATACTTTTGGATATACATGTACTTTTGGAGACATGCACTTTTGGAGACTTTTGGATATACATGTACTTTTGGAGACATGCACTTTTGGATATATATGTACTTTTGGATACATGTACTTGTGTCATTCTAATGTGTTGATTTGTGTGGATTATCTATTACTCATGAATGCACTATGTCAAAAGAACAAACTATTATATTCAAAGGTTTCAACGAATTCACTACATGCATGCACTAATTGGTATCTAATTAAAATTTGTGATTTTGGATGATCATTACAAGTTATGTCAAAGTTCTTGCTCGTGTAATTTAATCAAACTAAATGCAATACAATGTTTTCAAGGTTTCAACGAACTCACTCATGCACACCCATTGCCATCAACTACCAATGAAAGTCTAACATTATGAGGTTCTTCTTAAAAAATGGGTAATATTTCCTTGATGATCGTAAATTGAGAACCATTTGTAGCCACTCATATAATACCATCTTCACTTATCTTTGTACATGATAATCCATATAATGTGCTATGTTTTTTAACCTAAACAATCATCAAAAACCTAGAATTATAGGGATATGACAAAGAACCTTATGGGGCACCTTATATATTAACCTTGTGTATACATTAGGATCTTTGTCATACCATTGTTTGAAATGTCATTCAATACCTTCAATTTTATCAACATCAAATTAGTAGACAAAGTGACCCATCTTTGATCTCTTGTATAGGCCTTTGTGTGCCTTATCAATAAGATGTACATCATGAATATTATCATAGGTCTCATACATAGGTGCATCCTCATCCATGCAAACAAAGGTGTCATGGATCAACCTATTATCCCTTTATTGTCAATAATATTAGTATCATTATCTTCCATAGGATCAAATTCAACTCCATCACCCCCATTATTACTACTCTAAATTACAGCCTTAGGAGTTTTGATCATGTGTTTTTGTCTCTTTAGGAGTTTTGAAATATTATACTCTTTCAAAAATAATATGGAAGTTCAAATATTTAAAAGTGGCTTAAATTATAAAATGGGCGGAAATTCACCAAGTGTCCCTGAACGGCATTTTCATGCGACTTGCAACTCGACATAACTCGGAAACTGGACGTCGGACCGACGAACCGTCGACTCCGTTGGTCTCCTGGCGTGCGATTACCTCTAGGGGGCCCTCTCCCTCGTCTCCCCATGGCCCAGTGGCTTCATTGTGCATTCATTTCGTAAACTAGGGTTTTGCTCAGTGTAATTGCATGCAATCTCGCATTGGTAGGTCAACTCTGCAAAAACCTCCCCCGAGCCAGTGTTGGCAGTGTTCCCACGTCGGCATTGCCCACACACACTTGCGGGAGCCAACGGCACGCAATCTTCTTGCTCCGTTTGCTTTTTGGCTCCCGGACGGAAATTCACCAAGTGTCCCTGAATGGCATTTTCATGCGACTTGCAACTCGACATAACTCGGAAACCGGACGTCAGACCGACGAACCGTCGACTCCATTGGTCTCCTGGCGTGCGATTACCTCTAGGGGGCCCTCTCCCTCGTCTCCCCATGGCCCAGTGGCTTCATTGTGCATTCATTTCGTAAACTAGGGTTTTGCTCAGTTTAATTGCATGCAATCTCGCATTGGTGGGTCAACTCTGCAAAAACCTCCCCCGAGCCAGTGTTGGCAGTGTTCCCACGTCGGCATTGCCCACACACACTTGCGGGAGCCAACGGCACGTAATCTTCTTGCTCCGTTTGCTTTTTGGCTCCCGGACGGAAATTCACCAAGTGTCCCTGAACGGCATTTTCATGCGACTTGCAACTCGACATAACTCGGAAACCGGACGTCGGACCTACGAACCGTCGACTCCGTTGGTCTCCTGGCGTGCGATTACCTCTAGGGGGCCCTCTCCCTCGTCTCCCCATGGCCCAGTGGCTTCATTGTGCATTCATTTCGTAAACTAGGGTTTTGCTCAGTGTAATTGCATGCAATCTCGCATTGGTAGGTCAACTCTGCAAAAACCTCCCCCGAGCCAGTGTTGGCAGTGTTCCCACGTCGGCATTGCCCACACACACTTGCGGGAGCCAACGGCACGCAATCTTCCTGCTCCGTTTGCTTTTTGGCTCCCGGACGGAAATTCACCAAGTGTCCCTGAACGGCATTTTCATGCGACTTGCAACTCGACATAACTCGGAAACCGGACGTCGGACCGACGAACCGTCGACTCCGTTGGTCTCCTGGCATGCGATTACCTCTAGGGGGCCCTCTCCCTCGTCTCCCCATGGCCCAGTGGCTTCATTGTGCATTCATTTCGTAAACTAGGGTTTTGCTCAGTGTAATTGCATGCAATCTCGCATTGGTAGGTCAACTCTGCAAAAACCTCCCCCGAGCCAGTGTTGGCAGTGTTCCCACGTCGGCATTGCCCACACACACTTGCGGGAGCCAACGGCACGCAATCTTCCTGCTCCGTTTGCTTTTTGGCTCCCGGACGGAAATTCACCAAGTGTCCCTGAACGGCATTTTCATGCGACTTGCAACTTGACATAACTCGGAAACCGGACGTCGGACCGACGAACCGTCGACTCCGTTGGTCTCCTGGCATGCGATTACCTCTAGGGGGCCCTCTCCCTCGTCTCCCCATGGCCCAGTGGCTTCATTGTGCATTCATTTCGTAAACTAGGGTTTTGCTCAGTGTAATTGCATGCAATCTCGCATTGGTGGGTTAAACTTGCTCACCTTGCAAACATCATCCATCAAACAGAAATTTGATGGAGTTGAAATCAATGGATTGCTTGTCACAATAGGCATTCATAAGTTTGCGTAATTGAATACTCCTCTTAATCCCTAAAAAATACTTCATTCCCATCCTGCAGATCCCAAACAATGTCAAAGGTAAGAAGGATTTCCATATAATCCAAATATATGTTTTTTTTCAAATATATTTTACATGGAAACATAGCAAAATGGAATCTAATATTTCGTTTGCACACGGAAGAAAAGATTGGCAAGGCCAACATTGGCTTCCTTTTGGATTAATATCTCCATTTATAATTCCATAGATTTATACAGTTGTCTTAATCCTAACTGTATACATTGCATGAGAATAAACACCATCAATCTCATTTTTGAGACTTGGTTGTCATGTTAATGCAAATGTAAATGTAAAGGTTGCCTTTACAGGACTTTTGAAACTGAGTGTGGGAAAGGGGATCATGATCGAGATGTTGTGTAGGTAAACATTATATTCTGCAGGTAAAAATGGAAGTTTACGAGAAATTCTCTCATTAGTTACACAAAATCTATTGTTGAATGGTGTTCTTCAATAATTGTAGATGGAACAAGAAGACGAGA
Source organism: Larix kaempferi (assembly GCA_027924585.1). Lineage (NCBI taxonomy): Eukaryota > Viridiplantae > Streptophyta > Pinopsida > Pinales > Pinaceae > Larix > Larix kaempferi. Next base: position 34,225,071 of record BSBM01000017.1, read on the forward strand.
TATTTTTGGGAGGTGGTTGATGTAGATCAATCACATAGAATAATGCATGGAATTTGTGGATTTCATTTAGTTTGAAACTCAAACAATGTTATAGTAGAAATATGAACAAGAAAATTCTATCACTCGCCATTATTCTAGGTATAAATATTGAATTATCCTAGTTGGATGAGGACTAATCAACCATTTCACCACATTATGATCATGTCTCAAATCTTGTACAACCAAGTTTTGTGAATATGAGATTAAATCTTATCAACTAGCATGAATACATTACATTTTGTCTATTTAGTGGACTCACACGTTGGAACTGATGTTTTTTAAAATGAACATATATGCAATGGTTTCCCTGAAAGATAATTAATGGGGCCAAGGTATGATACTTCAAGCCTCATTGTGAACATGAAAAGTTAATGGAGATCATTAGTAATAGACATGATCCAAATGGTCTACTTAGATGACCATAGGTAAGTAGATAAGTAAGATTGCCTAACATGGTCACTCTTGTGTTATATTCCAAGGTATATGGGTTGTTTGTTAATTTTGTTAATTTTTCAATTCATTTATCCAAAGAATCATAAGCACATGAAATCCCATCAATAAGAACAATGGTCTTTTTCAACACCACCAAAGAAAAAATCAGAAAAATAAAATGACCTACTTCAAAAATTATTTTATGGCTTATTGTGCATGGTCCATCAAACAAAAGGTAAACAAACACAATTATATGGCCTACAATGTAGGTCTTTTGATTCTCTATTTCACAAGGTTTTAACAAACACACTTGTTGTGATCATCATTAAAGTCTACAATTTCTTTCAATGAATGTGCCAAATTGACCTAACAACATAGGAAATTGAAAACCACATCCATTGAAAGGAATAATTCAGTTTTTTTTGTCATGAATTAATTTACTATCATGGATTTATGGCTCCCGGCAGTGTTCCCACGTCGGCATTTCCCACACACACTTGCGGGAGCCAACGGCACGCAATTTTCCTGCTCCGTTTGCTTTTTGGCTCCCGGACGGAAATTCACCAAGTGTCCCTGAACGGCATTTTCATGCGACTTGCAACTCGACATAACTCGGAAACCGGACGTCGGACCGACGAACCGTCGACTCCATTGGTCTCCTGGCGTGCGATTACCTCTAGGGGGCCCTCTCCCTCGTCTCCCCATGGCCCAGTGGCTTCATTGTGCATTCATTTCGTAAACTAGGGTTTTGCTCAGTGTGGGAGTGTGCAATTTTTGCACACAGGGGTCAACTTTGGAAAATCATCCACCGGGCAAGTATGGTTAGTGTTCCTAGCCCGAACCTATCTAGACACACCTGCAGGACTCCCCGAAACCCGGTTTTGTTGCATGGTTGGAGTTCTATGCCCCCGGTAGGTATCCAGCAGGTGTCCCTGAAGGCCTTCTGGTAGTGAGACGGGACGAGCCATAGAATGAAGACCGTGGCTCGGATCGACGAACCGTCGACTCCGTTGGATTCAGCACACCGGGATAGTGCCAGGGGTGCCCCTCCCCTCCTACCCGGTGGCCCATGTGTCACCTTGCAGGTCCATCTTTGAAACTAGGGTTTTGCTCAGTGTGGGAGTGTGCAATTTTTGCACACGGGGGTCAACTTTGGAAAATCATCCACCGGGCAAGTATGGCTAGTGTTCCTAGCCCGAACCTGTCTAGACACACCTGCAGGTCTCCCCGGAACCCGGTTTTGTTGCATGGTTGGAGTTCTATGCCCCCGGTAGGTATCCAGCAGGTGTCCCTGAAGGCCTTCTGGTAGTGAGACGGGACGAGCCATAGAATGAAGACCGTGGCTCGGATCGACGAACCGTCGACTCCGTTGGATTCAGCACACCGGGATAGTGCCAGGGGTGCCCCTCCCCTCCTACCCGGTGGCCCATGTGTCACCTTGCAGGTCCATCTTTGAAACTAGGGTTTTGCTCAGTGTGGGAGTGTGCAATTTTTGCACACGGGGGTCAACTTTGGAAAATCATCCACCGGGCGGGTATGGCTAGTGTTCCTAGCCCGAACCTGCCTAGACACTTTGGAAACTAGGGTTTTGCAGGTCCATGATGATGATGAAGATGTTGATGATGATGGCTTGGTCTAAGGTGGTGCTCTCAACTAGCTAATTCATTATGAAATATTTAACAAGACATGAATTAAATTTAATATAAGTGTATTGTTTAATATAGTGAGCATGAATTGAATTAATTTTGTTGGGTGAAGCCAATAACCAACATGATGAACATAATATAATTTTAGGGTTTACTGATCATATGTAAAAAATGGATTAAAAAACACAATTATTATAATTTTAGTTTAATGTTTATCCACTTTAATCCATATATTTTTTAGTTTTGACTATGAATACACAATAATTATTATATATATATGTGTGTGTTTTTGTGTGGATAACTTAGAGATGTATAATAAAAATGGGTAAAAGGTGGTTGTCACTAGAGACTTTCATAGTTGTATAGTGAAAATGTAATAGCTATTAAAATTTGGATTAGAAAATTATTAAAGAAAATAAATTCTATAGAAATGGGTAAAAGGTGGTTGTCGCTAGATTAAGAGAGACTTTCATAGTTGTATAGTGTACAATTGTCTAGTGGTTATGGCAGTGATGTGTAAAATCTTATGATCACATGAAAGAGATCACAAATAGGTTCATAAAACTAAGAACAACAATACTTTGAGCAATTTTTCAAAGGAAACTAGAATAGAGCCAGTAAAGAGAAAAAAATACTAAAAACTTGATTTCATACTAAAATGAATGAAAAATGGTTTTACATAAAGAAATTTGAATTACTCAAGGAACCAATTCGATTGTCTAGTGATTCATAAGGATTTAGTTGGGCTTAACATAGAGCTTAAATGCCCCTAAAGTTAGCTAAGCAACCTCTCAAACATGATTAATATATGGTTTACTGATCATATGAACATAATATAATTTTAATCCATCTCTTGTAAATTTGGCATATCAAGAACGCAAAATTGACATATTCATATGAAACATACATGTGAAAATTGAGCATATATCAATATTCAATTACAAATAGTGAAAATAGTATAGTATTAAAAGTATGTAACGTACCTCATCATGCTAGATCCCACCTATTATCATACAACCAAGCCCTCCGGATCATCTCTTATACTGATGGTCTCCATTAGTCTCTCGTGCTCTGTATCCGGTAAGAAGTAGCGTACCTTCGATGTATTTCGACTAGGCATTGTTCGTACCTGAAGGTTTGTGCCAATGATTAAGTTGGTAAAGTGATATACACTTGCACCTGGTTTGTAATCCCTGTAAACATATCCACCCTTCTTTCTTCCATTGCTGTCCCGTGTCAAGTATTCACCTTTAACAACCATAGACCCAGTTGGAAAGTGGTTGTTTTCATCGTCAGTCATGGACACAATGAGGGTTTGCTTTCCATCTATACAGCGTGCCAACCAGTATTCATCACCCCATTCAGTATCTTTTGAGGCAACCACTGCGTATATGTGCCCTGCATTATATGATTGTAGGTATATGATCAAAATATTTTTCGTGCGATACAAGGCCATTAATGTGCATTTGAAGACTACGTAAACAAACAAAAAATGTTAAGGAAATGCATCATACCGGGTTGTACAAGGTCTGAGACATGATCAAAATCTGCAGAAATAGATGATTGGTCTTCTTCCAACGGAGTTAACTCAACAATTGCACGCTGATCAAGTGGAAGTGATATGCGATCCCATCCATCAACCCAATCCAATGATTCACACCCATCCCAGTCACCATCACAACAAGGCGGGCAAAAACAAGCAAGTTTTCTGGTCCAAATTTCAAATACTGGGTTATCAGAGCTTCGAACCGAATGAAAGCCACGAGTCCCAGGCACAGTCTTGCATTCCCATGCATGTGAACGATCTATGTCTACCACCTCCCAAAAAAATCTCTCCACATGTCTCTTTCTTGTGGATTCTACTCGCATAGTTGATTCCTCTCCCATTACTGACGTGCACCACCTGACTATAGATTGAGCATTTAGAATAGTAGATTCTGTAGATACTTTCAATTCCTCTCTTCGTAGGGCTGTTTTGACACATGCTCCGGCTCCATCATGCTCTCCTTTACCATGCCCAGTCTCAAAATAGTTCCACATATGTGGCACTTTGTAGTTTTTATGCAATGAACACAACCACTGAAATATGCGTGCATTTTTGAACTGACCAGCACACCCATCAGACCAAATCCAGTGTCGGTCCATCTGTATGTTCCTTCCCTTCAAGTGATCATAGAACATGATGAAGCAATGACGTACATAGTGGAAGTCGTGGCACCTATCATCACTTATGTAGAAGTGATATTCCTTCAGAATTTCTCTTTGCTCTTCAGTGCTATTTGGGCCATGCCTGTATGTGATATGGACCATCAAGGAAACCTGCTCAGAGTGATAATACTGACTTTGGATCTCATTTTGAGGTTGCAGAGTGTAGTTCTCGGCAAAATCAACAACTGAAAGTATAGTACCAAGGGGAAATGTATCTCTGCATATTCTAAACTTCTCATCCTGCCATCGTGCCACGTGGACATGCTGAACATATTGATGTGTCTTTTCAATAAATTCCTTGATGAAGTCACTAACTTGTACCTGGTGACACAAAATGATCTCAATGTCAGTTTTTTGTTGTAAGTAAGGATTGAAATGTAACCGTTACAACATAATTTTATAGATATAAATGCATACCTGAGATGTCACCAATTGTATTTTTTTGCTTTCTTTCCCTGGGACTATTTCATAGTTGATATATTTGAAACTTTTCATGTCTGTAACCATTTTCCCAAATTCACTGTCTCCATTCTCGTGCATACATTGGCTCAATAATGCCATTCCAGCACAGTTGGAGCATGTTCCATCCAAACAAGATTTTGCATAGTATGTTTGCCCCTCGGGCCTATTGCACATGATGCTATGAATGAATTCTCTTGATGAAGTCGGTGGTATTGTCATGGAGCAATCCTGCACAATGTTAGTATGCAACACACGACGAATGTACAAAAATGTTTCATAGTAATATTCATATTCTACATGGTATCTACAACAACAAGTGTTACGAAGAGTATTTATTCTAACATACCATGGCTTACATTTCTCAAAAGATCTTTGCCCCAAGTTCAATTGTCTATGCTCAATCTTAAATTTTTCGTAAAGCTCTGTCTGTGTTATATCAAGAAAATGCTTAGTATGTGGCTCACGATCCTTTGAACCCCTTCTTAGTTTTAGTACATCCTTTCGGTTTGAAGAAGGCCTTGTGTGATCATGCCAAAAAATATGCACTAGTCCCTTTACTGCATCAACTAGCTTCATGTCACGACGTGGCAACCGACCAACAAAGGCCCAAAAATCTGTCTGATCGGTTGTGTCAAGATGTTCTCTTCTAATAGAATACCTACGGAGGGTTTTTACATTCAAATTAACTAGTTTCGATGTAGGCCTGAGAATAAGAAGGGCCCTGGTGTTCTTATCTGCAATTGATTGTGACAACACACGACGAGCAGCATTGCGGTCCTTTGAACGTGTGTTCTTACCAATTTTACCAAATGCATCTACTAGGCTTTTAACTATATGAGAACTTGGTTCAGAATTCTTTATCATCTTTATCCCTAACTTTTTCCTAACAACATTCATGCTCCTAGATTTTAACAATGATAAAAATAATCTACATTTATCTCCATCACATTTAGAAACAAAATATTTATCAAGTATCTGTTGAGTTTGATAAGCAATACTACGTTTAGATAGCGTACCTTCAATGGAATTCATAAGTCTTTCATCAACTTGTATACGCTTCGGAGTTCTTCGACGTGTGCTTGCTAATGGAGGTAAGGGGGTTGGAATTGTACCATGTAGCGCATCACCAAGACGCTCTGGCGTTTCAGTAGTAGCTTGGTGTCCTTCATTCTCTTCCTGGTAGTTGGATGGTGGAAGTCCAACATCCTCATCCATGGTCTGTGGAAGTCCAACATCCCCTTGTGGAAGTCCAACATCCTCATCGATGGTGTGGATAACATTCTCTTCTTCAACAGTAGGCAAAATGTCCAACGCCTCTCTGACTTCATCGCTTGTATAACCACATCCGGATAGCAAATTGGGTGTTTCTTCGTGAGCTTCATCTTGAGATGGTAACTTATCACTTTGACTTGAAGTGGGAATTGAAACATCCCCTAATGAGCACCTACGTTTTGCTTCTTGATTACTTCCATGGGGTGCTTGTTCAACAACTATTGTGGAAATTGAAGGTCCCTCTTGTCGTGGATTAATAGGATGAACCATGGTATCCTCTACAATTGGATTTGGATTAGTTTCCAAAGAAAGCCTCCGATTCATCATGTATATTCTTTTCTTTTCTTTCTCTTCTTCAATGACTTCTTGAGGTCTCTTCTTCCTTGTTGATTTGTTTACTCGGTTACGTGCATTCCCCATCACCACAATGATCAATTCAATATAGTTTGTTTTTGTTGCTCCTCAATTACAAGCTCTTCAATAATAAGCAAATGGAAGTTCTTCCTTGTTGGTCTTGAAGCTTGATATCTTACCTTGTGTGCTCCTCAAATATAGGAAAAATGAATCTTTCAAAGGCCTTATCTTTGGTGTTCTTCAATTGGAGATTCTTCAAGCTTGCTAATTATTTTCTTCAAATATGGCCATATAACCCAACACCAAAGTGAGCAACCATGAAAGATGTCCTCAATGCTGCACCTGCATAAAAAAAAATGATGGAGTTGGTGTAGAATGTGAAAATTTTCAGACGCGGGCTCGTGCTGTTCGAAAAATCGCGGGATTGTTGCTTTCGTTCGGACAGAGTGAAGTTGCTCTCGGACAGCAACAGTCCATTATTTCTGGAGTTACAAAACGCGTACGCGTTATATAAATATAAAACGCGTGCGCGATATGTAGTGACAAAACGCGAACGCGATATAGTCAAGCACAATAAATAGGTTAGGTGCACGGCTAGGGCAACGAACAAAATCAAAGAAAAGTAATAATTTATATGATTGCATACAAAACAAATGTTTTGTATGGTTTAATACCCCCTAGCTCTCTCCCAATAATCCCTAGATACCCCCTATCTCTTTCTAAATATCTGTCCCTCATTCTCCCTACATGTTTATTTCATGTTTCTTTCTCTCCCTTCAGCCATGTCTCTACCACCCCACTCTCCATCTCTCCACCTTCTCTTTATCTTCGTCATTATCCCTCCCTATAGCACTCTCTCCCTTCTTCTCCCTTAATCACTAACCCTCTACGCCTTTATCCCTCCCCCCTGCCCTCTCTGTCTTACCTTTTTCCTAGAGCCCCTCCCCCATAAAGGCCTTTAGACCCTCTTCTAAATATTAATCCCTAAGTGCATAAGTGCACAAGATGATGAGGAGGAGGAGGGTGATGACAATGAAGATGATCATGATGTAAATGAAGATGATAAAGATGATGAGGAGGAGGAGGGTGATGACAATGAAGATGATCATGATGCAGATGAAGATGATAAAGATGATAATGTTGATGAAGATGATGGTGATGATGATGAAGATGTTGATGATGATGGTGATGAAGATGTTGATGATGATGGTGATGATGATGGTGATGAAGATGATGGTGACATGATGGAGATGTTGATCTGATGAGGAAGATGATGATGATGGTGATGATGGTGATGATGATGAAGATGTTGATGAGGACGATGATGGAGATGAAGATGATGATGATGAAGAAGATGATGATGATGGAGATGTTGTGTTGATGGGGAACCTAGAGATGACAATGATGATGAAGATGGTGATGGTGATGGTGATGGTGATGGTGATGACGATGAAGATTTTGATGATGATGCTGATGGCGATGATGATGAAGATGTTGACGATGATGGTGATGGTGATGTTGAGATGATGATCATGATGATGTTCAGAAGATCATGATGGTGATGATGGTGATGGTGATGATGATGGAGAAAATGACAATGATGGATATGTTGATGAGGAACCTGCAGATGCCAATGATGATGATGATGGAGATGTTGATGAGGAACCTACAGATGCCAATGATGATGGTGATGACGATGAAGATGTTGATGATGATGGTGCTGGTAATGATGATGATGATGATGATGACGAAGATGATGGTGACATGATGGAGATGTTGATATGATGAGGAAGATGATGATGATGATGATGGTGATGATGATGAAGATGTTGATGACGATGATGATGGTGATGAAGATGATGATGATGAAGAAGATGATGATGATGGAGATGTGTTGATGGGGAACCTAGAGATGACAATGATGATGAAGATGTTGATGATGAAGAAGATGATGACGATGATGATGGTGATGAAGATGATGATGATGAAGAAGATGATGATGATGGAGATGTGTTGATGGGGAACCTAGAGATGACAATGATGATGAAGATGGTGACGGTGATGACGATGAAGATTTTGATGATGATGCTGATGGCGATGATGATGAAGATGTTGACGATGATGGTGATGGTGATGTTTAGATGATGATCATGATGATGTTCAGAAGATCATGATGGTGATGATGGTGATGATGATGGAGAAAATGACGATGATGGATATGTTGATGAGGAACCTGCAGATGCCAATGATGACGATGATGGAGATGTTGATGAGGAACCTACAGATGCCAATGATGATGGTGATGATGATGAAGATGTTGATGATGATGGTGTTGGTAATGATGATGATGATGATGATGATGATGATGAAGATGAAGATGATGGTGACATGATGGAGATGTTGATCTGATGAGGAAGATGATGATGATGATGATGGTGATGATGATGAAGATGTTGATGACGATGATGATGGTGATGAAGATGATGATGATGAAGAAGATGACGATGATGATGGTGATGAAGATGATGATGATGAAGAAGATGACGATGATGGAGATGTGTTGATGGGGAACCTAGAGATGACAATGATGATGAAGATGGTGATGGTGATGACGATGAAGATTTTGATGATGATGCTGATGCTGATGATGATGCTGATGATGATGATGATGATGATGAAGATGTTGACGATGATGGTGATGGTGATGTTCAGATGGTGATGATGATGATGATGGAGATGTTGATGAGGAAGGGGGAGATGACAATGATGATGAAGATGTTTATGGTCATGAAGATGATGATGATGGTGATGGTGATGATGATGGAGATGATGGAGATGATGGAGATGGCGATGAAGATGATGATGATGATGATGATGGTGAAGATGATGAAGAAGATGATGATGATGGAGATGTTGACCTGATGACGATGAAGATGATGATTATGGTGATGATGATGAAGATGTTGATGCTGATGATGATGGTGATGAAGATGATGATGATGGAGAAGATGATAATGATGGAGATGTTGATGAGGAACCTACAAATGCCAATGATGATGATGATGATGATGGTGATGACAATGAAGATGTTGATGATGATGGTGATGGTAATGATGATGAAGATGATGATGATGATGGTGATGGTGATGGTGATGTTTAGATGATGATGTTCAGAAGATGATGGTGACATGATGGATATGTTGATCTGATTCAAGGAAGATAATGATGATGATGATGGTGATGATGATGAAGATGTTGATGATGATGATGATGGTGATGAAGATGATGATGATGAAGAAGATGATGATGATGGAGATGTTGATGTTGATGGGGAACCTAGAGATGACAATGATGATGAATATGGTGATGGTGATGGTGATGGTGATGACGATGAAGATTTTGATGATGATGGTGATGGTGATGATGATGAAGATGTTGATGATGATGGTGATGGTGATGTTTAGATGATGATCATGATGATGATAATGATGATGGAGATTTTGATTTGATGAGGAATATGATGATGATGATGATGATGGTGATGATGATGAAGATGTTGATGATGACGATGATGGTCATGAAGATGATGATGATGAAGAATATGATGCTGATGGAGAATATGATGCTCACAACTCCCTCTAGTCTCTCTCTCCCCAACCATCAATCTCTCTCTCTCTCTCTCTCTCTCTCTCTCTCTCAAACACACACACATACACACACATTATGTCACTTTCCATTCTCAAACCCATACCCCCTCCATCCATATCTATCTCCAACTTTCTCCCTCCATCCCTCACCCTACCTTCTCTCCCTCCCTCTCTCATCGCCTGTCTCTCACCTTCTATCCCTCCCTCATCTTTCCCTCAACCTATCCCAATCTCTCCATCACTCCCTCTCTCTCCATCGCCACCACTCTCTGCATGTCTCCCACCAACACTTTCTGTCCCTCCCTTCCTATCTCTTATTTCGTTCTATCCCCATCTATCTCTCACTCCCTCCAAATCCATTCCTCCCCATTGTCCCTCTCCCTCCCTCGCTCTATGTCTCTCCCCCCCTTGTATTCTTTATTTCTCTCTCACATCCCCCTTGCCTCCATCCATTCCCCCTTGTCACTCAAGTCTCACTTTCAACTTCTAACCCTATACCTCTTCAGAACCTATCTACTCCTAATAGTGCTCTCAAGCTCCACTTCCCTTCACCCCCTGTAGCCCATCATGTTCTCATTCCCTTCATCTCTCCCCACTCAAGCTTCCAACATCCTTCTAAGCCCTTGACCCTTTCCCACCCCTATTAAATATTAACCATAGATTCCCTTGACCCTTCCCCACCCCTTCTCAAATATTAAACAAAATTTCCCTTGACTTCTACACCCCCTCTTTCTCAAGTATTAAACATGTATTTTATGATTTGAATAACGCGAGCGCGTTTTGTAACTATATAACGCGTACGTGTTATGTAGTTATATAACGCGTACGCGTTAATTATTGATATAACGCGCACGCGTTATTTAGTTATATAACGCGTATGCGTTATTTAAATCTAAAAGCGCGGCAATATTTTTGAATTTAAACAGGCCGAGTCACATGCTCACATGTCAACAATAATCCTATGTGTATGCTTTGGAGTTTGCTTCGGTAATTCCAAACCTGTGCTATGTTAATGAAAAACCAAAGCTAATTGGGTATTTCTTCCAGTTTCTGGAGAAGCCTGTGCTTAGCCACTCGTTACAATATGCTACACAGAGTCATTTTTGACGAAATCTTAGACACAAATAGCATTTTTTCTGCAGATTCCAAATATGTAACTTTTATTTTGAAATATTAATTTTTCCTATTTTCTTTCAATTTCTTTTCTGTCCTACCTCCTTAACTCGTGAAACACATTGTTAGTGTTTCTTCCATAACTTTTTCAATTCTCAATCATTTCAAAAAAAAATTGTATGGTGCACAAGAGGACACTAACCTCCACGTTCTATGAAAAACCCATTTCAAGAATTTTGCATTAAGACCTTCAAAGGCTCTACCCACAAAAGATGTACTATTTTTGAGGTTTGATCACTTAGACAATTATAAAAAAATTATAAAATTACTAATTTAATTTTCGAAAAATAATGGCGCACAAGTGCTATGTGTTCTCTACATGCATGCCGATTTTTGTAGCTTGATTCCATCATTTAGGCCCTCAAAGGCTCTACCCACAAAAACATATACCTTATCATTTGCCTGAAAAATAAAAAGTGTCTGTTAGGAAAACTGAAACTTGACATAGCTATGCAAATTTTCAATACATAAAAGTTATATATTCAGAAACGTGATTCAATTTCCTACATTTCATCTTTTTTACTCAATGCAAGATATTTTCCGTAAGTAAATCAAAAAATCCAAGTAAGTTGAGGGATGCCTGCTTTTTCAGTTTTCTATTGCATCTAACGTGCCAAAAGTGACCCTCATTAGCTTGCACTGACTCATAATAATAAAATATTATTATTATTAATAATAAGTTTTATTATTATTGTTTAACAAAAAAATCATAGTAAAAAGAAGAATATAATATAATAATATTATTGTTTTAAATAATAATAATAATTATATTTCTTTTCAAATTTTAACATTAACCATGAAGTCATTTAAAGAAAAATTGGATGAGATTTTCAATCGATTTTTAAGGACAATGGAATAAGTACTTGATGGTAAGGAACAATCAAATGAAAAATTTGTTGACAAGACCATTGATGTAATAAGTCAACAAAGCAAATTAGAGGCCTCCCAAAATGAAGACTTGGAAATTAAATACAAATCCAATTTTCAAATCTTGCATGAAAAACCTCATAAATCTATTGATCTGATTTATGGAGTTGAAAACCATGGAAGTATTCAATATCCACTTAAATCGATTGGAAAGACTGATGATGGTTCTACAAAAACAAGTGTAGATAATTATGCATAATTTGTGTCCTTACCAATGATTGCTTACACTCCAAATGGTGATGAATATGATAATGGGCCTACTGTTGCTAAACCAGATGACATAGTAGTTATTGTGTCCACATGTTCAAGGAGTCCTTATATTAAACAAGTTGCTATAGATGGACAACATTTATGTTTGTCCAAGGCTGAAGGTTTGGACACAGTAATGAAGAAAACAAGGACACTACGATTCAATGAAGAAGCCACGGACGCTACAATTCAAAGCAAACTAGTAAAAGACATCAAGACTTTCAGTCAAGTTGACATCGGGTTAAATGTATTTCATTCCTATAACAACCATGAAACAAATTTGGAATGGTTAAAATTAAAGTGCACACTCCCTAAAGTTGTAACATGGAATCCATCTACAATAATATGGCTTAAGGAAACTAAGAAGGCTCACAATGATGTCTTAAAACTCCAAGCACTTAAGGCTGACCATCACTTCAATTTCCAAGGTCAAAGAGCATCTCTTAAAAATACATCCATCATTATGACATTTAATGTTGGAACCACAACCAATGCAAAAAGTGGAAGTAATGAAGGTCCACAATTGTTCATACATGGAATCCAAAAGACGATATGGAGGACAAATAATTACAAATTGTATTGTTTGAAAAAATCACTACTCAAGCAGAAAGGATTACAACACAAAGGTCCAGGCTCACATCCAGAGAAAAGAACAAATCCATAATACACATCTCAAGTCATTACTTCAATGCAAATTTAGGATAAAGTTGATACTAGTAAAATCAGCTTTGAGGACAAAGCCGCCCTTAAAGGGAGTGGCAATGTTACAAACACAAATAATAAATAATGTAATTAAATAATCATTATATATAGTAATTAAATAATTAACTTAAGAGGACACGACTCCTCGAATAGGTACCCCCAATCATATAAATAAGGGACCACAAATGTAATATCTATCATTTATTCATTCACAATTATTCAATATATATTCTTATGAAGATGGATTCTCTTATTTAACATCTGGATAGGGATTCGCACATAACATCCAAATTCAAATTGTTACATTCAAACAACAAGGTCTTCATCAGATTTCACCAGACATTCAAACAACAAGGTCTTCAGTGTTAATTAAATAGCTGAGCTTACGGGAATATTACAGAGGTATTCAACTGCAAGTTTTAAAACCCAAAATCCATAACAACAACTCAACCTGCAAACATAGTGAAGAATCATACCTCAATTAGCTTGAAATCTTTGCTTCTGGTCAAACCTAGTTGCACAACCTCCTTCTCTTAATCACAATATCGATATTACAATGATCAGGGTATCGAATTTTCAGATGGAAAACATTATAGGATCATATCCATAAACCTTGATGGCTTCATTGTCGAACACTTAACATTCAATGTTGAGTATTAAGTTCTACACTGCTACACTTGGTTAGTCTTGAAATAGATTCGAAGTTTCATATTTATCAAATGCAACATTTCAGTTTAATCAATTTGACCATAATAACTACAATTTGATGATGATGATGAGTAACGTCCATTGAGACCAACTTTGGTCTATTGGACCTTAAAAAGGTTATTACTTGGTTTGCTTTAAACTTTTGTTCCTATGCTCAAAAAGATTGGTTAGAAGATTTCCAAGCTCACTATAGTTTTGGAAAGTTAGGAGGTTAGCAAGGTTTGTATTGTAGAAAATACTATGAAACTCATATCTGTTGTGGGTGTAAGCATGGCACTCTAATAGAAAGTGATTTTCATCCTCAACGCTCATAGACTCACAAAGATGGCAAACCCTTTCCTCCCATGGAGTTTTGGGAATAGACCAATGCCCTATTTTGCTATGAAGCTCATGGGAGTTCGTTCTAATCTTGGCTATATTAATTTTTTTCTTTGAACTAGTTACTATCGAGAGATATTTCTGATCTTCTAAATTAGGGTTAATGACCTCCTTATTGTAATGACCCATTTTTCTCTTGATGATTATTGGCTTCAATGTAAATGTTGTGTATATGCAGTGTGTGTATTCTCCCTAGTATGGAGCTCAAGGCCAAGGCCCCACTAGTGGATGTTTAAGTTTATTGCGTAGGCAAGTATTTGACAGTTTGATTATTCATGGGTTGTTAATCCATGAAAAAATGTAAATGATGTAATTATTATTAATGAATCAAATAACCAAGAAGATGACTAAGGAAGCAACCAATGAGAAAGGGCCATGTGCATCCACTAAGGAGAGGTGAGGGGGTTATGGGATTAGTGCCCATGTTGCCACATGTCTAGCTGTGAACCCCTTTGACCTCCCTGCTGACATTAATTTGGTTGTAGAGGGTGTTTAAGAACCCTGTTACTAGAGCCGATGGAGTATGGAGCATGCCTGCAATTTGGTATGGCAGGGCATGGCTCTGGTTTCTTGTCCTGGAAGACACTCAATCGTCCGGGAACTCGTGAAACCTATTTGACTAACCATTGGGGAAGGGAACATTCATTCACGCACACACCATTCATCATCCGTCAATTCATGGAGAGTGAACTCGTTCATACATCCCTGCATACGCAGAGCCAGCCGTGAGGAAGCTTGAAGATAATCATGTTTCCTGGGAATTACCATAGAGTCTAGGACCATGGAAATGGTATGTGTGAACCCGGTATACCCGTGATAGGAGTGGTAAGAACCTTGAGAGGAATTACAAAGCCGGAACAACACAGAGAAACCGTGAGAATCTGGGAATGGATTGCAGAGAGTAGGTTGCGGAACAGATCCCTGTCCGCAAGTCCGAAAGGAATCAACTTGTTGTACTGTGGTAGAAGGTTGGGATTGCTTGATAAACCCAGTGAAGGCTGAAATCTCATAGAACTAGCGATTGGACCTTTCTATTCCCATCCTAAATAGAACTGGAAGGGAAGAGGCCTTGAGGGACTGTGCAACAGAGAAGAGGGTCTTCCTTGTGTTGGGTGAGGTAGGTAATGTGGGTGCCATGTTTGCTGAGTGTTGAGATGCTTGAAGCTCTGTGGTTGAGCTCAATAGCTTAGCAATACCTTCCTTGTTATTCATGTATTCCTAATAAACCCACTACAGTTTGGCTTAGCATGATCATCTTGTCTGGTATGCTTTATAAACCCAACTACAGGTTGGCTTGGCATGACTGTGTTGTTTGGTATTCTTGATAAACCAAACTGGAATTTGGCTTAGTATGACCAATATATCCCTATATGCTTGATAAACCCAACTACAGATTGACTTAGCATTGGGATGGAACCTTAACCGTGAGAGAACCTGATAGCCCTCCTTAGTGGATACACAACCCAAATCGGGGGTGATCTCTCAGCTGAAAGAGTACGTACTAGACAAATATCTAAGGTTGGGTGGAACGTTGCTCTCACTTATCCAATTGCTTCACAGCTTCAGAAAGTTAAAAGATAAGTACTTCTTGTTATGTTATATGATGATGTTCAATTGCTATGATAGGGTTGCTTATGTTCAGTTAGGGAATGTATGTTTATATGAATTCGATTGATAGGAAGATTATGTGCAAGCCTGAGTAGAAGGGTGAGTTCATTGTTGTGTATATCATTGTATTGCATCATAAGTCTTTTAAGTGGATTTATGCACAAAGGTTTCAGTTGGAGAAATGATGGGGGTTAGAGACCTCTATTGGGAGTCAAAGTTGCACCATTGGATAGAGCTCTCCAAGAGATTTCCAATGATACCGACTTTTCCCCATTTGGACTAGGGACAAGGAAGTTATGCTTCTTTGAATTTCGCATTGGTGAGTTGCAGGAGTAGAGAAGGTGCTTCTGCAATTCTGCATCCGCAATGCGGATTGCAGAAACGTAGAGTTTCGAAGTTACGTCGTGGAATTCCCCATTTCCAATTTCTGCAGTTGCGGATTGTGGATTACGGAAGTGACATTTCAGAGGTTGAAGATTAACGTTCCGCTCTTCCGCATACATAGTTGTGGATTGCGGATTGCGGATTCATGGTTGCGGATTGTGGATTGCGGAATGGTAAGTTTTCCGATGGGAAGTTTCGCACTTCCGCATCCGCAGTTGCATATTGTGGATTATGGATTCGCGGTTGAGGATTGCGGATTGCAGAAAGGTAAGTTTTCCAATGGGAATTTTCGCACCTCCGCATCCGCAATTGTGGATTGCAGATTGTGGATTGTGCATTCGTGGTTGTGGATTGCAGATTGCGGAAAGGTAAGTTTTCCGATGGGAAGTTTCGCACTTCCACATCCACAGTTACGGATTGTGGATCCGAGCTATTTCGACTAGGTATGTGTATTCAATCTGCTTTGGAAGAAAAACAAAATGTATCAGGTTCTCCCATCACATCTGAAGGCCATGGGGATGTGAAATAGTGGTATCATAGCTTCAGTTGCAACACTGGGAGTTGTTTGGGATGGATCGTGGATGAATTTTTGGTCAAGAGATGCGCCCATGGCGTGATGTTGATGAACTTATTTAATTAATTGATTGTTCAAATGAATAGTTCCAGGTTTGAATGGGTATAATAGAGTTTAATATGTCCTGATGATGAGCCAAGGATGGCTCGAAACGTAGACGACATAAATTCACTTACCGTAGACTCTCCACAAGATGCCAGCAATAATAGATGTCTCTGATATGCATAGTGGTAGCAGCAGTTGTAAGATGAATTGTATAACAGGAAAACACATTGAAAGGCGTAAGAATGGTTACCTTAAACGATGCACAAGATCAATTTGAACCAGAAGATGAGGTGCTGGGTAGGAACATGCAAGAAGCACATGTCGAGACCGAATCTAATGGAAGAAGGGAGCAAGTAATTCCCCCAAACTTGACTGAGACTATGGTAAGATTTAACGAGCGGATGATCAAAGCGCAAGAAGAACAACATCAATTCAATGTGGCCATTATGCAGAGTCTGACATACATACAACAAAGAATAAATGGTGGGTCTAACCCAAGCAATGAAGGCCGAGAGGAAATAAATGCAGAAAGTCTGTCTAGGGGTCGTTCTAAGAGGAGAACTCCAATCCCTATAAGAGGTTCGGTGAGCAGAAGGCACAGGACACCCTATCCTAGGTTTTCCTCTAGAAGGCCAGATGATTCTGAGAGTTCTCAGGGGATCCCAAGACACATTTCTAGCAAGAGTAAGGGAAGAAAGAAACACAGAGGTATCCCGCAGGGTGAGTTTAGGAAGGCAATGCCTCCCACTTTTGATGGTGAAAGCAAAGAAGGCCAAGGAGGAGAGGCATGGCTTCTTGGAATAAAGAATTACTTCAAAATGCATGAGTATTCAGAGAATGAAAAGGCTAGGGTTTCCATCTATAACCTTAGTGGAAGAGATTCAATTTGGTGGGAACACCTCATGCAAGTGAAGGGAATTAGTGAAAGAAGAGTCAACTAGCGAAGGTTTAAAAGATACTTCCAGGAGAAGTACCTATCAGCTAGGTATTATGATAGCAAAAGAAAAGAGTTCAATGAACTCAAATTAGGACATAATACCATGGATGAGCATGTCCACATGTTTCTGGAGTTGTTAAGGTATGTAGACTACATCTAGGATGAAAGAGTGAAGATCCAATGCTTCCTTGGTAGTCTACCACATAACTACAGAGATATAATAGAGTTTGTAAATCCACCAAGCTTGTATGAAGCCATTAGGATGGCAGAGCATTGCTATGAGCAGGGCAAAGGTAAAGTAGAGGTGCAGGAAGCATGGAAAGTTAAGGCTAATGGAAGGTTTGAACAGAGGAAAGGTGAACTCACACCAACATTCAGAAGTCATCCCAGAATATTCCCACAGAGCTAGCAAGCAAGAAGAGAATTCAAACTAGCTGTAGTAGGAGATAGAACATCAAAGGGGCCACTTCAATGTTGGGGTTATGGAGGAAACCACATGCTTAGAGACTGTCTAACTGAAAGGAAGAACCCCAGGAGCTTGCACAACATTAAAGGAGAAACTACAGTAGGGGACATGGCAAGAGCAACACCTAGGATTTATGCAACACTTGATGATCACCAAGCAGACCATCAATCAGTAGTGGTGGAGGTTGCAGGTAAGATTGATGAGCGGTCTATTTCTGTTTTGAATGATCCAGGGTCTACTCATAGTTATGTATCTCCTAAGGTAGTTGAAAGTTGTTCTCTTGGTAAAGTAAAGCATGGCAAGGCTTGGCTAGTTCAATTAGCCACCGGTACCAAGAGGAAGGTAAGTGAAGTAGTGAAGGAGTGACCTATAGAACTGAATGGACTACTCATGCATCCATAATTAATTATCTTACCATTGGGATCATATGATGCCCTAATTGGCATGGATTTGTTGGAAAGACATAGAGCCAAGGTGGACAGTTATGAGAAAGCACTAGAATGCCTTGATGATGATGGAAGGTCAAGGTTGGTAAAGGGAATTCCGAAGCATGTTTCAGTAAGGCATATTTCATCCCTATAGCTGAGGAAATTTTATAAAAATGGTTGTCAGTTATATGTTGTGCATATATCGGATTCAACAGAATATAGACGACCCAGGCTAGGAGACTTCCATATATTGAAAGAGTTTCAAGATGTATTTCCAGATGAAGTTCTAGGGCTACTACCCAAGAGAGACATTGATTTTTCCATTAGGGGAAGCACCTATCTCCAAAACTCCTTATAGAATGAGCACACCAGAATTGGTAGAATTGAAGATGCAGCTGCAAGAATTAATGGATAAGGAATATATCAGACCGAGTGTATCCCCATGGGGTTCACTAGTGTTATTTGCTAAGAATAAGGATGGAACATTGAGGCTGTGCATTGATTACATGAAGCTCAATAAAGTGAAAATTAAGAACAAGTATCCCTTGCCAAGGATTGATGACTTGTTTGACCAAATAAAGGAAGCTAGAGTGTTTTCAAAGATTGAATTGAGGTTTGGATACCATCATGTGAGGATAAGGGAAGAATATGTTCATAAGACAACTTTTAGGACAAGGTATGGCCATTATGAATTTACAGTGGTGCCATTTGGTCTTACCAATGCACCTGCTACCTTCATGTGTCTCATGAACAATGTCTTTAGCAAATATTTGGATAAGTTTGTGATTGTGTTCTTGGATGACATCCTTGTGTATTTCAAGGATGAAGAACATATTGAGCATTTGAGAATGGTATTGCAAGTCCTTAGGGAGAACCAGTTGTATGATAAGATGAGTAACTATAACTTCTATCAGCAGAAGGTACAGTATTTGGGTCATATTATATCGGCAGAAGGAATTGTAGTGGATCCAAAAAAGATCGAGGCCATCATGGATTGGCCTACTCCAAGGAATGCAACAAATGTTAGATATTTTATGGGCCTTGCTGGTTACTATAGAAGGTTCATTGAAGGATTATTCAAGATAGCCCATCTAATCACTTTATTGCAGAGGAAGGACATCAAATTTACACGGCCTGAAAAATGTGAGAGAAGTTTCGAGCAGTTAAAGGAGTTACTTACCAGTGCACTTGTCTTGAAGATTGCAGATCCAAGTAAGGATTTTGTAGTATGCACATATGCTTGCATTGAAGGACTCGGTGGAGTGCTAATGCAAGAAGGGTCTGTAATTTTCTATAAGTCAAGGAAGTTGAAGGAGCATGAAAGGAACTACGCTACCCATGGCTTAGAGCTAGCATCCATAGTACATGCTCTCAAGAGATGGACGCATTATCTCTTGGGAAGAAGATTTGAGCTTAGAACTGATCATATGAGTTTAAAATACTTGTTTGACCAGCCAAATCTGAACGCTAGACAAAATAGACGGATGGATTTTCTTTGCGAGTTTGATTTGGAAATTAAGCATGTCAAGGGTAAGGAGAATAAAGTTGTTGATGCACTCAACCAAAAATTTCATATTGTAGCAATTAGTAAGTGCGAATCAGACTTGAAGGCAAGAGTTCTAGAGACTCAAAATAGTGATGAAGTCTACCTTTAGATCAAAGAGAAATTGCAGCAGGGTGTTAGGGATGAAAATCATGCAAGATATTAGATGGGTGAGGGTAATGTTCTCATTTATCAAAATACCCGACTATACATTCCAAACAGTGCAGATTTGAAGAAGTTGGTGATTGATGAGATACATCAAAGATCATACTCAGGACATCCAAGATATCAGAAGAGTATAACAACATTAAGGAAACAATAATTTTGGCATGGTATGAAGAAAGACATAGCTGAGTACATTGCTAGGTGTCAAAAGTGTCAACAGGTCAAGGTAGAGCATCAACATCCATCAAGATTGCTGCAGCCATTTCCCATTCCAGAATGGAAGTGGGAAGTGATATCTATGGATTTTATAATGGATCTGCCAATGACAGTGAAGAAACATGATTCAATCATGGTGGTGGTGGCAAGCTATCAAAGGTAGCTCATTTCGTTCTAGTCAAGTCCACCCACAAGGCCAATGACATTGCAGATATATTCATGAGAGAGATATTAAGGTTGCATGGATTTCCCAAGGCAATAATTTCAGACTGTAACACAAAAACAGATGGTCAGACTGAGAGAGTAAATCAGATTCTTGAATATATGTTAGGGATGTATGTGATGGATAAACCATCCAAGTGGGAAGACTATTTACACTTAGTGGAATTCGCTTACAATAATGGAAATCAAACATCATTGAAAATGAGTCCCTTTGAAGTGTTGTATGGCAAAGGATGCCGAACTCCAGTGAGTTGGGACAACCCAGTGAACAGAGTAGTGCTTGGAACATAAATGATTGAGGAGATAGAGCAAGAGATTGTGAAGGTCAGGCAGAATTTGAAGGCAACACAGGACAAGCAGAAAATTTATGCAGATCTGAAAAGAATGCATAAGGAATTTCATATTGGGGATCATGTCTACTTGAGAGTGAAACCAAGGAAGAGTTCCATGAAGTTGGGAAGTTGTTCCAAGTTGGCACCAAGATATTGTGGGCCATTCGAAGTCCTTGATAGGATAGAGCTAGTTGCATATAGGATTGCATTGCCTGCTAACATGAAAGCTCATAATGTTTTCGATGTATCTTTGCTTAAGAAATATGGACACGATCCTAATCATATCATTGATTGGCATGTGATACAGGTGGAACCAGAGGGATAGTTCCAGATGGAACCTATATGCATCCTCGACAGGAAAATCACCTTGCTTTGGAACAGAGCCATTGGGAAGGTAAAGATGCAATGGAGGCACCTTAGTCCAGAAGAGGCCACATGGGAGTTGAAGGATGCCATGAAAGAGGCATTCCCATTTTTGTTCACTTTTGAGAACACCGAGGACGATGTTATTATAAGGGAGAGGGAGTTGTAATACCCCATTTTCCCCTTGATGATTATTGGCTTCAATGTAAATACTGTGTATATTTAGTGCGTGTATTCGCCCTAGTGTGGAGCTCAAGGCCAAGGCCCCACTAGTGGATGTCTAAGGTTATTGCGTAGGTAATTATTTGACAGTTTGATTATTCATGGATTGTTAATCCATGAAGAAATGTAAATGATGTAATTATTATTAATGAATAAAATAACCAAGAAGCTGGATAAGGAAGCAACCAATGAGAAAGGGCCATGTGTATCCAATAGGGAGAGGTGAGGGGGTTATGGGATTGGCACCCATGTTGCCACATGTCCAACTGTGAACCATTTTGACCTCCATGCTAACATTAATTTGGTTGCAGAGGGTGGTTGAGAACCCTGTTGCTGGAGCCGATGGAGTATGGAACATGCCTACGATTTCGTATGGCAGGGCATGGCTCTAGTTTCTTGTCCTGAAAGACACTCAATCACCTGAGAACTCGCGTAACGTGTTTGAATACCCATTGGGGAAGGCAACATTCATTCACGTACACACCATTCATCATCTGTCGATTCATGGAGAGAGAACTCGTTTAGACATCCCTGCATACGCAAAGCCAACCGTGAGGAAGCTTGAAGATAATCGTGTTTCCTGGGAATTACCATAGAGTCTAGGACCATGAAAAGGGCATGTGCGAACCCGGTCTACCCGTGACAAGAGTGGTAAGAACCTTGAGAGAAATTACAAATCAGGAACAATACAGAGAAACCGTGAGAATTCGAGAATGGATCGTAGAGAGTAGGTTGTGGAATAGAGCCCTGTCTGCAAGTCCGAAAGGAATCAACTTGTTGTACTGTGGTAGAAGGTTGGGATTGCTTGATAAACCCGATGAAGGATGAAATCTCATAGAACTAGCGAATGGACCTTTCTATGCCCATCCTGAATAACACTAGAAGGGAAGAGGCCTTAAGGGATTGTGCAGTAGAGAAGAGGGTCTTCCTTGTGTTGGGTGAGGTAGGTAATATGGGTGCCATGTTTGCTGAGTGTTGAGATGCCCGCAGCTCTGTGGTTGAGATCACTGGCTTAGAAATACCTTCCTTGTTATCCTTGTATGCTTGATAAACCCACTGCAGGTTGGCTTAGCATGATCATCTTGTCTGGTATGCTTGATAAACCCAAATGTGGGATGGCTTGGCATGACTGTGTTGTTTGGTATGCTTGATAAACCCAACTGGAAGTTGTCTTAGCATGACCAATATATCCCTATATGCTCGATAAAACCAAATACATATTGGCTTAGCATTGGGATGGAACCTTGACTGTGAGAGAACCTGATAGCCCTCCTTAGTGGATACACAACCCAGCTCAGGGTGATATCTCAGCTAAAAGAGTACAGGATGGACATAGATCTAGGGTTGGGTGGAACGTTGCTCTCACTTAGCCAGTTGCTGGCAGCTTCAAAAAGTTAAAAGATAAGTACTTCTTGTTATTTTATATGATGATGTTTAATTGCTATGATATGGTTGCTTATGTTCAGTTAGGGAATGTATGTTTACATGAATTCGATTGATAGGAAGATTATGTGCAAGCCTAAGTAGAAGGCTAAGTTCATTGTTATGTATATCATTGTATTGCATGAGTTTAATGCATCATAAGTCTTTTAAATGGAGTTATGCACAAAGGTTTCAGTTGGATAAATGATGTGGTTAAAGACCTCTATTGGGAGTGTAATTTGCACCATTGGATAGAGCTATCCAATATCTTTCCAACAGTACCGACCTTGCCCCATTTGGACCAGGGATGAGGAAGTTATGATTCTCTGAAGTTTGCATTGGTGAGCTGCAGGAGCAAAGAAGGTGCTTCCGCAGTTCCGCATCCACAATGAGGATTGTGGATTGCAGAAACGTAGAGTTTTGAAGTTATGTCGTGGACTTCTGCATTTTTGATTTCCGCAATTGCAGATTGCGGATTACGGAAATGACATTTCGGATGTTGAAGATTGACGTTCCGCACTTCCACATCTACAGTTGCGGATTGTGGATTCGCGGTTGCGGATTGCGAAAAGGTAAGTTTTCTGATGGGAAGTTTCTCATTTCTGCATCCGCAGTTGCAGATTGCGGATTGCGGAAAGGTAAGTGTTCCGATAGGAATTTTGGCACCTCCGCATCCGCAATTGCGGATTGTGGATTGCGGATTGTGGAAAGATAAGTTTTCCGATGGGAAGTTTCGCACTTCCACATCCGCAGTTGCGGATTGCAGATTCGTAGTTGTGAATTGTGGATCTGAGCTGTTTCGAATGGGTATGTGTATTCAGTCGGCTTTGGGAGAAAAAAAATGTATCAAGGTCTCCCATGACCTCTGAAGGCCATGGGGATGTGACACTTATAGTATCTTAGTTTTCTCTTAACCACTAAATTTTTCTCGCACCACAATTTCTCTTTAAACTTAAAGGTAATAATATTTTTGACATTATCGATATTCTGCAAAGTGTCATTTTCAACAATGCCCCAGTGTTCTAACCAAGCCATCATATCTTTACACCAACTATGCTTGAGGCGTAGTTGGTTTTGACTTGAATTTAAAGCAATTTTAGGAAGTCTCTCGTTTCCCATGTTATTTATCTTGTTCTTGAACATCATGTACCTAGTCATAGCCATGCTCTCGATGGGGGAAAGACCCACTTCTATGAGGAGAATAGGATAAGGCGTATTGCTTTCAATTTTGAAGTTATAAGTTAAAACTGTTTCTGGATTTGCTCACTCTTTCTCCAAGTTTCTCTAGAAATGTTGCACCCCCATACTTCACAATTGTATAATATAACAAGGATGACAAGAGTTTCAAAGAGGAACTTTTTTTATCCCACATGAGCAGGT
Source organism: Larix kaempferi (assembly GCA_027924585.1). Lineage (NCBI taxonomy): Eukaryota > Viridiplantae > Streptophyta > Pinopsida > Pinales > Pinaceae > Larix > Larix kaempferi. The sequence goes on from BSBM01000017.1 coordinate 34,249,575, forward strand.
TGGTTGATTTACAATTATTTTCAAGACCAAAATAAGCTTTCCATCCTCCATTAATCCTTTTCTCAATGCTATGGTTCCAATTGAGCTTGTCATGAATATCAATTCCAAGATATTTGTAATAAATCACTTCCTCCAGTTTACTGTTATCATAAATAAAATTTGCGTAGGCGTCTTTCTTAGATTTTACAATCATAACTTTTGTCTTTTCGATGTTGACAGTCATACCCATGTTAGAGCAGAAATATTTGAGAATTCTTAATTGTTTATCGAAATCAAAGGGAAACCTTGACATAAGAACAATATATCAGCATAAAGAATGACGATGATAACTATCCTAGCTAATATCATGTCAGCACAACCTACTTCTTCTAAACATCTTTCTAGTTTATTGATGTAAATTCCAAAAAGGGTAGGGGAGAGGGGGAAACCTTGCTTAACTCCAATATTACAGTTTATATCCATTGACCTACTAAAAAATCCATTACACCCAGGTTGCGATGGATATTTTTTAGTAGGTCCCCACACAGATGTTATGGTGGATACTTCATTGATGTACTGTCACACATATCCACTCTTGTATTGATCGTGGTTGTGTCCGTTATATCTTCATGGATCTATGCTTCTATTTTAGTATCCATGATTCTGTTCAGTCATCCAGATATGGATCCACACTATATTTTGGTGGCCATATCGTCATTTAGTACCAGCATGGATCTGCAATGTATTGGTCAGCAACCATGTTGTGAGTTGTTGGGATGATAAAATTATTGTACTGCAAAAAGATCCTAGGTTATTGTTGACATATTTCCAACTGAGGGTTCCTTGCCTCGATCCTTTATACTTTATCCATCAAAGTATTTCACCTATCTTGTTACTCTAGCTTCATACTTTGGGGGGCATTCTGTTACACGAAATTTTTGTACTCATCATGATTACGAACCATGTACGCTTTCTCCTTGACTAAATACCTAAAGTACTTAGCCAAAAATCCTTGGAAGATGAGTCATGATATTTTTCTCTGTAAAAACCATGTTTAGAGAGGTCGATGCTCCTTTCCTTACAGAAGAGTGCATCTTTCCTGATCGACACACCTTTCTCCACTATAAACCGCGTTGCTGGCGCATGTTGCTAGTGTATAGGGTGTGTCGATGCCTGTATGGAGGGAAAAATAGAAGTTTCGAGAATTCTCTCGAAGGAGACCCTTGTGGAGGCTTACCCCTTCCATTTAGGGTGGATATTACTCAACTTCCATCTTAGTAGGATCCCACCTCATCTTTCTCCCTTAATCCTCTCCTCTCCTCCTCATCTCTTTTAGCCTATAAATGAAGCTCCTCTTCATGGGATAGGGGAGTTGAAATGAGGGAAGCCAAATGCTGGATAAATTGAGCCAGGAATCCATTCTTCAATGATTGGAAAATTGAGGAAAGGTTCCACTGGAAAGGATCTTAAACACCAAGGCTTCATTGGTTGTAATTCTTTCCTCTATTTTCATTGATACATCAATGTCTTCCTTTCCCATAAATTATGTGCAATTTCATTTATAGTAGTTCTCCTTGGTCAATTGCTTAGATGTATCATGTTATCTTGTAGTCTCTTGTCTTTCTCCTTTCGAATCTTTTGTAGGTAATATGTTCATCAACAAGCAAGATTGTGAAAGCTTCAAGCTGCGAGGATGACCATCGTAAATAAGGTATGGACTTGACTCTTTGTATTCAAGTAATTTTATAGATCTAGGGAAAGGTTTTCATTCTTGTTTTTCTTTTTTCTAGATCCGAACCATTCAGACTAGGGAAATCAGTTGGTGTCCACACTGTTGGATTTATCCGTTAACAGTTGACATGCAAAGTCAAGAAATCTAAGGAATAACCGACTCAGGTATATATACTTCCTTTGAACAAGAGCATGAGGTAGATGGATAAGCTTAGGTAGCATAGACTCAAGACTGAACATTGACACAACTCTTTGACAAAGGAGGCATCAACAAAGTCTCCATAGGGACTGGAAGCTTAATTAGTCGGATGAGTAAAATATGAGCAACGAGTTCAGCTTCGTAAGGAAATACTAAACCCAAACCTTTGATGGATAGACTCAAAAATTTGTGATATGTTCAAAGGAGACACGATATAAGACAATATCATTTTCCTATCCGACCTTTTATTTTTTTCGCTTTTTTTTTGTCTTTTTCATATTATAGAAGCCTGGAAAAGAATAAAAGAGTGCTTATGGTACAAATGAGAGGAAATGAGTGTCACAGGAAAGTAAACAAGTTCCATGTAGTGGAAGATACCTATGTCCAATGGAAGAGAATGTGTGTAAGATAAGGACACTCAGGGGGATGTTTCTGATGTAAGGGAAATCAAGATGTAAAGGGTAAATGATAGGCTCTGCTTGGATAGGATTGAGAAATTCTTAGGAAATTTGGCTTATAACAATAAAGCAGGAACCGTCATTAGGATAAAAAATGCAAGCAGATTAATCATATGAAATTACAACATGATATAAAGTGGGAGACCCTGTGGATGATGGCCAGAATAAAAGCTGAGAAAAAACATGAAGTTTCCATGCAAAGACATGGTGGGACTATAAGGGACTCCCAATCTTAGGGAGGAGCTGCAGCATGGGAACCAAATGACAAGATGGGTTCTAACTAGTGTACCCATGGTCAGGAAAACACTACCACTTAAATAACAACGCTTCTATAAGCAACTGGAAAGTTCCGTGTCACTAAAAGGAGGCTTCGTACCTAGGCCTTATGAATAGTGTCCAGAGGATATGCAAAATGAAAGTGGATTGAAATACTATCCTATATGCCAGGGACGATATATACCTATCAGAGGCATGAACATGCTAAGGAATGGTAAAATCCATTATTACCCAGAGAAACTGTTTCAAAAAGTACCTCACACTATAATATTAGTCCACAAGGTTCATAAAATATAATAAGTAGTGTGAAAAACTATATAAAAGTGGGTAAAAATTTCTGTAAATAGTAGAAATATGAAATTTTACTATGTCATTTTCATTTTTTACCACAATAGTGCTTTGGATCCCATTTCACCCTCCAACTTGAATCAACGATTCCAAGAGCTATAGACGTTGAAATCACAAGTCATTTGGACCAAATAAGTCTACTCATCCTGCTCTTCATTTTCCATGGATTAATTTTTATTTTGATGTTCAAATTTTTAGTTTTCTAGCATGAAAATTGGGAAAAACGGTGTACGCGGGCTATAGTTCATCAGGTCACGTACAAGGGCATATGTACACGGGAAAATCAAAGCTTTCCCGCATACACACACAACTGCCAAAACTATGAACTATGTACATTGTTGTAACTTGTTTTTTTTAAGGGTTTTGACTCAAAAAATGACTTTCTCTCTTGTAGGATTGTGATTGAATGGAGAGAAAGGGAGCATGATGTAGTAGATAGCCAAGTGCAAGGAGATTGTCCCGCGCAAAAATATCTCCAAATATGTGGGCTATACAAGTTTTGAAACCTTGTAGCATGAGAGCACAACCTAGGTTGCTCCAAATGATAATTAAATATTGGGATCCTGATACGTAGGCCTTCAACCTTGATGGGAAGCCTCTAAAAATTGAGGTGGATGACATTTATTTCATTACTGGATTGTCTTGCCGAGGTGAGATGGTCAACCTTAGAGCTCGGAGAATCGATGGTGGGATGAATATTGTGGAGTACATTGCTGCATATTGTATTCTCGACACACAAAAGGTGGGAATCCAATTCCCAATCAAGGCTATTAGAATCCTAAGCTTGAAAATCATCATATTAGTCCTTTCCAGGATATCAAGTTCAGTTGCACTTCATCAGGCTTTGAGACCTCTTATGTGTTATGTAGTAGAGTGTCTGAGACCCACTATATATGATTGGAGTGTTGATGTATTTGTAACTTCGGAAGATATTCACTTGTATATTACATTTGTAATTTATTGTATCCCCAACGAAGATGTATTATTCCTCCGATTGGAAGTGTCGTCATTTGTATTTGCAAGTGTCGCAAGTTACATTGTAAGTGTCGTAACTTATATTTGATGGGTTATTAGACCACCTTGGTGGGATTGGCCCTGTATGAGTCATGTGGATCGGTTATTAGTCTTCCTTAGGAAGTCGGCCTAGTTAGGGTTAAAGGCATGTCAATTCATTATATAAATAGAGAGTGTGAGTCTCTCATTCTATTCATTCACTCACTTATCCAACTCGCATAGTTGAGAGAGAGGAGTGCGCACAAGTGGAGGAGGAGTAGCTGCTAGAGACATCTATCTTTTGGGTTTGATCTTTGTGATCCTTGTATTAGAGCTTATTTTATATCTGAGGAAGTTGCGGGTTTTTTCACCTTCTTGGTTTTCCCCGGTGAAATGCTTTATGTCCATTGTCTCTTGTGATCGTTATGCTGTGTAACATCCCCTTCTATCATACCAGCATGATAGAGGATCGTGATGCTAAAACTGGGCATCTAGCCCCATGAGAATTTACTAAATAGCACTGACATAATATAAAAGACATATGGAGTGTATAATTATAAAAAAATGCAGCGGAAATAATATCAATAACATATCCATCATACATTCAAGATATTCAACAATTAATAATTTCAAAGTTAACACAAGAAAATACTTATCTTAACAAGTAGTCCCAAGCAACCAGCTATGCATCTGCAACGTTCCACCCAACCATAGGCCAATTGTGCTTATCAACCTCTTGATACAACTGCAACCCCCGAGCTGGGCATGACCTCTACAAGGAACCAGGGAACAACAGACTCACACATAGCCAACCATACACCAAGATGAGCCAAGCCAATCTACAATTGGGTTTATCAGGCTGCTAGGAAATGGAAAGGAAGAATTGCTAAGCTAGTGAGCTCAACCATAGAGCTATGGATACCCCTCCCAGATCTATTCAGCTTGGCACTCACAATGCCTACACACCCAACACAAGGAAGTATTCTCTTCACTGCCACATAGTACCTCAAGCCATACCTTCCTTACTAGTGCTCTCAGGGTGTGCATAGAAAAGTAGCCAAAGCCCTCTTGATCTTCTTGAGAGGTTACTCCCTTCACTAGGTTTATCAAGCCAATTCTGTCCACTACCACTCCAAGTTTCTTGCTCATAGGTTCAAATCAAAACCGGGATGCACATAACAGCAGAGCCACTCTTATTGGGCATGATAAAACATTTTATTTTTTTACAGTGAGATGCCTAAGGATGGGGTTTTCATTAGCTTCAGAAAAACGTGGGAAAACCCAAAACGAAACTGGAAGATGGGGAACAATCCTGGGAAGCCAAATCCGTTTTCAGAAAAACGTCCATGGACATTCTAGGGCAAAAATGGCCTCCATAACAGTCCCAAATCGTGGTTCTCCTTCCCCAGCCATTGTGTAACACAAAAACGAGCTCCCCACCATGGAAAAATGCAGGAAAATTTGTAAAAACGTGATGAGGAAAGACCCAGTAGTTCTTACTGCGTGAGAGAGGAAAGACTGACTGTTCAGAATGGATTTGGGCACCATTTCGTGGGTGTTTTCTTGCCCAAGAAGCAAAAACACGAATTCCCAGGTTGATGGCTTGCCCATGCACGAAATTGGCTGCCATACCTCTTCATTCCCAAGGAATTAACTACCTCAACCAATTTTTGGAAGAATTAAATGATTGGGTCCCTAACCCAAAATGGGTAGTTGGTGGTTTATGGGTTTTCTCATTGACACATGGATTAACACCATTGGCTCAAGGGTTTGAATAATTTCCCTCCCTATTCATTATAGAATCATGCCCCATCTCTTTGTTGCATTGCATAGCTAGTTGTGGGTATTTTCATTAAAATTCGTAATTACATGATGTCTCATTTACATTGTGCCTATCTAGCATAAGAACCATAGGCATCTATTTTTAATTGCCGATTCATAAAATGCTAAATCAATGGTGGGGCCTTGGCCTTGAGCTCCTCACGATGATTAAATATCAATATTTACATCATTTACGATTTAATACAAAGGGGTCAAAATGGGGACATTACATTCCCCTCCCCTTACATTAGCACTGTCCTCAGTGCTCATCAAAATTGAACAAAAATGGATATGCCATCTGTTAGCACTCCATAAAATTTTGTGCTTAAATTTCTTCTGGTAGCGTTGACGATGCAAACTAGAAAAGATTTCCATGATAGGGGTTTCAAAGCTGGGCCGAGAGAGAACATTTGTCCTCAGTTGCGGTCACCAAAGTTGCAAAAGGAAAATGGTTTGAGAAAGCTTCAAAAGTTGGCAAGTGTTGGTCTTATAGCCCTTCTCTTCTAATTTTGTGAAAGCTAGAATAAAAGCTTTTTAATTTTAAAGGAGCACTAAGGATTTTGATTTTTTATAAAAGTTTTGGTTTTTTATGATTTTGGCCAAAGCTAAACTTTATGAGGGTTTTTATAAAGAGGGCTAAACCAAAATGAAGAAAAGGGTTTGATGTTTTATGTCTAAAGTAAAAAATGTATGAGGAAAAGGCTTTTAATTCTTAATAGCCTAAGTGAAAGGTTAAATTCATAATAAAGCCAATGGTTGAAAGTTTATGGAACAAAGGGCTTTTTAATAAAGCCAAAGTTTGAGTATTAATTAAGTTTTTATGAAGAAGGGATTTAATGTTTTTTGAAACAAAAGGTGAAGCACCCAGCACCGAGGGCTTTCCTAGCTTGTCAAGTGACCAAGAGCCGAAGCAAAGGTGCCCCATGCACCCTTTATCATCCAAACTCCAATGCCGAAGGACTCTCCATCATTTATTACTTGAGATATGATATAATCAATACAATATATAAGGAGTGGGAGTATTAGTTTTCGTTTGCATATGGGAAATGTAAATGATATTCCAACTAACATTTTAAATGCTGAACGACAAGTCAATATCGAGCAGCATTAAGGTGACACGATGGAATTGTTGAGGCGAGTGAAGTAGCTCCATGCAAATCACAAGTGCAGCACGATCTGGTGGCAAGTAAAATCAACGGTCATCGCATCACCGAAGTAACCTGGGGATAAGAAATAGCCGGTTGCGATAAGAATACCACCCATCTACGTGTCACCATTTGGGCATGCCGCATGCATTACAAAGTGGTATTACAAATAGCCTTGGGCCATGCGATACCACCTTGGAAAATTTGTGGGAATATAAAAAGGTAAAGTTGCCCATTTTTAGCAATTTGTTATTATTTGACCGGAGTATCAAAACTCCCAAACCCTCACGCCAAACTAAAGGCTAAAAGTTTGAAATATAAAGAGATAAGACGCCATTTGTCCAAGAGCCGGCGAGTCTGTTGCAGCGTTGAAGTCTAAGAGAGGCAAAAGAAAATCGATCTTTTTCTTTGAATTGGTTTTGAAGGTGATTTTCTGACCAATCCATTTCATGTGATGTATATTGGAAAAAGTTCTTGGAAAATGATGCAACAAATTCAAGCGAAATGACCTCATCGGGAAGCAATTTTACAACCTCAACGTATTGTACATTATGGCCCAATAAAACCAGCTGTCTTGCAATCAGAATCTCACCGTTCTTATTCTTGGTGAATGGGGAAGCTCTTTAAGCCCTAAAAATTCAAAATTGTTTCAAGAAAACCTGACAGATATGGATATCAAGATCAAAGCTATGTTGAAACTAATCGAAGAGGATGCAGATTTATTTCCAAACGGGCGGAGATGTTCTACGAAAATTTTGTACATTTGGTCGAAGAGTTTTTTAGAGTATATCAAGCTTTAGCAGAACGATGTGATCACATCTCTGAGGAGCCACGCCTAAATACATCATAGCATGGTAGAGGCAACTCATCAATCTCCTGAAAGTCAATAGTCGAAGAAATGAATAGTTAAAGGCAGCTGACAACCTTCTTCTAACTTCCGAAGATATGACAAAACAAATATTCCAGATTTTCTGTCAGTTATTATTTAAAAACTAATTCTTGTAAAGAAGAGATTAGTTATTTGTCATTATTCTAGTATCGACAGTTGATTTCTAAAAAAAAAAATATAGTTAGGGTTTACTCATAGGGAAAATCTTTGTATAAAATGTGCATTTTGCAATGTAAAAATGGGGGGGGGGGGGAATTTTCAGGGAATGAGAAAAAACCGTTCTGGGCATTTGAAGTTTATCTCATAAATGAATAAAGATTTCAGAGTTTGAGCAGTTTTAAATCAAAGATTCATGCGTTGTTGGTGTTTACAGTATGTACCTTTTCTTTTCTCACTTGTGCATGTTTACCTTCCCAGTTATGCTATTCATTTTTGTCTTTTCTTCTATACTTGGACGAACGTCTAAATAAATTGGGATTCATATTGATATGCCTCAGTTTATCGCGTTTAAGTATCCGTTTGCTTCTCTAAAATCAACAATGGATTCATCCTAGTCTGATGCCCATTGATTGGTGGATTGTCTTTAATTCTTTCTTTTCACCTGCAAAAAGATTTGACCGTAACCTTACAATTACCTTGCCTTTGTACAAAAATTCTGTTTTTGCTGCTGATATATTATTTTTCTGTTTCTAGACTCCATTGCCCAATGATATCCTATTTCCTGTTGTTCTAACCACATGACTAAAAAATCCATAAGTTTTTACCGTGATTTTACAAATTTGGCCATTGAATTTATTGTCAAGCTGCCGTCGTGGTGACATTGGATAGCAGATTTGCTGAGAGAGCCCTCTCTGGCTGAAAGAGGCCAACTTTTCAGTCTAAAGATTGGTTTGAAATAGGTTACCTCGGGGTTTCTTTGATACAACCCAAGGAAAATCCGAGTGCTAACATTTTGGCGCCATTGCCGGGGAACGAGGGTTTCATTTTCCCTGGGTATGAACGAAAAAGTTTTCAGTTTTGATTGTTGATGGTGAACAACGGTCAAACATCAGTAAGGTTGTGCATCTTTTACCTGGCGACTCCATCTTCCAGAATCCAAATTTCAGTGACTCCATTGGCGGCATGATCCAGAATCAAGCTTTTAAAGAGAACCGACAGACTCCATTGGGAAATGAGCTCATTGTGAAGACATGGAAAGGCATGATGAAAAGACAAAGTACTCAAGTTTCAGTTTTCTCCAAGACATCTTATCCTTTCTTGTAAGTCTTTTCTTGTCTTTTCTTAAGCTTGGCAAAAGAATTTCTCATTGTTTACTATATTCGAAAAAAGACCATAGATTTACTACTGTATACCCTTCTTTAGAAACTGAAAATGTGTCTTCATTCTGTACATATGATTTTGATCAAGATCTTTTACTTGAACCGCATGGTTGTAAGGATCAACCTTGTGAACCTCATGATACTAAAGCTGATAATACATCCTCTCTACATAGTTTAGTTTCTTCCAATATCCAAAACCGATATAGGCCACTTCACCTACATCATGTTCTCCATGATTATCCTCCTAAATACCATAAATACATTCCTAAATTCGATGGAGAAATCAAAGGCCTTACTGCTGAGAAACATCTTCAAGGATTTGAAAATTTTCTGGATCTGTTTGAAATGGATCAGGATGATGTTTGTATGAGGATTTTTGCTCAATCTTTCCAGGGAGATGTGAAGAAATGGTTTCGCCATTTACATCCAGAGTCTATAGACACATGGCAGGGGTTTTCTGATGTGTTCTTGAAGTTTTGGGGGAAGAGGAGGTCATGGGACCTAGTCCTTTCAGAATTTTACTCTATGAGAATGCAAGAAGGGGAAGCCTTATCCAGTTTCAATAGGAGGTTCGCCGGCGCCTATTATGATATGCCGAAAGAAATTCAGTCCCTAGAGAATGCTGCCAAGTTACATTATGTATCTAATCTTCATTCTGATTTCTCTTTTCTTCTCTTGGAAAGAAAGCCCTCCAGTTTACAACATATGTTCGTTGATGCTTTAGAAGTTGAAGATAATCTTAGAATGTCCAGGAAATTATCGAGCAAAGAAAATGATGAGAGGATTGAAGAAGAATCTGAGTTCGAAGAGAAGTATGGACAAGGAGAAATTGCTTGGCATTCCAGTCTTTCTCGTGACAAACAAAGAGATGATCAGCCGGGTGATGTGCCAGAAGAAGGTAACTTTGACTTGTTTTATGTAAATTACAATCAGCTTGCTGAAATTTCTGTTAATGATGGTTTTAAAGAAAATTTCAGTCCACCTAAGTTTGATAAGTATGAAGAAGATTGTTGGGATATGGCACCGGTTGAAAACTTTATAAGTTCCATGGCAGTTGGTGAAGAAAATCTGATCACTATCCATGATCAGACCTTTGAAAATAAACATGCTGAAAGTGACTGTCTACCCCTCTGTTATGCTTCGTTCGAATTGATAAAACAAAGAATTAGGGCTTCTAGTCAAAAACAAAATTTTATAGAAAGCTCCTTAATTTTTTTTGAAAGTGGAATTAAAGAAGAAGAAGAACAAGTTTGTCATCATTCCCAAGAAGCTGGAGTTTGCCATAGGGTAGAAAAGTGCCAAACAGAAAACCAGGTCTCTATTTCGCATTCAGAAATTTTGTATCAAGAAAAGTTTGTTGCACTTGATGCTATTGAAAAATTTAATGATGGTTCTGTTGTTTTTGATGAAGAAGGGAAAGTTTTAAATTCTGAATTTTCGAATGAAATTGGTGATGGCTTTTGTATCTTTTTTCCCGAGACGGATAATAATTTTCTTCAGTCTTGTCAGTGGTCTTCTAATTCAGAAGAAGGTCATATAAGCTTCTCTCCATGTGACACTATTTCAGAAATTGTGGGTCTAGAGGACTCTGTCTTATTTGATTCACTTAAAAAACAATACATCAGTACTTCTCTTGGAATACAAAAAACAGAACAGGCCTCAGGTGATGCTACTGATTTTTCCTTAAACAAGAAAGGTGGGCGCCTCCATAGTATTTCCAAAATTTCTCCTCTATCTGAAGATGAAATAGATCAACTCCTGAAAGGTCATATTACAACTCCAGTAATGTCGGATCTGCATTGTTCACACAGTACAGGGTATGTAAGTGAAACTTCTTCCATTTTTAAACATGCAAATTTGAATCTAAACACTGACAGTCATAACGATCCTTTGAAAGAACCTATTTATGACGATGATTCTCCGCCATGGGATCAACTATTAGACATCATTTCTTTCCGTCAAGAAGATAGAGTTGACATGATTAATGATCTTGAAAGATGTTTGTTGTTTGAAGATGTCTTGTATTATGATGTGGATAAGTATAAAAATGGGATAGACGGCATACCAAAAAGGGAAACAGAGCCACTCATGCTTGAGGAAGATGCAGTCAACACTCAGGTATTAGAATATCACGCCCCCCTATGCACTCTCATCAATCCACAGTTGAATAGTCTTAAGGATCAACTTGAAAGAGATATTTGCATTCTTGCTTAATCTCAAAACGTGATAATATTTCGAACTGTTGAAGATCCTTATGCTAATTTACTACAGTCGAAGGGGAAAATGAATTTTCTTACATTTGTGGGACATGAACTCATTATCAAAGAATGTTTGGAGTGGTTTGTTTTCTGTCTTCTTTACTCACTCAAAAGGAATGCAAGCCATAGTCGAGCAAATGGTCAGTTATTAGATTGGCTTCATTGGCACTTTTGTGTCATTTGATTTAGAAGTCATGTTTCAGAAGAGTAGGGTAGGTAGGAGAAATAAGTTTTCCAGGCAAGCAATTTTTAGTATGTACAGTGTTGTTTTCAGTTTTCTACAGTTAAAGTGGTTTTCAGCTACAGTTTTTGGATGAAAGATTGATTACAGGATATAGGTTACAGGTTGCAGGTGTCAAGGTTGGGAGCCGCCCAATGGTCAGGCACATGGTCTATGGTGTTCTTTGTTGCCTCGCTGGGAGGACAACATCCTTAGTAGGAGCCAGTTGTTAGCACTTCATAAAATTTTGTGCTTAAATTTCTTCTGGTAGCGTTGATGATGCAAACTAGAAAAGATTTCCATGATAGGGGTTTCAAAGCTGGGCCGAGAGAGAACATTTGTCCTCAGTTGCAGTCACCAAAGTTGCAAAAGGAAAATGGTTTGAGAAAGCTTCAAAAGTTGCCAAGTGTTGGTCTTACAACCCTTCTCTTCTAATTTTGTGAAAGCTAGAATAAAGCTTTTTAATTTTAAAGGAGCACTAAGGCTTTTGATTTTTTATAAAAGTTTTGGTTTTTTATGATTTTGGCCAAAGCAAAACTTTATGAGGGTTTTTATAAAGAGGGCTAAACCAAAATGAAGAAAAGGGTTTGATGTTTTATGTCTAAAGTAAAAAATGTATGAGGAAAAGGCTTTTAATTTTTAATAGCCTAAGTGAAAGGTCAAATTCATAATAAAGCCAATGGTTGAAAGTTTATGGAACAAAGGGCTTTTTAATAAAGCCAAAGTCTGAGTATTAATTAAGTTTTTATGAAGAAGGGATTTAATGTTTTTTGAAACAAAAGGTGAAGCACCCAGCACCGAGGGATTTCCTAGCTTGTCAAGTGACCGAGAGCCGAAGCAAAGGATCCCCATGCACCCTTTATCATCCAAACGCCAATGCCGAAGGACTCTCCATCGTTTATTACTTGAGATATGATATAATCAATACAATATATAAGGAGTGGGAGTATTAGTTTTCGTTTGCATATGAGAAATGTAAATGATATTCCAACTAACATTTTAAATGCTGAACGACAAGTCAATATCGAGCAGCATTAAGGTGACATGATGGAATTGTTGAGGCGAGTGAAGTAGCTCCATGCAAATCACAAGTGCAACACGATCTGGTGGCAAGTAAAATCAACGGTCATCGCATCACCGAAGTAACCTGGGGATAAGAAATAGTTGGTTGCGATAAGAATACCACCCATCTACGTGTCACCATTTGGGCATGCCGCATGCATTACAAAGTGGTATTACAAACAGCCTTGGGCCATGCAATACCACCTTGGAAAATTTGTGGGAATATAAAAAGGTAAAGTTGCCCATTTTTAGCAATTTGTTATTATTTGACTGGAGTATCAAAACTCCCAAACCCTCACGCCGAACTAAAGGCTAAAAGTTTGAAATACAAAGAGATAAGATGCCATTTGTCCAAGAGCCGGCGAGTCTGTTGCAGCATTGAAGTCTAAGAGAGGCAAAAGAAAATCGGTCTTTTTCTTTGAATTGGTTTTTGAAGGTGATTTTCCGACCAATCCGTTTCATGTGATGTATATTGGAAAAAGTTCTTGGAAAATGATGCAACACGTTCAAGCGAAATGGCCTCATCGGGAAGCAATTTTACAACCTCAATGTATTGTACATTATGGCCCAATAAAACAAGCTGTCTTGCAATCAGAATCTCATCGTTCTTATTCTTGGTGAATGGGGAAGCTCTTTAAGCCCTAAAAATTCAAAATTGTTTCAAGAAAACCTGACAGATATGGATATCAAGATCAAAGCTATGTTGAAACTAATCGAAGAGGATGCAGATTTATTTCCAAACGGGCGGAGATGTTCTACGAAAAGTTTGTACATTTGGTCGAAGAGTTTTTTAGAGCATATAAAGCTTTAGCAGAACGATGGGACCACATCTCTGAGGAGCCACGCCTAAATACATTATAGCATGGTAGAGGCAACTCATCAATCTCCTGAAAGTCAATAGTCGAAGAAATGAATAGTTAAAGGCAGTTGACAACCTTCTTCTAACTTCCGAAGATATGACAAAACAAATATTCCAGATTTTCTATCAGTTATTGTTTAAAAACTAATTCTTGTAAAGAAGAGATTAGTTATTTGTCATTGTTCTAGTATCGACAGTTGATTTCTAAAAAAAAAAATATAGTTAGGGTTTACTCATAGGGAAAGTCTTTGTATAAAATGTGCATTTTGCAATGTAAAAATGGGGGGGAAATTTTCAGGGAATGAGAAAAAACTGTTCTAGGCATTTGACGTTTATCTCAAAAATGAATAAAGATTTCAGAGTTTGAGCAGTTTTAAATCAAAGATTCATGCGTTGTTGGTGTTTACAGTCTGTACCTTTTCTTTTCTCACTTGTGCATGTTTACCTTCCCAGTTATGCTATTCATTTTTGTCTTTTCTTCTATACTTGGATGAACGTCTAGATAAATTGGGATTCATATTGATATGCCTCAGTTTATCGCGTTTAAGTATCCATTTGCTTCTCTAAAATCGACAATGGATTCATCCTAGTCTGATGCCCATTGATTGGTGGATTGTATTTAATTCTTTCTTTTCACCTGCAAAAAGATTTGACCGTAACCTAACAATTACCTTGCCTTTGTATAAAATTTTTGTTTTTGCTGCTGATATATTATTTTTCTGTTTCTAGACTCCATTTCCCAATGATATCCTATTTCCTGTTGTTCTAACAACATGACTAAAAAATCCATAAGTTTTTACCGTGATTTTACAAATTTGGCCATTGAATTTATTGTCAAGCTGTTGTCGTGGTTACATTGGATAGCAGATTTGCTGAGAGAGCCCTCTCTGGCTGAAAGAGGCCAACTTTTCAGTCTAAAGATTGGTTTGAAATATGTTACCTTAGGGTTTCTTTGATACATCCCAAGGAAAATCCGAGTGCTAACACCACCCTCATGGCATCCTCCAGCTCCCATGTAGCCTCATCGGGACCGTAGTGCTTCCATTGCACCTTTACCTGTCCGATGGCTCGGTTTCGGAGCAATGTTACCTTCTTGTATAGGATGCACAATGGATCAGTTTGGAATTCTCCCTCGGGTTCCACTTGGATCACATCCCAATTAATCACATGGTTAGGATCATGTACATATTTCTTAAGCAAAGAGACATGAAAAACATTATGAGATTTAGTGCTAGCAGGCAATGCAAGTCTATATGCAACTGGTCCTATTCTTTCAAGCACTTCAAATGGCCCACAATATCTAGGTGATAGCTTGGCACAACTCCCAAGCTTCAAGGAACTCTTCCTTGATCTCACTCTAAGATACACATGATCCCCAACATTGAATTCCCTATGGATCCTATGCTTATCTGCATAGCTTTTCTGTCTATCCTGGGCTGTTTTTAAATTCTGTCTGATCTTGGTAACTTCTTGCTCCATTTTCTTAAGTAATTCTGGCCCAAGTACAATTCTGTTCACTGGATTGTCCCAAGTCACTGGTGTCCTACACCTTCTGCCGTACAAAGCCTCATAGGGACTCATTCCCAATGATGCTTGTTGCCCATTGTTATATGCAAATTCTACCAAGTGTAGATAATCCTCCCACATGGATGGTTTATCCATTACATACATGCGGAGCATGTCTTCAAGAACCCGATTTACTCTTTCTGTTTGCCCATCTGTTTGAGGATGGTATGCGGTACTAAAGCTTAGCTGTGTACCCAAATCTGCAAAGAGACCTTTCCAAAAATTGGAAGTGAACTTGGTATCCCTGTCAGAAATTATTGCCTTAGGCAACCCATGTAATTTGAAAATTTCCTTCATGAAAATATTTGCAATGACATCAGACATCAGCTTTGTGTGTGGACTTAACCTGTATAAAATGTGCTACCTTTGTTAACTTTTCCACCACAACCATGATGGAATCATGTTGTCTCACAGTCATTGGCAATCCTGTAATAAAGTCCATGGATATTACTTCCCATTTCCATTCTGGAATTGGCACTGGAAGCAATAAACCTGTGGGATGTTGGTGTTCACTCTTCACCTGCTGACATTCCATGCACTTAGAAATGTATTCAGCGACGTCCTTCTTCATGCATGGCCAGAAATAATATTTTCTTGTTGTAGCAATTGTTTTCTGATATCCTGGGTGACCAGAGTATGGAGCTTTATGGATCTCATCCATAACCATTCTCCTCAAATTTTCCGCATTTGGAATATAGACTCTATTCTTATAAGTAAGAAGTCCTCCTTCTTCCAAATGATAGCCCTCATACTTCTTTTCAAGGTTTTGCTGCTGCAATTTTCCCTTTATCTGCTCATACACTTCATCCTCAACCATATGGTTAACAATCTGCTGCTTCAAATCTAGCTGGCAAGTACTAAGCGCTGCCACATACATTTCATGTACCTTCCTGCTGAGTGCATCAGCCACCTTGTTTTCTTTCCCTTTTATGTGTTTGATCTCAAAATCAAATTCACACAAAAATTCCAACCATCTAGCTTGCCTAGCATTTAAAGTTGGCTGATCAAATAAGTATTTCAGACCACAATGGTCTGTCCTTAACTCAAATTTTCTTCCCATTAAGTAATGCCTCCACATCTTTAAGGCATGTACTACGGCTGCAAATTCTATATCATGAGTAGCATAGTTCTTCTCATGCTCCTTCAACTTTCTTGACTCATAGCATATCACATGGTTGTCTTACATAAGAACTCCTCCAAGTCCTTGATTGCATGCATCGGTACACACCACAAAGTCTTTTTCCGGGTCTGCAATCTTCAAAATTGGTGCACTTGTAAGAAGATTTTTCAATCGTTGAAAACTTTCCCCACATCTTGGTGACCATTCAAACTTTATCCCCTTCTTTTGCAAAGAAGTGATCGGGTTTGCAACCTTGGAGAATCCTTCGATAAACCTCCTGTAGTAACCAGCAAGGCCCATAAAATATTTCACATCAGTCACATTCCTTGGAGTTGGCCAATTCATAATGGTTTCAATCTTCTCAGGGTCTACAGATATTCCTTCGTAGGAGATGATGTGACCCAAATAAAGAATTCTATCTTTATAAAAGTCACATTTGCTCAACTTTGCATACAGCTTATGCTCCCTTAGTAATTGCATTGTCATTCTCAAATGTTCTTCATGCTCTTCTTCATTCTTAGAATATATGAGAATGTCGTCTAGGAATACAAGAACAAACTTATCCAAATACTTGCTAAAAACATTATTCATGAGACACATGAATGTAGCTGGTGCATTTGTGAGACCGAATGGTACCACTACAAACTCATAGTGTCCATAACTCGTTCTAAAGGTGGTCTTATGAATATCTTCTTCTTTGATTCTTACCTGATGGTAACCAAACCTCAAGTCAATTTTTGAAAATACGTTTGCTCCTCTCATTTGGTCAAAAAGGTCATCAATTCGGGGCAATGGGTATTTGTTCTTCACAGTGAATTTGTTCAACTGCCTATAGTCAATACATAACCTAAGTGATCCATCTTTCTTTTTCACAAATAGAACAGGTGCTCCCCACGGGGATACACTTGGCCTAATATATTTATTTTCCAGTAACTCTTGTAATTGCATTTTCAATTCTAGCAATTCCAGTGTACTCATCCTGTAGGGTGTCTTAGACACTGTTGCCGCTCCTGGCACAAGTTCAATTGGAAAGTCAATGTCTCTCTTTGGAGAAAGTCCTGGAATCTCATCAGGAAAAACATCCCTGAATTCTTGCAATACATGATAGTCCTCCAATTTCAGAGTTTCATTCTCTGCTGCCTCTACAATGTGGGATGCATATAATGGACATCCCTTCCTACAGAACTTCTTCAACTGCATGGCTGAAACCTGTCTAACAGTAGTCACCTTTGGAATGCCTTTTACAACCCTCAGGTTTCCGTCTTCGTCCATGCATTCAAATGTCTTATTGTAGCAGTCAAGTTTAACCCTGTGTGCTTCTAACCAATCCATTCCAATGAGAATATCATAGGAACCCAGTGGAAAAATATTCAGATCTGCATAAGTGAATAGCCCATCCATCTCTACGGGACATTTCTCTACTATTTCACTAACTTTTCTCTTGGTTCCAGTGGCTAGTTGAACTAACCATGATTTACTATGCTTTAATTTCTTGAAAGCACAAACCTCAACAATTATAGGAGTGAAATAACTGTGAGTAGATCCAGGATCGATCAAAATAGAAACAGATTGCTTAGCAATCTTACCTTCAACTTCAACCACAGTTGACTGATGATCTGCCTGGCGGTATTCTACTACTGCGTAGATTCTAGGGATTGCTCTCGCCACTTGACCCACAGTTCCAGCTCCTTGGATGTTGTGAACTTGAATTGCATTCCCATTCCGATGTGGACAGTTCCTAAGCATGTGGTCTCCTCCACAACCCCAACATTGAAGTGGTTCTCTTGGTTCCTTTGGATCTCTTGGCTTGTCTCCCATCATCCTAGTTGGCTTAGTCACAACCTGTGATGGTTGCCTTTGCTGATTTCGGAATTGAGGAGGCTTGAACCCCTTCTTCCTTTGATCAAACTTTTAATTTTTTCGATCCTTCCATGCCTTATGGAATTCTGGTTTGCTTCTGTTCTGATCAAAACAATACTTGGCCTTTCTTATGGCCTCCTCTAGAGTTCGAGGTTCATCAAACTCAATTCTATCTTTATATGACTGGGGCAGTCCACTTAGGAAACACTGAATTTTCACCTTATCATCTCGAATGTACTTGACATACCTCAACAGCTCCAAGAACTTGTTTGCATATTATTCTATGGTCAATTGTCCCAATATCAGCTCATGGAACTCTTTGATATTATCATCATAGTACCTGTCAGAGAGGTACTTCTGCTTGAAGTATTTCTTGAACTGCTTCCACACAATCTTCCTTTCATTGATCTTCTTCACTTTCCTAATGTGTTCCCACCATATAGATGCTCTTCCATTCAAGTTGAAGATGGATACCCTTGCCTTCATATTTCTCGAGTAGTCTTGGAATTGGAAATACTTTCTCATCCCAAGAAGCCAAGCTTCAGCTTCCTGGCCAGACTTTATCTCTCCATCAAATGTAGGAGGTTTCGCCTTCTTAAATTCCCCATGTGAATTGTTCTTGTAGTGTTTCTTCCTCTTACTCCTACAAGATGAAGAGCTTGAACCCTCAATTGTTCTTCCGAGTTAGATGATTCATTAGAAGAGATTTCTGGAGTATATGTTCTGTCGGTAGAAACTCTTCTTGAGCTACTGGCCCTCATATGGGAATTCCTTCTAGAACTACTCCCACCCCTTTCTAGATTTGATGTTTGATGCCCAGAGTTTATTTGCCTTTGGATGTCTGTTAAACTCTGTAGCATGGCTACATTTAACTGATTTTGTTCTTCTTGAGCTTTAATCATCCTTTCATTATCTTCCCTACAGCTTTGCAACTCCACCCTTAGGCTTCTCATGGTGGCTGCAATACCTGGAGGAGTCTCTTGATTTCTTCTCCCATTAGATTTTGTTTTAGCATTTTCAACATGTATGTTCTCCCCCATGGCATCTGTCTCAGGTTCATAGGGATCCTGTGCATCATCCATAATGTTGATTTTCTTGGCCCAACCAAGATCCAAAACTTTCCAACTGTACTATCTAGAGTGCTACCCTGATGTAACTATGATTCTGCAAAATATGTTTATCCACACAATTGTTAGCTACATTACATTCTCAAGAATTCATAAATTACTTTCATGCACGTGGGAAAATATTATATTGACAATTTGTCAAATCATCAAATTTTCTCACAATCAACGACATATGGGGGGGGAAACAAAAGGGGGTCAAGGGGGCTTGCCCCCTTGTGGCTTTTTTTATTTTTTACAAATCTTGCCGCAGTTTCGGGGCGATTTGGTGAACTCTTTTGCAATTGCGTGGCGATTTGCTGAACGCTTCCGCAATTGCGGGGTGATTTTCTGAGTACTCCCGCAGTTGCGGAGCAATTCACCGAATGCTTCCGCAGTTGCGGAGCAATTCGCTGAATGCTTCCGCAGTTTCAGAGCAGTTCGTCGAATTCTTCCGCATTGCGGAACAACTTGCGGAATCCTTCCGCAATTTCGGAAGAGAAATCCTTCCGCAATTTCGGAAGAGAAATCCTTCCGCAATTTCGGAAGAGAATTCCTTCCGCAATTTCGGAAGAGAATTCCTTCTGCAGTTTCGAGGCAGTTCGCGGAACTCTTCCGCAAATTTCGGAACGATTTCCTGAACTCTTCCGCGTTGCGGAATGATTCGCGGAATATTTCCACAGTTTCGGGATGAGTTCCCGAATTCTTCCCGAAACAGATTTAAACAAAATTTTTTCAAAAACACTTGAAACAATTTTCGAGTTCATTCTTTTCTTCTTCCTGTGATGACTGCTGCCCAGCAGAAGGTAACCTTCCCTCTACAACTATCCAACTGAGCCAGCTAGTCTTGATGCTAGTACCTGTGGTGATTAGGAAGGGATCTTCCCTTGTAACTGTAATTGGATTTGGCCCAATGCTGCAACCAGCAGCTCTGATACCAAAATGTAACATCCCCTTCTATCATACTAGCATGATAGAGGACCGTGATGCTAAAACTGGGCATCTAGCCCCATGAGAATTTACTAAATAGCATTCACATAATATAAAAGACATATGGAGTGTATAATTATAGAAAAATGCAGCGAAAATAATATCAATAACACATCCATCATACATTCAAGATATTCAACAATTAATAATTTCAAAGTTAACACAAGAGAATACTTATCTTAACAAGTAGTCCCAAGCAACCAGCTATGCATCTGCAACGTTCCACCCAACCATAGGCCAGTTGTGCTTATCAACCTCTTGATACAACTGCCACCCCCCGAGCTGGGCATGATCTCTACAAGGAACTAGGGAACAACAGACTCACACATAGCCAAGCATACACCAAGATGATCCAAGCCAATCTACAATTGGGTTTATCAGGCTGCTAGGAAATGGAATGGAAGAATTGCTAAGCTAGTGAGCTCAACCACAGAGCTATGGATACCCCTCCCAGATCTATTCAGCTTGGCACTCACAATGCCTACACACCCAACACAAGGAAGTATTCTCTTCACTGCCACACAGTACCTCAAGCCATACCTTCCTTACTAGTGCTCTCAAGGTGTGCATAGAAAAGTAGCCAAATCCCTCTTGATCTTCTTGAGAGGTTACTCCCTTCACTAGGTTTATCAAGCCAATTCTGTCCACTACCACTCCAAGTTTCTTGCTCACAGGTTCAAATCAAAACCGGGATGCACACAACAACAGAGCCACTCTTATTGGGAATGATAAAACGTTTTTTTTTTTTTTACAGTGAGATGCCCAAGGATGGGGTTTTCATTAGATTCAGAAAAACATGGGAAAACCCAAAACGAAACTGGAAGATGGGGAACAACCCTGGGAAGCCAAATCCGTTTTCAGAAAAATGTCCATGGACATTCTGGGGCAAAAACGGCCTCCATAACAGTCCCAAATGGTGGTCCTCCTTCCCCAGCCACTATGTAACACAAAAATGAGCTCCCCACCATGGAAAAATGCTGGAAAATTGGTAAAAACGTGATGAGGAAAGACCCAGTAGTTCTGACTGTGTGAGAGAGGAAAGACTGACTGTTCAGAATGGATTTGGGCACCATTTCGTGGGTGTTTTCTTTCCCAAGAAGCAAAAACACGAATTCCCAGGTTGATGGCTTGCCCATGCACGAAATTAGATGCCATACCTCTTCATTCCCAAGGCATTAACTACCTCAACCAATTTCTGGAAGAAATAAATGATTGGGTCCCTAACCCAAAATGGGTAGTTGGTGGTTTGTGGGTTTTCTCATTGACACATGGATTAACACCATTGGCTCAAGGGTTTGAATAATTTCTCTCCCTATTCCTTGTAGAATCATGCCCCATCTCTTTGTTGCATTGCATAGCTAGTTGTGGGTATTTTCATTAAAATTCGTAATTACATGATGTCTCATTTACATTGTGCCTATCTAGCACAAGAACCATAGGCATCTATTTTTAATTGCCGATTCATAAAACGCTAAATCAATGGTGGGGCCTTGGCCTTGAGCTCCTCACCATGATTAAATATTAATATTTACATCATTTACGATTTAATACAAAGGGGTCAAAATGGGGACATTACATGCTGTGCTTGTTATTCTCTTAGTGATCCTAGATAATATTGAATGAAATTATCGAAAATCTAACATGGTATCAGAGCGGTACTAAGGAGAAGACACTGTGCAACTACGGAAGCTAGGGATTCTTAATTTTTGGGTTTCTCTCCACAGTTCATCAAAGGCAAGAGGCTAGATTGACTCTCCTAGCAAGGGCGCATATTTTTGTCGAGACAGAATTCAATTCTAAGCATTTTCAGTTTTTGGCATGTCACTACTGCAGGAAATTAGGGTTTCTGAGAAAGTTGGAATTTTTGGAGTCTGAGACCATGGCTGGATGCTCCTCAGAAAAATGAAAGTTTAGAGACCAAGATCGAACTTTTTGGTTGGGCAGAACCCGAGCTCTATCAAACCCTAGTTCAGGATTTTGACCAGAAAACTAGAAAACTAGAAACTGCAGATCCGAAAGTTTCAAAGTCAATTTTGAGGGGTCAAATTTTGAATATTTCAAAATTGAAGTATACTAGCTTGATCAGCTCAGCAAGGCACATCTTTCCATCCAATCAGAAGTTTTAAATTCAAAGTTTGAATTTTTAGGGTTTCTCTGACAAACCCTAATCCAACTCCAGATCCAATTTCAGCAAATCAAGTGGTAAGACCTAAATTTTTTATTTCCATTTGAGTTTCTCATTAAGATGTCTCTCCACACCAAGGTTGAGGATAAGCTTGAAGGGGCTAGTAACTTCCGAACATGGAAGTATAGGATTGGGTTAATCCTAGAAGAAAATGAATTAGACACCTACATAAGTGAAGAGGTTCCTGTTCCAGAGGGAGATGAGGCTAAGGCCTTACACAAGAAGAACTTGGTCAAGGCCAAGAGAATCATCGTAGATTCTATCAAAGACCATCTCATACCTCACGTGTCTTCTCCAAAGACACCTAAGGAGATGTTTGACTCCTTGACCAAGTTGTTTGAAGTAAAGAATATAAATCAGAAGATGACACTGCAAAACCAATTGAAAGGTGTAAAGATCCAGAATGGAGAGACCATCCAATATTACTTTACTAAGGTCTCTCAAATCAAAGAACAACTTGAGGCCATGGATGAAGTAGTGGAGAATGGAGAAATTGTGATGACCACATTGAATGGCCTACCTAGGTCATGGGACTCCTTCATCTAAGGAATCTGTGCAAGAAAGAAATTGATTTCTTTCAGTAGACCATGGGAGGAATTCTCACAAGAAGAAGCCAGGCTTGTGGCCCGAGAAGAAAAGATGGGAAGTGAAGACCAAGCTCTCATAGCGCACACCAAGGAAGGTAAATTCAAGAGGGAGCAACCTCATCACAAGAAATCTTCTCACCATCATCAAAAGAAGAAAGATCACTCTCACATTAGATGCTACACATGTGATGAGAAGGGACACTATGCCTCGGAATGTCCCAGGAACAGAAAATGCTCCAACAACAAGAAGAGATTATGATGCTCATGCTGCTGAGGATGATGAACCTCTGAGGAAGAAGACTAAGGTAGAAAGTAAAGACTCTTCAAGTGACGAAGAATATGTTCTAATCTATGCCCTCACAGGTACTGTTACACATGGGTGTAATGATTGGCTTATTTATAGTGGAGCTTCCAAACATATGACGGGATTTAAAGAATCTCTTATGGATCTATTTGAACGTGAGTCACCTCATAAGGTAAAACTTGGGGATGACTATCAATACCCTATAAAAGGAAGTGGTGAAGCCTCCTACAAGTTAGACTTTGGGAAGTCTTTAAAGATGAAAGATGTTCTATATGTACCTAACTTAAGAATAATCTTCTCTCCATATCATCTTTGGATGCAAAGGGGATGACAGTTGCATTTGTGGATGGCCAAGTACTTCTGTGGCCAAAAGGTAAGACCATAGATGATGCAGTAGTGATTGGAGAGAAAGAGAGAGGATTGTACAAATTGAAGGGACAACCTGAACATGTCATGGTACATGAATCTATGGATCCAAGTGAACTTTGGCATAGAATGCTTGCACATGTGCACTATAGATCACTACCAATTGCAAGCAAAGTAGTAGAAGGTCTTCCTGAAATCCAGTCAAAACATGAAGGTGTTTGCAAAGGACGTGCAAAAGGAAAGAACTCGAAGAAGGCATTTCCAAGCAGTGAAAGCAAGGAAAAAGGAATCTTGGAGATTATCCACTCCGATGTATGCGGTTTGATGTCATCCAGTTCTCTGAGTGGGTATGTATATTATGTTAATTTAATTGATGATTTCTCTAGGAAGACTTGGGTCTATTTCTTGAAGAACAAAGATGAAGTGTTTGATAAGTTCAAGGAATTCAAAGCCTTGATAGAAAGCCAAACTGATAAGAAGATTAAGACCTTTAGTAGGAAGCAATCCTACGTAGCACTGAGTACAGCTGAAGCAGAGTATGTCACAGCTTGTTCGGCTAGTTGTGAGGCAGTATGGGTAAGGAAGCTACTATCTGATTTGTTTGATCTCCAGTTGGATGCTACTTGTATATTCTATGACAACCAGAGCTATATGAAGTTGTCTGAGAACCTGGTGTTCCATGAAAAGTCGAAGAACATCGAGATCAAATATCACTATACCAGGGATATGGTGCAGAGAGGAGCAGTGAAGCTCCTGTATGTTGCGCTAGATGAGCAGATTGTAGAAGTGTTGACCAAACCACTAGCCAGAGTGAAGTTCGAGTACTTCAGAGAAAGGATTGGTGTTATTCAGATAGAAGATACTTCAAGGAGGAAGTGATGGGACACATTTGCAGGAGCCAATCCAAGAATGGTGGTAGGAGGATCCTTCCCATGGTTGTGGATGTAAGTGCTATGTGATGAGCATTAGGACGATGCTCCGTATGATGATCAGGATGATCATGTGATGATGATATGCATCAGGGTGATGCTATGCATGATGATGATATGCATCAGGGTGATGCTTTGTATGATGATGATCATGTGATGATGATGTGCATCACGATGATGCACTGTATGATGATGATCAGTATGATCATGAGAATCAGGATGATGCTCCATGCGAAGATGATTAGTGTGATCATGAGTATCAGGATGATACTCCTTGGCCCTGGACAGGTTGTGCAGTAGCATGTAATCAGTCTTGGAGATCTCATAGGTTGTGCTGGGCATGTAAAAGTCCTGGGATTCTCTTTAGATATCTTGTAGGTCATAAGATGCTCTTTTAAGGTTTTGCGAGTTCACATGTAATCAGTCCTGGAGATCCGATAGGTTGTGCTAGTCACGTAAAAGTCCTGGGATGCTCTTTAGAGATCTTGCAGGTCGCAAGATGCTCTTTTAAGGTTTTGTGGAGATCACATGTAATCAGTCCTGGAGATCCGATAGGTTGTGCTAGTCACGTAAAAGTACTGGGATTCTCTTTAGAGATTTTGCAGGTCTCAAGATGCTCTTTTAAGGTTTTGTGGAGGTCACATGTAATAGATCCCTGGGAGATCCTATAGGTTGAGCAGTAAGCTCGCAATCAGTCCTGGGATGCTCTTTCGAGGTTTTATTGATGCACATAATTAGCCCTGAGAATTCCACAGGATGGACCACTCGCAGAGATTATGAATACCTATAGGAGGCTAGGCCTACATCCAACATGAAAAAGGGTTGGATATGTAGAACTTCTTATGACGAGAAGAATTGAGAGATAGCACCAGTTTTTGAGATGACGAGTACAACAGCAGTGACGATGATGCTTCGTGATCCAGTGATGATGATCCAACTCCATAATTGAAGACTTGTGCCTATGTGTATTGATGACCTATGTCAAGAGAATACCTTCCTAGTTAAGAGGGAGTGTTGATGTATTTGTAACTTCGGAAGATATTCACTTATATATTACATTTGTACTTTATTGTATCCCCAACGGAGATGTATTATTCCTCTGATTGGAAGTGTCGTCATTTGTATTTGCAAGTGTCGCAAGTTACATTGTAAGTGTCGTAACTTATATTTGATGGGTTATTAGACCACCTTGGTGGGGTTGGCCCTGTATGAGTCATGTGGATGAGTTATTATGCTTCCTTAGGAAGTCAGCCCAGTTAGGGTTAAAGGAAGGTCAAGTCATTGTATAAATAGAGAGTGTGAGTCTCTCATTCTATTCATTCACTCACTCATCCAACTCGCATAGTTGAGAGAGAGGAGTGCGCACAAGTGGAGGAGGAGTAGCTGCTGGGGACATCTATATTTTGGGTTTGATCTTTGTGATCCTTGTATTGGAGCTTATTCTATCTCTGAGGAAGTTGCGAGGTTTTTCACCTTCTTGGTTTTCCTCAGTGAAATGCTTTGTGTCCATTGTCGCTTGTGATTGTTATGTTGTGCTTGTTATTCTCTTAGTGATCCTAGATAATATTGAATGAAATTATCGAAAATCTAACATGGAGTACATCCGTGTTGGAAAACATGAAAATCCAACTGACCAAATGCGAAATTGGGAGAGTAAAGAACTTTGGGTTTTCCAGTATATTATGTAGTTTCTTCTTTGAGAGGGTTCCAGCCCTTAGTCTGAGGGTAGAAGTCCCTCCTCACTGTCTACGAGATCCATCCCAGACACGCTGGACTGCGATTATGAGGCATATAGGAGGTGGAAAAGTGCCCTCTCCATATGAGGATGACTTTTTCCATTGGTGGAGACAATAGGCATTTTCCATCGATGACTATCCTAATGAGGGAATTGAATTTAGTGGGGATATAGACATGCCATTACCACCATGGTCCACCTTTGGGGATATTGGTAAGGATCATTTGGGTTTTTTAAATATTTATTTTTTTTTGGATTTTTTGGTTTAATAAAAGAAAAAAATATTTTTGGGTGGCATCATATATTAACATTAACATCTTTTATGCAGACATCAATCCATGACAACTAGAGGGATACCCATGACACCGGTGCAGAGGTCAAGGAGACGAGCTAGTTGGCGGAGATGTCGAGTGGAATTTGTAGAATGTACAGGGAAATCTAGCCCGATTGACCCATAGGATTCAGATGGTACAGATTGAGGATCTATCAGAGGCCATGCAAAGGCATGTAGTAAGGGTACCCCGTGCATGGGTGAGGCTCTTTAGACATCTAGCCAACACCATAGTATGTTATCATGAAACACATCTAGGACCTCAGGATTAGATGCCCTGGTTATATTATGTACAGTTTGTGTGTATTTTAAGGGCTACAAGCCCAATTTTGTACTATGATACCACATTTTGAACTCTTATGGAAATGGAAAAAACTTATGGCTACTAGTTTTATTATTATTTGTGTATGAATGAATGATTCTTTTACTTAGCTATGAGACAAATTCCAATCTAAAACATAATTTGCATATGCATTGGATGTTTGATTAGAACTTCTAGGTATGTGAATGTATGTGATGAAATCAAAATGTTGTTCCAAAAGTCTTACCCATAGAATCGTCTCAGTAACGTAGGATATCTAACACGATACCGACCGTTCAATTGGAAACAACCAAATATGAATCCGAGTGAACTTCTAAGAATTGAATACCATTAAAAATGGCATCACATAATAGCTCAATGATGACACTATACTCAGCCACATTATTCGATGATGGCTCTAGACATACGCCTCCTGAAGACACAAGTTGACCCTCGGGTGAATAAATGACCCAAGCAATGGAAGCTAAGTTCTGTGTATGATGAATTATACCATCTGCAAATCCTAAGTACCTCGAAGACTCTGTTGACATCTTCCAACCAAGAGGAATCATATAAGAAAATCGGTGACACCAAAAGGAAAAACCAATATATATATAGAAATATACAATAATGTACAAAGTACGAGCCTAAGCTGGAGGCTCAAGCATAGTACTTTTTTAAGATAGAGCCAATTTCCGAGCTCCTTTAGCACATTCCCTTCATAATATTCTAACTCATAAGCTCCCTTTTCTAAGACACACCTCACAATGTAAGTACCATGCCACATCGGGTTAAACTTTCCTACCACCAGTGGTTCTTTAGCTTGGTC
This sequence comes from Larix kaempferi, assembly GCA_027924585.1. Taxonomy (NCBI): domain Eukaryota; kingdom Viridiplantae; phylum Streptophyta; class Pinopsida; order Pinales; family Pinaceae; genus Larix; species Larix kaempferi. The sequence continues at coordinate 34,277,338 of BSBM01000017.1, forward strand.
ATATAGGAGAACCAAGTCACCCTCAGGGTATTGCCGGGGATGTACAGACTTATCGTATTGAACCTTGACATGACATTTATTAGCCTCTATTGCCATAGTTGCATCTCAGAGTTGCTCATCAAGTTGCTCAAGGTGGACTAAACATTGTTTTAAATTCAAAGTCTCAGGCAAGAGCTCGATGGATAACTTCAAAGAAGGGATTTAACATTCATTAGGAAGGACAGAATCCACTCCATGAACTAATTAGAAAGATGAAAAATAAGTGGAAGTATTTACTGAAGTTCAGTATGCCCACAAAACAGTATATAACATAATGTACCAGTTAGATTTTATTTACCTGATAGTCTTTTGTAAGATGGCCTTGAGAGATTTATTAACGGCCTCCACTTGGCCGTTTTCCAAGGGATAATAAGATGATGAATGATCCTATTTTAACCCCAATTTTGGTGCTAATTCTGTCATCATTTTATTCTGAAAGTGACTTCCATGATTTGTAACAATCTCTTTCGGAATCCCAAACCCAACTATAATTTGATTGAATAGTAAATGGGTTGCAGTCTCACATCCGATTTAATAGTCGGCATAGCGTCCACCCACTTAATGAAATAATCCACGACCACGATGACATGGTGGCGCCCCCATCTGAATATGGGTTTCAATCCATGAAATCAACCCCCCACTTAGTGAAGGGACCAACGGCGATGATTGGATACAATGAATGTTGAGATATTGTAACTTCAAAGAATATTATATTTGTACTTTATTATTCCGGAGATGTTTCATTCCTCCGTGAAGATCTTATTGTATATCCGGAGATGTTTATTCCTCCGTCGGAATGTGGTAACTCGGGTTATTAGAATTCCCTAGTGGGGGTCGGCCCTGTGTGTGTTATGTGGGTCAAAGGGTTATTAGACCACCCTAGAGGGGTCGGCCCAATCAGTTGTAGTGGGGTATTTAACCCATTGGTTAAATACGAGCCTACGTGTACCTATGTAAAATACATGTCAGTGTAGTGTATAAATAGAGGAGGTGTGTTCCTCATTTGACACACACTCACTCACTTGAGGATAGCGCACTTGTGGAGGAGAGGTCTGCTATTGTGGAGGAGGAGATCATGTCTCAGGGTTTCATCTTTGTATATTGCTGGTCATCTATATTGAGGAAGCTTTGCTGGGTTTTCTACCCCATGAGGGTTTCCCAGGATAAATCTCTGTCTCTTGTGTTTATGCTGTGCTTGTTGTTTCTTCAGTGATCCTGTATATGCTATTATTGTGAAATGGAATGTAATGCTGCTATTTTCTGTCTTAGCATATTAAATCTTAACATGGTATCAGAGCTAACCTGAAGGAAGACAAGGTATGGCACTAACGACACTTGCTTTACTTACGACAATTTGAAGGTTAGGGTTTTACATAGAAAAAACCAGTCATCGTAGCACTTTCGCTATAAATCCGTTTTGGCAAAGTTTTCGGATCTGAAATTGTTACAGGACGAATATTAAATCTCCCGGTACCTTGTGTCCAAAGGGAACCCTCAGATTCGTTGTACTTTGTGAGTTATGATCAGTACAAGTTAGGGTTTCTGCCTCTTCCAGATCTCAGTCAAAATCAGGTGACCTTGGAAAAAAGGTCATAACTTGGGCTAGGAAGCTCCAAATAAAATTGCGTAAAAAGTGATAGGTAGTACACAGAATGTACTATCTCAGGAAACTTTTTCAGAGGCCGAAGGTGAATCAGTGACACGTGGCACGCCGTACAAGTTCGCTCTCCTGTTTTATCCCATAAACAGGTCACGTTGCGACACTTGGAATAACTCTCTCTCAGAGAGTCCAATTGAGGTCAGACCTGTCAGGATGGAAAGATAACAGGTCGAGATATCTCAGAAAAAATTTTCAGAGGCCGAAGTTCAAACAGTGACACGTGGCATTCCGTACAAGTTCGCTCTCCTGTTTTATCCCATAAACAGGTGACGTTGCGACACTTGGCATAACTCTCTCTCAGAAGACCCAATTGAGGTCAGACCTATCAGGATGGAAAGATGACAGGTTAGGCTACTGCAGAAAAAAGGTTTCAGACCCCGTGGAGCAAAAATTTCAGAGTTATAGTAGAAACAATCAGGTACATATTTCTGTCAAAACAGAATTATTTTTGGAGCACCTTTATTCATGGCTTCCGGAATTTAGGGTTTCGTAGAAAGTTAGAATTCTTGGAATTGGAATCCATGGCTGAATGCTACTTAGGAAAATTTAAATTTAGAGACCAAGATCAAATTTTTTGGTTGGGTAGAAGACCGGGCTTGATTAAACCCTAGCTCGGGATCTTGATCGGAAAGATGGAAAATTAGGGCTTTAACAAAAGTTGGAATTTTTGAAGTCTATAACCACGGCTGGAAGCTCCTCAGAAAAAAATAAGAGTTTAGAGCCTTGGATCAAACCTTTTCATTGAGAAGAAGGGTGGGCTTCATCAAACCCTAGTTCGGGATCCTATCTAGAAGATCCAGAAGTTTCAAAGGCAATTTTGAGGGGTCAAATTTTGGAGATTTCAAAATTGAAGTATGCTAGTTTGATCAGCCCAACAAGACACATCCTTCCATTCATTCGGAAGTGGGAAAGTCAAAGATTGAATTTTTAGGGTTTCTCCAGCAAACCCTAATCAAGCTCCAGATCAAGTTTCAGGGGGAGTTGAGGCTAAGGCCTTACATAAGAAGACTACAAGAAGTCTCGACAGGTATGACTTAAGGAGGTTCAGGTATTTCTTGAAATCTGATTCTTGATTAAGTTCATAATGTGTTTTGTCTTCATGTTATTTAATAGTACAATCTTGATTAATGTTAGAATTGTCTTATCACCCTAGTAACAATATGAATGCATGTGAATGATCAAAGACATTCATTGATTAGGGCTATATGATTGTACTAATGCATTATGATGTTGTGTGAGGTTGATGTTGTCTGCTAACAAGATACAGGTACATCACAAAAGACAAATCAGGTTCCATGACCATGAAAACATGAAGACAAAGACTCATCCATAATATTTGTTCTACTTACGAGGTATGTATGACTTTGTTATATTATGCTTAACCTATGAGACATGCAGGTTCTAGCTCAGGATCTCTAAATCATTGAAGAGATTGTTTAGGTATGTTGTACATAACTAAGTAGGTATACTAATCCAGGTATGTTTCCCATGAATCTTACCTTGTGTTAGGATCCCTTATATAAGTATACTTGGTATGATTGGCTATGCTTATTCATAAAGTTAGTAATCAAGGGATTATGCATATTATGTCTTTTATCTTGATTGATAATATGCATGAGTAAAAGAAGACTTCCCTGAAATCTTGAATACTAATGTTTATTAACTATAATCATGACTATACATTTTCAAGATTATTTAGAACTATAATGTTTTGATAACATTTAGAACATACTAATGGGTGTATGTTTGTGTATGAGATCATGAGGATGACACTTGAACATGCACAGTGGTACAGAATGAATAGAAGTTCAAAAGATATACAGAAGATCAAGCGGGAGGCAACCACACAAACATAAAAGATAAGTATTTGAGTTGTTATTTGAAATAGTAATGATATTGCCCGTAATAGGTTGTATGCATATTTGTATTCCTAGAATATATGATGCTGAGTGTAAACATTCATAGAGCATTGAACAATATACTACTAATGTGCATATGATTGGTAAGTTGGACAAACATTCCATTGTTGCTTGTCTAGAATGAAACCTCTTTGCTGACATGCTGAGAGCTGTGCACACTCTCGATAGTATGTTCTGGTAGAGATGGAAGGCATCTAGATAGCCACTGTATGCATACAGGATATGGGAAAGTGTTGTGCCAAAGTATTGGTCAAATTAGTTGCATAACTATGTAAATGATATCTGTATGCATAATAGGTTACCATGTCAATATGATTTGATGATTATGAAGTATTACTAATCCTGTACTTAATTTTGATTTGTAGGAAAGATCATGATGAATGATGAACACTGAACAAGCAATGGATGTTCAACAAGAAGATTTACAAATCAAACAAAATATAGAAGGCTCATGGCTAGAAGATTCTCTTAGAAAGAGGAAGAGAATCATGATGAGATGTTTGCTCCAAGTGGCTAAGATAAGACCATTCTCTTAATGGTGTAATTAAAGAAGAAGTGTGAATCAGGTTCTATATGGGTTCCCAGGATCGATAATCAATTGATGAGCTTAATGATCACCATGGGTGATGTGGATCTCAACCTTTGCTACAAGGTTGAATATGGCTTCTATACACATATGACATGGATGCAAGAAGGAACTCACCACATAATTCGAATGATGTTGAGGCTCATCTCAATAGACCCATCTGATGAGAGATGGCACAGATAGATGACTGTAGAAATGAAATTGAAAGATCTCAGATTGATGCATTACTTTCTAGGTCTAAAAGTATGGAAAGTCTCAGAAGGAATCTCTCTCAACCAGAGAAAGTATGCTGAGAAATCTTGAGAAGACTTGATATGTTGGAATGGCCACTCTTATGGATTCCAACTTGAAGCTGTTAGGAGATGACTCATCAGAGTTAGTGGATATAACTCTGTACAGTCAAATTATTGGGTCATTGATGTATCTAACATATACTAGGTTAGATATATGCTTTGTTGTGAACACCTTGAGTCAGTATCTAGTGGAAACTAGATGTGTTCACCCGATAGTTGCAAAGCATGTGATGAGGTACATAAAGGATACGATAGACTTTGATCTATGCTATCTTGGAGATCATGACTTCAGATGACTACTCAGATGCTGATTGGGAAGAAAGTGTATCAGACAAGAAGAACACATCAAGAGGATGTTATTGTCTGGGATTAGCCATGATCTCATGGTTTAGCTGGAAGCATTCTAGTGTGGCTCTCAGCACAAGTGGAATATATGGTTGCTTGCTCTACTAGTTGTGAAGAAGTTTGACTTCAGGATTGTTTGACTTAGAGATAGAACCAACTGTGATCCTATGTGATAAATAGAGTTGTATCAAGATGATATAGAATCTAGTGTTCCATGATAAGTCAAAGATAATAGGGAACTAACAAGATATGACGCAGAAAGGAACTATAAAGTTTGAATTTGTAACAGGTTACTGTTGTACTAACCAAACCTCTACCTCAAGTGAAGAAGTTACCAACCAAACCTTTGTCTCGAGTGAAATTTGAATACTTCCAAGACAAGCTTGGTGTAGTTCAAAAGGACCCTCCTCGAAAGGGGGAGTAGTAAAGTCACTGATGATGAGATTGTCTCATCGAACAACAAGGTCGATGATGAGGTAACCTGTTCTCTACACCTAGATACTTAGAAATATTTAGATTTAGGACTCTTATACTTAGAATACTTAGTAAGAATACATGCTTTTGATGATAGATGTATTGGTGAGAATACATGCTTTTGATGATAGATGTATTGGTGAGAATGCATACTTTTGATGATACATGTATTGATTAATGTACTTGTATGGTTGAGGATACTTGTACTTGTATTGATCAGAATACATGTGGGGATTGTATCATCCTTGAACACATGTTCTAAAGTGAGCCGTAGACAGGTGTCTCCGAGAAAGAAGAGGGATTGTATCATCCCTGGACTTCGGTCCCTGAATTGATCCATAGATGTATGGTCTTCGAGAATGAAGTCCTTAGTGGACAATTGAGGGGATTGGATCATCCCTGGACTTTCAGTCCTAAAGAGAGCCGTAGACGTGAGGTCTCCGAGAATGAAGTCCTTAGTGGAAAATTGAGGGGATTGGATCATCCCTGGACTTTCAGTCCTAAAGAGAGCCGTAGACGTGAGGTCTCCGAGAATGAAGTCCTTAGTGGACAGTTGAGGGGATTGTATCATCCCCAGACTTCGGTCCCTGAATTGATCCGTAGACGTGTGGTCTCCGAGAAGTGGGGATTGTATCATCCCTGGACTTCGGTCCCTGAATTGATCCGTAGACGTGTGGTCTCCGAGAAGTGGGGATTGTATCATCCCCGGACTTCGGTCCCTGAATTGATCCGTAGACGTGAGGTCTCCGAGAAGTGGGGATTGTATCATCCCCGGACTTCGGTCCCTGAATTGATCCGTAGACGTGTGGTCTCTGAGAAGTGGGGATTGTATCATCCCCAGACTTCGATCCCTGAATTGATCCGTAGACGTGTGGTCTCCGAGAAGTGGGGATTGTATCATCCCCGGACTTCGGTCCCTGAATTGATCCGTAGACGTGTGGTCTCCGAGAAGTGGGGATTGTATCATCCCCGGACTTCGGTCCCTGAATTGATCCGTAGACGTGTGGTCTCCGAGAAGTGGGGATTGTATCATCCCCGGACTTCGGTCCCTGAATTGATCCGTAGACGTGTGGTCTCCGAGAAGTGGGGATTGTATCATCCCCGGACTTCGGTCCCTGAATTGATCCGTAGACGTGTGGTCTCCGAGAAGTGGGGATTGTATCATCCCCGGACTTCGGTCCCTGAATTGATCCGTAGACGTGTGGTATCCGAGAAGTGGGGATTGTATCATCCCCGGACTTTGGTCCCTGAATTGATCCGTAGACGATTGGTCTCCGAGAAAGTGATTTTTTTTTTATGATGATGTGGTTACTTGTATCAGTAGGATACTTGTATTGATGATGTGGTTACTTGTATCGGTAGGATACTTGTATTGATGATGTGGTTACTTGTATCGGTAGGATACTTGTATTGATGATGTGGTTACTTGTATCGGTATGGATACTTGTATTGATGATGTGGTTACTTGTACCGGTAGGATACATGTATTGATGACATGATTACTTGTATCAGTATGGATACTTGTATTGATGATATGTATACTTGTATTGGCATGAATACTTGTACTAATGATGTGGATACTTGTATTGTTATGGATACATGTATTGATGACGATGCTGACGATCGTGTTGACGATGCTAATGATCGTGTGATGATGATGCTAATGATCGTGTGATGACGATGCTGATGATCGTGTGATGACGATGCTGATGATCGTGTGATGACGATGCTAATGATCGTGTGATGACGATGCTGATGATCATGTGATGACGATGCTAATGATCATGAGATGACGATGCTGATGATCGTGTGATGACGATGCTGATGATCGTGAGATGACGATGCTGATGATCGTGTAATGACGATAATCGTCAGGATCCAGATGATGATATTGTTGTAGCTGTTCAAGTGCTACAGAAGATAAAGACTCAATACTGAAGATGTCGATGTTCCAGTATTGAAGATGTTCCAGTAACTGCTTGAGTTACTGATGATGTTGAGAAAGCTTCCAATGATTTATAGATGTATCATGTATGATGTTGATGACTCCTTGCTCGTGCAGATGTTGTTATAATATCCTTCTCGTTAAGGGGGAGTGTTGAGATATTGTAACTTCAAAGAATATTATATTTGTACTTTATTATTTCGGAGATGTTTCATTCCTCCGTGAAGATCTTATTGTATATCCGGAGATGTTTATTCCTCCGTCGGAATGTGGTAACTCGGGTTATTAGAATTCCCTAGTGGGGGTCGGCCCTGTATGTGTTATGTGGGTCAAAGGGTTATTAGACCACCCTAGAGGGGTCGGCCCAATCAGTTGTAGTGGGGTATTTAACCCATTGGTTAAATACGAGCCTACGTGTACCTGTGTAAAATACATGTCAGTGTAGTGTATAAATAGAGGAGGTGTGTTCCTCATTTGACACACACTCACTCACTTGAGGATAGCGCACTTGTGGAGGAGAGGTCTGCTATTGTGGAGGAGGAGATCATGTCTCAGGGTTTCATCTTTGTATATTGCTGGTCATCTATATTGAGGAAGCTTTGCTGGGTTTTCTACCCCATGAGGGTTTCCCAGGATAAATCTCTGTCTCTTGTGTTTATGCTGTGCTTGTTGTTTCTTCAGTGATCCTGTATATGCTATTATTGTGAAATGGAATGTAATGCTGCTATTTTCTGTCTTAGCATATTAAATCTTAACAATGAAGCAGGACGCAAGCACATATTGCGAGAGAACACCTAACAAAGGTGACATCTATTGACCGCATTAACACAATATTTAAAGGTGGATGACCAATAGTAACCATCTCTCACAATTTTCTTAGTTGTCGCAAACCCAAATAAGTGAAAACCACACGCCCCATTGTGGTAGTCATTTAGCACAGCCTCTGCTTCCTTGTGGGTTAAACAATGATACATAATAGAATCCACCCCCTGACGATACAGAGTGTCACCGATGATAAGGTAGTTTTTGGCTTGATGATGTATTCGTTGCCGGTCCTCCCTTGAAAGATGTGGAGGGAACTTCAGAGTCCAAAGACAAACAATAATATCTCCATACTAGGGGTCCAAAGACAAGATAACGAAGATATTATCATCAACAAATAATTCCTTGTAAACCATATCCTCATCTTGCCTAGGAAAATCGAACATTAACTTCGCGAAGACTAAAGAATTTTTGGATTTCGCAGATACAAAATCGAGGTCAAACTCTTGCAAAATCATAATCCATTTATTATACTTCCCCTCATTAATGTGTCTTCTCAAGACAAATTGAAATGGATTGATGTGTTCCATGACAGTAGTATTGCGAAGTAAAATATAATGACACAACCTATGGATTGCATGAATGGTCGCGAGGGCCAATTTTTCGACATGAGAATATTTAAGTTTAAAATCTATGAGATTTCGACTAAGATAATAGATAACGTGCTCATGGATATCGGAATCCTCTTGAACCAAGACCATACCAACAGTCTCTTAGGATGTGGCGATATAAAGCAAACAATATCTACTATAGTTGGGAGAACGAAGCAGAGGCGTCGATACCAAGGCTTTCTTAAGGGCATCAAAGGACTCCTGGTCTCGCTCATCCCATACAAACGGAGAATGCTTCTTCAAAAGATGCATAAAACCCTTAGTAATGTTGGCATAGTTTTCTATAAAATGATGCATAAAATTAGCTTTTCCCTAAATACTCTGAAGTTTACTAATTGAGAGCAGGGGAGGCAATTGAAGCATTGCCTCCACCTTTAAAGCGTCGACCATGATTCCCTCCTTCGAAATGATAAATCCCAATAGGTGACCCATTCTAACACAAAAGATGCATTTCTGAGGGTTCAAGTGAATATTATAAAACCTGCATCTTCAGAACACAAGTCAAAGGTGAGATGGATGAAGCATCAAGGTCATCATGATAAGCTTCTACTATACGCTTGAGACCATGGAATGCAAATCTCATATCCTGCTGAAAAGTTGCTCTGACATTTTTAAGGCCAAAGGGAATTGTATGGTATGCACAGGTTCCCCAAGGATAGATGAACACTGTCTTATGTTGATCCTCAAGCTAATTTGAATATGATTATAACCTGAAAAACCATCCATAAACGATAAAATTTCACTTCCCACACATTCGTCAATAATATGATCAATAAAGCGTGTGGGAAAGTTATCCTTCGAATAAGATTTATTCAGATCTTGAAAATTTGTACACACTTGGATGGTTCCTTTCTTTTTATCCACAAGAATGGGGTTGTATACCCACTCAATCAAAGGAACCAGATAGCTGAAGCCATCCTTAAGAAGTTTCTCCACCTATGCTTTAATGGTGGGTTCCTTTTAGGGATTCACCTCTCTTAGGAATTGTCGAACAAGATTAACATTCGGGTAAGTTTTAATTTTGTGATCAACAATGCTCAGGTCTATTCCTAGAATCTCCTCATAGGACCAAGCAAATTTGTCTCAGAACTCTTTCAACAAATTGGTGTAAATTTGAATTTCTTCAAGTGAGCAATCTACACTGATATAAACATTCTCCAATTTTCCAAGAGTTCGAGAAATGTTGATTGGGATGGTAGGAGAATTATTCACCATGTTCCCTTCAACATATATGCCATGCTTATCCAACAGCACCATGGGGTGACCAAATTTCTCACCTAAGGTCGACCGGAACTCATCGTGCTCGATCCTTTCAAGATCTGGGAGGAAACACGATCTATGATGTAGGTCCTCCCAAGGCCTTTCCGGACCATTCATGGCCTCAACAATAGCTTCATCCGAAGGAAAATTATCGTCGAGACAACCATGTGAGCATGATGAGTTAACCGTCCAAGTGGGCGGGAGTGCAGGATTTTCCTCCTCCATTCACGAAGAGGAAAGATCAAGGTTTGCAGTGACTTCTTATAAATCTTGATAAGAAACCTCTGTTGCAGACATCGACATGGCCATTCTATTGTGTGGGTTCCCTTCACATGATTTAGTCGGGGAAGGGAGAGTCTAGGGATCATTAAAATATGAGGTACGAAATGTTACCGGACTCATCGATGATGAAGCACCATCGGAAATGGAATCGATATAAGAGATTGGTGCTGAAAAAACTAAAATTTCCCATGAGAGAAGAATGCATACCGACACCAATATTATTAGTTGGATTTTGAGAATTTTCAATTATGGGGACCGTAGATCTCGACGATGCATAGGAACTAGGCCTAGTAAAATATAATTGATCAATTGTCATGATTCTTCCTTCGTGAGGAAATCATATCATGCGAAACACGGACAAGATGACCACTTTCATAGCATAGATCTAATGCCTTCCCAATAAAATATTATAGTTGAGGGGTGCATCAACCACCTCAACCTCGATCGGCACAGATGTCCCACCCAACTAGACCTGAAGAGAGGATATGATTCCATGTGGTCGAAATGAACATCCATCGAATATATTCAACATGGTCATGGAATAAGATAACCGAGGAGAGCCAAGGGCTTTCCAACAAGATAGGCACATCATTGACATTGAAGCACCTTCATCAACAACAATATGTTTGACAATCATTTTAAGACATTCCACATGGATTTTGTTACAACGTATTTTGCCACCTTGTGAGCATTTATACTATTTTGCCTCTGTTATTCATTTGACTGACTCAGAACCACTTTTTTCCCTCTAGGAACCTCTTTTTCCCTATTTTTGTTCATGTACGCAAGTTTCTTTAATGCAACTCGCGCATGCACGGGCTGTCCCACTGTAGCCCACGTACATCAAGTTAAATGGTAAATTATAGTAAAAAAATCTATTTAATTTACTCCAAAAAGCGATCATAGGGTGACCTTTGGCCCTCCATGTATCCCAAAATGACTCGATTCGACTTTTCACCTACCTTTGGAGGGTTATATATTGATATCTTATGGTACATGGAAGGAGGAGAAAGAGAGAGCATCGAAACTCTATTGGATTTTTTCCATAGCTTGAGTCTACATCCATTGATCCTAGTTGTTGTGAACCTCTTATGTTCACCTACCAAACTCTTCCATATCTTGTGAAGGACTCTATCCTTTACTCGTGAGTTTTACATTGCATGGGGGATTGAAGTGGTGGAGACACAAGTGGAGGGACCTAGTTCTCGGTTTAGATGAGTTGCCGGCAAGAGGTTGTATCATGTACTTCTTGTTTACATTAATAGAAATACTCATTTTCTCATCCAATTGATCTTGTGAATGGTTGTTTATTAACATTAGGTAACATTTTCTTATTATATCATGGACCATGCTATTGTTTATGCTAACATCTTTCATATATTATATGCACTTGCTTGTGTTTATTGTTGAGACTAAGTTGCAGGTTAAAGTGTAGAGATTTGAAAGCTCAACGGGGATCTACATCGAACACCCGATTGAAGGTTGGTCATTTATTCCACGTCTTAGCATTTACATTTATATAGAATTGCATTGGGAATTGAGTTGATTTCTGGTGGTCATCTGCCTGTTGTGGTCTACCCCAAGCCATAGGAAGTTTTTCTCCGTAACAGATTTGGAAAGCCACATGGTAAGGTAAGCGAGGTTGAACATCAACGGTCTCAAAATTAATAACACTAGGGCCACTTGAATCAAAAGCCCCCATGGAATATAGCAAGGAATTCCTTTGTGTGGAACATGTATGGAGTACCTCCAAAGCTGATATGGCAGACGAAGTGTGGGCGAGATCCTCAACAATGGAATAATTATGGGATGCTATGGCATTAGGGTTATGGGTACTTGAGCACTTAAGAACTCCTTTCAGAATGCAAGGCATAGGGTCAGGCTTATCGATTTGCAAACGGATCTCCGAAGCCGAAGGCTCTTTCCCCATACAAGGCTGCGAAGTACCGTAGTGTGACCGTAGTCACGAGAGTGGGTGGAAATGTTAACCTCCGACTGGACCATATTGACACATCCATGGCCACCATCATGAGCTGAAAGGTTTTGACTCCCATTGGACCCATTTATGGTGTTGGAAGAACTTGAACCCATATTATGATTATGATGAAGAGGATTTGTTAACACAACTAGGCTCTGTGCTATAAGATTCAAGGCCTCATCCATTCTAGGGCACAAGTGAGTAAGGTGATCTTGTGTGGAAATATTACAAGGAAAATTCACCTTCCATTTTTTTTTCTCGTCCCCACCAACATTATTATCATTCTTGTCATTATTCAGATTTCCTTTCTTATTATTATTCCCACCCTTACGATTATTCTTCCCCTTCTTCTTACTCCCTCTAGGTTGTTGATTACCTTTCGGGTTCGTCGATTTCACAGAATGTACTTTCGACGAATGGGTGGGCGAGGATGAAGTCGTAACTTGTCCTGCTGTAGACTAGCTAGATAAATTTGGCATCTGATTCGTCACCTAATCTGTAACCTTTGCACATGCGCAACTTACAATGCCATCGACATGAGCCACTGATGTTTTCTTGGGTTCATGGTTGGATCACAGTGCGTTAGGAATAATTTTGTAAAGAATCCCAGATAGAGCGTACATCAAATCTAATTGCTGGGATTTAAATATTGATTATTCCTTAGTATTTACTCCGCATGTTGAGACATCCTTTGCAATATATGGAAAAAGGTACTTAAGGAACCATTCCAACAACAAATCTGGTGGAATATTAGCTTTAATCAACTGCTTTCATCTATGCCACTCCTGAATATGATCTTGAATGTGAGTGGCTTTATCTCGACGGAATTTTGATAAAATTTATGTGTTTGCATCTTAACGAACGAGAAATTGAAAGTGGTTGAGAGAAACTAAGGCTAGGTCATTAAATGTTTGGCACATGCCCCTAGGTAACTCGACATACCATTTCGCATCAGGCTCTGTGAGGGTGTGTTGAAACAGTCTTAAACAAATAGAATCGTGGTTCAAGGAATTGGACGAGCACCAAAAGTGAAAGGTTGTAACATGGTCGCCTGGATCCTCACGCTTCTTACCCTCAAACTTAGGAATGTCATAGGGAATCTTGGTGGGGACTGGGGTCCATCCTAGATCATGACACACAGGATCGTTTGTTAATTTGGATAGGTCTAGTAAATTCAAGGTAGTCAGAAATGGGAGGCTTGGTTGCGACATTTGGGACCATGCCCCTAGCAAAGATGAGTTCTATAGATAACATCCTATGTGCATAAAATTAGATACCATAGGAGATGGTGGGTTCTGATAGATACCATGACCCTAACCAATATGATAATAACCCCCTCCAAATTGACTCACATAAGGCTACACAGGAATTTGCATGGTAGGAAACCCTTGGGTGGAGAAAGGAATATGACCAAAATTACCCATATGATGGTATACATTTCCTCCTGTCAAGGGAGGAGGAATATACCCTCCCCCTCGACGAAGTAACTCCAGATGAGGGGGGATCCATACTAAAAGATACATTCCCTCCCAAAGGAACATTCGAACTCGGAGGAGGATTCACCATAATAAAAGCATTCATGGGAAGTGGCATAGTAGATGATGGGAAGATGGATGGGATATAAGAGGTAGAACCACCTCCTACATGCCCACCCCCACCCATAAAAGGATTAACACTAGTATTAGGAACCGATGAATGGGGATGCCATCCCACAACATAAGGAGAAGAAGGAAGGATACGATCAGTCCTGAATCGATACACAATAAAAGGGGTTGGTATGCCCCCAATCCCAACAACGGGGTTACCCTTGCAAACTAGTGTGGAGGATGGGATACTCAATGATGGATGAGGCATGCCAAAAGGAAATGGATTAGAGTCTAAGGGGATCGACTGAGCATCAATGCCCGATAATCCTAAGGAAAAATTGGATAAATGATTAGATGACCAAGTATAATCGAAAGGATTTGATCTAATAGGATGATATGAACTAACATCTTGAGAAATCGTGAACACATGGGTCCTTGGTACCAATGAGGCAGTAGAGGATGGATTCACATGGACTCCCCCAACCACTGCTGACGAAGGGGTTGAAGGGATCCCTGACATATCAGAAGCATAGCTCATGGTAAGAAGTATTTGAAGCTCTCTATGGGATATATAAGGACCACCTTTATTATCTCTATGCCTCTTATGGAGAGGCTGCAAAGGATCATTGGGTGGTAAACCTGCTAAATGATGAGAATGATGGATAGTCGAAACTCAATCCACGATGACTCCAAAAAAGTCACAAAAAAAATCAATCCCTAAGACCAACTAGCCAGCAATGAGCACACTCCTAGAAAATCTAATCCAAATGCACACAAACAAAGGAGATGGATTAGTGCCCCCCCAAACTATAGAAGGTATGCCTCTCCCAAGTGGGGCCTGAGACTCCGCTACTACAGACATAGGTAACCGAATAAGTTTTAATGGCCCCCAGACTTCACAACGCAATTATGTGTGTTGCATGACCCCTATCTGACTCAGGACACTCACATACTAACCCCTACAAGTACATTGTGTGGATACCTAGGATAAGCAACTAAGGTCACCACATATAACCAATGCTCAGGCGAACAGTCATAGGCGAGGTCCACTGTATGGGAAGGGTAGCTAACCTCGAAGCTCAAGAGGCACTTAGGTGCTTCAAGAACCCCTAGATATGAATAGACCCCGAGTATAGATCCAATGCTAGGAAGGTATTGGAGTGATATCTCCGCAACCAACTTTCACGCTACCTCGTGCTTGGCTCCTGTTTAAGAGGAGCTTCCCGAGAACACCAATTATACCATGGATTTCACCACTCCTTGGACAGACACCTAATGTTAAGTTTTGTAATCTTCGAGAATTTTACTCACAAAATCCTATTCCAAGACTCTAAAACCTACACTTGTTTGTGCACCCTAAAAAATAAAATATTTCTAATCATTAAATTAAGCATTAATTTTAATTAGTTGTTGCGTACTCAAAGGAATATGGCTTTGAAACTAGTGGTGTTTGTGATTTGACAAAAAGAAAGAAGCATACATAAAAACATTGCTAAGCACTAGTCTTGTTTTTCAAATGAAATTGGTATGTTATTAACTGAAAATGCACAAGTATGGTCTATTTCACTTTCAATGCAAATGCAATCTTTCCAAATGATACCTAAACTAATGCAACTCCAAGAAAAAGTGCAAATACTCAAGTAAACATGCAAAATGCAAATATTTTCGTATTTTCAATATGATGGAATGAAAATGCATGATTGAACCATAAACCTCTCAGATTTGCAACAAGTATAAGAAATCCAACCAAGCAAGACACTAAGAAGTCATGACTCATGAACACATAAAAAGGGTCTACTAATGAAGAAAATGACAAGAAACCAATCTGCCTAAAAACTAAGAAATAAGATATCTTACGGTCACCATAAATGCAGCCAACAAATAACCCAGATACCTAAGAAGACTCAGCAACACTTGGAACTCACTCAACAAACATCCCATTTAAGAAATAAGCTAAAAAATGAGATGTATGTGACTGTCAGCCAAATATCAACATATGTATGCGGGTCAAACACAGTCATCCCATGTGTGTACGCAAGTAGGACACACCCAGCCTGTGAAAGGTGAGAAAAATGGCCAAAAAAATGAGAATGAAGCCAAACCACTTAGGAAAACAGCAGAATACTGACTGTCAAGCTACTAGTGACACAGAAACTCAAGAAAACATAGAGCAATAAAAGAGAAAAATCACCCAAAAACCCCCAAAAAGGAGAGCGTCCCCAGCGGAGTCACCAATTCTGTTACAGAGAAAATATTCCTATGGCTTGGGGTAGAACCACAACAGACAAAGTGACACCATAAATAAAATCCATTCCCAAATATGTTGTATAAACATGGAATGATAACAATAAAGGATAAGACCCTTTCCTCAAACGAAAGTCTAAAGAATACCACCATTGAGCTTTCAATCCAATTCTCTTCACTTGCAACTTGTTCTCAACAACTAAGGCATAGAAGCATATAAAATGTATATAAATTGTTAGCACATAATCTAACATAGTCCATAAGCATATTAAGAAAATATACTAATGAAAATAATATAAGCATTTGCAACATGAATTGGACGAGAAAAGAGTATTTCTATTAATATAATAAACGAAAGTACATAGTGACAACCTTCTGCTAGCAACTCATCGGAACCGAGAAACTAATTTCCTCCACCTAGGCTTCCACCACTTCAATCCTCCATACAGTGGCAAGCTCACAAGTTCAAAGAGTAATTGGTTTCCTCCTTCACAATATAAAGAAGAGCTTGGGAGATGAACATAAGAGAGGTTCAATCTTACAAGGACAAAGGGATGCAGACTCAAGGCATGGCGATGGGGCAAAGTTTCTCCAAAGTTTATTTGCTCTCCAACTTCTCTCCCTTTCAAATGCTTCACAATGGCTCAATATATAGCCCTCAAAGGAGATGGAGGGTCGAATTGGAGCATTTTACAGTATATGGAAGGCCAAGAATCATAACAGTCATGACTTGGCAAGGAAAACTCAAAATATTTCTAATTTTGAGCATGAAATCCGATGTACGTAGACTGTAGTGGTGCAAGGTGCATATACGCGTGCTATAGTACTGCTGACTCATGTACAGAAACAAAAATATGGTTTTGGGGGTTTTAACTAAGCAAGAAGGGTATGATGATTCTGCAGAGGGACAAGGTAGGCCATCATGGCATGTTGCATAGGATGTGACAAATCATGCTATAACAACTATCAAGAGTAGCAATGTGAAGCAATCATGCCCACAAAAATGATGGATGGAGGTAGAGGGATTTACAACTCAATGAACTCCATGCTTAATTTCATTGCTTCATAAATATGATATAAATACATATAGGATCTTCTAGAGAGATCTAACTAGAACAATATGGAAAAATCCTCTAGAAATATCTAGTTGATAATATACTTCATTGCTTCAGAAATATGATATAAATACATATAAGATCTTCTAGAGAGATCTGACTAGAACAATATGGAAAAATCCTCTAGAAATATCTAGTTGAAAATATGTGTCTAGAATAAAATAGATCTAACTAACAATCAACCTCATGACACACAAGACAACTCACCTAGAGCCTTTTACAACTAATAAGACTAATTAGAATATTTTAACCCTTCCCCTTAATAAATGTCACTAACCTTTCTATTTCTAACAAACTACAATATAATATAGTTTATAATGCCTCTATAGGATTACAAGGAAACAAATTTCAACATACTTTCTAACACGATTGCCTGTTGATCTTAGTCACGTCTAGGATTACAAACAACTCACAAAGCTTTTGATATTTTACCTTATTTTTCCTTCTCCTATTTTTTGTCTTCTTTTCTTTTAATGATTCCATATCTTATATCAAGTATATGTTAGTTTCTTCATATTCACTCTAGGCTCACTTTTGTTCATCATGTATCCAAAACCATCATCATCTTTATTACTTCTTCTATTTAACTTCCATAGAACTTCTTCAAAATGATCATTCTTTTTAATACTATTGTACCCTCATACTCTTAAACACATATTTTATTAACAAAGACAATGGTTTATTTATCATTTCTTATTTCTTTTTCCACAACTCTAAAGGTTTCCTTCTCCTACTATGTACTAGAAGTTTCAATCTTATCTTCATTGTGTCCATCATCACTATGTACCTTATTCTCATAATCAAACTCTTATATGCCCATGTCTATCACTATGTACCTTATTCTCATAATCAAACTCTTCTATGCCCATGTCTATGGTAGAATTCTCATCAAATTTCTCATCGAAACATTCATGGAACACTTCATAAAGTTTTTCATTTTTAGTTGGTACAACAAACCATATACTCATCTTTTTCATTTTTACACTGCTCTTTTGAATTTTAATATCACTCCCTTATGTTTTAGCTTTTTGTTCGAACAACCTTTTCAAAATTGTCTTATTTTTGCTTATTATCATTGGCCTATTCCTTCCAACATTTATTTGCATCTTTATCATGCTTGGGATTTGCAAGCATTTCCTCAATAAAGTTTAGCTTAGCATTGAAGCAATCATATTCATTATTTTTATTAACATCATTCTCCTTAACTTCTTCTATTTCTACAGTCTTCAATACTACAAATTTGTCATCATCAACTACTACAACAATTGAACAATCATACACTTGGTTTACAATTCCAAGTAGTTTATCTCTACAAGTCAAAGACCCATCCCTTCCTTAATTTTAACATTTCTTCACCATAAAGCATTTCCTCGTCATATATTTCTTCAAATTCAAGTCATATATTTCTTTAAATTCAATTTCATTACAAAATTCACATACGTTATGGCTGCCCATATTCACCTGACTATAGCTTCCTTCATGTTCTTTGGTAATAACCTTACCACTGCCTTCATTATGAGCACCAACAAGGATGTCTTCTTCATTTATACCTACACGATCAACAATACTAAGATGATCAAACTATTCAATTATCGCCATGAACATGCACTTCAAGAGATTTTCTTTCTCATCTTCTTTATAGTTATCCTCTTCCTTGAGGTATTCATCATAGGTTAAGCTTGTTGCTACTCCCCCTTGCAATTCCCCATTCTTTGAATTTATAAAATCAAGAAAACTACAAATTGTCTCCTCTAATTTTTTCATTTTTAGCAAGCATTATGTAAGCCACTACACATTTTCAAACTTAGCTTTTGGCTTACAATCCAATGCTTAAATAAGTTCACCTAGACAATATACAATATCATAGTGCACCTCATCTTTTGTGAGGTCTTCATCAACCATAATTTTCTTTCTATCTACCTATGTTATGATATCCTTTCGCTTGTGTAGTTCCTCACAAACAATTCTAATTTTCGTCTTTTGTGAGTGTTCTTTTCTTTTTCATCATGATTTTTTTAAGACTTTTGTAGCCTCCCTTATGCTGAAATTTGATCATATGTTGTGATTCTTGGATTATTGTTGCTTCATGTCATTCTATACTCCTGAGAAGTGTCATCAACCATTCACAATTATCTCATACAATTTCATTTACATAAAGATTTATTTTTCCACCTTTTACTTCTCTATTGTAACCCATCTTAAATTGTTGAATGAGCATGCTCCTTTGCCAAAGAATCAACACAAGAAAGAGGGTGTCAAGTATAACCGATCATGCACCCATCTTCCAAACATAACAACGATAGGAATGCCTTGTACCACTCATCATGCACCCCCTTTTTTGTCAACTGTGACAATCATCAACTTCTGCTGGAATGCTTTGTCCTCTTCTTCTTTGTTGCCAATGAGCTACTGCTCTCTGCTTACATTCCAGAAATACCAAACATGTTATGTTGAGCTATTGCTCAATTCTTTTGGCACTAATGTGGATTGCTCAAACCTCTTTTCAACACAACGCTACATCTACAAGATTATGGTCTTTACCATTGGTATTTTACAAAAAAGTAATATGGTTCAATTTTCAACATATTAAACTCCCCATTAGTCATTACTTATCCCACATCTAAATACTCTTTAACATATTTTTTCCCTTCAATTGAAGATTTATCTTAGCCAATTGGACATCAAGCTAGAATATATATAAATACAGCTATTACCCTAGTATCCACCTAGTGGTAAATTCCACAACTTAAAACCACATCCCCTTTATGTTAGGGAACTTTACATGCCCATATGTGCTACAACAATACAACTTGTCCATGTTTCACAACTTGTACCAAGCAAGTGGTATAAACCTTACAATAATATGTCTAATTATATTCATAATTGCATACTCAATTGATCTTGACCATCCCATATATTCACCAAAAAAGTTGTACCCAATATTCTCTTTGCAGTAAGTGTATTACAACCTTAGCCTTCTCTTCAACGACTCTACCCATTTGCGTAGTCTCCCTGTGTGTTGGATTGGAGGAGAATGAGACAGCCCAACTTCTGCCCAATTGCCTACATAGTTCACTTTTCCCCTTTGCAAAATTGGCATCAGGCTTCGGCTACAATCTCATAACCAAATACTTCAGTAATCCAAGACAATTTGAAGTCGGAGTAAGGATAGAGTGCAAGTTCTGGAGTAGAATTGAATCTACAAAACATAACACACACATATATATATATTATCTCGGACCAAGTAGAAGCAGATAAATGTTGTATGAGGAACCTCTGGTGGAAGTTAAATTTGTGCCAAATAGGCCTGGTGGCTTCTCATCACCCATCGAAACCTAGCATCCATGTACACCAACTTGTTCACCTTCATCCGCTTATGAGAATAGTGAGTAGAGACAGAGAGAGGATTGAAATCTTCCCATCCAGTCATTCTACTTTCCTAATTTCAATTGCCACAAATTCTTCACAATTTGGGTAGATTGACCTGAACGATGTGATCATCACACGACAACGAAGGCCTAATTACGATGTGCCTAGTGGCCCCAGGAAGCATGCACGGACTCACTCTGCCTCACTGTCTCTTTAACGGATCTACACTCCAACATTTTCATCAGCTATGGAGCACCTTGGATCCTCTTTCTGGTCACAATTTCTTTGTTGATGGAGATTACTTGTGGGATCTCTTTATCTTCACAGGTCGACAAACCAACAACTCTCACAGGGAATTGTGTTGTACGTCAGATGCCCATAGGGTTTCTTTAAAAATAGATTCACAATAGATAGATTGTATAACAATACTATAATATACAATGGATCTACAGTATACCTTAAATAAAGAAAATACAATAAATCCGTGCAACGCACAGATTTTAAGTGGGATGTAACAGATCTATAATTTTTTTACAATGATAGATTGCCAAGTAAACCAGAAAAAAATATAGATCTACGTCAAACAGATTGCCAGATCTACAATCACAGAATTGGATTGAAAAAGAAAGAGATAAAACCCTAAAAATAAAAATAATACATAGTACTTTAAACAGTACATACCATAATGTACAAGTGAACATATCCATTCAAGGCATAATCAATATGATGGCGTGCATAATATGGCTTTCATTTCTCAAACCCAATTGTGACAGGCACTCAATGAAGCACCATGAAACCACAGGAGCGACAACAGTCCTCTGCATTTATCGCTATCCCTATTTGTTGATATATTTTGTACAAGAGACAATTTGCGAGTGTTTTCAATAGAATTCTGCACATCCAACATACTTTTTTGTTGAAGTCCAATCCGTCATGCACCAATGTTGTACCGTGTCAGACATATCTAATCCTTGTAGCAACAGCATCATGAATTGAATTAGGACTGAATATGGAACCCAAGTCAATGAAGAGCCTTTAGTGGGTGCCACGAAGCTCGTATAAATCAAAACTAAAAACAAAATCTAATTATTTAAGTTAGGAAAACAATGGCTATGCTCAACTTTCCACACTCGCAAAATAATGGGAAAATAAAATGATTTTGTCATCTAAAAAAATTATTTGAGTAATGAAAACAATAGCCTTGTGGGGTAGATCCGTTAAAACAAGGGAAATCCAGTAAAAAATGAGTGTTAGATGAAATTGTATATATTATACCAATAGATTGTATGAGTGTAATAAGGGTTTTTTTATTTTTTTATATGAAATTGTATATATTATACCAATATGGTTTTTAAGGTATTGAATGAAATTATATGATAAATTGCAAAATTAGTGTCGTAAGTGTTTTTGAAGGTGTTAAAATGAATTTCCATACCTCAAATGAATGGTTTGCATGAACGTGGTAAATTTTAACGAAAATTAGGTCATCAAATTTCGAGAAAGCAAATTTTAAAAATCAAATAAAATGTGCCTTTCTCTCTGGCTGTTTGTTAGAAAGCCTAACGACCTCTTTCCTCCATTGAAAGATTGATGTTGTATGTCTGATCATGGCGTTCACAAATAAATGTTAGGTTTTTTTAATGTTGGAAGGAACATATGCGGAATAGGTGAAATAGCTTTCTTCAATCTTTTTCAATCTCTCTCTTGGCTGTCTGTTAGAAAGACTAACGACCTCTTTGCTCCATTGAAAGATTGACGTTGTATGTCTGATCATGGCGTTCACAAATAACTGTTATGGTTTTTTTAATGTTAAAAGGAACATATCTTTCTTTAATCTTTTTCAACCTTTTGATTATAAAAACTAAATCCCACACAAACCAATTAATCTACATCATCCATCATCTCATGAGATTTTAAACCACACAAACCAACTAACCTACATCATCTCATGAGATTTTGAATCATGAGATTTTGAACCAATAATCTTATTGAAACTAAATCCACAAAACCAACCAATTGATGTACAAGATCCATGAATAATGAATTGTTATAACTTTAAACACACTGAGTGTGGAAACTGTGGACAGTTATTGAACTTAATGGACAGTTATTGAAGTGGGCCGTGAAGGACAACTACAAGGTGGCTTCATAAAGGCAAACTCGCACCAACAATTTTAGAGGCATACGGCATTCTCACGGAGAGGTTCCTACTGTAAAAAAAACACTGTTGTGATTCTTCAATTTGTGAAGGCCTCTAATCCCTCTTGGGAGTGTTACAAATTGGTTGAATTGTGCTCTGCTATCTGCCATTGTTAAAAGTTCATTTATTTATAAAAAGGAGTTTATATAACATTTGTGTGATCTGGCAGTGGAGTGTCGCTTTACTAAATAAGTCTGGAGGGATATTGGAGTCTACATTGGGGGAGAGATAGTATGGGAAGGAAATTCAGTGGAAGACTATTTGCTCAATTGGTGTAATTTAAAAAGAAAATGAAGGTATATAGAGCCTTTCCAGTTATCATAAGTTGGATTATTTGGTTTGTGAGAAATGTTAATCTTTTGGAGGATCAGAATATTCCTGCTATTCTGTGGAGAGTTTAAAATTTAAATATTCTTAAACATTTTCTTTTAATAAAAAAGAGTAAAGGAAATCAGGGATATCAAGGTCGTAGAAGTCAATAAATCTTTCCATGGGTTTTTATGGGTTGTTTTTGGATGAGGCATTAAGTGCATTGTGTGGAGCACGAATTCTTTATTCCTTCAAAGGTGGTTTGGGTACATGAACAAAACACTATGCAGAGTTGAGTGCTTTATAACTCCTAATAAAACTTGCTTCAAAAAAACATTCAAAAACTGAAAATATTCGAAGATTCAAAACTAGTTGTAAATCGGATGACAAGTGAGTATAAAAATCGAAATGTATCTCTTCAAGCGCTTCTAAAAGAAATTAGAAGGCTCAGTGAAAGGTTCTAAGAGGTGAACCATCAGCATGTGTACAGAGAATTAAATTCCGATGCAAGGTTCTAAGAGGTGAACCATTAATAATTATTGCAATGTAACAAAACTTTACATCAGCATTGATAATAAAGCAGTCCAATAGTAAATATGGTTCTGCTGAAGCCTCAGAGTCATGCAAGCATTTTAAAACGTGAAAATAATGCCACTTCTTTAGAAGAGTAGTGTCAAGTAAATTTAGGATTATTGGACAAACAAAGCAGTTTAGAGAGGATTATTGGACTAAAGTAATTCTCTCTAAACTGCTTTGTTTGTCCAATAATCCTAAATTTACTTGACACTACTCTTCTAAAGAAGTGGCATTATTTTCACGTTTTAAAATGCTTGCATGACTCTGAGGCTTCAGCAGAACCATATTTACTATTGGACTGCTTTATTATCAATGCTGATGTAAAGTTTTGTTACATTGCAATAATTATGAATGGTTATATACAATTTTTATAATTGATATTTAGTAAATGTATACATTGTAATAGGGACTAAAGTTTTGTTACATTGCAATAATTATTAATGGTTATATACAATTAATATAACCATCAGCATGTGAAAGGTTCTAAGAGGTGAACCATCAGCATGTGTACAGAGAATTAAATTCCGATGCAAGGTTCTAAGAGGTGAACCATCATTGTTTCTTACGCCGAACTCTATAGAGATTTGATCAAAGTCTGTATTTAATTATATAATATATTGCCGAGCAATTTTGCCAAATGTACAGTATATATTGCTTTTCGAACACATTTTTCTGTTGTGGAAAAGAGCAATATCATAGAATTTGGCATTCACCTAAACAAATAGAGGTAGAGCATTGATTAAAGTGCTTTTAAATAAGCCATTATATGAATTTTAGTTTGGTTGATGGATAAGTGTTTATATCTTAAAATTTAAAGTGAACCATCATCTATATTTTTTTTAGATTGAAGAAAATTGAAACAAATATATTATTCAAATTGATTTTAATGACTGTTATAGTTGTAAATAAATATAAATCTTTGAATATATCATCTAGCTATACTCAATACTCAGCTGAAACCCTTGTATTAGGGTAATGAGAAAAGTAGCTGTTGTAGTTGTAAATCTTTGAATATATCATCAACTATACTTAGATAAAACCCTTGTATTAGAGCAATGGGAAGTTGGTGACCAGATTTGGTTGGCTAATGAAAATCTTAAGAATGTAATATTTTGTTATAATAAAAATGTTACTATTTTATATATGTAGGAAAAGAAAAAAAATTTGTGATCCATATTCATATTATTTTTTAAAAAGAATGATATAAAATTTGAGTTATTCATAAAAATTTACATTTTATAATAATTAGTATAAAAAAATAAATCATAAATTTTTAATTAATTTATATTTATTTTAATTTCAATATATATTTATAATTTTAAAAATTATAAAATATTAAAATAAAATTTTGATTTTGATTTTATTTTTAATTATACTTATATGTTTTTAAAGAAAATGTTTTAATCATCCAAAACCATTTTAACATTTCTCTTTCTTTCAAATATTATATTTTACATGAAAAACTTGGCCACTTAAAATATTTATATAAACTTTTTATATAATATTTATAAGTTTTTTACATATTTTATATAAACTTTTTATATATAATATTTACAAGCTTTTTATATATAATACTTATTTAAGTAGTAAGATTTATATTAAGCATTTAGAAGTATCAAAGTGTGAATTAGTTTTATTATTAAAAAAAATATAAATAAAGAAAAATATTAATTTAAATATCATATTTTTTAATATTTATATTTATTATAGATTTGGATCTTTATGTTTTGATATAATGTTTTTTATATAAAATGTAAGTTATATCACTCTTATATATATATATATATATTATTTAAATGATAAATCTTTAATGAAATGAATTGGAGATGAATATATCTTTATTTTTAATTTTTTTTACTAAAATATAATATTATTAGTATGATTTATAATAAATATTATAATTTTTTATTATTTCTATTTAAAATAGTTTTTAATATATTATTTTTTTCATTATAAAATACATTTATTTTTTTATTAAATAAAAAAAGATTTTTAAAATTTTTATAAATTCAAAATATTTTTATTTTTATTTTTCTATTATTTTTTCCATTATAAAATACATTTATTTATTTATTAAATAATAATAAAAATTTATAAAAGAAATGATCAGATCCCATTCTTCTTTAAATTATTTGTGAAACTAGAATTTTAAACCATACATTCCAATCTCCATGAAAGTATCTCATCAAACCCAATAATAAAAAATGTTATATCATATTAAAGTGTTCTATCCTTTTAAATTTTGTAATATTTTTTTAATAATTTCTTAATGTTTTTCAAATAATTTTCTAATACTTTCTATCAAATTATCAAATTATTTTAAAAAAATTTAAGTTATAATTTTATTTTCTAAATATACAATTTTTTTAAATTTAAATTAAATTCTTTTTTAACATAGTTGATTTGGATGGACCTCATTTTGCATCACTCCAAAATATACATAATCTACCTAAGAGATTTGAACCTATGAAAAAATAAATTATAATTTTATTTATATATCTTAAATATACACTTTAGTGGTTTTTATGCTCAGCCCTTTATATTCAAAGTTTTAATTGATTCACACACGATAAGGATTTCCAGTAAAAAAATTCTTAATCCATCTAATCTAATCTATTATTAATACCAAATATACATATCTAATCATCCACACAAACATAGACCTTAGTTGAATTAAGACATGGCGGACACCAATCATCTATACAAATTTAACCCTTAAATTAATAATCTCATACAAATGAAGTCTTGTTTTCAGTGATTTCTCACAGCCCGGGTGGGATTCGGATACTTCTATAACTTGGCATATATTGGCCATGGTTCTTAAGTTTAGGAAAATGGTATGTATGGTTCAACCACAAAAACTAACCATAGCATATCATTTTCTATGTAAGGTTCTTAAGTATATCATTTTCACAATCATATTTTACATAAATACATTTTATAATTTAAATACATTCCAAAAACATGCTTTTACAGTGTGGCTTTTCCATTCCAATTAAATGGTAAGTGCTTTTGAGGATTTTCAATGTTTCTCTTGGTTTTTACAAATGGTAAATTATACAAGGACTACGGTAAATTATACAAGGACTACGCATGGCTAGGTATGTGTTGTATGGTATGTTTGAACTGGAAACCTAAATTAAATAACAAAAATAATTTTACTCTATTCATACAAGAACAAGCAAATTTATAACTATCTAAAAAATGAGAGCAAAACTTATAATTATATAGATGCACAACCAAAAGATGACATGAAAGTAATTTCTCCTATAAATAATATATTTAAGAGCAACACTACAAATAAAATTTACAAGGTAGGCCTAAAGCGATAGGAAAATATACTAACAATGTAATAAAATAAGTTATCACAATTAGTAAGCCAACACACATACATGCATAATAATTATCTGCAATCAATTGCTTCTAAACATCACACACGTTCTTGTATCTTTGATGCATTTGCTAAAGAAATAAACAATATATTTATATACACATCTATAGGAAATAATTTCTGAATGCATAAAATAAAAATATTATTTCATAATGTCACCCATAAAATTATAGGTTCTGGTGTCACAAATGCATTTCCAAAAATTACATTGAGCTCGACTTCTCCCTCTAATTGGCTACAATAATGTACAAATTAAAATGGAAAGGTTTTGAATCTTCATTCTCGTATAATTTATTTTTTCGATGAAATCCTTGTTGAATCCAAGTAAGCACCGGTCGTCGGATCATAGAGAAGATCATGGATCACTTTAAGTTTATGCTTTAAAAGCCAAATAAAAAATCAAACTAGGATTGAAATTATAATAGTCAGATCAAACTAGGATTGAAATTATAATAGTTAGATTAAGGAAGTTTTAATCAATTGAAAAATACCAGCCTAGATCTAAATCCTAGGCTCTATCAAGCATTAAGAGGGATCAAATCTCTCGAGGTGCAACCTCTTCTCGAAAAACTACTTGAGTGCAATACCTGAGAAGTTATAGTTGAGAAACAAACGTTACTTTTACTTTGTATTATTCTTTTTTGTTTATGGCTGACATAATATTTATTAATTTTTACTTTGTATTATTCTTTTTTGTTTATGGCCGACAATATCGACAAACTCGACAAATGTTACAAGATCTCCCTCATATTTACTTTTTACTTTGTATTATTCTTTTTTGTTTATGGCCGACAATATGGACAAACATGGACAAACGTTACAAGATCTCCCTCATATTTACTTTTTACTTTGTATTATTCTTTTTTGTTTATGGCCGACAATAAGGACAAACATGAAACATTACATGATCTCCCTCATATTTACTTTTTACTTTGTATTATTTGTTTTTGTTTTTGGTTGACAATAAGGACAAACATGGACAAACGTTACAAGATCTCCCTCATATTTACTTTTTACTTTGTATTATTCTTTTTTGTTTATGGTCGACAATATGGACAAACATGGACAAACGTTACAAGATCTCCCTCATACTGGGCTGTAGAGCGCCTCTTGGTGCAATTAGATGCAGCCACTATCAAATGATAATCAAATGCTTAAGCATAGGAATCAACAAGATGAAAGTAAGATATGGCAATGGAATAGGTAACAATTTCTAGAAATTAAATAGGGGCCCTTTCATTTTTTATTGAAAATGAATGGGGAGTTTTTGCGGGCATAAAAAATGGCGATGCACTAGGAAAACTAGTGATATCTGTCTTTGAAGGGTACCTCAAATATTGACATGCATTGGAGTATAAAGATTACTAGAAGTCTTCAAAGAATAAAGCTTATTCATTTGTCATGGGTCCCACATCAAGGATCATTTATTATGAAATATAAGAACATTTAATAGCCACCCCAAGGTAACCATCTAACTATTATTTGGAAGACAAATTATGGGGTTCATATATTCTTATATTTCTCCTACATGTGCTCAACTCGGGTACAACACTACAAGCGATAACCCGTGATATGACTAATGCCAATGTGTCTCCCTTAGATCTAACACCATAGGCATTAATATACTTCCAATAGGCGTCCATAGTCTCGACAAAGTTGTCTTTTTCAACCCATTTTACCTGGATTCTTGTGTTCAAAAGAATCTATGTTTCCATAGGCATGGCTCTACTGCTAGTACATGCATATATAGCCGTGACAAAGTTACCTCTTACACCCATTTTTACATGAATGTTGTTGTCCCAGTCCATCTTGTCTTCAAGAAGAATATATGGTTGTATATTCCCTTTATTTTATGAATTGTTGGGTGGGTGAGCAAAATCAAAATCCCGTTGAAGGCATGGGATGGCATCAAAATATTTCCTTTTATCTTGAGTGTATACATACGTATATTCATTTTAATATGATTTTATTCGCGCGTCATGATGTTGTTTAGATTTAGTGTTTGATTTGTAGGCATAGTCATATTCAGTTGCTCCTATGTGCGCATGTTCAAAAAGCATATCAGGATAATATTTTATGTGTGTGTGGTGGATGGAGCATCCAAAGAATACCTAGAAAGCACCTAGGGGTCAGACATCTTAATGTTTTGAATTTTTAGCCCTTGAACATAATGAGTGTTCCTCCATGAAAAGAATACATCTGATCCAAATCAAATTTATAATGGTTACTCCATATGCAACACTTCAAAGCACTTATTAAGACTGGGATGGTTAGTTTCCCCTTAGGGTCCCATCAATAAAATCCCACAATCACTAACTCCCCACTCATTGTAGACAAAGCAACTAGGCATAAGCTTAGAATTCAAACATTGAAGTTAAGTTGTTTTAACCATGAGGGTAAAGATTCATTCATTAGAAGCAAACTCATGAGTAAAATGATTCAAAATAATTATTTTTCATGCCGAGAATGGAGGTAAAAGATTTAGTGGTGATAATTGGAATCTAATCATGAAAGTTCAGTGGGTGGATGAAAAGAAATTGGTTTAGCATTATCCATAAATTTAGAAGATGCTAAAAAAATAAAATCTTGAGGAAAAACGAAGAGAAACAAGACGATACAACTAGCGACAAAATATAAAACAAGAAAATCCAAACACTCAATTGCATTACATGATCCATACATGTTCATTTTTTCTTTATTCCTAGAAGTTATTTATATTTTGGATTTTGAACCACCATTGATTACTAATTTTAAACAAGATTGGATAATGTTTCTGTTTTATCCATATGGTGCCAATTTATCCAATTATTACTTCACATGATATCATGTATATAACCCCATTCATTATTTAGTAGTTCTTTAAAACTCCCAAGTATCCCCACTAATAGATATGATTCCCTTTAGTCACAAATGTTCAAGGGAGGCACCAAGGGGAAGGGGATGAGGTTTTGGTTTAAGGTATTTCTCATGATAAGCAACAATTAGGAGTAAAAAATGTTAGTTATAAACATGACATCCATAAACTAGAACATTAGAAGAAATGTATAATTCCCTTCATTGTAGCCGTGGTTGTAGTGATGCTTTCTAGATGAGCCCCTTGCTTCAGAAATATTGTTTTCCTCGTTAAGTAGATTTAACTATAAATACTCGAGGGAAAGAGAAAGAAATTTATCAATTCATTTCTTATATTGATTAAACAAATTTCACAACGATGAACTAATAAATAACTATGAAATTCACAAAACGAATATTCACCAAATTAACAAGCTATTTGATTTCAAAAAATACTTCCTTGACCAACTCCTCTCGATGTGTATGGGACGTAGCTTGTTTCAAAGAATTATTTCATCCAATCAAAGCACATCCATCTTTATCAACATCTTGTCCTTTTGAGCAATGTAAACTTAATAAGAAAAAGAAAAGTATGTTTCATTGTAGATCAAACCTAAGTTTTGGGTCACAACTGATTTTATTGAAAGCAAAGAAAACATAGTATCCTAATAAATCAAAAAATTGAAATGAAGACTAAGAAGTAAAACATAAAACATATAAATCAAACTAACTATTCCTACTCCTATGCTATCGAGTGGAATCATAAACTAAGTAAATTCATACAACTAGTGGAGCCATTCAAGTAATGTGAGAATGTATAAACGCCAAATCATAGCAAAGGTTTGAGTTACAAACAATTGAATGGTTGGAAAGTTTAATTCATGGTATGGTTGACTACTCACAAATTAGAGACTAGTTGATCATGGGAAATTTTCTCATCAATTTGAATCAGATACTTGTTTTTTTTTGTTGGCAAAGTGGTGGAATCTTCTTGATTAGCAAGTTTTCCTTTGGCTAAGTTACCACGAACCAGGGGCATCTAAGCCGTCAAAATTACCTGGGGAACACACCTCGCCTGGACCGCACCAACCCTTAACATGGTTGGATTTTTTGGTATCCGCGTGATTAGAACCAGCGACCTTTCCGCTCAGGGGGTGTCTTAACCATACCTCACCACCAACTATTCTACATCTCACGGATTTGAATCAGAAACTCATTGATCATGGAAAATTTTCTCAAATATAAATTCTCTAACCAAATTTCCTTTGGATCATAGAAATTGGATTGGAGTGAATCTATGGGAGAAGCACATACCTCATCGTTGACATGTTTAGTTGTTTGTATATCATTAAAATTAAAGGATGTACTAAGGTTCATAAACTAGTGTACTTCACAAGGTAAGGAGATACATTGAGAATCTAACTCAAGGTCGGGGAGTTGGTGAAGTGACTTAATATCTTTTTGGTGTGTTGTCTTCCATTTTTTCCATAGTTTTCTCTTATTCATGATCCAACAAGAATGGGGATCTATCACAATACACTTTACTAGATATGCTTTTGAAAATAATTATCATTGAACTTAGTTTCTCTCAGTTCATAAGATGGGATGACTTCTTAATAAATTATCACATCGTAGATAAACCATTTTTTCTCAATTAAATAACAAAAATAATTTTACCCTTCTAATACAAGAGCAAACAAATCTATAACTATATCAAATATGAGAGCACATTTTTTAATGAAAAAAATTGGAGCACCTGATTGCTAAAATCTTGATCCTTTTCATTATTTACTTTTAACTTTATTAATACAAATTCGGTTTCAATTTGAAAATCTATAAAAGTAAACAAAATGCACTATTAATAATATGCTATAAAAACAAAAAAAATATAAAATAGATATAGCAAAATACAAAATCATTTTTTTAAATCAATGAATTATTAAATAATTAAAATCATTTAGTTAATATTTCCTCCTTAAATTTTATGTTTATTCGCAAGGAAAATACCATAGACCCATAAACTCAGTAAAATCATTTTGATTTTTTAATTTTTTAGTTTCAAAAGTTATTCCTCTTAGTTACATTCTTTTATTTTTATTTGTATTCCAGAACAATGTTAATCAATAAAAATGAGATTTCTTAAATAATTATTAATTATTAAAAATAATTAGAAAACAAAACAAATAATTAATTTTTTTTAACCTAACTTTAAAATAAAGTCAAAATGGAAATGGATAATTCAACCTTATTATGTTTATCAATATTTTTGTTTTCTCATTTCTTCTTCATGCTTAGATTCACATAATCAAAATCGTCTCAACTCTTTTAGTCATAGATTAATTTTTTTGCATTAGAAGGCCCTATGGTTGGCTAAGTTAGATCAATATCAAAATCATTTTAAGCGGTGAAGTGGTGTGATGGACCATACTTAGATTTAAGAGGTCTTGCAGGTTGTAGTAATGAGTTGAGTTAGTCAAAATCATTAAAGTTTAATTTTTGAAAAAACCATTTGACTAAATGCTAAGGAGCCAATTTTCCTAAATTATAAAAATTTCATCAGTTTTATGTGATTATTAATAAATAGGTATCCAAATGTATTGATAATCAACATAGATCCATTTTGAAAGGGATCTACCAAGGGTCCAGAGGGATCAAATCTTTTGAAGTAAAAATCTCTTTTTAGAGTGCAAATGTTGAGGAAGCATAAATGTCATTGCAAATGCTTTAAATAGCCGACATGCTATTTTTTTATAATATTTTTTTTTTTTTTAAATGACACATGTCAGCTCTAAGATGAGCACAAAAGGAGTTACACATCTTCCCCTAGTGGGCTGTAGAATGCGCCTCTTCGACGCAAAAATAAATATTAAATTATTATAATATATATCAATTATCTAACTTAAAGTCTAACTTTCAAGTTAAGTAAATTGAATGATTTTTTAAAGTAAATTAATAATTTTTTTGCACTTTAAATTGTATTTAATAATCTTTTTCTTTTCAAAATTTCAATTAATTTATTAATTTAAAAAAAAACATTTCATCTTATTAATATTATTCAATAATTCTTTTTTTAAATTCTCATTATAATCTTAAATATAATATTAATTTACCAATAAAATAACTATCCATAAATAATGTTCAATTACTTAAATTGATGTAGATCCACATCCATCAATATAAACTTCAAACCCAAATTGATGATTATCTCCATGGCTCAAATCTATTATTTCCTTGTTATATCATTTTATCTTTCCTATCTATCATCTATCAGTGTAAGTTAAATCCTTTATTCCCCTCTTCATATCATCTGTTTTGATAGGTTTGAAAGGGCATTAAAAAGCTTCTGTAATGTTATATCATTTTAACATTCCCATCTATCATCTATCAGTGTAAGTTCAATTATCATCTATCTATCATTTTATCATTATTCCCTCTTCATATCATCTGTTTTGATAGGTTTGAGAGGGCATTAAAAAGCTTCTGTAAACTATTAACATCCATTCTCAATGTGACACACTGCCATAATGTGGCTTTCATCCATCTAATCATGTATTTCATTAAAGAACAAGTCACAGTCAATAAAAATACATGGAACTCTGTAACCCTTCCAATCATGTATTTCATTAAAGAGCAAGTCACATTTCATTAAAGAGCAAGTCACAGTCAGTGAAAATACATGGAACTCTGTAACCCTTCCAATCATGTATTTCATTAAAGAGCAAGTCACAGTCAATGAAAATACATGGAACTTTGTAACCCTTCCAGTAAGGAAGCCAGCAATTCCCCTCTCCAACAACTTGCCATTGATGGATATACATATGTTGTACAAAAGTAATTGTAAGTGTTTTCAACAGAACTTTCCACTTTAAACATTAGTTTTTTGAAACCTATTTCCATCGACACACCAATGTTGTTTGTATAGTATATACCATGTCACACATATAATCATCTGGACAAATATAACCCTGAGTTGCATTAGAAACAACTTATTAGAATGGTATAGTGCAGTTATGAATATGGGACCCGTTCACATTATTCTAAAGCAGTGAAGAGCCTTCTGCTAGATTATTTATTAAATTCATATTGTCAAGCAAATCATCTATAGTTGCAATGAACAGCGATTTCTCAGTCTGGTGGATTGATATTCATATAAACTTAAATCTATTTTAAACTTGGATTTATGAAGTATGATTAGACAATTTCTTGAAGTGAATTTTTTATCTTGAATTTTTAATTTTTACAGTTCCAATATCTCCCTTATATTGAGATGTGTAAGATGTAGAGCAGTTACCTACTCTGAATGCAATAACCTATCATATATTGACCATGGATTCATAAATTTTAACAGCAGTAAAAACAGTAAGCAGGTTTACAACTGGTTCACAATCATAGATCAAATAAATACATAGTACAATTTAGGTATTCCCAATACAAATACGATCCATATAAGTGATAGCAACCGGATTGCCTGTTCTGCTTATCCTGAGTCTCCAACATTCCAAGGAAAAAACATTTCATCACTGTTTGTATTTATAACATTCAGACTTATATATTGTTACTTGATACTTTACATTGGATTATTTTCTATATAGATCCATGTTACCCTTCTCCCACCCAGCGTCAGGAGGGTGGAGTGAGGTGAAATTGTACTAGGAAGGTGAATTAGGATGAGGTGAAGGTGAATGACTGTTGAAACTGTGAAACTGGCGAAACTATATTGAAATAGCTATCTTACAAAATTTGGTATCTTAACACAAGTGGATATATAACACAACATGGTATCTCTCTACACAAGTGGATAGATCACATAACAATATTACATGAAAAAGACTAAAATCTTAGACTGTACAGCCTATTTTTACATTTAGATCTCCAAACCTCCGGGTAGTATTATTGTGGAGTGCTAGTCATGGATAGCATAACAGTATAACATGAAAAAGAATAAAATCATGGATTATACAGCCTGTTTCTACATTTACATCTCCAAATCTCCGGGTAGTAATCTTGTGGAGTGGCAGTGCCTCGATGGATGGGAACTTTTACTCTCACACAAGGAGTGCATCTGCTGCATTTCATCCTGCAATCAGGTGGTGAAGATCCAATGAAGGCCCTTCTGCTTGATGTCCCTTTACTTACTTGATCTCTTGTGGGTTTTGTCACAAAATCACAGTTCCCACTATCGACATAGACACACATCATGACAACCATCAATACTAAAAACTGCAGGGCACTACGTTTGCCATGGAAGAAACCCCATAAACTCCTGATATCGTAGTACGCTCTCTGATTCTTCTGGCTGCAGCCCTGCATTGGATGGAGAGAACCGAAATCTCCAACACTAATTTAAAAAGAAAAACAAACCTGTCTTAACCACTAGAGAGATCTGGCAGACTGGTGCGATCATGTGATGTTGGCCCCAGAAGTCTTTGTCGCGAGTGCCTGTTATTCTTTGTGTTGTCAACCTGAAATTGTTGTGGTGGTCTTTCCCTTCATATGCTTTGCTTTTCTTAAAACTGTGAATATTCTATGAACGGGCAAACCTCTAAGGCTGACCGTGAGAAACAAAGGCGATGGACCGATATTCGCTGCCTGAAAATGGGCAGCCCTTTGTGAGATGAACATTGCGCCGGGGATGGGTCCCTCGATGCTCAGTAGTTTGCCGAAGATCCCGGTTTGGTCTTTTCATATTAATCTGTACAATTCATGTGGTACCTTTCTACTGCATATATCTCTGTTTTAAATCTGTGAGATATCTGTTTTAAAACCATTTCGATTAATGCAAACAAATTAGTACAAGTTTATTTTAATCTAAATGTGGGAGATATTTGTTTAAAATCATCTCGATATTTTTTGGGAAGGTTCAAAATCTATCAAAACTGAATAAAAAAGTTATTGATGTAGCTGTTGCCATCTCTATGGAAGCCGGACCAGTCATTTCTCCAAAGTTTAAAAACTAGCTACGGAAACTCTTCTATACCGAAACCTAACCATACTACAATGTGTAGTATACTCAGAGCAACATACTACTTATTGTTGTAGCATGATCGTCCTTAGACCAAAACTTGTAGGCGTTAATATTCACTGTCAAAGTTAGGATTCACGAGAGGGGGGTTAACCTATGTCGCGAAACTCGTGGGGAGCGCTGGACACAAATACCAACAATCTTTCCCCAAGCGTTACTTGGGTGAGTTTCGAACTTGAGACCTATCGCTCTGATACCATTTATTGGACCACAATTTTCGTTAAACCAAAACCCACAGACATTAATTTCCCCTACAATCGCCAAAATTAGGATCCATGAGAGAGGATTAACCCATGTCGTGAAACGCATAGAGAGTGTTGGACACAAATGCCAACACTTATAACTGCTACACTGAAAGACTTCATAAACATATTATAACATGAAAGAAAACAATAAAAGAACCCAACTAACTCAAAGGTTGCAAGGTGAAAGAAATTGCCTTGGCTTGGGTCATCTCTTACTCGTCCTCGTCCCTATCTAGGTCAATGATCTTGGGCTTGCTGTCTAGAGGAGTGTCATTGGTGTTATAAACCCTAAATCTAACACCCACATAACTGGCTAGGAGATTTTGTTTGGCTTCATAAATTTAAGATGGTGGTGGAATGAGTGCAAAGGAGCCAATTCTTCCCTTATTCCATCGAGCTGACTTTTCATTTCTCCTCATTCCACAATAACCTTTCCCATGAACACCTTTATAAACCAATAAAGATCCAAGCTTTAGTGAAAGAGAGTCATATGAGTATGAGTGTTACCTAGGTCAATAATTCAATCCTTGAACACTTCTACTCACTACTCTTATTACATCATTTCTTTCTCCTCCTCTTCTACATCCTCCAGTTCCTTCTTAACTTCCCCCAGTAAGCATATGTCAAAATAATGAGCAGTTATATGCGAGCTCATTTCAAGTTTTTGGAGGTTTCCTTGCTCAAGGCTCTGGCCCCCTCCTCCATGCCTTTGCGAGTTCTCATCACGTCAATGAATTTGATCCTCTTACTCCACTGTGATAACAACCCCACGCTCATTCTTTTTTTTTTTCAACCAAGGGGGATACGAAACTAGTGTTCCACATATGAATTGAATTGAAGCGTGAACAAGGGAAATGATTGAGTTGAAGATTGAAAGAATTAAGCTCAAAACAGAAAACAGTTTGTATTACTTCACACCACTAAACAGAGATACAATACGTAAATAAATAGTTGGAGTTAGATCCAACTTATTCCACTTCTTGTGGGAGAAGTTGAGAAAATATCTCAACTTCCTCCAGCTACCCCCAACCTAATCCCTAAACTCTAGGAATCCCTAATGAGTCATTATTATCTAACTGCCCCCCTTAATGACTACATTACACAACATAACAAAAGGTTACAACACAAACTGTCTCACTGATCCTCATACGCAGTTACACCCATTTCTGAACTTCATAGACACGCTCTTTCTCTTCATCATCTTCGAGCTACCAATTCATCCAGCATAAATAAAACTGCTTCCGACCATCTTTGAAGCATTTGTAGGATCAAAGATTCTAAACTACCCCGAAGAATAGTCTCGATACTGAAACATTCAGTAATCGATCTTACAAAATGACATTTTTTACACTCAACAATACAAAGATATCACGAAACTGATGATCTTGGAGCACCGAAATACAACAAGAATCAAAAGTTTTTACAATATATTTCTAACATACATAAACAATAAATCTATTCTAGAACAACTTGAGAGGTTCATCATCATTGGATGAATATTCTTGCATAACACCTAGTGATTCCTCAGCTATGTAAGCTGATTCTTTCAGTTTGCCATTTAAAAGATCACTAGCACGAGTTTTGCAATTCAGTGATGTATGTCCACGTCTTCAACAGTAGAAGCATTCAATGTTTTTATTTGTTCTTCCCTTGGAGTATAGTGCAATTTCAGAATTTGAACTGACTTCCAAGTCACCTTCCTTCATCCTCTTTTCTTCTGCTAAGAGTGCTGAAATCATGTCTTCCAGAGTTTGAGAGGGCATTTGTGTTAAAGTAAAAATAGCATTGTCATATTTTAGAGACAAACTATTCAACAAGATTGCTTTTGCATCATCGTCATTGACTTTACAATTAATATCTGCCAATTGTGCTAACAAAGACTTTAGATCATTTATGTGAGAAGACAGTGATACTTCATCATGCATTTTTAACTTGAATAGCTGTAACTTTAATGAAAACTTGGCATTTACAGCCTTTTCCTCAAATATTGTACTCAATTGTACCCACATTTCTTCAGAAGATTTTTCCAAATGTATTAGATGTAGTTGAGAATCTGCAAGAGATAATCCAAGAATGGACTTGGCTCTATCCTCTCTTTTCTCCCATTCAATTAATTGCCTGGGATCTATAGGTGCCTTCTCTGTTCCTTTTACTATTCCCCATAAGTTCTTATGCATCATTTGAAGTTGTACTTTTACTTTCCAAGTATGGAAATTAAAACCATTAAATTTTTCCAATGCAATGTTTTCCATATCAACACAGATTTAAATAAAAAATGAATACCTCTGCAAATGACAGGCAAATGACAGCGTTCCTTCCTTGACAGCAAAATGCAAAATGAATACCTCTGCAAATGACAGCTTTCCTTCCTCTGGCAGCGTCCCTTTCAGATGTTAATTCATGGACAGATTATATGCTGTGAATCTTCTATTGCAGTAGTGAAACCCAGCAGCAGTGAATCTATAGATCCCTGGTAATTGCAAGCTTGGCGACCCAACAGCAACGTAATTTCAGCTTGGCGATCCAGAAGCCGTAAATTCAGCTTTTCTCACGGTAATTTCACTTAGCGATTCAGCTTGGCGACCCAGCAAATCGAAATTTCAGCTTTCTGGTGGCCCCCTTCTCTTCACGCACCAGCTGTCTGTTATCTCTCTGACACGCACTGCTACCTTTGCACAAATGGATAATGAATTAACCTTCTTACGCCTGCACAACAGATGGCTTCACAGATCTGCCTCCAGAGCTCAGCCGGACATTAGTGATCCTTGGCTCTGATACCAAGTTGAAGATTGAAAGAATTAAGCTCAAAATAGAAAACAGTTTGTATTACTTCACACCACTAAACAGAGATACAATACGTAAATAAATAGTTGGAATTAGATCCAACTTATTCCACTTCTTGTGGGAGAAGTTGAGAAAATATCTCAACTTCCTCCAGCTACCCCCAACCTAATCCCTAAACTCTAGGAATCCCTAATGATTCATTATTATCTAACTGATTGCTCGTCATTGCTCATATTTCCTGGTTGAGTCTACTCTATATCCCTCCAAAGCATCGTCATCATGATCCCACAAGACGAATCGAACTCGAAGTACCATTCCTCTTCACCAACATTAGTCATCTTCTTATTTCGTTGTGTTGGATCTTCGTTGAGTTTGCTCATCATCCAGGGCTTGGGGTGGGGGTTTATTTCCCTCGTCCTTTTCCTAACTTCCATGACAACCATCTAGCTCTTCCTCGCTACGACCTGTCTTGGCATTGATACCTTGGTCACATCCCATGATATTGCTTGTGTTTGTCACCCTGGGTTATTACTTATTAATATTATTAATATAAGAGTGCAAATATAATTTAAAAAATATTCAATGATAACTCAAATCTCATATTATTTTTAATTTTACCATCACAAAAAAATGTCCACATTCATAAATCTTTACTTGATATGTTTTTCATACAAATAAATATAAACTCAAATGACATAAGCAAAACTGATTTTGCATCTAGCAAAACAAAGTAAAATATAAACACACAAAAACAGCCAAATTATTTCAAATAAATTTATGAGTATTATTCCATGTAATCTTTTAATTTGAAATTATTGTTTTATTAGATATAATGTTTTAAATTTAGATATGTTTTAACTTGCTTATTATGAAAAGTGAATTTTACTACACACAATTAACTTGGGTCGTTGAACACCCATAGCTCACAAGTTAAGTGTCATCAACAAGTTATTGGGTTGTATGTCACTACATGTTATCCATGCATGAGCTATGAATTATCCATGCATCAACTATCCATTTTTCTTTTATTTTTATAATTGTTTATTTTGAATTTTGAAAGACCCCCATAAAATCAAGAGTACACTTGTCCCATCCTCCTTCAATCTAGGAAAAGCATAGATGGTAGTCCACCCCAAATTCTAAGATATAAACACTAGCACAACTACAAGTATGGCGGGTGAAGGATAGGTCACAAGTTAAGTGCCATGAACAAGTTATTTGTTACTTGTTCTCCATTCTTAATTATAATCACTTGTTGTCTATGCCTCAGCTATGTGTTACGCCCATAAAATCAATATAGACAATACACTTGTCCCATCCTCCTTCAATGTAGTAAATGCATAGATAGTAGTCCACCCAAATTCTAAGGTATAAACACCTATCATTATAATATCCAATAAAACAATTTAAAAAAAATATATACTCCTTTATATTTCTTTATTATCAGTATAATATCCAATAAAACAATTTAAAAAAAATTATACTCCTTTATATTCTTTATTATCGGTATAATATCCAATAAAACAATTTTAAAAAAAAATTATACTCCTCTATATTCTTTATTATGGTTCATTAGTTGCAAAATTATAATTTTGATGTTTGAACGCACTCCATGAAAAATGTGAACCAAGAACCGTCAAACCATCTCCTCCGCCATCCCGCATTAATTATATTTTCTGGTATATCATGCTTCCTGATGTTGCTGGGTCGAAGGAGGGCCTTCAGGCCTCGTTTTGAAGAGTGGATACATGTTCAAAGGAAGATCCGTTGGCAACTATAAAGCAGGAGGGGCTTTTGCTGGCCGTGTTATGGTATAGTTCCATCTAAATTCATAGTCTCAAACAAAATACCTACAAGTGGACTCTAATTATAGCAAATCAGCGATTTCTGATAGTCACTGGCGGTAGTAACACTTCTATGACTTGCATATATTGTCCCTGGCTTCATTAGTTTTATCTGCGGTAGAAAACAGTAAGCAGGTTTCAAGCATATTATAAACCACCCAGCACATATCACTTTGTAAATCTGAAACAGCTTCATAAGTTTTAAGAGCAGTAATTAATAGTAAGCAGATTTCAACCATATAAACCATCTAGCAGGTATCACTTTCTAAATCTGAAACAACTGGTTCACAATCATTCATCTCGTAAATAGTGTAATTTAGTTCTTTACAGTACAAATACAATCCATATAAGTAATAGCAACAGGATCACCTTTTCTGCTTCTTTACTGTTATGCTATATAAACCATCTAGCAAGTATCTCTTTCTAAATCTGAAACAACTGGTTCACAATCATTCATCTCTTAAATAGTATAATTTAGTTCTTCACAGTACAAATACAATCCATATAAGTAATAGCAACAGGATCGCCTTTTCTGCTTCTTTACTGTTATGCTATATAAACCATCTAGCAAGTATCTCTTTCTAAATCTGAAACAACTGGTTCACAATCATTCATCTCGTAAATAGTATAATTTAGTTCTTCACAGTACAAATACAATCCATATAAGTAATAGCAACAGGATCGCCTTTTCTGCTTCTTTACTGTTATGCTATTGCTGAGAGGCTCATACTATAATCCAAGTAAGGAAATCCATGAACAGTTCTTCCCTGTTTGTATTTATGACATTGAGACTTGTATATTGTTTATCCATGTATCTGTACAGTTGATACCCTCCACTAGATTATTTTCTATATTAACATAGATACATCCTATCCTTGTCCCATCCTTCTTCAGGAGAGCGGGTGTGGGGTGAAGTTGTACCACTGAGAACAGGTGAAGGTGGGTGGAGTGAGGGACGAAGTTGTGTAACTGGTGAAACAATATCGATATGACTATCTCATGATGAATTAGATATGATCTTGGCATAACTGGAATGATTATAACATCAGAAAAAACAGAAATCATGGATTGTACATCCTGTTTTTACACTTACATTTTCAAACCTCCGGGTAGTAATCCTGTGGAGTGACAGTACTTGGATAGGTGGGAACTTTTACTTTCAAACAAGGAGTGCATCTCATGGATTTCAACCTGCAATCAGCTGGTGAAGATCCAAACAACGCCCTTCTCCTTGATGTACCTGGACTTGATTGCTTTCTTGTCGGTTTTATCAAAAAATCACAGTCCTCAGTGTCCAGCAAGAGAGCAGCCCAATAATCTCCTAATGTCGTAGTACTCACTCTGATTCTTCTGGCTGTAGCCCTCCATTGGATGGAGAGAATGGAAATCCCGAACATTATTTTGAAAACAAAAGAACCAACCTGTCTTTTTGGCAGACTAGTGTGGTGTGGTGTTGACCTCAGACGTCTTTATCGTGAGTGCTTGCTGTTCTTTGTTTTTTATGGACTGTCGGTGGAATGCATCTGAAATTGTGGTGGTGGTCTTTAGCTTTCAGATTCTTTGCTATTCTTGTAGCAGTGATATTCTATAGACTGACAAACCTCCAAGCGATTGACACAAAGTGCGATGGACGGATATTCGTTGTGTGAATGGACGTTCCTTTGTGGCAGGTATGAAATAAGGAACATCCATTGTGTCAGGCACGGGTCTCATTGTAATCGGTAGTTTGCCGAATATCCCGGTTTGGTCTTTTCATGACCCATATTCATTTGTGTACAAATGAATCTGGTATTTTTCTAGGTTGAAATTAATATCGACAGTCGGAGAGAACACCAAGCAGATCAATGCTTTTGGTATAGTCTTCGTAAGAGATTCCTGCAACTGCTGAACTGCATTTTGCCAGCGCTTGCATTTGCAATGTGCATTCCACTGCTACGTCATTTGTTTCTAGTATGCATTATATGCAATGCTCATACTTGTATGCCATGGTCTCTTTGCTTGGTGTGCAAGAAGTAGAGTTATGGAGCATGGGTTGGCTGCATTTATTGCTTAATCTTCGAAAGGGTGGCGAAAACACATTTTTTTTCTTCCAAGATTCCTTGCACCTGCAATACAGGGTTTTTCTGTTCTTGCCATTATTACATTGACATGTGATAAAAACATAAATGCAATTACTTTTGAATAGAAAGAAATGAAAAAAAAAAAACAGAGACATATGGAAAAGCCTAGACATATTTTGTAATTTCATCATAAAATCATTTAAAGCTTGTAACTTTTACCAAATCCATAATAGATAATGATATCGAAAAATAGAAATAGAAAGCAAAAGCTTTGGATATAAGTCTAAGTGCATAATAACATGAGAAACAATAACCGAAAGGAGGTTTCAAAGGAGAAGTATGTTTTGGATAGTCAGTTGGAAAGAAACACACAAAATACTT
The DNA here is from genome assembly GCA_027924585.1 of Larix kaempferi. Lineage (NCBI taxonomy): Eukaryota > Viridiplantae > Streptophyta > Pinopsida > Pinales > Pinaceae > Larix > Larix kaempferi. Next base: position 34,320,510 of record BSBM01000017.1, read on the forward strand.
TGGGATTGTGAGACTTATTGCCAAATTTGCATCGAAACAATTTACAATCGAAAAATTAGGTTTGGGTGGATGGTTGGAAAGCAATTGTCACATCCTCATTTTGACCCATTGTAATATTTTGGGCTATAATGTAAATATTGTATGCATATCATGTATGATTCCTAGCGTGGAGCTCAAGGCCAAGGCCCCATTAGTGAACACTCGACCTTGAAGAGGAAAGTATGTTGGTATTATTTAACCCATGTGCTAGTGAAACATGGGAATTGTGAATATGCATTTTAATATAAATACCCACAACTAGCTATGCAATGCAACAATAGATAGGGGCATGATATTACAAGGAATTGGGAGGGAAATATTCAAACCCTTGAGCCAATGAAGTCAAGCTAAGTGTCAATGAGAAAACCCATCAACCATCAACTACCCATGTTGACTTTGGTGCCCAATCATTCATTTCTCCCAAGAGTTAGGTGAAGTAGTTAATGCCTTGGGGATTTGGGAGGTATGGCTGTCCAAATTCGAGCATGGGCAAGCCACCCTCATGGAAAATCGTGTTTCTCCTTCTTGGGCAAGAAAACACCCACAAATTGCCTTCCCAAGCCATTATTCATGATCAGACTTCCCTCTCTCACATTTTGGAAGCTTACTAAGTATTTTTCTCATAAGGTACGCTGTAAATTCACTGGTTTTCAAGCTGAGAATCTCGTTTTTGTGATGGCTAGACTGTGGGGAAAGGGGAGAATCCATTGGAAAGATCGATAGATAAGTTTTGATAGCTTGCTGTTCTATTATTGTTGTAAAAACGTTTTTGAATTTCCAGATTTGGTTTTCATTATGGAAAAATCGTTTTTGTGAACCCAGCAGTTATCTCCTATCTCAGAAATCATTTTTGAATGTTCCCATCAATTGTGTGACTGTGTATGTGCCAATTTTGGGTGCCAACCTGTCACGATTTTTCCCAAAAATCGTGTTGGTTCCCTCCTGCCAGTTAATGACTATGTGAAGGTCATTTTGGCCCTTGAATTCCCAAGCCTTTGCCCTCTCACGCAGTCTAAGCTAGCTAGGGATTTTCCCATCACATTTTTCATCTATCTCTTGCATTTTCCATGCCTGGGAACTCGTTTTTGTATTGCACAATGGCTAGGAGGAAGGGAGCCACGAATTTGGGGTTTATGGAGGCCGTTTTTGTCCCTTGAGTTCCCACAAACGTTTTCTGGAAACAGTTTTGCTCTCCCAAGGTGATTCCCCAATTGCCATTTCGTTTTTGGTTGCCCACGTTTTTCCTCCTACCCAACACTTGGGATTTTGCTGTTATGAGTATCCATGCTCAGTTTTGAGTTGCCGTGTGTTAAGAAATGTTGGGGTTGAGACGAGTATCCATTGCTTTGGGCTGTGATGAGCTTGAGAGTTCCATTTTTCTTGTAGATATCATGCCCAGCTCCGGGGTGGTCTCTAAGTGCTGAAATAATATAGGCTGGGCAGAGACCTACGGTTGGGAGGAATGTTGCAGCGACATAGCTAGTTGTTGGGGACAACATTACAGTGAGATAAGTATATTCTCTGTTTGTATTTGATTCTTCAATGTGTTAAATTGAATGGAAATTGTGAATTGTGTGTGGATAGTGTTTATTCCGCTATGCATGTTAAATTGATTTGCATCTGCACACCTTTGAATTTTATGACTATGAATTAAATGAATGGACTTACTTTATGTAAAAGCCCCATCGATTTCCATCATGTTCCCTTCCAGAAATTGGATAGATGGCAGGGTATGTGACAGATGGAGGGTATTTGCTAGATTGGTATCAAATCTTATGGTTCAACACTACGGCTGTTGGGCCCTTCATAGAAATATAAATCATTGCGTGTACATGTATTTTATATTTGGAATTAAAATGAATTAAAGAGACCTGAAGGTCCCATGGATTCTAATTGATTAGGATGGGAAGTCATTTCCATGACCGTTTTGGGGATTATTTGAAAAACTGCTTGCATTTATTCCATTCTATGAGATTGAGGAAGGAGGGAGAAAATCCCTTTTTAGGTTGGATGCTTGCTTTAAATTATTTCCAATGCAGTAGCATTCAGTTTTGTATTTGTCTGTTTGCCTCCATGGAGGAGAAAAAGGAGGCACAACCTCTACCATCTTATACTATTTTGCTGTTTTATTTCGGCATAATAGAGGTGCAAGTTCTTGGCATTCTTTTACTGTTTTATGCGAGTTTGGTCTGTAAGTAGCTCACCTCTGTAAAGAAATGAAGGACACATTTCCAGAAAAATTCTAACTGTCTTTGAAAATTTGCAAAATTTTTCTAAGTATTTATGAGTTCTGCTAAAGGCTCTCTCGGCGATTTTAGCGTTAATTTTTGCGCACGTGGCAGCATAATTAATGATAATTTTTGCGACACGGTCGGCGGGAAAGTTGTTAATTCTGCGCCAAAGGGAAGGGAAACATTTTGTTTTCGAAATTTTTCCTAAGGGTTGCGGTGGCAAAAATTAAGCTAATTTTCTGTGCGCACAGTGACAAAAATTAGGCTAATTTTCTGCGCGCGCGACGGCGAAAAATTGGCTAACTCTTGCGACTCTGTCGGCAAAGATAAGCCCAAAAGCGCCGTAATGGTCGGTGAAATAGTTGTTAACTCTGCGCTGAAGGGAAGCGGTCGGCGGTCGCAGGGTTAACGGTCGGAGATTTTAACCTTATCTCTTGCGACATGGTTGACGGAGAAATAATTCTACGCTGAAAGGAAGAGAAAATCTCAAAAATTTCTAAGTGTTTTTGAATTTTGCCTAAGGTTGTAGCGACGAAATTAATGTTAAATTCTACGACGCAGTCGGCAGGTTTAGCATTAACTTTTGCGACCGGTGGCAATTTTAACGTTAAGATACGCACGGGTTTAGCGTTAACTCTGCGATGCGGCAACAAAGTTAAAGTTAATTTTGCAACGCCCGCGGCAAAGTTAAGGATAATTTTACAATGCGCGGCAGCGAAATTAGTGTTAAATATGTGACGTGCGGTGGCAAAATTAGCATTCAATCTGCGATGCACGCGGTGGAAAAATTAGCGATAGGAGCCGCGCCACCTGCGACAATTTTAAGGATAAAATATGCGACGTGCGTGGTGCGCGGCGGCGAAAATAACCTTAACATCCGCGACGACGGTGACATATTTTAACCTTAACATCCGCGACACGGGAGACACTTTTTAAGTAAGCTAAATTTCCACGACAATGGCGGCCATTTTAGTCTTAATATTTGCACCAAACGGGGAAAGTCTATGATTGGACAAAGTTGTCAATATGGGATTTCCCCACATACATGCAAATAATTTATAGTATTATAATGAAGCTAATAGTCGTGTTTATAAACAGATTTTGCAAAATTATAGCCACATCAAGGCAACATTCCAAATAAGTGCAGTTGGAAAGTTCTTGTCTTGGTTGGGCCAAGAATGTCAACATCATGGATGATGCACAGGATCCCTATGAGCTTGAAACAGATGCCATGGGGGAAAACATACATGTTGAGAATGCTGAAATAGAATCTAATGGGAGAAGAAATCGAGAGACTCCCCCAGATATTGCAGCCACCATGAGGAGCCTAAGGATGGAGTTGCAAAGCTGCAGAGAGGATCATGAAAGAAAGATTGTGTGGAAGCCATATTAAGAGTAATTGGCTGTAATATGCATTGTGGAAGAGCAATGGGAGCAGTAAGGCAATATTGATAAGAGGAAAATTCCCCACCTTAAACTATTTCCATTTATAGCATAATAATTGCATGTTTGAAAAATAATAAGAATGAATGATTACACGTATGTATATGTTGAATTGCTAATTCATGAGAAGATCATAGCTAATGGTTGATCGTATTCTTGGTAGGAAATCCAAGAAACAGATCAGTTGTGATGTGGAGGAGGAACTCCATGTTATGACGAGGAATGGGAAAGGGAGAGTTCCTTAACTCCTCCATTGTTATTATATTTATATTCCCTAAGTTTATATACTGAAAATTATGGCATAGGGATGCTGAAAATGCAAGAGAATAATGCATGTGAATTTCTTATGCATGAGCATGATGTTGCATATGGGTAAAGGTAGTGAAGTTACACATGCAATAGTCCACTAATGGTATTGCCTATGGTTGATGACAACTAGTGTTGTAGGAATCAAACCATAGAAGCATGACTGAAAATGCAAGGGATTATATAGATAAGATGAATATGCACTAGATGGCATATGAATAAACATTGCACAGTGCATGTGAAAATGTTTTTGAATATATATGATATTGCATATCGGTAAAATAGTGAGGTTTTGCATATGCAATGAGCCACTTAAGATAATGATTGTGGTTGCTAATAATTAGTTGTGTTCGCATTGGTTATAGGACCAAAGACAACTGAAGCATGGCTAAAGATGAGGATGATGTTGTTGCACGTGACCAATGACCTTATGAAGAGAGGATGGTACAACAAGTTCGTGATCATGATGTTGGCAAAATGACTAAGTAGCCTTGGTAAGAGGCCAACTGATCAGGTAACATCAAGCGATGTTAATAACATCCATGCAAGTAATGGTTATTTGTGCTTAATTGCATGAATGTTGAAAGAGGATTTGGTGAGATCCCTTCAACTATGTTTTGAACGATGATGATTTGGTTTGCATATGGTATTGAGTACCCAAATGGGACTGTTAACCTACCAAGTATGGTAAGGTATGGGTAAGTGAAGGCAATGATCCTTACACCCTATAATTGCTTAGAAATCTCAATGCATTCATATGAAATTATGTCATGCCATGACAGTTGTGAGTTTAACAACCAAAGCGAGTGAGGACTTATGGCCCTGTCATGGTAGTACATGGTTAGGCCATAATATGTTTGAATGCATAGTACTCATAAATTAATGCAGGGTTGCATTGAGGAGATGTGCATTAAAATATTATGTACAATCTTGTGGTTATACATTGAGTGATTGCACACTAAAAGATTATGTGAATGATGTAAAAGTGCATGCATATGTATAGGTGCACATGTTGAGATGCAATGTGTGAATGCATGATGGTGGTGCATGTTTCATTACAACTAGATAATAGATGGAATGGTGAACTATTGTCAATTCTAAGAGCATTTCATGCGCTGCTGTGAATGCAAGAGAATGATTGCATAAAATGATGTTATTAAACCATGCAACTCTAGTATGGTAATGATTCACATGAAGTAGATGATTTTGGTGATATTAAAATGCTTCAATGACTGTGGCAGCAACGAAATATTATATACATAGAGACTTACAAAGCGTTTGGCTGATGGAAGTTTCAGATTTCAGGTAGATTGTTTTGGGCATGGCAAATATGGGTAAGTCCACGATGAAGATGGGAATCTACCGTGAGCAAGAGCCAGATGATATGAGAATAGACTCCTGGCTAAGCGAATCAATTTTCGTAGAGGACAAAATTGCTATTCATACTTGAATTTAATTATCAATGCCATTGACTGATTAGAGAAATCAGATTTGAATTTTATTGTTAAATGCTGCTAACTGTTTGGCTATTTGATAAATGTGCTAGGAAGACACATTGCAGGAAGACCACGAGTGATGGCCTGCAAAATCCAAACTAGATGGGGAAGACCCCATGCTTTGGAAATGGGTTTCGGGTGAAACACCATTAATAATATCTCAGCCAAACCGCATGTCGGTAAACCATGAGAGTGAGATGATAAATCTATGCCCAGAAGGCATGTGAGATACATCTGCAAAATGAATGAGTATTCACTGACCCTAGACAAGAACATGCATGTCTAAATTATTAGGGTTAATATGTAGAGCATGCTCTATCTTATTTATATCATTGCAGACTGCTTGAGTATGATTAGGGCCACGGGGGCTTCACTAGAAGGAAATATAATATCACGTTCATTCATATTGTGGTATTAAATATTCATGAAAACCTAAAAATTATATTGCTTATATATTAAGGGGCAAAGGGTTTTTTTATTTAATGTAACAATACAAAAATACTTTGGGGTCTTTTTTATATGGGCGGGCTGACAAATATCCGCCAAATGGAGATGGCGGGATCACGACTGAATGAGAAATCGAGTTGAGAAAAGGCTTGGGCTTACTAGTACACAAGGAAATTGCATCTTGAGGCATGCTTGAGGCCAGGGGTTTCGTGGTGAAGTGGGTTTCCAGTCGATCATAGTCGAGAGACAATGGTCATTGACAGCCAATTCTTACAAATAACACTCAGCTAATTGTTACCAATAGCCTTGGGAGGCTCTAAGCCTCTAGGGCCTGTTATAGGCCCTCGATAGGCCTTGGGGGCTTGAATACCCAACCACTCGTGCCTATTACAGGCCCTGGGAGGTTTAGTCAGCCTGCTAAAGCTTGTTACAGGCCATGGGAGCTTGGATACCTAGCCCACAAAAGGCTTAGTCAGCGATTGGGGAACTGCAACATGCAATCTAAATGTTGTACTATGTGCATCGGCTCTAGTGACATACAAGAAGTGATCTCCTATCTCTTTATTAGACCATTAGATGTTGCAAATCATAATGATATGTGGTTGAGTAATTGCATTGTGGGAGAAGTAATGTGCATCCACAATATACATCGAAAGAATCAAGGTGCATTGTAGAATGCATGTGGGGTCATAAAAAAGGTATCATATCAATATACTAGGTAGAATTATAAAAGGGGTATAAAAAATGTTAATGAAAAAATCGATACATACAATATCTAGTGAAAATAGGGGTTTTTTTAAATTGGGAAGGCATATTGGGAGGGGATTAAAAAAACGATTTTGAAAGGTATTTTTCAATATTTAGTTAAATTAGGGGTATTGTTTCAGATGCCATGAACGAACGTGCTATGATAGCGATTTATTGAGTGAAGCCCCCGTGATTAGGGCCTACATGGCACACATCGGAAAGGGGGTGCACACCTTTTCTTGTGTTGGGTCATGATAGGGTTTTCAATGTTGACTACACCCTAAGGGAATGGACGCATTCCTGGTGTTTCAATACTTGATAGTGAATGATATGGATTATGGTTACAAAATTGAATAGCAATACTGATGAGCTTACTTATCCTTCTTGTGTTGTCAGCCTACACAGATGCAGATTGATACTACACATTAAGAGGCAAAGTGAAGAAGGGTACGCAAAAGGACTGTATAGGAATTGGTAACCTTTCTATGCTCACACGAAATATTACTAGAAGGGATGGATAGGCCCGAAGAGCTGTGTAATAAGAAGAGGTACCATCCTTGTGTTAATGGGGTCATGCTAACCTGCAGTCAAGAAAGTCACCTATAAAGTTCCAAAAAGGAACCACCGATTTGCACCAGAGAAGGAGTGACGTCCTTGTATGAATGAAGAGTTGTGTGTGTGAAGGGTTGTGGTGTAAGAAGGTGTGGTGACATTGATGAAGGCATAAAATCTCTATTAGGATAGCAGTAGGAGGGCGGGTGCCAAGACTGACTGAAAACCCTGAGATGCCTATGGCTCCATAGTAGAGCCTTGACCTATAATGGTCAGGTGGCACAGTTTCCTTCCATTGGTCGATGGCCCAGAAGAATGTGCTAGATCGAAAATGGAGAGGGCCAACTAGGTATGGGACTGGTTGGGCACCACCAAATGCTTGGTAAATCCAGTCGGCGTGAAGGTGTACTGGTGAAGCATTAATTAAATCCAAGTCCATAGGCGATCCCAAGGCTTGCAAAGTGAAGCAGGATCCTGTGGACCAGAGGGGAAACGCACAACACAGATAAGTATTCAGTTTCATTTATGTCTTGTTTGGAATAATGAAGATTTCAGGTATAAGTCTTCTAACGACTAAGCTTATACACTAATGTTTCTTTGTTGGAAACCTTGGTCATTGCAGGAAAGCAAGACCCTGAAAGCGCTATAAAATTACTGGTAAATCTAGAGATTAAATGATTGGGCGATATGAAATTATTGATAAATCCAGAGAGTAACTGGTTGGGCATTCACTACTTAATATTGTGAAACAACGTGTATGCTAGCCCAATAACCCTTAAACATTTGATAAAACCAGTCAATGTACTGGCTTGGCATTGCCTATTCGAATGATTGTGGAGTAGCCTATGTGCTGGCCCAACATTCATAATTGTGTCCACAGGAAATCCAAGGCTCGTAAAGCAAAGAAGGATCTCATGGAATAAAGTGAAGACATCCGATATAGATAAGTATTTGTTTATCTTGCAGCTTCTTACTTATGAATATATGTGTGTATATGATTTGGTTATGATTTCTCAAACTCTTGTTTAGAGAAAAACCTTATGAAATCAACTAAACATGTGAATTGATTCAATGTTTGAGTGTAGGTATTGTTGGAAGCAAGGACTAGGAAGGCATCATATGGATGCATATGGACATATGACCATCTTAAAGAGCTCAATATGAGCAGTAATAAAAGATGGTGCTAGTGAACATGAGTGGGTCCTAGCAACCAGAGGTTCTGTAAGCAGAATGGGAAGGGGTACCCAAGTTGAAAATCATTAGACAGACCTTAGACACTAAGTGTCATAGCCAATAAAGGGCAATTCCAACATTCACATTGAAGTGAAAGAGGCCAGGAGCATAAGCCCACAGTGATGGTGTGGCTTTGGATTGGAATAAGAATAAGAGGGGGAAACTTTTACTCTTCTTTTTCCTTTCGACTAATGCATCTTAGAAACATAAAATTATTGAATGCATGTCATGACTAGAAGAAGAATGTGTTTATTTGCTTGAATTAAATTGTGAATGCTAAAATAGTTATTTCACTGTGAAAGGATGAACATGAAAGAGATCATGTGTATGTTGGGAAAGCATGAAAAAAATAAAAATTGGAAGTCGCATGAGTGAAGCATGGATATTCCATGTTAATTGGGAAATAATTGACTAATTTTAATGTTCATATTATGCTTGTCCTAACAAAGAGTTTCCATGATAAATTTCACAAGGAGAAATTGAAACAATTGGTTGCAGCCGACACAAACAAGTGGTGCTAGCAAGTAAGTGAGGAAAGCTGTGTGCATTGACCATGGCCGCAGACCAAGGGCTATTGGAATTAGCTGAAAGTATTCTTCAAACAATTTCCAAGACCCAAGAAAACCTTGGAGAGATGCTCAAGCTATAGAAGCAGCAGAATGCGATGAACCACAAGGTTTTGCAGGACTTTATTCGTCTACAAAAAGAGGTAAAAAGTATTTTGGGAGAAATCAGTAAGGGAAAGGAAAGTGGACCAATGATGAAGCATTCATCCTATCACCCCATTAAGAAACTCCCAAGGCCAGAAGAGAGCAAGAATGCTGACAAATGAAAACATAGGCAGTTACCTCCAATAGAATGTTGGGGATGTGGAGGAAGTCACCTCCTCCGTGAATGTCCAACAAGGGGTAGCAAGAAAAGCGACAGCTAGCAGGAGCAATGTGCAGGGGTTCAAGAACCTCACCTTGACATCTCCAATCAATGAAATGCAGGACAAACCTGCACGTTTTGGGAATTTTGGACATGTATAAAGCGTGTATGTATTCCTAGGTATTGGAACACCGAAGACGGTGTTATTCCAAGGGGAGGGGTATGTCACATCGCCATTTTGACCCTTGTAATATTTTGGGCTATAATGTAAATATTGTATGCATATTATGTATAGTTCCTAGTGTGGAGCTCAAGGCCAAGGCCCCACTAGTGAACACTCGACCTTGAAGAGGAAAGTATGTTGGTATTATTTAACCCATGTGTTAGTGAGCCATGGGAATTGTGAATATGCATTTTAATATAAATACCCACAACTAGCTATGCAATGCAACAAGAGATGGGGGCATGATATTACAAGGAATTGGGAGGGAAATATTCAAATCCTTGAGCCAATGAAGTCAAGCCAAGTGTCAATGAGAAAACCCATCAACCATCAACTACCCATGTTGACTTTGGTGCCCAATCATTCATTTCTCCCAAGAGTTGGGTGAAGTAGTTAATGCCTTGGGGATTGGGGAGGTATGGCTATCCAAATTCGAGTATGGGCAAGCCACCCTCATGGAAAATCGTGTTTCTCCTTCTTGGGCAAGAAAACACCCACGAATTGCCTTCCCAAGCCATTATTCATGATCAAACTTCACTCTCTCACGTTTTGGAAGCTTGCTGAGCATTTTTCTCATGAGGCTTGCTGTAAAATCACTAGTTTTCAAGCTGAGAATCCAGTTTTTGTGATGGATGGACTATGGGGAAAGGGGAGAATCCATTGGAAAGCTCAATAGATAAGTTTTGATAGCTTGTTGTTCCATTATTGTTGTAAAAACGTTTTTGAATTTCCAGATTTGGTTTTCATTATGGAAAAATCGTTTTTGTGAACCCAACAGTTATCTCCTACCTCAGAAATCGTTTTTGAATATTCCCATCAATTGTGTGACTGTGTATGTGCCAATTTCGAGTGCCAACTTATCACGGTTTTTCCCAAAAATCGTGTTGGTTCCCTGTTGCTAGTTAATGACCGTGTGAAGGTCGTTTTGCCCCTTGAATGCCCAAGCCTTTGCCCTCTCATGTAGTCTGAGCTAGTTGGGGATTTTCCCATCACGTTTTTCATCTATCTCTTGCATTTTCCATGCCTGGGAACTTGTTTTTGTATTTCACAATGGCTGGGAGGAAGGGAGCCACGAATTTGGGGTTTATGGAGACCGTTTTTGTCCCTTGAGTGCCCACAAACATTTTCTGGAAATAGTTTTGCTCTCCCAGAGTGATTCCCCAATTGCCATTTCGTTTTTGGCTGCCCACATTTTTTCCTCCTACCCAACACTTGGGATTTTGCTGTTATGAGTATCCATGCTCAGTTTTGAGTTGCCGTGTGTTAAGAAATGTTGGAGTTGAGATGGGTATCCATTGCTTTGGGTTGTGATGAGCTTGAGAGTTCCGTTTTCCTTGTAGATATCATGCCCAGCTTGGGGGTGGTCTCTAAGTGCTGAAATAATACAGGCTAGGCAGAGACCTACAGTTGGGAGGAACGTTGCAGTGACATAGCTAGTTGTTGGGGACAACATTACAGTGAGATAAATATATTCTCTGTTTGTATTTAATTCGTCAATGTGTTAAATTGAATGAAAATTGTGAATTGTGTGTGGATGGTGTTTATTCTGCTGTGCATGTTAAATTGATTTGCATTTGCACACCTTTGAATTTTATGACTATGAATTAAATGAATAGACTTACTTTATGTAAAAGCCCCATAGATTGCGATCATGTTCCCTTCCAGAAATTGAATAAATGGGAGGGTATGTGACAGATTGAGGGTATGTGACAGCAATAGACAAGAAATTTGTAGCACTATGAATATCCCTAGGAAAAGATGCCCTATGTCCAATTTTTTTTATCAGTTCTCAAGATTGTTGTTAAGTGTGTGTACAATATCAAATATGTTATGAAAAGAAGCAAATATTCTAGATAATGGTAACTTATCTAGAATATTTTGGATAATGGTAAGAAGCAAATATTCCATTTTTTACTTTGTTTTTTTGTTTTGGATTTGTTTTTTCTTTCCCTTATTTTTGTTTGCGAGAAAACAATAGAGTAAGCTAAACTCTAGACCGTTTGCACCAAGAATCCAATGATTTTTCCGGTGAAAATCCGGCTGAAATTGCTGAAATGACAGTTTTGGGTTGCTAGAATTGCATATTCGGGGTGCCCCAGGGGTAATCGAGGTCGCTGAATCCATTCCTGCAACCAAAATTGCAATTCAAGCAACCCAAATCGCAGTTTCGGCAATTTCCCCTTCCCCGGATTCCGGTGAAAATCGCCGGTAAAAGTGCAAATGGTCTAGAGTTTAGCCCATTTCGAAAACAATGCATATGCTTTGTGCAAATTGAATTTTTTTTTACAAAGAATATATAAACTAGTTCAAGGTTATGATGTTTAGTGTAAATTTTCAACATCCCTGGGTCTTTGACTACATAAGAGAGACTAGATTTGATGTTGTGAATTTGTCATTGAGCACTTTGACAAAGGTTACCAATGAAGACCACAGCATCTGAGATCCTCTCGACTAATTTCTAACAATGTTTTCGAAAAGGTACATTGGCGTAATTCTTAATGCCAATTGCTCATGTATCTCAGGAAAAAGGTTCTTAAAGCATTAATTTAGTTGCACCTGCAATTATCAGATGATAGTTGCAAGTTTCTAATCAAGAAAAGGGAAAAAGAAACAATAAGATGATAGTTGCAAGTTTCTAATCAAGAGAAGGGAAAAAGAAACAATAGTTGTTTTGAAAACCTAAAAGCCATGAAAGCAGTATCATTAATTATTTCTCTGTCCTTGATTCTCAATTCATAGCTTATGTCATTTTGGTGACATGAAATGATAATTGTTGTGATAGAGCCAACTAAATAGGCATTTGATGAGCTCGAAATGCCATTTATGGTTGTATATGGGGCCATCTTATACACTTGGAAGACTTGTGGTATGTTTTCAACTTAACTTTGTTCCTGTCGATGAATGGTAAATTTTGCATAAAATCTGTCATGTTGTCCCTTACTTCTAATTCCAAAATTTGTAATATGAACACTTCCACCAGGCGAAAAGTGGTTGAGAAATCAAGGTATGAGGTTGTTGTTGATGTTTACTATTATTGTTAATGGGTCGTCTCTATCTACCAAATCAACATGGTGCAGTTGTGTTTTAGCAGGTGAGTTTGGGTTTTCGCTTTGTGTAGGTCCATAAGAGTTGAGGACATCTCCTTCAACACATTTGCATATGTTGTTGAACAAAGTTTAAGAATAGAAGACGATGACTCTTTCGATTGTTGAAGCCTAGAACAAATACCATATTGAACATGCAGTCAACAATACACAGTATCATTGCTATAGTAAGTTATCGTGTATGGACTCATCTAGTACTAAAAATCTCAAAATAGTCGATTATATTTATACCTTTTTGTTTGATCCTTTTCTAGTGACTGCAGCATCTTAGACTGGGTCTTGGTACCAAATTACTTTCAAATCCATACTGCAAATGTACAATTGCAATTGCAAAATCCCATTGTGAGAAGAAGCTACAGATAGTTCAAGTATCTGCTATGAATTTCAAAGTTTGGAAAATCACATGACATTATTTTGCATATAGGCTATGCAATCAAGTGCATAGGAAAAAATACAAGTTTAATACCTTAATCCATTGATTTGTTGACCGTTTCTATCCATCAGTTTAAAACATTGACATGTTAAATTGTGACAACTAATTAACAATTAACCATAACTAAGGTGGTTTCTTGTAACCATTGATTGGTTGGTAGTTTCTCTAACGGGTGGCAGTTCACTCATTATCGTAACTCCTTCTCTTATGTATTTATATGTAGTTTTGGAGAGGAGTAAATGTAACTGAGGAGAATGAATGGATAGAGGAATCCCTAATGTGTAATCTCCGTTATTGAGAGGAATAAGATATCAATACTTTGCTGGGTGGATGTTTCCCCAAGTGTTGGGGTTTTACCACGTTAAAACTCTGTGTTGAATGTTTATTTGTCCATTATTATCATTGTTTATTATTCTTTTAAAGACTTGAATACCAACAAGAGGTATCAGATCCGAAGGTTAGTTGGAAAGTGTGTAAAGCCAGAAGAATCTGAGGGGGAGTATCCTGCTGGAGACCTCTCGTCTGAGGTGGAGAAGCCTATCCTGGAGACCCGTGCGCAGAAGACTAGCTGGGTGAAGTGCCAGCCAGAGCTGCAAGAATCCACATGAATGTAGAGAGAGTGTGCTGGAGTATGGTCCATGCAGAGGAAGAGGAGCCACACCATGGAAGAGGCTTGCTGGAGGAGTCCGTAGAGCCATCTGCAGTAGGATCCCAAGCATGCCGAGAGAGAGAGGGTCATCAACGGTGGAAATTCGTGGAGGATTCGCGTCATCACCGTAAGGGAGTCTCATTATCATCGTAAGGGAGTCGTAATTTTGCTGAGTACTGAAGCCCAGTTCGCTGTGGTTGAAGCTTTGCCCAAGACAGCAGTCGGTCCCGTGCAGAGGTGGAGGACGCCGACCGTGCAGGAGAGCCCGTGCTGTGTCACGCAGAGGTAGAGGACGACGGTGAAGGAGTTTGTAGCCGGTCCATGGAGCAGGAGCTCGCGTAGGTGCTATACGATGCAGTGGGGAGCTCACATGAAGTGCAGCCCTATCCAAAAGAAAGCTGCAGAGACATGAATTCGTGGAGAAGGAAGCCACCATTCGGTTGTATCAGTGCATGATCTAGTAAAAAAGAAGATAAGTCCATAATTTGTGCTAGAGGTTGTGCGTGAAAGCTATCCACCACTTGTGCAGTTGAAAAATCAGTGTTATGCCTGTGAACAAAGGTATTCTTTGTTTGAAAAGATTCTGGGTAATATATAAAAATTTTGGGAAGTCTGTGAAGTTTGTAGTAATAATAAAAAAATGATGGTGAAAATATCTAGTTCTAAATTTGAAATAGAGAATTTTAATGGCAAGAATAATTTTGAATTGTGGAAACTTAAGATGCGAGATCTCTTAGTTCAGCAAGGGTTGCAGAAGGCCTTAGATGGCAAGAAAAAACAACCCTTATCTATGACAGATAGTGAATGGGAGGAATTAGATGCCAGAGAACTTAGCACAATTAGTTTATGTCTTGTTGATGATGTCTTATTTAATATTGTTGGAGAAAAGACAACAGCAAGTTTATGGTGCAAATTGGAAAGCTTGTATATGACGAAGTCTTTGACAAACAGAATTTACTTGAAGAGATAGCTATACGGTATGAAGATGAAAGAAGGTACGAAGATTGCAGAACATTTGAATGTATTTAATACTCTTATTTGTCAATTGAATAGTATGGATGTTAAGATTGAAGATGAAGCTAAAGTAGTAAATCTTTTAGTCACTCTACCTGAGTCTTGGAGTCATGTAGTGTCTTCTATTAGTCTTAGCACAACTTTGGAATTTGACATTGTGGTTGGAGCTTTGTTGTCTGAGGAGTTAAGAAATAAAGCGAGTATTGAATCCTCTACACCAGAAGCTTTGTTTGTTAGAGATCGATCCAAAGAAAGAGGAGAAAAATCAAGAGGTTTTTCTAGATCTAAATCAAACTCAAGTGTTGGTACTGCAACAAGAGTGGTCATCTCAAGAAGGACTATTGGAAAAGACAAGAATCCAAAAGGAAAGACTCCAAATCTTAGGCAAATTCATTTGAAACTGATTCAGGTATGATTGATGAGGTGTTGTCCATTTGTAATGTTTATGAATACAATGAAGAATGGTTGTTAGATTTGGTGCTTTGCACCATGTCTGTCCTCATAGAGAATGGCTTACTTCTTATCAAACAGTTAATGATGGTGTAGTTCTTTTGGGAAATAATTCTTCATGTAAGACTATTGGGTTTGGAAGTATTAAAATTAAAATGTTTGATGGAGCTATAAGAACACTAACAGATGTTAGACATGTGCCTGAATTAAAGAAGAACTTAATATCTTTGGGAGTGTTGGATTCTTGTGGTCATAAGTTTACAGGTTTAAATGGAGTAATGAAAGTATCTAAGGGTGTTTTAGTGGTCATGAAGGCATTGAAAGTAGGAAACCTTTACAAACTGATTGGAAAAAATCAAGTTAATGAAATGGCATTGATATTTGAAGTGGAATCAGAATCCACTCGATTATGGCATCAACATCTTAGTCATATGAGTGAGAGAGGACTACAGGTATTAGTGAATCGTAAATTACTTCCAAATCTAAAATCTTTAGATTTGATGTTTTGTAGACATTGTATATTTGGAAAGGAGTGTAGACAAAAATTCAAAGTTGGGATTCATGCAAGTAAAGGTGTTCTTGACTACATACATTCCGATGTATGGGGTCCATCCCCTACTATTTCCTATGGAGGAGTAGTATATTTTTTGTTGTTTGTGGATGATTTTTCAAGAAAGGTTTGGGTCTATATTTTAAAAATAAAGGTTGATGTGTTTGATACTTTCAAACGTTTTAAAATTATGGTTGAAAAAAGAACTGGCAGGATGATCAAGTGCTTAAGAACTGATAACGGAGGTGAGTTTACTTCTTTAGAGTTTGAGAAGTTTTGCAAAGAAGAAGGGATTGTAAGACATAAAACAAATGTATACATTCCTCAACAAAATGGCGTTGCAGAATGCATAAACATGACTCTTCTAGAGAGAGCAAGGTGCATGCTCAGTGATGCTAATTTGGGTCAAGAGTTGTGGGAAGAAGCAGTTTCTACTGCTTGTTATTTAATAAATCAGTCACCTTCAAACACAATAAATTGTCAAATTCCGAAAGAGGTATGGGCTGGTCAACCTTATAGTTATTTGAATTTGAAAATTTTTGGTTGTGAATCTTATGCACTTACTCCTAAAAATTAGCATTCTAAGTTAGACCCCAGATCAAAGAAGTGCATCTTTGTAGGATATGATGATGTAACGGAAGGTTATCGGTTGTGGGATCCTACTGCTTGAAAAATTTTCATCAGCAAAGATATAATTTTTTATGAATCTACTCTCACTAAATCAGAAAATGTAAAAGTTGATGTGGAACAGGAACAGGTACCGTCAAAACAACTAGTTCAATTGAAGTTTCCATCTTCTAATGACTTAAAGAAACAAGAAGAAGTTTCTGGTGATAAAGAAGTCATAGAAGATGAAGAAATTGTGGAAACTCCACAACCTACACTACCTACACCAAGAAGATCTACGAGGGAGAGAAATCGTCCTAAAAGGTATACAGATTTTGTTTCGTCTGTTGCTTTATTTACTGATGATGGAGAACCTTCTTGTTTTCAGGAAGCCATTGATTGTGTTGACAATGCTAAATGGAAGATGGCTATGGAAGAAGAAATGGATTCTCTGAACAAGAACGAGACATGGAATATGGTTGAATTTCCCAAAGATAGAAAAGTTGTTGGATGTAAGTGGGTCTTTAAGTTGAAGAAAAGTATCGATGGTAAGATTGAAAGATACAAAGCTAGATTGGTCACAAAAGGGTATTCTCAGATGGAAGGTGTTGATTATCATGATATTTTTTCACCAGTTGTTAAGCTTGTATCTATTCATACTATGTTAGCACTTGTTTCATTGCTTGATTTGGAGTTAGAGAAACTAGATGTTAAAACTGCATTTTTACATGGAGATTTAGATAAGGATATTTTTATGGAACAACCAGAGGGTTTTGTGCAACATCGTAAAGGTAAATTAGTTTGCAATCTCAAAAAATCATTGTATGGCCTGAAACAGTCACCCAGGAAATGGTACAAGAAGTTTGATTCTTTCATGGTGAGCCTCAGTTATACTAGAAGTGAGTATGATCATTGTTTGTACTTCAAAAGGTTGGATGACATATTCATTATCTTAGTATTGTATGTTGATGATATGCTTATTGTGAGTAAAAGAATGGACGAGATTGATAGGTTGAAGGCTCAGATGGCTAGGGCATTTGATATGAAAGATCTTGGAGCTGCAAAACAAATTTTGGGTATTGAAATATATAGAGACAAAAGAAATGGTAAGCTTAGTTTTTCACAGGAGAAGCATGTCTAGAAAATACTTGTAAGACTCAGAATGAATAAGGTAAAACCTGTGAATGTTCCGTTAGCTTCCTATTTTAAGCTTTCTTCAGGTTTATGTCCTAGTAATGACGAAGAAAAGGATTATATGTCTCGTGTTCCATATGCCAATGCAGTAGGATGTTTAATGTATGCGATGGTGTGTACTACACCTGATATTTCACATGCAGTAGGTGTTGTCAGTAAGTACATGGAAAATCCAGGAAAAGAAGATTGGAATGCAGTGAAATGGGTGCTTCGTTATCTAAGAGGCACAAGTGACTATTGTATCACTTTTAATAATAATAGTGATTCTATATGCGGTTTTGTTGATTAAGATTTTGCAGGTGATTTGGACAAGAGAAGGTCTACTTCTGGATATGTTTTTACTCTTGCAAGTGGAGCTATAAGTTGGATGTCAAAGCTTCAAGAAACAATTGCTTTATCCACTACGGAGGCTGAATACATTGCTGCCTCACATGCTTGCAAAGAGGCGATTTGGCTGAAAGGTCTACTTGAAGAAATAGGAAGGTTGCAAAACAATGTGCATATTTTCTATGATAGCCAAAGTGCTATACATTTGGATACAAATCTTGTTTATCATACTAAGACTAAACATATTGATGTAAAGTATCATTTTGTAAGACAAGCCATTAGTGAAGGTGGAGTAGATCTGTGAGGCACCTGCAACAATTAATTAACAAGAATACGCGAAATAGCAGAAATGACAGAACTCAGAATCACTTTATATTGATCACAGGCCACTTCGAGGGGACAACCTCCTTTGAGCAAGCTCAATACAAATAAATTCACGGTGCCTTCATAAGTCTCAACACACACTTATATACTAATTCTAGGCGCCAATACTATGGGTCGAAACCATGGGCCGTTACAAACTATGGATCAACAATACTACGGGCGACTTACAAAGCATATGCGCCAACAACAATAACACAAACTATTGATCAACAAATACTACGGGACGACTTACAAAGCATATGCGTCCAACAACAACATACTAACAAAGTAAAGACATGGGTTCCTAACAAGATCTGAAAAAAGGTTCATACTCAAGAAAATTCTACAGACATGTTTACAAAACCAGTGTTGTTAGAGAAGCTACGATGGTGTGTGGCCTCTCTTGGTTTGAAAAAGAAGTGATGAATAGTTTCCGGCAAAGTATTAGATAATTTGTTGTCAAGGTGGAGATTGTTAAAATTGTGACAACGAATAACTAAGGTGGTTTCTTGTAACCATTGATTGGTTGGTAGTTTCTCTAACGAGTGGCAGTTCACTCATTATCGTAACTACTTCTCTTATGTATTTATATGTAGTTTTGGAGAGGAGTAAATGTAACCGATGAGCATGTATGGATAGAGGAATTCCTAATTTGTAATCTCCATTATTGAGAGGAATAAGATATCAATACGTTGTCGGGTGGATGTTTCGCCAAGTGTTGGGGTTTTACCACGTTAAAACTCCATGTTGAATGTTTGTTTGTCCATTATTATTATTGTTTATTGTTCTTTTACAGACTTGAATACCAACATGACAATATTGAAAGAACGCAATAAAAAGCAAAGATGACAAGAACATGCCATGGTATAAACAACCATGTGAGAATAGAAGATGGTTGTTTAAGCCTATAATGGAAACCATATTGAACATGTTAGTAAGAAACAAGACCATTTCTATAGTAATTTCTGTGTATGTATTTATGCAACACTAAATATCTGAGAAGAGTTGATTGTATATGTACCTTTTTGTTTTGTTCTTTTCTTGCGACTTTGTTTTGTTCTTTCCTTGTGACTGTGGTATTTTAGACTAGGTCTTGGTGCCAGATTCAATGTATGAAGCCATAATGAAAATGAAATTGCAATTTCGAAAGCTCACTTTGATCAGAAGCCATAACGAAAATGCAATTGCAATTGCAAAAGTCTAGTTTGAGAAGGAATTGCAGATAGTTCAATTATCTGCTATGAATTTTCGAAGTTTGGAAAATCGCATTTGCATCAATGCTATGCAATCAAGTGCACAAGAACAAACACAAGTTTCATACCTTAATCCATTGATTCATTGACTATTTCTATTTATTAGCTTAAAACATTGAAATAACACAATAAAGCACAAAGCTGATAGGAACATGCCATTACCTTAATCCATTGATTCGTTGACTATTTCTATTTATTAGTTTAAAACATTGAAAATATTGAAATAACACAATAAAGCACAAAGATGATAGGAACATGCCATTGGCATAAACAACCGTCGAAATAGAACATGGAAGCTATGTCAATTGTTTAATCCTAGAATAAACACCATATTGAATAGGTTAGCAAGAAACAAAGACCATTGCTATGGTAAGTTATTGTATATGATATTATGTAACACTAAAAATATGAAAAGAGTCGACTGTATCTTATGGGGTCTTCACTCAATGAAACCATGCCATAATGCCTTCATTAATCGGATATTAAAGAATACCCCTAATTTCACTAGATATTGATAAATACCTACCAAAATTATTTTGCTAAGCCCCCTTTTTAAACTAGTCATTGCCCCACCCTGGACCCCCCATGGCGACTATTTTTGGGAGGAAATCCCCCCCAAACATCCACATCATGGGCTGGGATCCAGACACGACTGAAACACAACCTCTAAATAAGGAACATTAGGCTCCACAACCAAAAACTACATCAACCAAAAACATTAGCTTCACATTCAAGAGTGTCATGTTCATTATTTATGCTATGCCATTTGAATGAGGATTGTACATAATAGTAGTTTCATGCTTAATCCCATGCTAATGAAGATAGTTTTCAAGTTCGTTAGAAGTATATTCCCCTCCATTATTAGTAAAAATAATTCCAATACTAGATTGTGCTTCATTTTTAATCATACATGAAAAATTTAAAATGTTTCAAATGCTTGATATTTATGTTTTAATAAATAAACCCAACACATCGTGGTGTAATCATAAATAAAATTCATGTTATCATTTTTTCCAAAAGTGATTTCAACATGCATGGGGCCACACAGATTAGAGTGTACCAATTTTAGCTTTCTACATGCTCTCAAAGTGTAATCATGAAGAGGTTTCTTGCTATGTTTACTAAGGATGCATGCATCACATTGCTTCAAATTCCTTGGAATAAGCAAACTAGAAACACCATTTTTCTTCAAAATACAAAGACTATCATAATTGATGTGCCCAAATCTAGCATGCCACAAGAGACTAGATAACAATAAAACTTCATCATGGTGAGCTCGAGTTATGCAAAATTATGTTCCTATGCAGATGTCCCTTTTAGTTGCAACAATCTCTCATCCTCTCATCCTATCATAACGACCATGTTGCAGGACGACCTCCTTATTTCAACTTTTCCATCAAACAAGTGAATAGAATGGCCTTGATTTTGAATGTGCACGAGATACAAGTTTCTCCACAACCCAAGAAGATAGAGAACATCATGCAAAAGAAAATTTAAGAACCTATGCAAATTGAACTTGATTGTGCCAATTCTCAAAGGTTTGAGACTAGATCTATCTGAAAAGTATATTGCACCCTTTACATTGTCATTCAATTCCTTAAATAAGCCTCTCTAAAAATTTATGTGGCACGTAGCACTAGTATAAAGGAACCATGATCTTCATTTATTTGAATATATATTGCAATGACCAATTTAACAAAAAAAGTAGATTCAATAGCTTTACCTTTTTCTTATTTTTTTACTACTTTTCTTCGATCTTCTCTCATTGGATCCTACATATTTTTGAATCATGTCCATTTTTGCCACAGTGAATATCATATCTCTCACCTCGATTATGCCTACCCCCCTACCTTTGAAATTTGTCTTTCCAAATATTTTCTTACTACCTTCTCTTCTAAAAGAATCATGTGATTTATTCTTCCCTTTTTAGCACTTGACACACTGTTTATCGAGTGGCTTGAACTATCTTCTTTCCAAAATATTTCTGACATTCTGTGGAGGACCTACAACAATTAATTAATAAGAATATGTGAAATAGTAGAAATGATAGAACTTAGAATCACGTTTATTGATCACAGGCCACTTCGAGGGGGAAACCTCCTTTGAGCAATCTCAATACAAATAACTTCACGGTGCCTTCATAGGCCTCAACACACACTTATATACTAAGTCTAGGCGCCAATACTATGGGTCAAAACCATGGGCCAATACAAACTATGGATCAAAAATACTATGGGCAACTTACAAAGCATATGCGCCAAACAACAATAACACAAACTATGGATCAACAAATACTACGGGATGACTTACAAAGCACATGCATCCAACAACAATATACTAACAAAGTAAAGACATGGGTTCCTAACATCCCCTCCCCCTTATAAAAATCTTTGTCCTCAAAGATTTATATGTGGAAATTGTTGCTAAATATGAAGGAGTGGTTCCCATGTAGCATCCTCTGGCTACATGTTGTGCCACTGAATTAAGACCTCTGTGAGAGAGCGAGAGCGAAGCTGACGAGTGTGCTTATTGAGGACGGCCTCTAGCTCCAAACGGATGGATCCTTCATTATCCAGTTCAGGTAAAATAGTTTGTCCTCTGATGTTGGTGCCAATAACTTTCTTCAAACAAGAGACATGAAATACTGGATGAATGCGGGAAGAAGGAGGAAGTTCCAATTTATAAGCAACCGACCCAATCTTTTGAAGAATCCAATATGGCCCATAGAACTTTGGAGCGAGGTTATGACGCCCTTTGAGCTTCAAGGAGGATTGCTTGTATGGATAGAGACGAGGAAAAACCATATCACTTGCTTGAAAAGTGCACTCAGAACAGTGTTGAACGGCTTGTTGCTTCATGCTATTTCTTGCCATGTGAAGATTGTCCCGCAAAATGCGAAGAATCTGATCGCGGTAACGAAGGACTGTGTCAACTGCCTGAACTGGTGAACTGTTGGGGGTGTATGGAAGAAGAACTGGCAGTTCCTGACCATAGACTGCTTCATATGGGGTCATTTTAGAGGCAATGTGGTAAGAGGTATTGTATCACCATTCAACGAGAGGGAACCACTTTTTCAACTGATGTTGTTGTTCAGAGGTGAAGCAGCGAAGATAAGTTTCCAAGCATTTATTGATAATTTCAGTCTGACCATATCTTTGTGGGTGATACCCTGAACTCATCTTTAGTTTGGTGCCAGTGTGGCGAAATAGTTCTGTCCAAAAATGACTGGTGAAAGTTGCATCACGATCCGAGACAATGGAAGAAGGGATGCCATGAAGATGAAAGATCTGGTCTAGGAAAATTTGAGCGACTGAGGAGGCTGTATAGGGATGGATGAGAGCACAAAAATGACTATATTTGGAGAGGCAATCAACCACAACCAAAATCACTGTCTTCCCTCTAGACTTAGGGATCCCTTCAATGAAATCCATAGAAATATCTGTCCAAATCCATGTAGGTATGGGAAAGGGTTCGAGAAATCCCGGAAGGAGTGTAGTTTCACCCTTATTGCACTAGCAGGTATCACATTCAGCCACCATTTGTTGAATTGTCCTTTTCTTGCCCTTCCAAAAGAAGTTACGCCATGCCCACTCATACATTTTGAGGAACTCAGAGTGCCCTGTTGATGGAGAAGCATGGAGTTCATAGAAGACAACCTGTTGAATATCTGTGGTCTGTGGAAGCACCAGACGACCCTTGTATCTCAGGGAAGCACCATCCCAAGAGTAATGTGGTACAACAGAAGGGTTTTTGGCTAAGCGTTGGATGATTTGAGATAATGAAGATTCATTGACATAGCCCTGTTGAACAGATTGCAACCAATTTGGAACAGGCATAGAAATAGCTGAAAGAAAACCTTGGTCATCAAATGTGTGAGAAAGAGCATCTACCACAATATTGTCCTTACCCTTCTTGTAAGTGATCTCATAGTCATAAATCATAAGTTTGCTAACCCATTTCTGTTGTGCTGGGGAGGATACACGTTGTTCCAGGAAATATTTCAGACTCTGGTGATCAGTCTTGATGCAGAAATGATTCCCTAATAGGTATGGGTGCCAGTTCTGTACTGCATGCAAAATAGCCATCATTTCCTTCTCATATGTAGAGGCAACTAAATTATTACCTGAAAGGGCTTTGCTGGTGAACGCAATGGGGTGTTCATCTTGAAGGAGAACAACACCCAGTCCATTTACGCAAGCATCACTCTCAATAGTGAAGGGGTTGGAAAAATCAGGCATAGCTAGAACAGGTGTAGTACACATAGCTTGTTTCAGTTTGTCAAATGCACACTCAGTAGCATGTGTCCATGTAAAAGCATCCTTTTTCAATAGAGCAGTTAATGGAGCTGCAATCTTCCCATAATCCTTGAAAAACTTGCGATAGTAGCCAGTCAACCCCAAAAAAGAATGAAGGCTCTTGAGTGTCTGAGGATGCGGCTAGTTGTTCATGGCAGCGATTTTGGTAGGATCCACGCGAACCCCTTCTGCTGAGATAATGTGCCTGAGATACTCGACTTCCTGCTGTCCAAAAACACATTTAGACTGTTTTTCATGGAGATGACTGTCAGAGAAAAGTTTCATTACAAGATCCAGATGCTGGAGATGTTCAGCCCAATTTTTACTGTAGATGAGGATATCATCAAAGAATACCAGAATGAATTTCCGCAAGTAGCGCCAGAATATTTTATTCATCAAGGCCTGGAATGTGGAAGGAGAATTAGTGAGGCCAAAGGGCATGACCAAAAACTCATAGTGGCCATCATGTGTGCGGAAAGTTGTTTTAGGGATATCATCCTCATGAACCCAAATTTGATGATACCCAAAACGAAGATCCAACTTGGAGAAAAATTGAGCACCATGAAGCTCATCAAGAAGCTCATCAACAATAGGAATTGGAAACTTATCCTTGATAGTGAGGTGATTAAGTGCTTGAAATTCAATGTAAAGGCACCATGACCCATCTTTTTTGCGGGCGAGAAGAACTGGTGAAGAAAAGGAACTAGTGCTTGTGCGAATAATACCTTGCTTCAGTAAGTCCCGAACGAGGATTTCAATCTCTGTTTTTTGGTGAAATGGGTAGCGATAGGGCCTGATGTTGGGGGGAACGCTTCCAGGAAGGAGATGAATATGATGGTCCTCTGGCCTTGAAGGTGGAAATCCCACTGGTTCAGCAAAGACACTGGTATATCGATCCAGAATTTGTTGTAGATCCAAAGGAGTAGTGGAGACCATTGATGGTTGCATCTGAATGGAATGGATTTGAGTGATGACACCATGTGAATTCTTCTTAAGGATTTTTTCCATGCGATGTGTGCTGATGATGCTGAGAGACCCTGGTTGTAAGCCTGTCAATGTGTGTTTTTGTCCATTGGGGGAAAACTGCATCCAAAGTTCGGCAAAATCCCATAAGATGGGGCCAAGTGTGCGTAGCCATTGAATGCCCAAAACCACATCACATCCGCCTAAGGTCAAGGCAAACATGTCAGAGCGTAGGTTATAATATCCCATAGAGATACGCACATTACGACACTTCCCTTGACAAGTTAAGGTGCTCCCATTAGCAACCATGACTTCAAAGTTGGAGCAAGGATGGATAAAACAATCAGTCTGTTTGGCGATCCGAGGGTTAATGAAATTCTGAGTGCTACCAAAATCAATGAGTATTGTAAGAGGAAGCTTCTTGAAGTAACCTCTGACCCGCATGGTTTGGGGGGTGGTGATTCCAGCTAAAGCATGGAGAGATATCTTTGGCTGGTCATCCTGAGATGAAGGGTCAATAGGTGGCTCTGAAATGTCGACCTGAGCATCCATTGTATCTGGAGCTTCTTCACCAATTTTAGAGGTAGGAGAAGAATCCATATCCAAGAGATAAAGCTTTTGCTGAACACATCTGTGTCCCTGAGTGACTTTCTCATCACAATTATAACAAATCCTTTTTTCTCTGCATGCCTGCATCTCAATTTCAGACAAATGCTTGATAGGAGTTGGTTGAGGAGCTAGTGGGATGAGAGGTCGTTGAGAACCCATATTTCGGAAGGGAACAAAAGTGGGTTTGGAGCATTGTTGCATTGCAATCTTGTCTTCTGCCAACTTAGCCAACTCCAAGGCTTACATCATTGTGTTGGGAGAGAACATTTTGACCTTAGAGCGGATTGCATCCTTTAGACCACTGATAAAACAACTCCGGTAGAAGTTGCCAGGAAATCCTTCAGTGTGGTTGGCTAGTTTCTCAAATTCGGTTTGGTACTCTCTCACAGTGCCAATTTGGCGAACTTTAGTGAGGGCTCTTGTGAAGTCATCAAAAGCACTAGGACCAAATCGTTACAAAAGGAGATGGAAAAAATCGGTCCATTTTGGCTCTTCATGAGCCTTGAGGTACCAATGGTACCATTGAAGAGCTTCATGTTCCAAATGAAAGGATGCAATGGCACTTTGTTGACATCAAAAGTATTATGCAGACTGAAATACTGTTCTGCACGATAGATCCATCCAGTCGGATCAGTACCATTAAAGCGAGGAAAATCAAGCTTCGGACCACGAAAATTACTGGAAGAAGAGAACCCATTGTCTGATGAAGACTCGGACTGTCGTTTGTTGTTCATGGCTGAATGCTCAAGATGGAGGCCGAGAAATTTTTCATCAAGATCCTAGAGTTTGGCTTGGATGGCTGCAAGTGCTTCTTCCATGGTTTTTGCTCCTGCATAGGTGACAACCATAACCAGGAGTTTTTTTTTTTTTGAATGGGTAGAAAAACAAAAACAGAAACTGTTTTAGTAAAGGAAAATCTAGATTTGGGAAAAAATCTGAAGGGTAATTGGGGTTTGACTAGGTTTTGGACACTGTCGAATGGATAGGGAAGCAGAAAAGGAGGATTTTGGAAGCGAGGTGAAAGAATGGAAAAATTTGGCAGAGAGGGACAAAGATGCAGAATTAAGAAAGGAACTCTGTGGTAAAATTTGAAGGTGATTGGGTGAAATCCGAGGAAGTTATGGCAAACCCTAAAAATAGACAAATGTGGGATTTCAGGCTTTGGGAAGTGGAATTTGGGATAGAGTCCTTAGGAATGAAATATGAAGAATGGGATTACAAGGGTTCTAGAGAAGTTTCAAGGGAAACAGAGTGAAAACAAGGGAGATATGGAGAATGGAGCTGCTACAGCACGAAAGGGATCTCAAATAGATAGATCTGCAACGACGCAGAAGTGATCGAAAATAGAAGGATCTGAAATGGCACCGAATGGATTGAAAATAGATGGATCTAAAATAGATCTGAAACGGCTGGATCTGGAACGAATTTCAGAATGGATCTGAAACGGCATGGCAGTGATCGCAAACAGTTCAGCTTAAAATAGATATGGACCCCAGGTATGTGCGGCTTCCTATCGGTTCAGGGGATTCACTCGACCACCAATGTTGTCTGACGACTTGTTTATTGGGGAAGTACCCCTCACTCCACGGCTTAGGTAAAATTGATAACCGCTTTGCCACAAACGAAAACTCTTGGTTTACCTCATGGGTGAGAACTAGTCAACTAGGTATGGGTCATTGCCCTTTTCGCTGGCAGGTCCTCTCAATGGGCCAACTACTTTGGGGTTCCTGTGGTACTCCTCACAATGAGTTTTAGGGCTTATGCCCAAGTAATTCCCACAGTTAAGCGGATAGGGATTATTCCCAGATCTGAAGCTGCAACAGATGTGAAAAAAAAAATTGGGCAGAAATTTCACCCAGTGAGCCCAAGAAAGTGCTCTGATACTAGATGTGGAGAACCTGCAACAATTAATTAATAAGAATATGCGAAATAGCAGAAATGACAGAACTCAGAATCACTTTTATTGATTGCGGGCCACTTCGAGGGAGCAACCTCCTTTGAGCAATCTCAACACAAATAACTTCACGGTGCCTTCATAGGCCTCAACACACACTTATATACTAAGTCTAGGCACCAATTTTATGGGTCAAAACCATGGGGCAATACAAACTATGGATCAACAATACTACAGGCGACTTACAAAGCATATGCACCAAACAACAATAACACAAACTATGGATCAACAAATACTACGGGATGACTTACAAAACATATGCATCCAACAACAATATACTAACAAAGTAAAGACATGGGTTCCTAACACATTCTATAACTTTCTCCACAAAAGAGTCAAAATTGAGGGATTTCTATTGGCCACTAGCTCGAAGAGATTCAAGATAGTGAGAATATGTGGGGTAGAAGACCTTGATGAAGGTTGTGAGAGTAATTTCTACCTTCACACCAATAGCATCAATATCATGCATGATGGATTTCATTCCATATACTATAGCCATGGGATCATTATCCCTCAACTCTAAGTTGAAGAGATTCAACAATAATTGAATTAGCTCCATCTCTTAATGTGAATCATACAAATATTTTAATTTCTTCAAAGAACCCTAAAAATATTTGATAGATATGACATGACAACTTACTTCTTCAATTACAGAAGCAACAATCAAGGAATATGCTTTCTTATCTTTATTCATCCATATTGCAATATTTTTATCTCATGTAGGTTTTGTAGGTGAAGTATTTCCATAAAAAATGACATCCCAAATATCATTGAAGATAAGACTATGCTCGATCTTTCTTCACCATTATGGATCATTTTATTTGTCATTAAGTACCGCACCAACAATTGAAAAAAAAATTGAATTTTCTTTTAAAATCACTTCAAGCTATAATTCATATAAGTGAGCAAAAAGGAATATAAATCACTCCAACATTAAACTATTAGTTTTTCATCATTTAATTCAATAGATCTAGGATCTTAACTGAGAGAACAACATGTACAACATATCAAGCATAAGAGACAAGAGACAAGAGACACAAAACATTTCACCAGGGAAAACCAAGAAGGTGAAAAACCTCGCAACTTCCTCAGAGATAGAATAAGCATCAATACAAGGATCACCATGATCAAACCCAAGAGATAGACATCTTCAGCATCATGCTCCTCCTCCACTTGTGTGCACTCCTCCTCTCTCTCACTAATGTGAAGTGAGTGAATAATAGAATGTGTAAAATGAGAGAGACATTCTCTCTATTTATACACTACTTCACTTGTCTTTTAACTCTAACTAGGTCGGCCCCAACTTAACCACTTAACATAATGTTGACTGGGCCGACCCCCACTAGGGTGGTCTAATAACCCTTTAACCCACATGACTCATACAGGGCCGACCCTATCGAGGTGGTCTAACAACCCATCAAGTATAAGTTACGACACTTATAATATAACTTGCAACACTTGCAATTACAACTGACGACACTTCCAATTGGAGGAATAATACATCTCCGTTGGGGATACAATAAAGTACAAATGTAATACATACAATGTAAAAGTGAATATCTTCCAAAGTTACAAATACATAAACACTCCCTCTTAACTAGGAAGGCATTCTCTTGACACAAGTCATCAATACATATAGGCACAAGTCTTCAATTCTGGAGCTGGATCATCGTCACCGGATCATGGAGCATCATCATCATCATTGTTGCTCTACTATGCATCTCGATCACTGGGTTATCTCTGAATTCTTCTCGTCATAGGAAGTTCTACAAAGCCATCCATTTTTCATGTTGGATGTAGGCCTAGCCTCGTGTAGGTCTTCATCATCTCTAGACATCCTATGGAATCCTCAGGACTGATTACGTGCGTCAACAAAAACTCGAAAGAGCATCCCAGGATTTTTACGAGCTCACTGCTCAACCTATCGGATCTCCAAAGATCTTTTACATGCAACTGCACAAACTGTCCATGGCCACAGAGTATCATCTTGATACTCATGATCATATTGATCACCTCATCTCATTGTCCCCGAAGCACACCCCAGATGCACATCATATAGCACTTACACCATCGACATGGGAGAACACATCTACCACCATTAGGGGAAGGCTCTAGCCCTTACTTTTTCACCATGGGAGAAAACATCTACCACCATGTGAAAAATGGCTTCAGCCTTTACATCTGCACCATGGGAGAACACATCTACTACCATGTGAGAATGGCTTCATCCCTTACATCGGCACCATGGGAGAACACATCTACCAGCATGTGAGAATGGCTCAGCAATTACATCATGACCATGGAAGAACGCATCTACAACCATGTCGAAAAATCTTAAGCAATTACATCATGACCATGGGAGAACACATCTGCAACCATGTCAAAAAATCCAATTACAATGCGACCATGGGAGAACACATCTACAACCATGTCCGAAAATCCTATGTGCATTTGCATCTTCCAGACTCATCACACATGATCCACTTGATCATGTCAAAGCATCCACCTGATGCATGTCATCACATATGATCATCCTAATCATCATGCATAACAGTAACTGGAGCATCATCTTGATGCTCATCATATAATGCTTACATCCACAGCCATGGGAGGATCCTCCTACCACCATGCTTGGAATGGCCCCTGCAAATGTGTCCCATCACTTCTTCCTCGAAGTATCTTCTATATGAAGAACACCAAGCCTCTCTCTAAAGTACTCAAACTTCACTCTGGCTAGTGGCTTGGTCAACACATCTTCAATCTGCTCATCTGTCACAAGATACAGGAGCTTCACTGCTCCTCTCTGCACCATATCCCTAACATAGTGATATTTTATCTCAATGTGCTTCGAACAGTCATGAAACATCGGGTTCTATGACAACTTCACACAACTCTGGTTGTCACAATAAATACAGGTAGCATCCAACAGGAGATCAAATAACTCAGACAGTAGCTTCCTCAACCATACTGCCTCACAACTAGCTGAACAAGATGCGACATACTCTGCTTCGACTGTACTCAGCGCTACGAAGGACTGCTTCCTGCTAAACCAAGAGATCACACCTGATCCCATACTAAAGCAACACCTAGAAGTGCTCTTCCTATCTGCAGCACTGCCTGCCTACTATGAATCAACATAAACCTCTAGGTTAAACTTTTGATTCACATCATACTTGAGCCCATAATCAATTGTACCCTTCAGGTACCTCAAAATATGCTTTACAGTAACCATGTGAACACCTCTGGGATCCGTCAGGAACTGGCTCAATGTGTTCACCGCAAAGCAAATATCTGGTCTCGTGTTCATCAGGTACATCAAGGACCCAATCATCTGACGATACATAGTGACATCAACCGTATTAGATGAAGCATCACACAGAAGCTTCAGGTTCGATGCCGTAGGTGTGGCCATGGCCTTCCAGTCCATCATCCCAAACTGCTTCAGGATCTCTACTACATACTCCCTTGTCCAAGGA
Source organism: Larix kaempferi (assembly GCA_027924585.1). Classification (NCBI taxonomy): domain Eukaryota; kingdom Viridiplantae; phylum Streptophyta; class Pinopsida; order Pinales; family Pinaceae; genus Larix; species Larix kaempferi. The sequence continues at coordinate 34,351,337 of BSBM01000017.1, forward strand.
AGATTCCATCTGCACTCTTCCACACCTCCATTCCTAGAAAGTAGTGCATCATACCCAAGTCCTAGGAGATTGCTTCAAGCCATACAAGGATTTCTTCAATCTGCACACATATGACTCCCTGTCATGTGTTTCAAAACCAAGTGGCTATTCCACATACACTCCCTCTTTGACTACACCATATCCATCTGGTGTATCTTCCACTTCATCAGCCAGAGCAAGTATTGTTCTGATGGAAGTGTATCTAGATACAGGAGCAAAGGTCTCTTCATAATCTATCCCATCTTTTTGGGAGAAGCCATGAGCCACAAACCTCGCCTTGTATTTCTCTATGCTACCATCTGCAGCATGCTTGATCTTATAGATCCACTTGGAAGTCACAACAGACTTCTCTTCTATCTTTAGGACCACATCCCAAACATCATTCTTCATGATCGACTAGTATTCCTTGATCATGGCATTCTTCCATTATTGCATCCCGGATCTTGGGAACTTCCGATTCTTCAATATCTTCAATAGATAATTTTCTTGAACTTCGTTGTTGGAACAAATGTTGTAGTCCATTTTTGTAGGTGATTGTACACGATCTTTCCTATAAGTCAAATTCAATTGCATGATTAGAAACTTCTCGTAGTTTTTCAAGAAACACATTCTTATGCATAAAGACATATGTCATACAGTCATGCAATTATCGTAGCCAATGCTTCAATACAACATTTATCCATATCCCGTAACTTTATAGATGCCTTCCATCTCTACTAGAACATTGTTAAGAGTGTGCACAACTCCCAACATGTCATCTAAGAGGTTTCATTCTAGATAAGTAGCAATGGAATGTTGTACAATACCATAGGCCACTTACCCATTGCTTTCATATTAGTAGTATCTTGTTCATTAATTCAACTTTTCTAATATGCATAATATACATCCTAAATCTGGGAACATAAATATGTACATGACTGGACAACATCATTTAAGTAATCATATATATAATAAATGACAATTCAAATAGTTATCTTTGTTTAGTTGTAGGGTGGACTCCATCTTGATCTTTGCTTCTTGGATTACCTGTCCTTGAACTTATATCCATCCTGGGCCACTATGCATGCTTAAGTTTTCACTGGTGTCATCATTGTGTTATCCTCAAGATCTCATACATAACCATACATGTACATTAATATAATATAAATACTATCAAAACATTATGATCCTAAATACTCTTAATATTTATGGTCATGATCATTTCACACACATGTGATTTATCACAAGCATTAGTATTCAAGGTTTCAGGGAGGAATTCTATTACTCATGCATATTCTTATTGACCATAGGACTCTTCTGGTTAGTCATATCATCAATCAAAGTAAGAAATATAATATGCATAAATTGTTGATTACTTAAACTTCTAACTTCAAGAATAATCATTCATACAAAAGTATAAGATCCTAACACAAGGTAGGATTCTAACTTGATATAGGAAAAACATACCTGGTTATCATGTTTGCTAGTTATGTCTAACATACCCACATAATGTCTTCTTGTTCTCTTCAATGACTTGTGCTGGTAACCTGCAAATCTCATAGGTTAAGCATTGTAGAACCAAATTATACATACCTTGTAAGTAGAGATTCTATGCGATCCATGACTATGGATGAGTCTTTGTCTTCATGTCACCATGGTCATATATTCTTGAACTAGAACTTTCTTTATGTACCTTTCATGTTAGCGGACAACATCAACTTCATACAACACCACAGTGCATTAGTACAATCATAAGTGTCATAACCCTAATCAGTGAATGTCTTCTATCATGCATTCATATTTTTGCCAGGGTGATAAGATAAGTCTAAAATTAATCAAGATTGTACTAACCTCAATAATATGAAGACAAACATATCATAAACTTAATCATGAACATATTTCAAAACATACCTGTATTTCCTCAAGTCATACATGTCGAGATTACTTGTATTCTTCTTATGTAAGGCCTTAGCCTTATCTCCCTCTGGAACTGGAACTTCTTCACTTATGCAAGTGTACAATTCATTCTCTTCTAGGATTAACCCAATCCACTTTGATTTGCTGAAACTTGATCTGGAGCTGGATTAGGGTTTGTTAGAGAAACCCTAAAAATTCAAACTTTGAATTTCAAACTTATGATTGGATGAAAAGATCTGGATTGTTGAGTTGATCAAGCTGGTATACTTCAATTTTGAAATCTCCAAAATTTGACCCCTCAAAATTGCCTTTGAAACTTCCGCATCTTCTAGACAGGATCCCGAACTTGGGTTTGATGAAGACCGGTCTTCTGCCCATCCAAAAGGTTTGATGTTTTGTTCTAAACTTCGATTTTTCTGAGGAGCTCCAGCCGTGGTCACATATTTCAAAAACTCCAACTTTTGCAGAAGCCCTAATTTTCCACCTCTCCGATCAAAATCCTGAACTAGGGTTTGATCAAGCCCGGCCTTCTGCCCAACCAAAAAAAATCGATATTGGTCTCTAAATTTCGATTTTGATGAAGAGCATCCAGCCTTGGTCTCTGATTCCAAGAATTTCAACTTTCTCCGAAACCCTAATTTACCACAGTAGTGGCCATCCAAAAATGAAGGTGCTTGGAGTCTAATTTTGTTTGGACAGAAATATATGCCATATGGTTTCTGATGCATCTCTAAAATTAAGAATCCACATAGTCCGAAGCGTAGGTCTATGGTATCTTGACCTATCATCTTTCCAACCCCATAGGACTAATCTCAATTGGATTCTCTCAGAGAGAGTTATGCCAAGTGTCACAACATGGCCTGTTTATGGGATAAAACATGAGAGCGAACTTGTATGGAGTGCCATGTGTCACTGTTTCAACTTAGGCCTCTAAAAAGAGGACCTGTGAAAGTAAATTATGTGCCCTACCTATCAATTTTTATGAAATTTCATTTGGAGCTTCCTATCGCAAGTTGTGACATTTTTTCCTAGGTCACCTATTTATGACTCAGATCTGGAAGAGGCAGAATGTAACGAACCCAAAATATTATAATCATTTAAGGTTTTTCTAAGTGTCAAAAATACCACTTAATCTATATGCGGAACCATAAAGTGTAGATTTACTTTCTTGAATTATTGCTTATAAATAAATAAAAAGTTTGTAATGTCAACATGACAAGATCATAAGCATTATACATCATATAAACAACCAACCTTATATATGAAATGTATACATCAAAGTAATCATAAACAATTTTAAGGACAACAAATACTCATACATAAGACACATGGAGAAACACCATAGGAGACAAAATATAACGTGGTTCACCCGTACACGGGCTAGTCCACAAAAGTGTGTGCGTTCTTTATTAATTAGGCAAAAAGTGATAGTATTACAAAGAGCAACTTAGTTGCTGCAACAAAACTCCATCTCCTTCCAGCAAGCCATTACCACATAGGGCTTTTTATGAATCAACCCAATATATATTCAATCCTTATTTGGGAAAGTACTCCTTCTTTCTCTATACGTTGGAGTGGCCAAGTATTATCACTTTTATCCTATAATAATATACATTTTACACAAATCTAGCATAATCTTTTGACTTATGCACTCTCATATCTTATCAACACATATACTATAAATAAAAGGCCTTTGCAAAACCGTCATATATTATTGCCATATTCATATGAAGTCTTTATGTCTCTAATAAGTACAGATATATATATATATATATATCATGAGGATTACCTTCATAACAATTTATAATATAAGCAATCTTTTAGCAAATACTATTATAATATATTACTTAAATTAATCAATATGTAATATAAAATTTCAATGGAAACTCTATTACGGTTTCATACCAAAAGTGTTTTAGTAAGGTTTAAGTAGCAAAACATAACTATATAAATTAAGCAATAAAACCCTAGTGATGCAGCATCACGTTGTCTTTAAACATTCCGATGACAACATAAAATATATCTAATATGAAGTTAAACAGAGTGCAGGGTTCAGATACCCCAACCATCCCTTCTCTATCTCAACACATCCCTTTCTTCAAGCATACGTAGTCAACAGGGCTAGTAACAGGAAATAAAGTATATATACAATTAGATCCCTGAATGCAACATTACGTTGTTCATAGAAATCACAACACATAGACAAATTATATATTAAAGAGTATATGCTTAGAAATCACACATGGGGTTTATAACAAGTCGCACTCGAAATCCTCCACGCTGCCAGCATAAACATAAAATAAACCGTGACTGGATTCATAACTCAAAACGTAAACATAAAATTAGTTTAAGGACTCCGACGTTTATACAGAGGAAATTCATCAAAGGGAAGCGTAATGTAACACGTCCTGGATTCATATACTATTTTATGGTATGAGTTTTCCCAGTAGAAATACTGACAGTCCGATTAAAGCTAGAAAGCTTGATAAGAAGACATTTTTCAGGGGATCAGGCTTCTCTGATACCGTCCTTTCCTTCCCTTCTTCTTCAGAGAGCCATCATTTATACCACTAATTAATATAACACAACACAAACAAAGAGATCCATGACCACATAAATACCAGCACGGTGAGTATCTATCCTTCCTCAGAGTTTATATATATATACATATATATTATACAACACAGTAAGAAATGATCCCACTTAACACGCTGGAATACATCACACGGAACTTTCAAAAACAAACTGAAAATCAATCCTTCTTGTTGTCTTTTCCTCAAACGTGTCCACAGAAATACAAAGTAATTACAACCAACACGACCTCTACATAATTAAAACCAATAGATCCAATATCTTCATACCGGGCAGAATGATAGCGTTCCACACGACCTCTACATACTCAGCATATAAATTCAAAAAGGACTATTATGCAAAAATAGAAATGAGAACATTCAACACGGCCTTTATAAGGAGATTCTACGATTTCCTAAAGAGGCAGGGCACACCTCCAGCAACTGTAATTTTCGCTTATTCACTAACAAGCAAGAACTGGGATTACGATGTCATAGCGAACTCGAATCCGGTGCTGAGATCAAAATCATAGACGTATAACTCTGAAATAAAGATTTACATTAACTACAGCATTCAAACTGATCTACGGCTTCATGCATCATACAGGGAAGAAACTCTTACTCTATCCATGAATTTGAAAGGAGAACTTATCACGATTTTTCCTCACCGGTACTGGAAAACGGAGATATCCCATCGCCCTTCAACGTGCATCCTCCCCCCCTTTCCGTTCTCCTCTGTGATCAAATATATATCAATGAAGTCGTTCCCATCCAACAGCCAATCGATCCCCTTTTGAAATGTGACAACTCGCTCGTTAGTCGTGGGTTACTCCGCAAATCAAATGTTGATAGTGTGCATCAAAACAAATCATGTGGTAGCAGCATATCTCCGAAAAATAGTGGAGGTGTCCTCCTGCTCTCGGCGTTTTAACTCCCGAGATATGAAATTTGCAAGAACCATCTCCCCCCCCCCGAAATCTCCAGTCTCGTTTCTTTATTTAATCTTAAACTACCACCATCTTCCCACCGATCGTGTCATGATGGCTACCGGTGCCGAGTTACTTTTTTAATGACAGTCGTGGGGTAACTTCATTCGCCTAATAACCCAACGCAACAGAGATCTACCCATAGAGATCCAATTCAAGCTTCAATCAACAAGCATTAAAATTATTTACAAAAAAATTCGACAGCATATCTATTTATACTAAAAGGATCCAGATCTAATCAGAATCGCCATAGTAAATGTATACGATCAGGGAAACTATTCGCTAGGTCGAAATAGGGCTTTACCTGCTCCATGCGATATCGACAGCATCTAATTATAACTTTGCGTGAGATATAATATATTACATAGAACACATCTATCGGCATCATTTAAGATGTAGCGATCTAGATGAGATCTAGATCCGTTATTCTTGACAGAGTTTTCAGCTAACTTGGAAGCATAAACCTAAGTCAGATTCATCGATCAACACACACTTAAAGGAATTATTTAAGATAGAGGTCACCAGGATCAATGCCTTACGAGGGCGTGATACAGGTGGAGATCGGACGACACAAGAAATGCAGAGATACAGGGATCTAGCATTTTTCTTGGTAGTCTAAATTTATGGCGATACCCAACAAGGAGTTTATCAGGAGTCGGGAAATAATACATACAACGTAAAGTACAGTCAAAATAAATAACCGTATCGCATGCCATAAACATAAATACCAGGATACAACTGATGCACAGTTCTGAGCCATCGTGCAAGCACCTTTATGCAGATATCCATAGGGTTGGGATCGGGCTTGATAGACTTTCCATCCTTATACACTATCACATTATACATATATATATATTCATTAAAATAATTTATACTTTGGCTCCAAGACACAAATAATAGTTATCATAACTATTAACCTTCATAACTTTAAGAGACACACATATCATACCTAAATGGCCTCAACTATGTATTTATATATATATGATATTCACCACTACTTATATATCCTAACATAGTTCAAAGCATATTAGTTTTAATGGTGAATAGTAAATCCTTTCACGACGAAGTTATGTCGTCACCCATCCTATGATAAGTTATGATATGATCAACCCACTTATAACCTTTTCTTTTGCATGTGTTTGGTTACTTATTATTTAGTTGTATTGCCATTCTATAGTCTTCTAGGTTTAATCTAAGACGTATAGAGCATAACCTAGTTTGGGGTCCACTGGTGGGGCCTTGGCCTTGAGCTCCTCACCAGGGCCATTTACATAGATACAATTACATGTATTAAAAATAACCAAATAAAGATTAAAATAGTTCATAAAGGAGGGATATCACATCCTCATCCCCTTTAAAATAACACCGTCCTCGGTGTTCACTCTTCTCTAGGAGTAATCATTTGTACCGTAGAACTGGAATTTCAAAAGACAATGTTTAGTAACAACTTCATAAACAAACTCAGAAACATAAATCATGAATTCTTTATTGCACATATCACTTGTAATATATGGAATAAATTTAGTGCTCCCTGATTGTATAATTGTTGACGAAATCAACAAACAACATTCACTTGATTCAGGAAATTCTTGCCTAACACCTTAGTGCTCATGCAGCAAACATTTCTCTCATGTTTTTTCCTAACACCTTAGTGCTCACACAGCAAACATCTCTTTCATGTCTTGCCTAACACCTTAGTGCTCACGCAGCAAACATTTCTCCCATGTTTTGCCTAACACCTTAGTGCTCACACAACAAACATTTCTTTCATGTATACTAAGCAGCGTCCTGCCTCCCACATATACATTTTCTTATAGCTTGCCTAGGTCTTACATCCAGCCGATTCTTCGAGAATCCTAGTGGCTGTTCAATCCCTGATTTTAGGGAGTATTTCAATGCCATTATAACACTCTTTACACAATTCCCCTCAAGCCTTCTCGCTTGAGTCCCGGAATTTATTTTCCCCAAGCCGCCTTGCTTGAGTCTAGAAAAATCTCTTTCAATTTAACAATTTATTACGTTCTGTACCCATACGATTACTCTGACCGATCTGGGTCTAGTGCTTTGTTCAACAATAATTATCAACATTTAAAATAATGGTTGTGATGTGGGTTCTAAATCCTCACTCACTTATTTTACCTTGGTTAATATTCATGCTCTTGTCTTCCCACAAGCTGCATAAAGTTTTGACCATCAGCCAAATTCACCTGTTAGTAACAAGACAATTTATTTGTAGGAAGATGTTTTTTTCTATGCAAAGAAAAATAAGAAGATTACCCTTCACACTATAATATCCATTACCTGGTCATCTAAATTGATCCAATAGGATTACATAATGCCTTAACATACATTCTTCTTTATTATGTCATTACAATCACTTCACCCCAATCCTTTTCCTTTACTGTATTAAGTATCCATTTTTCTTGCATATGCCAACATCATGTGAGTAACAATAAATCGTCTACATATATACTTGCATATATTTTTCTAAGGATAATCACATACCTTTATGGGGGAGACTGCATATCGCTTTATGTATGGCCCTCATATCCAAGGTGCACGTTTAACTTGCATTAATACACATTAGTAATCCCCTCCATATCATATAATCTATATATCAAAACGAAACAAATTATCAAGGTATCCATGTATATAACACAAAGCTTTGACCACATAAAGGTATAACCCTTCTGTCGACCCCTTTTGTATAAACTAACATCATATAGGGATAACCAATTGTCTAAAAACAAACTTACACCTTATACAGATAACCACGTACCTTGTAAAGGCAACCGCATAGCTCACCTTCATCTGCCGCGGTTCCAGTTTACTTGTATCGTCACACATTAGTATTATACATGAATCGACATATATATATAACATATGTTCAAACATCAATTTTACTTGTTTCATAAAAGCTTATACCTCGATCGTTGTCTCAAAGATCACTTCCGATCTACCCTGCAAATTCCATGTCATCAATGTTTTCCTTAACACATAATAAATAAAAACAGTCATTCCTTGTGGTAACATAAGGACGTCAGAAGATTACAGCATCCTACTAACCTGTATTCATTTCATGTTGGTCCTAGGTTTCCAATAATTTATCCCTTAACAAAATAACATATAGTCGTACATGGATAGCAATTCGCCATAATATTGTAACAAATTATAACTTCTATCATCATCTATCATCGTTCCCAACATCTAGCTTAAAGATTACTGGAGTAAGAAGTTGTAAAAGAAACATGCATTTTCATCCTATGCACCCTATACATATGCATACTTTGAAGTGTTTATAACCCTTCTGTCCTTTTGTTGAATAAGCAAGGGTATAAGAATGCTCTAATGTCTCACATTCAGTATCGTAATCACTTATCCCATACCTTCATCTGCTGAAGTGAAAAATATAGTAACAAAGACTATCTATCCATGGAAGTATACTCAAGTGAAGAACATGCTAACTTCCTTCTCAAGGTAGTAAATGTTTAGACTACATTCTTGCTCCATTTGTCATTCAATCATCCGAACACGTTTAAACTTCTAAGATTTGTAAACAACAAATTCCAATAATTATGTTTCGCACAAGACAGGATATAACTTTTACATCATTTCCTATTAGGGTGATACAGTTTATTTCATAAGAGAACCTCACATTCCTATATACTAGTCAAGGAATTATTTGTCTAAACTGCTTATCCTTTGGTTTTATCTAAGAGGAGCATCACTCTTTCCGAAGGAATATGTACTGTCATTATTGCCATAAATTCTATATACTACTTGACCTTCTACTCAAAATTTGAGGGAACTTACCAACTCCTTTAGTCATATTCCCCCTTCCATATCTATATGGTCAATATTCTAATAATTTCCGGTTTGTATAATATTCTTCTTGGATGTCGGATCATCGACGTCTATCTATGTAGTAAGTAGGGAATTTTCTAGGCATCGAACACATCCATCGTTAGGAGTTCTAAGTAAACCATTAAAGTTAATCCCTTTAACTTTTAATGATACATTTTGTCTTTCATAATGCGGATGATTCTTATACATGATAGTGGATGGTCAATATCATTCAATCCAATAACTTTCAATTTTCAGTATGTAAATAAAGCACAACATACTAGACTAGAGATGAAAGTGGAACTCATATACTTACAGTTTAAACCAGACGAGTCTTGGTTGGAATTCCATAATAAATTGCTTCGTCACGATATTCCCATATTTCCCTTAGTTTCTTCTTGGAGAACTCGGCGATTAATTTGGATAGCATATTCTCGTCCATTCGTCCCATGCATCCAAAACCCCATTTGTTTGTTAGTTTCAAAACCCTCATATTTATTTACCTTATGTTGAGCCCCTATAGGCCCGAGTGCTGAAACCTCGGCTCTGATACCATATGTAACGAACCCAAAATATTATAATCATTTAAGGTTTTTCTAAGTGTCAAAAATACCACTTAATCTATATGCGGAACCATAAAGTGTAGGTTTACTTTCTTGAATTATTGCTTATAAATAAATAAAAAGTTTGTAATGTCAACATGACAAGATCATAAGCATTATACATCATATAAACAACCAACCTTATATATGAAATGTATACATCAAAGTAATCATAAACAATTTTAAGGACAACAAATACTCATACATAAGACACATGGAGAAACACCATAGGAGACAAAATATAACGTGGTTCACCCGTACACGGGCTAGTCCACAAAAGTGTGTGCGTTCTTTATTAATTAGGCAAAAAGTGATAGTATTACAAAGAGCAACTTAGTTGCTGCAACAAAACTCCATCTCCTTCCAGCAAGCCATTACCACATAGGGCTTTTTATGAATCAACCCAATATATATTCAATCCTTATTTGGGAAAGTACTCCTTTCTCTATACGTTGGAGTGGCCAAGTATTATCACTTTTATCCTATAATAATATACATTTTACACAAATCTAGCATAATCTTTTGACTTATGCACTCTCATATCTTATCAACACATATACTATAAATAAAAGGCCTTTGCAAAACCGTCATATATTATTGCCATATTCATATGAAGTCTTTATGTCTCTAATAAGTACAGATATATATATATATATATCATGAGGATTACCTTCATAACAATTTATAATATAAGCAATCTTTTAGCAAATACTATTATAATATATTACTTAAATTAATCAATATGTAATATAAAATTTCAATGGAAACTCTATTACGGTTTCATACCAAAAGTGTTTTAGTAAGGTTTAAGTAGCAAAACATAACTATATAAATTAAGCAATAAAACCCTAGTGATGCAGCATCACGTTGTCTTTAAACATTCCGATGACAACATAAAATATATCTAATATGAAGTTAAACAGAGTGCAGGGTTCAGATACCCCAACCATCCCTTCTCTATCTCAACACATCCCTTTCTTCAAGCATACGTAGTCAACAGGGCTAGTAACAGGAAATAAAGTATATATACAATCAGATCCCTGAATGCAACATTACGTTGTTCATAGAAATCACAACACATAGACAAATTATATATTAAAGAGTATATGCTTAGAAATCACACATGGGGTTTATAACAAGTCGCACTCGAAATCCTCCACGCTGCCAGCATAAACATAAAATAAATCGTGACTGGATTCATAACTCAAAACGTAAACATAAAATTAGTTTAAGGACTCCGACGTTTATACAGAGGAAATTCATCAAAGGGAAGCGTAATGTAACACGTCCTGGATTCATATACTATTTTATGGTATGAGTTTTCCCAGTAGAAATACTGACAGTCCGATTAAAGCTAGAAAGCTTGATAAGAAGACATTTTTCAGGGGATCAGGCTTCTCTGATACCGTCCTTTCCTTCCCTTCTTCTTCAGAGAGCCATCATTTATACCACTAATTAATATAACACAACACAAACAAAGAGATCCATGACCACATAAATACCAGCACGGTGAGTATCTATCCTTCCTCAGAGTTTATATATATATACATATATATTATACAACACAGTAAGAAATGATCCCACTTAACACGCTGGAATACATCACACGGAACTTTCAAAAACAAACTGAAAATCAATCCTTCTTGTTGTCTTTTCCTCAAACGTGTCCACAGAAATACAAAGTAATTACAACCAACACGACCTCTACATAATTAAAACCAATAGATCCAATATCTTCATACCGGGCAGAATGATAGCGTTCCACACGACCTCTACATACTCAGCATATAAATTCAAAAAGGACTATTATGCAAAAATAGAAATGAGAACATTCAACACGGCCTTTATAAGGAGATTCTACGATTTCCTAAAGAGGCAGGGCACACCTCCAGCAACTGTAATTTTCGCTTATTCACTAACAAGCAAGAACTGGGATTACGATGTCATAGCGAACTCGAATCCGGTGCTGAGATCAAAATCATAGACGTATAACTCTGAAATAAAGATTTACATTAACTACAGCATTCAAACTGATCTACGGCTTCATGCATCATACAGGGAAGAAACTCTTACCTCTATCCATGAATTTGAAAGGAGAACTTATCACGATTTTTCCTCACCGGTACTGGAAAACGGAGATATCCCATCGCCCTTCAACGTGCATCCTCCCCCCCTTTCCGTTCTCCTCTGTGATCAAATATATATCAATGAAGTCGTTCCCATCCAACAGCCAATCGATCCCCTTTTGAAATGTGACAACTCGCTCGTTAGTCGTGGGTTACTCCGCAAATCAAATGTTGATAGTGTGCATCAAAACAAATCATGTGGTAGCAGCATATCTCCGAAAAATAGTGGAGGTGTCCTCCTGCTCTCGGCGTTTTAACTCCCGAGATATGAAATTTGCAAGAACCATCTCCCCCCCCCCGAAATCTCCAGTCTCGTTTCTTTATTTAATCTTAAACTACCACCATCTTCCCACCGATCGTGTCATGATGGCTACCGGTGCCGAGTTACTTTTTTAATGACAGTCGTGGGGTAACTTCATTCGCCTAATAACCCAACGCAACAGAGATCTACCCATAGAGATCCAATTCAAGCTTCAATCAACAAGCATTAAAATTATTTACAAAAAAATTCGACAGCATATCTATTTATACTAAAAGGATCCAGATCTAATCAGAATCGCCATAGTAAATGTATACGATCAGGGAAACTATTCGCTAGGTCGAAATAGGGCTTTACCTGCTCCATGCGATATCGACAGCATCTAATTATAACTTTGCGTGAGATATAATATATTACATAGAACACATCTATCGGCATCATTTAAGATGTAGCGATCTAGATGAGATCTAGATCCGTTATTCTTGACAGAGTTTTCAGCTAACTTGGAAGCATAAACCTAAGTCAGATTCATCGATCAACACACACTTAAAGGAATTATTTAAGATAGAGGTCACCAGGATCAATGCCTTACGAGGGCGTGATACAGGTGGAGATCGGACGACACAAGAAATGCAGAGATACAGGGATCTAGCATTTTTCTTGGTAGTCTAAATTTATGGCGATACCCAACAAGGAGTTTATCAGGAGTCGGGAAATAATACATACAACGTAAAGTACAGTCAAAATAAATAACCGTATCGCATGCCATAAACATAAATACCAGGATACAACTGATGCACAGTTCTGAGCCATCGTGCAAGCACCTTTATGCAGATATCCATAGGGTTGGGATCGGGCTTGATAGACTTTCCATCCTTATACACTATCACATTATACATATATATATATTCATTAAAATAATTTATACTTTGGCTCCAAGACACAAATAATAGTTATCATAACTATTAACCTTCATAACTTTAAGAGACACACATATCATACCTAAATGGCCTCAACTATGTATTTATATATATATGATATTCACCACTACTTATATATCCTAACATAGTTCAAAGCATATTAGTTTTAATGGTGAATAGTAAATCCTTTCACGACGAAGTTATGTCGTCACCCATCCTATGATAAGTTATGATATGATCAACCCACTTATAACCTTTTCTTTTGCATGCGTTTGGTTACTTATTATTTAGTTGTATTGCCATTCTATAGTCTTCTAGGTTTAATCTAAGACGTATAGAGCATAACCTAGTTTGGGGTCCACTGGTGGGGCCTTGGCCTTGAGCTCCTCACCAGGGCCATTTACATAGATACAATTACATGTATTAAAAATAACCAAATAAAGATTAAAATAGTTCATAAAGGAGGGATATCACACAGAAACCCTAACTTGTACGGATCATAAATCATAAAGTACAATGAATCAGATGCTGGGATTTTGACACAAGGTACATGGGGATGTTATCTATGACCTGTAGAAGTTTCCAATTCTGAACCTTCTCCAAAATGGATTTATAGAGAAAGTTCCACAATGACTAGTTTTTGCTATATCAAGCCCTAGCTTTCAATTTGTCGCAAGTGCAACAAGTATCATAAATTCCATACCATGCCTTCCTTCAGGCTATCTCTGATACCATGTTATTTTTTCATCATTTAATTCAATATATCTAGGATCTTAATTGAGAGAACAACATGTACAACATATCAAGCATAAGAGATAAGAGACAAGAGACACAAAACATTTCACCAGGGAAAACCAAGAAGGTGAAAAACCCCGCAACTTCCTCAGAGATAGAATAAGCATCAATACAAGGATCACCATGATCAAACCCAAGATATAGATATCTTCAGTAGCATGCTCCTCCTCCACTTGTGTGCACTCCTCCTCTCTCTCACTAATGCGAAGTGAGTGAATAATAGAATGTGTAAAATGAGAGAGACACCCTCTCTATTTATACACTACTTCACTTGTCTTTTAACTCTAACTAGGCCGGCCCCAACTTAACCACTTAACATAATGTTGACTGGGCCGACCCCCACTAGGGTGGTCTAATAACCCTTTAACCCACATGACTCATATAGGGCCGACCCCATCAAGGTGGTCTAATAACCCATCAAGTATAAGTTACGACACTTACAATATAACTTACGACACTTGCAAGTACAACTGATGACACTTCCAATCGGAGGAATAATACATCTCCATTGGGGATACAATAAAGTACAAATGTAATACATACAATATACAAGTGAATATCTTCTGAAGTTACAAATACATCAACATAAACAAGACAAACAATGCTTCACTACCTGACAACGTTACACATAATCTATAGTGTCTTAAGATGATGGAAGAGAGCAATTCCGCTTCGGGCACACATTGGACAGATAGCTGCAACACAAAATAGCTATGGAGAAGGCCAAGAATGGTCGTGGAGTTATCTTAAAACACCAAGGTTTGGATACCATTGTAATCCAAAACTTGAATAAATTCCATTAACATGAGTAAGATATAAATACATTGACATATAACCTCTTATTTCATTTTCCAAAAAGCTTGATGACTATTCTATTTACCTATGGATCTTCATATTACTCCTAAATAAATAATAACAATAACAATCATATTTAAAATACACAATAATCCTTAGAAAATTAAATATCTAATGTAATGAATTTCTAAAATTCAAACACCTACCTCACACACACACACATATATATTAAACTCAATAAAATAAAAAGTTTTAATGGATTTTCCTCTCAATCATGTTTTCCCATCATAAGAGTATTCTAACATCAAAGGGAACCTATTGCAACCATGATGGTAACATTGACAAAAGGAGTATTCTAGGATATTAATATACAAAGGAAAGTTGAATGCATTTGTAGTATACAAGTATAAAATTGAAGTTTTGTGTTTTTTTTTTCAAATGTATAAACTTGAAAATTACTATTGTAAGCAAATTCCACTAAGTGTAGGCAGTCTTCCCACTTACCTAGTTTGTCCATGACATACATCCTTATCATGTCCTCTAGGACTTGGTTTACTCTTTCAGTCTGCCCATCCGTTTGCGGATGATATGCAGTACTGAAATTCAACTGTCCCTAAACCTTTAAACAAAGCTTTCCAGAAGTTACCTGTAAATTTTGCGTCTCTATCTAAAACTATTACTTTTGGTACACCATGTAACCTGAATATCTCTTTCATTAAAATATCTGCAGTGTTAATAGCTTTATAGGTAGATTTAACAAGAATAAAATGAGCAACCTTACTTAATTTATCGACTACGACCGTGATTGAATCATACTGTCAGAAATTCTTCGGTAGGTTGGTTATAAAATCCATACTAATTATTTCCCACTTCCATTCTGGAATGTGTAGTGGCTGCAACAATCATGCTGTATGTTGATGTTCTTCTTTAACTTGCTGACATTCTAAGCAATGAGCTAAGTATTATGCCACTTCTTTATTCATGTTTGGACAAAAGAAATCATTTACGATCATGGTGATCATCTTTTGGTTCCCTAGGTGTCCTGAATAGGGTTGCTTGTGTAATTCATTCATATTAGTTAACTTTAATTCTGTTGAATTTGGTATGTATAGTCTATTTTTATGCAACAGTAATCCTCTTTCATTTAGACGAAAATCTGTTGTTATCTGATTATTTTCTTTTTCAACAGTTTTCTTCTTTAAAAATTGGTATTCTTTATCAAAATTTTATGCATTTAAAATTTGATTTTCTAAATCAGATTCGTAACTGCTGCTTGCAAATAATAAATTTGCATGAAGGCTTAAAGCGTCTGCAACCTTGTTATCTTTACCTTTTATATGTTTTATATCGAATTCATATTCGCTTAAAAAGGACAACAACCTTGCTTGTCTAGCAGTTAAATTATGTTGATCAAACAAGTATTTTAGGATGATGTTATCTGACATTAGCAAAAATTTCTTCCGATAAGGCAGTGTCGCCACATCTTTAACACATGTATAATTGCAACAAGTTCTAGATCATGCGCGTCATAGTTTTTTTCATGTTCTTTTCATTTCCCGGATTCATAGGCCACGACATGATTTTCTTGAATTAGTACTCCGCCTAATCCTTCATTACATGTGTTGGTGCATACGAAAAAATATTTAAAAGGGTCAACAATTTTTAGAATAGGGGTAGTGGTTAATAGATGTTTTAATTTATTAAAGCTTTCCATACACTATTCATTCCAGTCAAACTTTTTACCTTTCTTTTGTAGTGAAGTTATGGGGTAAGCTATCTTAGAAAATCCTTCAATGAATTTTCGATAGTAACCTATAATCCCCATGAATGGTCTTATATCCGTTACATTTTTAGGAACTGGCCATTCAGCAATAGCCTTAACCTTATCATGGTAGACAAATATTCCATCCTTAGACACTATGTGTCCTAGATATTGAATTCTGTCTTTATAGAAATCGCACTTGCTAAACTTAGCAAACAGTTGTTGTTCTCTTAAAATTTGCAAAACTATTTTTAAGTGTTCTTCATGTTCTCGTTCATTCTTTGAATAAATCAGTATGGCGTCGATGAAGACGACTACAAATTTATCTAAGTAGTTACTAAAAATATTATTCATTAAACACATGAAAGCTGCAGGTGTGTTTGTTAAACCAAAAGGCACTACGACAAACTTGCAATGACCATAACGAGTTTTGAAAACGGTTTTAAATATGTCTTCATCTTTGATCCATACCTGATGGTAACCATACCTTAAATCTATTTTAGAAAATATAGTTTCCCTTGGAACTGATCAAATAGATCATCTATTCGGGGTAAAGGATACCAATTTTTAATGGTCATTTTATTTAATTGTCGATAGTCTATACATAATCTTAAGGTTTTGTCCTTCTTATTTACAAATAAGACCATTTCTCCCCAAGGGGAAACATGAGGTCGAATGTACTTCTTGTCAATTAATTCTTGCAACTATGATTTAAGTTATGTAAGTTCTATTATATTCATCCGATATGGAACTTTTGATGCTGGTACTGCTCCTGGTATCAGATCGATTGTAAAGTCTATGTCTCTTTTTAGAGGTAGTCTAGGGACTTCTTCCGGAAAGATGTCTTTAATATATTGTAAGATAGGTATGTATTCCATTTTAAGTTTGTTATCTTGATCTTTATTATCTATTACATACACATCAAACACTTTACATCCTTTATGTACATATATATTCATTTGTAAGGCCGAGATTTCTCTGATGGTTGTTTTTCTAGGAATTCCTATTACTTTAATTGTATTTCCAGTGTTATCTATGCATGTAATTTTTTTTTAAAAACAATTCAACATAACCTTATGTTTTTCCAACCAATCCATACCACTCAGCATATCATAAGAACCTAACGGTAAAATATTCAGATCATCATGTGTATTAAATCCATTTGTCAATACTTCACAATTTTTCACATAACTAGCGACCTTACATTTAGTACCTGTGGCTAACTGTACCAGCCAAGAATTTTCAATTTTTTTTTTCTGGTACTAATTTACATAATTCAACAATCCTAGATGATACATAGCTTAAACTTGCATCTGGATCAATTAGCATGGAAATAGGTTGACTTTTTATCATACCTTCGATTTTGACGATTGAATCTTGATGGTCTACATGTCGATTCTCCAGTGCAACATTAATTCTAGGCATACTTCTCGCCATATCTCCAACTGTAACAGCTTCCTGAATGGAGTGGAATTTATTAAAAGTTTTATTTCTTTTAGGATAGTCTTTGAAATAATGTGGTTCACCACATCCCCAACATTTTAAAGGTTCTTTCTGAGCATTGCTTCTATTAAAATTATTACAGGGTTCTTTTTCTCTTGCTGCAGGATGTTGTGGTTTAAAATTTCTGTAGTTACTACCCTGATGCCCTCTGTAATTATTCACATAATTTCTATGAAATATATTGTTACTATTTTTCTTAAAATTATCCCGCCTCTTTGAGTTCCAATTAGGCATGTTTCTCTTTTATTTTTATTCTATTTGTAATAGTAATTCGCTTCCCTCATTGCTTCTTCCAGCGTCTTTGGATTGTCATATTCAATCCACTCTTTAAATGGAGTAGGTAAACAAATGGGAAAGTGCTGTATTTTTGGTTTGTCATCAATTATATAAGGTACATAACGAGGCAGACTTAGGAATTTACTGCAGAGTTCTTTCATGGTCAAAGCACCCAACCTTAATTCGTAGAACTCTTTCGCCTTCTCTTCATAGTACTGTTCTGAAAGGTACTTTTCTTTAAATAGTTTCTTAAAGGTTTTCCAGGTTACTTTTCGTTGTTTTATACCTTTTAATTTCTTGATATCTTACCACCAGATGTCTGTTTTTCTGCTTAACTTATAGATGGCCATTTTTGCCTTTAGTTCATCTGAATAATTGTAAATCTAGAAATATTTTTTCATTCTAGACAACCAAGCTTTTACCTCGTCTCCTTTCTCAATTTCACTGTTAAACATCGGAGGTTTAATTTTTTTGAATTCTTCTGATATTTCTTCATAGGGTTTGTACTTCTTTTTATCTTTATGATTGTCACTACTTTCACTGGAATCTTGATGTTTCAGCCACATCGCTGGAAAATTCCAGCTTTCTTCCCTTACGTTTATGATGTGTAGCTTTTGGATTATCTTCTTTAGTTTTTTAGTTTTTATCTTTTTCATTAGTGTGTATTTTATCTAACAGAATATTATTTAGCTCTTCTTGTGCTTTCATAAAGCATTCGTTTTCATCCCTAACTCTTTTTAATTCTGACTTTAATTCTTTAACAGTCTGTTGTAATTCTAATGGGTTTTCAGTTCTACTTTCATTTACGTTTATCCAAATTTCACCCCCTTCAGTGTTCACCTGTATTCGAGGGGGTGATTCCTCACCTTCAGGAATTTCGAACTCTGCCATAATTTCATTGCAAAACACAGTTTTCCTCCCCTTCCTGTTTAGTAAGAGAAATAAACTGGAAAATAAAATAAACAAATAGTATTTTTCTATTTTTAGTTTAACAACTGTTTAATATTGGGTTGGTTCAGGACAAGTTTTGTAACCATGCTTTGACACCATTATGTAACATGTACCTAAAAATCGTAAAAAAAAAAAACTTTTCCTTTTTACATGCATTAATTTACTATACCTACTATCAGATCTCTCATAATTTACTTATGCAAGTTTTAATATCTTTATCTTGTCAAAAGTGTCAGGATTTGTTGGTTGCGACAATGGGTAGCTTCATTTGAAACTGAATTCCTACCCATACAGGTGATGTTCTTACATGACTTGTTTTATGGTTTGATTGTTTTCACTAGGGCATTAACGCCCTAAGGATGGGGAGACTACCCCAGGTCTAGACCCCACCCGTTATGTAATAAGTTATTTAACTGAAACCTTACAGGACTTGGGCCTTAACCATAGCCTAAGGCTATGGTGTGTCGAAACTCCACTTAAGCACAAAGGATTGGTGCTTGTAAAGGCATATTGTACTTGACCTTAAGGTAAACCTTCGGGTTATAATAAATAAAGTTTCCAAGCTTTTAAAACAATGTTTTGGCAATATAAATATTTATAGTTTTTGTTTGTGGCATGCCCTACTTCACGATCCATGATTACTTTCGGTTCTTGGTATATGAAACAATGTCATTATTTCCTGGTTCATACGATATGATATAAGGTTGGAATTGAGATTATATTGCACGGTTTGTATGCAATGATTTAAGGCCCATGATTAAACTGGCTGTGAGTTATTTCACTCTGTCCTTGATTGACTTTGATAATTAAGGTGTGTCCTAGCTGCGAGTTGACAGCGCAGCCAGGCTTTTCGCACAACTTCCAAGCTTCATCTCGGTTGTCCATCTGTCCATATTGTAGCTAGGGTTTAGAAAGAGGTTTTAATGTGTTTGGGATATGTACGGAAACTTCATTTGGCTTGTTTGGTTTGCGTGGGAAGGCAGAGCCGAGCTCTTCTCTGTAAATAAGTGAAAGTGTTTAAGGGTTTCTAGTTTTATTGGTGCTAATGGGATGATGTTGTAATTCTCCCGAGTAGTTCCTGTGAATCCGAGAATTCTCCAGCAGTCTGTACTGCAAATTTGGTGCTTCAATGCAACCTGCCTTTCTTTAGCATGCGAGATGCCTGTTAGCAGGTAAGAAGGAAACGCTTACCTACATGTAAAGGGTTATAACAAAAATTGTGTTTTGAGGTTTGTTGAAAGAGTTGTTGTTTGTGTTTACAGGAAGAGGAGGGATAAGGGTACTCCGGAGGAACCGACCCCTGGCCCTATCTACCAAAATACAAGGTAACGGTTCAAATCGGAAATTCGCAATTGTTTTGTTTACATCAATTTTGATTTCTGAATGTAATACGAAAATGTGCAGGTGGAAGGCGCTGTAGAGGGAGGCAACATGGTCACCTCTTCCTAGGCCTGCGTTTCTAAATTCCTAGGTAGCTTTGTTCCACCTTTAATTAAAAAATATAGTTAATGTCCAAACCATACTCGTGGTTGCAGGTCACGCTGGGTAGGAGTCGTGAGGTTAAGAGTGGTAGGCACAACCATTTTTAAGATAAGTTCTTGAATTTGATTACATGTGTTTGTAAAAACCCTTTGTGATATCCCTCCTTTTTACCTATAAATATATATATATATTGGTAATTGTAATTGATTATCGTATCGGTTCATGGTGAGGAGCCCAAGGCCAAGGTCCCACCAGTAGAAAAAAATCGTGTAACCTTATGGTTTAATTCCTAAAGTTAAATAAACTTAGGAGACTAAGAACGATAACACAACTTAAACAACGATAACGGTGTAATGGATAGGAAACCTTGAATTGACGATGGGTACCATCCCAGTACCATGAGAACGGAAACCTATTGAACTAATATGTTCACTTGATAACCTTAACTTAAGCATCGTCGTAGGTTATGATAATCCTAAACTGGATTTCCTAATCCTAGGTAGGTTTGTGAAAGAGTTATTATTAGTTGCGGAATAACGACATGCTTCTACAAGTTATCTATTAACACAAGCATTGATTTTAGTTAAAGATCCTAAGTAAGAAGTAATCAGTACCATAGATATGGTTACTACCTTAGGATGTGGACAAAGATACCAAGGATTTATACTACTAGAAATTCTAAATAAGACATACCCTTACATGTACTGGCCCTTCTCCACCTTGTATATAAGTTAGGATGAAATTTCACCTTGTGTAATTATCCTTATCAATGAAGATATCACAAGGGTGTTAGATAATCATATATTGATAGATTATATGTTATTGTGTTTAGAATAATAACATAGATATATATATATATTGGTGTTATATGTTAGAATATCAACATATAGAAGATATATATGGCTTAGAAAATAAATAACATATATGAATATATTTATATATATTTATAAAGATCTAAGTGACAGATTTCATATATATATACCAAGGGAGAAATAGTTTACTATCATATTAATATATAAAGACTAGGTGTTGGATTTTATATATATATTTAAGAAGAGATAAGATCATTTTCGTAAAGTGGTAAATTTAGGCATAATGGTATGAATTATATGCCTTTATAGTAATTCACATTATATTTACATATATATTAAATATATATATATAGGGAAGAATAATAATTCTTTAACAAAACATGGTGATGTTTTAAAGGGAATGTTTATAAGAATTAATAAAATAGTCAATAAGACTAGTTCGACATTAGCCTATAAACTAGTGTTTAAAAGGTTTGTTTTTATATATTAAAAACATTAACTTACTTATATAAGTTTGTCTCCATCACGGAGATGGAGTGCCGATGGTTGTGAGTGCTGGATATCCTTAGCTGCAGTTCGCTATAGGAAGTGATCTTCGTGTCACCTCAGCTATGCCATTTGTCGCTGGGGTGTTGCCAGTTGTATTCTCTGATTTATTTTCCCTTTGGAGAAAGATCTCCTCGAGAGAGAAGATTATAAAGATTTTGATTTTACCTTCGAAAGGGGGGGGCTTGGGAGATTGCTGCGGATATGGGTGGAGAACTTGGAGGATCCGCTCCGGGGTGAGTTGTGTGGTGACCCTGGATATGGCTGCGTGCAGGAAGATAAGTACTCTGACAATTTTCTTTCTTGTACGGCGGATTGTGTGAAGTTATGGATCTATCGTATTTCTGCTCGTTATCGCTTTGTCTCTAAAGTTGAAGCCATGTCGATTTTCTTGCTGTATATTACTGCGTGTGCAAAGTAGGAACTGGATTGATTTTCTCCTTGAATTTTTCTTTGGAGCCTGTAGATTTCTACATGTATGAGGTCATGAGATCTGTCGACTTTCCTTTGGTCCTTGTTATAGTGTGTATTAAGGAAAATGCTAGCTGGTGTGTTTTTACATTAAACCGCTTGATATCTATGTAAGTGTATTATAAGAGGGATTAAAATCCAGAGGAATCGTTGCTATTGCGATTTTGGTATTTTCTTATTAGAGGGTAGCCAGGGTTTCAAGATCGGAGACTTATTCCTTCTGGAAAGCTTTGAAAGTATTTGGTCTCTGTTTGTATAGTGTGAGCTACGCATACTCTGTTTCCAGATCTAATCGAGATTGTGTAACCTCTAATCTACTCGTATTCTACATTCGAAAAAGGGGAAAGTGCTCCAGAATCCATCTGCCATTTAATTTCTGCAAATTGATTTTCTTTCCAGATGCATAAAATCGTATCCATTATTGAGGTGTTTTCCATCGGTGTTTTAATCCATAAAATCGAATTTGAAACTCATGCATTGACTTGCCAATGAGGCGTTTTCCATCTGTATTCTTTTATCCATAAAATCAAATTCGTAATTTATGTATCGGCTTGCCACGAGGGAGTTCTTCTCTGTATATATATATATCGATAATATCGGATCTGTTATCTGAGGTATTTTCCGTCTCTGCATTGATCTATGTAAAATCAAATTCATAATTTATGTATCGGCTTGCCACGAGGGAGTTCTTCTCTGTATATATATATATATCGATAATATCGGATCTGTTATCTGAGGTATTTTCCGTCTCTGCATTGATCTATGTAAAATCAAATTCGTAATTTATGTATCGGCTTTCCACGAGGGAGTTCTTCTCTGTATATATATATATCGATAATATCGGATCTGTTATCTGAGGTATTTTCCGTCTCTACATTGATCCATGTAAAATCAAATTCGTAATTTATGTATCGGCTTGCCACGAAGGAGTTTTTCTCTGTATATATATCCATAACATTGGGTCTGTTACTTGAAGTATCTTCCCTCTCTGTATTTATCTATATAAATCCAAATCAAAATTTTATGTGTGTTCTGAATTCGTGAGGCTTATTTAAAATGATGGTTGCGTCGATTCATTTCTTGGGGCATTCCAGGTCAATGCTCTTAATATCTGCATTGACCCATTTCGATTAGCGTTTCCAGATTTTGAAATGAGAGATAATTTAGCTTTGAAATTTTACCCTCTGAGATCCTGATTGCATGTTACTGGCATCTTTCGAAATCGATGCTTGGTTTTTATGCAGTGTCGAGGGTTATTTTGCTTGAAATTATTTCTGGAGTCATTGGGCTTTTACAGAAAACGTATTCCTTGTGTTTAGGTTATTCTGTCTGGCTGAGAATGAAGGTGTACTGATTTTGTAGTTGCCATAAGTGTTTTGCTGTTAGATAAGCTGATTGGGCCTTGTTGTAGGAAATCTGGAAACGATTCCTGTTACCAGAGGGAATCTCTGTTTTATGATTTAATGTTTGCTGTATCTAAAATAAGGAAATGATGGGTTCATATCTCGATGCCGTGTATTATGTTATCGAAGGATGCTAGATCCCCGATGCTTTATGTCTATGGATGAGTACAAATCGCAGATGGTGATACTGTCTGCGTGAAGTTTTTTTTTATATCCGTGTTACTCCTGTCGGAATGGGCGTAATGCCAAATATTTGGTTGATAGCAAAATATTTTATCATTGCCCTATTTTTGTGAAATTAGGCTGTATAGATATATATATATGAACAGTTAATTCGCAGATCTGGATTTTCGGTGGATGTAACGGTTGAGGCCCAATCCTTGTCTTCGCATCATGTAAACATTGATACTATTATATTTGGAGTACAGAGGAAGTCCTCTGAACTTGTGTAAATGTATTCACCGACAAGGTAATGAAAAATACTCTCCTTGAGATAAGCTGTAAGAGCAACAATGACGTTGCCAGAATGTAACCCTTTTGATGAATATTACAAGACGCAACAACTAATTGGTGGACGTAGCCCAAAAGATTTGGGTGAACCACGTGTATATCGGCCTTGTCTTTTGTGCATTGTGTGTGTGATTATAATGGGATTTGTTGAATTGTGATTATATGTCTTTATCGAGAAATGCTTGGACAAATAGAATTGATGAGTAACTGTGTCATGCATGTGTTAGAATTGTTCACGTCATCATGTGGTGTTGGCATAGATGTATTCAAGTTTTGAGCTAATGCTGGACTAGTAGAAAGTTGGAAGACCCTTGCATAGGAAATTGTGGTTTACTAGTTTGCTAGTTATGCGAAAGATGGAACTTGCATGATTATGTAAGACGTTTGTTTTTCTTTATTAATAGTCTTTATCAAACCAGAATAAAGGGCTTTTGGTTTCTCATATTCCATACAAAGGTCATTATGGAGAACTCTTATGTTAATAAAGTATGTTTGAAGCATCCACTAACTTTTGGATATGTTACACCCTTAGGGTTTTCCTTGCCCTCACTTTGCAGCCATTGCTTCGGCAATGTGATTTAGAAGTTCTGTAAGTTTTCTTGTTAGAGTTTGGTTTCCATTTTGAATGGATTTACTCCCATTCTCTTACTGTTTTAATGTTGGTTTTAATGAGTGTGGAAGCCATAAAAGATGGTCTTACAACCACTCCTTATAATGTGTATTGAATGTTAATAATTGATGCTCGATCTTCGGGACTGTATGATTTCCAAAATGCATTTTTGTTTTGTGTTTAAACTTGTATACTATTTAATTTAAAATCAATGGCTACCATCATCAATGGTCTTATAGCCATGAACACAATGATTAGTTAGATGTTGTAAAGTTGCATTCGCATTGGTGAATAAAATGGAAACATTTTCATACTGTATTAAAAGTTTGATCTCTGTGAAATTAAAGATAGCCATTAGATGGACTTACGACTATTTCTTTATTTACTTAGCGTTTGTAGAGAATTAACACGACTCGTAGGATCTACAAATACTTGAGTAGTAGATAGCATATTTAAAAATGTAAGGCTCGGCTTCCATCCAGGGTATCTTTTAAGGATTCTAATATTATACTTAAGTATAGTATCCTAGGCGATTATTTTGGATTGAAAAAAACATGTATGTAGATAGGTAGGCGAATATTAAATATGAAGCATACAATTTACTACTGAAATGTGTAAATTTTGGCGAATATTATGGTAAAAAAACATATTTTATGTAAATATAGGCGATATTAGAGACTAAAAATGACCAAATAGAGAATTTATTTTTTGAAAAAAAGCCTAAAAAATAGCCAATTGGCGAAATTTCGCCCTTAAAAATTTCCCTGCTTCCATCAACGATGGCTTAACGTTGGACCTTGGGTAAAAACAAAAAACTTGTTTCGTGGCTGAGGTTTGATGTATTAAATGTGGCTGTAATAACTAGCGTATATGTTGGGAAAAATGTTTAGATTTGATTCTATATGTACTTTATTTACTTCGGGGATAGTATAATTGTTTATATTTATCACATTGTAATCATAAAGTAGGGTTACTCTGTATGGGCTGTTTGTAATAGATCTACTCTATAAAACTTAATAAGTTCTTATGTTTGTATTCTAAAGTAATTCTATATATGTAAAGAATTCTGTGATAAACTGCCTGTCTATATGTATATTTCTTACTATGTTTAAAACTGAAGTGAAAAGACTTACACTAACGCAATTAGAGAATTTACATACTATTAGTTTCGAATTTTAGACCAAGAAAATAATATAGTTAAGGAGTGCATAAATGCATTACTAAATCAGTCGCATAGGAAGAATTGATATAGCTCGTTACATGTCTATTAAGTATAGAATTTTCAATTTCCAGTATAATAATTCCGTAAGGAAAATCCTAACTCAGGTTTGGGTACCTGATCTAAGAAACTTTCCTAATAATCCTTTAACATTTATAAACAACGCATATGAATAGATATATGATAAATAACTAGACTACTTGATGCATACCATGTTTTGACTTAACGAGTTCAGATTTAGAATAAAACATTCTACTGTAAAATTGAACATAAAATAAGAACCTGGCACCACTACTGGGAAAACAAAAGTGGAAGAGTTGTTCCTCCCAACCAACTCCCAGAGCAGCCAAGTTACTTGATCCAGAACCCCTGAGCCTATTCGCTGAACCACGAGAGAAAAATCATTCAATGCATCATCTCTTGCATTCTGAGATTCAATCCATGTCCAATGCTAGCCTCCTGTTGCTCATGGACATACTAATATATAGTATTTTGCCTAGGACTTGGTCATTTATGGGCCTCCTGCTCCTAAACACTCAACTAAGAGTTGTGACCTGAGTTTTGGAGATGATGCCTCTTGCATCTTGAGTTCTCACTTAGTGGCTTCAGCCACTTGTCTTTTCCTCTTGTGAGTAAGCAAACACTCTTCAACAACTATTTCGATTTCTGTCCCCCTTCAGCATATTTTATTAAATAAAAATGATTTATTATAAATTGTTTTATTTTTGACTTTCTGCCAAAACTAATAAAATAATAAAAATAATAGTTATAGTATTTTCTTTAGCAAAATTAATAATAAATTATTAATTCTCCGTGCATTACATAGAAAGCAACTATTAACTTTCATTCATATATAATCAATCTAACAAATATGACACCCTACATTGTATGATTTTCATTCCTCAAATCTTATATGCCATTAAAAACAAATTGTAATGAGAAGTCAATGAAACATCACAAAGCTAAATAAAACATTATAAACCCTCTCCATTTATCCCTGTATGAAGCTATCAGTCCTTATCTACAACACTCACTATTCACTGGTATAAATAAAACATTGTAATCCCTCTCCATTTATCCCTACATGAAGCTATCAGTTCTTATTTATTCAAGGATATATATTGTAAAAAAGATATTTTGCTAGTATTTAAACAAAATTTTGTTTGAAATCCATTTCAATTCATGTACTAATGGTGTTGGTGCGTCCAAATGTCGACTTTATAGTTCAGATGTGCAAAATCCCATTGTCACTTAGTGGTTGAGAGTCGAGACAAGGTATAACCATGCAAAGAGCCTTTGGTGGCCTTTGGTGGTGCAGAGTCTATATCGTAGTAATTGTGACAGAGTACACCGATGCAAACAACCACAGTTCAAACTCTTAATAGTGCAAAGTCAATAGCTCAGATTTAAAGGCTGGCTGGTGTAGAACTCCTTGTCAGTCATATATAAATATAGAGCTTTAAACTAATCTATATGGTGGTTGAGACATTGGAACTATAACCAAAGTTCAAATCTTCACTTTATGAAACCAACGACCCATATTCAAATGGTAACTCATGTTGGGCTCTTTGTCACACGTTTTAAATTAATCTTATAAAAACTGATATCGCTCATAAATAAATAGAAAGTTTTAAACAAACCTTTATTTATTTTGTCCAGGAGATCAATCAGTGCAAACATTTTTCTCAAAAATATTTACATTTAAATATATAAATATTGTTTTAAGATAGATATTTATTTCGTTTAGCAATAAAACAACTCAATTTCAAATCCTCATTTATGTAAAACCAATAACCCAAGTTCCAATGGTCAGTGATATAGGGCTCCTTATCACACATAATAAAGTTTTAAATCAATCTTAAAAAACAAACCTTCTTAAACCAATCTAAAATAACCTTTTATCACTCGTAGATAAATATAAGTGTTTAGGCCTTTAAACAAACCTAAACTTCTATTTTGAGGAGGAGAGAGATCACATTTATAGAAGTGCAAACATTTTTAGATCATAGATAAACAGAAAATTTTAAACCAACTTATATTTATTTTGACGAGGTGAATATATACAAGTGCATACATTTTTCTCAAGTATTTGCACTTCGACATAATAAATATTGATTTAAGATAGATATTGTATTCACAGACATATGTACAAACACAACCCTGAGTTGAATTAGAGCCCAGTTATTAGATCGGCATAGTGCAATGAATATGGGACCTGTTCACATTCTTCATGAAGAGCATGTTGCTAGATTGTTTATTAAATTCATATCATGAAACAAACTGTATACAAGAGTATTACTATAGCAATTCAGTGAAATTCGGTGATTCTCACAGCCACTAGTAGGATTGATACTTTAAGTTGGCCTATGGTGCCATGGCTGTATAGGTTTTATCAGTAATGGATAACGGCAATTGAGGTTTGAAAAACCGTCTAAAGTTATAAACCATCGAACAAAGAGCATTTCCTCAATATGAAACAACTGTTTCAGAATTATAGATCACATTTAATACATGTTATAATCTAGTCACCACAATACAAACACAATCCATATAAGTAATAGCAACAGGATCACCTTTTCCATCTTTATAATTGTGCTCGAGTGGCATTCCTGTAGCCTATGGGAATCTACGAACAGTTCTTTCCTGTTTGTATTTGTAACATTGAGACTTATATGTTCCTTATACGTGTATCCATGACCGGGTAATAGTATGATAAGGTTTTACACTTAAATTTTATAATTGTGCTCGAGTGACATTCCTGTAGCCCATGGGAATCTATGAACAGTTCTTTCCTATTTGTATTTGTAACATTGAGACTTGTATGTTCCTTATACGTGTATCCATGACGGGGTAATAGTATGATAAGGTTTTACACTTACATTTAATTTTATATATTATGATAGAGCAACCTATTTTATATACTGATATGGATCCTATCCTACCCTCATAAGAGTGCTGGTGGGGGTGGGGTGAAATTCTGCAACTGGTAAAACTAGCTCTATTAAATTCATATTCTCAAACAAACTGACTACAATTGGAGTCTTACTATTGCAACTCACTGATTCTCACATCCACTGGTAGGATTGATACTTTAACTTGGCAAATATTGGCCATGGCTGCATATGCTTTATCTACAAATGTTGGTGGGGTCGGGTGAAATTCTACAATAGGTAAAACTAGCTCTATTAAATTCGTATTCTCAAACAAACTGACTACAAGTGGAGTCTTACTATTGCAACTCAGTGATTCTCACATCCACGGGTAGGATTGATACTTTAACTTGGCATATATTGGCCATGGTTGCATATGCTTTATCTACAAATGCTGGTGGGGTGGGGTGAAATTCTACAACTGGTAAAACTAGCTCTATTAAACTAATATTCTCAAACAAACTGACTACAAGTGGAGTCTTACTCTTGCAACTCAGTGATTCTCACATCCACTAGTAGGATTGATACTTTAACTTGGCATATATTGGCCATGGATGCATATGCTTTATCACTTGTAAATAATGGCAAGTAAGGTTTGAACAACCGTATAAAGTTATAAACCATCGAGAAAAGAGCACTTCCTCAATATGAAACAACTGTTTCAGAATCATAGATCACATTAATACATGTTACAATCTAGTCATCACAATAATACAAACATAATCGATATAAGTAATAGCAACAAGATCGCCTGTTTCCATCTTTACAATATGGGAATCCATGAACAGTTATTTCCTGTTTGAATTTGTAACATTGACACTTATGTTCCTTATGTGTGTATCCATGACCAGGTAATAGTATGATGAGATTTTACACTAAGATTATTTTATATATATTATAGATCTATCTATTATATATACTAAGTATGAATACATCATTCCCACCATTATCCTATCCTAATAGGAGTGCTGGTGGGATGAGGTGAAATTGTGCAACTTGTAAAACTATCTCAAATAGTAGAACAACATTTTACCAACATTGAGTACATTGCTATTCAGAAGAATTTCATATTTTGGCCACAAACATTGAGATTTCTATGTATATAAAATATCTTAGCCCAAATGGATAAATGGATTAATGGTAGAATAACTTAACAATATAATATCAAAAAGATTGAAGTCATCATATGTTAGGCCACAAACATTGAGATTTCTATCTATCCATGACCACGCAATAGTATGATGAGATTTAACACTAGGTAATAGTATGATGAGATTTTACACTAAAATTATTTTATATATATCATAAATCCATCTATAACATATACTTATATGAATACATCTCACTCATCCATCTATTTTAAATACATATCATAGATCCATTTATTTACAAGAATTTCATATCTTGGCTCAAACATTGAGATTTCTATGTATAAGATATATTGACCCAAATGGATCAATGGTAAAATAACTTAACAATATAACATCAAAAAGACTGAAGTCATTATATCTTAGGCCACAAACATTGAGATTTCTATCTATCCATGACCAAGTAATAGTATGATGAGATTTTATATATATGTATCCATGACCAGATAATAGTATGATGAGATTTTACTTTAAGATTAAGATTATTTTATATATATCATAGATCCATCAATTATATATACTGATATGAATACATCTCACCCTTATCCTACCTTCATAGGAGTGCTGGTAGGATGAGGTGAAATTGTACAACTGGTAAAACTATTTCAAATGGTAGAACAACATTCTATCAACATTGAGTACATTGCTATTTAGAAGAATTTCATATCTTGGCACAAACATTGAGATTTCTATGTATAAGATATCTTGGCCCAAATGGATCAATGGTATAAACTATAATAACTTAACAATATAACATAAGAAAGACTGAAGTATCATATGTTAGGCCACAAACATTGAGATTTCTATCTATAAGATATCTTGGTCCAAATGGATCAATTCCAGAAAGACTGAAGTCATGGATTGTATAGCCTGTTTCTACATTTACATCTCCAAACCTGCGGGTAGTAATTCTGTGCAGTGACGGTCCTTGGATGGATTGGAACTAATACGCTTACACAGGGAGTGCATCTGCTGCATTTAAACCTGCAATCAGGTGGTGAAGATCCAATCAACGCCCTTCTGCTTGATGTCGCTGGACTTGCTTGATCTCTTGAGGGTTTTATTAGAAAATCACAGTCCCCACTGTCCAAAAATAGATACATCATCACAATCATCAATATTAAAAACTGCAGAACCCTACCCCTGCCATGAAAGCAGCCCCATAAAGGCCTGATATCGTAGTACTCTCTCTGATTCTTCTGGTTGCAACCCTTCATTTGATGGAGGGAGAGGATGGAAGTATTTGTCGTGGATATGTGCTGGTGGATACTTTGCTTTACTTGAATATTCTTTAAACCTGCAAACCTGACTAATATTCGTTGCGTGTAAACGGGTGATCATTTCTGGTAGTGGTGAAGGGGAGGGGAATATCTATCGGTTCTATTGTGTCAGGGACCGCGGGTTCCCAAGGTTTGTCCAAGATGCTGGTTTTGTCTCTTCGTCATCGATATCCATGAGTGGAAAATGGATGTGGGATCTTTAAATTAAATCTGGAGGAAACTAGTATTCCACAATTTATGAGGAACTTGAGTGGAAAGTGGATGTGAGATCTTTTAATTAAATCTAAAAGAAACTGGTGTTTTAACAATATGAGTGAACCGAGTTTTTTAGACTCTTTGAGTGCTTTGCACGTTGCCTGCCACTGTGTTTTGCTTTTGTTAGAGATAATGACTTGCCATTTATCTGACCTACCAACTAGTTGTACTAGTCGCTTCTACTTTTTCTCAGTGAGGACTTTCATATATCCCATCAGTGACTAGTAAACTTTGTCACGAGGCATTCAATTTGTTCATCAAATACGATTTGTTGTAACCATCAAATACTGTTTTCCAAATTCTAACCCTGTAACCCATCATCTTCATTACACACCAAATTTCAAAATTAAGAAGCCAGGTTCGATAGTAATCCTAAAGGCTAGTCTAAGATGGGTAGGGTGTAATATCACCGACGAAATCATAGCACATGAGTCAAAGTGTTTTGTCTTATTCAAGAGGTGCCTGCAACTCATTAGTTGTGAGTTTGAAATATGAGAAGCTAAGTTTTATTTAAAATAAAAGGAAACTTGTTTGTGATGTTATGATAGGAGTTGAAAATAAAAGTAAAGTAAGTTTGAGAAAAGAATGGATTTGAAAATAAAAAGTAGATAAAGTCAATATAAGAAAATAAATGAATAAGCTATAAAATAGTCAGTTTATGATGAAACATAGAATTGAGAAAATAAATGAGATAGGACATAAAAAAAATTTAAATGTCATATCAAATTGTTCAAAGATATTAAAATAAAAAATATATAGAATTAATAATATTCAAATTAAAATATTATATGGAAAGTGAAAAAAAATTGTATTTTAATAAAACAAAAGTCAACAATATTATTTGAAATGTAAAAGTTGTTTTATGATAATTTTAGAAAATTCCATTTTAATTTTTTTTATATATTATAAAACAAAGTCTAGGATTTACACCCATTTCACCAATAAAGAATAGAATGATTGAAATTTAAAAATTTTGAAATATATTTTTAATGTTCAATTTTTTTAGAATGATCGAAATTTAAAAAATTTGAAATATATTTTTAATGTTCAATTTTTTTTAATAAAATTGTTTTTTTTTTAAATATTGAAAATTTTTATAATATAAAATTAAAATAATGATAAAATATTTTGACTTGCAAATAAAAAATATACTACTTTAATAGAGAATAAAAATATTAAGATGAAAAGCAAAAATTATTATTTATTTTGATTGAATCATTTTCATTTTTTAATATGAAATATTGGTTTATATTTGCACTGAGACAATAAATATATGTTATATTTATATTAATCCAAATTAAAAATAATTAAATTCATCAAAATTAAAAATTAATTATATAATTAATAAAAATTATTAAAATAAAAATAAATTAGAAAATAAGTCTCATAATCTAATATGTTTTGTTGCTTTGTGGATTTTTAGAAAAAATTTTGATACGGTGTTTAGAAATCACTTTTGGAATAGGTAAAAATCATTGCAATTTTAAGAATATTAAGGGTGATCGACAGATATAAACTGTAATATCGGATTTAAGCAAGTTTGCCCCTTCTCCCCTACTCTTTTTGACATTTACATTGACAAGCTAGAAGGTTACTTAGAAGAAGCAAGTTGTGCTGGCGCGATCTTAGCTAGAATAATTATCACCCTATTGCTCTATGCTGATGATATTGTTCTTTTGGAAAGGCGTCACTTTGATCTTGATAAGCAATTAAGAATTCTTCTCTAATATGGATATGACTGTTAAAACAAACAACACAAAAGTTATGATTATAAACTATAAGAAAGACACATATGCTAATTGTATGTATGGCAATAGCAGTTTGGAGGAAGTAACTTCTTACAAATATCTCATTATTGACATTTGTCATAAACTCAACTAGAAATACAACATTGAGAAAAGAATCACAGAGGATGGAAAGCCTATTTTGGCCTTGAAAACAATTGTTAGTCAATCAACATCATCTTGTGGGATAAAAATAAGTTCCTTTTTGAAACTCTTGTCATTCCCGTTATCTTATACGACTACATGAAGTGTGGGGCTGTAGCATTTCTATATATTCCTAGAGAAAGATTGAGCAGATATAGAAGTGTTTCATAAATTATAACCTCAAAATTAAAAGCAATGCGCCTTATCCTACTCTCCTTATAGAAGCAGGTCTTTCCTCCATTGAGAGCATGCCTATGACTAGGTACTTGATGTACAAACACAAGATAAATAACATGGGATATGAGAGACTTCCTAAAATTGCTTTACAATTAAGTCAAAACCACCTACGCCTCAAACGAGGTAGGTATAAGGATACCATGGCTTGCTTAAACCATTGGGGCATCGATGAAAATGATACTTTGCAGAATATTGAATTAATATCAAAAAAATTATTACCTCTAAGTTCAAAGAGAAAATGTGGTGAGAGAAAGAATTAAAGATCAAAAGAAAATTAAGATACTATAAAGAGGTCATTAACTCTAAGAAGTATCTCTTGGATTTCGCTAGCTCAAAGAAGAAAATTAATATAGCCAAGATAAGAACGAACTCTCATGATAGCTCCATAGTGAAATAGGTTGGTAGTGAGTTCCTAAAACACCTTTGGTAGAAAGGATTTTCCATATTTGTGAGTTTATGACCGTTGTGGATGAAAATCACTTTCTCTTAGAGTGTCCTACTTACACTCACATTAAATCTCATTTTCATAGTATTTTCTATAATAAAAACCTTTGTAGCCTATTAACTTGCCAAGCCTATAGTGAGGTAGGAAAAATTCTCTCCAAACTTTTTGAGCATAGGAATAAAATTTTAAAGCAAACGAAATAATTTTCTTCTTTCACTCTTCTTAAGGTCCAACAGAAAATTTATCCATCATCATCAATAATAATAATAAAACATACATGAGTAAAATTTTCATGATAATAATAAAAATAATATATCGTAAAATAAATTCATTTTATTATATATTCATATTAAATTTATTCAATAATAATAATAATAATAAATATATGAATAAAATTTTCATAATAATAATAAAAAAAAATATCATAAAATAAATTAATTTTATTATATATTCATCTTAAATTTATTAAAAAAAAATATGTAAAAAAACATTTATTTTTATTTTTATTTTGAAGTATATATTAAGAGCACAGCTACTTAATTTGTGGTAGGTGAATAATAATAAGTGAAGTGTTATAAACAAGTTATCTGTTACTTGTTCTCCATGTATGAGCTACGAGTTATCCATGCATAAGCTACTAGTTATTTTCTATATTTCTTTTTTTTTTAATTTTAAATTTTAAATTTTGAAAAAGGTCCATAAAATCAATGTGAAAAGTATACGTGTCCCATCCTCCAATCTAGAAAAATCATAAATGATAATCCACCCTATATTCTAAGATATATATATATATATATATATATATATATATATATATATTCATTCTATTTTAAAATACTAATTTCTATTTCCATTTTAAAATACTAAACGTTTTAGTAAAATTAATAACATTATTTATTAAAATATTTTACATTAATATTTAGAAATTTTCATTTTAAAATGTGTGCTACTTAAATTTTATAAATACATGAAATAACTTTTTTAATATTAATTTAATTTTTTTAATATTAATTAATTTAGTTTTTAATTGTAATAAAAAAAATTAATTTATTTTGATAACATTGTATAGAAAACAAATAAATTATTAATTCTAAGTTAGAAAATTAAATTTATCATATTGCTTTTAAAAATAGATGAAATAAAAAAAAATTAAATCAATTAAATGGATTTTTTTCATAAAATTAATATGATGTTTAGTTAAATTTTAAAATAGAATAAATTATAATATTACAATGTTCACAATACACATGAAAATAAAAACAAATTTAATGTGGATTTTTTTCATAAAATTAATATGATGTTTAGTTAAATTTTAGAATGGAATAAATTATAATATTACACTCTTCAAAATACACATGAAAATAAAAACAAATTTAATGTTCACAATACACATGAAAATATAAACAAATTTAATGTTAAAAGTGAGGAAAAATATATTTTAATTGTTAAAATAAAAAATTTAATTCTCCATTTAATGATATAATAAATTAAAAATACTATTTTAATATTATTAAAAATATTATAATATAAAAATATATATTATAATTAATACTTAAAAAATATACCACCAATAATAATATTAGTGGCAACAAAATAATAATTTGATATACAAAATATTTAAATATGTCAATATCACTACAACCATATAAAATATTAGTATACAATATTAATTAATAATGAATATAATAAATATGAGTATATTATTAATATTAATTAATAATGAATATAATAAATATGAGTAATAATAATATAGTATTTTGTATTATTAATATTATTAGTACATAAAAAAGAAAAATTAATATAAAAAGTATTTTGTAAAGAGATAAGTATAGAAATGAAATTTATATTAAAAATATAAATATTAAATTAGGATGGGCTACATTATTTATCTTGTTCTCTGTGTGCCTTACGTATATGTTACCTTTTTTAGTTAAATATGTTGTATGTCACTATTTATTATGCATGCATGAGCTACTAGTTTTATATATATATGGAATTTTGAATGACATCAAAATCAAGCTAGACAGTACACTTGTCCCATCCTCCTTCAATTTAGGAAAATCATAAATAATAATCCACTTAAAATTCTAAAATATAAATACCTATAAATATAAAAACACCTAAATCGATATAATAATATTTATATAAAAATATTGGTAAAAAATATACATAAATATTTTAATAACTATCAAAATTATAATTTTACATATCCATATCTCTTTTATGAATTGTGATTTTTAAGGAATTGAATGACATTACAATCCATCTAAATTTATTTAAAATATCAAAAAATACAATTTTAAAAAAATTATTTCTTTACCTACCTAAAAATAATTACACGATTATAACAATAATATAATCAATTTAATTAAAAAATAAATCAAATAAATTCATTTCAAAATATATATATATAACTTCACCACTTAGAACACTTCCACTCCTATCCGCCATAAGATCACATTCACTCTTTCCAAATGTATTTTGGTATTAGACCATTAACTCGTTTATTTAAATCATAAAAATAAAAAACCACTAAAAATATATGAAAGAAAAATAAACATAATATATATATATATTAAAAATAATAAATCACCAATAAAATCATTATTCTTAGCATAAATTAGAAAAATGATCATGCCCATAATCATCCTCAATCAAAAACAAGAAAAAGAAAAACAGCCCTTTATGCATCTGAAGCATAAGTATGTACCTATTTAGATATGAATGTATACTTACTAGAAAATTTGATAACTATATTGGTATATATGAATGTTTATTTCCAAATATTTTATAAAATTATATGCTACATTATAATTGTATTATTTATGTTTGTGAATGATTTATATTAGAGTAATAACTAAATATTAAAGGTGTGGGGAAGATGTAACGTGTGATGTTACATTGTAGTGTTGGTTCATAAGATAAAAAAATTAAATTATGGAAAATATTTAAAAAAATCCATGTTGGTTTATAAAATAAAATATTATGAAAAGTAATTAAAAAATAGATGTTCATTTATAAAATAAAATCTTAAAACTTAAACCGGGATCTATCAATCAAGAGAGTTCAAATTTCTTGTGTTTAAATTTAAAAAAAGAAATACACCTCAAGAAATTGGATCCCTCTCGATACTTGATAGATACAGGTTTAAGATGGATCTATGATGGTATAGTTTATTGAAACAATTGTAATGATGGTAATGATTGGATAATGAGTATTGTAATTTTAAATGTTTAGAAAAAGGTGAAAAAATATATTATATCTGACTTGACCACAAGTTCGACCACTGCTTCAAAATGTCCCCATTCAATCTCACTCTTCACTCTTCACCAATGAATCCAACCCATTTCAATAGATTTATATACCATATCAATCTAAAATATACCAACTAAATCTTTATTTATTGGATTCATTTTTCAAACAATTTTAAATAAAGAATATAATACCACTGTTTTTCATTCTTTCAAACCAATTGTGATAAATCATGAAGCTATATGACCGGTTAAAGCCCTAGCCCTAGCCCTAGCCCATCTGCTATTTTATAGCTATCAGCGCTTCTGTCCACGGCTCATTATACATTATATACAGAGACATTTTGTAATTATGTTTAACAGAATTTTGTATAAAACATAATTTAAAAACAAAATCTCAATCATCTAATTGTTAGATTAGATTTAACGTGGTTAGATCTTACGAAATTCATAAAAATGAAAGTTAAAAACAAAACTTAATTATTTAAGTTATGAAAATAATGACTAAAAAGGGGTTGTTTATAGAACAGGTTTCCTAAAGATCTAGGGTTTCCATTTTAAAGTCTACTCTATTAGTTAAATTATGAAAATAAAAGGTGATTTATACTTTATAGAACAAGTTTCTAAACATCTACGGTTGCACGGATAAAGTTTGACATTAAAATGGCAACTATGGATGTTCCGGAACCTAATCATCAACAATACTCACCACAGAAATCTTAAAACACTAAAAAAAGAGTTGTTTGACGGTTAGCAAACATAATTTCGAATACATGTTGTCAAGTTTACAGGGTGGATGAGTTTTGAAATTCCCACAAAGACGGTCAGTGACCCTAAATAAGGGAACAAGTGAAATTTGACTTTGTTTAATAAA
This sequence comes from Larix kaempferi, assembly GCA_027924585.1. Classification (NCBI taxonomy): domain Eukaryota; kingdom Viridiplantae; phylum Streptophyta; class Pinopsida; order Pinales; family Pinaceae; genus Larix; species Larix kaempferi. The sequence continues at coordinate 34,390,061 of BSBM01000017.1, forward strand.
TTTGCATATATAATTGTTAATTAGTAAAGGTTTTAAAACATGTTGATAAATAGATTGTACCGGTATAGTAAGGACGTTTTTAGGGTGTTAGAATCCATCTTTACAATCAAAATTTACAAACATAAATCCAAAAGACTAAATAATTAGCATGTCATCAAACTCCAAGATGAGTCTTTTGCACTTGGTTGTTGTTTAAAGACCAACGACCACGACCTCTTGCTGGAGCAGTATAAGGGTTAACTAAAACGCCTCCCAGTTATTGAAATCTGACAGTAATTTTTGTCCAAATTGTAATTTGGAATGTTTAGATCGCAATTTGGACAATCTGAATAGTTTTAAAACTAAACATTTAATTTAGAGTAGACAATCCACATTATTGAAATTGCAAAATTACAAAAGATAAAACTATAGTTAATCATGTTGCTCACATAATGAATGCATAGATGTAATTAATGGTGAGTATGTGTTGTTGTATGAATAAAAGTATTGGAAAACTAGAACCGCCACGGAATGGTAATACATGACACTTTAATCTTCAGATGTCTTTATAATGACTGTTTTATATCCGCATTAGGAGTTAAGGAAAAACCTTTAATATCATGGAAGTTCCATGATAGATCAGAAGTAATATTTAACAGTAATTGATGTATAGGCTTTTATGAAATAGGTCAAGGTGATGATTGACATATGTTTTATGCATGATTACTCTTATGATTTAATTTCATTTTTATTTTTTTTTATTTTATTTTTTTATTTTATTTTTATTTTTATTTTTCTTCTTTTTACGACTAACACATTTAATGTTGTGGTCGAGCGGAATGTTATATTCCCACACATCACTACAACAGTCAAGAGGTAAAAATGGGATATACAGATTCATGTGATATTTAGTGTAATACTAATATGTGATGATACAGGTAAACTGGTACCTCGACATATGAGGATCTTATAATAAGAAGATATGCGGCCACCCTTACAAAGGTATATGGTTATCATTATAAGGTATGCAAGTATGTTTTAGAAAATTGGTGATTTCTATGAGACGTTGGTATATACAAAAGAAGTTGTATAACTAAAATAGGAAGTGTGTTTGAAATGGTGAAGGATAACATTCGAGGTTAAGAAATCATCATGTCCACGGGTCATCATAGGAAGAATATTATTTCGTGTTCAAGGAATTATGTAATCCTATTAAGTAAGTTAGATATGCTTGGAAGGAGAAAACGTTTACTTCAGATGATCAAGTATGGATATTGTAGTATGAAGAATGAATGATTTTCTTATTTACAAATATTTTGATTTTGTTATATAAAGTGTTACTAACAATTGAATTTGGCAGATGGCCAAAACTCGATGGAACTTGTTGAAAGACAAAAGCTTAATATATTATGCATGGTACAATAAAGGGGTAAGGATGAAAGATCCACATTTGCAGCTTTTATTATTGTTAATTATTGTTGAATAAAGAACTAGACCAAATTGGTCAGAGAGAGTGTATGGTTATAAAATGTAATATGACGAAATAATTGATGAATTTGAATGAGATTTTCCTAGACTCAAGCGAGCAGGCTTGAGGGGAATAGATTCCTGGACTCAAGCGAGAAGGCTTGAGGGGAATTATGCGAGAGTGCGTTAAGGGCACTGAAACACTCCCGAGAAATCAGGGAGTTGACAGCCGCTAGGATTCTTGAAGGAATCAATAAGCGGTAAAGACCTAGGCAAACTATAAGAGAATGCATATGCGGGAGGCAGGACGCTGCTTAGTATGCATGAGAGAAAGTATTGCTGCGTGAGCACTGCGGTGTTAGGCCAGAAATCTGTATAATAATTGCTGTGTGAGCACTATGGTGTTAGGCAAGAAATCTCCGAAAGGATTGCTACGTGAGCACTGGGGTGTTAGGCAAGAATTTCCTGGATCAAATGATTGATGTGTTGATTAAATTAAACAGTCTACAATTCTTAGAGAACTGGATGTAAGTGTGTTTGTGATAATAAAAGCACAAACAAAGACTAATGATATTCCATGAATTGCAAATGATATGCTGCAATAAAATGGCTCATTGTCTATATTTATGAGTTTGATTGTGGAATTAATGATAAGTTTTTTTTTTTTTACGGTTCTTTGAATTCTGGTTGTGTAGTGAAAAATGCAGATGTGATCGAGAGGGACTTGAAAAAGAGTCATGAAAGTGCGAAGGGGGGCAAACAGAAATGACAAAAAAAAAATAAGCAAAGGTTGACTACAAAAGAGAGGACAAACTGCTGAAAATAATGAACACCGAGGACGGTGTTATTTTTAAGGGGAGGAGGATGTAATATCCCTCCTTTTATTCCCTTATTATTTTAAGATGTAATTGAATATTGTATCCGATTTATTGGTGAGAATCTCAAGGCCAAGGCCCCACCAGTAAAACCCTGTAATATATAAGGCTCAATTACTAAGTTGGAAATTATAAAACTTAGAGACTAAGTAACTTATGTCGTCGTCAGAGGCTGACGATAGTGGGAAGCATGAGAACTACAAGCCATTCCTAAGAAAACTAGTATTAGAGGACGGGGAATCACCTAATTACCTTAGATAATTGGGGAGGCGATTAAATTGTCACTTTAAGAACATGTGTCATTTTCATAGGTTCACGACAATGGCTATTAGCCGTTAACCATTTATGTTCCTCCTGGTACCTTTCCTTAAGAGCAAAGTTAACTATCATCCTAAGATGAACTAAGCGAGGATTTTATCTTATTTTTGTAAGAGAGTACAGGTATTTCACTTAGCACTTTTAGAAGAAAGAAGGGGTATATATATATATATATATATATATATATATATATATATATATCTTTACACCTTGCCCTTAATCTTTAAAAATGTTAACCTCTCTTATGAGGAACTCTAATGGTATACTTGTTATACAATGGAGGAGTAAAATTCTTATATATTATACGCCAACATTAATGGGTTATACTAATTATAGTAATTAGTTGACCTTGGGTAGTATTTGGAAGGATCGCTCACCATTTTTTCCCTCTTGATAGAAATACCCTTACCTTATTAAGAATGAAGCTAAACTCTCCCCTTCTAGCATAGAAGAGTAATAATTTAATTATCATTAAAATAACCATAGCCTGTGCGTATTAACATTTTTCACCTGATTTATGGTTATAGGGAAATAGAAGACACGTGGAGCCTGATTGACATATGAGGGACTCGTCTCCTTTCCTAGGTAGCATCGAAACAACTAGTTAACTGGACGACAGCTCCAATGCATATATTTCCACTTGTCGTCTTTTGAGGTGTGACTCATGCGTTATTGATGGGAGGATCCGATAGTAAGTCGGCGCCTTGGTGGCTCCTGGAAAGGAGGAGGAAAGCTCTATTAAAGGGGGAGATTTCGAATTATAAAGAAAAGAGAGTGGGAGCCATTGGACACCGAAGAGATTGGGAAGAAATCCGTGGAGGAGAAATTGTACTGGGCGATAGCAAGTGGGAAAAGGGATGACACGTTAGAGAGTGAATATTTTCTAGAGATGCGTCGATAGTTTTCTCTATTCTGGGAGATAGAGTACGATGGCGATCTTCTCTCCACTTTCTTTCTGCACGGATAAACATACTGGTATTTTCCTGTCACGATAGTTTAGGTTTTTACATTTTTGGAATGGATCTTAGGCTGCAGCATTTGCCTGCTTTTCATTACTGACATGTTCGTGCTCCTAATCTCTGTGAGTTACACCTCTATCGTATTATATCTTTTATACATTACCGTTTTCATTTAATCTGGGTCTCGGTGGAGTAAGCCGATTTTTCCTCTGCCATAGATTAGGTGAGACCCCGTCTTGAAAAGTCTATGCCCAGCTTGGTGGACCAAGCCGATCTACTCTGTCATCTGTTATGGGAGGCCCTGTGTTGGAAAACTTGTTCCTATCACAACTAGATTTTCATTTTACCTTTGATTATGCGTGGATCTCAATGAGAAGAGAGGCCCAGCTCGGTGGAGCAAACCTGATAACCCTGTTTGAATGAGTGTATGATCGGATAAAACGCCCAGTCATGGCAGACATCGTTTAGTTACTCTCTATGTATTTTCATTGGTTAATTTGGATCTCTGTCAACAAAGGTTAGATACCCCGATCAGAACCGAGTTCATGTAGATCTCCTTCATGCATCTTTACATTGTTTAAGATTGATCTCAGTTGCCAAGTGAATAGCGCCCAACAAGTATAAGATCTTTTTACAAACTTATACAGTAGTTACAACTTTGTTGAATGAAGCCCCTGTCAGAAAAGAATAACATCCAGAAATCGTAAGATCTCGGTAGGATTAGAGTTGTGGGATTCATTATAATATTATGACAAAAGAAGTGATTTTAATTATCTTTATCATGTGCGGTGAAGGGTTTTTCACTGAAGGTAAATCGCAATAGCAGTTGTTGATCTAAAAGAACTCTCATTAAGTTTTTTTTTGCGGATCCCATTCACTGAGATTTATATATATACAAATACTCTATAAAGAAGGGGGCAGAATCCTTTCTCATGCCGTGTGCAGATTCCTCATGACGCCTCTCCATTTGAACTATTAAGGATCTGAGTATATCCGAGTCATGACCTATGCGGATACTACATTCCATTCAGAAGAATCGACTTCCAGTATGATAAACTCGAGAAGACCTCTTCGTTGAGGAGGAAATAGTAAGGTTCTGTTAATTGATAGATCAACTGGATAGTAGGTGGATGCCCGATCCAGAGGGCATCTTGGTGTTTTTGTTTAAAAAAGATACCATCGTAGATCTTGTGAGTAAGCCTTTAACCTTCTTGTCAGATATATGAAGATCTGTAGAGCGATCTCTGTCATCACGGTTTTGGTAGGTTTAACATTCTTGCTAGAGTTGTTTATATATTCTGCAAATTTTGGTATTCAGGTTTTGATATTTCGTTTCAGCTGGATCGTCGTAGGTAGATCTACTGTTGTTATCGAATTATAGGGGTTCGAGTTCGATTTTTATATTATGTTTATTTTTGTGAATGGATTTGAGTAGGTAAGGTTCTGTCGATTGACAGATCAACTGGATAGTAGGTGGATGCCCGATCCAGAGGGCATCTTGGTGTTTTTGTTTAAAAAAGATGCCATCGTAGATCTGGTGAGTAAGCCTTTAACCTTCTTGTCAGATATATGAAGATCTGTAGAGCGATCTCTGTCATCACGGTTTTGGTAGGTTTAACATTCTTGCTAGAGTTGTTTATATATTCTGCAAATTTTGGTATTTAGGTTTTGATATTTCGTTTCAGCTGGATCGTCGTAGGTAGATCTACTGTTGTTATCGAATTATAGGGGTTCGAGTTCGATTTTTATATTATGTTTATTTTGTGAATGGATTTGAGTAGGTAAGGTTCTTTCGATTGACAGATCAACTGGATAGTAAGTGGATGCCCGATCCAGAGGGCGTCTCTGTGTTTTCTGTAAAGACTGCCATCGTAGATCCGGTGATAGAGCCCTATAGGTTAAATCTATCCTAGATTTTATCGAAGACATATACTTTAGATCCCTGCCATTCACGCTGGTAACTAGGAAAATGTGGTCCTGGTTTGAAATCTATGTGTTTTCGAAGCAAAAGATGTTGCAAAATGTAAACTACTGTCTCGACAAATGAATGAAATGGCCTGCCTTTGTGGACGTATCCCAAGAGGGGCGAACCACCTGAAATTGTTCTCTTCTTATGTGTGTATGTGTTATTGATGTGGATATGCAATTGTTATGGGAATTTCTTGATGTCATGAGATTAAATGTATGGTTGAAGGAGATAATGGTGCACTTAATAATATAAATGATCAAGGTATGATAAAGAGGTTGCAAAGTTATGAATGATGATACAATTTTTAATGAATAGTTAACCAATGTATGTTTAAAAGATTTTAGTATAAATCTGATCTTATCTTTAAAAAATGAATAAAGTGTCGGAAATTTTGAGGTATGTTACATAGTAGCAAAGAAAGCAAACTATAAATGTTTGAGATGTTTTATATTACTAATGCATGAGTGGTTTATGGCTAGAGGAGGAAAATATTATATTTTCCATTTATTTATGTTTTTTTTTTCTTTCCAAACTAATACCAGCAAATTTGGAGATGTTACTTTGTCCAATTAATGTATGTAGTGAAGAATAAGAAATCAATAGAAAATGTTACTTAGTGGAATGCTAGAAAGTACTCCATGGGGTCTATTTATCTATATTATGTGCTATGAAAAGAATTTTTTTTTTTTTTTTTTTAAATTCACTAAATCCTAACATCGTCATTTGGGAGATGTTACATATGGTATTAGAGCACAGGTTGCAAACACTCGGGCTTATTTGGGCTCAGTCGAGGAAACATATATGAGTTAGTCGAACTGGCGACACAAGACGCAATAGAAAATTTCATTTCAATGGATCGACAACAGGTAGCTTACAAGTCGTCATTGAATTGCAAGTAAGTATGTTTCATTTGGTGAAAGCATTATAATGGCGCAACATTGTTTGTAGGTAAGGATAGTATATATTTCATTATGGAGATGAACAATCTGTTATTGGTAAATATTAGCGGATGAATATATCCTCCTATTTTACAAATTAGAATTCATTGGACGACGAGAAAACAGTCTTTAGAATGATAACGGTTATGGTTTTGTTGAATGAGTCTTTATATATTGAAAGTCATCCTAGTTGTGAATGTGCTAAACTGAGGAACTCTCCTAAATCTGTTGATTTGATAATTCGTCTTAAATACTTATTACCTTCTCTACCTTTATTGTTATTCTTGGGAGTGGATATCTTTCAGTTTCAGTAAACGCGTCATATGGGAGAATAGGGTTGATACATGTTGTTAATTGTTTCTGACTAATCAAATTCTATTGATCCTTTCGTTAGGATTTCCGAATATGAGATTCAGATAAATAAAATAAGCAACTTATATCTGTTAAGTCGTTTATAAAGTAATTATATATGCTAACATTTGACTAAAGAAGATGGTCTAATGTTTTGATTATGTTAGAAACTGTCAAGTTCCTTTCATATATAAAGCCACTTTGAATGATAAATTTATGATGTTGACATAACTAGGAAATTCTGGTAACATACTTACAGCCGAACTAACCTTCCACAAGAAATGTAGACTTTCTAGTCTAGATTCTGTCAACTGCAAACTAAGAGAGTTTGAAAATTTTTCCTATGACTGCGAGGGAAAAGTTGGATAAACAATAGAATATATGATGGAAATGCATGATCTCATCTTCATGGATGTTGGGATACTATGAGTAGTAGTAAACAAAAAAAAAAACTATACTTTTATGAGATCATGATTTATGATGACTTGTTGTCACATACAATTATATGTGGTGTCAAAATGATTATTTTGGTTAAAAGATAAAACTATAGTTAATCATGTTGCTCACATAATGAATGCATAGATGTAATTAATGGTGAGTATGTGTTGTTGTATGAATAAAAGTATTGGAAAACTAGAACCGCCACAGAATGGTAATACATGACACTTTAATCTTCAGATGTCTTTATAATGACTGTTTTATATCCGCATTAGGAGTTAAGGAAAAACCATTAATATCATGGAAGTTCCATGATAGATCAGAAGTAATATTTAACAGTAATTGATGTATAGGCTTTTATGAAACAGGTCAAGGTGATGATTGACATATGTTTTATGCATGATTACTCTTATGATTTAATTTCATTTTTATTTTTTATTTTTATTTTTTTATTTTTTTTTTATTTTTTTTTTCTTCTTTTTACGACTAACACATTTAATGTTGTGGTTGAGCGGAATGTTATATTCCCACACATCACTACAACAGTCAAGAGGTAAAAATGGGATATACAGATTCATGTGATATTTAGTGTAATACTAATATGTGATGATACAGGTAAACTGGTACCTCGACATATGAGGATCTTATAATAAGAAGATATGCGGCCACCCTTACAAAGGTATATGGTTATCATTATAAGGTATGCAAGTATGTTTTAGAAAATTGGTGATTTCTATGAGACGTTGGTATATACAAAAGAAGTTGTATAACTAAAATAGGAAGTGTGTTTGAAATGGTGAAGGATAACATTCGAGGTTAAGAAATCATCATGTCCACGGGTCATCATAGGAAGAATATTATTTCATGTTCAAGGAATTATGTAATCCTATTAAGTAAGTTAGATATGCTTGGAAGGAGAAAACGTTTACTTCAGATGATCAAGTATGGATATTGTAGTATGAAGAATGAATGATTTTCTTATTTACAAATATTTTGATTTTGTTATATAAAGTGTTACTAACAATTGAATTTGGCAGATGGCCAAAACTCGATGGAACTTGTTGAAAGACAAAAGCTCAATATATTATGCATGGTACAATAAAGGGGTAAGGATGAAAGATCCACATTTGCAGCTTTTATTATTGTTAATTATTGTTGAATAAAGAACTAGACCAAATTGGTCAGAGAGAGTGTATGGTTATAAAATGTAATATGACGAAATAATTGATGAATTTGAATGAGATTTTCCTAGACTCAAGCGAGCAGGCTTGAGGGGAATAGATTCCTGGACTCAAGCGAGAAGGCTTGAGGGGAATTATGCAAGAGTGCGTTAAGGGCACTGAAACACTCCCGAGAAATCAGGGAGTTGACAGCCGCTAGGATTCTTGAAGGAATCAATAAGCGGTAAAGACCTAGGCAAACTATAAGAGAATGCATATGCGGGAGGCAGGACGCTGCTTAGTATGCATGAGAGAAAGTATTGCTGCGTGAACACTGCGGTGTTAGTCAAGAAATCTGTAAAATAATTGCTGTGTGAGCACTATGGTGTTAGGCAAGAAATCTCCGAAAGGATTGCTATGTGAGCACTGGGGTGTTAGGCAAGAATTTCCTGGATCAAATGATTGATGTGTTGATTAAATTAAACAGTCTACAATTCTTAGAGAACTGGATGTAAGTGTGTTTGTGATAATAAAAGCACAAACAAAGACTAATGATATTCCATGAATTTCAAATGATATGCTGCAATAAAATGGCTCATTGTCTATATTTATGAGTTTGATTGTGGAATTAATGATAAGTTTTTTTTTTTTACGGTTCTTTGAATTCTGGTTGTGTAGTGAAAAATGCAGATGTGATCGAGAGGGACTTGAAAAAGAGTCATGAAAGTGCGAAGGAGGGCAAACAGAAATGACAAAAAAAAAATAAGCAAAGGTTGACTACAAAAGAGAGGACAAACTGCTGAAAATAATGAACACCGAGGACGGTGTTATTTTTAAGGGGAGGAGGATGTAATATCCCTCCTTTTATTCCCTTATTATTTTAAGATGTAATTGAATATTGTATCCGATTTATTGGTGAGAAGCTCAAGGCCAAGGCCCCACCAGTAAAACCCTGTAATATATAAGGCTCAATTACTAAGTTGGAAATTATAAAACTTAGAGACTAAGTAACTTATGTCGTCGTCAGAGACTGACGATAGTGGGAAGCATGAGAACTACAAGCCATTCCTAAGAAAACTAGTATTAGAGGACGGGGAATCACCTAATTACCTTAGATAATTGGGGAGGCGATTAAATTGTCACTTTAAGAACATGTGTCATTTTCATAGGTTCACGACAATGGCTATTAATCGTTAACCATTTATGTTCCTCCTGGTACCTTTCCTTAAGAGCAAAGTTAACTATCATCCTAAGATGAACTAAGCGAGGATTTTATCTTATTTTTGTAAGAGAGTCCAGGTATTTCACTTAGCACCTTTAGAAGAAAGAAGGGGTATATAAATATATATATATATATATATATATCTTTACACCTTGCCCTTAATCTTTAAAAATGTTAACGTCTCTTATGAGGAACTCTAATGGTATACTTGTTATACAATGGAGGAGTAAAATTCTTATATATTATACGCCAACATTAATGGGTTATACTAATTATAGTAATTAGTTGACCTTGGGTAGTATTTGGAAGGATCGCTCACCATTTTTTCCCTCTTGATAGAAATACCCTTACCTTATTAAGAATGAAGCTAAACTCTCCCCTTCTAGCATAGAAGAGTAATAATTTAATTATCATTAAAATAACCATAGCCTGTGCGTATTAACATTTTTCACCTGATTTATGGTTATAGGGAAATAGAAGACACGTGGAGCCTGATTGACATATGAGGGACTCGTCTCCTTTCCTAGGTAGCATCGAAACAACTAGTTAACTGGACGACAGCTCCAATGCATATATTTCCACTTGTCGTCTTTTGAGGTGTGACTCATGCGTTATTGATGGGAGGATCCGATAGTAAGTCAGCGCCTTGGTGGCTCCTGGAAAGGAGGAGGAAAGCTCTATTAAAGGGGGAGATTTCGAATTATAAAGAAAAGAGAGTGGGAGCCATTGGACACCGAAGAGATTGGGAAGAAATCCGTGGAGGAGAAATTGTACTGGGCGATAGCAAGTGGGAAAAGGGATGACTCGTTAGAGAGTGAATATTTTCTAGAGATGCATCGATAGTTTTCTCTATTCTGGGAGATAGAGTACGATGGCGATCTTCTCTCCACTTTCTTTCTGCACGGATAAACATACTGGTATTTTCCTGTCACGATAGTTTAGGTTTTTACGTTTTTGGAATGGATCTTAGGCTGCAGCATTTGCCTGCTTTTCATTACTGACATGTTCGTGCTCCTAATCTCTGTGAGTTACACCTCTATCGTATTATATCTTTTATACATTACCGTTTTCATTTAGTCTGGGTCTCGGTGGAGTAAGCCGATTTTTCCTCTGCCATAGATTAGGTGAGACCCCATCTTGAAAAGTCTATGCCCAGCTTGGTGGACCAAGCCGATCTACTCTGTCATCTGTTATGGGAGGCCCTATGTTGGAAAACTTGTTCCTATCACAACTAGATTTTCATTTTACCTTTGATTATGCGTGGATCTCAATGAGAAGAGAGGCCCAGCTCGATGGAGCAAACCTGATAACCCTGTTTGAATGAGTGTATGATCGGATAAAACGCCCAGTCATGGCAGACATCGTTTAGTTACTCTCTATGTATTTTCATTGGTTAATTTGGATCTCTGTCAACAAAGGTTAGATACCCCGATCAGAACCGAGTTCATGTAGATCTCCTTCATGCATCTTTACATTGTTTAAGATTGATCTCAGTCGCCAAGTGAATAGCGCCCAACAAGTATAAGATCTTTTTACAAACCTATACAGTAGTTACAACTTTGTTGAATGAAGGCCCTGTCAGAAAATAATAACATCCAGAAATCGTAAGATCTCGGTAGGATTAGAGTTGTGGGATTCATTATAATATTATGACAAAAGAAGTGATTTTAATTATCTTTATCATGTGCGGTGAAGGGTTTTTCACTGAAGGTAAATCGCAATAGCAGTTGTTGATCTAAAAGAACTCTCATTAAGTTTTTTTTTGCGGATCCCATTCACTGAGATTTATATATATACAAATACTTTATAAAGAAGGGGGCAGAATCCTTTCTCATGCCATGTGCAGATTCCTCATGACGCCTCTCCATCTGAACTATTAAGGATCTGAGTATATCCGAGTCATGACCTATGTGGATACTACATTCCATTCAGAAGAATCGACTTCCAGTATGATAAACTCGAGAAGACCTCTTCGTTGAGGAGGAAATAGTAAGGTTCTGTTAATTGATAGATCAACTGGATAGTAGGTGGATGCCCGATCCAGAGGGCATCTTGGTGTTTTTGTTTAAAAAAGATGCCATCGTAGATCTTGTGAGTAAGCCTTTAACCTTCTTGTCAGATATATGAAGATCTGTAGAGCGATCTCTGACATCACGGTTTTGGTAGGTTTAACATTCTTGCTAGAGTTGTTTATATATTCTGCAAATTTTGGTATTCAGGTTTTGATATTTCGTTTCAGCTGGATCGTCGTAGGTAGATCTACTGTTGTTATCGAATTATAGGGGTTCGAGTTCGATTTTTATATTATGTTTATTTTTGTGAATGGATTTGAGTAGGTAAGGTTCTGTCGATTGACAGATCAACTGGATAGTAGGTGGATGCCCGATCCAGAGGACATCTTGGTGTTTTTGTTTAAAAAAGATGCCATCGTAGATCTGGTGAGTAAGCCTTTAACCTTCTTGTCAGATATATGAAGATCTGTAGAGCGATCTCTGTCATCACGGTTTTGGTAGGTTTAACATTCTTGCTAGAGTTGTTTATATATTCTACAAATTTTGGTATTCAGGTTTTGATATTTCGTTTCAGCTGGATCGTCGTAGGTAGATCTACTGTTGTTATCGAATTATAGGGGTTCGAGTTCGATTTTTATATTATGTTTATTTTGTGAATGGATTTGAGTAGGTAAGGTTCTTTCGATTGACAGATCAACTGGATAGCAAGTGGATGCCCGATCCAGAGGGCGTCTCTGTGTTTTCTGTAAAGACTGCCATCGTAGATCCGGTGATAGAGCCCTATAGGTTAAATCTATCCTAGCTTTTATCGAAGACATATACTTTAGATCCCTGCCATTCACGCTGGTAACTAGGAAAATGTGGTCCTGGTTTGAAATCTATGTGTTTTCGAAGCAAAAGATGTTGCAAAATGTAAACTACTGTCTCGACAAATGAATGAAATGGCCTGCCTTTGTGGACGTAGCCCAAGAGGGGTGAACCACCTGAAATTGTTCTCTTCTTATGTGTGTATGTGTTATTGATGTGGATATGTAATTGTTATGGGAATTTCTTGATGTCATGAGATTAAATGTATGGTTGAAGGAGATAATGGTGCACTTAATAATATAAATGATCAAGGTATGATAAAGAGGTTGCAAAGTTATGAATGATGATACAATTTTTAATGAATAGTTAACCAATGTATGTTTAAAAGATTTTAGTATAAATCTGATCTTATCTTTAAAAAATGAATAAAGTGTCGAAAATTTTGAGGTATGTTACATAGTAGCAAAGAAAGCAGACTATAAATGTTTGAGATGTTTTATATTACTAATGCATGAGTGGTTTATGGCTAGAGGAGGAAAATATTATATTTTCCATTTATTTATGTTTTTTTTTTTTTTTCCAAACTAATACCAGCAAATTTGGAGATGTTACTTTGTCCAATTAATGTATGTAGTGAAGAATAAGAAATCAATAGAAAATGTTACTTAGTGGAATGCTAGAAAGTACTCCATGGGGTATATTTATCTATATTATGTGCTATGAAAAGTTTTTTTTTTTTTTTTTTTTAAATTCACTAAATCCTAACATCGTCATTTGGGAGATGTTACAGGGAAGAAATCCCTCCCTCAAAATAGACTGAAGGATGCTAATGTAGCATGTCATCACTCACCCCAAAAGGAGGCAAGTATCCTTCTTTTCCGAAGAAGGATCGATCGATATGAAATAGATTAGTAATGTGAGAAGGATGAAACCTTCCATTCCGAAAATCTGATCTGGTTCTTCTCTGATCATGTGGATCACCAACCAAATCACCGGCAGATCGGAGAGTAATGGCTGCCCATCGAGGAAGAGGAGGATCATCAGGTTCTTGTGAATATGGATCTCCCATTCGCTCATCTTCATCATCAGTTGCTAGACCTTCAAGTTCTTGTGGATCTGGGTCTAGCATTCGCTCTTCATCATCTCCATCTTCAGATACTAAATCTAAAATCTCATGTGATGAAGGTTTTCTCTCTTGCTCATCATCACTTCCAAAACTCTTAATCTGAAATCTCATGTGAAGAAGCAAGTGAAACTAGCTCATCATCACTTCCAAACTCTGAATCTGAAATCTCATGTGAAGAAGCAAGTGAAACTGGCTCATCATCACTCAAAGGAGGAACAAATCCAAAAATGTGAATATCATTAAACTGTTTCACATTGTGCATGTAGTTCTTTGATATCTCCTTGAACCAACATAGGTGAGATCATTATCAAAAGAACTAGGACATGATGATGATGGATCTTCAACAAGATCACTAATGGATGCATTAGTGGTGGCCCACTTTGCCATAGGAGTTGAACCAATAGGTTTTAGATCTTCAGGTTCTTGTGGATTTGGATCTAGCATTTGCACTTCTTCAAGAGTCATCTTTTTCTCAATATTCTTTGGTGAATCTTTTCCTTTCAAGCAACCTTTGAAGATGCCATGAGAAAACTTGCCATTTGGAAGACCTTCAACCACATTTTGAGCTTGCAAGTTTTGCAAATGCTTGTAGTTGAGATGAGATAGCCTACTCTCTTCATTTGCATGAGAGTGAAGAGTAGACTGCTTTGAAAGAGGTAAGAAGTGTGAAAACTCATAGAGTTTTTTCTTATGATTTGCAACACCTTTTGCAATGATTTTTCCTAAAAACATGTGTTGTACCTCAACTTCATTTGGAGAGAAGATCACTCTCTTGGGATCTCCAGTATGAGTCATTTAGTACACTGAAAGTAAATTTGTTGTGAGAGAAGGAACATGAAGCACATCATAAAAGTAGCCATGGTCAAGATTGATTCTTCCAATCCCCTGAGAGGAGACTTCTGAATCGTTGCCCGACATGATGGAAGGGCCAACTGAGCATTCGAAGTTGGAGAAGAGATCTTTGGAGGAAGAGATATGTCTTGATGCTCCTAAATCTATGATGAATGAGGATTCTTTTGATGCACTTGCCATGAGGGCATGGCATCTTTCTTTGTCCTCAGATCTAGAAGGTTCAGTATCATTATATTTCTTCCTTGCACATGCAGGTACAGAGAGATTGTTCTTCTCAAGTAACTGAGCCATCAAGTCTATAGTCTTGGGCACGCGCACGAAGTTGGTTCCACTTTTTAGTGCCACTATAGAAATAAAAAACCCACATCCGAAACGGAAATCCATAACGCATATGCGTTATTGTGGCTAGGTTCGGACAAACCCGAGCAGAAAACCGAGGATAAGCTTAGTTAGCCCATATCGCATATGCGATATATCAGACATGCGTTTTTTAATAGTTACAAATCACAAGTGCGATATATCCCACTTGCGTTATATCGTAAGTGCAATTTGGACAATCTAGTAACACTTGACAATGCACTCACTCGAGTCGGCCATCTGGATCATCTCTGCTGCCGATGGTGTCCATCAATCTCTCATGCTCTAAATGAGGTAGCAAGTATTGTACATGTGACCTTTTTTTTTTTGAAATTGTGCGCAGCTTGATGTTTATACGAACTACCGGGTTGGTGAAGTGGTATACAATAGCTCCTGGTTTATAATCCTGATATACATACCCACCCTTCCTTTTTTGTTGTGCTACTAGTGTCAGGTACTCCCCTTTTATAACCATCGAGCCAGTTGGGTATTCAATATTTTCATCATCTATAATAGGTTCGAGAAGGGTTTGTTTCCCCTCTAAGCAACATGCCAACCAATAGTCGGAACCCCATTCATTATTTTTTGGGGCAACCACTGCATATATCTGACCTGTGAAAGGAAATCGAAAAAGGTTAAAAATACATAAATATTAAAAAAGGTCTTGCATGTAACATAAATAAAATTTCTTTCAATGTAAGGGCTTGTAGTGATTTAGGTACTACTAATTTTTTTTTTGTACCTGCTTGTATGAGATCCGATATGTGATCATAGTCTGTAGAAATATATGTCTGATCATCTTCCAAATGGTCTATTTCATTAACCCCCTTGAAATCGGTGCCAAGTGTCACTCGATCCCATGTATCAACTGTATCTGTATACTCACAATCATCCCATTCATCTATGCTACAGGAAATTTCTGCAAAAGCAAAACTTCAATCTTGTCCAAATTTGTAGGCCTGAGTTGTCTGAGCTTCTAATTGAATGAAAACCTCGAGTTCCATGCACTTTGTTCACCCGATGTGTTTGGGATCAGTCCACATCTATCACCTCCTAGAATATTCTCCGCACTAGGTGTTTCCGTGTTGCTTGTTCTTCCATCACAGATGCACACCATTTGACTATAGATGAAGCGTCTCGAAGGTGAGCACCTGTAAACTTCATCTCTTCCCTTCGAAGGGCAGTTTTTATGCATGCACCAGCACCATCGTGCTCTCCTTTGCCATGACCTGTTTCAAAGTAGTCCCATGTATGTGGCACCTTGTCTTTTATGTGCAACAAACACAACCATTGAAATACACGTGCATTCTTGAACTCTCCAGCACAACCATCTGACCAAATTAAATGACGATAAAATGGTATATCCATAGCTATCACGTGATCATAGAACAACTGAAAGCAATGTTGCACGTAATGGACGTCATGGGTCCGGTATTCACTGATGTAAAAGTGACTCTCTTTCAATATCACATGTTTCTCTTCATTGCTATCTAGCCCATGTCGATAAGTGATATGGACCACTATGCTCACCTGCTCTGAGTGATAGTATTGACTTTGTATTTCATTTTTTGGTTGTAGGGTGTAATTTTCTGCAAAGTCAACCACTGATAGTATTGTTCCGAGAGGGAATGTGTCCCGACATATTCTGAATTGCTCATCTTGCCACCGTGCCATATCGACATGCTGAATGTACTGTTGGATCTTTCCACGGAACTCTGGAATAAAATCACATACTTGCACCTGGTGGAAAAAAATAAACAATGTTATAAAAGAACATAAAAATATTTACATGAATATTAATATACATCAATATTTAAAACAATGTTATAAAACAACATATAAACAATGTACACTCAGTTAAATGAACATTTTTCATGTAGATTGTCACCTGTGAAGTCACCAATTTAATCTTCTTGCTTTCTTTCCCATCACGTAGCTGATATGTCTCATACTGAAATTTCTTCTTCTCAACAATTGCATTACTGAATGCTTGATCTTCACTCTCATGGATGCAATCGGACCATAAAGATAGCCAACCACAATTGTTGCAAGAACCATCTACACATTGTTTTAAGGAATGTGTCTGCCCATCTTGCCTCGGACACATTATGCTATGGATTAAATCTCTAGATGACATTGGCGGTACTGTACTTGAGCATTCCTGCACATGGTTAGGATGCAAAAAGCGACGTATATGTGCAAATGTATGATAATATAGATCAAACTCTATGTGGTATCTACAACAACAAGTGTTCCGGATTCTATTGATTCTAACATACCAAGGCTTGCATTTTTCAAAAGATCTTTGCCCGAGCCTTAGCTCTACGTGGGAAACTTTAAACATCTCGAACAGTTGAGTTTGTGTCATGGCAAGGTAATGTTTAACATGCCCTTGATTGTTCATAGAACCCCTACAGGGTTTTAACACATCCTTTGTGTTAGAAGAAGGCCTAGTGTTATCATGCCAAAAAGTGTGCACTAGTCCCTTCAGTGCTTCGACCAACTTCATGTCTTTGCGGGGCAACCTACTGCTAAATGCCCATAATGTATCCATTTGTCCCTCTACATCAAGGTTGTCTCTTCTTACTGGATATTTTTTAAGTGTCGTTGGATGTAAAGGGACAATTTCTGATTTGCATTTAAGTAAACAACGTTGTCTTGTGGATCTAGATACAATTGATTCAGCCAATATGCGGCGAGCCACATTACAATCTTTTGAACGAGTTTTTTTACCAATTGATGTGAATGCAGCAACAAGAGATTTAACAATGTGATTACTTGATTCGGTATTCTTCAATGTTCTTATGCCTAACTTTTTTCTAACATTTGCCATACTTCTAGATTTAATCAAAGCTAAAAACAATTGACATTTACCGGCTTCAGATTTTGGTTCAAAATATTGTTTCATTATTTGAGAACAATGATGAATGATTGTGCGTTCAGCCACCTTACCTTCCATGGAATTCAATTCTCTCTCATCCACTTGTATGCGTTTAGGAGTTCTCTTTCATTTTGATGCGAGATTTCTTGTCGTTTGAAATGCTGGAGAGACGTTTGCATCCATTGTAGGCTGACAATTTTGATTAGGAGATTGAACCACCTGGCATGGTTGTTGCAGAGTCTCATCAGGAACATAATGATTGAGCTCTACAGAGGGTTGTCCGGTTAATAATGGACCAAAATTTTCATCTTGGTTATAACCAGCTTGCATTAAAGTTGCAATATCTTCCTCAACCTCTTCGCCAGGTATCTGTTGAGCGGGAATGAGAAGTATTTTCTCATCCAATGAATGCCGATGATTTCTTGAATGTTCCCTCTTCTTTTCTTTTTTAATTTCAGCTTCTTCGGGTGTAAGCATATTCCTCGCTGACTTCCGAACTCTATTACGTGGATTCCCCATTGAAATCAACCCAAAATTGTACAAAACCTATGGATCTATGTAATAAATGATTAAATTGCAAGTTGAACAGTACGCTCTGCGCAGGTTTCAAAAGAATTATGTCTTTTCCTGTACAGTAAAAATTGCCCACAGCACGCAACCCAAGATTATTTATTAAACAAATATCGCATATGCGATATAACGCATCTCCGTTTTAATGCATATGCGATATGAACTATATGCTTTTTACGCTTTTTACAAACGGCTAGTTTGTTATAAACGTGATCACTACATTGCATATGCGATTTAGTGCATATCAACTATTGCAACCTCACTTAACCATGAACCATGAAAACATAATTTAATCCCTAGAAGATTGGATTTATCCTTGGACCATGGTACAGTGTCTTCAGAACTATGTTTTGTACGGAAATATTCGTAATGGTTCCTATATGACCATGGTCAACGCCTCGAGAACAATCTTTAATGCATAAAATAGTCTAATGGCACATATATCCCATATTAAGGCTAAATATCCCCTTTAAAGGGCATGTGTAGTGGCTTAAGACTTATTTCTGTTACACTTTTGTCCCATCACCATGGTTAAGACCCTGAGACCCATCATTAGTGCATAAAACCTCATAATGACACCCATATCCCACTAAAGGCCAAATATTCCATCTATAGTGCATGTGTGTTGATTTAGAGACTCATTGGACAATCTTTTCTTCCATGACTATGGTCAATGTCCAGAGACCCATCCCTACCATCCAAAACCCTATAATGTCACCCTTATCCCCTTATAATACAATTTAAGCTCCCAAGATTCCATCCAGATGATCTATGGGGTGGCTCATGCCCCAACATTACATTTATGAAGCTAAAAGAGGTGTGGGGGGTGTCAAAGGAGGGAGAGGAAGTTGTAGAGGGAATCATGGGAGGGAGGGAGGGAGGGAGGGAGGGAGGGGTAGGGGAGAGATATGGGGGGGATGAAGGGAGGAGAAATATAAAGGGAAGGGAGGGATTTGTCTTTGGACATTGATATGAGGGGGAACTAAAGGGAGGAGAAATATAAAGGGAAGGGATTGGTGGGAGGGGAATAAATATAAGTGCGAGGGAGGGAAGGAGGGAGGGAGGGAGATATAGGGGAATAAATATAAGTTGGAGATAAGAGGGTGATATATAAAAGGGAGGGATGATTGGGTGCAAGAAAGATATAGGATAATGGATGGAGGAAAGATATATAGCATAATGGATGGAGGGAAAAATGGGGGGGGGGGACCATTAAAGAGTGAGAGGGAGGAGAGGGATGGATGGAGTGGTGGTATAGATAGAGGTATAGAGTGAGTGAATAAGAGAGAAAAATGGGGGGTGGTTAAAGAGTGAGAGGGGGAGAGTCAGAGAGAGAGAGAGAGAGGGAGAGATCAGGGATATTAAGGAAAGGAGAGAAAGATGGAGAGATGAAGGAGGGATGAAGGATTGAAGGTGGAGAGAGGAGGTAGGGGAAAAAGTGAGGGATGGAGTGAGTGATAGGATGGAACACATGGAGAGAGGGAGGGAGGGGCAACAAAGGAATTGTTTTAGAGGGTGTGTGGATGTGTGTGAGAGAGAAGGGGGTGGAGAAAGAGAGAAGGAATTATGAGGGGAGAGAGGAGGTAGGGGGAGAAAGTGAGGTATGGAGTGAGTGAGAGGATCAATCATCAAGATTTCTAGTTAAATTATTTGTTGAAAAATTTCTAGTTAAATGATTTGTTGTTTTTGAATCAATAGTGTAATGTGATTAAACTATTAAAGATCATATAGAAACAAATCATATTAAAATGTCATGTGTACATCCACATTTCATCCCAAATTCAAAATATTTGTTACAATACCAACCTTCCTAACATTTTAACTCATCAAAACTATGGTGATTTATGAATGTTTCTCTTAAAAGTTTCGAGCACAGAAATATAATTCTAAAGAAAACCAAGTGACTCCTTACCTTTTTAAAGGTTTGATAGATCAAAATTGATCTCAATGGATGTTAATAACAACCATAATCATCATCAACTCAAGTAAAGTATTATTAAGTTATATAATAAATTTGTCATTAAATAAAAAACCCTACTTGAAGTCATTTAACTACACTAATATCAAAGAAAGTTTGAGTAACAAAATAAGTGCAAAGATATGTTGGTTCTCATCAATAACATCAATCAATAGATGCATATTGAACTATAGGTCGAAGCCACAAACTTCAACTATCTTAGTGTAGTAAGGTGAAGTTCTATACTAGGAGACTACACAATAGTGAAGATGGAATTCTCGAGATATATTTGAATCAATTTTTCTTCGGTGCCTATTAAATCTCATACCTAGGATAGGATACAAGGAAAATTATTAAAACGGCAAGGATGAAATCCCTAGCCCTTGAAAATGGATTGAAAACCAAATTATACTCTCCACAATATCCCAATTACTTCATCAATAACAATCCACCATTTGACTTCTTAGATGTCCCATTCACTTTGATGTGAGTTTATACTTTATACCATACTACCCCATACTACCTAATATATCAAATATAACTTAGTTGAAAATAGAGATGTATTGTTTCCGAACCCATTTGTCATGTTAAACAATGTTATATTAACCATGATGGGATGCTATCTTCCCTTTCAAAAGAATAATCTTTATGCCACTCTTTTATCTAATAATCTTTATTCTCTTTTTACTCTTTTTTACTAAACAAAAACGCATATCCGTTATATAGCATATGCGATATGAACAAGTCTAAAATGCATATCCGTTATAACGCATATGCGTTAATTTAAAATTTAAAAACTCGGCGGGAACAAGGCTTGGAATGATGTTCGGAAATAGCTTCAAACTGCCGAACCTATTGGCTAGAACAAAAAAACTAGGGCCATTGCCTGTATTTTTGAACTCTATCAATATGCTCAGTTTCAATGGCATGTTTTGCTATGAAAAACTCAATATTTTTTATGAAAATATAGAATATTGTAGAGTACGATCTGACGATTCTGAATATGTAATTTTTTCATAAAAATGTATGTTTTATTTATTTATTATTAATTTTCTAAATGACACATGTCAGTTTTCGAAAATACATACATCGATTCGTTTTTATATAACTTTTGATTGCCTTCACCATTTCCCAAGAAAACTATATGGTGCACTAGAGGAGACTGAGCTCTACGATCTCATATATAGAAAACAATGATTTCATTAAATTTTTCCCCTGAAGTGTTGCACCCGCACATAACATTTTAATTTCAAGGTTTTTTGACTTCAATAATTAATAATAATAAAATAATTCATGAAAATTTTTGAAAAAATAGTGTTGCACTAGACCCATATGTCCTTTATATGTCTGCAAGATTTTATTCAAAATGGACATCATTTACCTCAATAAGTGTTGCACCTACACAAACATATATGTTATGATGTGCTGGAAATTTGAAAACCCAATTTAACGGAAACTAATTTTATAATCATTTACACAATTTTTTTATAGATAAATGTTATATATTATGAAAGCTTATTCATATACCTATCTTTTGTCTTTTTACTTTATCTTCAAATCCGTTACGGAAGTACCTCTAATTGTCATCTAAAGTCAGAGGTTCCAGGTTTTTTCAGTATTATGTGGCATCTAAAGTGTCTTTAAAGGAGTCCATGATTGTGCATCAGCCCTCTTCTTCATACAAGAACTCTCGGGATGAAATCCTCGATGACAATTTGTGCACTTGGATCTCTCTTTCTAAGATTTTTTTCTTCTTCTTTGAATTAGAAGCTCCATCTCACTGAATGATAAAAAAATTTATTTCCCTTTGCATTCGCTCTTTTGGCCTCAGTAGCTGTAAGGGCCGAATCCAACTTTAGTTTTATCATTCCCATGGAGATTAACTTCTCCTCCTCTTGTGTGAGAGATTGGATGAAGTCATCAAGTGTAGGAAACTTCCATTTTGGAATGGACATCTTAGCTTACTGAAATGTGGAGACAAAAACTCAGAAGTTTGGCCCCAATTTGGAGAGAATGGAAAGAATGAGCTGTTTGTCTTCTTTCACTATCTCATATCTCTTCGACTGTGAAATCAAGCTTTTGAACTTGGTTAAGAAAGCATTGATGGATTTGAATCTTTCAGGACTCAATGAGATGAGTTCATTCTCCAATTTATGACCTTTCAAATCATGTTTCTATCCAAAGAGGGATTCGAGCTTGTCCCAAACCTCTTTTGGAGATGTTAGATTGATGACATGGAAGTGAAGATATTCAGAAATTAAGAGAAGAAGTAATCCTACTGCTTCATCAAGCCTATCCAAGTACTTGGATTTCTCTATTGCACTGAGAGGTTCGACCATAGTTCCATTTAGTATCCTGGTGAAGCTCTTGGACCTCATGAAGAGGGACATCTTGGCTTTCCATTCGACATAGTTGTCCAATAATTGATTTTTAGATGCATCTGAGCAGTGAAGGTCAAATTGAAGAGGAATTCGAATGGGTGAATAAACCTGCAAAACAAGAAGAGTTAAATGTTGATGGATATTTGCTACTCTTCGAATGAACATTGCCTTAGGACACTGAGCACATATGACTAAGTCCTTCACACCTGGATAGACCTCACTGGATTTCTCCAGTGAATTCAAGGTAATGGCACCAGGATTTGTTGTGGAAACTTAGAGGCTTCTGGTGCTCGAGTGAAAGACAACTACTCAAAGAAATGCTGCAATGGCTGCAATTCGAATAGTTGTTGCAAGCTCTGATGCCATGTGATAATCTGCAGTAGGATCTGACAGTTGTAACAAGCCTCACACAAAACTCTCAAGAAGTGCAGGGAAGAAGAGAATAAAGCACTCAATAATCACTCATGAACATAGAAAATGGATAATAGAAGTATCATACATCAGCTGTGAGCTGGCACTGTGAATAATGAAATACAATACAATAATTGTCAAGAGAATTCGAATTAACCAAGGAGGTCATTCGAATCATACTCAAAGTCTATCTTGGACAACATTGGAGACATCATCCAATTAGTGGTAGCAGTCATAAATGGTCAATAGTCAGTCAAATGAGTCTAATTGAGTCTAATTGATCCATGTGAGAATAAATCAAGGGATGGAGACTCCAAGGAGGGTGCATGAGTCTATTAGAAGGTCAAGTGGCACTCTAGAACTAGCTAACTAGGAGCTATGGGCAGTTAGCATGAGCAATCAGTGGAAGAACTGCTCAATCAATGCTCTAACTGACTGTCAGACACTTGGTAGGTGAGATAAGGCACTCTAACTGAATGATAACTCCTGGTAGGTGAGAAAAGACGCACATGTCATGCAAGAGAGTCAAATAGGGCACATCAAGTAGGTAGGAGTGCTACTGGGGGCTGAAGACAGGCTCTAGGGAGTTGAAATTAGGCTCTAGGTGCTTGGGAGACCACCAAAATGATGACTGGATGCATGCAAATGCATGCATGATGACCGGATGCATGCAAAATGAATGCAGACATGCAAATCTGAAAAATGATGGAGAGAATATTCCAACACTGTCTTCATATATAGAACATAAATTTCCTTGAACATAAAAACAAGAAAAATACAAAACAACAACTTTCTTCCATAACTAAACCCTACACCCTTATCTACATAATTCCTGCAATGTAAACATGGAACATATCAAGTGTGAATACAAGCACAATAATAGTAAACTATGCAAACATTAACTAACAATCTCTAATTTTATCTAATTTTAATAATTTTAAATCAAGAAATAATGTAAACACGAGACTTATCAAATATGAATACAAGAAATAATGTTAACATGAGACATATCAAGTGTGAATATAAGCATAATAATAGTAAACTATGCAAACATTAACTAACAATCTAGAATTTTATATAATTTTAAAAATTTTAAAGAAAAAAAATAGTATTTTGAAGTCATAGTTTGCTTCAAACAACACTAAGTTTGTAAACCTCAAAAACCAAGTGGATGCCAACATATTGACCTAATATAAGAAAAATAGCATTAGAGAAAACAGAAACCCGATTTACGCCTCGCATGACATCAGGCCAGAACTTCCGCCCAGTCCTTCCACTGCGTGTTCATTCGTTGGTTCTTCTGCGGCCTGCGGTTGAGAATGTTCGTTGACCCGGTTGCACTTGAGGGTGGGGGCTGCCAGATTTTCCACGGCTTGATACCGACTTAAAATATAAATCATGTGACTTGATGTACAAACTTTATTATGCTCTTTCACCCTAATCTTTAAATATAAATCCCCTTAATTTTACTAGAAAGAGCAAGGAAAGAGTGCAATGGCCCAACGCAATAGATATTACCTAGAAAAGAACATAAAAATTCTAGAAATTACCTTCTTGCTAACTCGTTTTTTTCCTCCATAACCTCCATGTTAACTCTTTTTTCTCCAAGATAACAGGAGTGAACATTTAAACCTTTTCACATAAAATTCTCTATGTTGTATCCACATGTAAAATTAATAGAAAACCTCGGAATATATACAATCGGCCAGGGCATAAGTCCTAATAATATTTTTTAATAAGGATGCTAAATTAAGTTAGTATTACTTAACTTTAAATAACAGGGTTTTAATATTACTTTATAATATGTAATTTTTACATAAAATATGGCAAACATTTTCTATATAAAAAAAACATTGGTATCACTACATTGGTATAATTTAAATAATATGGTTTTAATATTACTTTATAATATGTAACTAGGTAATATGTAAGTTTTTTTTGTTCGATTGTCCGGGTCGGTAGCAATGAACTATTGGTTAAGAATAGCAATCTAGGAGCATCTAAGCTCTCAAAGTCATACACCAACCTTATGATGGCTAGCTAGAATTGACAAGTAATATGTAAGTTTAATTGCCTTAAATTAAAGCTATTATTTTTATATTGATAGGTGTTTATATTTTAGAATTTGCGGTGGACTAGAACCTATGTTTTTCCTAGATTGCATGAGGATGAGACTAGGTGTTTATATTTTAGAATTTGCGGTGGACTAGAACCTATGTTTTTCCTAGATTTCATGAGGATGAGACTAGTGTACTTTCCAGATTTATTTTATGGAATATCAAAAATAACTCATAGCTATGGATGGATAACTAGTAGTGTGTAGGTGATGCATGAAGAACTTGTAGTTGATGCATGGATAACCACAATTTGCAACTAGGCATGGAGAAAAAGTAACATGTTAGTGGCAATTAACTTGTGACCTATCGGTGTTCCAGCCTAGTAATATTACATATTATTTAATATTTTGATGTGAAATTAAAGCTATTATTTGGTGAGAATGCTTCAAATTCTCCTCTTTGAAGCTGTATATAGATTATATGCTATGTTCTCGGCCAAGAATAGATTCATCTTAATTATGGCTCTAAAGTGTTGGCCTAAAGGGATTTGATCTCTCTATAGATACTTAATAAAGCTAGAGTTAAATGAATCCACATGGTTGACAAAACTTTAAAGTAAATTTTGTTTAAAAAATTTTGAACAGTAATATAATATTTTACATTATTACATAGATTAACTCAAGATGGATAACCAACATAAAAGATTTGAAATAATGAAAATTGAAATATAGATTTATCTTTATTTTAAGATAGTATTTTAATGTAATTTGTAATGAGTTTAAAATATGTAGTGTTTTAAATATAGATTTATCTTTATTTTAAGATGGTATTTTAATGTAATGGATAGTGAGTAAGTTCAAAATAAATCTGCAATTTTTCACATAAAAATAGTAAATTTTAAATATTTGATTTAAATAATTAAATTTTAAAACATTTAAAATGTATTTGTTGAATAAGAGATTCAATAATATATTCTTAAATATTTAAAAATACATAATAAATAATACATATTTATTACTTCAAAAGAAATATCTGGTAAATTTTCATTATTTCAAAATACATAATACATACATATTACTTTAAAAAAAATATTTGTAAATTTTTATTATTTCAAATCTTGAATGTTGGTTGTCCATATTGAATTAATTTATGTAGTAATATAAAATGTAAATGTTCTCATAAAAGTTTATAGTAAAATTACTTTAAAATTTTGTGTTATATTAACATTACCATATATTTATTTAACTCTAGTTCTATAAAGTATGCAAAGAGATCAAATCTCTTGAGACTAGCACTTTGGTTTACACATAAAAGGATTTAGTCTCTCTCGAAGCTTAATAAAGTTAGAATAAAGATGGATCTATATTGATACATTTTTAAAAGCAAAAAATTATTGTCTAAATGTCAAACTTCCCATCACCCAAAGATGTTAAGAAATGTCGCCATTATATGATAAGACGATAATCAATTCATTAAATTACAATATTCTTCCTTTCATAAAAACATTAACATAATAAATATTTATTTTTAAAACAATGAAACACTATGAGTAGGTAACTAATATTAATGACATGAAATAATGTTATGAGCATGTTAAATAACATTAAATTACAATATTTTTTCCTTCATAAATATTTACTTTTAAAACAATGAAACACTATGAGTAGGTAACTAATATTAATGACATGAAATAATGTTATGAGCATGTTAAATAACATTGAAAATCAACGAGGGAGAGGATCTATACAAAATGGTGACTCTAAACAATGTTTTGAAATCTATTTGAATGTTTTTTTAAATGTATTGGAACATTATATAGGAATGTGTTTATTGGATCTTTGGCTTCTAAATGTGATATAGTTGTTATTGGTTTGGGATAATAGTGATGAGTTTAGGGATATATATCATGGTGGAAAAGAAAAATAAGGACTTTATATAGATATAATGGTATTATAGGTTTTAAATTGAACTATGTCTTCAATCATGATGCATGATTTTTCCATAAGGTCTTTACCACCCAATGGTATTCTAAGCACATTTAAGTGGAATTGTATTATAGCTCTCAAGTTGAACTAGATTTTCAACTATGATGCATGACATATGAGGTCTTTATCACCAAGTGGTATTCCAAGTACAATTAAGTGGTTTTTTAAAAGGGGATAAGTGAGGACTTGAATTTGGGTGGAGGAGATAATAATTCGATAACTAAGCTAAACCTAATTAACAAATATAAATCTCTTGTAATTACAAGTTTTATGAAATTTATATAAATCTCTTATAATTATAAGTTTTATAGAATTTAATAAAAATATTTTCTATAATCATTATAGATAATGAAAAAATTACACTTTAATAAATTTGATCACAAAATAATATTATCATTCTAACCATAAATAAAAATAAAAGATATGATTAGATTCATCTCATACCATAATGGTATTTACTGTGTGACGACATGTGGGAGGACATCTTGAAAACACTCGATGTAAATAGCATGCATTTAAAGGCATAATGAATATAATAGTGTGCATAGTATCATAGCTTTCATTCCTCAAACCCATGTGTTATGGGCACTCAATGAAACATCACGAAGCCTCTGCATTTATCGCTATCGCTATTTGTTGATATATTTTGTACAAGAGACCATTTGCGAGTGTTTGAACTGTAAACATAATTTTTTTGAATTCCATTCAATGTTGTACCATGTCAGATATATCTAATCATCTGTAGCAACATCATTCCAATTTCCGAGTTGAGTTGAATTACGACCCAGTTATCAGATTGGTAAGGTGTATTGAATATGGGATCCAAATCTATACTAATTTTATAAGGTAATATACTAATTTTATAAGGCAGTAAAAAGGTAAAAATTGTAAAGGGTAGTTTATTTATTATATGTTTTGGATTTTTTTGTTGATTCAAATTTAATAAAATCTAAATTTGGAAGTGTTTAAATTGTGTTTTTGAATTCATAAATAGATTGGTACGGTGTACTGAATATAAGACCCAAGACAATCAAGAGCCTTCTTCTAGAGTGTCTATTAAATTGATAATTCAAGCAAACCATCTACAAGTGGATGAGTTTTAGAACCAGTGGATAATGATAAAGACGTTTCCACATAGAAATCATTCCACAAGTATCATGAAGTTTGTGAAATAAAAATTAAAAACAAAATTTAATTATCACATGGAAAGTAGTGAGGTGCTCTACTGCATGGAGAGTAACTGTGTGCTTTACATCTTGGTATTGGGGAGATGGTGTAACTGTAACGTTGTATAATATGCCATTGTATATTGGAGAGATATATGCCATTGTGTATTGAGGAGGTATATTAAGCATGAAGAGGGATCAAATTATATGTTAACTATAATTTTTTCTTAATGTGTAAAAATTTAAGATTAAAAAAAATTGCACCTCAAGAAATGGAATCAAATATCTTAAACTATAATTTTTTCTTAATTTATAAAAATTTAAGATTAAAAAACTTAGATCTCAAATCTCTTTCAGTATTTAATAAATCCAAATTTAACATAAATCCATAAAAATATTTAACCAAACAAAAAACTATAGCTCGTGGTATTTATCCATTGATTGTTTTTATGACCTGGATTGATGTTAGATGTATTTGTGTCTAAGTTCATTAACCATTTTGCAAGAATAAAATTCGTTTGGTCAACCTTTTAAAATGTTAGAATTTCGAAACTAAAAATAACCTCAATAAAGTTTAATAGAAATAATCTTTCAAAATGAAATAGAACTTTGCCCTTCAAATTTGATACTTGCTCTTTAAGCTATTACAGGAATTTACCTTTGTACGTTGAGATGCAAGATAGCAGGTTCAATGCTTTGTACGTAGAAATGACACCTTGACCTGTATAACAGTGTTGTCAAGGTGTACTTTAAGCTATAACAGGAATTTACCTTTGTACGTTGAGATGCAAGATCGCAGGTTCAATGCTTTGTACTAGAAATGACAACTTGCCCTTGGTGGGCGTTTGTATGGATTTATTATTTTTTATATACTTCTTAATAAAGTATAGCTATTTTATTATGTGAAAAAAAAAATTAAAATACATCAAAGTGTTATAAATTAGTTGAATTGTATTTTTAACTTGTAGTATTATTAAAGTTTATATTATTTATAAAAAAAATTATATAAAATTTGTGTGATACTTAAAAATTTACATTTTGTTTATTTAATTTTTGTATAGATATTAGTTATAAATATTTCAATATCCAAGAAAGTAAAGCATAAATCTCTTAAAGATAAAATGAATTTGTGTTTATATATTTTTATTATTTATAATCAATTTATATTTTTTAAGCTCAATTTATTTTTATATTTTTTATTTCTAATTTGTATAAATTTAAAACTTTAAAAAAAATTCAAATAAAATTTTGATTACTATTTTATCTTTATTTACATTCTATAATTTACAAATAATCAAATTTATTAAAATGTAAATTATTAATAAATTTAAAATGAATTTAAATAAAAATAAATAAACAATAATAATTTTATTTATGTAAAAATTAGTTTTTATAGTATTTTTTGGAGTGTAAATTTAGATTTGTTTTTTAATTTATTTATATAGAAAAAAATTTATTATTTGTATATATATCAAATCTCTATCTTCATGTATTAACAAATAAATCTATAATACCCCCCATGACGGGTGCAGAACACAAGGAAACCTCAGCTCACGTGGCCATCATCCATAGCATGGGAAAAGTAGTATCATGCGACAACCCGCGTGGAACTATGAGGACGCTCATCATGCAAGCCTATAAATCGGGGCCCTGTCAAGGACGGAGCTCACATCATTGTCAAGTGAGTCTGAATCGCTTCGTACATCGATTACCTGGCTCAGTTGTGAGTGCTTTTATGGCAATTATTTTGGAGGGTGGCAGGCATGGCATCTCGCATGAATTTCATGCGCTAGGACATAGAACGAGGAGGCCAAGGCTTAAAGCCCGGACCCAAATTGGCAAACCTTATTACTTGCACTCTCGCTCCCTCTACGACCTAATTTGCATCTCGGCTTCCTCCTAGGCCCGCAGACCTCTCTGTTGATTCCTCTGTGCAATCAAGGTAGCTATGGCCCAAACGAAGGTCACTCCCCACAAAACAATGAATGGATCGTGACGCACACACATGTCGTGTGCTCTGTGAGAATTGGGCAAGGTTCAAGGTTTCTTCGAACATGAGGTTCCAGACTCGATTCGCGTGAGAAATCTGCGATTGGAAAATTGCCTGAAGAAAAAGAGAGAATGCCCCTCTGCAAGAAATCTGGTTGCAGAGGTGGGAGGGCTTGTGGAAGACTCGGGGACAACAAGCACTCGCGAAACGAGGCACACGAAGACGCTTGGGGTTCTATGGACCACCAAGGCTTTGTTATATTTGGTTATGGAGGACTGCGTCAAAGGACTGTTAAGATCTTAACCAGGGGCCTTGCCGCTAGCGGACCAAGTTTCGAACCTTCACGTTACTTTATGCATTATGTTTCGGTTTCAAAGGGAAGAGATGGAGCGTCTCAACGCGAAAGTGGGCGCGTTGGCCCAAGCCATCATTGAGAAGTCCATCACTAGACCACCACCTTAGTAAGTTGTAGACACCCAACTAGTGTACAGACACTGCCCTACCACCACCAGCAAAATGGATACAAGCGCTATGCCAGGTGTCAACCCCTCCTCAATCCCTTTATCTAATGATGACTCTTCTTAGGGATGATTTTAACAGTTTTAGTCTATCTGCTATTTTGGGTCATACTGGCCATAACCCCCAGCGTGTGGGGGAACTATGTTACTCATCTCTTACAGTAGATCTTAGAAATTTAGACATTTTCAGTTCAAGACAGCTTAGTGAACTGAGACTCCATTTTTTGGATCCACATACTAGGCATGGCATCGTGGCTTTCTGATTTGTGGACAACTTGGTGTTGTAAATTTATCTTTTTTTTATTTAATAGAATTCGAACCTTACAAAAAAAACTATATAAAATTTGACATCTTAGTATTAAAGAGATTTTTATCATGGTTCAATACAATATTCTTACATTGTTGTTATTTGTAATCAATAAATTTGTATATCATTAATATTGCATCAAAATTAATTAAGTACATTTATAACTATATGTCCAATATAATAATCAAGTGCAATTATAATCATATGTTATAATTATAAATTCAATAAATTTAATGGAAAAACAAATTATTTAACTAAAATTAAAAACTAGAAACCTGAAAAATGGATTTATCAAAAACCCAAAGGTATCAAATCCTTTGAGCTAACAAATTTTTCTCAAATTAAATACACTTTAAATATCATGGAAGATAAGAGGTTTCCTAACACTAGTTCATACTAGATAGTCAAAACAAGATGTGGAGATGATCAACAAAATATAGAATATCAAAAGTCTTTCTATATTTTACCTAGCATAAAGAAGAAAATCAACTTTTCTAAATAATTTTTTATCTTTGAAGATGAAAATCACTTTCTCATAAAATGTCCTAAGTAAAGTGTCAAGTAATTTCAAAATATTTGTTATCATAATTATGGTTATCTATAAAATGTCCTAAGTATAGTGCCAAGTAATTTCAAAATATTTGTTATCATAACTATTGTTATCTAGGATTACTTCTCTTAAATATTTTTGAGTGCATAAATAGAAAATTTAAAGAAAACCTAATGATTCCTTATCCTTTTTAAAATTCAATAAACCAAATTTGATCTTAGCCATCTTTAAGAACCATTATCAACATCATCAATATTAAATAATAACAATAAAATCAAACATATAAAAATAAATTTACAACCAAATAAATATGAAATCTATATTAATAAACCAACCTAAAATAAATTTATTTATATCTATCTTAACTTCTAAAATCAAATTTATAATCTAAAAATATTTTTTAAATAATTAAAACCAAAATATTTCTTCCAATCAAAGTTAAAATAATGTTTTAATACCAAGCATACATATCTAATCATCTATACAAACATAACCATGTATTCTTCATTTTAACCGCTCCCGGAATCAAAGTTAAAATAAAATTTTAATACCAAACACACATATATGTAATCATCTAAATAAACATAACCTTGTTTTGAATTATATTATCGAGTGAATATCGAACCGTTCACATTCTTCTAAACGAATGAAGATTCCTTTTCTTTCCAAAATAAAAAAAGTCTCTTGCTATTCATTAGTGAATCAAAGAAACTACACAGTATCTCATATCTTAAAGACATTACATTCATACTAGGTCCTTATAGCATTATAACCAGAAAATGAGATAATCTGAACTTTCTCCAAAAAGAAAACCGTATACAGTAAATGGTCAATACTGAGAATTATACAGCTAATCAGTCTACTTGGATAAATATGCTTGCATTTGAGCCAAAACATTACAAATGTCTCTTAAAAACAGTTATAGGAAACCCATTATCAATAGTCTTTGTCTCGAGTGCAATGTAAAACAACAACAACAACAAAAAAGCAAAATCAGTAAATGAAAAACAGTTTTTCCTCCAAAAGTTGATTTTGATAGTAATGACGAGTTAGAGCCCTTCCACCATCCAATGCAAGACCCTTCTTAGAGAGATGGTCAGACTTTTGATTGAAGATCCTGCTCACATGGCAGACAGATGTAGTTGTAAAGCTTGAAAGGAGAGTAAAAAAATTTTGTTTTCCAAGTTGAGAGAGCAAGAACCTATAACTTGTGTTTCATTAATGCCCAATCAATAACAGCACTTGAATCTCAAACAAGTCAATCCATTTGATCCCCAAGGAGTGTGCTAGGAATAGTAAGCCCCACAAAGCAATGAGCTCAGATCCATGCTGCTAGATTGTCTATTAAATTAATATTTTTTGAACCAACCATCCACCGGTAGAATCTTGTTATTCCAATTCAGTGATTTCTCACATCCTTGGGTGGGATTGATACTTCTACAATTTGGCATATATTAAAAATGGATTTACAAAGTTAACATTAATAGATAATGGTAAGTAGGGTTCAACCATAAAAACAAACAAGCAAACATAACTTTTTCTATCTGAAACAATTGTGTGGTTTTATATCTTACTATAGCCACTTAATAGACATAAGTGGCTGGTGAACACGGATAAGCCACAAGTTAAGTGTCATCATAAGTTATATATGTTATGAGTTACCCATGCATTCATGCATAACTATCAGTTATTTTTTATATTCTTTTTTTCTCTATCTCTCACATTCTTCTAGTTATCTTCCATGAAGAGTTGGTTATATCCATTCATCAACTACAAGTTATCCTAGTGATCCATTTATCACCTACTGCTTATTTTTTAAATTCTTTTTTTTTTTTTTATTAAATTCTTTTTTTTTTAATTTTTTATTCAAATTTTGAATGTCGTAGAATCATTCTAAACAATACACTTACATCACATCTTCATACAATCCTAGAAAAACATAGACTATAGTCCACCCCAAATTCTAAAAATAAAAATGCATATCAATATAATTACATAAATTCATTTTATAATTCAAATGACACATTCCTGAAACATGTTTTTACTGCGTGGTTTGATTATATTTATATGGTGATAGTTTTCAAATTCTCTTTCGTTGATTTTCAGAGAAATATTTCTCAGGGCTTTTACAAATTGTAAATTATAAAAAGATTACTCATGGCTAAGTATGGAATTCTTAATCCTTCACTGGTTACGTTCTCAATTTGGAAAGAGATTAATAGTTTGGTTACGTTCTAAATTTGGAAAGAGATTAATAGTTTGATATGATTGATGTCAATTTTGCTTTTTTTTAAGTGAGAGTTCTGAGGTTGGTATTTTATGGATTTTATCTCTTATTTAGGTTGGTTTCTTTTATCTGAAGTTTTTTGTTTTTACGTGAATTTTCATGAATTTGATAGTTTTTTTTTGTTTCCTTGAATTTCTAACGATATGGTTGAGAAGAATCGTGTTTGTGTTAAGTTAATTGTCAATTTTTAAATTTGTAATATTTATTATATATGTAAATGGGTATGTTAAATTCTCAGTTAATTTGGTAAATGAGTTATTGGGCTAATTTTGTTTTAGGTCAAAATAGGTAATTTTTGGGTTAATGGTTTTGGTAGCCCATGATATTCTACCCATAGCTTATCCATAGCTTATCCTACTCCATTGTAAAAAAGTTTTGAAGTTAGTAAAGGCTCACTGCATGGTTTAGGTTTGGAAGTTAGTAAAAGCTCACATGGTTTGGTCAAGAGAGGAAAGATATTTTGAACCATATTGAGTGAAAATTGGAAACAAAAGTAAAATCTTAAAGAATTGTGTTTGTGTTAAGTTAATCTTGATTTCTCACAGCCCCCGGTGGGATTGATACTTCTCTAACTTGGCATATATTTCACAAAGTTAACATTAATAGATAATGGTAAGTAGGGTTCAACCATAAAAACAAACCAGCAAATATAATATAATTCAAATACATTCCGAAAACATGCTCTTACTGTGTGGCTTCTTCATTCTAATTATATGGTGATAGTTTTCAAATTCTCTTTCGTGGATTTTCAATATTTCTCTGGGTTGTAAATTGTAAATTGTAAATTGTAAATTATAAAAAGATTACTGAAAGGAAATCTTAATCCGTTCCGGTTGCTCACTGGTTACGTTCTAAATTTGGAAAGAGATTGATTGTTTGATATGATTGATGTCAATTTTGCTTTTACAAATGAGAGTTCTGAGGATGGTATTTTGTGGATTTTATCAATTATCTAGTCATGTTGTCTTTTTCTGAAGTAGTTTTTACGCGCGTGAAGATTGTAGTTTTTGTTTCCGTCGAATTTCCATCGATACGACTTAGAAGGATTGTGTTTGAACAATATTGGCTGAAAAGCTGAAATCTGGGATAACGCACTACTTGTCTATTGAGGTTTCTATCAAAGTAATAAGAAGAGTGCCTGAACTTTTGGAAAGTGTTCATACTTATGGTGTAGATTAAGATTAGCCCATTTGTCAGTACAACATTACATTAAATTTGAAAAGGAAAAGTTATGTTAGGTTATGAGCTTTCAAAAGCTAAAAATGCTCTAAAAATAAACTCTTCACACCAAACGATGTTAAAAAATGTCAATAATGTATGTCAAATCTATGACCTATTCGTTAAATCACAATGCAATGTATGATAAACCAAACTTTTGAACATTAAAACACCATGGATAAGTCTGTACTATTAATCTCCTGAAACAATGCTAAGATCAAACTGAAGGAGGTTCTAAATTATGTTCAAAGGTTCAAAGTCCTGTGAATCCTTTTCGCACTTAAGATGATATTAGGGTGTAAATTTAACTGAAATCTGAGAAAGAGATTTGTGTTATTTAAAAAGAAGATTTATGTTTCCTTAAAAAGAAGATGGGTTTTTGAAAATTGACGAATCTGGATATAATTTTACTGATGAACATTATGTTTTTTAAGAGAACAATAGTTCTTTAGCTTGGGTTATATATGAAATAAGGGTAATTTGGTAAATCATAATTTATATTTATTAAATGTCAAGTCCCATTAATACAATTGGTATTCTATGATTCCATTGGTTAGGCCACAGACAACTTAAATGCCCCTGGTGGCTGTTTCTTAGACTTTTTAATGCTAATAACGTAATAACCTCTCTCCTCTCAAATTTAAATACATATATCAAACATGTTTTCTCATTGAAAACAAATTAACGATTTCATTACGATCTTAAACATAATATTAAATTTCCAATAAAATATGGTTTCATTATGATCTTAAACATAATATTAATTTGTCAATAAAATCGTTACCCTATCCATAACGTAAAAATTGTTGAAGTTCCCTCAATCAATACTAGCAAAGCCTTTGTGGCTGATGAACATGAATGGTCACAAATAAATTAATATTTATTTTTTATATTTTTATTTTTTATAATTATTTGTTTTAAATTTGAAATGATTTACATAAAATCAATCTAGATAGTATACTTAATTTAATCTCATGCAATCTAAGAACAACATAAATGCTAGTTCACCACAAATTCTAAAATATAAACACCTATTAATATAACAAACTTCAAATTCAAATTACTAATTATTCTCATAAATCAGTACAAGATTAAATTCCATTATTCTTTTGTTAAATCATTTGATTATTCCCATCAATCAATGTATAAGCTAAATCCATTATTCCTTTTTTTTATATCATTTGATAAGTTTGAAATTAACATCCATTCTCATTGTGACACCCTGCTATAATATGGTTTTCATCCTTGGAACCGTATATCTCATTAAATAGCAATTCACAGTCATTGAAGCTACAGGGAACTCTGTAACCCCTCTCCAGTTATATCTATGCGAAGCCATTAATTCCCCTCTCCAACAGCTCACAGTCGATTGATATATACTATTTAAAAGTAATTTTGCAAATATTTTTAACATAACTCACAACTTTAAACATTAGCATTTTGAAATCCCTCCGTACAAACATTACCCTGAGTTGCATTAGAACCCAGTTATTAGAACGGTATAGGGTAGTGAATATGGGACCCGTTCATATTATTCTAAAACAATAAAGAGCCTTCTGTTAGATTGGCTATTAAATTCATACTCTCAGACAAACTATCTACAAGTGGAGTCTTAGCGTTGCAATTCAGTGGTTTTTCACAGTCATTGGTGAGACTGATACTTCTATAACTTGGCATATATTGGCCCCGGATTCATAAATTTTAACAGTGGTTGATAATAGCAAGCAGGATTCAACCATATAAACCATCCAGCAAATATCATTTTTTAAAACTGAAACAACAGGTCCACAATCATAGAACAAAAAAATATACACAGGACAATTATGTATTCGTAATACAAATATAATCCATAAAAGTAAGAGCAACAGGATTAATTGGTCTGCTTCTTTACTGTTATGCTGAGAGACTTCTTCTATAGTCCGAGTAAGGAAATTCATCAACAGTTCATCCTTGTTCAAGTATTTATAACATTGAGACTTACATATTGTTTATCCATGTAACTGGCCGCTTGATACTTTACATTAGATTATTTTCTATATGGATCCATCCTATCCTTCTCCCACCCTGCTTCAGCAGGGTAGAGTGAGGTGAAGGTGAATGAAGGTGGGGTGAGGGGTGAAATTGTGTAACTGGTGCAATGATATTGAAATAACTATCTTAAAGAATTTGATATCTTAATACAAGTAGATAGATAACAGAACATGATGTCTCCACACAAGAAGATAGATAACATAACAATATTACATGAAAAAGACTAAAATTATAGATTGTACAGCCAGTTTCTACATTTACATCTGCAAACCTCCGGGTAGTAATCTTGTGGAGTGGCAGGGCCTGGATGGATAACATAACAGTATAGCATGAAAAAGACTAAAATCATGGATTGTACAGCCTGTTTCTACATTTACATTTCCAAACCTCCGGGTAGTAATCTTGTGGAGGGACAGTGCCTGGATGGATGGGAACTTTTACCCTCACACAGGGAGTGCATCTGCTGCATTTCATCCTACAATCAGGTGGTGAAGATCCAATCAAAGCCCTTCTGCTTGATGTCCCTGGACTTGCTGGATCTCTTGTGGGTTTTATCACAAAATCACAATTCCCACTGTCCACATAGACATACATCATCACAACCATTAATACTAAAAATTGCATGGCCCTACGCCTGCCATGGAAGAAACCCCATAAACTCCTGAGATCGTAGGAATCACTCTTATTCTTCATTGGATGGAGAGAATGAAATCTCCAACATTAATTTAGAAAGAAAATCAAACCTGTCTTAACCACTACAGAGATCCGGCAGACTGGTGTGGTGTTGGCCTCAGAAGCGCCTTTGTCGTGGTTGCCTGTTGTTCTTTGCTTTGTCACCCTGAAATTGTGGTGTTGGTCTTTACCTTCAGATGCTTTGCTATTCTTAAAGCTCTGAATATTCTATGAACTGGCAAATCTCTAAGGGTGAGAGCCGAGACAGAAAGGCGAGGACGGATATTTGTTGTGTGAAAATGGGCAACCCTGTGTGAGATGAAAGAACATCCTTTGTGTCAGGAAGGGGTCCCAGGATAGTCGGTGGTTTGCCGAAGATCCCGATTTGGTCTTTTCATATTAATGTGTAAAAGGATGTTCATCTTTCTTTCTACTGTATACGTTGAAATAAAATAAATATCGGAGATAACTGTTTTAAAACCATTTCGATTTATGTTTTAAAATATGGGAGATATTATTTTATTTGGAATCTATTAAAGTTTATATCGAAATGGATTCAAATGATATTTATTTGAATATCTTACAAATTAATAGTTCAGTTTGTTTTAAGTTTTGAATTTATTTTAATTTTGTTGGAAGGGATCTTAAGGTGATGTCACGTTAACATTATAGGATTTTTAAATTGATTATTTATTTATTCATGAGGAGAATTTATTTCTACTTCTTTTAGTGTTTTTACATATGTTTTTTTTTAAACCATGGCAACAACAATTTTTTAAGGGTATATCCAACAGTTTACAAGCTAGATATACCAAAAACTTGTGATTCAGTACGGGTCCAAACGTCTCGAAACCCTTGGGTAGCCTACCCTTCAAGCCTTGTCACAACGAACCAATGAGCAAAAAAAGGTGAATAAAGGAGGTGGATGCTTGTAAATTTAATTAGGACTTTTCCTTCAACATATATGCAAACTATTTTCTTGGTGTTTTTCTTTGAGTTTGGTGGTGTGAGAAGTCTAAAGCAAAACAATGGTTTAAGTTGGTTGTGTGAGAAGTCTAAAGCAAAACAGTAACTTAAATTGATTTATGTATGTGGGACCTTATGATGTCATGGTAGCTTATAAGGTGTGTTATTTATAATAAATTATACACTTGGATAATAACATAGGAGATCATATTGAAGCACAAATGGCCAGAAACGATGAGATGGAAGATGAGAAAAAGAAAATAGAAAAATTGAATATATATTCAAATTATTTTATTTTATTTATACATAAAAATAATTAAAATTAGTAAATATGATATTTATTTATTAGTTAATCAACTATCCTATTAATAAT
Source organism: Larix kaempferi (assembly GCA_027924585.1). Classification (NCBI taxonomy): domain Eukaryota; kingdom Viridiplantae; phylum Streptophyta; class Pinopsida; order Pinales; family Pinaceae; genus Larix; species Larix kaempferi. Next base: position 34,429,211 of record BSBM01000017.1, read on the forward strand.
AAAAAATTATTATTTAAAATAAATATATATATATATATATATAACATTCTCCATAATATATAAAAATCAAAATCACCAACAATTTGGACTTTCTTTCTAACCAATTGTTCTCTATATTCTTGAGAACTATATATCCTAATAAATGGTTTATATAGGAAAATAACATGGCAATAGCTAATTTAAAAGGTGGCCAAGTTCATTGAATGTATGCCCACTCTAAACTTTTTCCATTTCTTCATCATTCAACTTGCCAAGTGGTGTGTGGTATTGTAAATAAATAAAATAATAAATAATTTCATAAAAATTAAAATATTTTAATAATGGAGAATAGCTTTTATTATTTATGTCAATTGTGTTTTTGGGAAATTTTCTTTTTATAATTTATTTTAATAATAAAAAATGTTTTTACTCAATTATGGAAACATATGAAAACTTTTTTTATAATAATTAATTTTTATTTGTGATTTTTTAAATTAGTAAAAGTAGATATCAATAATTAAATTTTTATGATGATTAATATTTATATAATTTTGATTCATTGAATTTATTTTTTTAAATTGGTTTTTTTATAATTTATTTTTTATGTTCAAAAAATTTGATAAATTAGAAGGTTTACTAAATATTTATTGCAACAAATATTTTGTAATAAAGATTTAATATTAACCTCTAAGTAGGATATTCTAAGGGATATTGTTTTTCATTCTCAACATTTATAATTTCTAGAGATGTAACAACCCCAAACTTCACAACTATACAAGAGTGACTTTAGTCTTAAAGAGGAATTTTCTTTTTATCCGGTATCACAAGGTTTGTCGATTTACCATTGTTTTCAAGATAAAAATAAGCTTTCCACCCTCCATTTAATCATTTCCTAGATGTAGTAGCTTCAACAATCACAAATAATATTACATCTTAAAAAATCATTTATATAATCTATATTAAATTAATTTTTAATTTATTTATTTTATATTTTATTATATTATAACAGTTAAATTTAATTAAAATTATAAATAAATAATTATTATTTGTATAATATATGGAGAGTGATATGTATTTGTAAAATTATGTTTCCAAGTGCTTATTAATTATTTTGGAAATTACCTCATTATACTTGGCTATAGAGATACCATATTTTCCATTTTTTTATTGTTAAGGTTGGAGTATATTTAATATAAAAAATATTTGGAAGAAAATATTTTCTATTAAACTTTAAAAAAAAAAATGTTATTTTTTATTTTTAATATATTTATATCAATGAATTGATATGTTTTTCAAATTTTAGAGATATTCAAATTAAAATTTTCAAATTTGGAAATCAAACATTATATAAATCTCAAACCAAATATTGACATTTCATATTCTATCACCTACCATGTTAACCAAATCATGGGTCTAGAGTATACATCTTCTATATATCTCTCTCATTCCAAATAACATGTGTCCTAAGCAAGGAAGATGTCACTCTCCATAAAAGTGATAATATAAAGTAGTATTATATCTAAATTTAAGGAGAAGCTAATATGAGAAAATTAAGATATTATAAAAAGATGAAATCAAATCTAATCTAGAAGATCAAAATTGTCTCTCTATTTTAACTAGCATAAAGAAGAAAATAAACTTTGTCAAAATAAGAACAAACACTCACTAGCTACATAGCCAAAACATCATGTTAAACAATTCCTAAAACTTTCTCATAAAATGTCCTAAGTACACCCACATTAAAGTGTGCTTTGAGAATATTAATTACAATACTAACCTTACTAACATTTTAAGCATAACTATGATAATTTAAGTCTACTTCTCTTAAAGATAAATTTTTTGAACCCCTAAATAAAATTCTAAAAAAAACCTAATATAGATTTAAGTATATCTATCTATCTATCTATCTATCATGACTTCTAATATCAAATTCATAAAAAAAAATGAAAATAATCACAACTAAAACATTTAATGAAAATAATCACAACTAAAACATTTATTTCTTTTAGGTTCTACCCCAATCTACAATTACATACATATCTAATAAACTATACTGGAGAGGGTTTTTTTGGGAGCTGATCAGTAGTCTCAATGGGCGAGACTAGGGTTTTTTAGTCTTACTCGGATTGTAGAATAGCGATTTTGGGTGATGGTTTTGGTTTTTACTAGTTATTTTCGTGGGCATCCTATTACTCGGAGTGAAGCCCCTTCTCACTCGGGGGCCTAGTACCAACCGAGTCTAATCAAAGCCGGAAAGTTACTTTTTGGTGGTGTTTTTCTCTAGTTTTTTCTGTTGCGACCTGCAGTATTATCTATTCCAGTCCCAGTGGTTTATTTTTTTGGTGGACAGATCTATTGTACATTTAGTGTGGAGCTAATTTGGTGGTGGAGTTTTTCTCTATTTTTTTTGGTATCATTTTTGGGTAGGATAAAAGACAACCAAAACATCTCGTTTTTCCAATGATTTTGGGATAAAAACCAGTTAAAATTCTGCCTAGAAATTGTTATTTTCGCATTTTTGTAATTTCAGCAATTGAGATTGTCTCTTTTAAATTAATTGCTCAATTTTAAAACTATCCAAATCGTCGAAATTGCAACTTGAGCACTCCAAATTACCATTTTAACAAAATTTGCTCTACCTGATTCTGGCGAATAAAGGCGTTTTAGTTACCCCTTATACAGCTCTGTTTTTCTCTATTTTTTGTAGCGACCTGTAGTCTTATCTATTCTAATCCCGTTTGGTTTATTCATTTGATGGATAGATCTAATGCGCATTTAGTGTGGAGCTAATATGGTGGTGGGGTTTCAGTGGTAGACACCTGGACAGTGGTTTACTTGCCCACTGCTATTGGACAATATGACATCACTGACGTTCCTTGCAGCAATATGTCATTCCTTCAATCATTCCGAAGGGATAGCTTTACGGGTGTACAATCGGGCAAGGGTGTGATTTCAACCCCATCCTCACGCTGCGAGGGTTTGTCTTCTCACGTTACTGCAGCTAGAGCGTTGCATTTTGGTGCGGATGGGGTTAGTAGTCCAGGGATTCTGGAATCTACGGGTAAGAAAGAGTTTCACGAAGGCGATGGACCGATAATCTGCCAAAAGGGGAGTTATATGGGAGCAGAGGGATCTTCTAAGGCTTTTCATGGAAGGAAAGTTATGGGTGCTCGAGCCAAAGCTCGAAGGGCGTTGAAGGTGTTTAAGTTTGATAGAGCCTAGAAGCAAATGGTTCTCGCGGTGGATGTTGATCTTGACAAAGGGCAGTACATGTCGGAATGTGCACTGGTAGGCCGCTTTGAATACATCATGATGTTAAGTCTGGAAATTTCTCAGTGGATTATGGGGGCTTGGAAGCCCTTACTAGGGTACTGCCCGAAGTTTAGTTCACTCCTGAATGATTGGTATGGTTTTCATTTGTTAGACGCCAACAAGGCAAACAAACTTTTGCATAGATTCTAGGTCATTGGGTTTGGGTCTCTGGTATTTTCTCACTAGCATTCGTCGTTTGACCCACTGAAAGAACCTAAATTGAAACAACTACTTTGGTTATTCTCCCAGGATTTCTGATACGATTGTGGACTAAAAACGTTTGATGAAGGTTGCAAATGCGGTCGGAATTAAGTTACACAGAAGGAAACAAAGCATGCACAGCAGCATAGATTGAAGGTGAGACTAATGTTCAGCATAGCTTGATTATTCATACGTAATAGTTACAGATATATAGGTTTAGAGAGCCTTCAACCGACTCCTACAATAGTGGATTTGGAACTACACGTACACAAACAGCATAACAATATACTAACATAAGTATTTCTCCATTATTATTCTAACCGTCGGGCAGTTTATTAAGGTGCACGACAACATTATTTCCTCTGTTATCAAAAAATGGCGTTTGTATATGCAGAATTTAATGTATCAAAGGAGCTACCCTCTGTGTTAGAAATTTTGTGGAGTGGGAAGACCATTGTCTAGCGATTGGATTAGAAAGGCATTCCGTTCAGATGCCATTTTTTCCGTAACACCGGTCATCTTCGCGCTTCATGGCCAGGACTCGATTCTGTTAGCTCATCCGATGAAGATTTGGACCTTATTCAGATGGCTCTGGGGATAATGGACCGGTTAGTGAAGTCAATGTTAGAGTGCAACAGAGGCATTGTGCGAAACCATTCATTGTTAGGTATGTTATAAAATGATTTGGGAAATAGCATGTAGAAGGCTTACATAGAGGAGGTTTTTAGTGTTACAAGATTGGTAAAAGAATGTCAAAAAAACTTTTACTATAACCTCTGCGAATTGTAGTGGATGTTTTAAACGGAGGTTATTATTGATATATTTTATAGTTAAAAAAATTCAGTCACCGGATGAAACTGCACACTAGTGCATACCTTTATACAACTTATTGATGCCGAACAATATGAATAATCCGCATTGGTGCACTCAAACAAACAGATCACCAAATTTTAATGTTACACTGATAATTATGTATAGCTTATACACATCCATGCTTACTTACAACCATACAACATTTTACCGCATATACACCATAAATTTTTAATATTTTAAAACTTTGACGGTGTTTTCCATTTACAATAAGGCCCTTATACATTTCATAATAATAAGCGTGCAAACTATTACAATGGCCCAGTGCATTTCAACAATTAAAACACCCACGTGCAATATATTACAAAAAGAACCGTAAGCTTTTTAAAATATCCTCGTGTAGGTTAACATTTAAAATGCACCGTTGCGATTAAAAATAAAAAACATACCAATAATTGCCACTGAGATGTGACCATTTTTTAAATTTTGGACATATAAAATATTTAAACCCACCGGTGCCTATAATTCAAATAAATGCGTCGATGTGACATAAAATACCAAAATCACAGTATATGATTATTTGAATAGTGACTTCTAACATTGTAGTGAAATATCTATATTATTTTTTTATTTTTTTATTCACTAGAAATTGAAATAGTTTTTATAATACTATTCATTTCAATTTTAATTATTGTGTTTGTTTGGATTAATTTCCTATATTATAGATTCTAGTATCTATTTTAAAATTTAAGCATCCATGCATTTAATTATCAATATAATGTGTCTTTTCACATGTAATATTTGACAATAACATTGAAGAACACAATATAATAAAAAAGGTTATTTCATTATATATCAATAAGAGGGCCTTTGTCATATAAAATAGCACAACATAGAGACAACAATAATCAACATATCAACATGTATGCAATTGTAACACTTATTGGTTGCCCAAAATGTCTAATTATCACATACAATTATTTCAAAATTAATATACATCATCTTGCATTAATATAAAAAATTAATATGGATCATCATTCTTTGCTGGAATTGTTATCAGTGCTCGAGCCACTTGCATCGAGTCAATGGACGAGTATTCGTCAAGGACGACCCAGGTTCAAATCCCTTTTGGGTGAGTTAGTTGAGAGGCTACACCCAACAATCCAACATAGTTGAAGGTTGGTGTCGCCTGGGTGCGATCCCCAGGTGATTTTGACAGCTTAGAAACCCCTAGATTATTGTTTCTCGACCAACGGTGGAAATACACTAACCCCGAGTGATCAACATTTTTTACAAACAAAAAAAATTGTATTTGTAAATTATTTATATGAAGGTAACAACGGAATTTTAAAGGTTGATATAGCTTATTAAAATAATTAAATGATAAAGTATTGTAATTTTAAATTTTTAGAAAAAGTGAAAAAGAATAGAATTATTTAATTTTGTAATAAATTTATTTTTATTCACTACTTAAAAGTTCTTCTTTCCGTGTAAAATTTTCATCTAAACTTCGATCGATTTAGTATCAATAAAGACAACTTTTAAAAACAACCAAATACCATATAAGAATTTAAATCATAATAAAACAAATACATATTTAAAATTTAAGTCAATACATATGACATCGAATGCATATGAGATTGAAGACTCATTTACTAAAAAATGACCATACTAGTCCATCCTTTTCACTCGGATACTTCATCACTAATATTGAAAACATGATTTTAAAGCCCAATGTCGCCTCAACATCAGGTGTAACTTGGTCTGTATATACATTTTGGAGCATCAATCATGTCAAGGTTGAATTCCGTAAGTCCCTTTGTCATAACGTTTGACTTATCATTAATGAGTGTAACCTTGAATTCTATTATTGCCTTGTAATACCAGTTTGGGAGAGCATTAAAATTTTAATTTCGTAAACTGTGGATAATAGATTAGAGTTTCGTAATTTCGTAAACTGTACCAACAATTTGAAAGGCATGCACTCTCGTAAGCTGCATCATAACAAGATTTACTGGGTGATAAGGAGCCACTACCATGTGATAGGAGTCGCTAACCATCCCATATAGATAAGTTAACCATCCCATATAGATAAGTTAACAGGAGATTGAATTATTGTAACAGATATCAATAACTGTTCTCTGATTGCACCTAACTGTTTAATCATATATACTTGTACAAAAGACATTTTGCAAGAATTGTGCACTTTTAACATAATTTTATTAGAAATCTATGAACATTGAAGCATCAATGTTGTGGTTGTGCTTAAGGGCTAGTTTGACAGTTCGGGTGGGAGCATGGTTGAAATTTGAAGTTTTATTTAGTAGTTCAATAAATTTTTATATGAAGTTTTAATTTTAATATTGTTTTTTTTTGTTTGCTCGAATTTCTGTGACTTGTGGGAGAAAACCACGACCGAGGGGCATCTAAACCCTCAAAATCAAGCGGGGATCCCACCAATTTCAATGTGTTTTTGGGTGTCACCTCCCAACTAAGTCACCCCTAAGGAGAATTGAACTCGGTTGGCCTTGCTGAAGACACCATACCTTAAGTGAGTGAGCTAGATGGAATTGACTTCTTTGTTAAGAGCACATGGGGTGGGCTTTGATCCACTTATGTGTCTAGGAATCACTAGATCATCTAATACAATCTCTTTGAGTAGAACCAAATTTTAATATTGTCTTTCATTTAAGGTTGAAATGTTAATTTTACAAAAACATAGTTAATTTATAATATATTAGAAAAAAATCTAGTAAAATAAACATTACACAACTAAAATTCATTAAAAAAATTATAAGATTTTATAAATTTAAACATTCAAATTTTAGTTTCGATAATATACATAGAAAGTTTGAGAAAAAAGAAAAAAATTGTTAATTACTTTTAGTGTTTTAATACTTTATATGTATTAAAGAAAGCTTAAATTTTTGTTTCTATAATAAAAAAAATTAAAGTTTGAGAAAAAGGAAAAAAATGGTTAATTATTTTTTATGTTTTTATTTTTTATATTAATTAACAAAAATCAAAATTTTCATATTAAAAATAGAAATTATATATATATAACTCATTACTAATAAATAATATTGCAATATATATATATATATATATATATATATATATATATAACTCATTACTAATAAATAATATATATATATATATATAACTCATTACTAATAAATAATATATATATATATATAACTCATTACTAATAAATAATATTGCAATCAATATATATATATATATATATATATATATATATATAATTCAATACCAATAAATAATATTGCAATCAATATATATATATATGGACTTGGTATAACTTGGTATATAAATATTATGATGTGTAAAAATAAAAATGCACTTCAAATTATCCTTGGAATTAAAATTTAATGACGGATTTGTATTATCTATAAAGATGGAAGAATGTAAAACAATTTAACCCTATATTTTATTGTAACATGAAAATAATTATTTTGCTAGTAGTTATTATGTTTTTTTTTATAATCACGAGTTTGATATAAGCTCTTTATAACAAGTTATATGTTACTTGTTCTCCATGCTTAGTTGTATTCACCCGTTGTCTTACATCAAGTACCAATTATCCATACATCAACTACTAGTTATTTTTTAAATTCGGTTATTTATAAATTTTTATCTCGAATTTGGAACAATCACCATAAAATCAACGGTGGTCCCTTGTGGGGTTTGGTGGGGTTAGATGAATTTCATTCCATCCACCTGGATTCAATTCAATTCTGTTGAGACATCTAACTTCGTTCCAAAATCACCTTTATTAAGGAAAAAATTAATGCTATGACAATGCCCACTTTGTAAAGAAATCTTTCAAGATGTAACAATCCAAAACTCTAAATTTAAAAACTTAAAAAAAAATCTTATGCCTGAAAAAACATAACCTCTTCCTATAACATAGAGGATTGAATAATCTTTATGGTGCATCCAAAATATAATTGTAATTTTAAATCTATGCAACATTTTCCAAAAATGGCATTTCAAAGAAATTCATAGTTCATATTAATATACTCTAACCATCCCCATAACATGAGTCTATCATATTTTTACTTAAAGTTTTGGTCATAGCACATATTCTTCACATCATAAATTCGGACATGAATGACATACTTTCACAATATAACTAGATACGTCATTGATATTCACACTATTGAGTGTAAGCAATTTATATATTGTAGAGAAATTCTTTATACTTTTTTGTTCTTTCCAAGCCAAATATTTTACTTGAACTACTATCTTTTATATAAGAAGTATGTACAATATATGGACATTATAATCCTATATTCTATAATGTCTTCCCTACGGTTAACATATAATTGAATTATTACACCTCCCACAATCCTCGCATTATATATCAAATAAAATGTCTATATATATATATAAGCACCTTAGTCGAATTCTATTAAATAGATAGATTGACTTACAAACTTCTTTTCACAATCCTCGCATTATATATCAAATAAAATGTATATATATATATATAAAAGCACCTTAGTCGAATTCTATTAAATAGATAGATTGACTTACAAACTTCTTTTTATATGCAATTTCTATACTATACTTCACTCTACAAAAAATTCGCGAGGATGGCATTAAAATCTGTGTTGTAAGATTACTCTCTAATCATATCTATTTAAGTGATCCCATTGATAGAGGATCGATCTTCATAAACAATTATTCAACAGAACGATTAATTTAAAAACAATAATAATCAGGGAATCGATCTTATATTTCGGTAACACAGTTATTCTACAATAATTTACACAGAGGTTAAACAGAGAATCGATTTCGGTACGCTATCATGGAAACATCTTAGTACACAATGTTTAAAACAAAGGATTGATTCCATATTAATTATATTGCTTAGGTTCATAACCATAGATGTGATCCTGATGGTAAGAAGAGATCAACATCTGTATAGAAATGGGTTTCCCAATTTCTACAGAGGTCCATCTCCGTGGAAATAATTACAGTGCATCGTTTATACATTAAATAAAATAGGCATACACTATTAACATATTTGTATCAAAACAGGGATCTGAGAGATTCAATATCGTATATATATATGTATATCGATGGTTTTCCCCAAATCTTACAGAATTTCAATTCTGTAATAATGAATAAAATACAACTTGTATACATAAAATGAAAAGTACAGACCCCAATATAATCTTTTATATGAAAACAGAGATCTAGACGTTGTATTAAGATTTGATAACAGATATATCAATATGTCAATACTATTATTGTTGGGTTCGCATAAGAAGGAAAATCGTCAATCAACATTTTTCTTTTACAGTATATATTTGACAACGATAAGAAATCTCTCATAGCTCGCCACTTACTTTGAGAAGAAAAACAGTAACCATTCCGAAAGGAAATATCTTAATACCACTTATAAGTTTACAAACCCATACAACAGAAAATATACTTATTTGTAAATAATAGAGGCAAACACTTGGAGAATCAATTCCTCGGAACCATAGGAGAGAATAGCACAACCGCTAGCTCAAATCCACCTTGGAGCTGGATCACCACCATGCACTTTAGAATTAACAAGCAAAGCTTCCACACAGCACTCTTCTTCAGAGTCTGTAACAAGCTAGTGATGGACTTACGAAAAAGAGAAATACTCAACACATGCACTGTAATGTCCTGATTCTTGACCCTTATGATATTTGGGCTGTAATGTAAATATTGTATGCATATTTTGTATGATTTTCTAGCGTGGAGCTCAAGGCCAAGGCCCCGCTAGTGAACGCTCGACCTTGAAGAGGCAAGTATTAGATATTATGTTGCCCATGTGCTAGAGAACCATGGGAATTGTAAATATGCATTTTAATATAAAAATACCCACAACTAGCTATGCAATGCAACAAGAGATGGGGGCATGATATTACAAGGAATTGGGAGAGAAATATTCAAACCCTTGAGCCAATCAAGTCAAGCCAAGTGTCAATGAGAGAACCCATGAACCATCAACTACCCATGTTGACTTTGGTGTCCAATCATTCATTTCTCCCAAGAGTTGGGTGAAGTAGTTAATGCCTTGGGGATTGGGAAGGTATGGCTGTCCAAATTCGAATATGGGCAAGCCCCCCCTCATGGAAAATCGTGTTTCTCCTTCTTGGGTAAGAAAACACCCACAAATTGCCTTCCCAAGCCATTATTCATGGTTAGACTTCACCCTCTCACGTTTTTAGAGCTTGTTGGGCATTTTTGGCTTGTTGGGTGTTTTATTTTGAAGCTTGCTGGGCATTTTTGGTTAGCACAGTGGCTGGGAGAAGAGAACCAACCACGAATTGGGGGTTTAATGGAGGTCGTTTTTGCTCTTGGGTTGTCCCCAAACGTTTTCTGAAAACGAAATTGCCTTTCGAGGGTTGTTTTCCCCATTTCTCACTTCGTTTTTGGGATTGCCCACATTTTCCATCCATACCCAACACTTGGGGTTTTGCTGTTATGTGTACCCATGCCCAGTTTATGAGTTTTCTGTGTGTAGGATATTGTTGGGATTGAGATGGGTCTCCATTGTTTTGGCTTGAGCTTGAGTGGAACCATCCACAAATGAAGAGGGTTCAGACTTAACCTGATAAACCCAGCAGTGGTCGGGCTTGGCTTAGATCCAGATGATTATTTGGCTGTGTATGAGTTTGAAATCCCCTTTTTCCCTTGTATATATCATGCCCAGCTCGGGGGTGGTCTCTGAGTGCTGAAATAATATAGGCTGGGCAGAGACCTATGGTTGGGAGGAACGTTGCAGCAACATAGCTATTTGTTGGGGACAACATTACATTGAGATAAGTATATTCTATGCTTGTAATTAATTCTACAATGAGTTAAGTTAAATGGTTGTTATTGATATATTGAATGCACATGAAATTATGTGTGTGGATGAATTTATCTCCGCTATGCATATTTGTTGAATTTACATCTGCATACATGGGTTTTTAATTGTATAAATTATAATGAAAAGCTGAGTTTGCTTAAAAAGCTCCATAGATTGGCTTCATGTTCCCTCCCTTGCCTTGGATGGATGGGTGGGGACATTACATGCACTCAGAGCACAATTTCTCCATGCACAACACAACATCTTTAGCTATCTTAGTGCACCAATTTATAGTTTTTGCCCGGGTCTTATGCCATCCCAATTAAATATCAATCAATTCTTCAATCCCTATGATTTAGGACCGTGTATGGTACTTGAGCTTTTATATTGGATTTGATTGGTAAAATATCCCTTGATTGCTTTACACATGTTCTTTGTCTCATGGTGGTGTCCCCTCATTTAACTGGATTCTCCAAATGTCTTTTTCTTTTATTAATAATAAAATAATAATTTGTTGTACAAAGTGTCACTCACAAATCTCTTGTGAGTATTTTTTATTTTTTATATAACTCTTACAAAAATAATTGTTTTGTTTTGAAATATTTTTCACAAATTAAGTCAAAAATAAATATAATTTAATGTCCTGAGGGGATCGCGGAAGAAAGATTTTATTTAAATTAAAACCTTGAGACAAATATAAATGTATATACTCTTTCGAAAAATGTGATTATGTTTTTATATTAATAGTATTTTTAACTTTCATTAGTAAAAACTAATCTATTTATATTTAAGTAACAAACATATTTATATAATAAACAAAACCATATATCAAAGTTTTGATTAAATAACAATTTCAATTATTTAATTTATATATAATATCAATATTTCATAAAACATCAACTTTAATTTTGATTTATGATTTTATAAAGAAATGAATCTTTGAGCTTTTTCTCTTTTTAACAAAGTTCACACACAAATCCAAACGTTGTTATTTGAAAGGCAATTATGTTTTCATAAAAATATAACTTTTGCTCTCCACTACAAAGCACTATGCATGTAGATGACAAATATACATAGCAATAATACCCAAAATAAAATTCAATTTCCACATTATCTCCATAAGAAGGTTTCCAAGTTAAACTTAGACTTGTGTAGTAGTGATGGAAGGCTTATCAGTTGCATTTGCACTTTTCTCTAGCTTATAAGGCACCAAGTTTTCTTTTTCTAACACAAATTATATTATATTTAGAGTAAAAAATGTTGCAACACTAGTTTGTCTCCTATTCTTAGGAGTGAAATTCAATTCTTACAATTAAAAAAAAATTAAGACATAACTCAAACATCCCACAAAAACCCTATAGGAAAATACATACACAACTAAATATTTGTCCACATAATCCTCACAAAATAAGCATAAAAAAAACAAATTTAATGACAATTTTCCAAGTGTATCTTATTTTAATAATTTCAGAGCAAAGAAGATAATATGTTTAGTCCATACCCTAACTTGGACAGAAACGTGAACCAGCAACCATTAAAAAATCACTTACAATTAAGTGATGTAAACGTAATCAAATGAGCCATAAAAAAAAAATGAAATGATGTTTTTTTCTTTTTATTGGTTATTTTTTCTACATTTTAAATTGTCTTTATTTTAAATTATCTTCAATATATAGAAATAATATAAATCTAAAATCAAATAAACCATAAAAAAATAATGTTTTTTTGTTTTTTGTTTTTATTTTCTCAAACATTAAAAAAATACAAAACACCAACTTTCTTCTCTAACTAAACCCTTGTCTATGCAATGTAAGCATTGGACATATCACGTGTAAATACAAGCACAATAATAATAACACTATGCAAACACAAACTAACAATCTATAATTTTATCTAATTTCAATAATTTTAAATAAAAAAATATAATATTTTGAGGCCATAGTTTGCTTGAAACAACACTAAAATCCTAAACCTCTAAAACCAGGTGGATGCCAACATATTGACCAAATATAAGAAAAATAGCAATAGCAATCTACAAATGTGAAGAAGTGAAAAAATTGAAAAAAATTATAGACTATGATTACCTTAAATGCAATAATCACTTGAAGAAATAAATTCATATACTCAAACCAACCATCTCCAAATGGAGTTTTCATCATTTTGGAAATATGTTCACTATGTGGCTTCTTCATTCTAAATATATGGTGATAGTTTTCAAATTATCATTTGTGGATTTTCAATATTTCTCTTGATTGTTGCAAATTGTAAATCATAAAAGAATTACTCATGGCCAGGTATGGAGTTCTTATTCTATTTTGTTCGCTACATTGGCTGCTTTCTAAAATTGCAAAGGGATTAATTGGCCTCATTTTTATTTTTTTTAAATTAAATATTAATTGATAGTTTCTGTTTTGGTTGAATTTCCATTAATATGGCTTCCTGCTCTTTTTTTAAATTGTTTGCCTTAATGTTTTTTTTTATAAATTGGAAAGAAAATTAAAAAATTGGATAAACGCACTTCTTGTGATTGAGGTTTATGTCCAGTAACAAGAAGGGTGTGAATTTATTTGAATTTGGAAAATGCTCTTGTTTATGATGTATGCTATTGTTTGTATTTATATTTAGTAAATCTTATTGGAATTGCATTATATATAAAGAAAAATAAAGGAAAAAAAATTTAACCAGCTTACACATTTTAACTTTCCGACACCCAAAGATGTTAAGAAATATCGACATTGTGTCACACAGCCATGATCGATTCATTAAATCACAATGTTCTTCCCCTTCATAAAAACATTAACATTAACATTTTAAATATACTTTTAAAACAATGAAACACTATGGGTAGGTCGCTAATATTAATGGCATGAAATAATGTTAAGAAATATCGACATTTTGTCACACAGCCATGATCGATTCATTAAATCACAATGTTCTTCCCCTTCATAAAAACATTAACATTAACATTTTAAATATACTTTTAAAACAATGAAACACTATGGATAGGTCTCTAATATTAATGGCATTAAATAATGTTATGAGTATGTTAAATAACATTGACCATCAACGAGAGGATTTTTAATGTTTTTTAAATGTATTGAATGATGTAGTGAAACATTATAGAGGAATTTTTTTATCTTATTTTTAGTTTTTAAATGTGATATAGTTGTTCATTGGTTTTGGATTAGTATAGATTTATCTTAACTTTGAAACTATCAAACATCGAGAGGGATCCAAATTTTTGAAGTGTAATTGCTTGATAGATCCCTGTTTAAGATTGATTTATGCTTTTTATTTTTTTTATTTTATAAGTCAACATGGATTTTTTTAATAATTTTTTATTTGGTTTTTTTTAGCCTATTTATTTTATGAATTGATAGGAATTTTTTTAATTATTTTTAATTTTTGGTAGCATAATGTTAGGAACGTAACAATATCTCTACCATACTAGTTTGTAGAGCACCTAACTACTCAAAATGCAATAATAATGATGAGTTTAAGGTATAGATCATGATATTATAATTCTCAAGTTGAATTAAATCTCTAATTATGATGCATGACTTTTTTATGAGTAACTTTTGTAAGGGTCTTTACTTCTAAGTGGTATTTCAAGTACAATTAAATGGTTTTTGCACAAAGGAAATGGGTCTATGGGCTTTAACCATGCTAGGAAAATTAGTTATTTCCCTTAAAAGAATGTTTTAATGTTAAATATTTCCTTGAAACATGTATAGGCGAGGAAAGTTTTACTTAAGTAATCAAAAATATGGCCATTATTAATATGTGCAGTTCTAAATATATATATATTCTAATAAGTTATATATATACTTCTCGAAATTCTTTATACTTAATAAATTATTGTTTTCCAAATTTCCATTACAATTTAATGAATCCATTTTATTAATAATTTATTATATCTTAATCCAATATAAATACAAATATAAATATAAATATAAGTACCACTCTATATATGAGAGAAAGAAGAAAGAATATGATAGTGTGCATAGTATCATAGCTTTCATTCCTCAAACCCATTTGTGATGGGCACTCAATGAAACATCACGAATCCTGCATTTATCGCTATCGCTATTTGTTGATATATTTTGTACAAGAGACAATTTGCGAGTGTTTGCACTGTAAACATAATATTTTTTTAAGTCCATTCAATGTTGTACCATGTCAGACATGTCTAATCATCTGTAGCAACATCATTCCAATTTACGAGTTGAGTTGAATTAGGACACAGTTATCGGATCGGTTCGGTGTACTGAATATGGGACCCAAGACAGTGAAGAGCCTTCTGCTAGATTGTCTGTTAAATTCGTAATCTCAAGCAACCATCTACAAGTGGATGAGTTTTAAAACCATCAGATAATGGAGGTTTTTACTATATAAACAAGTACCATGAAGTTTATAAAAATTAAAATTAAAAATAAAATATAATTATTGTATTGAGAGTAGTGAGATGCTCTATTGCATGAAAAGTTGGGAGGTACTCTATATGGGAGATGTTATAAAGCTTAACATTATGTAATATATCATTATATATTGGGGAGATATATAAATATGGAAAGGGATCACATATTTTAAAGTGTAATTTTTTTCTAAATATATAACAATTTAAGATTAACAAAAAAATTACATATTAAGAAATGAGATTAATATCATAGTGTGTAAATTTTTCTTAATATATAAAAATTTAAGATAAAAAAACTTAGACCTCAAGAAATTAGATCATTATAAATACTTGATAATCTATACAAATTTAAATTATAAAAACAAAACAATAATTAAAAATCAAAATACTTTATGCCCACACAAAATAAATAATTAAATCGTCCATAATAAATAGTTAAATCGTCCATAATGAAGTGATATTTATCCATTAAAATGGTTATGATTGTTTTTATGACAATGGATAGATGTTCGATGTATTATTGTCTAAGTTCATTAACCATTTTGCAAGAATAAAATTCTTCTCGTCAACTTTTTAATATGTTAGAATTCGGAATTAATATTCTTTTAATGGAAATAAAAGTGGAGATAACTTTCCTTAATTTAAGGAAAATATATTTATTTATTATATATTTTGAAACTTACATATAACATTATCTAAATGACAAGTATATTTATCAAATGAGTTGTTAATGCCCCTATATTATAATTTTCTGCATGTTGTAGTACAAATTGATTTCTAATTCAAAATGGTCCCTATCCAATGCTCCTATATCTCCAGGCTCCATGACTTATTAGGAGGTTTTTAGCTTTTATATTCTTGACTTTTAATTATTTGTTACATTATAAAATATAGACATATATTAAATAATAAAAGTTATTTTTTTATAAAATTTAGTAGAATATTATGTGAAGAGTCACTTTCTATAATTTATATGGGTGACTTTTTTAATACATGTTGGCTAAAAAAATTAATATAACAAAAATATGTATGGTAAATTCATAATTAATTTTAAAAATTAATATATATTAAAATGAAGATACATAAATATAATTATCAAATAAATCCATATTAAATTTTATATTTTAAGATTGTAATAATTGTTTCTCTATTTTGATCAAGAATAATATAATATTTTTTATTTATTGTTTAATTTTGCAATTTATTAGTCCCTGCCAAGGATTATAGCTTTCGCTTCGAAGTTAAATTCACTTTGAATTTTTAATTTTCAAAATAAATTAGTATATGGTTATCTAATGTTTTATGAATTTTGATTATTAAATTGATTTTTTAAACAAATAAAATTATAATTTATATTTTTAATATTACATAATTTATATTTTTTTATTGACTTATTACATAATTTATATTTTTTAATTGGTTTTAAGATCTCATTCGACAAATATGTCCTGTTTAAATGTGACTTTTGTTAAATAAAAAATAAAATCAAAATTTAGAAAAATTCTAAATTTGTCACTTGTATAACACATAATATAAGCACGTAATCTCAGCTATAACATTTATGGCATCGACTTAATACACTGGTTTCATGCTGTAGTTGGAATATAACATTTATGATATTGACTCAATAACCAATAACATTTAATATACTGGCTTCCAAAACATTTAATAAATAGGCTTTGTGATGCCCCGCATATGTCATATGAACTAATAGTAATTGAATTTTCAATTAATGATATATTATATTAATTATTCTATAATTATTAATTAATAAATTTTAGTTCCTATGCATTAAGCTCGTATAGCGGATTGAACACATTGATCCACCCGATACAGAGACAGACAGGTGTATGCTCTCATATCAACCGAAGCAAGCAAATTGATACTAGCATACCCGGCAGAGCCAACAGTGTAGCTATAAGTTTCTATTGTTAATCAAGTTGTAGATTATGTTAAAGATCCAACGTACTTATCATGATGTTATATATATATATATATAATTAATTAATTAATTAATTATACTGCTTAAATATTTAATTCATTTTTGTTAAAATTGCGTTGTTTAAAATTTAATATTAGGGAAGGTTTATTTGATTAATCATACTATAATATACAAATTATTAATGGTCTAAGATCTTGGATTATACATGACGGACTTTGCTTTATTGGGATGAACAGGTGGACATTAGGCAGTATGGCAGAGCACCTCGAGAGCTCATATTATTATGCATTTTAAGATAGGTCACTTTTAATAGATTACATGTCATAGTTTTTTTTGCTGATAATAGCACAAAACACATGCTAATCATGTTAATCAAGGAATTCCAATATACAAGAGATCTTTTGAATCATTTCGTTGGTATGTTTTGTTGTTTTTTATCATAATTATTGTTGTTATTTTATTTGGAGATTTTTTTTAATCTTTTTGTTGGAATGTTTTATGATTGTTTTTTTTATAATTATTATTATTTCATTGGGGTTATATTGATTTTTAACTTTTAAATTTTAAAGGGTATTTTTTTAATTTTATTCCAGTATCATTTTCTATATTATAATATTTGAAGTGAATTTTATGAGTTTCATTATTATATTGATTATTTAACATTTGATTTTCCATTTTTAAAAATAATTTGTTTAGAATAAAATAACAATATTTTTAATAAAATAATTTACTATTTATTTTCAAATAATAATTATTAAAATCTTTCAAAAATAATTAACTATTAATTAAATTTAACTTTTTATTTTTATATAGATGTTTGTATTTATTTATTTAAAATTCATAAATAATTGTTTATTTATTTTTGAAAAAATTACATTAACTTTAATAAAACTAAATTTCTATTATAACTAAGCATGCAAAATTATTTTCAAATATAACCAAATATTATTTTCTTTATTTTTTAATAAATTTTATTTAATATTAATAAAATATATTTAATTCTAAAAACACATTATCTTTACTTACTAGTACTATTTGTTTATATAACTTAGAATTTAATGATTTCAAATTTTTATTATCATTATTTAAAAAAAATGTATTTTAAAAATATTTTTTTTATTAATATATATCCAAAACATTAATATATATATTTATTATATTTAATTTATTATTATTATTATTATTTTAAATTTCAATACTACAATTCAATTAAATATATTTATGTAAAATAGAATACATGATTTATATTTTTTAAGTATTAACTTGTTTTTTAACATATACATATGTATATAAAGTACTTTATAATATTTTATGGTTTGCATTTGGTTATAATGTAATAAAAATTACTCAAAAATGTAGACGCTTTACCTTTTTAAAGATAATATATTTTGTTATCTTACTTTTAATCTACTATAAAATAATTTTTAATTAAACTCTTCTTAAGAAACAATAATTTGAAAATAAAATAGTGTTACATTTATTTTAATCAAAATAACATAATTAAAATCTTTTAACAAAAACAAAAGGTAAAAAAATTTCAACTTTTCTTTAAAACAATTTTTTAATTTGAATTAAATAAATTTTTTTATGTAAAATTTAACTAAAAACATTTCACAATATTTAAAAACATCTATATCCTATTAAAAAACTTCATACTTTTTCATATAAATATTAACTACCAAAATTATTATCTCATTTATCCATAAAAATTGTGATGAAATTCCAATTATTATTGAATATCTCATCTACTTCTATATCTATTATTATGACCATCTCTAAGAAACACATTAGATATCTTCTAACAAATAAGGACCATCCATAGAATGATACACTAACTTGGTTATATGTAAATATTTATAAATATTGACTTCAATAAGTGTTATTATTGGTGGTCCCTCCAACAAATCCCCTTTTGCCATGTGTTTTCTTTCTTGCCACTGGTTTTCCACCTTGGATCTTTGTTATTTTCATTTCTTTGAGGAAGAGAAACTTTTTAGGAAAACGTTCAAGTCTGTAAGAGAATGAGACTGAAACAGATGGTTATACCTTTAAAGATATTGAACAATGTAATTCTATTTTTGATAACATAGTTAGAGTTTTTTTTGAAACAAAATGCATAGAAAGTAGTTAGGTACATTTACAACCATATGTTTAATAAAATAATCATGTGCATTTATAGTGATGTTCAGATGTACCTTTAATAAAATAGATAGAAAAAAATGACCTCTTATCATTAAGATAAACAATTAGAAAAAATTTTAAAAAATCACTTAATAAAATCAACATCTACCCATCTTAATTTTACATTTACAAATGTTGAATCAAAAATCTAAAAAAATTATATATCTTAAGAAAAGAAAATTAATGTTTTTTAATTCTTAATAAATTATTAAACTTAAAATAAATTTATAATAATTTTAAAATTTTAATAAAATAACTCCGCTATTTCAAAATTTTGATAAGATCGTTTTCATCGTAAACAATATTAAAAACTAAACCTTTCGGAAATCAATTAATAAATTAATTCACTAAACTCAAACAATAAACAATTATAAATAAATAAATATTATATCCATAAGTTTTCTATTAAATTTCCCATATCATTATACCTATTATTCAAATTGTATAGTCATATTTTTAATAAATTATTTTAATACTTTCTATTAGATTATCACGTGGTTCTATCATTCTAAATTTATAATCATTTTGAATAAATTTTAGTAAAAAGTTATGTATTTTTACTCTATTAAATTTATAATTATATTTTTATGAATTTTTAATGGAAGAATTAAAATATAATTCATAATCATTTTTTTTAATAATTTTCAATATAAAAAATTACTAGCATAGTCACTTAACTTATGATCTGTGAACACATATAGGTCACAAGTTATGCTATGGACAAGTCATATATTGCTTGCTCTCCATGCTTAGTTGTAATCATATTGCTTGTTTTCTTAGTTGTAATCACTTGGCATGCATGAGCTACAAGTTATCCATGCATCAACTACTAGTTATTTTTCTTTCTTTATATTTATTTAATTTTAATTTTGAAACCACCATAAAATCACTCTAGATAGTAAACTTGTCTCATCTTCTTTCAATCTAAAAAAAACATAGATACTAATCCACCCCAAATTCTAAAATATATATACACTTATAAATATAACTATAAATATAAAAATATAATTTTATTATTTTATATATTTACAAATTACCTATTTTTTTAAAGCTAAGAATCCCTATCGTGATAGACTAAATACTAAATGATTATTCCATGAAGGAGTGTAATCCCTCCCCATTTATCGCTACATGAAGCTCTCATTTCTTCTAAGCAACACCTCACCATTGATTACAAAGGCATTTCGCAAGAATGGTGCACTTAAAACATAATTTTAATTGAAATATGTTTACATTACGCACCAATGTTTTCGTCGTGTCTAAATACCCATTCTATAGTACACATAGGGGGAGATGTGTAAAACTTATATTTTTTCAAATAACTATTTAAGACCATAATAATTTAGAAAAGTGACTTTATATAAATATTTTGGGATGGATTTTTATTAAAAGTTTAACTAAAATTAATATAAAATGGAAAACTTATTATGAATTTAAAATTGTGGAGAAAAATAGAAAAATAACTATAAATTAATGTTAATAATGATTAATAACTATCATCAATATTAAATAATCAAATTAAATCTATAAAATAAATTTAAAACCAAAATCTAAAATTAAAATGATTTTTTAATACCAAATATACATATCCAATTATCTATACAACTAATATAGCTACTTAATTTGTTATATATGCCTCAATTACTTGTTACCTTTTTTAGTTAAATAGACTGTTTGCTACCTGTTACCTTCTTTAGTTAATTTTTATTTCAAATTTTGAATGACTACCATAAAATCAATCTAGATGATACATTTGTCTCATCTTTCTTCAATCTAAGAAAAAACCTTCTTCAATCTAAAAAAGCATAGATAGTAATCCACCCCAAATTCTAAAATATATACGAGTATAATTATCAATGTAAACATAATCATGTCTTGAATTAAAACTCAGTGAATATCAAACCGTCCCTGCTACTAGATTATCTATCCAAACATCCACGAGTGGAATCTTATTATTCCAAGTCATTGATTTCTCACAGCCCTGGGTGGTATTGATAATATAACTTGCCATATATTGGACACGGGTTCACAAAGATAACATCAACAGATAATTGTAAGTAGGGTTCAACCATAAAAACAAACCAGCAAATATAACTTTCTATACCTGAAACAACTGTTTCACAATCATATATTACATAAATTCATTTTATAATTCGAATACATTCCGAAAACATGCTCTTATTGTGTGTGGCTGCTTCATTCTAATTGTATGGTGATAGTTTTCAAATTCTCTCTGGCGGATTTTCAATATTTCTCTTGGCTTTTACAAATTGTAAATTATAAAAAGATCACTCATTGCCAAGTATGGAATTCTTAATCTCTTCTTGTTGCTCACTAGTTACGTTCTAAATCTGGAAAGAGTTTAATTGTTTGATGTGATTGATGCCAATTTTGGCTTTTACAAATGAGATTTCCGAGGTTGTTGGTTTTGTTTTCTAAAGTTAGTAGTTTTTACGTGAATTTGGTAGTTTTTGTTTTGGCTGAATTTCCATGAATTTGATAGTTTTCGTTTTCGTTGAATTTCGATTGATATGGCTTAGAAGGATTGGGTTTGAACAATATTGAGCGAAAATTGGAAACAAAGTTGAAAAAGTTGAAATCTTGGATAACGCACTTTTTGTTTATTGAGGTTTCTATCAAAGTAATAAGAAGAGTGCTTGAACTTATTTGAATTTTGGAAAATATTCATGTGCTGATGGTGTAGCTTATTGTTTGCATTCAGGAGGCTGTTTGTAAGTACATCATTACATTAAATTTGAAAAGGAAAAACTGTGTTAGTTTATGAGCTTTCAAAAGCTAAAAACTTTTCCAACGCCAAACGATGTTAAAAATTGTCAACACTGTATCTAAAACTATGACCTATTTATTAAAGCACAATGTTCTTCCCTTTCATAGAAATATGATAATGAAACTTTTGAACCTTGAAGTTGAAACATGATGGATAAGTCTCTACTATTAATTTCCTCAGACTATGAAACAATGCTGAGATCAAACTGAAGGAGGTTCTAAATTATGTTAAAAGGCTCGAAGTCCTCTGAATCCTTCTCTCTCTTAAGATGATATTATGGTGTAAATTTAACAGAAATTAGAAAGAAAATTGTGTTTCCTTAAAAAGAAGATCGATCATTGAAAATTGGCGAAGTTGGATATAATTTTAATCAGGGAAATGATGTTACACTAGTTCCTTAGGTTGGGTTATGTATGAAATAAGGGTCGATAGGCTTTGGTCCCACAATGAACAAAACATGGGTCCTTTTTAGATTTAATGTAGAATTAAAAAATAAATTATAAATTATTAAATTGTTTAATTTTTAAATAATTAGTATTTTATTTATTATATTTACATTTTCTTTTCAATTTGAAAAAATATATGGTATTTAAGGTTTTTTTGTAATAATAATAAGAATTTAATTTTAAGCTTAAAGCTAAGCTAAATATCAAATTAGAGGATAAGACTTTTTTGTTTGTAGGATAAGGGACCTTAGTTTTCGAATTGACTTCCATATTTAAATATGATAATGATGATGATTATAGTTAACCTCCACTTAGACTAATTTTGGTTTATGAGATCTTAAGAAAGAAAAGTAAGGAACTATTTGATTTACTTTAAAGATTTATCAGAGTCTTACATTCATCATTATATATAACAATCTGTAATAATAATCTAATTTAGAGAGACTTGCAAAGTTGCAACTATCTAACAACCTGGGTTTTAATTACATGTGTATCAATTTACAAATACAAACAACTCTTATAACAATCTGATTACTTGGACGATCAGAAGATAGTTTTAATGTAAAAATTTAAACAAAACATTTCACAACTGATAATATATACACCTAAAACGTCAAAAAAAAATACTTCCAAAAGGTAGAGTGAAAACCAAATTCCAACACTGCCTTCAGATGCTTTGCTATTCTTGAAGCTGGTGTCAAAAAACAAAAAACATACTTCTCAAGGTAGAGTGAAAACCAAATTCCAACACTGCCTTCATTCAGATGCTTTGCTATTCTTGAAGCTCTCAATACTCTATGAACTGACAAATCTGTAAGGGTGAGAGTCGAGACACAAGAGGACGGATATTCGTTGTGTGAAAATGGGCAGCCTTGTGTGAGATGAAGGAACATCCATTGTGTCAAGAAGGGGTCCCAGGATTGTCCGTGGTTTGCCGAAGATCCCGATTTGGTCTTTTCATATTAATGTGTTGTTAATGGATGTGTATCTTTCTTTCTACTCTATATGTATATGTTGAAATAAGATTATCTGTTTTAACACCATTTCGATTAATGCAAGGAAGCTGGTATAAGTTTATTTATTTGCCCTCCATCTGGACAACATTTATGTTTAGGGATGGATGTTTTTTGGGTTCATGTTTTACTGAGTTCTATTAAGAAGGTATTGGAATATTATTATTTTTTATATGAATATTTTTTTTTCTTAAAAGAATTTTATTGGAATATATTTTAAATTAACATAAGTTTTGTATAAGTTTTGGATCTATTTTAATTTTGTTGAAAGGTTTATAAGTTTAGGATATATTTTAATTTCCTTGAAAGGTAGAAAAGAATTTGGAAAAAAAATCCTATTAATTAAAAATGATGATTTGGATACTATATGTACATTTTTTTTTCACTGTTTTCTTAGTTGTTTTTTTATGGCTGATAGTATAAAATATAAATAATATTTGACACATACAATAATATGTGATAGGTATTTTGTCCATCAAATTCCAACCATGAAGAATAATAATATGATATCACAAAAAAAATATATACATATTTATTTATTTTTATGAATTGATATTGGTTATTATTATAAATTAATTATAAACTAGAATTTTTTAAACCAGCATAGATCCATCTTAAATCCGTATCTATCAAGCACCGAGAGGGATCCAATTTCTTGAGGTGTATTTATTTTTTTAAATTTAAACTCAAAAAATTTGATCTCTCTTGATTTATAAATCTAGGTTTAAGTTTTAAGTTTTTATTTTATAAACGAACATTTATTTTTTAATTACTTTTCATAATATTTTAGCCGACATGAATTTTTTTAATTATTTTTTAATTAAAAAAATTACTTTTTACGTTTTATTAGATGTAACGCTACATGTAACGGTACATCCCATATTGGGCTATAGAGCACCTCGTTTTACTCGGTGTAATAATTATTTATTTAATATTGAAAAATCGATTTTTATGAATAGATATTGGTTGTCATTATAGACTAGTACAACCATTTAACTTGTGGTTGGTGAACACCTATACGTCACAAGTTAAGTGCCACAAACAAGTTAGAAGTTACTTGTTCACCCTGCTCTAACATTGATAGGCACAACCATCCACTTAGTTTTGTGGAGATTGCTAGTTGTTAAACAAAGGCTAAACATTAAACTAATTACCAATTGTTATAGTTATCCATTTATGGTATAACATAAACATTAAACACTTGTTACACTCAGGTTAATCTTGTTGATCTGCTCAAAGAAACTCAAAATCTGAGATATATCTAAAACCTCTACCATTATTGTTACCTCTTTCTTTAACTACCCCTTAACTTAAGTACGGGGGCTTCATTAGCAAGACAATATCATATCATGTCCATTCATATTGGGGTTTGAATACTCCTAAAAGGCTCAAAAATATATTGCCTTGTATTAAGGGGTTAAGGGGTTTTTTTTAATTTGACATAGTAATATAAATATTGGGGATTATTTTATTTGGGTGGGTCAAGGAATAACCTCCAAATCATGGAATGGATTAGTACCTCCAAATCATGAGCTCAATTCATACCTCTAATTTATTAATCTTGTAGAAAACATGAGCTATATATATCTATACTTGTATTTACATGATATAAAATTGGTAGATTGGAAGGCTGTGGTGTGAAACATATGAAATTCTCATCTTTTCTAAGCATTTCCCTAACTATTGGACTATCAATCTTTTACATTATTTGTTATGTTGATCTCTTGATTGGGTTTCCTTTTACACATTTTTTCTTCTCCATAAATATTTTGTTGGGTATTCCACTATCCAACGCTACAAATTGATCAGTCACAACCGTAAACCGTAATCCTAGTGGGATCATTATTAGGATTACACTATTATTTTATTTAGCATCATGTTTGCTTATACTAAGATGCGTTAAACTTGATAATATGATATAAAGGGGGTATTAAAAATGGGTTGATAAAACTGGATACCTACAATATCTGTCTCTGGGTTTTTTTAATTGGAAAGGTATATTGGGAGGGGGGTTCAATAATACAATATTAGGAGGCATTTTCCAATATTTTGTGAAATTAGGGATATTCTTTAATATCCTATGAACGGTCGTGATATGTAACAAGTTCAATGAGTGAACCCCCCGTGAACTTAAGCTTATTTAAATCTTAATTAAAATGCATTTAAGTATAACAAGATACGACGACCATGAAATAAATCTCGATGCTACACGACATAATTAAATGTAGAACATATTTTGTTAATTGATTATTTATTTTAAATTTAATTATTTTTCTTCTTCCTTCCTAGAGATATTAAGAGATATTTAGATTTAGATTTAGGATGGACCTAACTACACCTAACTTTTGAATATGCAAGTAGAGAATGTGGATGCTTGGAAATTCAATTGAGACCTTTCCTTCAACATGTGGTGCTTTTAGGTTGGTTGTGCACAAAATCTAAGCCAAAATACTCGCTTTGGTTTACGCATTTGGTAGAGCATAACCACCATGGTAGGTGTGCTCTCTATGAAGAATTGGACGAGAGCAAGATCATCAAGCATCAACCTTTTAGTCAAGCAACTAGATACACTTCAAGGAGAAATTATAACATAGGAGACCATACCGAATCATAGTCTCTAATGAATGTTCATAATCTATGGTGGATAGGCCTTTAGACTTTATAGGTTCATTCAAGGAGAAATTATAACATAGGAGACCATACCGAATCATAGTCTCTAATGAATGTTCATAATCTATGGTGGATAGGCCTTTAGACTTTATAGGTTCAATCAAGGAAACACGTCTTAGTAGACAAGAGGGGAACATGTACACAAAGGGACAACCTACACACCACTTGGAAAGTAGAAGATAGATGATGAGGAAGTGAAAGAAGTCCACAGTGGACATACATTCACTTAAATAAACTAGATTTTAAATTATGTGTTTTCATATTATTTTCTTATTTAAAAAGTTTTTTAAAATATATAATTGTCAAAAATATGTAGAAAGTTTATTTGTGGACTCTATCAAAGTTATTTATTAGTGAAAATGCTATATATTAAAAATATATATATATTACATATTAAAATAATAAACTTATGCATATTTACTAATTTTATTAACTTCTCCTTCTTCATGTATAAAATAAAATTGTTTAAATAAATAATAAATGTTTAAATATAATGTCAATAAAACATGATAATAAACTAATACCATTAAATTATTAAATTAAATGTAATGCTCAAGTGGCATAGTGATGGTAATTTTTTTTCTTTATCTTTTAGTCTTGAATTTGTAATCTGGTTAGTTGGAAAAGTGTTATGTATTGATGGGAGTTTTATGATAGGATCTCGACTTTAGTTTTAGTGTTATATGGATTTTGGAAGATTATTACTTTATGTCTTGAACAAAGAAGTTAAAAAAATTAATAACATTAGAAATAAATAAATAAGATAACTAATAATTACATAAAAAATTCGAACAATTAATTTTTATTTGTTATTTTTTTAAATTATTATTTAGCATAAATAATATAATATCTTAAAAAGTTTATTGATATGTTCAATATTAATAGATGTTTTTCAAGTAGGGTGGCAGGTGCAGGAGGGGTCATATATGATTCTCGTGGAAATATTGTTAGAACTTTCGTATGGGGATCGGGAAAGCGTATCAACAAGTTTGTTGAATTGTTCGCTTTGATGCAAGGAATAGAATGCATGTCTGATCTTAAGATAGAAGACTTCATGGCTTTTGGAGATTCTCGGATTGTTATCCAAGCCATGGTAGTATGGCAAAGGACTAAAATAATAAAAACTAACTTTCAACTCAGAATTTCCAACTTGGTCCCTAGTAATTCAATGATTCAATTCTTTCATGTCAAAAGATGCCTAAATGGGGTGGTCGATCGTTTGACCAACTAAGGAACAATTTTTTAAAGGAGGGGGGTTTCTCCGTTAATGACTCTCCCACTTTCGTTAAATGGTGTTCGGCAGGCTGACAGTTGATAATGGAGATGTCTTCGTTGGTGTTGGAGAGTCTTATCTGAATGCTTGTACATTAATTTTCCTTCCTTTCGTTCGTCCTGAGCAAATTGTCATAGGGTACGACATTCCCTGGATAATAATGGCATAACACCCACTCTTTCCAGTGTTAAATGGTATAATAGAGATGCAAGCATTGTTTTCTTATCTACATTTCTCTGATACCTCTGCGAACCGAGTGTTTTTTTCGACTCGGGTGGCATATGATATGGAGAAAAGAGTTTCATATTCGCAGAAGGAGGTGTGGTTACACCATCCAGAGGAGGACCCAAGATTGCAGTACGTTATGAAGGAATTCTGGGCGGTATCAAAGGGGACCTAATAGACCTGAAGAAGATGATTCGATGCATATTTGAGGTTTCTAAATCCAGTTTAGAAGAAGCCCAAAAGACCGGCTTGGACCTGATGTATTTTGAAACCCACCACGAAGATGTAGAAATTGGGTACAGAGTTCAGAAAGGAGAGGTCGAGGAGCTGAAGAGGTGCGTGGCTAAACTAGAAAGGGATTTGAATTAAAAGATAGATGGGGTTCGTAAAAGCGTAGTGGACCCGGGATGCTTCTTGCAGGCGCACAACCTGAACAAGGCCGAACGAGATGAGAACAGGTTTGTCCAGCTAAAGGAAATTATTGAATAAATCCATGCATATATCAATGGCCTGTATCCTTTCAATCGTGAACCAGGCAGGGAGCAATCTGAGGCAGCCCGATGGATGACGCTTTATTTTCGCAGCTCGAACTCGTCGATGCCAACATTCAGGAATGAAGTCTTTTCTCTCTTGTTAAATTCATAGATGTTTTTTTTTTCTTTTTTATAGATAATCGATTTATCAGAGTTTATATAGTTAGAAGTAGCAGAACCAACTTTGTCAAAAAATGTAAAATTCATGAACTACTGGAGGCTTTTGCAGCACTATTTTGTACCGAATCTCTAGTTTTGGACTCTCTTAAGACTCTGTTGATGTTTTGCTTCCATGGAGGCGTTATGTAATCTTTCCTTTTATATATTACAACTCCTTTTCTCAGTTATGTTAAAAAAATAGATACTTTCCAAGTCATCCTTAGCCATACGAATAGATACTTTCCACATCACCCTTGGCGAGAGGGATGAATAATTTCCAAATTGTTAGGGTTGGAATATATCTACTACTATCAAAAGTCTTCTCACTATATGTAAATTCTAAGAAAATACTTTTTAATAAAATAAAAGATTAATATTATTTTTTTAAAATTGTTTTCATTTTTATATATTTATATGAATGATTTTTTTAATCAATGTACTTAAAAATTCTAAAAATCCAACTCAAATCTTCAAACTTGAAAGTAAAAAACAATGATAACTCTCAATCCACTCTTATGTATGTTTTCTCAAAACTCAAAAATAAAAAAATTGATATTTCACATTCTATCACCTACTATGTTAACTAAATAAAAAATAAAAAATAGAGTATAAGTCTTCCACATACTTCCTCCTTCTTTAACTACAATAATCTAACCTTTATAAAACACAACTCATTTCTCACAACCCCTCTCCCCTACTCCAAAGAACCAGCCATAAGCTATGTAAAAAAAGAGTATTATAATTCCCGAACTAATTATTCAACATAACATCACTTAATGGAGCTACCTCCTCTTCTCTATGACTAGCTTCAAAATGCCATTCACTTAAAAGGCATGGTTGTTCCAAAAGCTCATTGCGTGAAGTTTGTACCCTTAATACTACCATGATGCAAATCCTAATCCTTCACGAATGAGGATAATTACTTTCATAACTAGAAAATTGCGGCATTCACATCATTTCTCCAAAGCCAATTATTCAGCAACATAACATCACTTAAATAAACTACCTCCGCCTTTCTATGACTTACTATTCTTATTTATAGTTAATTGTAATCTTCTAATAGAAACCACCCACAACTACAATTTGGAATCACAACTTTCCCTCTCATGTAAGTTAACACTCACAACCAGTACCATGGGCTTATCTCCCTACTCCTAATAAGGTCGTCAAACAACAAATATGAATTATTCCCCACAAGTCACCTCAAACTATATGCCTAGACTTAGTTAAAAGTTTTCATGCAAGGATTTTATTATAGATTACATGGAAAAGTCCAAGGATAACTTAGCTTGAGCAACTCTCAAGACAAAGCATGAGTATCGTCCATAGCAATACTGTTTAGAATGGTTAAGTTGATTCCAACGTCTAATTTTAAGTTCACTATGGATTTCGACAATGATGAAACAACCTTTCGCCAACTTGTTCATACATTTCTCGACAGCTTTCGAATGTAACTATATGATATCATCGAACGTGTTCATACATTTCTCGACAGCTTCTATATAATATTTGATTTGATAAACTATTAACATCTATTCTCAATGTGACACCCTGCTATAATATGGCTTTCATCCCTCAAACTGCATGCCATTAAAGAGCAATTCACAGTCAATGAAGCTACAGGAAACTCTGCAACCCCTCTCCAGTTATCGCTATGCGAAGCCATCAATTCCCCTCTCCAACATCTCACCGTTGATTGAT
Source organism: Larix kaempferi (assembly GCA_027924585.1). NCBI lineage: Eukaryota > Viridiplantae > Streptophyta > Pinopsida > Pinales > Pinaceae > Larix > Larix kaempferi. The sequence continues at coordinate 34,459,717 of BSBM01000017.1, forward strand.
ATATACTATACAAAAGTAATTTTGCAAATATTTACAAAGGAACTCACAATCTTAAACATTACCTTTTTTAAAACCAGTTCCATTCACACACCAATGTTGTGTTTATACCAGTTCAGACATGTCTAATCATCTGTACCAACATAACCCTGAGTTGCATTAGAACCCAGTTATTCTAGAACGGTATATTGTAGTGAATATGGGACCCGTTGATATTATAATTATTATTCTAAAACACTGAAGAGCCTTCTGTTAGACGGTCTATTAAATTCATACTCTCAAACAAACTATCTACAAGTGGAGTCTTATCGTTGCAATTCAGTGATTTCTCAGAGTCACCGGTGAGACTGATACTTCTATAACTTTGGCATATATTGGCCTGGATTCATAAATTTTAATAGCAGCTGATAATAACAAGCAGGTTTCAACCATATAAGCCATCCAGCAAATATCATTTTTTAAATCTGCAACAACAGGTCCACAATCATAGGTCAAATTAATATACACAGTACAATTATGTATTCGTAATACAAATATAATACATTATAAGTAATAGCAACAAGATTACTTGCTTCTTTACTGTTATCCTGAGAGACTCCTTCTGTAGTCCAAATAAGGAAATTCACGAACATTTCATCTCTGCCCTTCTGTAGTCCAAATAAGGAAATTCACGAACAGTTCATCTCTGCCCTTCTGTTGGATGTTTACATTCTTCCTAACCACCAGATTTACATCAGATTTGGTCTTTTCATATTAATGTGTAAAATGGACGTATATCTTTCTTTCTACTATATATGTTGAAATAAAATATGGGGATGCTAAGAGTTATTCATGCATCAAGTACCACCAATTACCCATACATAACTACACTTTCAACAGTACAATTGTCTCATCGTCATGTAATTACACCGATAGGTGTTTATATCTTAGTATTTGGGGTGGACTACCATCTATGATTTTTCTACATTGAAGAAGGATGGGACAAGTGTACTTTCTAGATTGATTTTATGAGTGTGGTTCAAAATTCCAAATAAACAATTATAAAAAATGAAATATAAAAAATAATGGGTAGTTGATACATGGATAACTCGTAGCTCATGCACACTAGTGAGAGCAACACATTTAACTAAAGAAGGTAACACATAGTTGAGGCATAGGCACTAGTCCACCCCAAATTTTAATATATAAACACTTATCAGTGTAAATATCTATATAGAAAACCTAATTAATATAAAAAACCTAACTAATATCTATCAGGTGTTCTCCATGGGTAATTGTAATCTCTCATATTCTTCTAATTTTAAACTGGTTTAGCTACGAGTTATCCATGCCTAGCTACAGGGTTATCATCTGCATTCTTCTCCTTATTTGCCAAGATATGAGTTATCCATGCATCTATATGTTACCAGTTATTCATTCATAGCTACCATTATTTTTAATATTTGAGGTGCATTTTACAACTCAGGGATGTGTAACTCCTTCCATGCTCATCTTGAAGCTAACATGTGTCCTTTTTAAAAAAATAATAAAATAATATAAAAAATAACATGTCAGATCTGCAATCTAAGAAAAGCATAGACCGCCAAAAAGAAAAGGTAATTAAAAAAATTCAGGTATCAAATTTCTTGAGTTTCTAGTAATAATAAAAAAATTACACCACTTTAAGAAACTAGATCTTAAAGTTTAAGATAGATCCATATTAATTATAGATTAAATACAAATTATTTTTTTTAATTAATTATTTATTTTAAAAAAAAATTAAAATCATTTTTTATAAATAAATATTAGTTGTAATTATAAATTAAACATGTAAAACATATTTTTTTAAATTGATTATTTATTTTAAATTTAAGAAAAATATTAATTAAAAGGCAAGTAGAGGAGGTGGATGCTTGGAGATACAATTGGGACCTTTCCTTCAACCTATGCAAATGATTTTATTTGTATTCTACTTTAAGGAAGTGTAAACCAAAACAGGGGTCTCGCGCCATGGCAGACTATAACCACCAATATGGTAGATGTGCTCTTTATGAAGTATTGGATTAGAGGGAGATCATCAAGCTTTTAGTTATGTAACTAAATACATTCCAACGAGAAACTACACATTAATAGCGTAGAAAACCATATCGAAGTGGAGATGAATAGAAACTATGAGTTGAAGGCATAGGTGGAAGCTTAGAAGAAGGATAATAGAGAAATTGAACACATATATTGATAGGAATTACAACCAGATTCTAGATTTTGCATAAAGTTTATAATTTATGGTGGATAGGTTTTTAGACTTTATAGGCTCAATTAAGGAAGCACTCGTGGAGGACATTACAATTATAATTCAGGAAACAATAAGGAAACATGGACACAAAGCTATATCCCACCCACCAATCGGTAAATAGAAGACAATGATGAAGAAATGAAAAAAATCAAAATTAAACATACATTCACTTAAATAGGTCACATTTTAAATTATGTGTTGCCATGTTATTTTCCTATGTAAAAAGTTTATTAGGATATATTGTTGTCAAAAATTATAGAATTAGGATATACTGTTGTCAAAAATTATAGAAAACAATTGTGAAAAAGAAAGTTGGCAGTGTAGGTGATTTTACGAAAGCTTTTTATTTATTAATATAGATACTAATTTTACTAACTTCCTCTTAATTGTTTAAATAAATAATATTAAATGATTAAATACAATGTAAATAAAATATGATAATAAATTGATCGCATTGTAAATAAATAAGATATTAAACATAAAAATTAAATCATTTCAATATTAAATAATATACAATAGTTTCTATTATTTATATAATTATGTTATTTTGAATTTTTTTAACATTTTCAAATTTTAATCATTTCAATAATAGATAATGTAAAATAGTTTTTATTTCAATTATGTTAATTATGTTTTTTTAGATTTTTAATTTTTTTTCCAAATAATATATATATTTGTTTATTATCTTGGTTGGAGTATATTTTTTTTTTCTGCAAAAAAAAGTATACTATTGATATTCAGTGTTGAATCAAATAGTACATGATATAATCAAACAAGTTTGTCTTACTCAAGATGTCCCACATTAACTAAGATCTGCAATAACCCCCCAGAATACATAAAACAAAATTTACAAGTTTCTTCCAAAAACATCAAGTGTTCAAAAAAAGAACCTAATCTAGAAAATACATATTTCCAGAATCTACAAGCTGATTTTCCACCAATTCTTCCCACTACAAGTAGCCAATCTCACCATCCAATGTTGCTTTAGACAACTAATCAACCTGTGAGTTAAATTCATGGTATATATGTTCTACCTTGTAAGTGTAGAAGGAGTTAAGTTCAAATTTCGTTCTATTGCACCAATATACCAGATTCAGATCTGCAAATCAAACTCTCCTTTGGCCCATTTAATTGTGACTCTTGAGTCGCCAAAAATCTTCACCTGTCCGAGACCAAAAAGATTTGCGACCTAAGCAACACACCATAAGGCCACAAGCTCTGCCTTCATGTTAGTACCTCTTCCACAATTCATACAAAGGGTAAAATAATAGTCCTTACTTAGGAAAATAACCCCGCCAACTCCACAAACTCCCATGTTTGCAGCTCCATCAAAAAATAAGACTGGATCATCTGTTGTAAAATGAAAATCCCCTAAATTGCGCATGGCAGGAACTTTTTGTACACTCTGATATTTCAAATAAAGACAAAGTGTTGAGTTGTAAGTAGCATCCACATTAGGATAAATATCTTCAAAAAAGATTTCTTTTGTGTCCTCCAAACTAACCGGCAGACAAAGATAGGTAGTGTAGAATGAGCTTTGCAAATTCTCAGCCAAATTTTCAGTGAGGATTCCACATTGTTGCCTCCCCAACACACCAAAATACCAAGTATATGATAGAATTTATCCCACCATGGTAGATGTGCTCTTTATGAAGTATTGGATTAGAGGGAGATCATCGAGCTTTTAGTTATGTAACTAAATACATTCCAACGAGAAACTACACATTAATAGCGTAGAAAACCATATCGAAGTGGAGATGATTAGAAACTATGAGTTGAAGGCATAGGTGGAAGCTTAGAAGAAGGATAATAGAGAAATTGAACACATATATTGATAGGAATTACAACCAGACTCTAGATTTTGCATAAAGTTTATAATTTATGGTGGATAGGTTTTTAGACTTTATAGGCTCAATTAAGGAAGCATTGATGGAGGACATTACAATTATAATTTAAGAAACAATAAGGAAACATGGACACAAAGCTATATCCCACACACCAATTGGTAAATAGAAGTATATCCCACACACCAATTGGTAAATAGAAGACAATGATGAAGAAATGAAAAAAATCAAAATTAAACATACATTCACTTAAATAGGTCACATTTTAAATTATGTGTTGCCATGCTATTTTCCGATATAAAAAGTTTATTAGGATATATTGTTGTCAAAAATTATAGAATTAGGATATATTGTTGTCAAAAATTATAGAAAACAATTGTGAAAAAGAAAGTTGGCAGTGTGAAAAAGAAAGTTGTGAAAAAGAAAGTTGGCAGTGTAGGTGATTTACCAAAGCTTTTATTTATTAATATAGATACTTGCTAATTTTACTAACTCCTTCTTAATTGTTTAAATAAATAATATTAAATGATTAAATACAATGTAAATAAAACATGATAATAAATTGATTGTATTGTAAATAAATAAGATATTAAACATAAAACTTAAATCATTTCAATATTAAATAATATAAAATAGTTTCTATTATTTATATAATTATGTTATTTTGAATTTTTTTAACATTTTCAAATTTTAATCATTTTAATAATAGATAATGTAAAATAGTTTTTTTTTCAATTATGTTAATTATGTTTTTTTAGATTTTTTAATTTTTTTTCCAAATGATATATATATTTGTTTATTATTTTGGTTGGAATATTTTTTTTTCTTGCAAAAAAAAGCATACTATTGATATTCAGTGTTGAATCAAATAGTACATGATATAATCAAATAAGTTTGTCTTACCTAAGATGTCCCGCATCAACTAAGATCTGCAATAACTCCCCAGAATACATAAAACAAAATTTATAAGTTTCTTCCAAAAACATCAAGTGTTCAAAAAAAGAACCTAATCCAAAAAATACATATTTCTAGAATCTACAAGCTGATTTTCCACTAGTTCTTCCCACTGCAAGTAGCCAATGTCACCATCCAATGTTGGTTTAGACAACTGATCAGCCTGTGAGTTAAATTCACGGTATATATGTTCTACCTTGTAAGTGTAGAAGGAGTTAGGTTCAAATTTCGTTCTATTGCACCAATATACCAGATTCAGAACCTGCAAATCAAACTCTCCTTTGGCCCATTTAATTGTGACTCTTGAGTCACCAAAAATCTTCACCTGTCCCAGACCAAAAAGATTTGCAACTTGAGCAACACACCATAAGGCCACAAGCTCTGCCTTCATGTTAGTACCTCTTCCACAATTCATACGAAGGGTAAAATAATAGTCCTTACTTAGGAAAATAACCCCGCCAACTCCACAAACTCCCATGTTTGCAGCTCCATCAAAAAAGAAGACTGGATCATCTATTGTAAAATGAAAATCCCCTAAATTGCGCATGGCAGGAACTTTCTGTACACTCTGATATTTCAAATAAAGACAAAGTGTTGAGTTGTAAGTAGCATACACATTAGGAGAAATATCTTCAAAAAATATTTGTTTCGTGTCCTCCAAACCGACCAGCAGACAAAGATAGGTAGTGTAGAATAAGCTCTGCAAATTCTCACCCAAATTTTCAGTGAGGAATACACATTGTTGCCTCCCCAACACACCAAAATACCAAGTATCTGATAGAATTTATCCCACAGACAGCAAGTAAATGAACATTCCACAAAGAGATGTAAAGTGGATTCTGAGCAACATCTACACAGAATACATCTATTAGGACCCACCCATCCAATGCTAGCTAGATTGTCCCAAGTTTTTACCCTGTCTTGTAAAAGAAACCAAATAAAACACTTTAGCTTGAGAGGGATAACCCAATGCCAAATAACCTTGTACCACCAATGATTAGGATATATGCATCTGCGCTTGTTAATACACCTATAAGCAGAGCTCGTCGTGATCATACCTGTACTCTCATTTCCAACCCAAACCATTTCATCTTCAACAGGGAAAATACGAACCCTAGCCTCATTTAGTGCATGAATGTATGAATCCAATTCACTAGCAACTTCACGAGGCAAGTGCAGATCCATCAAATTAGACTAATAACCAATCATATTATTTTTAATAACAGAGTTCAGGGTAATCAGACCCGCACCCCTCAACACAGACAGTAACTCATCAGATAGTTTGTAAGCACTATTCAGTCCCATAATGGGGTCCATACCAATAGCCACCTCTCGACCATTCCCAACTTTCCAATAAATATCCAAAGCAAGCCAACAATAAACTTTCAAAAATCCATTCCAAATAGGTGAGAGCCCCCACATCCGTTTCTATGGATTCCGTATCCAGTGAGAAATATTAGACTTGATATATTTCTATTGAATGACCTGCGTCCAGAGAGTAGAGCCCATAATAGCTCTCCAAAATCTTTTCAATCTAAGAGCTTCACTAAAAATAGAAATGTTCAAAATTCCCCAGCCCCCAGCATTGAAAGGAAAATCAAGCCTTTCCCAACCAACCATAGACAGATTCGATTTTCTCAAGCCACCAGTCCATAAGAATTTGAAGATAAGTCTTCTTAAAGTGTTGATAACCGCACAAGGTACCGACAATAAAGAAAACCAGTAAACAGGTGTACCAATGAGTGCAGATTTTACCAATGTTAGCTTACCCTCAATAGACAGAAGCCTATACGATAAGATAACCATTAGGCTTGAGATGATAGCTCAGGTATGTAAAACCATCAGAGATCTCACAAACATGAAATGGCAACAGTGCTTATATCTGCAGCAATTTATCTTCCTAAATCAGATTACCATAGAGACAGGACTTATGAAGACTTACCCGCATACCAAAAGCCTTGCAAAAATCATCAATAATACCCTTATACATCCTCCAGTCCTTCAATTAATCACCTCCAGCAATCAAGACATAGTCCACAAATAAAACATGTGTAAGGAAAAAATCCTTTGAAATTTTTAAACCTTTAATCTTGCCATCCAGATGTGCCTTAGTGATCAATCTACTAAGCCCTTCAATCACTAACAAAAAGAGGAGAGGAGACATAGAACAACCCTGTCTAATGCCTCTAGAACAGCTGTAAAAAAGAAGTAGGAGCACCATTGACCAAAACAACAATGTTCATCGTACACACACAGGCCATGATCCAATTAATAGCTAGTGTTGGCAAACCAATATGAATCAACACAATTCTAAGAAAATACCAACTGACTCTGTAACATCTCCATAAATTTTAAGTAGTAATCTTGGGGAATTTAGTAAAAATTATGTGACATCTCCATGAATTTGATTAGTAGTTATTTTGAGTAAATAATATTTTCTTGGAACATACCCAATTCTATAGTACATATTTTGAGTGAAATTTTGGAAAGAGACCATGCATAAATCTTTAATGCAGCTCATGCTTATCTTATAAGATTGTCTTACCTTAACATTTGATATATCTTTGTTAGTACAATGATGAAAAGGAACTTTGCATGTGTATGTTAAGCACTTCATATGATCTTCAATATTGCTTAGCTAAATTCACGACTGTAAGATCTTCACATCTTGCAATAAAATTCGTTAGCATTAAGGACCATAACGCATTTGTATTTACAGTAACATAATGATAACCGAAAAACACAAGCACCTTTAACCATTCACATCTATTCTTATTGAAATAAATAACTTGATGAACTTATTGTACGTACAGTCAAACTGAAACAGAATACATTTTTACCTCAACTTTAAAGATATACAAATTTAGACGAACAACGTCCACATAAGAGGGAAACATATAAAACGATAGCCACAAAGGGGAAGACCATATATACACGTGGTTCACCCATCACATGGGCTACATCCACCCGGAAGAGTCACATCTTATTTATAAATCAACATATAGGGTTACAATCTCTTCCGCCTTTCTCAAAGCCACTGTACCAAAGAGCATTTCACTATATTCAACCTAGTATTACAAGGATTTATCCCTGCAGTAACTCACCATATTCTTTTCTTACAATAAGTGTTACAACAGAGAGGGTATAGAGATCTGTTGAACATACTTCTAAAGAATAGGTTTAAGCTTATGTACTAACCCTAATATCTACATTACAAGGCAGTTTAATATAACACAAAACTTAACTAGGAAAATAAGCCAAGCTGTGGCAGTGCGACCCAATAGAGGTTATTGGTGTTTCCATCCGGCATAATGAACAAGCCGAGATTTCCTTTAAGATTCTAATCCCATATGACGGAATAAACAGAGGATCATAGAATCAATAACTAAAAAAATAAATAGATAGAGATCGGCGTTTCCTCCAATAGAAAGGATGCTAGCAAAATAAATATATCTAAAACAGAGGTTGCTTTATCCCAACAACTATGGCGAGCATACATACCAACGGAGTTCAGGGATCCACAGTATCATCATTAACGTTAATGCTTACAGAGCAAGCCAATACTTTACAACTATAACATAGCTGATTAGTAGCAACGACTAAATAAAACTCTGGCAATTTCCAGAATGTTACCAATCCATCAACGATCTTGGCATAGATCGAAGATGCAGATCGTTTTCAAAGTATCTCTACTGAGATCAGACAAAAGAAGTCTTCGAACTAGTATCGCTATTAACGCTATCCACAACAGGGATTTTACTACACGGTATCGATTGCCTCACTCTCTCAAAAGACTGAGATCTGGTACCATACCCAATTTCTAAGTGTAGAAGGAAAGCATACTTAAAACCTAAGTGAAAGCATTTTGCAACAATACCCCAACCTAAAGCCCCAAAAAAAATAAACAATCATAAACGAGAATACTCTGCATGGATTCAATTCGCAGAGGGGTAGATCCATTAAGGATTAACGCTGCACTCTTAGAGGAATAGTTCACATTAACAGTAACTGGGAATTAATATTGCATTCACCGTGAGTTAGATCATATTGAAGATCGAATCTGTACTTGCAGCAATAATATGAAAGAGACAGAACGTCAATAGCTTGTTACAGGGGTCACAGTAAAGATATACCAAAAACAAAGAATCTACATGACTGATCTCTGTCCCTATCGTGCTCTTCATGCCTGGGCATTTATTCGATCACAACGATTAACTATCAACTATACGAAAATAGAAACGTAGAGAAACATACACATTTTGAACACCATTCCAACTAACCACACTTAAAACAGAATGCAATACATAGGAGGGCAAACTTCGATTCTCAGCTTGCACAGATGGGCATCTTTTCCTCCTCATGCAACATATAAATAAGCACAATTCTCTCCTAAAAAAAAATAGTAACAATCACAGAGCTACATAATTGGTACATGCAAAAATAGCCTTCATAGAAAAATACATCAGTATATCGACCGCCATCCAAACCATGGGATCATGCCTCTCACGGGGCCGTCCTCTCCCAACTCAACGAATCTCCAAATCAAAACACAAAATTAAATCTCAAAAAAAAATACACAGAGGTAAGGACTGACATCTCCAGGGTATTTCTCCGCAACTTCCCCAGATGTCTACAAAATTTATAATGGCAGAGATGCACAGCATAAAAGAATGTATATATCAGAGATTCTAATAAAAGTACAGAGTTTAACAAAAAAAATGACCTCTATCGAATAACACTCTACAGTTTAAATAAATACAGAGATCACTTATCTGAGCGTGCCCTTCTGGAGTGATTAATTTATCGGAGTCCTTTTCTACTATCTCTTTCGCAGATTTTTCTGCTAAACTTCCATCGAAATCGCAGAGTTTCATCCTGACTTATATTGCAAAGATGTTTAGATATTATCGCCCATCTTCTCCCTATCTCTAATACCGAGATTTGTATAGAGCCTGTTGCCGAAATTTCCCCCTTTCTCCACAGCGTCCAACCCAGTAATAGAACTCCATTTTCCCCTTTCTATCCTCCTATCGTACGCCCATTCCATTCCTACCATCCCCGACTATGATCTGGTCTATCCCTTCCATAGTGGGTCGATCCCCCCAAAAACCAACTCTCCCCCTCCATAAGAAGCATAGTAACCGTCGACATCGAAGTTACCGCCCTCCATGATCGAGCACTTGGCTAGAAGTATGGAGACAGGTGTCGGCTTCCTTGGCAAAAGGCGTTCCATTAAAGGGACAAACTCCTTCGATAAAGGCAGATCCATAACAACTTTAAAAATTTGTTTGAGTATTAAGGCTCCAGTCAATCCAGGGTAGATCCGGTGCTCATGACGAGTGTCCATAGCTTAATAATTAAGTTTAAAAGGAGCGATATTCCCAGATTTTAAATCTTTTCTTATACTTAACTATCAACTAGGAGTACCCTACTTACTAGTGGTTCTACTCACATAAAGGACTTTTGCTGCCAACTCGATTTGTAGTAGGTGCACTATGTTTTCTTATTTCTCAAGTGAGATAAGTCTCACTATACTACACTTCTTTTAATACTCATGAATATATATATATATATGTTCACTCCTTCCAATGAACCAATTTCCTGTCTATTGTTTATCATTATATATGTATTTAACATATATAATACAATACAATTATTCATCTATGTATTATTCCACCACCCTTTTATTTTATAAAAGACGGTAACACCTGAATAGTCTTAATAATGATTAGATGAAGCTAGCAAATAAGGGTATTATCATCTCCTTGGGATTAACCCTAGTTTCTTAGGATGTTTACCTAAAACCTTTTAAGACATTATATAACTCAAAATATCAATGTGTAAGTTAATCCACTTCCTCTTTTCCTATACACATAGGGGTGTTTATGTGTGTATTAAATGGCTAATACCCTATAGGCAATTTCCACCTATAAATACATACAATGCTTTTACCCTCAAACTATTTAAACCAGTCGTACTAGTTTGCCACAAGTAGTAAGCAGAATTTCGTTCTAGTCGATTGTATTTTAACACTTAGTTTTTATTTTACCATTCTATTCATAAGTGTCGTAACTTAGAAGGATACCCGTCGTAACTATACATTCTAGCCATTGGGTTCTCCCTTGGTGGATTCGTTTTAGTTGCGCCATCCTCAGTTTACATTATACATTCATAAATCTAATAAGGATACAAGGAGGGATATTACATCCTCCTCCCCTTTAAAATTAACACCGTCCTCGGTGTTCATACTTTTTAGCAGTTCGCTTGTTTCGTCACCTCTATTTTGACCCCCTTTTTTTTTTTTGGCCTTCCAAATTTTCTCGCAAGTCGTTATGGATCCCCACCTGAGTTTGCGGCTACAAAACCGGGTTTCAAGGAAAACGAAAAATAATAATAAAACTTTATCATCATCTTCCAAATCAAACTTAGAAACATAAATCATGAGTTCTTTACTGTACATAACACTTGTAATATATGGAATAAATCTAGCACTCCATGATTGTATACTGTTGACTAAATCAACAAACAGCATTTTCTTGATCCAGGAAGTTCTTGCCTAACACCTTAGTGCTCATGCAGCAATCCTTTCTCTCATGTCTTGCCTAACACCTTAGTGCTCCCGCAGCAAACATTTTTCTCATGTGTTGCCTAACACCTTAGTGCTCCCGCAGCAAACATTTTTCTCATGTTTTGCCTAACACTTCAGTGCTCATGCAGCAAACATTTCTTTCATGTCTTGCCTAACACCTTAGTGCTCACGCAGCAAACATTTCTTTTATGCATACTAAGCAGCGTCCTGCCTCCCACATATACATTTTCTTATAGCTTGCCTAGGCCTTATAGCCAGCCGATTCTCCGAGAATCCTAGTGGCTGTTCAATCCCTGATTTTAGGGAGTATTTCAAATGCCATTACGACACTCTTTACACAATTCCCCTCAAGCCTTCTCGCTTGAGTCCCGGAATTTATTTCGATAACCAATCATCTATTAATTCTTATAATTTTTGTGAATTACAATATGTCTTGTAATAACGGTAAGTAGTTTCACTTATTTGCTTATCATTCATGATATGTAACACACATCCATCACCAAATCAGGTTTTGTGCCATACTGTAATCCATGCTATAATAAAAGGTAATCACTTACTCTTGAGCGATTTTGTTCTGCTCAGCTTCACCAATGGACTTATAAGCCACGTTCCTTTTTGTTTATCACATTGGTCATAATTATGATAACATCCTGAAAATGTTAGTATCTAAACCACATAATCCAATGTTAAGCCATGGTTATAAGTGTCTCGAAATATGACCAGTAAATAAGATGTATTAAGTGAATCATCACTTACTCTTGAGTGATTAACTCCGCTCTTTATCCGCGTGAATACTCACTTCCATTTTGTTTTGTTATATTCATAGCGAAATCCTGCATTGTTAGTTCATAACCACTATACAACATTTATTTATAGGAATTTTAATAGCACTAACACGTCTTTCACTTGTCTATTCCTTATCGACTCCTACTAAGAAATAAAAATAAAGAAAAATCATTCGAGTTTTACTCAAATGCTCATGAGTGATAAGCTAGATATGTATGGACTCAAGTTGTGATTTCTACTTATAGTATCATCAGTAAAATAATATATTTTAACCACCCAACATTTATAACTTGCGTCGAGGTCTTGTTGACAAGGCGACATATACCTGCATAATATATTACGTTCTTCCACAAGTTCAACCGAGTTTTTGACCATCTGTCGTAATAACATAACCAATTATTGTAAGGAGGTTTTTCTTCTATGTATAAAAATAAGAAAGTCATCCTTCATACTACAATCTCCACATAAACATTATTTCCATACTAAGCATAATCAACTCAATTAATAGGACTACATTCTTCTTTATTATGGGCATTACGATCACTTCACCTCAATCCTTTTCCTTCACGGTATTAAGTACCCATTTTTTCTTGCATATGTCAACATCATGTGAGTAACAATAAATCGTCTACATATATACTTGCATATATTTTTATAAGGATAATCACATACCTTTATGGGGGGAAACTGCATATCGCTTTATCGTATGGCCCTCATATGCCAAGGTGTACTTTTAACTTGCATTAATACACATTAGTAATCCCCTCCATATCATAAAATCTATATATCAAAACGAAACAGATTATCAAGATATCCATGCATATAACATAAAGCTTTGATCACATAAAGGTATAATCCTTCTGTCAACCACTCCCAGTATCCTAACATTCCAAGTAAGGATCCCTGAAGATGGAATATACAAAGATGAAATCATAACATTTAGCCAATAAGGAGAATTTCAGGAGTTACTCCTTAGTACCATTTATGCATTTTTCTAATATAATAAGGATTATCTCAATCCTACAATCTTATGTACATAATTAATACAATCATTTCAGCTTAAGTGCGAGAAATCAATAACCAAGTAATTCATGGCAAATTTATAGTCCTTCATATAATGACCTAAATGCACCTTACTCATTTCATAATCCACATACTATATCAACTTTTCTAATCATAATACACAATTAGAGCAATCAAGTACTTATGATGACTGTTGTTTTTTTGACTTGACTCATATAAGTACTAAAACCTTACTCGTGGCATCAATCGACTGGGTAGGAGTATACATCTTTCATAGGGTGAATGATCCTAATTATGCTTATACAGCCCTCATAAACTTATGAACATTCAAGGCTCCTATATTACTATCGTTATGATCAATATACATGAAAATATTAACAAGATCACTAAGATAAAAATAGGAACATAGTCCAATTAATATAATCATTTTCAAAGGATACTTTCTGGTCATCCAATGGAATTGCATGAGGAGATACTCATCCTCTAGTATTTATCAATACAGGATCATTTAGATACGAAGTTAAACATATAAACTGCTCATTCATCGACAATGCTTTTCCTTTAGAATGCTTCAACAAGTGGAGTATACTTACTTGCGATTTTAAAGACATCTTGTCGATTACCTCCTGCTGATTCTTTAGAACATAAATCCTTTGTTTGCGTCTTATCGATGGAGTTCCCTTGACCAGCTTATATTATTTCTTCAGCTGGGCCCAACTAAGCCCGAGTGTTTTGCAACCTGTGCTTTGGCGGAAGAAACTTGAAGTCGAGCTCGGAGATTCATCCTCCCCTCCTCCGATACAACCCATGCATCCAAAATGAAACGAAAATCATTGATTAGTAAACTTAAACCTTCATACTCACTTATCGCCTGTTGAGCTCATTAGGCCCTAGTGTTGTAACCTAATGCTCTGATACCATATGTAACATCTCCATAAATTTTAAGTAGTAATCTTGGGGAATTTAGTAAAAATTATGTGACATCTCCATGAATTTGATTAGTAGTTATTTTGAGTAAATAATATTTTCTTGGAACATACCCAATTCTATAGTACATATTTTGAGTGAAATTTTGGAAAGAGACCATGCATAAATCTTTAATGCAGCTCATGCTTATCTTATAAGATTGTCTTACCTTAACATTTGATATATCTTTGTTAGTACAATGATGAAAAGGAACTTTGCATGTGTATGTTAAGCACTTCATATGATCTTCAATATTGCTTAGCTAAATTCACGACTGTAAGATCTTCACATCTTGCAATAAAATTCGTTAGCATTAAGGACCATAATGCATTTGTATTTACAGTAACATAATGATAACCGAAAAACACAAGCACCTTTAACCATTCACATCTATTCTTATTGAAATAAATAACTTGATGAACTTATTGTATGTACAGTCAAACTGAAACAGAATACATTTTTACCTCAACTTTAAAGATATACAAATTTAGACGAACAACGTCCACATAAGAGGGAAACATATAAAACGATAGCCACAAAGGGGAAGACCATATATACACGTGGTTCACCCATCACATGGGCTACATCCACCCGGAAGAGTCACATCTTATTTATAAATCAACATATAGGGTTACAATCTCTTCCGCCTTTCTCAAAGCCACTGTACCAAAGAGCATTTCACTATATTCAACCTAGTATTACAAGGATTTATCCCTGCAGTAACTCACCATATTCTTTTCTTACAATAAGTGTTACAACAGAGAGGGTATAGAGATCTGTTGAACATACTTCTAAAGAATAGGTTTAAGCTTATGTACTAACCCTAATATCTACATTACAAGGCAGTTTAATATAACACAAAACTTAACTAGGAAAATAAGCCAAGCTGTGGCAGTGCGACCCAATAGAGGTTATTGGTGTTTCCATCCGGCATAATGAACAAGCCGAGATTTCCTTTAAGATTCTAATCCCATATGACGGAATAAACAGAGGATCATAGAATCAATAACTAAAAAAATAAATAGATAGAGATCGGCGTTTCCTCCAATAGAAAGGATGCTAGCAAAATAAATATATCTAAAACAGAGGTTGCTTTATCCCAACAACTATGGCGAGCATACATACCAACGGAGTTCAGGGATCCACAGTATCATCATTAACGTTAATGCTTACAGAGCAAGCCAATACTTTACAACTATAACATAGCTGATTAGTAGCAACGACTAAATAAAACTCTGGCAATTTCCAGAATGTTACCAATCCATCAACGATCTTGGCATAGATCGAAGATGCAGATCGTTTTCAAAGTATCTATACTGAGATCAGACAAAAGAAGTCTTCGAACTAGTATCGCTATTAACGCTATCCACAACAGGGATTTTACTACACGGTATCGATTGCCTCACTCTCTCAAAAGACTGAGATCTGGTACCATACCCAATTTCTAAGTGTAGAAGGAAAGCATACTTAAAACCTAAGTGAAAGCATTTTGCAACAATACCCCAACCTAAAGCCCCAAAAAAAATAAACAATCATAAACGAGAATACTCTGCATGGATTCAATTCGCATAGGGGTAGATCCATTAAGGATTAACGCTGCACTCTTAGAGGAATAGTTCACATTAACAGTAACTGGGAATTAATATTGCATTCACCGTGAGTTAGATCATATTGAAGATCGAATCTGTACTTGCAGCAATAATATGAAAGAGACAGAACGTCAATAGCTTGTTACAGGGGTCACAGTAAAGATATACCAAAAACAAAGAATCTACATGACTGATCTCTGTCCCTATCGTGCTCTTCATGCCTGGGCATTTATTCGATCACAACGATTAACTATCAACTATACGAAAATAGAAACGTAGAGAAACATACACATTTTGAACACCATTCCAACTAACCACACTTAAAACAGAATGCAATACATAGGAGGGCAAACTTCGATTCTCAGCTTGCACAGATGGGCATCTTTTCCTCCTCATGCAACATATAAATAAGCACAATTCTCTCCTAAAAAAAAATAGTAACAATCACAGAGCTACATAATTGGTACATGCAAAAATAGCCTTCATAGAAAAATACATCAGTATATCGACCGCCATCCAAACCATGGGATCATGCCTCTCACGGGGCCGTCCTCTCCCAACTCAACGAATCTCCAAATCAAAACACAAAATTAAATCTCAAAAAAAAATACACAGAGGTAAGGACTGACATCTCCAGGGTATTTCTCCGCAACTTCCCCAGATGTCTACAAAATTTATAATGGCAGAGATGCACAGCATAAAAGAATGTATATATCAGAGATTCTAATAAAAGTACAGAGTTTAACAAAAAAAATGACCTCTATCGAATAACACTCTACAGTTTAAATAAATACAGAGATCACTTATCTGAGCGTGCCCTTCTGGAGTGATTAATTTATCGGAGTCCTTTTCTACTATCTCTTTCGCAGATTTTTCTGCTAAACTTCCATCGAAATCGCAGAGTTTCATCCTGACTTATATTGCAAAGATGTTTAGATATTATCGCCCATCTTCTCCCTATCTCTAATACCGAGATTTGTATAGAGCCTGTTGCCGAAATTTCCCCCTTTCTCCACAGCGTCCAACCCAGTAATAGAACTCCATTTTCCCCTTTCTATCCTCCTATCGTACGCCCATTCCATTCCTACCATCCCCGACTATGATCTGGTCTATCCCTTCCATAGTGGGTCGATCCCCCCAAAAACCAACTCTCCCCCTCCATAAGAAGCATAGTAACCGTCGACATCGAAGTTACCGCCCTCCATGATCGAGCACTTGGCTAGAAGTATGGAGACAGGTGTCGGCTTCCTTGGCAAAAGGCGTTCCATTAAAGGGACAAACTCCTTCGATAAAGGCAGATCCATAACAACTTTAAAAATTTGTTTGAGTATTAAGGCTCCAGTCAATCCAGGGTAGATCCGGTGCTCATGACGAGTGTCCATAGCTTAATAATTAAGTTTAAAAGGAGCGATATTCCCAGATTTTAAATCTTTTCTTATACTTAACTATCAACTAGGAGTACCCTACTTACTAGTGGTTCTACTCACATAAAGGACTTTTGCTGCCAACTCGATTTGTAGTAGGTGCACTATGTTTTCTTATTTCTCAAGTGAGATAAGTCTCACTATACTACACTTCTTTTAATACTCATGAATATATATATATATATGTTCACTCCTTCCAATGAACCAATTTCCTGTCTATTGTTTATCATTATATATGTATTTAACATATATAATACAATACAATTATTCATCTATGTA
The DNA here is from genome assembly GCA_027924585.1 of Larix kaempferi. Taxonomy (NCBI): domain Eukaryota; kingdom Viridiplantae; phylum Streptophyta; class Pinopsida; order Pinales; family Pinaceae; genus Larix; species Larix kaempferi. The sequence continues at coordinate 34,477,440 of BSBM01000017.1, forward strand.
TTATTCCACCACCCTTTTATTTTATAAAAGACGGTAACACCTGAATAGTCTTAATAATGATTAGATGAAGCTAGCAAATAAGGGTATTATCATCTCCTTGGGATTAACCCTAGTTTCTTAGGATGTTTACCTAAAACCTTTTAAGACATTATATAACTCAAAATATCAATGTGTAAGTTAATCCACTTCCTCTTTTCCTATACACATAGGGGTGTTTATGTGTGTATTAAATGGCTAATACCCTATAGGCAATTTCCACCTATAAATACATACAATGCTTTTACCCTCAAACTATTTAAACCAGTCGTACTAGTTTGCCACAAGTAGTAAGCAGAATTTCGTTCTAGTCGATTGTATTTTAACACTTAGTTTTTATTTTACCATTCTATTCATAAGTGTCGTAACTTAGAAGGATACCCGTCGTAACTATACATTCTAGCCATTGGGTTCTCCCTTGGTGGATTCGTTTTAGTTGCGCCATCCTCAGTTTACATTATACATTCATAAATCTAATAAGGATACAAGGAGGGATATTACATCCTCCTCCCCTTTAAAATTAACACCGTCCTCGGTGTTCATACTTTTTAGCAGTTCGCTTGTTTCGTCACCTCTATTTTGACCCCCTTTTTTTTTTTTGGCCTTCCAAATTTTCTCGCAAGTCGTTATGGATCCCCACCTGAGTTTGCGGCTACAAAACCGGGTTTCAAGGAAAACGAAAAATAATAATAAAACTTTATCATCATCTTCCAAATCAAACTTAGAAACATAAATCATGAGTTCTTTACTGTACATAACACTTGTAATATATGGAATAAATCTAGCACTCCATGATTGTATACTGTTGACTAAATCAACAAACAGCATTTTCTTGATCCAGGAAGTTCTTGCCTAACACCTTAGTGCTCATGCAGCAATCCTTTCTCTCATGTCTTGCCTAACACCTTAGTGCTCCCGCAGCAAACATTTTTCTCATGTGTTGCCTAACACCTTAGTGCTCCCGCAGCAAACATTTTTCTCATGTTTTGCCTAACACTTCAGTGCTCATGCAGCAAACATTTCTTTCATGTCTTGCCTAACACCTTAGTGCTCACGCAGCAAACATTTCTTTTATGCATACTAAGCAGCGTCCTGCCTCCCACATATACATTTTCTTATAGCTTGCCTAGGCCTTATAGCCAGCCGATTCTCCGAGAATCCTAGTGGCTGTTCAATCCCTGATTTTAGGGAGTATTTCAAATGCCATTACGACACTCTTTACACAATTCCCCTCAAGCCTTCTCGCTTGAGTCCCGGAATTTATTTCGATAACCAATCATCTATTAATTCTTATAATTTTTGTGAATTACAATATGTCTTGTAATAACGGTAAGTAGTTTCACTTATTTGCTTATCATTCATGATATGTAACACACATCCATCACCAAATCAGGTTTTGTGCCATACTGTAATCCATGCTATAATAAAAGGTAATCACTTACTCTTGAGCGATTTTGTTCTGCTCAGCTTCACCAATGGACTTATAAGCCACGTTCCTTTTTGTTTATCACATTGGTCATAATTATGATAACATCCTGAAAATGTTAGTATCTAAACCACATAATCCAATGTTAAGCCATGGTTATAAGTGTCTCGAAATATGACCAGTAAATAAGATGTATTAAGTGAATCATCACTTACTCTTGAGTGATTAACTCCGCTATTTATCCGCGTGAATACTCACTTCCATTTTGTTTTGTTATATTCATAGCGAAATCCTGCATTGTTAGTTCATAACCACTATACAACATTTATTTATAGGAATTTTAATAGCACTAACACGTCTTTCACTTGTCTATTCCTTATCGACTCCTACTAAGAAATAAAAATAAAGAAAAATCATTCGAGTTTTACTCAAATGCTCATGAGTGATAAGCTAGATATGTATGGACTCAAGTTGTGATTTCTACTTATAGTATCATCAGTAAAATAATATATTTTAACCACCCAACATTTATAACTTGCGTCGAGGTCTTGTTGACAAGGCGACATATACCTGCATAATATATTACGTTCTTCCACAAGTTCAACCGAGTTTTTGACCATCTGTCGTAATAACATAACCAATTATTGTAAGGAGGTTTTTCTTCTATGTATAAAAATAAGAAAGTCATCCTTCATACTACAATCTCCACATAAACATTATTTCCATACTAAGCATAATCAACTCAATTAATAGGACTACATTCTTCTTTATTATGGGCATTACGATCACTTCACCTCAATCCTTTTCCTTCACGGTATTAAGTACCCATTTTTTCTTGCATATGTCAACATCATGTGAGTAACAATAAATCGTCTACATATATACTTGCATATATTTTTCTAAGGATAATCACATACCTTTATGGGGGGAAACTGCATATCGCTTTATCGTATGGCCCTCATATGCCAAGGTGTACTTTTAACTTGCATTAATACACATTAGTAATCCCCTCCATATCATAAAATCTATATATCAAAACGAAACAGATTATCAAGATATCCATGCATATAACATAAAGCTTTGATCACATAAAGGTATAATCCTTCTGTCAACCACTCCCAGTATCCTAACATTCCAAGTAAGGATCCCTGAAGATGGAATATACAAAGATGAAATCATAACATTTAGCCAATAAGGAGAATTTCAGGAGTTACTCCTTAGTACCATTTATGCATTTTTCTAATATAATAAGGATTATCTCAATCCTACAATCTTATGTACATAATTAATACAATCATTTCAGCTTAAGTGCGAGAAATCAATAACCAAGTAATTCATGGCAAATTTATAGTCCTTCATATAATGACCTAAATGCACCTTACTCATTTCATAATCCACATACTATATCAACTTTTCTAATCATAATACACAATTAGAGCAATCAAGTACTTATGATGACTGTTGTTTTTTTGACTTGACTCATATAAGTACTAAAACCTTACTCGTGGCATCAATCGACTGGGTAGGAGTATACATCTTTCATAGGGTGAATGATCCTAATTATGCTTATACAGCCCTCATAAACTTATGAACATTCAAGGCTCCTATATTACTATCGTTATGATCAATATACATGAAAATATTAACAAGATCACTAAGATAAAAATAGGAACATAGTCCAATTAATATAATCATTTTCAAAGGATACTTTCTGGTCATCCAATGGAATTGCATGAGGAGATACTCATCCTCTAGTATTTATCAATACAGGATCATTTAGATACGAAGTTAAACATATAAACTGCTCATTCATCGACAATGCTTTTCCTTTAGAATGCTTCAACAAGTGGAGTATACTTACTTGCGATTTTAAAGACATCTTGTCGATTACCTCCTGCTGATTCTTTAGAACATAAATCCTTTGTTTGCGTCTTATCGATGGAGTTCCCTTGACCAGCTTATATTATTTCTTCAGCTGGGCCCAACTAAGCCCGAGTGTTTTGCAACCTGTGCTTTGGCGGAAGAAACTTGAAGTCGAGCTCGGAGATTCATCCTCCCCTCCTCCGATACAACCCATGCATCCAAAATGAAACGAAAATCATTGATTAGTAAACTTAAACCTTCATACTCACTTATCGCCTGTTGAGCTCATTAGGCCCTAGTGTTGTAACCTAATGCTCTGATACCATATGTAACATCTCCATAAATTTTAAGTAGTAATCTTGGGGAATTTAGTAAAAATTATGTGACATCTCCATGAATTTGATTAGTAGTTATTTTGAGTAAATAATATTTTCTTGGAACATACCCAATTCTATAGTACATATTTTGAGTGAAATTTTGGAAAGAGACCATGCATAAATCTTTAATGCAGCTCATGCTTATCTTATAAGATTGTCTTACCTTAACATTTGATATATCTTTGTTAGTACAATGATGAAAAGGAACTTTGCATGTGTATGTTAAGCACTTCATATGATCTTCAATATTGCTTAGCTAAATTCACGACTGTAAGATCTTCACATCTTGCAATAAAATTCGTTAGCATTAAGGACCATAATGCATTTGTATTTACAGTAACATAATGATAACCGAAAAACACAAGCACCTTTAACCATTCACATCTATTCTTATTGAAATAAATAACTTGATGAACTTATTGTACGTACAGTCAAACTGAAACAGAATACATTTTTACCTCAACTTTAAAGATATACAAATTTAGACGAACAACGTCCACATAAGAGGGAAACATATAAAACGATAGCCACAAAGGGGAAGACCATATATACACGTGGTTCACCCATCACATGGGCTACATCCACCCGGAAGAGTCACATCTTATTTATAAATCAACATATAGGGTTACAATCTCTTCCGCCTTTCTCAAAGCCACTGTACCAAAGAGCATTTCACTATATTCAACCTAGTATTACAAGGATTTATCCCTGCAGTAACTCACCATATTCTTTTCTTACAATAAGTGTTACAACAGAGAGGGTATAGAGATCTGTTGAACATACTTCTAAAGAATAGGTTTAAGCTTATGTACTAACCCTAATATCTACATTACAAGGCAGTTTAATATAACACAAAACTTAACTAGGAAAATAAGCCAAGCTGTGGCAGTGCGACCCAATAGAGGTTATTGGTGTTTCCATCCGGCATAATGAACAAGCCGAGATTTCCTTTAAGATTCTAATCCCATATGACGGAATAAACAGAGGATCATAGAATCAATAACTAAAAAAATAAATAGATAGAGATCGGCGTTTCCTCCAATAGAAAGGATGCTAGCAAAATAAATATATCTAAAACAGAGGTTGCTTTATCCCAACAACTATGGCGAGCATACATACCAACGGAGTTCAGGGATCCACAGTATCATCATTAACGTTAATGCTTACAGAGCAAGCCAATACTTTACAACTATAACATAGCTGATTAGTAGCAACGACTAAATAAAACTCTGGCAATTTCCAGAATGTTACCAATCCATCAACGATCTTGGCATAGATCGAAGATGCAGATCGTTTTCAAAGTATCTATACTGAGATCAGACAAAAGAAGTCTTCGAACTAGTATCGCTATTAACGCTATCCACAACAGGGATTTTACTACACGGTATCGATTGCCTCACTCTCTCAAAAGACTGAGATCTGGTACCATACCCAATTTCTAAGTGTAGAAGGAAAGCATACTTAAAACCTAAGTGAAAGCATTTTGCAACAATACCCCAACCTAAAGCCCCAAAAAAAATAAACAATCATAAACGAGAATACTCTGCATGGATTCAATTCGCATAGGGGTAGATCCATTAAGGATTAACGCTGCACTCTTAGAGGAATAGTTCACATTAACAGTAACTGGGAATTAATATTGCATTCACCGTGAGTTAGATCATATTGAAGATCGAATATGTACTTGCAGCAATAATATGAAAGAGACAGAACGTCAATAGCTTGTTACAGGGGTCACAGTAAAGATATACCAAAAACAAAGAATCTACATGACTGATCTCTGTCCCTATCGTGCTCTTCATGCCTGGGCATTTATTCGATCACAACGATTAACTATCAACTATACGAAAATAGAAACGTAGAGAAACATACACATTTTGAACACCATTCCAACTAACCACACTTAAAACAGAATGCAATACATAGGAGGGCAAACTTCGATTCTCAGCTTGCACAGATGGGCATCTTTTCCTCCTCATGCAACATATAAATAAGCACAATTCTCTCCTAAAAAAAAATAGTAACAATCACAGAGCTACATAATTGGTACATGCAAAAATAGCCTTCATAGAAAAATACATCAGTATATCGACCGCCATCCAAACCATGGGATCATGCCTCTCACGGGGCCGTCCTCTCCCAACTCAACGAATCTCCAAATCAAAACACAAAATTAAATCTCAAAAAAAAATACACAGAGGTAAGGACTGACATCTCCAGGGTATTTCTCCGCAACTTCCCCAGATGTCTACAAAATTTATAATGGCAGAGATGCACAGCATAAAAGAATGTATATATCAGAGATTCTAATAAAAGTACAGAGTTTAACAAAAAAAATGACCTCTATCGAATAACACTCTACAGTTTAAATAAATACAGAGATCACTTATCTGAGCGTGCCCTTCTGGAGTGATTAATTTATCGGAGTCCTTTTCTACTATCTCTTTCGCAGATTTTTCTGCTAAACTTCCATCGAAATCGCAGAGTTTCATCCTGACTTATATTGCAAAGATGTTTAGATATTATCGCCCATCTTCTCCCTATCTCTAATACCGAGATTTGTATAGAGCCTGTTGCCGAAATTTCCCCCTTTCTCCACAGCGTCCAACCCAGTAATAGAACTCCATTTTCCCCTTTCTATCCTCCTATCGTACGCCCATTCCATTCCTACCATCCCCGACTATGATCTGGTCTATCCCTTCCATAGTGGGTCGATCCCCCCAAAAACCAACTCTCCCCCTCCATAAGAAGCATAGTAACCGTCGACATCGAAGTTACCGCCCTCCATGATCGAGCACTTGGCTAGAAGTATGGAGACAGGTGTCGGCTTCCTTGGCAAAAGGCGTTCCATTAAAGGGACAAACTCCTTCGATAAAGGCAGATCCATAACAACTTTAAAAATTTGTTTGAGTATTAAGGCTCCAGTCAATCCAGGGTAGATCCGGTGCTCATGACGAGTGTCCATAGCTTAATAATTAAGTTTAAAAGGAGCGATATTCCTATATTTTAAATCTTTTCTTATACTTAACTATCAACTAGGAGTACCCTACTTACTAGTGGTTCTACTCACATAAAGGACTTTTGCTGCCAACTCGATTTGTAGTAGGTGCACTATGTTTTCTTATTTCTCAAGTGAGATAAGTCTCACTATACTACACTTCTTTTAATACTCATGAATATATATATATATATATGTTCACTCCTTCCAATGAACCAATTTCCTGTCTATTGTTTATCATTATATATGTATTTAACATATATAATACAATACAATTATTCATCTATGTATTATTCCACCACCCTTTTATTTTATAAAAGACGGTAACACCTGAATAGTCTTAATAATGATTAGATGAAGCTAGCAAATAAGGGTATTATCATCTCCTTGGGATTAACCCTAGTTTCTTAGGATGTTTACCTAAAACCTTTTAAGACATTATATAACTCAAAATATCAATGTGTAAGTTAATCCACTTCCTCTTTTCCTATACACATAGGGGTGTTTATGTGTGTATTAAATGGCTAATACCCTATAGGCAATTTCCACCTATAAATACATACAATGCTTTTACCCTCAAACTATTTAAACCAGTCGTACTAGTTTGCCACAAGTAGTAAGCAGAATTTCGTTCTAGTCGATTGTATTTTAACACTTAGTTTTTATTTTACCATTCTATTCATAAGTGTCGTAACTTAGAAGGATACCCGTCGTAACTATACATTCTAGCCATTGGGTTCTCCCTTGGTGGATTCGTTTTAGTTGCGCCATCCTCAGTTTACATTATACATTCATAAATCTAATAAGGATACAAGGAGGGATATTACAGACTCGGTCATATGCCTTCTCCAAATCCATCTTAAGTAAAATTGCTTTCCATTTCTTGCATTTAATAGTGTGAAGCATCTCCTGTGTAATACCATCTGCATCATGAATTTGTCGGTCTTGTAGAAAACCAAACTATTCTGGTGAAATAAACTTTGAAAACACAGGTTTGAGACGTCCTACAAGTATCTTGGAAACAATCTTATATGCCAGATTGCAAAGTGCAATTGGTCGAAAGTCACCAAAAGACATGGGATCATTAACCTTAGGAATGAGAGTGATAAAGGTTGAATATAATGCCCCTGAAATGTATCCAAATTTACCGGTATATTCCACCATCTGTAAAATATCCTCACCCATGATATCAAAAAATTATAAAAAAAAGCTCAGCAGTCTATCCATCAGGCCCTAGACTCTTCTCCTTCGCAAATAGTTTAAGAGTCCTCTCCACTTCCTCCAAAGTAACCTCTTTGCACAACTCCATGACCTCCTCAGCATTAAAAAATTTAGGGTATAGTCTAGCCACCTGAAGTTGTGAAATCAAGTCACAACCTTTATCATCACTATAAATCTTACTAAAATGTATCTTAGCCAAGGATTGTAATTCCTTCTGCCCAGTAAAGACCTTCCCTTCCTCATCAGCCATGTGCCAAATAGAATTGCAATTTCTGTGAGTTGATGCAAAATTGTGGAAAAATCTAGTGTTCTTATCCCCAAAATTAACCTAAAGGGCCCGACTCTTCAGTCGCCACTCCATCTCCTCTTTCAAAAAATAACTCTCTTTTTCAGCTTCAAGTTTCTTAAGGAGTTCAAAACCATTCCTATCTAGAGATGTCACCAAATTCTGAGCATACAGTACCTGTAATTGAGTTTCCACTTCCATCAGTGTCAATCGATCCAGTTGTTTCCTTTGGTGTATCCATTTAGAAACTTTCCCCTTTAACTCTTTTAACTTATAACAGAATAGGTCCACTGGATTATAGTCTAGTGAATTAATACTTAACCAAACATCTCTAATAAAAATGTTAAATTCATCAAAAGATAACCATGAGCAAACAAACTTAAAGGGATAATTATGTTGCAGGACCAATTCATCTAATTGCAGAAAGACAGGCCAGTGATTCGAGATCTTTATCTCACCAACCCAAGATCTATGTCGATTGTACCTCTGCAGTAAAGAAGCTTTCACCATAAATTTATCTAACCTTTTATGGATGACATCATGTCCTTCTCTACCATTGGACCAAGTAGGAGTAAGGACACCAGTGCAAACATCAATCGGCTCATTATCAATAAGAAATTCTGAAAAGAAATTAGCCAATACATCCATCTTAGCTTTATGCCCCCATATTTCCTGAGCAAGTCGAGTGAAGTTTAAGTCCCCAGCCACTATGATATTATCCAGAGCCAAAATACCAGAAGTCTGCAATCCCCTCCAGAAGTATTCCCTATCCCTATAGGAAGCATAACAATTTAAGATAGTCAGTTGTACCTGAGCTGATCTACAGCAACCCTTCATGAGAATACCCCAAGGGGTATGATACACCGAAAATGTATAGTATCTTGGATCCCAGGCTACCAAGAGTCCACCCGACATGCCATTGGAACTGATAGCTGAGACCTCCCATCCACTAAGAATACTAACAAACTTTGAAATTGCAACCGAATCCACACACATAGTCTCCTGGAGCAGTACAATTCTCGGGCGAGTAGTAGAGATTAAGTTTGTGAGAGCCCTAACTCGCGAAACCCCCCCCAAACCATGGATATTTAGGGAACAGATTGACATTAAGGAACCCCAACATGGGGGAAAGTTGCTCTAAGACCCCAAAAAATATCAGAAATAACAGTACCATCCCCCCACAGTTAATCCACCCAGAAACAGAATTGGCCTCCTTTTCAATATCCTTCCCAAAGTTATGAACTTTATGAGCGTTTTTCCTCGCTTTCCTTAGGGTCACATTTTGAAATCTGAGAGAATTGACTGATTGAACCAACGGATTTGATGAGGGGTTTTTTGAAAATATCTGGAGTGGAGTAATATCACCCACGGGATCAGAATTTTTATAGCCCGCATCACCCAAAATATCAGAGTCCTCGAAGGGATAAACACCACCAACAAAATCCTCACGCTGGACCAATTTCACGATAGGAGGATTATCCCCCAGGGAATCCACAATATGTTCCCCACCCTAAATATGAACCTCATCCGACAGGGTATTAGTCACAATGTTGTTCCTCAGCAATGAGTTATCCCCAAATAAATCACAGCAGGCTTTAGACTTGAATGAAAGTGCATCATTCCTACTAATAACTTCACATCCATCAGGAGTATGCAAGTCCTGAGCTAAAACCCCAAAATTAACCCTATTATCCAACAGACCAGCATTATCCCACAAAACATCTAACTCAGCATCTGAAAAGTCAGAACAAGAGGGTTTATTAGGGATATTTGACTTACCAGAAGGTAATAGCTTCTCCTTAAGACCCAAAGGATGTGCCAATGCATTAGAATTAAGCGGGTCCATGGGAAAAGGATAATGTGGCTCAGGCGTCCGTGACCGGATCTGCAAACACTGAGAACGGGCATGTCTAGTCTGTTGACAAACAAAACATCAGAACGAAACTCTAAAGTAATCCAAGCATTGATTCCACACCCGAGTCCCCCACACCAACTCAACCTCCGCAGGGAGCCCTCGGGCATCTCAAATTCCACCATGACCTTAGCAGCACGTCGATCAAAGCCAAATAGGGAGCTATTGTCAAGATGAACAAAACGCCCCACAGAATTACCAATTCCCATAAGTATATTCTCTGACCATAGCTCAATCGGCAGACCCGGTATGAGCAACCACAAATGTATCAAACTCTGCTTCTCCTTTAGGGGGTCAAATGCTATATTCCAACGTTTTAGATAGATGGAACCCTCCTTAAAACACCAAAAAAAATTCAAATAAGCCCCACGTGATCAGACTTTGAAAAAACGAACATAATCCACCCATCCAGCAGCTGTAAAACCCTCAGCATGTCCCCCACCGGAGGCATCCAAAACTTTCTAACCCATTCAACCAATTCCTTCTGATCAACCGACGTGAATTCCAATCTACCCACTATGGCTCTGGTAGAGAGCATTTCAATCCCTTCTAAATTAGTTTCAAGTGGAATATTGAAGATGTCCAAGCCTTCCCGCACCTTAAGGGCTTTAAGTTGTCTACGTTTACGGGCCTTAGCACCCCATAAGCATTTGGACCAGGCGATATTTGGGTATGAGTTGTGCGCCAAAGGAGGGTTATCACCCAAACCAACAGGAGAACTCCCCCCCACCCCCGCTCTGAAGAAGAGTGTGGTAAACGGCCCCCCAGGCCAGTAAAGGGAAAAAGAGGACCCGCAATCCCCGAAAAGTGACCCATCATAACCCAAATCTCGACAGTTGTCAGTCCAAATCCAGACAGGTTAATGTGTCCCTCTAAAGAACTCTGTATGATAGTGATAGCTGAACCATTAAAAAACCCTCGTATACAGCTAAAGACACCTCCAAAGTCCAACTGGAGCCCACTTAAAAAAATTCTAACCCAGATAAAAATAGATGGTAAATCAAAAGACAATAGAAAACCCCTTACTACAGAAAAAGGCACCACCAAAAATGGCCTAGCGCCCACCAAAAACGGAGCAGAAAAAACCCCATTCTGCAAAAAAAGACAACACTAAAAAGACCCAGTGCCCACCGAAAACGGAGGCCAAGAATGGAGAAATATCCAAATAAAGTAACCAAAAAGACAAAAACCTACAAAATGGACAGAAAACCACCAAGTAAAGAAGGCAGGTAGAAAACAGCAAACGTAAACACACATTCCCAATTTTTTTATACTTGGTTGGTACTAAGTTGGTTCGTAAAGAACCAACTGGACTCCAAGTTGCCGCTGCTCATAACCACCTCATCACCCAATCTTTACTGTCCAATCCTGCAGAAATCCAAACCAAAACCTTAACCAGAGCCATTGTCATCTTGGTTGGAATATATCTATTATCAAAAGTCTTCTTAAAATATATAAATGTTTTCAAAGAAATACTCTCTAATAAAATTAAAATTAAAATAATGTTTTTTTTTAATTTTCTCATTTTTCATATATAATTATTATTTTCCTAGTTTTAAATATATCTAAATTAAAATCTCCAAACTTAAAATTCAATTAATAAATAATGATAACTATCCATTCAATCTTATATATCATTCAAAACTTAAAAACAAAACATTCATATTTCATATTCTATCACTTACCACATGTTAATCCTTTTCTCAATGCTATAGTTCCAATTGAGCTTGTGATGGATATCAATTCTGAGATATTTGTAAGAGGACACTTCCTCCAAGCTGTTATTGTCATATTTAAAATTAGCGTAAGTGTCTTTCTTGGACTTGATTTAATCATAACTTTATTTTTGTCAGTGTTAACAGACATACCCATGTTAGAGCACAAATCCTTAAGAATCCTTAATCATTTATCAAGGTCAGAGGGGCACCTTGCCATTAGAACAATATAATCAACATAGAGAAGGAGAAGGATGACTATTCGAACTAAGGTCGTTCCAGCGCAACCTACTTCTTCTAAACAACTTTTTAGTTTATCGATGCAAATGTCGAAAAGGGTAGGGGAGAGGGGGCACCCTTGTTTAACACCATTATTACAATTAATATCTTTCGACTATACCTCAGTGCTCTTAAATTTGGAAATGAATTTCTTGTACAACCTTATCGCGAAAGCTCTCAACTCTAAAGGAACATTTAGCTCTTCTAATCTATTCCATAAGTTATTTCTAGGCACCGTATCAAAATCTTTCCTTAAGTCCACAAAGTAGTAGAAGAGATTGGATTTAATATTATGACATTCCTCCACAATTATCCTAAGCGTAATGAGGTGGTTCATGGTAGAGTGATGTCTTCTAAAACTCATCTGGCCTTTATCCCACTTACCTTCACTTTCAATCCATACACTGATTTTCTTTTCTAAAATGATACCGTAAAGCTTGGCTAAGAGAGGGATAATCATAATGGTACAATGATCAAATGGGTTATTTTTATCACCGTTTTTAAATATAGGAATAATGAAAATCTCATTCCAAGGAATAGGGAAACCTTGCATGACTGCCAGATTGAAAAGCTTTTGGATGTGAGGGATGAGAACAATTCCTCCAATTTTCAGGATTTATGCTTGATATCCTTCAATGTCTTTAGTTTTCCTATTAGCTAGGCGCTTGACCCCAAAGTCAATATCTTCTAATGAGAAAACTTATTGCTTTGTAGAAAGGTTTTTAGTGTTTTTAATGGCATTCGGGGATTCGTAGAGATTTTTAAGATAGGAATACCAATCTTTCAAGGAAATCGTATTGTTCTCTTTAGTTTTACTAGTTAGAATTTGTCTCCAAAATGTCTTAAGGGGCACCTTGGAGAAGTATAAAAGGTTTCCATACTTTTTATTTATATAATTATTCTTTTTTTTAATTAGTTTTGTATCACTATTTATCTTGTCAATTTTTATAGACTCTATTTATCATACATACCAGGGATTGGCCTTCTTATTATTCTTTTTACTTGAAATTTCGATAAAAAAAATCTTATTAATGGAAGAAAACAAGATCATAGTCAAAATAATACATATCACTCTTAAATTTAAATTTATTGAGATCAAAATAACAAAATATTATCTATAAATATTTATAAAAGTATAAACATTTTAACCCATTAAAAAAAACTTCAAGAAAGAAGTTTGTGAAAATAAATTCATTAAATGTGATTTAATTTAATTTTATACAACAAATACATTCTTACCACAATGTTGTAAAATTGTTCTTTTCAAATTGATTAATGTGTAAATTTTTTTAATTTAATTTTTTTACAATTAAAGAAAAAAAAATTTACAAATATTTATTATATTTGAATATAAAATAATGTGTTATTAATAATTATAAAAATAATTCCTAAATATTAAAACTATATTTAATTCAATTCAGTTATATTTTAATTGTTTAGTTTAAAATTTATATGATTTCAATCCACGCCGATTAAAGTAATTGTTAATAAATAATTGAGATAAAAAATTGTAAATTAAAAATCACATGTTCAAATTTTTATAAATACTAACTAAAAATATAATTTGCTTAATTTTTAAACAATTCCTATTTTAATAAATTCATTTCCACAACATTAAAAATATATTTAATTAAATATAAAATTATATTATAATAAATTCAATTCCACATTTGGAGATCTTAAAAAATTCAAAATCTTTTTAATCGTTTAAACTTCAAAGAATCTTCCACATTATTTCCAAATAACATTTCATAATCATTTTATAATTGATATTATACATTATTATTAAATTGTTATTATACTTTACTAATATTAAATTATAATATATAAAACTTTTATGTAGTTAGTTTTATGATTCATATAATTGTTTAATATTTTTAAATAAAGATCAATAAGGTTAGTTATTATTTAAAATGAAAAAAATATAAGTACCTAGTAGTAGTGAAAGTATACCCTAGTACGTTACTAGTAGTAGTGAAAGTGTACCCTAGTGAAAGCATACCTAGTGAATTTCAAAGATACCTAGTAATAGTGAAGTATACTTTATGGAGTGCAAGGATACCTGTGGTCTCTTTTTTTTTCTAAATAAAGATTATGAATAATCAATAATAGATAGTTGTTTCATTAGTCTTCAAAAATATATTTTGATAAGTTACTATTTAAAAATAAATAGATTGACAAATAATATTGAAATTAAAAATAAAATTATGGTCCATTTTTATGTTCTTTTAGTACTTAGTCAATTTTAGTTAGCTCATTTGGTTAAGGTGTGGGTTTCGTGAGAAGGACTACCCTCTTTAATTCCCCTTAAGGGTGGTTTAGTTGAGAGAGGACATCCAAAATCCACCCCATCATACAATGGTTCATTGCTACCAGAATGACAGGTCTAACAAAAAATATTAAAAATAAAATTATATCATTATTATGATATATTATTCTCAAAATAATTAGCTGATATAAGTTGTTTTTGAGCTTTCTTGAGGGGGTCAACAAGATTAATGTGTAACTACCAGCCTAGATCCAAATCCTAGGCTCTATCAAGCGCCGAGAGGGATCAAATCTCCCTTGGTGCAAACCTCTCCTTGAGTGCAATATCAGAGAAGAGGTTTGCACCTCGGGAGATTTGATCCCTCTCGGCGCTTGATAGAGCCTAGGATTTGGATCTAGGCTGGTTTCAGTCGTGGGCGGTGACACAAAATTGGAGTTTGATCAGCATTGTAAGGAACAAGTAAAATTGAAAACACAGATACATTTACAAGGATTATCATAATGTAAGTAATAAGTATTAAGGATTGAGTAAATTGTTAAACTGGAAAATAGAGACAATAATTTTGTAAGGATTAAATAAATGAAAATATGGTTCACATCGTGATCATTCTCAATCTATCTTCTTCATCTTTTCTTATATTCACACCTAGTAATTTTGACATCTTCTCATATCGATCATATGAGAACGGAGGGTGAAATCGTAGACCTGCCAAATCTTTAACTCAACATATTGCTGTAAATGTCATACCTTGCCTCTCTTGCTTTCCAATACTAATAGTAGCTTTCTCCAATGTCAATCCTTGTGACTTATGGATTGTTAAACCCCGAGCGAGTTTCAATGGATGTTGCTTTTTATTACCTCTTTCAATAGGTGTAATAGGAACAACTTGAGGAAACGATTCATCCCATGGTCCCCCCACATAATTATCAAATTTTATTAAAACATACGTGGGTGGTTCTCGAGGCGAACTTCCAGGGTTATATACAATTTGCTGTATAACTCCAAGAGCACCATTGACGAGTCCTGCATCAGTCCAGAGGTTTGATGTGAGCATTACCCTTGCTCCTGTGGCTATAAGTAATTCAAGTTCCAACCCTTCTTCATCTCCTTCCATAGAATAGTTGCTTCTTACAAATGTAGCAATAATGGTCATAATGGGACAATTTAGGCCTCTTATTAAACGCTTATTATGACAGTTAACATCATCATTTGTCTCAAACAAATGTATCACCTTATCGAAGGACTTTTTCATTGTAGCATGTAAGGAAGTATCTGTACAAGTCATCAGTAATTTCCAATCCTCTATTGTTGGAATTGCATCTCTAATATTCATTAACACATTACGAAAAGATATTTGTTCATTGCTTTGTCCATTCTGTCGAAACACGGTATCGAGGGTCACAACTGTTGTGAATGTGTTCCACAATTCTTTTGCAATACCTTCTGATGCATATACATGCTTATCAATGATAGGCGGCAATTGTCCCAAATCACCGACCAATTTAATTGATCTTCCACCGAAAGGTATATTTGCATTTTCTGGGAAGGCTTCGCGAAGTCTTGAATCTATTTTGATTAATAGATTTTTTCCAATAAAACTCATTTCATCGATCAAAATATATTTAACATTCCTCAACTCTTCTTGTAAGTTGATTAAAGTTGTACCTCGTAAATGATTAATTTCTTTGATCGGTATATGAAGTGCAGAATGAACTGTTCTTGCGGATATGTTGAAAGCTACCACCCCCGTAGGAGCTAGAAGATGTAATGGACTTTTCCCTGAATGAGAGAGATTATCAAGTGTATTTTTAATGGCTCCAATCAAATATGACTTTCCGGTTCCTGCAGTTCCTTGGATTATCATGTGTAGTGGATCAACACCCGTTCTATTATGCTCAAGGATAAGATCGTATGTTATTCTTTGCTTATCACCCAAACTATCAATTGAGTAAGACTTTGCATGTTGATTAGTAGAAATTGTTTTCAATTTTCGCATATCAGAGATGAAATGAATTGCACAACTGGAGGTCTCTTCATCTACAAAAGCAATGTTCCAATCATTCATACGATCAAGATCCCTATGTCCAAGCATCTCAAACTCATTATAATTTATAAATTGATTTTTATATAATCCACATATGATCTCCCATTCATGATGCCTAGAATCTCTCTGTAGAATTGGATGTTCTTCTTCCTCGTTGGATTCAACTCGACCATCTATAGGAACAAGCTAGCGATCAACATGCCAAGGTACATATTGCAAATTTTGCCAATTCTGTACTATTTCAGCAGATGTGTGCCCTATATATCTTTGAAAGTCACGAAATGTCTTGTACAAAACCATCTCGGACCAACAGAATTCGACAAACTTCTCATCTTTTCGATCAGGAATAGAATTAAATCTCGGAAACACACGTACAATGGATGCATTACTTCGTGGCAACCATTTTTCCCCCTAATCTGCCTTGGTATGGTCTCTGACTCTCGACGTTATGTATTTTTTGTTCTTCTCCTATTTATGTCCTGGCATCTTCTGCATGCATATCTTCCATTTCTAGTTCAGACTCTATATAAAAAATGTCAAGCATTAACATATACACTGAAATTCTATGCTAGGATAAAACTCAAGACACTAAATTCTATGCAAGTATAAAACTTGAATAGTACATGAAATTAAATATAATTTAAATTTTCAATATATTTATAAAAAAAAATTCAATATATGTTCCACAAAATTAAGTGATCTAGGAGGATTGAACCTTGGACCTCATGCTCATTATCGCAACACCCTTACCACTATACCAAAGGTAGTTCTTATTCTACATATTAAAAAACTTATATATAAACATGAATAATATTGCATTTGGCAAAAATGGGGGAAGGGTTTGACCCCATAACCTACCTATAACCACCACAATGTGTTACCAATGGGATACTTGATATGTTTATTTATTCAATCTTTTTCTTTTTAGTTGTTCTCTAAATGTTTAATTTAAAAAAAAACTAAATTATATTTTAAATTTAATATCATAAAATTAAAAACATATTATAAATATAAATTTAATATAACTAATATTAAATTTATATTTATATTAAAAAAAATTTAATTTTAATTTTAATATTAAATATAAATTTAAGTTAAAATTATAATATAAAATTTTGTTATAATATATGTATAAATATAATATGTTTAACATTGTTCATATTTATACATAAATTATAACAAAATTGTATATTAAAAAAATTTAAATATTAATACTAAATTTAAATGTTTATTACAAAATTTATATAAAATTTTGTTATACTCAGGTTCATGGATTCCCATATTCCTTATGATGAGTTGAGAAATAAATGTCTTACTGAATGTTCTACTTCCTCTATGAATGATTTATTTCCCAGTCGTGATATTCAATGGATAAATCATGGTAGTTCAGAGTTTGTTAATAATGATCCTACAAAACCTTTTGAACTACCCCGACTCTCAGCAGATCAGATATATAAGGATATGTCTATGTTTCATTTTAAGTCTAGACAACTTTTCCAAGTTCGTGAAGGTGTTTCCGAAGTAACTGTAAATAATAGTTCAGCCGGTCAGACCCTTGGTCTCCTTGACCCAGCAGAAGTAAAAAGTTATAAGAAAAAATATGGAAAGAATTTTGTTAATCTTGGTAGAGCCCTCATTGGAGTGGAACCTTTGGTCCGTCCTGGCATAAATGCCACAGCCCTTGTTTGTTGTTTGGATAATCGACACAATAAGTTCATGGATGCATTAATTGGTGGAGTCCAAATGCCACTCTCAAATGGCATTCAATATCTGGATATAATTCCTGGCTTTAACATCTCTCTGAATGATCCCTGGATTCACACAGTATTAGAGGTCAAGATTTATACATCTGGTTTTGATATGAAGCCTGGAGCCTTAAACCTCCGGATTCATCATTCTATTGCCCTACGATTCACTAATACTCAGAATCCCATCAATCAGTTATATCCCAGAGACCAAGACACGGCTGCAGTCTTGGTTCGAAGCGACCCCAAGAATGGTTCCCTCGTCCCTTCAAAAATTTCTTGGAACCAACTCAGCTTTCCTCCTGAGTGGGTGGTGGATGCTCCAAAACAGCCTCTTTCTCAGTCTGTCACCACCTCCGATATTCGTGAAGACTCCTCCTCTGCCGTTATCTCTTTCCCTCCTCCAACAGCCCAGCGTGGTGGGAATCTTCTACCCAGATCTACCTCTTTCCGCACAACTTCATCAACTTCCTCTGAACGCCCCATAAGCAGGACCTCCTCCGAAAAGGAACCTTTCTTAAGACGAGCCTGCTTACATAAAGAAGTTCCTGTAAATATTCCCTTTTCTGTTGTTTGTCCAAATTGTCAGGACTTAGTCCCTCCCAAACAACCAAAACCTAAAGAAAGTTCACATAAATATCCATGCCCAAATCCTGAGTGTGAACCTTCTCCTCTAAGTCAATATCCACATGAATCTGAATTCATGATGGCATCATCTCCCTCTAACTGGTGGGAAGAGAATTTCAAGAAAGCATCTACAGGTATCACTGAAATCCACAAGGATGAAATTTCTGATGCTACATCCCAGTTAGATCGTATTTTGTCTGTCTAGAAACCCCACCTGGATAAATCTGGCCTAGGATTCTGCCCACTCTCTAGCCAAACCAAAAAATTGCTAGACCTACCTGCTCGAGAAATGGTAAAAGGTGAGCAATACAGACTTCAGGCTAGAGAACATAGGATTCAACAAAGAATGGCACTCCCGCCATCCAGAATGAAACCTTGTACCAGGAAAGACATCAAAGAACCCTCCTTGGCCCAGAAAGAAATATTTGAGATAATTAAGTTTGGCCATGCTCCTTTTGATCCCAAGGATAAGATTATGAAAAATTTGTTTTATTGGGATCTCTACACTCATCCAGAAGCTGAAGAATTCTGGAAACAAACTTTGCCCCCAGGAGAACGGGCATGTCTAGTCTGTTGACAAACAAAACATCAGAACGAACACTGAGAACGGGCATGTCTAGTCTGTTGACAAACAAAACATCAGAACGAAACTCTAAAGTAATCCAAGCATTGATTCCACACCCGAGTCCCCCACACCAACTCAACCTCCGCAGGGAGCCCTCGGGCATCTCAAATTCCACCATGACCTTAGCAGCACGTCGATCAAAGCCAAATAGGGAGCTATTGTCAAGATGAACAAAACGCCCCACAGAATTACCAATTCCCATAAGTATATTCTCTGACCATAGCTCAATCGGCAGACCCGGTATGAGCAACCACAAATGTATCAAACTCTGCTTCTCCTTTAGGGGGTCAAATGCTATATTCCAACGTTTTAGATAGATGGAACCCTCCTTAAAACACCAAAAAAAATTCAAATAAGCCCCACGTGATCAGACTTTGAAAAAACGAACATAATCCACCCATCCAGCAGCTGTAAAACCCTCAGCATGTCCCCCACCGGAGGCATCCAAAACTTTCTAACCCATTCAACCAATTCCTTCTGATCAACCGACGTGAATTCCAATCTACCCACTATGGCTCTGGTAGAGAGCATTTCAATCCCTTCTAAATTAGTTTCAAGTGGAATATTGAAGATGTCCAAGCCTTCCCGCACCTTAAGGGCTTTAAGTTGTCTACGTTTACGGGCCTTAGCACCCCATAAGCATTTGGACCAGGCGATATTTGGGTATGAGTTGTGCGCCAAAGGAGGGTTATCACCCAAACCAACAGGAGAACTCCCCCCCACCCCCGCTCTGAAGAAGAGTGTGGTAAACGGCCCCCCAGGCCAGTAAAGGGAAAAAGAGGACCCGCAATCCCCGAAAAGTGACCCATCATAACCCAAATCTCGACAGTTGTCAGTCCAAATCCAGACAGGTTAATGTGTCCCTCTAAAGAACTCTGTATGATAGTGATAGCTGAACCATTAAAAAACCCTCGTATACAGCTAAAGACACCTCCAAAGTCCAACTGGAGCCCACTTAAAAAAATTCTAACCCAGATAAAAATAGATGGTAAATCAAAAGACAATAGAAAACCCCTTACTACAGAAAAAGGCACCACCAAAAATGGCCTAGCGCCCACCAAAAACGGAGCAGAAAAAACCCCATTCTGCAAAAAAAGACAACACTAAAAAGACCCAGTGCCCACCGAAAACGGAGGCCAAGAATGGAGAAATATCCAAATAAAGTAACCAAAAAGACAAAAACCTACAAAATGGACAGAAAACCACCAAGTAAAGAAGGCAGGTAGAAAACAGCAAACGTAAACACACATTCCCAATTTTTTTATACTTGGTTGGTACTAAGTTGGTTCGTAAAGAACCAACTGGACTCCAAGTTGCCGCTGCTCATAACCACCTCATCACCCAATCTTTACTGTCCAATCCTGCAGAAATCCAAACCAAAACCTTAACCAGAGCCATTGTCATCTTGGTTGGAATATATCTATTATCAAAAGTCTTCTTAAAATATATAAATGTTTTCAAAGAAATACTCTCTAATAAAATTAAAATTAAAATAATGTTTTTTTTTAATTTTCTCATTTTTCATATATAATTATTATTTTCCTAGTTTTAAATATATCTAAATTAAAATCTCCAAACTTAAAATTCAATTAATAAATAATGATAACTATCCATTCAATCTTATATATCATTCAAAACTTAAAAACAAAACATTCATATTTCATATTCTATCACTTACCACATGTTAATCCTTTTCTCAATGCTATAGTTCCAATTGAGCTTGTGATGGATATCAATTCTGAGATATTTGTAAGAGGACACTTCCTCCAAGCTGTTATTGTCATATTTAAAATTAGCGTAAGTGTCTTTCTTGGACTTGATTTAATCATAACTTTATTTTTGTCAGTGTTAACAGACATACCCATGTTAGAGCACAAATCCTTAAGAATCCTTAATCATTTATCAAGGTCAGAGGGGCACCTTGCCATTAGAACAATATAATCAACATAGAGAAGGAGAAGGATGACTATTCGAACTAAGGTCGTTCCAGCGCAACCTACTTCTTCTAAACAACTTTTTAGTTTATCGATGCAAATGTCGAAAAGGGTAGGGGAGAGGGGGCACCCTTGTTTAACACCATTATTACAATTAATATCTTTCGACTATACCTCAGTGCTCTTAAATTTGGAAATGAATTTCTTGTACAACCTTATCGCGAAAGCTCTCAACTCTAAAGGAACATTTAGCTCTTCTAATCTATTCCATAAGTTATTTCTAGGCACCGTATCAAAATCTTTCCTTAAGTCCACAAAGTAGTAGAAGAGATTGGATTTAATATTATGACATTCCTCCACAATTATCCTAAGCGTAATGAGGTGGTTCATGGTAGAGTGATGTCTTCTAAAACTCATCTGGCCTTTATCCCACTTACCTTCACTTTCAATCCATACACTGATTTTCTTTTCTAAAATGATACCGTAAAGCTTGGCTAAGAGAGGGATAATCATAATGGTACAATGATCAAATGGGTTATTTTTATCACCGTTTTTAAATATAGGAATAATGAAAATCTCATTCCAAGGAATAGGGAAACCTTGCATGACTGCCAGATTGAAAAGCTTTTGGATGTGAGGGATGAGAACAATTCCTCCAATTTTCAGGATTTATGCTTGATATCCTTCAATGTCTTTAGTTTTCCTATTAGCTAGGCGCTTGACCCCAAAGTCAATATCTTCTAATGAGAAAACTTATTGCTTTGTAGAAAGGTTTTTAGTGTTTTTAATGGCATTCGGGGATTCGTAGAGATTTTTAAGATAGGAATACCAATCTTTCAAGGAAATCGTATTGTTCTCTTTAGTTTTACTAGTTAGAATTTGTCTCCAAAATGTCTTAAGGGGCACCTTGGAGAAGTATAAAAGGTTTCCATACTTTTTATTTATATAATTATTCTTTTTTTTAATTAGTTTTGTATCACTATTTATCTTGTCAATTTTTATAGACTCTATTTATCATACATACCAGGGATTGGCCTTCTTATTATTCTTTTTACTTGAAATTTCGATAAAAAAAATCTTATTAATGGAAGAAAACAAGATCATAGTCAAAATAATACATATCACTCTTAAATTTAAATTTATTGAGATCAAAATAACAAAATATTATCTATAAATATTTATAAAAGTATAAACATTTTAACCCATTAAAAAAAACTTCAAGAAAGAAGTTTGTGAAAATAAATTCATTAAATGTGATTTAATTTAATTTTATACAACAAATACATTCTTACCACAATGTTGTAAAATTGTTCTTTTCAAATTGATTAATGTGTAAATTTTTTTAATTTAATTTTTTTACAATTAAAGAAAAAAAAATTTACAAATATTTATTATATTTGAATATAAAATAATGTGTTATTAATAATTATAAAAATAATTCCTAAATATTAAAACTATATTTAATTCAATTCAGTTATATTTTAATTGTTTAGTTTAAAATTTATATGATTTCAATCCACGCCGATTAAAGTAATTGTTAATAAATAATTGAGATAAAAAATTGTAAATTAAAAATCACATGTTCAAATTTTTATAAATACTAACTAAAAATATAATTTGCTTAATTTTTAAACAATTCCTATTTTAATAAATTCATTTCCACAACATTAAAAATATATTTAATTAAATATAAAATTATATTATAATAAATTCAATTCCACATTTGGAGATCTTAAAAAATTCAAAATCTTTTTAATCGTTTAAACTTCAAAGAATCTTCCACATTATTTCCAAATAACATTTCATAATCATTTTATAATTGATATTATACATTATTATTAAATTGTTATTATACTTTACTAATATTAAATTATAATATATAAAACTTTTATGTAGTTAGTTTTATGATTCATATAATTGTTTAATATTTTTAAATAAAGATCAATAAGGTTAGTTATTATTTAAAATGAAAAAAATATAAGTACCTAGTAGTAGTGAAAGTATACCCTAGTACGTTACTAGTAGTAGTGAAAGTGTACCCTAGTGAAAGCATACCTAGTGAATTTCAAAGATACCTAGTAATAGTGAAGTATACTTTATGGAGTGCAAGGATACCTGTGGTCTCTTTTTTTTTCTAAATAAAGATTATGAATAATCAATAATAGATAGTTGTTTCATTAGTCTTCAAAAATATATTTTGATAAGTTACTATTTAAAAATAAATAGATTGACAAATAATATTGAAATTAAAAATAAAATTATGGTCCATTTTTATGTTCTTTTAGTACTTAGTCAATTTTAGTTAGCTCATTTGGTTAAGGTGTGGGTTTCGTGAGAAGGACTACCCTCTTTAATTCCCCTTAAGGGTGGTTTAGTTGAGAGAGGACATCCAAAATCCACCCCATCATACAATGGTTCATTGCTACCAGAATGACAGGTCTAACAAAAAATATTAAAAATAAAATTATATCATTATTATGATATATTATTCTCAAAATAATTAGCTGATATAAGTTGTTTTTGAGCTTTCTTGAGGGGGTCAACAAGATTAATGTGTAACTACCAGCCTAGATCCAAATCCTAGGCTCTATCAAGCGCCGAGAGGGATCAAATCTCCCTTGGTGCAAACCTCTCCTTGAGTGCAATATCAGAGAAGAGGTTTGCACCTCGGGAGATTTGATCCCTCTCGGCGCTTGATAGAGCCTAGGATTTGGATCTAGGCTGGTTTCAGTCGTGGGCGGTGACACAAAATTGGAGTTTGATCAGCATTGTAAGGAACAAGTAAAATTGAAAACACAGATACATTTACAAGGATTATCATAATGTAAGTAATAAGTATTAAGGATTGAGTAAATTGTTAAACTGGAAAATAGAGACAATAATTTTGTAAGGATTAAATAAATGAAAATATGGTTCACATCGTGATCATTCTCAATCTATCTTCTTCATCTTTTCTTATATTCACACCTAGTAATTTTGACATCTTCTCATATCGATCATATGAGAACGGAGGGTGAAATCGTAGACCTGCCAAATCTTTAACTCAACATATTGCTGTAAATGTCATACCTTGCCTCTCTTGCTTTCCAATACTAATAGTAGCTTTCTCCAATGTCAATCCTTGTGACTTATGGATTGTTAAACCCCGAGCGAGTTTCAATGGATGTTGCTTTTTATTACCTCTTTCAATAGGTGTAATAGGAACAACTTGAGGAAACGATTCATCCCATGGTCCCCCCACATAATTATCAAATTTTATTAAAACATACGTGGGTGGTTCTCGAGGCGAACTTCCAGGGTTATATACAATTTGCTGTATAACTCCAAGAGCACCATTGACGAGTCCTGCATCAGTCCAGAGGTTTGATGTGAGCATTACCCTTGCTCCTGTGGCTATAAGTAATTCAAGTTCCAACCCTTCTTCATCTCCTTCCATAGAATAGTTGCTTCTTACAAATGTAGCAATAATGGTCATAATGGGACAATTTAGGCCTCTTATTAAACGCTTATTATGACAGTTAACATCATCATTTGTCTCAAACAAATGTATCACCTTATCGAAGGACTTTTTCATTGTAGCATGTAAGGAAGTATCTGTACAAGTCATCAGTAATTTCCAATCCTCTATTGTTGGAATTGCATCTCTAATATTCATTAACACATTACGAAAAGATATTTGTTCATTGCTTTGTCCATTCTGTCGAAACACGGTATCGAGGGTCACAACTGTTGTGAATGTGTTCCACAATTCTTTTGCAATACCTTCTGATGCATATACATGCTTATCAATGATAGGCGGCAATTGTCCCAAATCACCGACCAATTTAATTGATCTTCCACCGAAAGGTATATTTGCATTTTCTGGGAAGGCTTCGCGAAGTCTTGAATCTATTTTGATTAATAGATTTTTTCCAATAAAACTCATTTCATCGATCAAAATATATTTAACATTCCTCAACTCTTCTTGTAAGTTGATTAAAGTTGTACCTCGTAAATGATTAATTTCTTTGATCGGTATATGAAGTGCAGAATGAACTGTTCTTGCGGATATGTTGAAAGCTACCACCCCCGTAGGAGCTAGAAGATGTAATGGACTTTTCCCTGAATGAGAGAGATTATCAAGTGTATTTTTAATGGCTCCAATCAAATATGACTTTCCGGTTCCTGCAGTTCCTTGGATTATCATGTGTAGTGGATCAACACCCGTTCTATTATGCTCAAGGATAAGATCGTATGTTATTCTTTGCTCATCACCCAAACTATCAATTGAGTAAGACTTTGCATGTTGATTAGTAGAAATTGTTTTCAATTTTCGCATATCAGAGATGAAATGAATTGCACAACTGGAGGTCTCTTCATCTACAAAAGCAATGTTCCAATCATTCATACGATCAAGATCCCTATGTCCAAGCATCTCAAACTCATTATAATTTATAAATTGATTTTTATATAATCCACATATGATCTCCCATTCATGATGCCTAGAATCTCTCTGTAGAATTGGATGTTCTTCTTCCTCGTTGGATTCAACTCGACCATCTATAGGAACAAGCTAGCGATCAACATGCCAAGGTACATATTGCAAATTTTGCCAATTCTGTACTATTTCAGCAGATGTGTGCCCTATATATCTTTGAAAGTCACGAAATGTCTTGTACAAAACCATCTCGGACCAACAGAATTCGACAAACTTCTCATCTTTTCGATCAGGAATAGAATTAAATCTCGGAAACACACGTACAATGGATGCATTACTTCGTGGCAACCATTTTTCCCCCTAATCTGCCTTGGTATGGTCTCTGACTCTCGACGTTATGTATTTTTTGTTCTTCTCCTATTTATGTCCTGGCATCTTCTGCATGCATATCTTCCATTTCTAGTTCAGACTCTATATAAAAAATGTCAAGCATTAACATATACACTGAAATTCTATGCTAGGATAAAACTCAAGACACTAAATTCTATGCAAGTATAAAACTTGAATAGTACATGAAATTAAATATAATTTAAATTTTCAATATATTTATAAAAAAAAATTCAATATATGTTCCACAAAATTAAGTGATCTAGGAGGATTGAACCTTGGACCTCATGCTCATTATCGCAACACCCTTACCACTATACCAAAGGTAGTTCTTATTCTACATATTAAAAAACTTATATATAAACATGAATAATATTGCATTTGGCAAAAATGGGGGAAGGGTTTGACCCCATAACCTACCTATAACCACCACAATGTGTTACCAATGGGATACTTGATATGTTTATTTATTCAATCTTTTTCTTTTTAGTTGTTCTCTAAATGTTTAATTTAAAAAAAAACTAAATTATATTTTAAATTTAATATCATAAAATTAAAAACATATTATAAATATAAATTTAATATAACTAATATTAAATTTATATTTATATTAAAAAAAATTTAATTTTAATTTTAATATTAAATATAAATTTAAGTTAAAATTATAATATAAAATTTTGTTATAATATATGTATAAATATAATATGTTTAACATTGTTCATATTTATACATAAATTATAACAAAATTGTATATTAAAAAAATTTAAATATTAATACTAAATTTAAATGTTTATTACAAAATTTATATAAAATTTTGTTATACTCAGGTTCATGGATTCCCATATTCCTTATGATGAGTTGAGAAATAAATGTCTTACTGAATGTTCTACTTCCTCTATGAATGATTTATTTCCCAGTCGTGATATTCAATGGATAAATCATGGTAGTTCAGAGTTTGTTAATAATGATCCTACAAAACCTTTTGAACTACCCCGACTCTCAGCAGATCAGATATATAAGGATATGTCTATGTTTCATTTTAAGTCTAGACAACTTTTCCAAGTTCGTGAAGGTGTTTCCGAAGTAACTGTAAATAATAGTTCAGCCGGTCAGACCCTTGGTCTCCTTGACCCAGCAGAAGTAAAAAGTTATAAGAAAAAATATGGAAAGAATTTTGTTAATCTTGGTAGAGCCCTCATTGGAGTGGAACCTTTGGTCCGTCCTGGCATAAATGCCACAGCCCTTGTTTGTTGTTTGGATAATCGACACAATAAGTTCATGGATGCATTAATTGGTGGAGTCCAAATGCCACTCTCAAATGGCATTCAATATCTGGATATAATTCCTGGCTTTAACATCTCTCTGAATGATCCCTGGATTCACAAAGTATTAGAGGTCAAGATTTATACATCTGGTTTTGATATGAAGCCTGGAGCCTTAAACCTCCGGATTCATCATTCTATTGCCCTACGATTCACTAATACTCAGAATCCCATCAATCAGTTATATCCCAGAGACCAAGACACGGCTGCAGTCTTGGTTCGAAGCGACCCCAAGAATGGTTCCCTCGTCCCTTCAAAAATTTCTTGGAACCAACTCAGCTTTCCTCCTGAGTGGGTGGTGGATGCTCCAAAACAGCCTCTTTCTCAGTCTGTCACCACCTCCGATATTCGTGAAGACTCCTCCTCTGCCGTTATCTCTTTCCCTCCTCCAACAGCCCAGCGTGGTGGGAATCTTCTACCCAGATCTACCTCTTTCCGCACAACTTCATCAACTTCCTCTGAACGCCCCATAAGCAGGACCTCCTCCGAAAAGGAACCTTTCTTAAGACGAGCCTGCTTACATAAAGAAGTTCCTGTAAATATTCCCTTTTCTGTTGTTTGTCCAAATTGTCAGGACTTAGTCCCTCCCAAACAACCAAAACCTAAAGAAAGTTCACATAAATATCCATGCCCAAATCCTGAGTGTGAACCTTCTCCTCTAAGTCAATATCCACATGAATCTGAATTCATGATGGCATCATCTCCCTCTAACTGGTGGGAAGAGAATTTCAAGAAAGCATCTACAGGTATCACTGAAATCCACAAGGATGAAATTTCTGATGCTACATCCCAGTTAGATCGTATTTTGTCTGTCTAGAAACCCCACCTGGATAAATCTGGCCTAGGATTCTGCCCACTCTCTAGCCAAACCAAAAAATTGCTAGACCTACCTGCTCGAGAAATGGTAAAAGGTGAGCAATACAGACTTCAGGCTAGAGAACATAGGATTCAACAAAGAATGGCACTCCCGCCATCCAGAATGAAACCTTGTACCAGGAAAGACATCAAAGAACCCTCCTTGGCCCAGAAAGAAATATTTGAGATAATTAAGTTTGGCCATGCTCCTTTTGATCCCAAGGATAAGATTATGAAAAATTTGTTTTATTGGGATCTCTACACTCATCCAGAAGCTGAAGAATTCTGGAAACAAACTTTGCCCCCAGGAGAAAGGAGAAGAATGTCTGAAAGATGGCACTTTGATATGGATCTAAGAAATGAATGGATTTCCTTCTATGAATGGCGGAAGGAATTCGAACAGACACTGGCCATGATGCAGTCCTCTGCAAAACCTGAGGACAAGAAGCCTGAGTCCAAAGGAGAAAGGACTCAGAAAGGCCATTTATGGAAAAGTCTCCAGGGTGAAGAAATCTACACAGAAGCAAACTTCCCACCCTTCAGACCAATTAAGCTTGAATATGAAGATGGATCAGCTCCTGCAGCTCCCATCCTTCTGAATAATGAGAAAGCAGAACAAGCAAATTGGTCAAACTTGGCACTAAAAGGATTGGCCATCCAAAACATAGAAATACAAAATAAAATGCCAAGATCCACACAGGTTGATTCTCTGCAATATACTTGCAGAAAAATTCATGATGAAGTTCAGCATATTCGTTTAAATACTGTTGAACATATCCCAGTCTCTGCTCAAGAAGTCAGAATGGAAAATGACTCTCTAAAGGATGATTTGACAGATTCCATATCTGACTTAGACAGGAATGTAGGGGAAGCCTTTTCCTACATCGCAGAGAAAGTAAATTACACTGCCAAAACAGTTGGCAGGATCCAAGCAGAAATTGCTAAGCCAAAAATTGATGCATCTAAGCTTAGCCATCCTGGTGAATTATCTCTTGCTAGTTCACTACCTATCACACTTTCTTCTCCTCTCACTCCGAAGACCTCTGGCAAAGAAGTCATTCTCATGACTGCATAATCAAGTTGGAATTATAATAAGCCAAGCAAATTTGTGCCTCCAGATCTCCACAAAGAAGATTCAGGCTTCCAGGAATCTTTTAACCCAAAGAATTTTTATTCATGGAATTTGGATGATAAGAATGAAGGTGAAATATTAGATATGGTCAATAAAATGATGATATGCTTTCAAGCTTATATGTCTACAGGAAAACATGACCATGCAGAGGCAGTCAATGTTATTGTCTCTGGATTCAATGGCAATTTGGGTGTTTGGTGGAACACCCATCTCCCAAATGTTCAGAAAATGGAAATTCAGACCAGCACTAAAAATGGTGAACCAAATATCATTGGTGCGCTCCTGGATGCGATCATTGCAGAATTCTGTGGCTACAGTGCTACGATTGCAGAAAAACATAAACAGATCCTGCTGCAACTCAGAATCAAGACAGTATCCCAGTATCACTGGTATCATAAGCAATGGATCAGGAGAATCTATAAGATTGAGTTTGATAGAGCCGAAGAAAGGGTTTTCAAAGAAAAATATTTTGCTGGTCTGCCCTCAGGATTCCGGGAACTCCTGCGCGATAAATTTGAAGAAGATCTGTCTCTCCACACATGGGGCCAATTCAAAGCTGCTGCAGAAAAAATCTTCTTGCAATATTGTGAAAATAAAAAGCTCGATAAAGACCTCTCCCACTCGGTCTCTTTTCGTGGCGGTAGGGAAGTCTGCCGGATGTTTGGCATTGAGCCTCCCAAAAAAGCTCACAAACATCACCTCGGCCATAAAACAAAAAAGTATAAAAGAAAGTCTGCTAGCAGATGGAAGGAAAAGTATCCTCCAGACCCAAGAAAAGAGCCAGAGAAAAGAAAAATGAAATGCTTCTATTGTGGCAAAGAAGGCCACTCTGCTTCTGAATGCTACAAACGAAATCAAGATTATCAGAGGAAGCAGAAAGGAACAAGGACTTGGTCTAACAGAGAAAAGGTATTCCCCAAGGTGGAACCTTTTGATGATAATCTCAGAGGAATACCCAGAAGAGCCCCTCCAAGAAAACACAACTTGATGCATATAGCAGCATCAGATGAAGAGAACACAGATGAGACCATTGAAACAGAAAACAGTGAACCAGAAAACACTGATCTCATGCATGTCCACCAGATGTACAATAATCCTTGTAAATGTGGTGGCAAATGTACTGAATGCCGAGAAGAGCAAGTGACTTATGACTCAGATAGTTCTTTGCAATCACATGAACAGGAGTTGTTTGCCGCTTGGACTAAACAAAATACTCGAATAGAGTCTTCCTCTTCCTCAAGCGACTCGAAAGCAGTAAATTGTTTCATGGCTGGTACCGACGATGAAGATGAAGAAGATCCTAAAGATTTGATAAAGAAAGCTATTGCCAGAATGAAAGAAGGCAGTAAAAAGAATGACTTGGTAAATAGCTTCAACAAGATTTTCTTGGACGACAAGAAAGGCAAAGGAGGACAAAGCTCAAAGCATAAATTCAGGAGAAAATATGTCCAAGAAACAGAATCAGAAAAAGAAAGCTCAGGAGAAGAAAAATTCAGATGGTCCTGGAAAGCTGCTAATCTCCCGAGCATGGAAAAAAATGTATACCCTCTCTTGGCTCAAATGCAACAAGAGCCACAAAAGATTGACCTGGCTACCTTACATAAGGAGCATCTAAAGCTGGTACAGGAGGTTAAAGAGCTTAGGCTCTTGATTGAAGAAATGAAACAACAACCAGAATCATCACGATCAAAGCCTGAACAGTCTGAAGAAGATATGCATTTAATGGTCGTCGTACACCAGCAAACTGTGGTCAACTTGCATATCAAAATCCATGAAGATGAAGTCAAGGTACTTGCACTAATTGACTCCGGAGCAGACCTGTGTTTCTTAAAAAGGAAATATGTTGATCCTCACTACTGGGAACCATGTCGAACTCCAGTGCGGGGATTTGGAGGAAGAAAAGCAATTGAGTATAAAACCAGCTTTGGAAAGGTATGTCTTGGCAATTTTTATATAAACTGTATCTTTCTGCTGGTTGAAGATGACTTTACTCATGAATGTATTATTGGAACTAGTTTGCTATCTACCACAATTCCCCATGGTGTCAAGTATAATAGCAGAGGCCAAATTGGTTATCATTTTACTGTTAAAAGAAAAGAAATATTTCTTCCACTAGTGTCATCTGAAGAAAGACCCACTCTATCTGGACCCTAGAAGTAAATTCTGTGAAAGAAAAGATAAAAGAAAAGGGGATCCAGCTTAGAGCAATCAAGAAAGCTGAGCACCTATACAGGCTAGAAGAAGAATTAAAGAATCCTAGTGTACAACAAAAAATTGAAGAAATAAGAAAAGAATTTGTTGACAAGGTTTGCCATACATCTCCTAATGCATTCTGGCATAGGAAGCAGTTCTGGGTAAACCTAAAATACAGAGAAGAATTCCAAGGAAACCCTAGCAGAAGTAGAGCCATTCCAATGAATAAGGAATACAGACAACTCTGCAAAAGGGAAATTGAAGATTTGCTGCACAAAGGACTCATCCAAAGATCAAGAAGTCCATGGTCGTGTGCAGCATTTTATGTCAACAAACATTCAGAGCAGGTTCGAGGAGTTCCTAGAATGGTCATCAACTACAAACCTCTGAATGATGCATTGGAATGGATACGGTATCCAATTCCAAACAAATCTGATTTGATCAAACGAATAGCAGAAGCCAAAATCTTTTCAAAGTTTGATCTTAAGTCTGGCTTTTGGCAAATCGGCATAAAACCAGAAGACCAGTATAAAACAGCCTTCAATGTGCCTCATGGACAATATGAATGGAAGGTAATGCCATTTGGTCTGAAGAATGCCCCTTCAGAGTTCCAGAGGATTATGGAGTCTGTTCTGGAACCATACATGGATTGGCTGATGGTATATATTGACGATATTTTAGTATTTTCAAAATCCGTTGAGGAACACATAAAACATCTTAGAACACTATTGCATGTTATACACAAGAATGGGTTTGTTCTTTCGGAAAAGAAAATGAAATTGTTCCAAACTGATATTGAATTCTTGGGACAGAGAATTAAACATGGAAAGATAGAAATTCAGAAGCATGCCATTGAATTTGCAGAGAAATTCCCTGATGTAATCACAGATAAAAAACAATTACAGAGATTTCTAGGATGCTTGAACTATGTTGCAGCTTACTATGAAAATTGTGCTCAAGACAGAAGGCTGCTTAATAAAAGATTGGGAACAAACCCTCCTCCATGGTCAAAGCAGCACACTGAAGCGGTTCAAAGGATAAAAGCAAAGGTGAGAACTCTTCCTATCCTTCATGTTATTGATGAAGATCTCATGAAGATCCTTGAGACTGATGCTTCAGAAGAAGGCTGGGGAGCAGTATTGAAGCAGTGCAGGAAAGACTGCAATGGTAAAGATGAAGAAATAGTATGGTTCACTTCAGGAACTTGGAATGATGCACAGAAAAAATACCATACTATTGATAAGGAAATAAAGGCTTGTCTAAATGCAATCCAGAAATTTGAGATTCATCTAATGAATAAGAAGTTCTTAATAAGAACAGACAGCCAAGCAATGAAGTTTGTATTGGAGAATCCAATACGAAACTCTACTGCTAAAGCAAAGTTTGCTAGATGGCAAGCATTGTTTTCTCAGTATGAGTTTGAAATTAAGCACATAAAGGGTTCTCAGAATTGTATTGCTGATTTTTTAACCAGAGAACATTTGCAGGAAAAATATGGAATCCAGACCCCAAGTTGCATGGTGATTATCACAGAATGGCATGAAGGAAGCAACACATGCAGATACTTAGATAAACAAATGAGCTGGAGTGACTACGCTAGCCAATGGAAGCCAACCTGGAAGCTTAGGTCTACAGAGGTATTGGATGAAAATCTGCAGCATCCCAACCTATTAATAAACCTGGTCCCAGAGCATCGACGGTATCCAACGTCAATAGTCACCGTCCCAAACATGGTTTACGGCCGACAACTCCGACAAGCCATAGATGCCTCCCATACTCTCCAGACACATTTCCAAGACTTGTGTCTTATCAGTACAGAATCTGCTTTGGGACAAGTCCTTGAACAATATTATTGTATTAAACAAATGCGTGGTTTGGCAGCTTGGCCAAGAAATGATGGTACCTTAAGATTCCCCCTCACGGATATCAACTACGGCAGCTACCAGAGGATGTGGTGGGATTTCTTAAAAAAGGACAATAGAGACCATGAATACTTTGCCAAAATCAAGTTTGGCCTCCAGCGAGCCCATGTGATCCATGAAATTCCTGACTGGATTCATTGTTGGTGGAATGATTTCGGCCTCAGCAAAAGCGGAGTGGAGGGTTGCAAGGAGGGATGAGCTCGGGAGGGGAGCATGGAGGCCGCGCAACTCGGAGGTGAGGAAGGGAGGAGCTGGGAGGGCTGAGGAGGTGGTGCGTGGAGGAGCTGGTGCATGGAGGAGCAGGAGGGAGGAGCTCGGGAGGGGAGCGTGGAGGCCGCGCAGCTGGCAGGTGAGGAGGGGAGGAGCTGGGAGGGCTAAGGAGGTGCTGCGTGGAGGAGGTTCGTGGAGGAGGTGGTGTGTGGAGGCCGCACAGCTGGGAGGTGAGGAGGGGAGGAACTGCGGGGGCTGAGGAGGTGCTGCGTGGAGGAGGTGTTGCATGGAGGAGGGCTGCGTGGCAGTAGGAGAGGGGAGGTCTGGGAGGGCTGCGTGGAGGAGGAGAGGGGAGGAGTTGCGTGTAGGAGGAGAGGGGAGAAGCTGCGTGCAGGAGGTCTTCGTGGAGGAGCTGCGTGCAGGAGGTTTGAGTGGAGGAGGATAGGGGATTACGAAATTTACTGTATAAATTGCTTGTTGTGATTCTCTCTGTGTTGGCTTCCTTTTTTTGGTTTGGAGTATTATATAGCTTTTGTTTACGAAACTACATGTCTTTTCATTAATTTTAATTATTCGCCGATATAATTATTAATTTTTTATGATCGCTTTTCATTAATTTTAATTATTCGCCGACATAATTATTAATTTTTTTATGATCGACAATATCGACAAACAATCGACTTACAACATCTCTCTCATACTAACACACAATATCGACAAACACTCGACTCACAACATCTCCCCCACACTAACAACCAACAATATCGACAAACACTCGACTCGCAACATCTAAGCTGTAGAGCACCTCTCGGCACAATAATGGCAGAGTTTTTTGGGTAGAAAGAGCTCCTTCAGACCTAGTTTTAAAAAGTGAATACATGTTCAAAGGAAGACTTATTGGCAACTTTTGAACACTTAGCGATTTTCTCCAACAAACTATTTATATGTTTACTCTTATTATTGCATATCAGTGATTCTTACAGTCAGTGGTGGGATTAATGCTTCAATAACTATGGAGAGTAGATAGATTGGATGCAGCTATTAGACAATCCAGTTTCCTTTTTGTATGGATGTGTAGATACAAACATAACTTTAATTTCAATGAAATAACAAGTTACATTTTCTTCTTATTAAAAAAACAAAAAAACTTGGCATATATTGTCGTGACTTCATTAGTTTTAGTAGTATTTATTGCAGCAAATAATAGTTCTAAGAAAGTTTCAACCATATTATAAACCATCCAACAAATATCACCTTGTAAATCTGAAACAGCTTCATAAGTTTTAACAGCAGTTATCAGTAGTAAGAAGCCAGCAAATATCACTTTTTACATCTAAAACAACTGGTTCACAATCATTGAACTCATAAAAAGTATAATCTAGTTCTTCACAGTACACGTTCAATCCATATAAGTAATAGCAACAGGATAACAGCAGTTATTAGTAGTAAGAAGCCAGCAAATATCACTTTTTACATCTAAAACAACTGGTTCACAACCATTGATCTCATAAATAGTATAATTTAGTTCTTCACAGTACACATTCAATCCATATAAGTAATAGCAACAGGATCGCCTTCTCTGCTTCTTTACTGTTATGCTGAGAGGATCATACTATAATCCAAGTAAGGAAATCCATGAACAATTCTTCCCTGATTTTATTTATAACATTGAGACTTGTATATTGTTTATACATATATCCGACAGTTGATACCATCCATTAGATTATTTTCTATATTAACAAAGATGCATCCTCCCCTTGCCCCATCCATCTTCAGGAGGGTGTGGGGTGATGTTGTACAACTTGGAGGAGGTGAAGGTGAATGAGGATGGGGTGAGGGATGAAGTTGTGTAACTGGTGAACAATATTGATATGACTATCTTCAGGAATTAGATATCTGGGCATAATTGAAATGATTATAACTTAAGAGTATAACATCAGGAAAACAGAAATCATGGATTGTACAACCTGTTTTTACATTTACATTTCCAAACCTCCGGGTAGTAATCCTGTGGAGTGGCAGTGCTTGGATGGATGGGAACTTTTACTTTCACACAAGGAGTGCATCTCATGCATTTCAACCTGCAATCAGGTGGTGAAGATCCAATCAACGCCCTTCTGCTTGATATCGCTAGACTTGCTTGATCCCTTGTGGGTTTTATCAGAAAATCACAGTTCCCAGTGTCCACAAACAAATACGTCATCACAAACATCAATATTAAAAACTGCAGAACCCCACGTCTGCCATGAAAGCAGCCCCATAAACTCCTGATATCGTAGTACTCTCTCTGATTCGACTTTTGGCTGCAGCCCTGCATTGGATGGAGAGAATGGAAATCTCCAACATTAATTTCAAAAGAAAAACAAAAGAACAAACCTGTCTTAACGACTAGAGATCTGGCAGACTGGTGTGGTATGGTGTTGGCCTCAGAAGTCTTTGTCGTGAGTGCCTGTTGTTCTTCGTTTTTTCATGGACTGTCGGTGGATTGCATCTGAACTTCTGGTGGTGGGTTTTCAGATGCTTTGCTATTTTATAGACTGGCAAGACTCCAAGCAATTGGCACATAGGGCGATCGACGGATATTCGTCGTATGAACAGACGCTCCTTTGTGGTAGGTCATAAAGATAAGGAACATCCATTCTGTCAGGCACGGGTCCCATTATAGTCGGTAGTTTGCCGAAGATCCCGGTTTGGTCTTTTCATCACCCCATATTCATGTGTATAAATGGATCTCGTACCTTTCCATATTGAAATTGATCCGATAGGCATTAGTGTTTTAACAATTTCGATGACCGTCGGTTTGTATTTCAAATCAATAATGGTTTATTATTTACCACTACGTACTTATTTACTAGCACATCTGTATCACTTCAAATGAAAACTGTCATAAAATTGTTTCATAGGCACTCACACTGCTCCAACCGCTGGCTGGCAGCTTCTATGTACTATCTAAAGTTTAAACTCCATGAAAGCATGGTGGTAGTGAAATCCATTGGAAAACCATCTTTACAATGTACCGTGGGTAGTAATATCCTCCACTCAAATCAAAACCATCTTTACATTGTCCCGTGGGTAGTAATATCCTCCACTCAAATCCACTTGCAATATGAAATAAAAAATTTAAACCATAAGTACCATAAGAATATGAATCCCTGCTATAAAAGTTTAGCAGATTTTGAGTTTGCAACCAGTTGCAATACTGGTCCATAGTCCAGACTCAAACAAATCGCTTCAAATCTGTTCACCATGATGAATTATATGTAATCGCTTGGTAATATTCAATTGTTTGCGATAAATTCATTTTTCTAAATAATTTCTAAAGTGGTTTGAAAGTTAATTTTTTAAATTTCATCTTTTATTTTTTTATTTATGAAATATGAAAAAACAATATTTTAGTTTTGCTTAATTATATGAGTTGATAATTAAAACTAGCACAACTACTTAACTTGACTTGTCGCTGATAAACGTTATAGGTCACTTATATCATTTTTCATATTTCTAAAATATGAAAAATAATAATTTTTAGTTTTGCTTAATCATATGAGTTGATAATTAAAACTAGCACAACCACTTAACTTGTGGATCGTGAACACAGATAAGTCACAAGTGTCATGAATAAGTTATATGTTATTTGTTCTAGTCTTCTTTTAATTAAACGGGTTGTTTGCCACTAACTATCGTTATCCTTGCATCACCTCATCCAATAGCTACTAGTTATCCATGCTGCATCAATGACCAGTTATTTTTAAGTCATAGATGTTTAGATATTATCTAAGATTTTGGACTTCCGTGAGTGGATCAACAAGATTATCTATGCTTTTCCTCGTGCAGTCTAGGAAAAGCATAGATGCTAATCCAACCCAAATTCTAAGATATAAACACCTATAAGTATAATAATTAAAAACATTTAAAATTATGAAACCTCTCACCCTATGTTGAAATAAATAAGTCTTATGAATGTAATTATTATTTTATGCACTTCCTTAATCAATCAAATGACTTAATTACGAGTTAGTTTAATATCACATTTCTTTAAGTTTAGCCCACAGGGTGTAGCTCAACCGACGATTCGCTTGAAGGACATGTTATAAATGGAGGTCTCGAGTTCAAATCACCTCGGCTTATGCATGCCCCATGCTTGCGGTATCACGCGAGTACCATCCCAATCCTGAGTTGTTGATTCCCCTATGGATAAACTAACAAATAAACAAAAAAATTAAAACTTTAGCTCTCCTCGAAGGTCTGAGGATTGTGAAGCAAAAAGGGATCTCTGAGGTGTCCATTTTTGGCGATTCTTTGGACATTATCAACTTGAGTCGCTCTAAGTTGGATCCAAAGGACCTCCATCTTCGCATAATTATTAATAGGATAGCCTCTCTTCTCTCTTCACTCCCGAGCTCCCAATAGTTTCACGTTACGAGAATTTTGAATAAGCTTGCCAACGACAAGCCAATCAGGCGATTAACCTAATGCATGGTTGGTTTTTGTTTAATGACAAAAGTTGCCTCTATTGCAATATCTCCTAAGGTGAATCATGCATACGCATAATGATGCGATGGACGATTTCTTGATATCCAAGTGGCGTGGAAAGATTGAACACATGCCTATCTCTAGGCATTAGAGTAAATTGTGGTGTCAAATTGGGAGGTGCTGGTAGATTAGTTTTGTCTTTTTTGGGTCATTTTCAACCATATTATTTTTTTTCTTTTCATTTTGAATTATAAATTTTAGTTTTATTATTTTAGAGAATCAAGGTATGGTCAGAAATACAATCATTACAATAGGAGCTCAACAAGAACATCATGTCACTTACAAGAATTGAACATGGGTGGGGAGGGAAACATTGATTCCTCCCAACCACCCAAGCTACAACTATTGGACAATAACTATATAAATCCACCATAACTTTATTTTAATAAAAAAATAATTATATTTATTGAAAAATTAAAATGTTAAATTTTAAATAAAAAAAATGTATTATTATAAAATTTGAAAAATTCTTTTTTATTTTAATTGTATGTTATTATAAATATAATGCAACCAGGTATAATATTTTTGGTTTTATGTGCACAGTTAAATCCTAATCTTAGTGGATACTAGATAGCTCATGACCTTTACCTAGTCTTAGTAATGATGGAGAATAAGGGATATGAGTATCCTTGTGTACTAGATAGCACATGACCTTTACCTAGTCTTAGTGATGAAGGAGAACAAGAGATATGGGTATCCCTTGAAATTGTGGATAAGAGCTCATCTCCCTTGGAAATAAGGAAATAGGTTAACTCACTACCAATTTAACAAATGAATTAAGAAATTTTTTTCCATCTTTTAAAACAAATACAATTTACTTTACTCACATATCAAATTATTCTAAATAGCTAATACTTGTTTACCTCATCATTAAACCAATATCGTCGATGCATCTTTATTTTAATAAAAAACAAAATCATGTTTATTTGTAGCTGGAGCCCACTTTAAAGGAAAACCAAAGATTATTGTTGATGTTAAGGATTTTTGTTTGTTATATATATATGATTATACAAAATAAAGATGATGATAGTCAAATTCAAAAATATCATTTACATTAATTTTGTGTATGACAATAGTAATTTGGAGGAAGTGACTTTAGACAATAGATAATATCTCAGAATCAATATTCATCACAAGCTTAAATGGAACTATAGTATTGAGAAAAGGATAAATGAAGGGTAGAAAGATTATTATGGACTTGAAAAAACTTGTAATTCAGAGGATGTTTGACTCTACGGTAAGAAAATACTCATTTTTTAGTCTCTTGTGACTCATGTTTTGTTCTAGACAAGCAATTAAAAATTCTCAAGAATTGTTTCTCTAGTATAGGTATGACTATTAACACTGTCAAAACAAAGGTTATGATAATCAAATCCAAAGAGATCACCTAGGCTAATTTTGTGTATGACAACACCAACTTGGAAAAAGTGACTTCATACAAATATTTCAAAATCAATCTTCATCACAAGATTAACTAGAACTATAGTATTGAGAAAGGGTAAATGGAGGGTGGAAATTTTATTATAGACTTGAAAACAATTGTAAATCAGAGGATCTTTGGCCTTAAGGTAAAAATATACTCCTCTTTGAAACTCTCATAACTCATGTTATCTTACATTATTGAGAAATTTGGGATCGTATCATTTCTAAAGAATTGTGGAGAAAGATAGAGAAAATCCAAAAGCATTTTATAATTGATAATTTCAAAATTAAGAAATATAGCATATCATGTCCTCCTCATAGAAGTGAGTCTTTCTCCCATTGAGAGCATGGTTATGACTAGGTACCTAATGTACAAGGACAAGATAAACAATATATAATATGAGAGGCCTCCTAATATTTCTTCAAAATCTAGTCAAAACCACTTGTGGCTTAAGCGGGGTTGACATAAAGATGTCAAATCCTAGCTAAATTATTGGGGAATCAAGGAAGAGGTCACTCTAAATAATCATGATAAAATTAAAAATACAATTACATCTAAATTTAAGGATGGTGCGATAAAGAATTAGAGGATAAGAGAAAATTAAGATACTATAAGGAGGTGATCAACCCTAATCTAGATGTTCAAAAATATATCTTTGTTTTAACTAGTGTAAAGAAGAAAATTATCATTGCTAAAACAAAAACAAACTCTCACAAGCTCTAAAAATAAAATAAAATATTTGTCATACTTGTGACAATAAGATGGTTGAAGATGAAAAACACTCTTTTAGAATGTTTTACATACTCTTAAATTGCAATTTCAAAATATTTGTTACAATACCGTCATTCCTAACTTTCTAGCTCATCAACGCTATGGTGATTTAGGAATGCTTCTATTAAATCTTTTCAAACACAAATAAAATTCTAAAACTAACAAGTATAACTCCTAGATTCACATATTTCATTCATCGAAATATTTATTTATACATAATTAGCTAGGGGTCTCTTGGGCTTCGGATTCCAAGAGATCCATTGGAGTCTCCAAGACTCCTCATATTCCACTTATTGTAATTGTCTACACATTTACATGATTTACAATATAGTTGAAATCATAATCCAAGAGGATTAGATTTCCAACATTCCCCCCTTAATTCGAAGGTGTGTTTGTAAGTCAGAGCATGGTTCTAAACCTTTCAAACTTTTCTTGTCCAAGTGCTTTGGTGAAGATGTCTGCAATTTGCTCATTTGTAGAACAATGATGTAAATGAACTGTCTTTTTCTCTACATGATGTCAAATCAAATGATACTCTGTGTTGATGTGTTTGGTTCAATCATGGAATCTTGGGTTCTTGGCCAACTTGATTGCAGAAGTGTTGTCAATCAAAAGTGGAGTGGAGTTTTCTTGTTTCTCTTGCAAATCTTCAAGTATCTTCCCGAGCCACACAATCTCTTCCGTTGCTTCTGCAGCAACTACATATTCTACCTCTGTTGTCAAATCTGTTGAAACTGATTGTTTGTGTGATCTCTAGGAGACAGGTGTTGATCTAAGACTCATCGTGTATCCAGAAGTGTACACTCGTGTTTCTTTGTCGCCATTGAAGTCTGAATCAAATTACCCAATGAGTTTGAAGTATTCCACCTTAGAGTACTTGATTCCAAAGTCTTGAGTCCCTTTCAAGTATCTTAGAACTCTTTTTTCAATATACCAATGTCCTTCACAAGGTTTGTTCATGAACCATGAAAGGATGCCAACAACATAAGAAATATATGTTCTGGTGGTGGTAAGGTAGATAAGGCTTCCTACAAGTTGTCGGTACTTGGTTGCATATTCAAATTATTTTCCCTCGCTTGATGTGAGTTTTAGGTTTTGTTCCATTAGAGATGAGAGCGGGTTGCAATCTGTCATTCCAAATCTATTCAGCAATTCTCCAATATACTTGTTCTGAAAGATGAATATGTACTTAGCATGTTGAGTCACTTCAATTTTTAAGTAGTAGTGAATATGTCCAAGATCAGTCATTTCAAATCCTTTTTTTAAATATTTCTTTATATATGCTATATAACTTTCATTGTTCCCTGTCATCAAAAGGTCATCTGCATACACTACAAGAAACACGATAAATCTTCCAACTTTCTTTACAAACAATGTTGTGTCATCAAGATTATAATGTTTGAAATTCATCTTTAGAAAATGCTCAGTTATCTTTTCATACCATGCTCAAGGTGCTTTTTTCGGGCCATACAAGGACTTGACAAGTTTGCATACCTTGTGTTCTTGTTCCTTCACAACAAAACCTTCAGGTTTAGACATGAATACATTTTATTTCAAGTCTCCATTCAAGAATGTTATGTTTACATCTATTTGATGAACTTTCCATCCATTTTGTGTAGCCAAGGAGAGTATAGTGTGGATAGTGACCCTTTTTTTTGTGAGGGAAAACATTTCTTCATAGTCAATTCCTTCTTTCTATGCATAGCCTTTTGCCACGAGCCTTGTTTTGTGCTTGTCAAGTGAGCCATATGATTTGTATTTGTTCTTGTATACCCACTTGGTTCCCATTAGAGGGTCAACCAGCTTCCAGGTTCCATTCTTCATGAGTGTATCATACTCAATATGCATGGCTTCTTTCTACTCATCACGAGTAGAAGCATTTTCAAAGGAATTTGGTTCAAAGTTAGCAGAAAAATTCAATTCATAATCAAATGAGACATCCATGTCATCACTTGAGTTATCTGCATTTCCTCCATCTTCTTGTCTAGTTGAGCTTCGTGTTCCTGTCTTTCCAACTTCATCTGAATGGACACTTCAAAGTGTCTTTGTGGCCCATTTCGGAATATTCCTTAACGGTTTAGGTTGATCAGCTAGTGG
This sequence comes from Larix kaempferi, assembly GCA_027924585.1. Lineage (NCBI taxonomy): Eukaryota > Viridiplantae > Streptophyta > Pinopsida > Pinales > Pinaceae > Larix > Larix kaempferi. The sequence continues at coordinate 34,520,056 of BSBM01000017.1, forward strand.
TTCTTCATTCTCTTCAAGGTTTAATCTTCCAATTCTCTCAATCACATCATCCAGTTGAGTCTACTATTCAGGTTAAGTGGAAGGAAATTCTTCTTCATGAGGGGGTATTGGTGCTACTCCAAAAGGAAATTCCATATATTGATCCAAGATAGGGATCCCCCCTTTAATATGTGGAATTTCATTATCAAATTCATAATATGTCTTTAGATGGGAAAACTTCTCCACATGATCAAGTTGTCTTTCAATAGACTGGTCATTTTTATTTGTTTCAAGAAAAATGACATCTCTGGAAACAACAAACTTCTTGTTTACCCCATCATAAATACAATATGCCTTGTAGGTTTCTGAGTACCCAAGAAAATGCATCTTCGAATTCTCGCACCAAGTTTGTTTCTTTGCCTCCTCTGCCTTTGAAATTTCTTCTTCCTCTTCCTCTTTTGATGCTTTCTCCCTTGGAAGAGTCTTTGGGCTTGTTCTTTGCTTTCTGAGCAAAGCAAAGAGATTCTTCAGTATGCTCAATTGTCTTCTTTCCAAATGCTTTCTCTTTGTCTGCAATCTTCTCTACTAGGGTGTCAAAGGTGAGGTCTTTAAACTTGTCACTTGCTTGCAAAGACTCAAGATAGTTGGAGTGAGTATGATAAAGGGAATTTACAAATGTTGCAAGTGGAAGGTCTAGTTTCATACCAGAGGCTTGAATCTTGTGCATGATTGCTCTGATCTCGGATGCAACCAGCATAGGATCATTATCATTTACATCCAAACTAAATAGCTTTAACACTAGATTAATCACTTCCATTTCAGAGTGTGAGTCATACAAGTCTTTTAATGTCTTTAAAGCTTCAAAACAAGCTTTTGCAGGAAATATATGTTGGCTCACCTCTTCATTGACAGTAGCAAAGATCATGACTAAGGCTATCTTGTCTCTGGTCTACCAAATAGCAAGTTCTTTCTCTAATGTTGGAGGTTTTGGATCATAACTAATGATTGTGCCTTCATTGGTGAGAGTGGTTTTTCTTTCACAGATGTCATCCCACAAATCGTTGTAGACGAATGTAGCCTTGATCTTCCTTAACCATTCTGGATAAGTGTCCCTGCTAGTGAGGACAACACCAACTATTGGTTCCAGTAAATGCATCTTCTGCAGTTTGATCTTTAACTTGCAACTTTAGAAAAAGTATATAGGAAGAGAAAATATGAAGATGCATGTTTAAATTCCTGCTCCGTTCTTTACAAAGGTTTCTTATTACAATTTAATTCCGCAACACTCCCTATAAGGCTATTACATACAATTATGCAGCACTATTTGATTATGTAGCCCTATTACATACAATATCATTTGATGTGCAATTTATAGATCATTACATTCAGAATCTATTCTAACTCAAATCTTCATTGAAGATGAGATTACATTCACCCTCTATTCTAACTCAAATCTTCATTGAAGATGAGATTACATTCACCCTTTATTATAGATCATTACATTCACCTCTACTCTAGCTCAAATCTTCACAAATACAATAATATAGTACCATTTACATCTTTAGCATTCAAATCTGCCTCAAAATATCATCAAGCAAGAGCGCATTTTCCACTAGGGTTTGCAAAAAGTTGCATTAAAAATTATTTTACCTTCACAAGAAAGGCTCAAATGCAATAGCTCAACACTGGAAGCTCCACACAATTTTACCAACAGTCATCGATTTCTCCATAGTCTCCACGATGTCCAAGAATGGACATAGCACTAAATGTGAAAGAGAGAGAGATCACTTCACACGTAGCCTTGCAATGGCTCCACTAGCATCCTACGAGCTCAAATTTTGCATCTCATGGAAATTGTGAGGCTGGAAGATCATAGCTCTTTCCAGCTACAAGGTCGTGGCCCTTTTTCAACTTTCCAAGCAACAAGAATTTCGCACCACTCCAGGAGCAACTTTACTCTCAACTTCTACAGGTTCCAACGTGACTTTTGGTATGGTCGCAGCTTTTATGAATGGGAGAGTGGCAGTTCTTAATATGTGAAATTGCAGCAGTATATGAGGTCACAGCTCTTCACAAGAAGCTGGCAGCAGCTATGGAAAATTTTAAGGATCTATAATTTTTTTAAATTTGCAACCATAAAATGTTTGCCTATTTATTTAAAAGAATATTCAAATTTCTAATGACTTTATACAATTTTTGGATAATTTTGGCGATTTTTAGAGTAAACAAAAATTATCACATGGAATTTGGGCAAATTACCTTTGAAAAAAAGGCAAATTGGCTAATCTTTTTTTGGAAAAAAAAAGGCCGAAAAATTAAAAAGGCCGAAAAATTGCCCATGAGCTAAATTTCGCCCCGAAAATTTTCCCAACGAATCCAAGGCTCTCCTCCAAAGAGAATTAGGGTTACAGATGAACACTATGCAAGAGGAGGAGGAAAAATGCGACCAGAGGAGAATTAGGGTTACAAGTTGACTCTTTCAAATTCCTCTATGGAACATTTCACTATGTCAATCAGTAGAAAGTATTCATTGTTACAGTAGAAACGGTCTCTAGTGATTAATGTCTTCAAATGCAGTACAGGACGCACATGCAGAATGAATAGAGCGATTGAGAAGAGCGGGACGCAGAAAATGAATGGAGTTATGGCAGGCAGCATGGTATCTATAGGAAGCACAACGCAAAAAATGAATGGAACAGGCAGCTAGTCAGTACGCGGGAGTTATGGTTTATAGATTTACATAGTTCATTCATCAAAATCTTTATTTATACATTAGCTAGGGGTATTTTGAGCTTAGGATTTTAAGAAATCCGTTGGAGTTTCCAAGACTCTACTTATTGTAACTATTTACATATTTACATTATTTATAATATAGTTGAAATTATAATCTCTGAGTAATAGATTTTCAACAAAAACAAATCAAATAATTTATATTTTTTAAGATTTAATAAATCAAAGTTGGTTTAAGTAGACATTTATAATTATCATCATTATATTAAAATAAATAAATTAAAATTTAAAATGTATTATATCAATTATCCAAAACATCTTGGAAAATCATAATGTTTTTGGAATTTGATGAAATAATGAATCTACAAAAAGCATAATTTCAGGTTACATCAATCTTTTTCGAAATTTGATTTTGAGTCACTATAGAAACTGCCAAAACCATTAAAAATTTTAAAAAATTACCTATGCCTTTAAGAAAACCTATAAAAATATGCCAAACATCTCAATTTTATCAAAATTCTACTTCAAACTTTAAAACAAACAACGTATGTATGTATTAATTTGTACGTGCAATTACTGTGAAGTAAAGCGTTTCCTTATTATCATGGGTCTTCATGTATGCTTTCAATATCATTTAAGTCAAGCGTTTCCTCATTGTCCTTGAGGCTGGGTCTACGTATGTACTTGCCATTACCTTAAAGTCAAGCGTTTCCCTATTATCTTGGGTACTCTGTTTACATATGAGATACATTGGATATCTAATTATCAAGGCTAGATAAGCTTATGCACCATCAAGAGGTCTTCTCAAAGTATCCAAAGTACAAGTAACTCAAGGAAAAATTAATAATATTCTTAATTTCGTTTCCATCTTCCATGTAGTTGTTCACCTACGAGCAATCTTCTCAAGATATACGAAGTACAAATACCTTGAAAAAATATTATAATAATATTTTTAATATTATTATAATTTTCTTTATAAAATAATAATAATAATTTTAATGTTCTCATCATCTTCCCTATAAATTTCCACCTAAGAGCCTTGATACATGACCAAGCCTTTGGTTGGTAGCCATGATGATAATTAGATACGGATACTGGGTTTTAAGAATACTATTAAGGTTTGAAATTGTTGTCTTGGAGTACGATTTAGAATTGTTTGTACGTGGTTAAAAGATTATTTTTCTTAAAGATGAGGAAAAAGGTTAATAACCTAAGATCCAAAAACATTTGACAAAAGTGTAAATATGCATCCTTCAAAACCATCAATAAGTGTCGAGGTTTTATCTCTATATAATGACATAGTTACACATGACGATCTTGAAATATTATCAATAAATATTAAATTGACAAACTTAAGTACCAAAACATTTTTCCTCCATTGGAAATTAAAAAAAAAAGTAATAACTTAAGTTTTAGTTGTATTTTTATTACCCAATAACACACGCATTCAATTTACACAACTTTACACAATTAAATGTATTAAATACAATGAAAAACAATATAGGAAAAAATTATGATACTTATATCTATTTTTACATTAATCTTTAAGTTGTGTTTCAATATTTATGCAAGTAATGATTATGTTTCAACATTTTTCTGAATAATTTTTGGGGAAACATTTCATACAAATGAGTTCCATACAAATGAGTTTTCTCCCCCACCAACATACTTTTGGAGTCCCAAAGATACTCCCAAGTAAGGTTTTTAACCTTATAAGTAAAAAAGGGCACCTATAATTCTCATCTTAGGTATTCCAAAAAACCAAAATTATTAGCATGCTTTCTTTGACTATCTATTGTCCTAGGTCAAAGATTTGGAATCTACTCCCCTCATAAGGTCAAGGATCTTTTCCTTGTCTTAATCAAAATTTATCTATATGGCTACTAATGACATGAACCCAACAATAACTCATTTAAAGTCACAACCCTTCCCTCCCATTCCAAGGTGTACTAGCCTAAATCTTAAAAACAATTGTCACAATTCTACAACATGACATCAAAATTTAGGAAACTATCTTCCCTACTCTGTATCATGTTAAATTTTAGGATACTATCTTCCTTACTCAATTTTATGTTAGTTTTAGAAAACTAACTTTCTTACTTTATCTCATATTTTTCTTAATTATTTATAATTAATAATATTCTTTAAATGAAAACCAACTACTTGGTGAGGTCACAACTACCCTTATTATATAATGTAACACTCATAATAGCCAAGGGCTTATCTACCATCCATACACACAACTCCCAACAACCACATTAATCATTGTCAAATGACAAATATGAATTCTTCCCAGAAGCCGCCTCTAGATTATATGCCTAGCCTTTTTTCACACAGTAAAAATAGCTATACTTTATTTATGAAGTATATGATAGTAAGTAACATAGACAGTCAAAACACCACAAAAGAAGATACAAACTCTCAGCCCACCAAAGGAAAAAAACCACCAGCTTGCCACAACGAACAGAGAAAGCCCCCTCTAGAAAAGAGAAAAATGGTTTTCCCCAGCCAGAAGGAAAAGGAAACTAGACAAGTAACAAAACCTGAATCGTCTAAGAGTCCAAGATACCAAAGACAAGACAAAGAGTGGACCAAAAAAACTAGAGGAAGCACCTCAAAGAGAAAACGGATTGAACCAGCCTGAGTCCCTTAGGAGATCGTCACCCCAAAACTCAAAAAGTAGTTTACCTTCCTCTGGAGAAAGGACTCTTTTCAAGAGAGCATACGCATGCATATTCTCATCACGAGAGATATGGAGAAACTGAATGCCATGCAGATCATGCATAAAAATTCTAATCGTATCCAGCCATGGGGAGAGAGCGATAACATTTAACGGCCCAATCCGGTTGACCCAGTTCATAACAACCTGAGAGTCACCCACAATATGGAGTAGGTCCAGATTCTGGAGTTTTGAAAAATATAGAAGAATCCATAGGGCGCAGACTTTGCTTTTGGTATTAGTACCCGAACCAACATGCATCCATATATTTAATGAAAACACAGACTGTCCATGACAATAAATGCACCAGCCCCACAACAATGAGCCAAGTCCTGAGAAGCCCCATCAAATTTTCCATAAGACCCAGTGAAAATAAAAGGTGGCGATCTGCACATAGGAAATGACTGATAAGTTTTAACCATGGCAGAGTCCCAAAACTCATTGTGAGTAGCAATCGCCTTCCTGGAAACCCACATTGGCTGGATGAATTTATCTTCAAATATGGCCAAATTTCTGGCCTTCCAAGATTCCCAAAAAACAACACATGCTAGAGCAGCAAAACTGTGGCTAAACTTGAACCATTTATGCAATCCATCTGAGAGGGTAGAGTCAGTCCAAACAGGTAACTCTGGAATGGAAAGACGGACTTCCCCCTAGACCCGGGTGATAAAAACACAAGTGATGAAAAGATGCATATCTGTTTCCTCCTCCTGTTTGCATAACATACAGATATTTGGCCCAATAAAATCGCATTTCTGCAAGTTACCCCAAAATAACAGCTTACCGTCTAAAGCCATCCAAATGAATATCTTGATCTTCAGTGGAATGTTCCAATGCCAAACAACAGAATGCCACTAGTTGTTCGAACCAGAAAATGCAAAAAAAGACTCGTAGGCCAAACGAGCAGTCAAAACACCCACTGAAGTGTTCCTCAACCAAACAAGCTTATCTGCGTTAGAGGAGAGGTGGATGTTCCCTTGTGGAGACCAAGAACATACGTAGACCATTCCGAGGCGAATGAACCCTGTAGACCAATCTAAGATGTGTTAATCCAGGCCTAGAAAGGAGAGATAGATAAGGATGTCGAGGATCCATGCTTAAGGGTGAAATAGCCCCGAGCCGGGAGGGTGCAGATCAATTCATGTGATAGTTTAAACTGGGATGGACCTTCAATAATCGTATCAGCGCCCAACTGAATGAGGCAACCATTTCCAGGCTACCATGCTACCCAATCTGCAAAGATCTTATATGTTGATAAGAGTCCAGCCCTGATGTTTGACACACCTTTTTCCTTTTTAATTCTAGATCTGAGCCACATCGAAACCGATATCCCTTGAAGATATTTGTCTTTCACCACCGAACCCCAAAGACCATCGACCATGAGATCCCACCAAATACTCTTAGCAAGCAAAGCCGAAGAGAATAAATAAATATTCTTGATGGACCAACCCCCCAAATTGTATGGTGAGTCCATCCTCCGCCAATCCACCAAGTGCATTTTATGAGCTTCCTGCCCAGACCAAATAAAGTTATGCATTTTCCTACGCATACCAATCAGGATGGACTTTGGGATCTTACTTAAGGATAGCCAATAGACGCCAATGTTTTGTAGGACGTATTTCACTAGTGTTAGTCGACCATCTATTGATAGCCACCACCAGCACTACTTATGGATGCACTTGTCGAAATGCTTAAGTAACAAGAACCAATCATGTTTATTTTAAGCATTTGGTTTGATGTAGTAACCCAGATACACAGTTCCAGCCGTCAGCTCCTTGAAACTATAATGCAATAATGATGAAATATCCACCCTTAGTTTCCCATCCAAATTATGTTCAAGGAAAGTAGATTTTTTTTCATTTATGATCATTCAAGAAATATTACTGAAAAGATCAAGTATTTCCTTGATTTTTGACCATTCCTTTTTGCAAGCTTTACCAAACAGCATCACGTCGTCCACAAATAATTTATGGGAGACAGAGATATTTTTTGATATCTTTACATCAGAGATATGTTTTTCCTCTTAGGATTTTATCATAAGTCTACTCAAACCCTCTATCACAATCAGAAACAACAACAGTAAAAGTGGACAGACTTGTCGTAGGCCCCGTGAAACTGAGAAGAACTTTGAAGGGATACCATTTACCATAACAGAATAACTCACCGATGAAACAGACGCCATAATCCATTTCATGGCTTGCCATGGAATCCCTATTTGAATCAATGCAAGTCTGAGGAAACTCCAATTGACCTTGTCATAAGCCCTGGTCAGGTCCATTTGAAGAATCAAAGTTTTTTTATTACGAGTTTTGATACTATGGAAATTTTCTTGCGCTAGTCCAATTGCATCCATAATTTGATGGTTCTCAATGAACCCGAATTTCTCTTTTGAAATGGAATTGGAGAGAACTTGCTTGATTCAGTTTGCAATGATCTTAGCAACGACTTTGTAGGCCAAGTCGCATAGGGAGATCGGCCGAAAGTTTTCAAAGGATTCATGGATGGATGTATTTGGGATTAGAGCTATAGATGTTGAATTTAGAGCCATAGGGATTCCTCCCGTGATTCTCATGTCTTCCACCATAGCAAGCAAGTCCGGACCCATTACGTCAAAAAATTCTGTAAAAATCTCCGCAATCCAACCATCAGGACCGGGGCTCTTTGCTTTAGCAAATTTATGAATAACCTTATGAACTTCAGAGAGAGTAACCGACCTGAAAATATCATTTCCCTCTTGATCCGAGAAGAAGTGAGGAAACTCTCTAATAACTTTTATCTATTCACTTACCACACATGAACCCGAATCATTAAAATACTCTTTGAAATGCTTTTTTGCCTCTTCAAGAAGGTCTAATTGTTTGCTTATGAGATTTCGTTCATCAGTTTTTAATGACCAAATGGAGTTCTGGATTCTTCGACTTTCGCCAAATTTATGAAATAATTTGTTATTTTTATTGCACAAAGAAAATCCATAATGCACGACTTTTAAGTCGCCGTGTCTCCTCCTCCTGACAGAGAAAATGAAGTCTTCATTGTTCCAGCACCAAAAGAGATTGTTGTGATTGAACATGTAAAGACCCCATCTTACTGATATTTTGAGCCGAGGATATATCCACCTCAATCGAATGGAGCTCCCTATATTGTGCCTTTTTTCTCTTCCACTCCCATTTAAGAACAAATGATTTCAATCTTATCAATTTTTTAACCAGATAATAGGAGGGAGGATCATTCGAATCATTATTAAATTCCTTCCAAGCCTTTTGAACCAGTTCCACAAAATCTGCTTCTTTGATCCAAGTGTGATTAAATTTGTATCGATAGTTCTGTTTTTTTCCTCAAAATCCAGCTCCAATAGAATCGGGAAATGATCTAATATCCTTGATACATCTATCCAATATCTATAATTAAAAACCGAATCCAATAAGAAATCCGCAGCCATGAACCGGTCCAATCTTTTCGAAACACATGCTGCACCATTCCTCCCATTATATATAGATAGATAGATAGATTATATGCCTAGCCTTGAGATTTAATACATGAGAATTTTATGAAAAAGTTTCTCCAAATATAGTAGCCTGTAAAGAAAAGTACAAAGATGACATAGCTTGAGGAGCCCCCCGGCATAGGAGCAATGTCCACTAAAGTCTTTAATGCGTTTAAATTATTCCCAACATCTACTATGATGAATCAACCTTTTACAAACTTGTTCATACATTTTTCAATAATTTTCGAATGTACCCATATAATATCATTGAATCATCCTAGTAATATCATTGAATCATCCTAATATGAAATTCATATGGATCATTACTTGTAACGCACCTCATGTAATAAGTTTCCAAAAACAATAGTAGTAGCATAACTTAATGCTTATAATAAATTGTACATGTTTTCAAAAGAATATACACCCAAAGAAAATACAAATAAAGAATAAGTGTATAGCTTTCTATATACAATATGTTCATGGCCTCTCCTAAAAAGTTGTTCTTGGTGGGCTGAATGTGAGGCCCATCCATCCCAATAGGATTTGGGGATTCCATTCACACCTCAATAGATGCCTAGTTAGCTAGTTAGTTAATATATTTAATAATAGAGTTAGTTAATATATTCCTTTTGACAAAGTCTAGGCAGACCTTCATGTGTAAGCTATATAAAGGCTCTTAAGACTTCTTCTTAATACAAGCTAGTCTTTCATTTCTCTTATGCTTCTAAGTTATTGTCTCATTATTCAATTTTGAGTTTAGTCTTTCAGTTATTATCTTGAGAGGTGAGGCTCCTCTTTGAGCTTCACCTCCCTGTTACAGATCAAATGGTATGAGTTCGCTCCTAGCATCTGATCTAAAAAAAATCCTTCTAGCTCACGCTTTTCACTTTTCAGCCCCCTTTTTTCAAGTTGCAGTTGAAAACCCTATCCGCCCTTTCTCTGTAGCTTTCTCTGTAGCTTGTGCTCTTTCCACGCACAGATCCCATTTTCTGGCAATCTGTTTTCCCTCCCTCATCTCGTGCTCCTTTTTCTAGCTCATTTTTTTATTTTATTTTTACCTACTTCTCTCACAGTCGTTCAGCTTTGAGTCTCTACGTGTGCTCAAGTTTTATTTTTCCCTAGCCTCTTCAGATCAACCGCTCTCACTACTAATTACCTGCCTCTAGCTTCCTTTGCAAATCGACTTGGATTTCGCCCTTCTCCCATTCATCTAGTCCATTGATCCCTCTCCCATTTTTGTGCCATCTAGCGCCCATCTCTCCACCTATTTTCTTCCAGTAACCTTTTAGCCCTAACTGCCACCTCTACCTCATCCTAGTGGACGCCACTCATCTCACTACCTATCTTGTCATTCTCTTCTCCAACGCCTGCACTGTTCATTATCTTCATCCACCACAACTCTTAGCCCAAAAACTCCACGCATATTCTTAACCCTAAATCTATCTTGCCCAACGCCAATCACAACCCTATTGCGGAGGTCTCTATACATTGTACAGAGCACCCATATTTTTCTTCATCTCCAGTTTTCCACGGGCCTTCACGTGGTCACCCTGCACCCTCCCATTTCCTTTCACCCAGTCCATTTCATGTTCTAGTTTTTGTTTTCAATTTCATTTATGTACTATCTCAGAGCTCTAGTGGCCCAACTATTGTAATTTTATTTTCTCTAGAGGCTCATCTAGGTGATTTTCTCCGAGTCTTGATTCTACATGGGAACAGAGAAATTCCATATCAAAATTTTTTGGTTATTGGACAGTTCAACTTGAGAAATCCCACCTCAACATTTTGCATGTGGCCTTCTCCTTAGATCACAGCTAGAAAATCGACCACAACATACACCATATCTCATCCCTGCGAATTTGCCACCGTAGTTGTCCTCCACCCAATCTCATTCTATCCATGGATTCGAGATTTTCTCTTCAGCTACTCCTCAACACACAATCCATCCATCTCTGCATTCTCCCACTCCTCCAACTTCATTCCACGCTATTGTCTTTTCCCTAACACAACAATTACCATTCCTCACGTTCCCTCGATCGTAGCTTCCTTATAGTCGCCTCCAATTTGTCTCTCACACCCACCAAGCCATGTCCCTTACCTTGTTTGGCCTTTTTGCTCCAGTAGCTACTATTTTCCAGCTGCTCCAGCTTGTCTTTCAGTTCAGTTCCTCCTTGCAGCAATGGTATTTTTTTTCCAGCAATTTTGGTTTTCGTAAGTTTGGTTTCATCTCTTCCGTAGTCACATCCACAGCAACAATAGTCTCCACATGTCTCCAGTGCTCATTCCAAGGGTAATTTTTGCCGCATCAGTTTTTGTTCTCTCAGTTCCAATATAACACTCTCCTCCACTTCTCCTCTGGTCTGCTTCAAAGCTCTACAACGCCACACTTCATCGGCTGCACTCACTATTTGTAGTGGGCACATTCTAGATCTCGTTGTATGCTCTTGACTCAGGTATTCACATGGATCATCTTTTCATTATTGGTTCAGATGCACCTCTCATGTAGTTCTAGCGTCCGGCTCAGCTCCACATCCCCACCCAGACTACATCTCCACAGCAGCGTCCGGCCTGGCTCCGCACCCCACTTGCTTCTCCATTGCATCTTCCAGCCACAACAACACCTCCGTCATTTCTTCATCATCTTGCAACATCATACAACACTCTTCATGCAACCATCTCTTCAAAAGTGTTAGATTTTAAAGGTGTTCTCGCACTTAAACCAGGAGGAGGAAAGCATGGACTCTTGCCGGTCTAAACCAGGAAGATTTAGGCTGAATGGGAGGCCCATCCATCACAATAGGATTTGTCGATTCCATTCACACCTCAGTAGCCGCCTAGTTAGCTAGTTATTAGTTAATATATATATTATTATTAAATAATAGAGATTCATTAATGAGTTCCTTTTGACAAAGTCCAGGAGGACCTTCATGTAAGTTATATAAAGGCTATTAAGCCTTCTTCTTAATACAAGTTAGTTTTTCATTTATCGTATGCGTCTGAGTTATTGTTTCATCATTCAATTCTAAGCTTAGTCTTTCAAAATTATTATCTTGAGAGGTGAGGCTCCTCTTTGAGCCACAACTCCCTGTGTCACAGATCACTAGGTGTCAATTGACATTAGATGTTTTAATTTTATTAATTTATTCCACACAAACTTGTGTTTGGTTTCTCCTATTATCAAAAGAAAGAATGAAGAATAATATATCATATCAAAAGAGAAAGTACAACTAATTATTTAGTGTACAGGGAGAAATCTAGTTTAAAATTGTTTTGATTTTCAACAACTTGTATATTAATTATGAGATTAATGGATTTCATTTATCTATTTATGGGGGGCGATCCATGGAGATGGGTAATAATTTGTTGGCGCAAAATAAGATTAGGGTTCTTGTGCGGGGGCCAACAAAGGGACCATTGTAGTCTAGTGTGTTGGCATATTCAATCTCCTGAAGGAGAAAGTCTCAACCTAAACATAGTCTAGACCTATTTATGGTAAGGATAGTTAACTTTAGGGATAAACTAAGAGATATCATATGTATTCACCAAACTACGACATACATTCATTATACATGCATATATATATTCGCAGCAGAGTTATGCAACTGGTATAAAGCAAAGAACAGAGACAACATTCATATCATATATGAAGAAAATTGAAAGGGGGCGATAATCTTCATTCATATTAAATCAAAGATATTCAATACAATTCATGCAATTGAATTTGCAGCCTCAACTTTTGGTTTGTGGAATGAACCATCACAGATCTGGATACATCAACAAAACCCACAATCCCCATGACCCATATACAAAACCTGAAACTCATATTCATTCCTACACTTCTGCTCTTTTCTGATACGGCTTTCTTCTCTTCTTCTGACCTCTTTTTCTATCTATATCTATCTATCTCCCCCACTTGCCTTATGTCTATTTATAGTCATGTAATTGGACATGATGTAGTTGTGGTATCTAAGTGTTTCTCCAACCTCCGCCTTATTTTTCATGACTAAGGTCCCTTCTAAAAACAAAGTATCCAACAGGCCCTGGCCATAAGCATTGAATCACCCTCGAGTCAACTCTGTTGCGTTCCTAAATCTTGCACATCTTACAGTCCTGGCTCTTCAAGGATCCAACTTGGGTATGTCTTACTTGTAAGTGTATAGCTTCCTCAACCGATTTGTTTCCCACCCAAAGTACACAAGTAACACGAGCCTCTCGCCGACCATTTGGAATTGAAATTCAAATCTACCCCAAAACTATTTTAGCCAAAATTACCTGGCGAGATACTTTCAATTAAAAAACCATCTACATTTTTTAAGAGCCACATTAACTGGAACCCATTTAGCCTATGTATCAGTTTCAAACTCAAGAGTAGTTTACTCTAGGTAATCAATCAAAACCGTCAATTTATTTTTCAACCAGAGACCAAACTCATTTTTTTATTGAGCTATAAATGAGGATGCACTACTCTTTTAAGCATCAAGGAGACCGGGAGCAATCTCTATTCAAAGAAATTTTTACTTTGTACAAGCGTCAAGAATGTCTCGCATATGTTCTTTCAATTGAGCCGCAAAAATTTGGATCTCGGGTTGTTTCTTCGCAAAATTTTGTGTGTGCAAGCGCATCATTCACAAATTTCATGCATCCAGCAGTTTCCATGCATTGAACATATGGGAGCCAATGCTCTAGGTAGATTGCACAAACATATAATTTTACTATCCAATCAAAATTTTGTGTTGATCTTTATACTGAGGCCTTTAGACTCATGAAAGTTGAATTCTATAGCGGCTCAAAAACTGGTTTCCAGATGGGTACTATGTCTCTATTTCCAAAAGAGACATAGTCCGAACAACATTTTTGGCACATATCGGGATAGAGGTCCTCATCCGAAAAGTTGCAATAGACCAGTCTGATCTAGTGAATTTTCTTCCTCATGACTATCACACAGCTCTAGTAGACAAGCTACATCTTGGGATGGCAAACTATGCTAGTGCAACATACTTCAAATTTTTAAGGATGTCGTGTGATCACCAAAAAAGGGCTTAATAGCAATCATATTTGGCATGGCAATAATGTGATGGGGATTTGGTGGTATGTGATGATTGAAATCATTGATTTTACACGAGTCACTGTAAGTGTAATGTAATCACGACATAATGAAATTGGATACGAAATATCTATGTTGATGTGATGTGATGTGGCAATGATTAGCTACAGATACAGGGTTTATTAACGCAAAGTTGGTTTTAGATGGAAAAAAGAACTGAAGATATTGATTTTCCCAACCACAGTGGTCTGATCTAGCTAACTCAAAACTTTAAAATGGCACACAAAACATAGATGATGACTAGTGCAAAACTCAAATCAACTAAATTGACTCAACAAATCAAAATCAAAATTGCAAGACTAACTCCTACACTAACTCACTCCATGTGACAAGAGTGCTACCTTGCTAGATTACTGAGCAGAAATATAGGGCTTCAAGCATGTGACATTCACCCATCCTTTTCTGAGAACACCATCGAGTTGCGTGAGCTTGAAAAAACCCAAATCTTTGAATTCTGCAACAATAAAAGGTCCCAACCAATGCATTTGAACCTTGTCTGGATGCTTCAAAAACGTACTGTCATATAGTAAAACTTGGTCACAATTTGTAAAGTGTTTCCTCTTGATGTGGTGGTCATGCTAGGCTTTATGTCTTTCTTTCTCTATTGTTGCATGATAGTCGGCTAAAAAGAAGGACTTTTCTAGTTCCATTAATTTAGCTAACCTTTCTGCAACTGAATCTTCTTCGGTCATCTGAGATGCATGTGCAATGTACAGGCTAAGAACAAAAAATTCGATAGGAACTGCTACTTCTCTTCCATACACCAGTTGGAACGACGTTTGCTTGTGTATTTTCTTTGTATTGGCCCTATACGCCCATAATACCGCAAGAACTCTTTCATCCCAATCATCCTGATTTGCGCAACATACCTTAGTTAATCCCATCTCCAAAATCTTCAACCTTGTCGTTTGCTTATAGATGATATGGACTGCTTTTATGATGTTGTACTAGAAATTCCTTTGTCAAGGTTGTGATGGTGTTGTTTATGAAGTGCATACCTTGATCACTTGTGAGGATTCTAGGGCACCCAAAGCGAGTAATGATGTTCCCATAGATGAACTGGGTTGTTGTTTCTATGGAACAATCTCGTACTGGCATTGCTTCAGCCCATTTTGTCAAATAATATGTTGTGGAAATGATGTAACAAGCTTTGGAGTGTTTCACAAGAGGGTTGATGGGGCCAATAAAATCAACCACCCACTTATCGAATCGTTATAAGGAATGTACTCGATGGAGTAGGAACTCGCCTCGACGGGAAGACCTCCCGACTAGCTGACAGACATCACATGCTCTAGTGTAGGCTTTAGCATCCTTAATCATAGTTGGCCACCAAAATCCTACTTAAAAAATAATCCTTCCAATTGTTTTTCCGCTAACATGGCCACTCGCAACACCTACGTGGAATTCCCACAAGATATCATGTCTTTCATGATCCAGGACGCAATGGCGTAAAATTCCATCTATTCCCAACTTGTATAGTTGTCCTACGATCAACTGATATTCCACATCCCTTATTACCAAATGACATTTTTGAGTTGCAGTATAGTCATCATGTGCCTTACCTGTTGTTAGAAATAAGGTAATCTCTTATAAGTGATCTGGAATGGCCTGAAATCTAAACAAAGTAAATGATCATTGATCGGTCCTTCAGATTCACCTATTTCTAATATTGATAGATGATTAGGTCCATGATTGTAATTTCTCGGTTTAACAATTACTACGAAGGAGAATTCTTGCAATAAGAGAAACCATTTACAAATTTGACTTTCTAACATAGATTTATTCACTGGATACTTGAGATTCGAATGATCCGTGGAAAACTTAAAATGTCCTCTTAGTAAGTAGTGGCGGAACTTCTACAAAGCATAAATCATCGCTAATCCTTCTCTTAGTGTGGTCATATAGTTGTGCTCATCCTGAGATAGTTTCCTACTAGGAAAGTATATGGGATGGTCAATTTCTCCTTCACCTGGTTGAGCTAACACAACTCCAAGGGAAATACCTGATGCATCAACATGTACATGGAATCTTTTACCCAGACAGGAAATGTAAAAATTGAAGCATTGGCCATTTTTTCCTTCAATATTGAAAAATCTCTTTCACAGTCTTTGGTCCTATTGAATGCTTCTTACTTCTTCAAGAGTTGTTATAAAGGGGTTGTAATAGAGGCATAGTTGGTATGTATGATCCACAATGGATTGCAGTTGTTTCACATAAATAGGGGACAAAATATTCACAATGACAGTAATCTTTTTAGGATCTACCAAGACTTCGTCGTGGCAAACAATATGCCCCATTAAATTTCCAAAAGGGACACAAAAAATACTTTTCCGCAAGGTCAAAGAAATATTCATTTGGTGACAATGGTCCAACATTAATTGGAGGAATGCCACATGGTCTTTGAGTATGTTGTAAACTATCTAGTCATCCAAATACACCTCAAAAATGTATGAAGGAATTCTTTGAAGGCCACTATCACAATCATTGAAAAGATTGCAAGTGCATTCTCCAGTCCAAAAGGCATGACATTATAAGCAAAGGATATCCATTCTATTGTAAAGGTTGTCTTCTTCTTATCTTCTTCCGCAATCTATATCTAGTAATACCTTGAGAATACATCTATAAAAGAGTAAGCCTCATTGTTGGCTACTTGGTCCAGGTAAGCCTCATTCCTAGCCACTTGGTCAGGGACTTCATTTCCTGTAATACCCCAAGTTTTATTCCCCGCAATTTTGATGTAATTATTATGCAAGTGACTTTGGACTATCCGAACAATTAGTTAGACTATATAAGATAAGCATGAACAATGTTATATTTATGTTTAGAATAAACATGTATAGAGATTATGGTTCCTCCACACTCAATTGAGCATACACCGAACAAAGATGCTAGCCGTGGTTCTATAAGAGGAAACCAAAAACCTTAAGGGAGATTAAATTATTAACGAAAAGATAAAGTTATGATTAATAGACTGGACTTACAAACCTAAAAGCAATCCCTAGTTATGATTAATAGACTGGACTTACAAACCTAAAAGCAATCCCTGGGATTCATTTTCATCAACCATTGAGTCTGGTCAACATTAACTTAGAACCTGCGTATTATGGCCGAGTGACCGATTATTTTTAGTGGTTTCGTTTAGTTGTATTGTCCTACCTGAATTTTATATTTTAAATTTAAAAAGTTATAAATGTTTTTTTAATTTTTAAACCTATTTTTAAAATTCAAAATTATTAAAACTAAGTAATTACAACATTTTTTCGATATGAACATCAATATAGTGTTTTTACGGGTATTCGATAAAATTGGAATGGTATTGAGAAGTTTATAATGTTTCAAATTTATTTAAATGAAAAAGAAGTAAGGGAGGCACAAGTCCATTGGTTGTAGCTTGGGTGGTTGGGAGGAAAGATTGTTGCCCTCCCCACCCAGGTTCAATTCTTGTAAGTGACATGATGCTCTTGTTGAGCCCTATTGTAATGATTGTATTTCAAGCTTTCCTTGATTCTTCGGAATAGCAGGAAGGTGATTTTTCCGTTGGAAAAAGTAAGGGAGGCACAACACATTTATTTATGGAGGTTATAGGTGGCAAGCGTTAGTTATGTTGAAGGCATGTGGGAATGAGAAGGGAAGGATGAGGGTAGTTTTGAATATGGTGAAGTTGACAATGATGGCTTTATGTGGGCAAGCAAACCACTATATCAACCAATTAGTGTTTTCTATGATTAGAGAACAAGCTTAGTGTGAAAGGTATGATAAAATGTGCTTTTTTGGTTTATTTGGTTTTTCTTGTGGTTATCTCAATCCACTCTTTAAGCTCCACTAAACTTCGCAAAATTACTTTAAGTTCATAAAACTTCAAGCTCACCATACTTGTGGCAGTTTTGAATGGGAGGATAGTTGGGTACTAATAAGGCAGTCTAAGTTAGAATATATTCGGCCCTAACACCCACTAGTTACAAGGTTCATATGGAGTGGGTGAAGTGTTATGGATGCCATCCAATTAACTCCAATATCATCTTACTTGGATTATTGGCTTGACCAATGATTGGAAATGGATTGAGACAAAAACTGTTAGCCTTCTTCAACACATGGTAAGTAATTTTGGTATTTAGAATAACCTCCATTTTCAACTATGAGTGACAAGCACCATAAGGAAAAATCCATAATAGGTGATAGAAACACCTCCAAACCTATCAAACGATCCTGGCTTAGAAATTTATTGGCTTACAAACATTAGTTAGTAAAGAAGCATATTTTTCAAAAACATTAAGTGCTTTATTCTTTGGTTTAATGTAGGTGTTTCTCCTCCCATTTTCTTTGGTGAATCCAAAGTACATTTTGTGCTATGAATTATGCAAAAAACAATTAATCAATATAGTGTATTTCTCAATAAAAATTGGTTGCTTCATAATTTACTTATATAAAGCTATGATTATGATTCTATTGCCGCTTTCTTTTGCAAATTCAATACACATTCTTTTAACTAAGAAATTATTACGGTTATTAAATATATAAATGTTAAAGTGCCTAATAAATGCAATTGCGATTATAGAGATGTGATTTTTTTATAATAATGCCTTGAGTATTACAATAGCTACAATTTCATTTTATTTCAATATTAGTAGGAAAAAGCTAACAACTGCAACGTATATAATCAGGTTTTAGGCTGGTTCCAATAATACATATTAGACACTTAAAAAAAGAATGAAGAGGATTGGGGATATCATGATGAAGGAATTTGGCCACATATGTTTCCCAACACCTTGGAAGATCTGTCATATTAATCGTATCAAATTGAAGAAGCCAGAGGAGATACATGGGGATAGAAAACATGAAAAGCAAGTTTAACTCAATACTTCTCCTTTGTCCCAGCAAGGGTAGAACTTGAAGAAGTTGTCCAAGAATTGACAAAATTGATATAAGACCTAACCAAGGATAATTAGGAGGAAAAGGGAATGGAGAAGGTCAATATAGGGTCTCAACCTGCAATAGAATAATATCAGAAGTTCGAGAAAAACCCTTGCTCTCCTAATGTCAAGCAAGCTTTTCCTTATAGCACGAAGAATTTATATGGAGAATTAAAGCTTTCCTGGTCAAAGTTTCAGATGGAGAATAAAACATCCACAGGTGGAGAAAGAAGTCAAATCTGTATTAAAAGTGAACAAAATAGATGACTCGGATAAAGAGAAGGGATATAAAATTGGCTATTTTCATGCAAACCATGAACTAAAATAAGGATAAATAATATGAAAGGAATCCAGGGTGCCAGAGTGATGGATGCGGGAATCCAAGTACAATAACCTTATATTTTAAATTCAGGTCAACCGAAGATGGCAAAAATTGGAGATTATTGGTCTTAAAACAACAATTGTGATAGTCAACTTGCTAAAAGAATATTAAGATTTATTTTCCAGGGATTATAAATATTTTAAGGGTCTGGTCGAAGAGATGGAACTTCAAATCGATCTAGTTCCAAAGGCTAAACCTGTTAAGAAAAGACCATTCAATTTGGCCCATAAATAGAAATAAATTGTAAGGTCCAGAGGTCTTGGGCCTATGAGGGCAAGAAGATGAAACATATGTTGGCAGCAAGCATCAGTTACTCAATTGAAAAATCTGAATGGGCTAGTCCCGTGGTGGTGCAACCTTAGAAGCATGACCCCAAGAAGCTTAATCTCTACGTTTACTTGAAGAGTTTTCAATAATTAGCACTCACAAGTCCCTTTCCAACCCCATTTGCAGATGAAATAATCAATGAAGTAGAAGATCCTGAATGCTACTCATTCATAGATGGGTTTTTCAGATATCATAAAGTGCCAATTGCTAAGGAAGACTAATAAAAGACTACATTTTTTATGTGATGCTCCTTGGATTTAAGAATGCACCTGATGTTTTCTCGAGGCATAGTAGTCAAGGCATTTAAGGATTTTATATCTATAAACCCATGGTTGTATACTTAAATGATTGGACTTTCTATAGTTTGCTAAAAAACTATATACACTTCAGGATGGCGCTGGAACAATGTTGACAGATAAGACTCTCTCTAAACATAGGGAAGTGCATATTTACTACCCTAATTGTAATATCACCGGTCACGTAGTATTTATAGATGGAATCAAGGTCGACATGGCTAAGATCACAATTATTTTAGACTAAAACATCCTACAAACACTAAACAGATGAGCTTTTTCTAGATCCCTGGTAGATCGTTGGCCGACCTTCTGTACACAAGTTCTAATGGCGCAGAGCCTAGTGTACAAGTGTGTTATAGCTGGTGGATCCCCTAAGTCTATTCTGGAATATTTTGTAACCACTTATTAGGCGTAAAGTCTTTTTTAAAAATAGAGTTAAATCAGTTAGTTGGGTGAGAGTTGATATCAAGCTCTGCGGTATGTATTTCACCTCAGTTAGGATTTTGTGGCTAATTTTATAAAAGAGGTGTCACTTTATTACATCTCAAGTTCATATTATTAAAAACAATTTTCACATTAAAACATTTAAAAGAAGAGAGGAAATTAAGCTTTTATGAAAAGACTCAAACTCTCTTATAATTTAATTAAACAAGAAAATTAATATTACTAAATATATAAATGTTGTGAGAGTATTTCAATTTTATTTTTTTTTACAACGGTTAAGAGCTTTTATATATAAAAAAGAGAGGCAAAACACAGTTACATAGTGTGAGAGCATGTCTGTTCCTCGATAATGTGGAGCTGGCATGTCTCTCCATTCATCTTTGATAGTTCAACAACTTCAATTACAAAATCAAGCCCATGATAGCTATAGATTCAAATAAAATGCCCTAACAACTGTACACAGAAACAGAACATAACTTAATCATCCACAAGCTGAGATCCAATCTAACTACATATAAATACAAAGGCCCAAAACTGGGGAACAGAAAACTTCTAAACATCCTAGACACAACTAAACTGAGTCTTCAAAAAAACCAGCGAAAATACCAAAGCCACAAGCTAGTACTGGCGACGATGTTTAGGTTCACACTCCTTTCCAATGACAGAGCCGTCATGGTTTTGGAGCTCATGTTTCAGATTTCGTAGCTCCACTCGCATTCCATCCATGGTTTTTACTGTGCTGTGAACCGCTTTGACCTGCGCATCCAGGGTAGCTGAACAAGGGCAGTCGTTTTCCAGTGCTTCAACAAGGCTGCCGACTTTCACGAAGATCTTGTCATTGCTATCCCGAGCCTCCTTATTAACATCCTGCTCCAACGTGAACATGTGCTGCAAAGATTTCTTCAGTTCATAGTTCTCTCCATGCAACAGTCGAACCTGAGAGTCGAAATCGGCCAGATGCTCTGTCACCTCAGTGGGGGCAATATTATTCACCCCAGAACAACCACCAACCACCGATCCAAGGGGAGAGCTCGAGCCAAAATCCTGAAACTGACTACCATCCTCATGCGCCCTGCGCAACAATTTTGTCGAGCCACCATGATTCTCAAGCATTGTGTGGTATTTCTTCCTGCAATCCGGCATTACCACACCACCAAAACGAGGGATGGTTTTTTTACAGAGTAGGCAATGGGAGGTAGCATTGGTTTCAACCATTGTCATAGTCGCAGAGCGTAGGAGGGAATGTTTCCAACCTTCCCAACACTTAGCATTTAAACGATCCTAGCACCCTGCCAACGTTCCATCTGCAATTAAGGTCTGCATGCCACCCATGTGGAGGCCATGTGACTCCAGCGTGCGGCCGCCCCTAATCCCAAGGCGCATGTTTGGGTTTGAAACTTTAGGATAGTCTCCTTTGATGCTACAGAGGACTAAATTGAGTTTTTGGATGAACGTGGAGGGTTTAGTACTGTGACTCCACCCCAAATTTGGGTTCTTCCTATGATCTAAAACCAAGAGAAAACTTTCCCAAATGTTAAACAAGGAAATTTTAAGGAATCCATACTTTCTCATTCACCTTTTGATTACAAACCAGTATTCCACGATCGAGCTTGGCGCCATTGTTCACCATTTTGTCCGCTTCTTGGTTATTAGACCTTAGGATATGGAAAAAGTTTATTGTTTTGAATTCATTTACAAGACACTTTAGAATACGGTGGAGTTTAGAGTCAAGGTTCTTTCGATTTTTTATTAGATTTCTTGCATCTCTGATGACCAGCATTGAATCTCCGCAAACAACTAAGTATGAGAAGCCTTGCTCCCTGGAAATCTCCAGACCATTGATGAGAGCTAACCATTACGCATTGTTGTTGTACCTTCTTCCAATTCCCAAAGCATAGTATTTCATCTTGTTTCCGTCGGAGCCGTAAAGAACTCCACCCGCGCCTGCCAACCCTGGCATGAGAGTATTTCACTTTAATTTAAGAGTTATTATTACATTATAATAATAAAAATCTAATTTTGTTGTTAAATAATAAAAGAAGTGTCATTTTATACTTTATTGAAAACAATTATATTTAATTTCATATTATTAAAAACTTTTATTATATTTGAAGGATAAGAGAAAACTAAATTACTATTAAAAAAATCATTAATTTCAAACTAAAGACTCAAATTATCTTATAATTTGATTAAACAAAAAAAATTAATATCACTAAAAGTTTTTGAATGTTATTGGATAAAATAAATTTTAATCTTATTAATATTATTGACAAGGTGGAATTATTTTATAGAACAGTACCAAGTTTCATGCTTTTTAAAATGGAAAATCCATTTATGATTAGTTTACCAAATTTCATGTTTTTTAAAATGGAAAATCCATTTCAATTATGATTAGTTTATTGTTATGATTTTGTTTAGATTGGGGTTTTTGAAAAAATAGAAAGATGATTATGCAAACTAATTGTGTAATAATGATGTTTACATTTCTGTATCATTATGTCATGGGTTGCTACTTTATTTTGGAAAATTAAAGTCTTTTAGAATGGATGAGTTGGCATATTTTATGAATATAATTTGTTATTAGTTTGGATTAATTTAATTTAGAAAATTAATTATTTATTTTTTGAAACTAAATGAAATAACTATAATTGTTTTTTTTTCCAAAATATAAAAATGTAGAGATAATCAATTGTAAATTACGTTGAAACAACAAGACCATAAAAAATGTGCATCGAAATTTAAAATTAAACAATACAATAATAATGTATATTTATTAATTAAATAAGTTTTGGATATATTTATTAATCTAATGATGATGATGATGATGATTAACGTCCACTGAGACCAACTTTGGTCTATCAGACCTTAAGAAGGTTATCACTTGGTTTGCTTTAAACTTTTGTTCCTATGCTCAAAAAGCTTGGTAATAAGCTTTCCAAGCTCACTATAGTTTTGTCAAGTTAGGAGGTTAGCAAGGTTTATATTTGTAGCAAATACTATGAAACTCATATGTAATGTGGGTATAAGCAGGGCACTCTAATAGAAAGTGATTTTCATCATCAACGCTCATAGACTCACAAAGATGAAAAACCCTTTCCTCCCACGTAGTTTTGGGAATAAACCAACGCCCTGTTTCACTATGAATCTCATGGGAGTTCGTTCTAATAATGGCTATATTAATTTTCTTCTTTGAACTAGTTACTATCGAGAAATATTTATGATCTTCCAAATTAGGGTTAATGACCTCCTTATAGTATCTTAGTTTTCTCTTAACCGCTAAATTTTTCTCACACCAAAATTTCTCTTTAAACTTAAAGGTAATAATATTTTTGACATTATCGATATTCTATAAAGTGTCATTTTCATCAATGCCCCATTGGTCTAACCAAGCCATTGTATTTAAAGCAATTTTAGGAAGTCTCTTATTTCCCATATTATTTATCGTGTGCTTGTATAGCAGGTACCTAGTCGTAGCCATGCTCTCGATGGGGGAAAGACCCACTTCTATGAGGAGAATATGATAAGCCGTATTGCTTTTAATTTTGAGGTTATAAGTTATAAACCGTTTCTGGATTTGCTCAATATTTCTCCAAGATTCTCTAGAAATGTTGCACCCCCATACTTCACAACCATGTAAGATAACAGGGATGACAAGAGTTCAAAGAGGAACTTTTTTTTATCCCACATGACCAAGTTGGTTGATTTACAATTATTTTCAAGACCAAAATAAGCTTTCTATCATCCATTAATCATTTTCTCAATGCTATGGTTCCAATTGAGCTTGTGATGAATATCAATTCCAAGATATTTGTAAGAAGCCACTTCCTCCAGTTTACTGTTATCATAAATAAAAATTTGCGTAGGTGTCTTTCTTAGATTTTATAATCATAAATTTTGTCTTGTCAGTGTTAACAGTCATACCCATGTTAGAGTAGAAATATTTGAGAATTCTTAATTGTTTATCGAGATCAAAGGGACACCTTGCCTTAAGAACAATATCATCATCATAAAGAAGGAGGATGATAAATGTCATAGCTAAGATCATGCAGGCATAACCTGCTTCTTCTAAACATCTTTCTAGTTTATCGATGTAAATGCCAAAAAGGGTAGGGGAGAGGGGGAAACCTTGCTTAACTCCAATATTACAGTCTGTTGACCAGCCTTCATTATTCTTAAATTTGGCGATGACCTTTTCGTATAAACTTATCATGGAAGCTCTCAACTCAAAAGGAACATTAAGCTCCTCTAGCCTATTCCACAGGTTACTTCTAGGCACTATATAAAAAGCTTTCCTAAAGTCCACAAAGCAACAAAAAAGGTCAGACTTATTATTAAGACATTCCTCTACAATGATCCTAAGCATAACGAGGTGGTCTATGGTTGAATGATTCCTTCTAAAACCTACTTGGCCTTTATCCCTCTTACCTTCCATTTCTATCCATTCGTTGATATTCCTTTCTAAGATAATACCGTATAACTTGGCTAGGAGAGGGCTAATCATAATGGTCTGATAATTAGAGGGGTTAGTTTTATTGCCACTTTATAAAATAGGAATAATGAGGCTCTGAGTCCAAGATGTAGGGAACCCTTGCTTGACCACTAGATTAAAGAGTTTGTGGATGTGCGGGATGAGGAGAGGCCCCCCCAATTTTTAATATTTCTACTTGGTAGCCTTCAATGTCTTTGTCTTTTCCATTTGCTAAGCATTTAACCCCAAAATCTATGTCTTCTAACGAGAAAACTTCTTTCGTCGTAAGAAGGCTTTGAATGTTATCTATGATATCCAGGGATTCGTAAATCTTTTTAAAATAGGAATTCAAATCTTTTAAAGCAATCTTGTTATCTTCTTTTGTTTTGCGAGTTTGAATTTGCCTCCAGAATTTCTTAGGAGCCACCTTGGAGAAGTGTAACAGATTTTCCTGTCGTTTACTAAGATAGTAACCTTTTTTTCTTTTAATTAGGGTTTTGTAGTGATTTATTTTGTAGATTTTTATCAATTCTCCGGTATCTTGCTTAATTTCTTTCTCACATTCTTACACTCTTGGTCATACCAAGGGTTGGTTCTACTATCTCTCTTATTAACCGAGACTTCAATAGAGAACTTGCTAATGGACGATGAGAGGGTTGTAGTCAAAATTATGGTAGAGATTTTCTATATTCTCCATACTAGATAAAGGAAACAAATCATTTTTTAAATCATGGAGAAAAAGCTCGGTTTTATTTTTATCGAAGACCGGGTGCTTTTGGAAATGATAGTTTTTCTCTTTGGGATCGCTATGCATGGAAATATTGAGTTATACTTAAAGGCCTATGATCAAAGTCAGGCTCATGGTTGTTTAAGATGTCAAAATCTATTAACTTGTTTCATAAAGGGATATCGGAAATAATAGAATCTACCACACTAGTTCCAAGCTCGTGAATACAAGTCATCCGAATAGAATTTGGCCATTTTTTTAGTCCATTGCAAATGATAAGATTTTGATTACTACAGAAATTGACTAGCTCAGAACCGAATAAATTTGAACACCTAGATTTTCAGAACTTCTTTTGTACCTATTAGCTAGCTCAAGGTCTCTGTCTAACCAAAGAGGATTAGGATTGGAATAATTGCTTAAAAGAATAGCTTGGTTACTCAAAGTTCGGGCATTGAAGTCACCCATCAAAAGGATATTTCCTTCATTCCTTAGACTAGAAATATCATGTTCTAAACCATTATATGGACAATTTTTATCTAAACTATTTTTTTTATAGAAGTTGGAATTAATAGGGGGGAAATAACAAATGGCTATGTAGGTTTTTTTGTCATTAATGTATGTGATCTTGATCCAAATAAATTGGTTGTAAGGGTCTTTCTTATAAATCCTAACATGAGGGGACATGTTCTTCCTAATGTAACAGGCTATACCTCCAATGCCTCTATGACATGAACGTTTATTCCATATCGACCAAAGGACATATCCATCTATATCAAGGACCTTGGATTCCTCATGCTCCCAAGTTTCAACCAATAATATAATATCAATTTCACTTGAGATCCAACTTAACTTGGGGCCTATGCTCCATGGAAAGCCTTGACAGTTCCAGGAGAGGATTCTGAGTGTGTCACATTGTTATTTATTACTATTTTGGTTTCTATCTCGAATCACAACTTTCATGTTTCTAATTAATGCCCATTTTCTCCATGATTTTCCCTCCTTCCTAGCTTCTTTTACCTTTTCGACCTCCTTTCTTAGTTCGGCCTTATCCTCTGGAATGAGGTCTTCATTTATAAATATTTTCGAGCCTTTTAAACTTGAGGTTTTACTAAGTATGTCATATTTTTGTTCGGTATAGCTAATCTTAACCCGTATTAGTCTTTCTTTATTCTCAATTAATTTCCATAGCCTTGTTGCTTCAGTGAAACCGATAGTTTCAATTTGTAATCTATTGTGAAGTTATATCTTGACAATGGCTAATATATCATCTTCTACCTCCTCTTTTAAACTAAATATAAAGATGTGCAACTAAATATGAATGTTTAAATGATATAAACTATATTTACAATTTTTATTAAAATGTTAATTCATGTTAATATATATGATCTTAAAAAATAAGAAAAAAGATATGAAATATGTTTACAATTTTATATTAATATATTAATTAAATACATAAACATGTTTATTTTCTGTTTTTCAAGTATTTATGTCTTAATTTTGTGTTATTTATTTAATTTTTTTATTATTATATATTATTTTTTTATAATAAAAAGATAAAAGTAATTAAGAACATATTATTCGTTGAAGTAGAACTAATGGAAAGAAAAATAAGTATTTGAGAAAATTAATAAAATATTAAATAAAAATATATAAAATTTTGTAGTGATTGGAAAAAAAAATTGTAGTTATAGAAAAAGATATTAAAGTTTTTAATTTTTTAAAATAATTTAAAGTTTTAAAATATAAATATAATGTTTTGTTTTTAAAGTTAAAAAGGAAAATAATGTTTTTATAGAATAGTAAAATTTTGTTTTTAACAAACAAAAATTAATTGTCAATACTATATTATTTATTTTAAAGTTTTCAAATGTTGTAATTTATTTTAAAGTTTTCAAATGTTGTAATTTATTTTAAAGTTTTCAAATGTTGTAATTAGAATCTTGGATTTTCCCATCTTGTTTCATTGCAAACTCATTACAAATCTCCTTTATAAATTATAATAATTTAATCTTCTCCAAAGATAAATATGAGATTAGCAAGAGATCAATGAACAACTTGATTTGATAGTTATTTTAATTTAATCTAACAAAAAATAGAAATTGTCTCTGCAGTAAATGAAAATAAATCCTAATGATCAATGATTTAAGCTTTACGAGTTCCTGATTCTCATTTTTTAGCATCGACAAGAAAATTTATTAATAGAAACATAAATTTCCTGAACTAATGTTACCTGCAAATAGTCTGAAAATGCTTCATTACCACGACGTGATCCTGTAAATTCTCGACATGCCATATGAGTTATACTAAACGGAAGCTCTGACAAGACATTGGAACCATTGGCTGAAGCATAATGACTCCACGACCAAAATTTCTCTTCAAATTCAACCATTAATGGATAACAGGAACTAGCAAGGACTGAGGACTGCATGGCGCCAAAATCGGCCTGTAAATCTTCGCTTACCACAATAAGAAACGGATCAGTCAAATATTCTTTTGAATCGGAAGAAACTAAAAAGAAGGAAGGGGTCACATCTGCAACAATACAGGAAGAAGAAGAAGTAGCATGTTCTTCATCGTAGTTATCATCATCAAGTTTAGACAAGGTCGTTTGAATTTTGGCATCAAATACGGAGTCAGTGCATGACAATTCCTCTGAATACACAAAACTTTGTCCAAAGTCTGGCTTCTAGGTTTGGAGACTCGGAGGCGAAATTCACCGTTGTATTGTTCCTTCACAAACACGAGAGTTGTATAGAAGTGGTAGCAGCAGCAACTTCCAAGCACGAATTTTTGGAATTAGACGGGAATTTAGTTTCAAGAAGCGGCCTCTTCCCTCGTAGAAATTGAACTCGTACAACTTAACTTATTGCTCGGACGCTTGTGCTCGAGGGTCCCAACATTGTCTTACCACTTAGACTGAGACTTACAGCTTAGTGTGCCGATGGTTTTGCTGAAACCTCCCACTAGACTAACACATGCTCCAACCCTCTGACACGTTCACCCTTCTCCTCCACCCTTCTCCTCCACGTGCTCTAGCCTTCTCCCTTATGCTTTTAGTTTTGCGTAGCTGCCTCGTGGCACCTAGCCCACTCCCTTTGGCAGGGACTAAGCTGCCACACAGCTTTTTCCCTTGTTTAAGTAGTAAATATATTTGATAAAGTTATTTATATAGAAAAGAAAATTATTAAATTGGAAAGACTCATATATATATATATATATATATGCACTTTATAAGTTAGCGACTTCGATTTGCTTCTTTCTAAGTTGCTTGAGCATAGAAATAATTTGTCACATCAAATCAAGTAATTGGTCTCAACGGACATTAACCATCATCATCAAATTGACTTTTTACAAGTATTCACATTTTTAAAATAAATTAAAATTAAAATCATAACTAAATAAATAATAATAAAATAATTGTGTTAAGTTTTATTATTAATTTATAAACATAAAATATATATAATAATGTTTTTTTTTAATTTATTTTGAATTTTGATTTAAAAATTAAAAATTTCGGTATCATTTAAATAAGGTTAAATAAGGTTATCTATACTTGTCATTTGTGTATATTTGTTTATGTAAATTTTTTGCACCGAGGTGCTTTACAAGGCAGTGTGGGGTAGGTAATGTTATGTAATGTTACCAAATATAAAAAAGTAATTAAAAAATCATGTTGGCTCACAAAATAAAAAATAATTTAAAAAATCTACGTCGACTCATAATAATAAAAATAAATAAAACCATCATAGATCCATCTTCAACCCAAATCTATCAAGCACCAAGAGGGATCGAATTTCTTGAGGTGTAATTTTTTATGGACGTGTACAATAAGTTAAAAAAGGTATACCTCAAGAAATTGAGTCTCTCTCAATGCTTGATAGATCCAATTATATTAAAATACATAAGTTGTGTAAATGTTATATAACATGAAACAACAAAAGGCATATAAGAGCCATCACATAGTCTGATGGAGTGGTGCAATGGAACCTATGGTGGGGTGGGGGCCCATAGGTCCCGGGATCCATTCATGTGGGGGGCCTAGGCTACCCTTGATTCCTAAGAGGGAATAGCGGGGTAGTGAAATTAAAAAAAAAGTCATCACAACACTCTATAATTTGTACCTCCACATAAAAATTATTCTAAATTTTTGTGTTCTATTGTTTTGTCAAAATGGTAAATTAAACAAAGTCTTTGTCACCATTTAGTGGACCAAACAAAATACAAATCCAAGTACGAATAATTATTTTGCATATAAAAAATACCCAGTAGGAAATTGGTTGTGCGAACTCAAGTGAATTACAAAATCCTCAATGGCATGAATGATTTTAAGCCTTTCGCCCCAAATTTTTGTTGATGGATGTTGTAATGTTGGCTTTTGAGCAAAGTGAGGATGCTATATAACAAATCTTACAAATCCTAAAAAATTGTTTAATGTTGCATCAAAAGAGGCAAATTTTAGGCTTAATTCCTTTAAGATGAAATTTCATGTGTTGTAGAAAGAACAAATATGGAAATACCTTGCTAGCAAACATGACCTCATTTGTGATTCCTTTTAGGTTTTCCTAGAAAATGGTGTACCATTTTGTGGCTTGTACTTGGCATTTGTATATTATGGTTTACTTTTCATATCATAAATTCGGGTGTAAAGAGGATAAATGTATAGCTTTAACTTAGAAGAAATTGCAACCTTTCAATATTGTATATTTTGTTGTTCAAAAGAATAGGAGTTTATTTTCCATGTGTGCCATCGCATATTATATTCCATGTTTATTAAGTTATTGGTCATGGATTTTATAGTCTTCTCCAAGGTAGATGAATGTACACATAAACTATATTCTCTATTTTTTATATCTAAAATAGCTTTGTATATGAACTTTTGTGTATTGTTTGTAAATAATGTTTTTATTATCCATCAATGTTCATCATTAACTAAGCACTCTAGATTCTTACTCCTGAGAATGTTAATCATCTTTCTCTTCCAAGTAATATCATTAGTAGCTGCGAGAGTGTCAAGATCGAGAGAGGAATGACACGAAGGCAGTAGGAAAACCCTACGCTCGCCTTGCTCGTGTTAGGGCCCAGCCCGGCGGCTGGAAAAGGCGGTTGTTTATCGGGCTTAGAGGGTTAGTCTGCAATCGTCGACCAGGGTTCTCAAATGACGCCACCCGGAGGGGGACGAGCCCTCTCCACCTATTTGGATCGCCCAGGTAATACGTAGATACCAACTGCGCACCAGTCATATCATGGTATCGCAATTGAGAAAACAATGGAGATTGATAGAAAAAGGACTCAGGGGGGTTGTTTACCCTGATCTGTTGAAAACCCATCTCTGCAGATCACATCTGAAAAGCTGCAAGACCGAGTCGAGCAATGGAAGGAGAAATCCCTCATCAAGAAATTCATTGGAATCTGTCCAAAGGAAAAAGATATGATCCGATGGATCAAGACCACCTGGAACCCCAAAGGACATTATGATCTACACCGGGGAGCAAAAGGGTTTTTCACCATTATCTTTTTCAACCAGGAATATCGGGATCGTGTTCTAATGGGGGGACCATATTTTTTTTACTCTGCAGGTTTATTCCTTCTCCCTTGGAAAGAGAGGTTTAATCCTGATAAGGAGGATTTGAGTATTTCCCCGATCTGGATCTGGCTTTACTCGCTCCCCTGTGGGTACTGGGAACTTGAAATTATGGAAGCCATTGGGAATACCCTTGGGAAGTTTGTGAAAGTTTCAAAGTAGAAAAGGCTTCAAAGATACACTACTTATGCTCGAATATGCGTCTATATGAACCTTTCCAAAGATCTCACAAAGGAAATCAATTTGACTTGGGAAGATGAAGATTGGGTCCAACCTTTTGATTATGAACAACTCCCATTCTAAATCCCGCAGTGCCATGAGTATGGGCATCTAAGCAGAGACTGCCCGACCCTTAAATCCACTGCAACCCCGACATTGGAGAAAAAGAAAAGGAAAAGGATAGCGAGGTTTTTACTCAGGTTCAAAACCGCAAGAAACAAAACAGAAAGATACCCCACCCACCTCAAGCAAAACAGAACACAGACAAGAGGAATTAGACTGGGAATAGGTTTGTGACCCTAAGCAACATGGAGATCGAGGACGAAGATCCTAAAAAGGATAAAACTCTTTGCGAGGACGGAAACCAATCCATAATCAGGCATGAAAATGTGCAGATGGAGGAGGCAGCAGAATCCATGGAGGAAGAAACAACGGAGGACATAGAGGACATGAACCTAGGAGATCTGGATCTGGATGAGATAGAGAAGGAATGCAGTAAAAAAGGGCAAGGATATGTATCCAGGAGGTAGCTAGAACTTCTACAACAGGCTATCCTTAAAACCAAATCCTCCCCACACCTGGGTATTGATAAAGATCCAATGAAGGGTAGCAAAAGAAAACAACCCAAGGAAGGGGAAAAACGGGAGTGGAAGACAAATCGAAAAAGAATTGCAGAGATTGGGACCGGGCTGGTCGAATCAGGTCAGTACTCGACGATAAGGGCGGCCTTCTTAGAAGTAAATAAGCGTGTCTAATGAAGATAATAACTTGGAATATCGACGGGGTTAATAATCCAAGAAAAATGAAGACCCTACAGAATAAATTAAGGAAAAGCCAGAGGTATTATTTCTACAAGAAAGCAAATGTAGATCGGATACTATTCATGTTTTAGGAGGAAAAATTTGGCGAGGAAGTCAGGTGATAGCTATTGATGCCCGGGGATCGGCTGGAGAAATTGCTATCCTGTGGAACCTTGTGAAAATTTTTCTCAACAGCTTCTGAGCAACTAGGTTCTCTATCAATGCCAACTTCAAGCTATATAATTTTGAGGGAAGAGGTACTCTCACGAATGTTTATGGCCCAATTGTTATGGCCCAAAAACATGCTTTCTTATCATTCCTAAATAAGGAAGCACAATAGAATGATGGTCGTCTCTGGGTTATGGGTGGTGATTTCAATATGATCACCTCCCTAGAAGAAAAGAAAGGAGGAAGGCGAAGTATGGAAGTGACCAATATCTCTTTCAAAAATTTCAGATAGGAGAATGGATTGGTTGACATAGAAATAGGGAATGGATGGTATACATGGAATAACAAAAGAGTTGGTGAGCATCACATCACCTCTCGTCTAGACAAATTCCTTCTACCTAAGGTAATAATTACTGGGGACATGGAAGTGACCGCGCTGGTCCTACCCTCAGCAGGATCTGATCATGGTTTTGGAAGATGGTGGTCCCCCCATCAGGTGACCTTTTTGGTTTGAACAATTTTGGCTTGAACATGAGCACTTCAAGGAACTTGTTAGCAAATGGTGGGTGGAGTTGGAACCTATCAGGGGAACTCTGATGTACCAATTCCAACAAAAACTGAAAAAATTGAAGTAAAAAATCCATACTTGGAATAAGGAGGAATTTGGGAACATATTCCAGGACAAGAAGTTTCCAACTGAACATTTAGACGATATCCAGCCCGAAGGCATGAACTCTGGATACACTGATGAACTGAAACAACAAGAACAGATCATCCAAGAGTAGCTCAATGCAAGAGAAAGGCGGAAGGAGATCTTTTCGAAACAAAAATCCAAGAATCAATGGCTGCATGAAGGAGAGCGAAACATGAAATTATTCCACCACTCGTTGATTCAGAATCGCCAAAGGGCTAAACTAACAAGTTTAAAAAAAGATGATGGGAAGTATGTAGAAACATGGGAAGCTATGGAGGATGATCTTGTTCAGTACTTCGAAACCATCATGAAGGAAGACATGCAGGATAGATCTGTACATATCAGGCAGATCACTAGACACATCCCCAGGCAGGTGACGGAAACCCAAAATGAAATCCTGATGAATCTTATGGAATTCCAAGAAGTGTAGGATGTTGTTAATCAAATTAAGGATGGAAAATCTACGCGAACTGATGGGTTTACCACGAATTTCTTCCATCACTTATGGTATTTAATTAAAGACGAAGTCTGGATAATTGTGGACGACTCTTGGAAGGATAAAGGAGTCCTAATAGATTTTGATTCAACCTTTCTCACTCTTATCTCCAAAGAGGAAGGGGTTGAATCCCCTGGGAAATTCTGACCTATAGCGCTTTGTTATGTCCTTTACAAGATTATAACAAAAGTGTTAGCTAACAGGCTTAAGCCTCTCTTTCCTGACCTGGTGGCCCATGAACAGTCAGGGTTTGTGGAAGGTCGCCAAATTCTAGATGGTATCATTTTGGTCCACGAAGTCATCCACTCTTTGAAAGTCACTAAACTCCCAGGTATGTTGTTAAAGCTTGATATCTCAAAAGTCTATGATAAACTAAACTGGCAGTTTATGAAAGAAATGCTTGAGACCTATGGTTTCCACCAGGATTGGGTCAATTGGATAATGAATATTACTTCTACAGCCTTTTTCTCTATCCTTTTGAATGGCACCCCAACCAGAACTTTCAAACCTTCGTGGGGTATTCAACAGGGATATCCTATGTGCCCTTTCTTGTTCATTCTTATGGCAGAAGGGCTGAGCAGGTTTATCAAAGACAAAATTAAAAGTAGGGAGCTGAAAGGATTGAACCTTCATAATGGATCTGAGACTATTTCACACCAACAATTTGTGGATGACACCATGCTGATGGGACACTCATCGTTTCAAGAAGCAATATCCCTAAAGAAATGCTTGAATTCTTTTGCTAAAGCTTATGGGTTGGAAGTGAATAACACTAAGTCCCAGGTCTTCTTCTTCAACACTCATAGGATTCACCAAAGTAATATTCTTCATATTTTTGGATTCCAAGGGAGCTCCCTTCCATCCAAATATCTTGGTGCTCCTCTTGCTGAAGGGGTGATTAGGAATGTCCCCTGGGAGGACCTCCTGGAGAGATTAAGAAGGAAATTGGATAATTGGGCTTATAGGCCCCTCAACCTTGCTAGTAGAACTGTGCTAGTGAAAGCAGTGCTCCAAGCCATGCCTATCTATCTTTTCTCCACCTTAGCTTCCCCTAAATCGGTTCTGTGACATACCCAGTACTTGATACATTTTATGTTTATGGAAAAACATTACCTTAACTTTTATTGTAAAGTTTTATATTTGACCAAGTGTCAAGGATGACTGTAAATGAATAATATTATTATTTAATAAAATAAAATAGGAGACACTCACCCAAGGAGACTGTTTAAAGAGTGTTTACTGACCCACTGTTTGTGTCAGAAATTGTTACTAAGGCTAGGGTAACAAGCCAACACAATCTCAAAAATAAAATCAATCCAAACTAGGTTTTTAGGGTTTTGTTTTGTAGGTTTTGGTTAGAAACTTCAAGAGCATAAGGGAATACATTCAACAGATAAGTAAAAACTAATTCATATACATATATCCATGAAGATGCATATATATCTCAGGAATCCAACAAAAGATTGCAATGAAGTTCATACAATAAAAGACAAGCATCACTGGAAATTACACATAAAACCAGAAATGAATTTGTCAATCAAGAAACTATATAAGTTTAAAATGAAGCCAATACATATCAGAAGTGGGACAAGGAGTCATATATTCATAGTTTCATCAAAAATGCATATGAGAGTTTGCAATACTTAGCAGTGAACAAGCCTGGTAGAGTCAACAGCTTGCAGACCTCCTAAAGCTCTCCAAAAATTCGAACCCTTACAATCTCTTTTCTCCCTCTCTAAATATTTTTTTCCATCTCTCCAAAAAACAGTTAGGGTCTTTCCTATTAATCCTCCATCGAATAACTAAACTAGGTAA
Source organism: Larix kaempferi (assembly GCA_027924585.1). Classification (NCBI taxonomy): domain Eukaryota; kingdom Viridiplantae; phylum Streptophyta; class Pinopsida; order Pinales; family Pinaceae; genus Larix; species Larix kaempferi. The sequence continues at coordinate 34,555,399 of BSBM01000017.1, forward strand.
AATAGCATTTACATTTTTACAAATTACAATTTTGCTAAAAATAGCAAATCTTTAACAAAAAGCCTTAAATGAACCTAACTGTCTCAGATCTCTTTCGATGCCTCCACTAGCAAAGATATGCCATCTGGACTTGAGGATCTTTTCTTCACTCTTTTGTGCTTTTGCTCCAGCTCAGCTATCCTTTTGTGTAGGTGTTCATTTTCATGCTGCAAGGTTTCAACAGTCTTTTCTAATTCTGAGCAGTGCCTGTCAGCAACCCTTTTCCTTCTGAGTGCCTCCTTTGCATCAATCATTAACTCCTGAAAATTATCATGAGTATCCTGAAGATCTTCTCTCAATCTTCTATTTGCCAACATTAGACCATCATTAACTTCCTGCATGTAGTTCATTTGATGCTTGTACTGTTTGACAGTCTTCTTCAAATTCTCCTTGTCAGAATTAACCAGTTTTTCTATTGCAGCATCCTGATCTTCACTTGGTTTCCAAAACATGTCAAACTTCTTAAATATTAATTCCTCTGTCAATGGCTTCACAGCAGTATCTTCAATGATAGGGTTTGAAACACTTGTTACCTGTGCTGATTTAATCTCTTCTGTTAACAATTTTCCAGAATTGTTTTCAACAATGGATTTAGAGCTTTCTTCACCTGTTACCTTTACAGATCCAAAATCCTCTCTTTTAACTGAATGCAATTCATTTTTCTTTAACTGCTCCTCCTCCATGGACTCTTCATCAGAGATGGTCACCTTATCAGTCTTCAATTTTGGATTTAACAGCTTTTTCATACTTAATCTTAATTTGTTTTTCGACCTAGTTTTAGGTCTCCATAAAGAAGCTGCCTCTCCCATCATTTTTAATTTCTTTCCTTGATATTGTATAGATGCTAACTCTACCACTTCCAACTTTTTGATCTTGCTCTTAGGCTTTGTGGTTTTATCCTTTATAGCATGATTTTCTTTAATCTCAGTTTTAACCTCTATCTCAGGCAAAAACTGCTCTTCTTCTAACATATAGCCCTCATCATCTGAGAGGACTGTGATGGGGCTTCTTGGCTGGTTATGAACTTCTACTTTTGCTACAGGAATCACTTTGATATCAATTTTCTTCTCTTCTTGAAAATCTGCTATAGGAGATGACTTCTTTTAAAGAAATTCCTCTTCCTTTTTGTCATCAAACAATGAGAACTCGACCTTATTGTGCTCTGAAAATTTCTGAGGCTGACTGTCATTCTGTCCTTCATCTGCTACCTGCTTTGTTCCCTTCTTAACTTTAATGTCATGTTTCTTTGCAGGTTTAACTGAATGCCCTAATTTTTGTATCATTACTTTTCCCTTATCAGTTTGTCTTTTGGGTTGTTGGTCTTTTCCTTTAGAATGAATCCCTGACCAAAACAAAAAGAAGTCCCAAGTTTTTTCCTCATGCTGCAACACTGTAGAGATGATTAACTTAATGAGACCATGATGAAACAATGATTGAGAAGTATGATCATCCTGCTGTTTTATTTTGCTTGACATTTTCTGCAGGCTTTTGAAGAAAAAGAATGGCAAATTCATTTTAGAAACTCCTGCCATATGCTGTAAGAACCTGAGATGATATTTGAACACTAATGAATACCTCCCTTCACAAGTTACATAACTCTGAAGAATCCTTATAGGTTCAATCCATTCCCTCCTGAAATTATGTATGAGAATACCTTTGTTCCAGTCAGGAATAACATTAGGAAATAAGTATCTTTGAGGATCAAACTCAAAAGGAGACTTCTTAAACCAGAGCTCGCCCTCATTACTAATTTCAGTGGCTTCTGAAATTAATTCTACAGTCAATTTGAATCTCAAAGGATCCATTATGATCATCTCATTCTTAAGTCCTTTGGCAAAATTGCAGGACACTTGAGCATTAAAACCATCTATCTTCTTGAAGAATTTCAACCAGCCTGCCTGTTGGAACATCTCTGCACAATCTGGAAGTTTCTGAATCCATGTCAAGTCTGTGGGTTCAGCCCTATTAATCTTACCACTTTTACTGCTTTTTCCCATATCTTTCTTTTCAGAGAACAGGAACAGACTAGTTTTAGGTTTCAGAAATGTCTTATAAGCTGTTTTCTGAGCAAATAATTCTGCAGGTTATAACAATTTTAGTGATATTTAAATCACCTGCACAAATTAACAGACCTTCCTGTGTAGCACCTTTATCAGATAGAAGGCTTCCCTCTGTGTAAAAAACTGAGTTCTACAGATAATTCTGTGAGTCTTTTCGACACCCTATTCTGTATATTCTGATGTTTAAAACATTAGGTCATGAGAGAAAAATTCATGCAAATTCCTCTTAACGGGCTTCAGCTAACTGTTTCTGTGGTGAATTCCTCATCTCATGATCTATTACACCTTCCTCAGCAACCAATTTTTTCAGAAAATCGCGCAGCAGCAAAAACCCAAATTTTCCAGCTATAAGGGTTATAACGTAATACCTGTTAATTACTCGTCCATCGTGGCCTAATGTCTTCAATTTGGGGTGTCAATGATGTTGTCCTTCGAGCACAGGTGTCCCCATATCTATTCTTTAGCCACAGGTGAACGAATTCAAAAGCCCTAATTTCTGCTGGCGCCAGAACACAGCTGTCTCCTTCCACAGTAACACAATCCACCGTTCAACAGCAAACTCTCCTTCACAAACACTAACTCCTCTGTGATGATGCGTGTGACAAGAGAAAATTGACAGCTAAACCCGGAATTGGCTGGTCTCTGTGCAACTGAACCCGCATAACCTGTAATGATGCTCTTGTTTTCTCTTCGTGATTAACAACCAACTAACATCATGCTCAAAATGCTGCATACACGTGTTAAACACTTCACACAATGCGATTAGATACTCACACTCTGCATGATGATTGAAATCAGATCGAGAATTTACAAAAAACTCATGCCATGATATTCCTGTAGCGCACTCTATGTTAAACTTTGGTGTAGCGCTACAAGAATATCTTTTAACCAAAATTTAGCAATTTTCTAACTTTTTGCCAATTTGTCGGAGATTTTGGCAGCTATTTGGTTTAGGACATTAGTTCAACTACTCTCTAAAGTCATTAATGATTCTCCTTTTGAATATATAACTCTCATTGACCCACTTTTCAATATAAAAAATGACCAAAATCAAATGAAATCTGAAAGGAGTGGGTTCAAACTTTATTCAATCACTCATAAGGTTCTTAAGAAGACAAAAACCAAAACTGAAAACCAAAAATTAACTAAGGTGGACTTAAAAAACAAACCAAAATTGGAGAGAAAAAAAAAACTAAAATTGCAGAAAAATTTACTGACTTAACATCTGGCTCCAGCTGCGGGATGAAGTCCTCCCTGTGAGGCTTCAAGAACCTGTAGACTAGTGCCTTCAGTCTTCCATTGGGCTATGGAGTCTTTATTCAATCTCACTCACACCGGTATATACAATGAAAAGTGACCATGATCTTCATTTAACTGTAGAAATGCTTGAGGAATCGCCCATTAACAGGGCTGAGCAATTCCTCTCCTTCCAAGGACTGCAATATGAAAGTATTATTTTCCAAAACCTTAGCTATCAGAAAAGGGCCAAACCATAAATTATCAAATTTTCCATGTTTCCCCTTCTGTTCCTTTCTTGCATCCCATCTTAAAACCATCTCACCTTCTGAAAAATGTGATCTTTGATATTTCTGTCAAACCTGATTTTCATTTTAGCTCTATACAGCTGGGCTTCTTTGTCTACCTTCTCCCTGTTCTGCTGTAACTCAATCATTTCAAAAATTCTCCTTTGCAAATCATCTGGTTCCTCTTGAGAATTTTGGAGGAACTTCATTACTGGGATTCCCAATTGTACTGGAAATACTGCTTCTGTTCCATAAACCAGCTGAAAGGGTGAAGTACCAATGGCTTGTTTTACAGTAATCCTATCTGCCCATAATGCATATTTCAACATTGAATCCCAGGATTTTTTATTTTGTTTGAGCAATTTTTTGATGCACTGAATGATATTTTTGTTAGATGATTCAGCCTGACCATTTCCCTGAGGATAATAGGGAGTTGAGTGTTTTAGTAAAATACCATTTTTCTCACAAAAGGCCACCATTGCCTTGGATTTGAATGCTTTGGCATTATCAGTAATCAATCTTTGTGGACAACCAAACCTGCTTAGAATATTATTTTCTATGAAATCCATAATTACCTTATCTGTGGCATTCCTTGTGGGGATAGCCTCCACCCATTTTGTAAAGAAATCTGTAGCAGTCAAAATCCAATGATGTTGGCCTGAAGATGCTGGGTTTATTTCTCCAATAAAATCCAGACCCCACTGCTGAAAAGGGGCATTGACTACAATAGGCTTCAAAGGTAAAGACAGCAACTTCTGTTTACCTGCAAACTTTTGACAGGGTATGCAAGCTCTCACATGATGATAAACATCTGAAAAAAGTGAAGGCCAATAGTAACCAGCTCTTAAAATTTTATAGGCTGTTGTTTTCCAGTATTTATGTCCTCCACAAGCTCCTTCATGAGATTCTGAAATCACTTCCTTTATTTCAGCTTGATCTAAACACCTTAATAAGATTCCTGCTAGATCTTTCCAAAACAATTGACCTTCTATCAGACAGTATTTAGTAGTTTTCAATTTCAAGGACCTGGCAGCTTTTCTGTCTAAATGTTCTGGACATTGCAAAAATAACAGAAAATGGACAATGTCAGCATACGAATCTGAAGATGAATAAGAATCCATGATTTTTTCTTTTTCCAGGATTACTTGATTTTCTTCAGGTGCTGATTCTGCTGTCATAGCATGTAATCCTAATGCCTGACAATTTGAGTCAGCCAGTAGTTTTGCCAATCCTTGTCCTTTGACCAACTTAGTAGGTCTGATTTCCACTTCATATTCCATAATTTTGGCAATCCACCTTCCCCTCTTTCCTTCACTATCAGGCTGTGTCAAAACATCCTTCACTGCAGCATTTGGAACAAATGAAACAACCTTGGAGTGTAAAATATAAATTCTGAAAAATTTTAAAGCCTTTACCAGAGCATAGGTTTGCTTCTCCAAGATACTGTATTTCAGCTCTGAATCTCTAAGTGTTTTGCTGAAAAAGGCAATTGGTTGTTCCAATCCCTCCTCATTCTTTTGAAGTAGGACAGCAGCAATGGTGTCTTCTGAAGCAAAAGAAAATGTAAGAAATTCTTTGTCAAAATTTGGACTCACCGGGACAGGTGCTTCAGTCAGAGACACTTTAATCTTTTCAAAAGTTGTCTTTGCTTCAACAGTCCACCTGACTTCTTGGTCCTTTTTTAACATGGCTGTAATTTGCTTAATGGTTTCAGCAAAATTAGGAATAAACCATCGCAGAAAATTGATTTTGCCAATAAATGATTGCACATCCTTTTTACTCCTGGGCAAGCTAATTTTCAGTATTGCTTTGACTCTCTCAGGGTCAATCCTGATACCATCAGCTGATACCAAGTGACCAAGCAACTTACCTTCCTGTACAGCAAAATGTGATTTTTTAGGGTTCAAGGATAAGCCAAATTTTCTGCACTTTATGAAAGTTTGCTCCAAATGTTTCAAGTGTTCATCATCATATTTAGAGAAGACTGTAATATCATCCATATAAATAACCACAAACTTATCTTTTTCACCCACAAATGCAATATCCATGGCTCTCTGAAAGGTTGCTCCAGCATTCATCAAGCCAAAAGGCATCTTGTCATACATAAATGTCCCCCAGGGGGTTGTAAAAGCTGTTTTTTCTTTATCATCAGGGTACATAGCAATCTGATTATACCCTGAGAAACCATCTAGCATTGAAATCCTTTGAGCTCCAACCACCTGCTGCAAAACCTGTTCAATCTTGGGGAGAGGATAATTGTCTTTTAATGATGATCGATTCAAATTTCTGAAGTCAACACATAATCGAATCTCTCCATTCTTCTTTCTAACAGGAACCAAATTTGCCACCCAAGAAGAATACCTAAGAGGCACTATTATTTTTGCATCCAATAACTTTTTTAATTCTTTTTCAATTACAAGGAACAAGGCTGGATTGATTCTTCTTAATTTCTGCCTGAAAGGTTTGACATTAGGTTTCAAAGGAACTTTGTGCTGAATAACTGCTGTATCATAGGTTTTTAGCTCCTTGTAAGACCAAGCAAATGTATCTATATATTTCCTCAACAGCTTGATATATCTACTTCTTTGCTCTGCTGTTAGGTTTTTAGACAGTTTTACCATTCTGGGATGTTCTGCTGAACCAATATTGTACTCCTCTACATTGTCTTCTGAAGATTGAATTACTGGTCTGGAAGGTGTATCATCTTTAGTGAATATTCTTTCTAAAGGTACTAGACCTTTTGGAATGAAATTGCTCTTCAATTCAATAATCTTATGCCCAGCTATCTCTTCTGCAGCAAATTCATCTAACTCTTCATCCCTTTCATCTAGTTCTTGATCAATTTGATTGTTTGAAAATTCATCTACAAGCTCAAGAAAATTTTTTATTTCAATATCATCTTCAAAAACCCTCCAATGTCTCACATTATCTGGAACACATGGTCTATATCTCACTTCTATTGGATACCTTAATTGAGTGGTTTTTGGAATTCTGAAATGTGTGGCAGCCAGGGCTAAAGAATCTGCAGTTTCATTATGATTTCTGGGAATATGAGTGATATTAAATGCTATAAAATAATTCTCAAGCATATCCCATACCTCATTTCGATATACTTTCAGCAAACCCTGCTTTACTTGATATTTGTTCTTAACTTGTTGAACAACTAGTTCGGAGTCGCCAAATGCAGAAATCTGCTGAATTCCCAAATCTTTAGCAGCCTTCAATCCCAGTAGTAGGGCTTCATACTCAGCAGTGTTGTTGGTGGTAGCAAATTCTAACTTATACATAAGTTTCACCATTTCACCTCCGGGAGAAATCAATAAAATTCCAGCTCCAGCACCTTCTTTGCATGAAGACCCATCAAAATACAACTGCCACAATACATCCTGCTCTTCTTGACTGTGTTTTACAGGCTGATCTTTTTGTACTTGTAACAAACCAGCAGAATTTTCTTCCTCACTAAACTGTAGTATGCATGAACCAAGGTCTTTATCCAAAGAATACATTGGGTGATTTGTAGGGTTTTTCTCATCTGTGACTATGTAAGCTAACTGTAACTCTCTATAAAGTCTCCTGTTTTCTCCACCAAAAACAGGAATAGTTGCATAAGAGAGATCCATCTGTAATGTCCCCCCAACTTTCTTAGCCCATGACCTAGACAGAAGTAAGCCAAATTTTGGTGTGATGTCAGCTACCACAACATCCATTATTACACTTTTCATGGGTAACTGAGTAAGATTGACAACCATATCTTTTATCACTCCTAGACATTTTACAGCTCGGGAGTCAAAGGCATATAGATCATGGTAAGGCTTAGTGACATTAAGGCCCAGGGCTTCCATCACAGATTTTGGCATCAAATTATGGGATGCTCCTGAATCTAGTAGACAGTTATGAATCATCTGCTCATGCACAGTCAGAGTTATATAGAATGGAGGAGAAGCACCAGCTTCATTTTCAGTCTTCTCAGCCAAAGCTGATCCAATAAAGATTCTAGGGTTTTCTTCCTGGAGATTCACTGTATCTGAAACTGGCTGATTATTTGGCATATTCATTACTTTCAAAACTGTATTCTTGTATGATGGATTTTTTATAAGCTCAGAAAATGGCACAGGGATTTTAAGTTTTCCTAACTCATTTTCCAAACTAAAATTTTGACCTGACCTATTTACCTCTTCAATTTCTGTATTCTTCTTAGGTTTTTCTGCAAATTGCTTCTTTTCTGCTACAGGATCAGCAGTTGGTTTATCAGGAATAACTGGAGCAGGAACAGCAGCTTTCTTCTTAGGAGCTTGAACTACTTGTTTCGGTCCAGTTCTGAGATTAATAATTTTCTTAACTCCATTCTGATTGGTAGCAGCATTTACAGCAGTTTTTTCACATTCCAAATCATCTTCAACCTCATATAAATCAGCATCATAATATTCAGAATTTAGGAAATCTTCTTCAGTAAAAAAGCCTGTAAACATTTTATCTCCAATGTGGTTCATGTCCTGATCAGTCTCAGTTTCTTCAAAGAGCAGCTGCTGATCAATTTCTTCCTCATCAACCAAATTATTTTGAAAAGGTGGGGGCACTTTTTGATCTTCATTTTCTCTCCTTTCTTGTTGGATGTCATTATTTCTTCGCTCCCTTGGCATGAATCTAGGTGCAAATTGTCTTCTAAACTGATTTTGGTTATTTGGATTCCTCTGAGCTTCTGGAGCAGGTTTAGCAGAATTCTTTTCAAGCTCTAGTTTATTCAACTTTGCAGTAAGGATCTTAACCATTTTGGCCATCTCATCTATCTTGGCCTCAGCAGATTGAGAAGCAGAGCCTGCTGTGACAGCTTCTTTCTTTCCTTTTCTTTCATACAGCTGCTGAGATGTTTCATTCTTAAGTCTATTTGAAGCTAACAAATTAGACTCTACCTCTAGGGTTGCATCTTGCATGTTCAGCAGGGTGATAGGTCTCCTCTCTCTGAGTAATAAAGAAAATTCATGATCAAAAGCATTGGCATATGTCAACTTGGCTGATGTTTCAGTGGGTTTAATTTCTGTTGGAATTCTACTGTACATCTTATTAAACCTCTTGGAAAAATCTGCAACAGTCTCATCTTTCTTTCTTCTGAGAGCTCCAAACTCAGTTATATAGTATGTGTGATCTTTAGTGTCTCCCCACTGTCTCATGAAAAGCTCATGGAGTTCCTCAATAATAGTAATGGAATTAGCAGGCAAGTCTCTAAACCATTTTCTTACATCTCCATCTAGACTCTGAACAAATACCCTCATCCACACATCTTTAATCTCAATATTCTGATTGTCAGCATAACTCAAGAAAGCCTCCCAATGTTCCTCAGCAGTGGTTTCCCCTTGTCCATTGAACCTAGGCATATATTTTTGGTAATCACCTCCAGGCAATGCATGTAGAGGCTGAGGTAAAACTAAAGGTGCATACCTAGCTGCTACCATTCTATCCATCATATCCATAGGTGGATTTTGGGCTGCCATTGTGGACTGAGGTTTAGACTGAGATTTTGAGGAGGAAGATATTTGACTAGAACCTTTTTGAAAAGGATTTCTTCCTACTTTCAACTGAAAAATGGGTATTTTATCAGGGGAAGAGGTTTTAGCTTTCAAAAAACTATGAAGATTGGTGAAAACCTGAAAAGTGTTCTCAGAAAGGATAGGTTTTATACAGGGTGAAATTTCAGCTGGGTCTAATGATTCACCCAACTGGTGAGAGTCACAGGAAGCTGGCAAAGATCGAGATTTTCTGAGTTTGTTTGTTGTTTTCAATATCTGCTCAGGGTCTGTCACACCCAGTTTTAATGGAGAAACGGGCTTATTCCTGGTCCCAATCCCTTTAGAAGCCAGTGTGACCTCTTTTGGTGAAAATAGCCTTCAAAAACTGCTGGTTCAAGTCCACCTCTTAAACTAGAAAAATGATGAGTATCCCAGGGAAGATGTGCTTCAGCTTCGTCCCCGGCAACGGCGCCAAAGATGTTTGTGTCAGAAATTGTTACTAAGGCTAGGGTAACAAGCCAACACAATCTCAAAAATAAAATCAATCCAAACTAGGTTTTTAGGGTTTTGTTTTGTAGGTTTTGGTTAGAAACTTCAAGAGCATAAGGGAATACATTCAACAGATAAGTAAAAACTAATTCATATACATATATCCATGAAGATGCATATATATCTCAGGAATCCAACAAAAGATTGCAATGAAGTTCATACAATAAAAGACAAGCATCACTGGAAATTACACATAAAACCAGAAATGAATTTGTCAATCAAAAAACTATATAAGTTTAAAATGAAGCCAATACATATCAGAAGTGGGACAAGGAGTCATATATTCATAGTTTCATCAAAAATGCATATGAGAGTTTGCAATACTTAGCAGTGAACAAGCCTGGTAGAGTCAACAGCTTGCAGACCTCCTAAAGCTCTCCAAAAATTCGAACCCTTACAATCTCTTTTCTCCCTCTCTAAATATTTTTTTCCATCTCTCCAAAAAACAGTTAGGGTCTTTCCTATTAATCCTCCATCGAATAACTAAACTAGGTAAAATAGCATTTACATTTTTACAAATTACAATTTTGCTAAAAATAGCAAATCTTTAACAAAAAGCCTTAAATGAACCTAACTGTCTCAGATCTCTTTCGATGCCTCCACTAGCAAATATATGCCATCTGGACTTGAGGATCTTTTCTTCACTCTTTTGTGCTTTTGCTCCAGCTCAGCTATCCTTTTGTGTAGGTGTTCATTTTCATGCTGCAAGGTTTCAACAGTCTTTTCTAATTCTGAGCAGTGCCTGTCAGCAACCCTTTTCCTTCTGAGTGCCTCCTTTGCATCAATCATTAACTCCTGAAAATTATCATGAGTATCCTGAAGATCTTCTCTCAATCTTCTATTTGCCAACATTAGACCATCATTAACTTCCTGCATGTAGTTCATTTGATGCTTGTACTGTTTGACAGTCTTCTTCAAATTCTCCTTGCCAGAATTAACCAGTTTTTCTATTGCAGCATCCTGATCTTCACTTGGTTTCCAAAACATGTCAAACTTCTTAAATATTAATTCCTCTGTCAATGGCTTCACAGCAGTATCTTCAATGATAGGGTTTGAAAAACTTGTTACCTGTGCTGATTTAATCTCTTCTGTTAACAATTTTCCAGAATTGTTTTCAACAATGGATTTAGAGCTTTCTTCACCTGTTACCTTTACAGATCCAAAATCCTCTCTTTTAACTGAATGCAATTCATTTTTCTTTAACTGATCCTCCTCCATGGACTCTTCATCAGAGATGGTCACCTTATCAGTCTTCAATTTTGGATTTAACAGCTTTTTCATACTTAATCTTAATTTGTTTTTCGACCTAGTTTTAGGTCTCCATAAAGAAGCTGCCTCTCCCATCATTTTTAATTTCTTTCCTTGATATTGGATAGATGCTAACTCTACCACTTCCAACTTTTTGATCTTGCTCTTAGGCTTTGTGGTTTTATCCTTTATAGCATGATTTTCTTTAATCTCAGTTTTAACCTCTATCTCAGGCAAAAACTGCTCTTCTTCTAACATATAGCCCTCATCATCTGAGAGGACTGTGATGGGGCTTCTTGGCTGGTTATGAACTTCTACTTTTGCTACAGGAATCACTTTGATATCAATTTTCTTCTCTTCTTGAAAATCTGCTATAGGAGATGACTTCTTTTCAAGAAATTCCTCTTCCTTTTTGTCATCAAACAATGAGAACTCGACCTTATTGTGCTCTGAAAATTTCTGAGGCTGACTGTCATTCTGTCCTTCATCTGCTACCTGCTTTGTTCCCTTCTTAACTTTAATGTCATGTTTCTTTGCAGGTTTAACTGAATGCCCTAATTTTTGTATCATTACTTTTCCCTTATCAGTTTGTCTTTTGGGTTGTTGGTCTTCTCCTTTAGAATGAATCCCTGACCAAAACAAAAAGAAGTCCCAAGTTTTTTCCTCATGCTGCAACACTGTAGAGATGATTAACTTAATGAGACCATGATGAAACAATGATTGAGAAGTATGATCATCCTGCTGTTTTATTTTGCTTGACATTTTCTGCAGGCTTTTGAAGAAAAAGAATGACGAATTCATTTTAGAAACTCCTGCCATATGCTGTAAGAACCTGAGATGATATTTGAACACTAATGAATACCTCCCTTCACAAGTTACATAACTCTGAAGAATCCTTATAGGTTCAATCCATTCCCTCCTGAAATTATGTATGAGAATACCTTTGTTCCAGTCAGGAATATCATTAGGCAATAAGTATCTTTGAGGATCAAACTCAAAAGGAGACTTCTTAAACCAGAGCTCGCCCTCATTACTAATTTTAGTGGCTTCTGAAATTAATTCTACAGTCAATTTGAATCTCAAAGGATCCATTATGATCATCTCATTCTTAAGTCCTTTGGCAAAATTGCAGGACACTTGAGCATTAAAACCATCTATCTTCTTGAAGAATTTCAACCAGCCTGCCTGTTGGAACAGCTCTACACAATCTGGAAGTTTCTGAATCCATGTCAATTCTGTGGGTTCAGCCCTATTAATCTTACCACTTTTACTGCTTTTTCCCATATCTTTCTTTTCAGAGAATAGGAACAGACTAGTTTTAGGTTTCAGAAATGTCTTATAAGCTGTTTTCTGAGCAAATAATTCTGCAGGTTATAACAATTTTAGTGATATTTAAATCACCTGCACAAATTAACAGACCTTCCTGTGTAGCACCTTTATCAGATAGAAGGCTTCCCTCTGTGTAAAAAACTGAGTTCTACAGATAATTCTGTGAGTCTTTTCGACACCCTATTCTGTATATTCTGATGTTTAAAACATTAGGTCATGAGAGAAAAATTCATGCAAATTCCTCTTAACGGGCTTCAGCTAACTGTTTCTGTGGTGAATTCCTCATCTCATGATCTATTACACCTTCCTCAGCAACCAATTTTTTCAGAAAATCGCGCAGCAGCAAAAACCCAAATTTTCTAGCTATAAGGGTTATAACGTAATACCTGTTAATTACTCGTCCATCGTGGCCTAATGTCTTCAATTTGGGGTGTCAATGATGTTGTCCTTCGAGCACAGGTGTACCCATATCTATTCTTTAGCCACAGGTGAACGAATTCAAAAGCCCTAATTTCTGCTGGCGCCAGAACATAGCTGTCTCCTTCCACAGTAACACAATCCACCGTTCAACAGCAAACTCTCCTTCACAAACACTAACTCCTCTGTGATGATGCGTGTGACAAGAGAAAATTGACAGCTAAACCCGGAATTGGCTGGTCTCTGTGCAACTGAACCCGCATAACCTGTAATGATGCCCTTGTTTTCTCTTCGTGATTAACAACCAACTAACATCATGCTCAAAATGCTGCATACACGTGTTAAACACTTCACACAATGCGATTAGATACTCACACTCTGCATGATGATTGAAATCAGATCGAGAATTTACAAAAAACTCATGCCACGATATTCCTGTAGCGCACTCTGTGTTAAACTTTGGTGTAGCGCTACAAGAATATCTTTTAACCAAAATTTAGCAATTTTCTAACTTTTTGCCAATTTGTCGAAGATTTTGGAAGCTATTTGGTTTAGGACATTAGTTCAACTACTCTCTAAAGTCATTAATGATTCTCCTTTTGAATATATAACTCTCATTGACCCACTTTTCAATATAAAAAATGACCAAAATCAAATGAAATCTGAAAGGAGTGGGTTCAAACTTTATTCAATCACTCATAAGGTTCTTAAGAAGACAAAAACCAAAACTGAAAACCAAAAATTAACTAAGGTGGACTTAAAAAACAAACCAAAATTGGAGAGAAAAAAAAAAAACTAAAATTGCAGAAAAATTTACTGACTTAACACCCACTAAGAGGAATGGAATCTAGGGTAGAAGGAAATGGACAAGTGGCAACATCTAAACTCAGTAACTAATTGTTGTTATGGGACAACTCCCTTATTTTGTGGTCAAGTTCCCTGGAATGTGGAACTGGAGCTTATGGCTCATTTATTGAAAACTGACCACCAAAATACCTAGGCATCTTTTATAGGCCATCGAATTTTAGCAGAGGCTCACACTTTTTCTTATGAGAAAATTTACCTTGTGGTTTTGCTGGATATTGCAACAAGAGATTCGATGAGGGGAAGTTATGTTTTGAGTTGCAGAGTAAGACTGTCTTATCTCGGCTAAGTGCAAAGTGTTCCTGCTGAGTGCAGAGGTTTTTGGATATGTATGCAAGTCCCCATTGATTGCTAAAGTACATATGTGAGGTGTGTATGCAAGTCTCCATTGATTGCTGAAGTACAATCTGAGTGCCTTGCTTCTACACAGAGACTTCTTCCTGGTGGTTCAGTAAACAGGCTCGGGGGTCCAAGGAAGCAAGTGATTTGGCTACTTCTTTTGGAGAAGGTTGGGAGGAATAGGCCTCTTTGGGTGTTGTCCACCCTATCAAAATTTTCAGGTTCTACTTGTTTTATTTCATTTCATTTCTGTAATTTGTTATTTATTTCTTAAAATTGTTTGAAATGTCTTATAAGTTTTCTATAGGAATTTCATATATATCAGATAGATTTATGTATTGTTAAACTATTTATGTGTAATAGAATTAATGATCAGATTAGGATTAATAAATGATTGAAAAAAATGTCTTCGTGTATTTTTCCTTTCACCCTAAGGTGATGTACTCTAGTACAGGAAGCGTTTGATTAACTTAGAATAGATATGATTCCAGACTGTATAATGTATGATATTTAGACTACCTTATCATTGTTCTCTATAGTGTGTTTATTTACTTATTTGTTCCCTAATCGAATAGTATGAGAGCACATTAGGTTTGCATTTTATTTCAAACAGAACTCTAAACTTCATATTTCAGAGTTATCTATAAAACTGAAATATCAAATATATATGTATATTATTTAAATAAAAACAGAGCTTCTAATACTTTACACATAACTTTACTCAATCTCCGTAACATTTCAATTTAGTTTGCAATCGTAAAATACTATATTTATAGGGTAAGTATTATCTATTATATCATCTTTAAAATCAATCATACAGGGTAAGAATATTGCCCCTTAGTTAATTAAATAGTATTAAACAGAATTTAGTTCAAACCTAGTTCTAAGAATCATAATATACGAATTATAATCGTATCTACTAAGTCAAAGTTCATACCGTTAGAATAAATCTATATGCTTCTAATGTTGGAACCAAACCCTTGTTATAATTCTGAGTACAAACTTAAATGCCAAAGTAAATAATAGAGACAGAATTTCCAACTAGAGTAAGCCGACAACATCTTAAAGATGCATCAATATTTTCTTTCCACTTTATTTATTTTACAACAGCATAATTATATATATGAAGTATTATAGTATCAAGTCTCATTTGAGAGCATGCCCAGACCTAAATTCCGAAATAATTTAACAAGTATAAACTCAAACTCGTAAAAGGTTACAGGTTTTAACCCTGTAACCTTTTAGCATACTGTCCATTACAATATTAATGTAAAATTTATAATCTATAGTAGTAATAAAATATTCGCTTCAACAATAATCCACACTATACAGTTTTAAACAAATGAAAAAAAACGATGCACAGGTAATCAACTAAAGGTCGAGAGTTTGAGTCTTCACGGGGAGCTCGCTCGGATTCAATTGATAAAACATAATAATTGTAACAAGAAGAAGATACCAACTATCGAATCTTTAATATAAAAACTATCCAATAGAAGGGTTAGGGTTTAACCCCGAGAATATCATTCATGACTGAAACCCTTTGACAAAATACAAACTCATTACTGACAGAGCTGGTCGAGCTTGGCCCTAAATAAAAAATTTCTGTAAAAACAAAGTTACGAAATCAGGGGTAAATCCATTACAAAATTATTTCATTGTTAAATACTGTAAAGCAACGTATTGAGGAAGAGATCCAGGTTCAAGACCCTGTAACATTCAAAACTAAACTAATATCATAAATAAGTAACAGGGCCGAGAGCAAAAGCCTCAACATCTTTACAACACAAAGACTAAAGTCTGAAAACAAACGACCCTTATATTTCAATCTTTATAGACATTACATTGCAATACTACTGCATAGAGAACCAGGATTCTCTATCCTTCAAAACCTGGCATTAAAATTGTTCCACATAAAATATTGAAACCCCAACTCAAGCCCATTTTTCCCGGAGAACTAGCTACTACAGCGATGTTGCTCCAAAGGTGTACATTGCCACATACAAATAGAAAAATACGTGAAGGGCAACGAGACAACAACAGGGGCAAACATCTAGTTGAACCCGAGACTTACCAGGGCTCACAACTACTGGTACAAGTCCTCCTATTTTAATGCCATCGAAAAGGATTGAACCTGTCCCTGCCATTAAAACTACAACGAGATTAAAATATGAACTCTAATAGTTATAAGAACCAACATATACATGTAACATTTAAAGAAACGATTGTGACCTAGTAGAAGTTTACCTCGCAGGGTTTCGAACCCAAGATGAGAAGAATCATACAGTTGAGTTACTCGCATGACGTGTTCACCATTAACTCCCACTAATCATCTCTCAAATGGTTACAACCACTAAGCAAGTGGAGCCTTGCTACCATGTCACTCGAGTTGTGCTCAACTCGCCATCACAGTGCAGAGCCAAACAAACCAACGAAAAGACCAAAACCCTGAAGCTTCACAGTAGGGTTTTGACACCCGAGAATTCATTAAAGGCAATCACGTGAATGCATTAAATCCATGCCTCGTCATCCACCAACCTAGATACAAACCCACTATCATATAGTTTGTGGTTTCTTTTTGCTCATTGATTAATACAACCCTGACCTAGTTTAATTGCGACCCACTTTTCCTACATAACATATAGTTTATGTTTAATACCCACCAAACCTTCATACTATTAACAGTTGTTGATATTTGAGCCAACTTGTTATATAGTTGATGCATCTAAATATTAAACCATAACATTAGTTTGACCATACCTTTATATGCATCTAGAGTCTTTAATGTGTTAACATAGAGTTTAATTAGGAGACATATCCCTAACTCTTCAAACCATGAACTCTAACAAGCGTGGTGTAATTTTACTTGAAGATCATCATAATAGCTTTTGATCAAACCCATACTAGTATTAAACCTGTAACCTGAACAAAATCAAGAGAAATATTGCTTTAGCATTAAGCTAAGTAAGTCTCGGACTTACACCAGGGTACCCGTGTCACATAAAAGAAATCTTATTATCAATTCTTAGGATTATATCCTCAACATGTCTACATTAAGCTAAATGAATTTGTAAAAGAATTAAATTACGACATAAGACACACAGGTATGTAACAATAAAGCAACGTCCCAAATCACTACATGGTTTACAATGGTTTTCACAAGTGTAAATGAACCCACAGAAGTATAAGTAGCTTAGGTAAAATTAAATAAATGACGACACATAGAATATTAGAACCATGTGGAATAAATATGCAAGGCAGAGATATTCTCTTCTAACCAAAGAATTTTCTGTAAGAGTATTATGATAAAATAAACAGTATTACATCATGTGAACATAGAATTATAGATTCAGTTGAAAGTCGTTACGACATGTAAATATTGGCGTTTATATATCTAAGTTATCTATTTAATTGTCGTTAGATAATTAAATAATTAATGATAAGTTATGAGATGCTTAATGTCACTTTTTAGTAAACAGTAATTATAGATGTTGTAATTTATACTTCCGCATAGCATAAAATAACAAACAATCAGCTTAGAAAAATTTTAATTTTTTACAAATTTTGAGGATGTTACATGTTCTAAAGAAAATAAGAACAATCCAAAGACAATTCTTATGGGGAGGCAATCAAGCCAAACACCTATGAGCTTTGGTTGGATGGGACACTGTCTACAAACCAAAGGATCAAGGCGGCCTTGGGATGAGAGATCTGAAGAAGAACAATAAAGTTCTAGTTACAAAGATCTGGTGGCACTAGGTGTCGCACAAAGAGGAACCTTGGGCTAAACTTTGGCATAGCAAGTACGCTCAAGGGAAACCAAAACAAGACCTAATCAGATTTAATGAAAATTTACAAGGATCCCACATCTGGAACTACGCCCATGCAAACAGAAGGATTTTCCAAGAACATAGCTTCTGGGAAATAAGGGGTGGACAAGAAGCCAATTTTTGTTGTGACTCTTGGAAACAGATGCCAAGGATCATTGCCCAACATGAGGTGCACAATAGCTGGTCACATGCCAAAGGTCTGGGCTTGATAAAAGTTTGTCAATTCTGGAAAGAAGAACAGGTTAATGAATAATTTCATGAATGGAAACCACAGAATTGGTGGAGCCAAAGATTCCCAATGGAAGAGATACCCAAGATTATGGCGGCCTTGCAGGAACGATGCATTTGAATACAGAACCAACCGGATAAACTAAGATGGGGGTACCAATCCAAAGGAATTAATACCACTAAAGAAGCCTATGATCTTAGCTTCAACCAAGAAGACTTACAACATAGGATGAACTGGAGGGCGGTCTGAATTTCAACCCATGGCCCAAAATAGCTACCTTTATATGGTTGGTATCATGCAGGCGTATCCTAATAGGAGAGAACCTCATGAGAAGGCATGCATGGCCCTTTTATGTGCGTGCTCTGTGAAGGTGAGGATGAATTAATGAACCATATTTTGGATTTGTGCCCCATGGCTTCCTCCCTGTGGGACTGTGGTGTGGATATATTCAAAAGGATGGATCAGGTAAGAGGGAAACCTCACCAGACAATTAAAGTTTGGGATAAGGAGGCCTTCAAAAATCCTATCATCCTCAAAATATGGCTCATGTTTCTGGGATCTTTGATGTGGGCCATTTGGAAGGAAAGAAATGGGAGGATTTTTGAAGGAAAGAAAAATTTGCCGCAGACAGTTTGGAACCAAATCAGTAAGAATATACAGGAAACCATTAGAACAACCCCATGGTCTGAGAGATATTGGGAAATGGATGATAACGAGAATCAAATTCTGGCGGGGTGGGGAATGGATATGTAGGAGGACTTTTAAGTCCCGGAAGGCGATACCTGCAAGTCCACGTCTGTGGCACCTTCCTCCATGCGGCCATTTCAAGTTAAATTTCAATGGGGCCTCCAAAGGGAACCCTGGTTCGTCTGGTTTTGGTGGAGGTATAAGAAACAGCTAGGGTGTTATTCTCTGATACTATCATGGGAATATCGGCCAGGATACCAACAATGCGACGGAGCTAGAAGGTTTAATTCATGGCATTAGACTCTCAATACACAGTGGTTCGAAACCCATGGTCATTCAATGTCATGTCCCACATTTTGCATTGGGTCACAATGGCCTAATCCCATTGGCCATATTCATGAGAGTTTATCAAATTGATGCTGAGGGTCAAATAATTGCCAAGGAGGAAAATTACTAGTTTCCTAGTTTGGGGGTGGAAGCTTTGGGATTTGAAATAAGAAGGATAATAAATGATGTGTGGACATTAGAATAGAATAAATATTTAATAAAGGAGATAAATAAATATATACAAGGGAAAATCAAAGTGGCATTTGATCATGAAGACACATGGAGGAAGTGGGATCCACACAAGCTAGATTTTCTATGCCACATGGCATCCTCCTCTTGTCATTTCGAATCCATAAGAATCCAAAGGGTCTTGGGATGAGTTGGAAGGTCAATAATACTTGGAATGAGTCAATGAGGTCGAAATGTAGAGGAATCGTAACTCCTATGGGAGAGGAAGAGGCATCTTAGAGAAATTGTGACACTTGGGCTAGATTCCCTAGCTTCTATGACAACAATGATGAAGATGCTATGACACCTATGACACAAATCAGACCTGATGGATGACATATGACATATATGAAATGTCAAGGCTAAAAATAGCCTCCAAGAGGGCTCTCAAGGGAGTTAGGGAAGCTAATATGCTTCCACGTGTGATTTGGTTGAAGTGGGAGACTAGGAATTGTTGTACAAGTGGCATTCTTTGGAATCTCTTCCCAACTTGAGTTGGAATGCATCTCTTGGAAGGAATTCGACCCATAGAGAGCTTGGAAACTTTATAAATGTCAAGAACAAAGAATGAAGGAAGTTTTGGATCATTTTTAAAATTTTCTATTGCATTTGTGAGAGAGGAGCTAGTGGATGACCAGTTTCTTGCCTTAGCCAATTTCGAGGGTGAAAGATTCCCATCCAAGTTGGTGTTTGGAAAGGAAATTCAGTTCTTTCATGGATATTTAATGGAGTCTTTATTTTCAGGTGTAATATATAGGGCATCTCATGGTTTCTTCTAGTGCAGTTCACTTCTTCAACCATTTCCAGTTTTCATTGTATATTATTGATCCTTTAGGGACGGCGTTTTTGGTGAGATATTGTACTCTTTGGGGGAGATTATAATGCCCCATTTATTTTTTAATATGAATTAAATACTCTTTTATTCATCTTCAGAAAGTTTCAAGTCAAAATTCTAAGTGGAAATGTATAAATCTGATTTTTAATGAAAGAATGGTGTCATTTCCCCACTACCTTGATGTGTAGCAATGATGTATTGATGTATTCGAATGAAATATCATTCCTATGATGTATTTATTATTCATGGACTGTAGTTTATGATATTCACAAGTTTCATGTTCATTACTTAAGCATTTGCAGTCAGTTTGATCAGTTTAATACAATTTGAAGAAGATTTAATGCCATTTCCCCCAAGGTTGAAACTAGTCTTTTTGCATCTGATTTAAGGGAGTTATAGCAAAAATTAAAAGTTTAATTCTGATGCATATGAGTTCATGTTGATTTCCTTTATATTTCCCTGCTTCCATTCATAAATTCGAGTTGTATTGAGTGCATTTGGAAAGTCATTTTCATCATCTATCCGTAGGGGATTTGAACCACAATTTACTAGTAAAGATCCATATCTTGACCTGATTTTAAAGAAGAGTTGCAGAAGTCATATGAACACTCCAGGGAATCCATAAAAATTATAAATATGTCTTAATATCATCCAAGTACCTTCTGTGGAAATTTGGGAGAATTTGGAGTCAATTGGAGACCAAGGGACCAATACTAGTCAAAGAGGAATTGCTAGTCAAACTCCCTACTTTGGCCAGAATCTTAAAGGGATTTTAAGAAGTCTTTTGTTGGTCCTATATCATCCCTGAAAATAATAATCAAGTCCTAATATCATTCATATACCTTCTCAGATAGGGTGATTCCATGAAGATGGGTAACTCTTTTTGGCCAAATATGACGGTGAAAAACAGAAATTTTACCCATGTATTAAATTGAATCCCTCGAAACTCATACTTGCCACATGAATTTTGACATGCGGTTGAAAAATGAAATGTAAAGAATTATGTTGGTTTTCCAATGATATTTTTTTCGAAATATACCAATGTCATATATCATGTCGAATTTTCATTTAATGAAACGTGTGTACTTAAAAATTTGAAGAGCAATTAACAAGTAGTTTGTGTGCGTGCATAATAATTTAATGTTAAAGCAATAATTTTAAAAAATGAAATATGTGAACATGATCTAGGAAGAATGCACTAGGGCTTACATATTTTTCTTTTAATTTTTCTCAAAAAATATATATTTATTATTATTTTTCAAAAATTACCAATGAATATTTAAGTCGCATTTTGCACACATGTGTGTGCGTGCACGAAATATTTTGATTTTTTACATAATTTGAAAAAATAAAAATACAATTTTAAAGAGGACACGTTTATCTAGGGCTTGTGTATTTTTTCAAAAATTTTGGATGTGTATTTTGAATTTTGTGGATTTATCTTTGAGCTCAATCGAAGTTGTCGACAGGGTTTTTTAGGGCAAGTTTTAGTAGAAATTTAAAAACAAAAGACATATGAAGATAAAAATTCGTAAATTTTATATATCTGGATAGAGGATTCGTTGACGAATTCAATGGTATCAAGTCCACTCATTAATGAGCATTTAATGACATGGTTTAACTCTACAGAAGGCAGACAAAACTCTCATTCTGCACTGAAAAGGGCTCTCGGCCTGTTTTTTAAGCCCTCGATTGAGCTAAATACCTCGATCCAGGATTTAACAACACCTCGATCGAGTTATTTTAAAACCCTCAATCGAGGGCCTAAAATGAGCCTTTTTATGTTTTTCAAAAGCTAGATCGAGCTTTTGCGAGCTTTTCAAAAGCTCGATCGAGCTTTTGCGAGCTTTTCAAAAGCTCGATTGGGGGTTTTAAAACCCTCGATCGAGGTATTTTAAAACCCTCGATCGATCTTTTAAAACCCTTGATCGAGGTATTTTAAAACCCTCAATTGAGCTTTTAAAACCCTCGATCGAGCTTTTAAAACCTCGATCGAGGGTTTGAAAATACCTCGATGGAGGGTTCGAAAAACAATTTTTTCAGCTTCCATCCGCCAAAAATTGTGAACCACCTTCGTGGAATCACCCAATATTTGGGAGCATTTGGAGAAAATTGGAGACCTAGACATCAAAACTAGTCAAAGGTCGAACTAGGGAAAAAGTGAAAATTTTGTCATTTTAATAAAATTCATAAAAAGAGAAATTACAGTGGTATCAGAGAACGATCTTGGCACCTGATGTGGTCTAATATTCATGAGGAAAATAATTCAAGGGCCACCATTAGATATTGAAACCAAAAGTGCTTTTGTTGAAGAGGAAAAAGTAGGAAAAGAAGAGCATTTTTTTAGGAAACTATGGCTAGGGATAAAAAGGGAACCTCAGATGATATTGAGGAGTATAGGAAACTCATTAAACCCCTCTTTTAAGACATGAACAATCATATAATGAAAGGATTCGAATTGTTGGCTAGACAACTTGGGATCAAAGGAGTAATAGGAGGCCGTATTAGTTCTCATCATGAGGAAAAGAAGGTAATGGTTGAGCATATTTTCTCAAGCATAGGACCTCATAATAGAGCTAATGAATTTCAGAGAGCAGCAAGGCCTACCACACCTAAATTTATTGATTCCAAAGAAAATATGAATACTCAAATTGATGTGGAAGAGATACTAATCGAATGGAAAAAATTGAGTGAAGATTGCAGAAACATTTCACCATTTGATCAATACCTCATTGTCTCAAACAAGCTCAAGATGAAGGAAGGTAATAAGAATCCATTTCAAAACAGAGATTCCAAATATATTGATCTTAAGGAAACCAAGGGGAAATATGAATCAGCTTACTTGAAGGCGCAAAAAGAGGAGACCCATGAACCACCTAGTTTTGAAATAGTTGAAGTAGAAGAAGCAGTACATGAAGAGGATCAAAAGTCACTCCCAAGTGACTCGGAAAAAGATGAAGAGACATCACATGAGCATGAATAAGTTTCTATTGAAAGTAGTGAAGATCATTTCGAGACACATTCTACCTTGGAAAGGAAACAAAGAGCAATGTGCAACATCAAAGGTAATTTCATATCTTTGCATTTTGATAGAAATAATTTGGTTGAGTTTAATGAATTGTTACATGATGCATACTTGAAGAATGATGTGGATATTCATAAAATCAAAATTCAAAATGAACAACTTCTTGAAAGGTTGCAATATACTTGTTCTTCCTCCTATGTTTCAAATTTTCAGATGGTGGATTGCATGGAGGATTCTCATGACATGGCAGATCATGAGAAACATGGAAATTTGCATTTGCTTGATATGTTTGAATATGAGCTTGAAGAGATCCAAACACTTGATGTGGTGGAAGAGGAACTTGAATTATCTCTTGATGAAGGTTATGCAATTTTTAAAGAAGAGCATGATTCCTCTACATTAGAACCAATCTATGACAAATTTTTCACACTTTTGAAGGAGTTGCATGATACTACCCATATGGATCCTTGTTAGGTTTATATGAGCATACACATAATAACTTGCGAGAGAAATAAACATAAATAAGCAATCACATAATAGACACATAATTTACCCTGGAAACCCATGCAGGGAAAAACCAGCACCCAATGAAGATCTTCATTACATGGCCAAACCAACCATCCGGACCAAGTGAGCTCACCCACTCACCTCCAGGCCACTTTACAATGGAGCCTCTCCAAGCCTTATAAAGGCTTCTTTGCATGCAATACCTTCGGCCAATACCATGGGATACAACAAACCATGTTCCCAAAACCATGTGCTAGACCTAACCACCTTTGACTCATTCCCGAGTCAAGGTTAACCCTAACATTCCCCCCTTTAAACTTGACTTGGAGTAATCACCGGCCCCCCCTCAA
Source organism: Larix kaempferi (assembly GCA_027924585.1). Classification (NCBI taxonomy): domain Eukaryota; kingdom Viridiplantae; phylum Streptophyta; class Pinopsida; order Pinales; family Pinaceae; genus Larix; species Larix kaempferi. Next base: position 34,579,286 of record BSBM01000017.1, read on the forward strand.
ATGTTTAACCGAGGAATCTCACATACACCCCCCTATCACCTAGGTCTTTCTCCTGACTTTACCGGTGAGTTAACAGGGGTATGCATGCCTTACCCGGTCTTACATCCATATGCCCTTTTACATGCAAACTACTCCATTTTTATTTTTTTCTTTTCATGTGTCTTCATGGTAACTACACGATCACCATCTATTGCTTCATTCTCTCACTTTTCCATGCTCGATTTCTTGCTCATTTTCTGCCATGCACCTTTTTTTAAAATACTTATCTTGCTTCTCATGTGCAGAATTTTCATGTTACCACTTTACAACTATGTACTTGCCATACTTTTCATATTCCATGCCCCACATTGATGACCATGATTCATAAAACCATGAACCGTCATTTCATAAACCCATGCTTAGCATAAAAACTTCACTCCCCTTTTTAATCTCAATTACCCCTTTAAAAAGTAATTAATCAATACCATAAATAAATCCCTTCATATTACCATGAGTCCACTTAACTTTTGAGAAATGATGTGAATAACATTAAAAAATCACTTACTCAAAGCACATCCTCCTTTACGTATTCTCCTCTTAAAAACAAATTATTTATTGCTTTTTTTTCACCTTTGTGCTTTTCAAGAAATGAAAACATTCACATGAACCTTCCTCATGATTTATCCACTTAACTTTTTCCTTTTGCACAAGTCAAGGCTTCTCTTCATTATATGGTTTACCTTTGTAATTGAACTTCTTTTCACGGCTTCACTTCAACAATTTTAGTAGGTCTTTTTCCACGGCTTTACCGAATCCGGTGGTTCCATGATAAGGCTTCCAAGGAGCTCGCCTCTCCACAATCGCACATTGCAATATTCAGCATGATCCGTCTTCTCGAAACATAATCGCTTCTTCGATCCATCTTCTAAATGATTCAACGCAAATCTCCCCACATGTATTCAAATCTGGTATTCTGGTGACTATATTTGATGCAGAGTCTTCATATATGCTAGTTGAATAATAAGGAACACATCATCCTTTTTCACAAGCGGCGACCCACTTCTTAATTCAACTCCACCAGCTACCATTCTTCTTAGCTTGTCATCCACAAGATCGCGGCCTTCTTTACACCTTCACACAGAAAAACACCAGTGACCGGTTCTTCCACTGGACCGGCTCGGCTCCTCTCTGTCAGTGGCTGTCCAGGGTAGGCGGCTTCACCTTCGGCTCCCTGATGGCTGGGCGGCTCTCTCTCCCACTTCACGCATGGATCAGGGTTCACTTCTTCCTCTGGAACGCGTGGATCAGGATTCACAACGACGACTGCTCTAGCTGGTCTTTTGCGACCCTTTCTTGACAATCGGCTACCTCTGCTCACACACGGCCTCTCGAACTCCTCCACAAGCGGTGGCTCCTTCTTCCAGCATGCTCAATGAAGGCTCTCTCAGGTAGCAGATCTCCACCAGTCGGCCTTGCAGACTTCAGGCTCTCTCATGCTCATGGGCTCTCCCACAAAGAACAGCGGGACTCCACCATTTCCAGAGTAACATACAACCTCCACAGGCTCTCCTCCACCACCGCACAGCCTTCATGGCTCTCCTCTCGGAGGATTCTCTAGTTCTCGACAGCTCCTCTTGTTCTCTGCAACTTTCTGCTCTTCACTTGTGCACCCGAGCTCTGATACCACTTGTTAGGTTTATACGAGCATACACATAATAACTTGCGAGAGAAATAAACATAAATAAGCAATCACATAATAGACACATAATTTACCCTGGAAACCCCATGCAGGGAAAAACTAGCACCCAATGAAGATCTTCATTACATGGCCAAACCGGCCATCCGGGCCAAGTGAGCTCGCCCACTCACCTCCAGGCCACTTTACAATGGAGCCTCTCCAAGCCTTATAAAGGCTTCTTTGCATGCAATACCTTCGGCCAATACCATGGGCTACAACAAACCATGTGCTAGACCTAACCACCTTTGACTCATTCCCGAGTCAAGGTTAACCCTAACAGATCCTTCCCATAATGAAACTTCTACACTTTTTGATCATTTGGGTGAGTTATTTCATTCTCCTACATCCTACAATTCCATGTTTTGCAGCATTAGTCTCAATGAAGTATGGGGGAAAGGATTCTTTTTTATGGTGCCACATGAGGAGTATGGAACTCCTAGATTTGTCTTTTATGATGACATGGTTGGATCACATTCTTATTCACATTTGCAGCAGCATCCTTTGTTACTTTATGATGATGCATGTCTACATGGATGCACCTATGATATACATTTGAGTCACTTGAAGACTCATGGTTTTTCTTGCTCAACACTTGGTTCATTTGATGGAACTCCATCCAACACTGGGATGGATAGATTTATGATTGGAGAACATTTTTGTTGGCAGCCACATACTTTGTTATATCTTTATGATTCTCACATTCATGGATATATGGGTGAGACTTCTTTGAGTCATTTGAAGTCTCCTTGTTTTTCTTGCTCATTACTCGGTTCAGATTCTAGTGGAGATTCTTCATTCACTTCTTGGATGAAAGAATACATGGTTGGATATTTTGATGCATATAACATCCTTTTGGAGCAGCATGATAGGACATGGGATCCTCACCTATGTCATTGGAGCAGATTTGATTGGTTACTTGATGCTTATATGCACTTGGAAAATGGTGGTCTACTTGCTTGGAGGTATAAGCACTTTCACTATTCTTTGATGAAGCATCTTCTTGATGTTCATTTTCATTATGTTGTTATGTAATTTGATGATATATATTTTGTACTCATGATGTTGGGAAGAATGCATACAAGAAAATGGGATCCAAGAACTATGAATTGGAGAGCACTTCTAATTGTTGGAGTGCAATACAAGCAATGGGACCCTGGGATAATTCTTAGTCTCATTGGTTTCAAATTTTTGGGGAAACAAGTAGTCTGGGGGATGGCTTCCCCACTTAATAAAGTGATTTTAATCAAAGTAGTGCAGCAGAAAGCATGTTGGTTCCTCTCTAGAATCTTCATGGAATCTCAAATACTCAAAGTTGGGCAATTCAATGGCAACTTCAAAGAATTATACAGAAAGCAGGTTCTTCAACACCCATGTTTGAAATTGCTTGAGGACAAGCAATATTGGAAAGAGAGGATTTTTCATGTTCCATATTTTTCATTGGGTCACAATGGCCTAAGCCCATTGGCCATATTCATGAGAGTTTTTCAAATTGATGTTAAGGGTCAAATAATTGCCAAGGAGGAAAATTACTAGTTTCCTACGTTGGGGGTGGAAGCTTTGGGATTTGAAATAAGAAGGATAATAAATTATGTGTGGACATTAAAATAGAATAAATATTTAATAAAGGAGATAAATAAATATATACAAGGGAAAATCAAAGTGGCATTTGATCATGAAGACACATGGAGGAAGTGGGATCCACACAAGCTAGATTTTCTATGCCACATGGCATCCTCCTCTTGTCATTTCGAATCCATAAGAAGCCTAAGGGTCTTGGGATGAGTTGGAAGGTCAATAATACTTGGAATCAGTCAATGAGGTCGAAATGTAGAGGAAGAGTAACTCCCATTGGAGAGGAAGAGGCATCTTAGAGAAATTGTGACACTTGAGCTAGATTCCCTAGCTTCGATGACAACAATGATGAAGATGTTATGACACCTATGACACAAATCAGACCTGATGGCTAGCATATGACATGTCAGGGCTAAAAATAGCCTCCAATAGGGCGCTCAAGGGATTTAGGGCAGCTAAGATGCTTCCACATGTGATTTGGTGGAAGTGGGAGACTAGGAATTGTTGTATAAGTGGCATTCTTTGGAATCTCTTCCCAACTTGAGTTGGAATGCATATCTTGGAAGGAATTCGACCCATAGAGAGCTTGGAAACTTTATAAATGTCAAGAAAAAATAATGAAGGCATATTTGGATCATTTTTAGAATTTGCTATTGCATTTGTGAGAGAGGAGCTAGTGGATGGCTAGTTTCTTGCCTTAGCCAATTTCGAGGGTGAAAAATTCCCATCCAAGTTGGTGTTTGGAAAATCCATTCAGGTCTTTCATGGAGATTTAATGGAGTCTTTATGTGTAGGTGTAAGCTACAAGGCAGCTCATGGTTTCTTCTAGTGTAGCTCACTCCTTCAACCTTTTCCAATTTTCATTGCATATTCTTGATCCTTGAGGGAGGGCATTTTTGGTGAGATATTGTACTCTTTGGGGGAGCTTCTAATGCCCCATTTATTTGATAATATGAATTAAATACTCTTTTATTCATCTTCAGAAAGTTTCAGGTCAAAATTCTAAGTGGAAATGTATAAATATGATTTTTAATGAAAGAATGGTGCCATTTCCCCACTACCTTGATGTGTAGCAATGATGTATTGATGTATTTGAATGAAAGATCATTCGTATGATGTATTTATGATTAATGGACTGTAATTTATGATCTGCACAAGTTTCTTGTTCAGTACTTAAGCATTTGGAGTCATTTTGATCAGTTTAATACCATTTGAAGAAGATTTAATGCCATTTCCCCCAAGGTTGAAACTAGTCTTTTTGCATCTAATTTAAGGGAGTTATAGCAGACATTAAAATTTGAATGGTGATGCATATGAGTTCATGTTAATGTCCTTTATATTTCCCCTTCTTCCATTCAGAAATTCGAGTTGGATTGAGTGCATTTGGAAAGTGATTTTCATCATCTATCCCTAAGGGATTTGAACCACAATTTACTAGTAAAAAATCCTATCTTGACCAGATTTGAAAGAGGAGTTGCAGAATTCATATGAAAACTCCAGGGAATCCATAAAAATTATAAATATGTCTTAATATCATCCAAGTACCTTCTGTAGCAATTTGGGATAATTTGGATTCAATTGGAGACCAAGGGACCAATACTAGTCAAAGAGGAATTACTAGTCAAACTCCCTACTTTGGAAAGAATCTTAAAGGGATTTTCAGAAGTATTTTGTTGGTCCTATATCATCCTTCAACATCATAATCAAGTCCTAATATCAGTCATATACCTTCTCAAAATATTTGGGAGCATTTGGAGCAAATTGGAGACCTAGACATCAAAACTAATCAAAGGTCAAACTAGAGAAAAAGTGAAAAATTTGCCATTTTAATAAAATTCATAAAAAGGGACATTACATTGAAGGAGACTCACACGTCATCATCCAAATGGCTAAAAAGATTCAAGGTGGAAAAAAGGTGGCCAAATTCGTGAAGAGATGGCGAATGACGTACCGGTTTGAAAGGCTTGTTGATCTCATCCGAGGATGCCACGCTTGGTCCTTTACCCATGTTAAACGTGACGAAAATAAGGTGGCTAAATTGTTGGCAAACATCGAGGAACAAAATGAAGCGAGGGTTGCTGAAGGAAAACTGTCAGACAAAGTCAGTAATGACTAGCAGATCCAATGTATCCACTTGGAAGCCCATGACATCAGGTTGTACCAGGAATTGATGGAGAGCACAAGTCATTACTCGATTTCCATGACGAGAGCACACACGTCAAGCCCACTCGACACTTGGAATTCGTACCATTAGCACTCATTCCACGAAGCAGGTTCCTCGATATTAAACCAGGATATGAATGCCTATGATCTCACTCTGATTTTCAATAATGGGGAAATCTTGCAGCCACCTCTGTCCATTGAAGGGAAGGGTATGGCGAACCGAGCAGAGCAGCTGAGAGATGTACAGGATTCCCGTGCAACTCAATAGAAATTTCAATGGAATTAGTATGGTTACCAGAAATTGATTGAGCATCCTAGCTATTTATTCAACGTACTCACATCCTCTCTGCATTTTGTTTCTGCATTTTCTATGGAGTTATTCTGTGTTCAAACAGGAGCAAGTGTGGTGTTACTTGTTGTACTAGGTAACTAGTGCAATGGATCCCAAGCGGCAAGTGCGTAAGGGTAAAAAGGCTGAGGAAGGAGGAAGTTGGCCCAAGAGTTGCGGAAAGGAGGGCAGGATGCCCATTTCTTTCAGAAGCGCATTCCACCTATTATCCAGGGTGAAATTGAAAGGGTTGAGCGGAGCCTGTGGACTCAGGTGAAAGCCATGGACATAGAAATTATCAAGGAGGAGGTGGAAGAATGGATCTGTGATCCTAGGACTACTGTTGGGCGTCTTTCTGCTTATGATAGGATTGTCACCACCTACTGGGTGACCGAGGAACTTCTGGCCCATGTTATGATGGATAGGGAAAACAAAGCTCTGAGAGAGGTTGAACCAACGAGAGCGTGGAAGGAGCATCTGGAATATAATCGTTCGATGCACAGGAAAATTGACAGCATTGCTCTAAAACTTGGCCTGCCCCTGGAGGATCCGAGTACTGTTGTTGGTCCTTCTATTGCGTGCTCTCCGGGGACATGCCCCATTCACGGTATGTCAAGCCAATCCTCTTTTGTTTACGACCACAAGCTTGATGGCCTCTGTTCTAGGACTTTGCTCCACCAGAACGTCTCCCAAGTTCCAAAATGATGGGTTACGGGTTGGTTCATTTGGGATTAAGTTTTTTTTATTATGTGTCTCTTTTTGTTCAGATAGTCTATATGGTTCTTGCAGGCTCTCCCTATAGTATCTCTTTGTGTAGTTTGTGTCGCTACAACTGTAGTTTCCATTTCCATAGTTATGAGAAATATGTTTGTAGATCTATTCAGACAGAACTTGAATAGGTTTATTGTAAAAGGGTTAAGGGGGTTGGTAGGTTTTTGTGTAGAAGGGATAGATGAACGAGTAATTCTGGCAATGAGAATTTTTTGCAGACAGTCTTGCAGAAATTTTGGGCATGCAAGGCCCTGTAAGTCTTGAACTTTTTGTACTGGAGGTTCCTTTTTAATATAATTTTGCTTGCTTACACAAAAAAAAAATATTATTATCCATTGGAAGTAGGACCTTCTTCTAGGCTTCTCTATGTTATTATTTTAGTGAGTCGATGGGATATTGATTATCTCCTCCATTTGTGTGTTTCAAATAATAGCTACTTATCATGATTGTTATGCATATGACTAATAATTGTAACTAGTTATTTGTGTCTACCTACCTAAATGAACTTAAGATGTCAAATTTTGTTCCACAATATGTCGATTTAAATGTCAACATTTAATACATAAATATACATGGTTTTTAATATTCTTTAAGTTTTACATTTATGTTTATACTTCTTAAGTTTATATATATATATATATGTTGGGCCTGGCCCAAGTGGGACATTTTTGTACAAGTCAAGTTTTGGAACTGCGGAGCTAAGCGTAGTTCAGCTGAAGGCTTTTTGGACAAGTAAGTTTTGGGATGTTGCAAAGAGGAGCACAGCGCAGTGTCAGAAGAGCTGCGAGGTTCAGCGCTGCGAAGAGCCCGATCTACGGAGATTCGGCAAGGCGGAAGGTTGGATGAAAGATGACACAGATTCCGGTTAGACCATCGGTGGTCTATTTTTGGTAAAGATGCTCCATGATTTCCAGGCAAGAGGTAAGGAACAATGAGGAAGGAAAGCGACTGGTCGCACATGCAAAGAACCACTACCTAAACCAGTCGCATAAGGCTATTAGAGGAAGAACGACCCAGTGAAAGCGACCTGTTGGTGTGTGCACGACAGGAAGGCTGATAGCGACGTGAGCATGCACTGAAGGCGGCCACGATGGAAGATTCGCTACCAGAAGCGAGCAAGTCCCTTTACCTGAAAACTGTGACAGTTTTGTAAAACTTAGGGTTTTTTTCTGTGGATTGTGAAGACATGACCTACGGGCATGATCTATAAATAAGGCATATTTTGTATGGGGAAGGGTTGTTCTTTTGGTTACTATTCATTTTTTATTGTTCTCATTGTTGATTGAATAGATCTCTGTTGAGAGACATTTTGTAAAGGCTCTGTAAGTTGTGTGTGAAGAGGCCAATTAAGAGAGAAGAGAGTCTACAGCTGAGTGCGTAGACAAGAACTGTTGTACCCTTCCCAAAGACTAAAACAACAACATTTCTTGTGAACGTAGCTCCCATCATGGGGGTGAACCACATTAAATCTTGTGTAGTGTGATTGTTTATGTTTTGCACTTGTCTGTTTGCTTACAATGGATGCTTGAATTCTCATTTATCAGTTGTTATGTTAATGCTTTTATATGTATTCGCCATAGAAGAGAGATGGGAATAATATGTTAAGTATCGCATGTATGGATGAATGATGAATGCGTAGTATTCTAAGTCTGTGAAAGTATCAGTTCATTGAATAATCACATGTGTATGTAGAGTTCGGGTTGTGTAACTCTTTTAACGTGCAGCACCGAGTGTGCGCAATATGGTATATTTCGTCTGTTTACATCAGTTATAAGTCTAAATAATATAAGGCAGTAGATGGGTGAATAAAGTAATAAGTAAAGTCTTTATAGTGGTTAAGTCTGAAGAGGAAGCGTATAAGTCAGTTGCCCTGTCCTATTAGTTGCATCCTCTCTGAACCATGTAGTCCGTAGATGCGCTGGTTGTGCAAGTATTTTAGCTTGTAGAAGTGAGGACCGCGACGCAGACTATCGCCGTGCAGTCTTAAGTCTGCAATACAAATCCCGCAGCGCACTACACTGTAGTCCGTCCGAACAACTCATCACGTCACTGTGGAAACTTGACTCCGCAGTGCCCCCATAGATACACCTCGGGTGAGACCTCGGTCTGTTCGCAGGCTGTTGCCGAAAGGGCCAGTGAGAAGGGATTTTTTTGGTTCCTTGAAACCACGAAGAACCTAGGTCTACATTGGAAACCTCTAGAACAATATCTTAAGCCAACAAATGGTTTTTTTGTCGTGCTAAGAATCCATGATGAGTTGAAGTCGTGATGTGCAATGAAGAAGAAGCTTTGCTGGGTATTGACTTTTGGCATCCAGACAAGAAAGAAATCTAGGTTTGGTGTGACAAGACAGAGAGAGACTTTGCAAGAAAGGAGAATAGACACCTGCATCTCTCTGACATCCAGTGGTTGAAAAAATACCTGTGGAAAGACATTCACAAAGTTTTATGGGCGTCTTTTGTAAACGAGCTACACGAGTGGTTGTCAAGGCTCGCAGAGCAAAGAAACTATACACCACGAGACGTACCGACTGAGTGGACACTGAAGCTTATTGAAAGGCTCAAAGAAGTAGATAGTCCATTCACGCGAGCAGTCGACTTCTGGGTCAACAGTACACTACAGAGCTTGGTGACACAGTTCGCTTTGGACATGCTAAAGTCCTACAACGCATCCGAAAGATAGTTTTTCAAGGGATTCCGAGGTAAGTTTCTGAACAACCTCAGTTTATACATTAAAATGCTTTTAGCCAAGAAAGGTGTTTTTAGAATGGAGTGAAATTTTTGGAATCTGTAATGGTCAATAGCATTTTTAGTGAGTCTGACGAAGAGACACATAATTTAAGAAGTGGGAAAAGATATAAATATACACCTAAGAAGAATTCTAGTGGACTCCACGTAGACATTGATTCAGAAGATGAACCTGATAGCCAAACCACACCTCTATCTTCCACCTATCAGCCTATCACTCTGCAAAATCAACCGGTTGTGAACACCGCACCTCTCATTGCACAAAGTCAACCGGTTCTAAATATCCTTAGCACTCAGAACGTTCAGCACAATACCACGTTTATTTTTGCCGCGCAGAACCCTCCACCACCTAGAAGAAGTATGACTGAGGATATCAAGTTGTCGATATTCAAAGGAACGGATCTAGAAGACCTTGATCAGCACTGGTTTCTATGTGAATCCGTGTGGAGTGTTAAACAAGTACAGGATGATGCTATTAAGCAAGCACAGCTCGTCACCACCTTTAGAGACAGAGCATTGCATTGGTTCATGAAATACTCGAAGGGACAGAATAAAACCCTGGTAGAAATCAAGGATGCACTCTTAGCAGAATTTAAGAAGCCGAAGTCAGAGTCACAGTGTATAATAGAGTTAAAAGAGATCAAGCAGAAACCTAATGAAACAGTCTGGGAATTTGACCAGAAATTTAAGACACTGTTGGACCAAGTACACTTCGTTATAGCACCTCAACAACACAAGGAATGGTTTATAGCCGCGTTGTTGCCCCATATCAGACAGTCGTTGATGCAGCAGAAGGTGGCTTCATAGGAAGAAGCCTTGGAGATCGCGATGAAGTTAGAAGCTTCACCGATTGGAGAAACTAGCACTGGGATGTCGCAGATTCAGACCTAGTTGGATACTTTGACACTACAACTACAGGATATCAAGAAAGGAAAACAAGAGAGACAAGAAGTCTGGTGTACAGGCTGTAAGGGAGAAGGACACACTAAGGATCACTGTCCTTTATTTCAATATTTCCTTAACATGGGTGGACCAAACCCATTAAATCCGAATCAAGGGCCATGGTGTTAAATTTGCAGAACTAGAGGACATCGGCCAGAAGACTGCTACCTGATACAGAAATACATAAGAACACCTAAAAACCTATATTGTAATTTTTGTAAGTCAGTTGGGCATGATGAGTCCAATTGCCGCGCATATGAGCTCATGTTGGAAAGGAAGAAAGATATCGAGCATATGTATGGTGCAGTATGCCGAGTCCAAGAAGAGACTCTGCATAAACAAGATAATGTCAAGCATGATCAGGGAGCATATAGAGGCCGCGGAGGATACCGCGGGAGAGGAAGGCATGACGACCCAGCATAAGGACGAGGCCGAGGTCAAGTAATCTGCTATAACTGTGGTCAGACTGGCCATGTATCTAGAGACTGTACCAACCCATGCACTACGTGTAATTATTGAAAATCATTCGATCATGTTATTGAAGACTGCCCAGTGCTAGAGGCAGAAATGCAGAAAAGGAAGCGGCCAAATGTGCCGAACCCAAACATTCAGTTGATTGTAGTAGAGAGGAGGCCTGCAGATCCAAGTATCAATGTAGTCACGTGAAGTGGCGCTATGATAGGAAGAGATAGAGGAGCAGAAGCTTCAACTTCAGGATATTTTAACACTAAGAAGACTCCACTTGAAACAATATGGATAAGAAAAGCTCATGGGAAAGCACATGCTTCCAACTTAGATAAAAACAGAGAAGTCTTTAAAGAAGCGTGGGATATCTTAAAAGAATTAGCACCCAGGTCACCAAGAATCCCGCTGCATAGTGAAATACTGCATATAGAATATATTCCGACTGCTTATGACAGAACGAGCACTGCATCAGAGAGAGGCACCTTTGTTGCGCAGTTCCTCAAGAGCTGCATGAATTTGTTGAAGAGTCCAAATGCTATAGTAGAGTTGTAGAAGTTGTTAGATCAGTATGAACCGCGCAGTGAAATTGAAACTACCGATAGCGCAGTTCACCACATCAAGAAACACAAGAGAACAGGCAGAGAAATGAGACTCAGTGCACAGATAGGAGATTATGAAATGGATGAGATCATCCTTGATCTAGGATCTAAAGTAAATGTCTTAACTGAAAAGACTATGAAAATCCTCACAACACATCTAAGAGATGATGTATACCTCACAAGAGTAATTATGAGTAAGCAAGAAAATAGAAGAAGAGTGGTCAATGCAATATAATGAGCAACAGAATAATAATATAGTAGAACTCGGATAGAAGCAAAAATACTTCACACACACTAATTAATTAATCACAATATGGACAAATAAATAGTACTATGCATGAGGATTCGAATGCCTAAGGTGGCAATTCGAATTAGCCTTCATGGAGTGATCAAAAGATCACTGGAGTGTCATCGGAGCACAACTAGTAGTCTATCTCATCATCGATGGAGTCATCAATGCACAAGTAACTATCAACTGTCTGTCAAACTGAGTCTAACTGAGTGTGGTAGGTGTAACTGAATGTAACTGGCACATGGAGACACTAACTGAATGAAGGAGGCTCAGTGGAGGGCGCATGAGGAGCTAACTGGAGTCAAAATAGGTAGTCATGTCTCATCGAAGGTCAATCGGAGTGATAACAATAGTGAGGAGTCAGTCTGTCCTCAAATCAAGGAAAGACTGGTGGATAATTGAAGTAAACTGGACTGGTAGGTGAGAAAGGCGCCCTTCTCATGCAGTAGGTGAAAGGAGGACACATGACAGGCTAGGAGGGATAAAACTGAGTGGAAGGAAGCTCTGGGTGCTAGCTAACTGAGGGCTAGGTGCTGGGACTGATGACTGGAATGCACGCAAATGCATGCAAACCCTAAATGATGCATGCAAACCCTAAAAGTGCATGCATGACTGAAAATGTAAATGATCAAAATACTGGTGGGACTAGGATGGAGTATAGGAATATCTTAACACAGAGATGGCAGTAGATGGGGAGACCAAAGTTGTTATGGTCACCTATCCAGTTTAGAATGGCCAATCAGGAAAAATTCATACCTTTTGGGAGACTAGCCAATGTTGTTGTTGACATTGATGGAGTGCAAAGTTATGCAGATTTCACGGTTATCGAGATTGTGGATGATAGTCATCATTTTCCTGCACTGTTAGGAATTGATTGGGTATCGATAACCTCACCATCATAAACTTGAAGACAAAGAAGATGGTCTTCGAAGGAAAGCATCTCAGGGTCATCGCACCATTGGACCCTGCAGACGGAGACAGATACAGCGAACCGATTCAGGAGGAATCCAGACCTCAAGATTTGGACCACCTTTACAAGATGACTATGAACCAGGAAGACTATATTAATCCTACTATGGATGGAACACTCAATTGGATATGCGACAGCTCTTGCATCTCAGACTCTGATGCAGGACTAGAGAATTGAAAAATCCGCATGCATGAAGTATCTACAAGGAGATGCACGCAGGCTACAAAGTCACTGCGTTGGATTGGAAAGGAGGTAATACAAATCCCCACCTATGATGGTTTATCTAATGTTTATTCCTTTATCAAAGAATATACTATAGCAATTGCAGATGAACATCGCTTACCAGCACTAGATATGGCAATGCACGAGACACTGCCAGACGGTGGGTTGCGCATAAGCAAACATTGACCACATCGGATCAATGTAGAATCAAGATGCATATCAGGTTTGCTGATAAGGTTACACTACTGTTTGAAAAATATAATGGACCCACATATCCAAGGCAGCATATTGAGGTCTTTTCACAAGCATGGGAGGAGAGACCACAAACAAAGTGGGTGCATCTGTTTGTGCACACGTTGGAGGAAGAAATTCCAAAGAAATGGTACTTAGATATGGAGTTGCGCAGGGAAACTACAGATTGGCCTACTCTGACTGCGAACTTCCAGAAGAGTTTCAGTTTTGAAGATGAGAGTCCTACCATAAATGATGCGCTGCAGATTATTAAGGAAAGAATATTCAGACCAGAATGTCCACATAAGAACATGACATTAGAGGAATTCTTTGGACCTAACAGCGTACCTACGAACCTACAAATAGAATGGAAGGAACAAGTAAAACATGCCACAGAATGTTATAACCTAGCTAAAGAGGTTGAAGATAAAGAAGGAAGTGATGAGGAGGACCCGCACAACATAAACATTCCTGAGTCAGAAGGAGCGCGTGACGTAGAGGGACCTCCACTAGAAATTCCAGACATGAGTGGACCTATGAAAACACGGAAAGTGAACATTAGCACCAGCAAAGAGCCAAAGTTTGCAAGTATTGGAGACTATTAGGACAATCAGACTGTCGCGGAGATAGCAGACCTGTTACATGAGTACCAGCATTTATTCCCGACAAAGTTTATAGAGATGAAGGGAATTTTGGGAGATTTAGGGGTTATGAAGATACCTCTTAATCCAGGTGCAAAGCCTGTTAAGCAGAGGCCCTATATACTGAACCTGTGATACAAAGAACGAGTCAGGGAAGAACTTGATAAAATGCTCGACGCAGGGATCATCGAGCCGATCGAAGACTCTAAGTGGATAAGCCCTATGGTTGTGCAAGATAAGAAGACAAAAGGCGAGATCACGATCTATGTAGATATCAGAAAGTTGAATGATGCTTCAATGCATGACCCATTTCCTACTCCTTTCACTGATGAGGTACTTGATAACGTTGGAGGATATGAGGCATATTCCTTCACTAATGGATTTTCGGGATATCATAAGATAAGAATTGATCTCGCGGATAGACATAAGACCACTTTTTCCACTGAATGGGGGTCGTTCCAGTACACAGTGATGCCATTTGGTCTAAAGAACGCGCTTTCCATCTTTTCCAGAGTTGCAGTCGCAGCATTTAAAGACTTCATGCATAAGTTTTTAGAAGCTTATTTTGATGATTGGACAGTATTTGGGTTGCTGAAGGACCATTGCGCAAATCTCAGATTGATGTTAGAAAAATGAAGACAGTATCAAATGTCATTAAACCTGAAGAAGTGTATCTTTTGTGTACCCTATGGAATTCTGTTGGGACACATTGCGTGCAAGCAGGGCTTGATGGTTGATCCTGCGAAAATCGTAGTTATTGTAAACTTGTCGACACCAAATTCAGTCAAACCGTTGCGCACTACATTGGGGCATACCGGTTACTATAGGAAATTTATAAAGGGTTATGAGCAGATAACCACAGCCATGGAGAAGCTATTAAAGAAAGATGTGTCGTTCATCTGGAAGGCAGAGTGTGAACAAGGGTTTGACACCTTAAAAGAGAAAATGGTAATTGCGTCCATCCTAATTTTTCCAGACTGGGAGAAACCATTTCATGTCCATGTCGATGCTTCGTGTATAACATTGGGAGTTGTCTTAGGAAAACCAGGAGAGGGAGGTATTGACCATCCCATCGCATTTTCGAGTAGGAAGCTCTCATCTGCAGAGAAGAATTATACCACCACTGAGAGAGAAGGCCTCTCTATGGTCTACGCGGTACAGAAGTTCAGGCACTATTTGTTGCGTGCGCACTTCTCCATGTTCACTGACCATTCTACTTTGAAATACCTGGTCAACAATCCAGTGTTAGGGGGGCGAATCTACAGATGGTTATTACTCTTTCAGGAGTATGACTTTGAAATAGTGGTTAAAACAAGCGGATTGAACTTAGGACCTGATCACCTGTCAAGGATCGAGTCAGGAAAAGAGCCTACGAACCTTGAAGACAATCTGCCTGATGCGCAGTTGTTTGCCATCCAGATAGCTGATGAATATTATAAAGACATCATAGACTT
Source organism: Larix kaempferi (assembly GCA_027924585.1). Taxonomy (NCBI): domain Eukaryota; kingdom Viridiplantae; phylum Streptophyta; class Pinopsida; order Pinales; family Pinaceae; genus Larix; species Larix kaempferi. Next base: position 34,594,400 of record BSBM01000017.1, read on the forward strand.
CTTGAATAATGGGTTGGCACCCATAGATTTTACTACGCAGCAGACGAAGCAGCTGGTAGTGAGAGCAGCAAACTTCACCATAATTGTCGGACAGTTATACAAATTAGGGCCGGATGAAGTACTGTGCAGGTGTGTGTTAGAGCACAAGAAACCATTCATACTGGCTGATGCACATTCCAGAGCAGCAGGAGGTCACTACGCAGAAAGAGTCATTGCGCAGAAGCTATTGCACGCAGGGCTAGGGTGGCCTACGATTCACAAAGACGCGAAGGAGCATTGCCAGATTTGCGATGTCTGTCAGAGGATAGGAAGGCCATCGCGAAGAGACGAAATGCCATTGAATCCACAGTTGACATTACAGGCTTTTGAGAAATGGGAAATTGATTTCGTGGGACCTATAAACCCACCGGGAAAAAGAACTGGTGCGAGGTACATTATTACTACAAGTGATTACCTCACCAGATGGGAAGAAGTGAAGCCAGTGAAGGACTGTAGCACGGGTACTGCCGCGCAGTTCATATTTGAAGACATCCTTACGAGGTTTGGATGCCCAAATATTTTGATGAGTGATCAAGGCACCCATTTTCTAAACATAACTATTGAGGCATTGACAGAAGAGTTCTGCATTCACCATCAACGAAGTACACCATATCATCTGCAAGCGAATGGAACTGTTGAAGCGTTCAATAAAGTACTGGAGAATTCGCTAACTAAGGTATGCAATGTCAATATGGATGATTGGGACCTGCGAATTCCTGTCGTTTTATGGGCATATAGAACTACTTGCAAAAAGTTGACAGGCCACACACCTCTTAGGCTGGCCTATGGACAGGAAGCAATAATTCCAATGGAGTACATTGTTCCCAGCTTAAGAATAGCTACATTCACAGGCATGGAAGATCGCGACGCACTATAAGAAAGGATTCTACACTTGGTTGGTCTAGAGGAGGATCGCTTCATCGCAGGCTTTCATCAACAAGTGCATAAAGAAAGAGAAAAAGCATGGCACGATCGCCATATCAAAAACAAGACCTTTCAGGTAGGTGATCTAGTCCTCCTGTATGATAGAAAGTTTATGAAGTTTCCTGGAAAGTTTAAAATGCATTGGATTGTCCCACATAATGTTTTACATGTAACTAATGGTGGTGCAGTCCAGTTAGCCACATTAACAGGAGATAACTTGCCCGATCTAGTCAATGGAAGCAGACTAAAACCCTATCAGGATAGTCCTGCTTCGCAGAACTTGTGATGATTAGAAAGAAAGGAAATTTCTAAGTGCCAAGTACAATTGAAATTGGGCACTAGAAAGCAGAAAGAGTCTGTACACGAAGTGTGATGAAGAAAGTGTATATACCGCGCAGTACTTGTTTAGCAGTGAAGCTGCGAAAAAAAAATGAAAAGAGAAAAAGAAAAAAAAGAGGAACCACGCAGTACGAAGACCAGAATGCAACTGGGAAGATCAAGTTGAATGAGAACAGAGGCTAATTTCAGGAGCAAGAAATCAGGCACCGCGAAGTCACTGCGCAGGAGTAGTGATGACCACTGCACAATTCGACGCAACATTCCAGAAAAATAGTCATTACATTGTCGATCACAAAATATCCATTATACAATACTTTGCCATCGACTGCTCGAGCATTTAACACAGAATTAGCCGTTCTGAACGAGTTAATGAACGAAAGGAGCCAAATCTTCGCCAGATTTGGCCAATGGATACCACATTTAATGCTTATCTAGCCATTGAAGGGCACGGAGGAGGGTAGTTGCGCCTATAAATACCATTGTATTTCGACTCGCGGGCGTTACTAGAACCTTAGAATTTTCTTGCGAGCACTACTTTGCGAGTTGTTTCAGTAAGCTATCCTACATCCTGTTGAGATCTGTTCAGTGAATGTCTGAGAGGTCTTCTATTGAGGAATATTTCACGGTCCAAGAGACTAGGAAGGTGTTTAAATATGAGGGAATTGAAGGGTTAATGAGAACCCCCGCCAAGAAATTTGTGAGAGAAAAGGATCAGGCTTCCCGAAGATCACCAAGACACCCTGTAGCTATGGAAGACAAAGGCAAAGAACCAGCGGGGCCTAAAGTGAAGCAACCAAAGTTCAGTTCCCCAGTGCCACAAGCTCCACTAGCCGACATAGAGATACCTTTGAAGCTATCCCCTAAATACATCTATCTGTGTGCACAGGATGCACCAGCTATTAAGTTGATGAAGAATTCCAAGTATGAGATTCTGCTCTCGCCTATACCAAAACATGTTGAGGTGGACACAAATCTGTTGGGAAAAATTCAGGAATGTAAGTGGGAGGACTACGATCTGCTTCAGATGTAGAAGGAACCCAATGAACCTAGGTTCCCACAGTTCCAGCCTGGCCAGTACATGTGTTGGAAGAAAGATGTGAAAGGAAATAATGCCTTGGTCGCAGAGAGCTAGTTGTCTGGAGTAGTCCAGTTAGGACTGCTCAACTTGTTGAGGCTCCAACACTTTGACAGATCTCTAGATCTTAATAAGGCGGTGCGAACTCTGATGTCGCGCATACACTAGGGATACCTCTGGCTAGACCGCAACATAGACTTGAACATTGACCTGATCCACTGGATCACGGGACTAAGCCAAAGAGGTGAAGATCCGAAGAATTTTTTCCAAGGAAAGAACAGGGACAAAGAGGTCGTCGCAAAAATGAAGAAATCTACACCTGCTGTGAAAGGTAAGAGAGGCTTCCAAACTGATGACATAGACGATAGAGCTACGCGCTTTGTCACACAACTTCTCACAGGAAAGATCCTCAAGAAGGAAAGACCATTAGAAGTACTTACGGATGCAGTGCTACTTGGGGCAAAGACCGCGGAAGGAGGAAGATTCAACTGGTGTCAATACCTATTGAACAAGTTCCTCAAAGAGTTGACTGATACACAGACAAATGGCGGTAATTTCCATTTCACATGGTTAATAGTGTTGATAACCTTCGTAGGGGGGAAGGACCCGAAGGATTACGTTGGCGTAATCACCGACAACAAAGATTGCAGGGGAGCCCGCTATTCAAACCTTTGGGCAAATTTGAACTCAGAATGAAAGCACACAACAGCTAAAGTGTTCTACACTTATTATGAGCAGCTGCGTGAGGCCATTATTGTCACGCCATGGATAAAAAAAGAGGTAACGAGTAAGTACATCTACACTGCAAATTTTTATGCTGACATGCATTGTATTCACATTTCAAACAAGGCGCAGATGAAGGACCCTAAATAGTTCATAGGAAGGTACCATATGTATGAATATGATATTGATCACATCATGAAGGAATGTCCTATTGAGTTTCGAGTTGAATTTGTGGATATCGAAAGTGACTTCGGCGAGGACAACTCCATTCCATGTCCCATTATTGAAGAAAAGGAGACAGGAAAAAGGAAGGAACCTGAGATCCCAGCACAACCTAAGAGCCCGGAGCAAAGATTCTTCTTCGTCGCACATCACGACTTCAGCCAACGGAATAGTATCTTAAGCCAACAAATGGTTCCCTTGCTGCGCTAAGAATCCATGATGAGCTGAAGTCGTGATGTGCGACGAAGAAGAAGCTTTGCTCGGTATTGGCTTTTGGGATCCAGACAAGAAAGAAATCTAGGCTTGGTGTGACAAGACAGAGAGAGACTTCGCAAGAAAGGAGAATAGACACCCGCATCTCTCTGACATCCAGTGGTTGAACAAATACCTATGGAAAGACGTTCATGAAGTTTTTTGGGCGTCTTTTGGAAACGAGCTACACGAGTGGTTGTCAAGGATCGTAAAGCAAAGAAACAGTACACCACGAGATGTACCGACCGAGTGGACACTAGAGCTTATTTAAAGGCTCAAAGCAGTAGATAGTACATTCACACGATCAGTCGACTTCTGGTTTGACAGTACACTACAGAGCTTTGTGGCGCAGTTCGTTGTGGACATGCTAAAGTCCTATAGCGCAGCCGAAAGAGAGTTTTTCAAGGGATTCCAAGGTAAGTATTTGAACAACCTTAGTTTATACATTAAAATGCTTTTAGCCGAGAAAGGCGTTTTTAGAATGCAGTGAAATTTTTGGAATCTGTAATGGTCAATAGAATTTTTAGTGAGTCTGATGAAGAGACACATAAGTTGAGAAGTGGGAAAAGATATAAATATACACCTAAGAAGAATTCCAGTGGACTCCGCGTAGATATTGATTCAGAAGATGAACCTGATAGCCAAACCGCACCTCTATCTTCCACCTATCATACTATCACTCCGCAGAATCCACCGGTTGTGAACACTGCACCTCTCATTGCACAAAGTCAATCGGTTCTTAATATCCTTAGCACTCAGAACATTCGGCACAATACCATGTTTATTTTTTCCCCGCAAAACCCTCCACCACCTAGAAGAAGTATCACTGAGGATATTAAGCTATCAATATCCAAAGGAACGGGTCTAGAAGACCCTGATCAACATTGGTTTCTATGTGAAGCCGTATGAAGTGTTAAACAAGTACAGGATGATGTTGTTAAGCAAACACAGCTCGTCACCACCTTTAGAGACAGAGTATTACATTGGTTCATGAAATACTCGTAGGGACAAAATAGAACTCTGGTGGAAATAAAGGCTGCACTCTTAGCAGAATTTAAGAAGACAAAGTCAAAGTCACAGTGTATAACAGAGTTAAAAGAGATCAAGCAGAAACCTAATGAAACAGTCTGGGAATTTGACCAAAAATTTAAGACACTGTTGGACCAATTAAGCTTCGTTATAGCACCGCAATAGCACAAGGAATGGTTTATAGTTGCGTTGTTGCCCCATATCAGACAGTCATTGATGCAGCAGAAGATGGCTTCACAGGCAGAAGCCTTGGAGATCGCAATGAAGTTAGAAGCTTCACCGATTAGAGAAACTAGCACTGGGATGTCGCAGATTCAGACCTAGTTGGCTACCCTCACACTACAACTAAACGATATCAAGAGAGGAAAACAAGAGAGACAAGAACTCTGGTGTACAGGCTGTAAGGGAGAAGGACACACTAAGGATCACTCACCTTTATTCCAATATTTCCTTAACATGGGTGGACCAAACCCATTAAATCCGAACCAAGGGCCATGGTGTGAAATTTGCAGAACTAGAGGACACCGACCAGAAGACTGCTACCTAATACAGAAATATGTAAGAACACCTAAAAACCTATATTGTAATTTATGTAAGTCAGTTGGGCATGATGAGTCCAATTGTCGCGCATATGAGCTCGTGTTGGAAGGGAATAAATATATTGAGCATATGTATGGCGGAGTATACCGAGTCCAAGAAGAGACCCCGCAGAAACAAGATAATGTCCAGCATTATCAGGGAGCATATAGAGGCCACGGAGGATACCGCGGGAGAGGAAGGAATAACAGCCCAACGCAAGGATGAGGCCGAGGTCAAGTAATCTGCTAAAACTGTGGTCAAGTCGGCCATGTATCTAGAGATTGTACCAACCCATGCACTATGTGTAATTATTGTAAATCGTTCGATCATGTTATTGAAGACTGCCCAGTGTTAGAGGAAGAAATGCAGAAACGGAAGCATCCAGATGCGCCGAACCCAAACATTCAATTGATCGCAGTAGAGAGAAGGCATGCGGATCGAAGTATCAATGTAGTGACGTGAAGTGGCGCTACGATAAGAAGATATAGAGGAGCATAAGCTTCGACTTTAGGAGATTTTAACACTAAGTAGACTCCTCTTGAAACAATATGGATAAGAAAATCTCATGGGAAAGCACCTGCTTTCAACTTAGAGAAAAACAGAGAAGTATTTGAAGAAGCGCGGGATATCTTCAAAGAATCAGCACCCTGGTCACCAAGAATCTCTCTACGCAGTGAAATACCGCATATAGAAGATATGCCGGATGCTTATGACAGAACGAGCGCTGCAGCAGAGACAAGCACCTTTGTTGCGCAATTCCTTGGGAGCTGCATGAAGTTGTTGAAGAGTCCAAATGCTATAGCAGAGTTGCAGAAGTTGTTAGATCAGTATGAACCACGCAGCGAAATTGAAACTACCGATAGTGCAGTTCACCACATCAAGAAACACAAGAGAACAGGCAAAGAAATGAGACTTAGTGCACAGAAAGGAGATTATGAAATGGATGAGATCATCCTTGATCTGGGATCTGAAGTAAATGTCTTAACTAAATAGACATGGTAGTATATGGGGAGACCAAATATGTTATGGTCACCTATCCAGTTGAGAATGGCCAATCAAGAAAAAGTCATACCTTTTGGGAGACAAGCCAATGTTGTTGTTGACATTGATGGAGTGCAAAGTTATGCACATTTCAAGGTTATCGAGATTGTGGATGATAGTTATCCTTTTCCTGCACTCTTAGGAATTGACTAGGCTATCGATAACCTTGCCATCATAAACTTGAAGACAAAGAAGATGATTTTCAAAGGAAAGCATCTCAGGGTCATCGCACCACTGGACCCTGTAGATGGAGACAGATACAACGAGCCGGTTCAGGAGGAATCCAGAGCTCAAGATTTGGACCGCCTTTACAAGATGACTGCGAACCAGGAAGACTATATTAATCCAACTACGAATGGAACACTCAGCTGCAGATGCGACATCTCTTGCATCTCAGACTCTGATGCAGGATTGGAGAACTAGTAAAGTTGCATGCATGAAGTATCAGCAAGGAGATGCGCGCATGTTACAAATTCACTGCACTGGATTGGAAAGGAGGAAAGCCCAATCCCCACCTATCATGGTTTATCTAATGTTTATTCCTTTATCAAAGAATATACTGAATGGAAGAACCCGTGATACAAAGAACGAGTCAGGGAAGAACTTGATAAAATGCTCAACGCAGGGATCATCGAGCCGGTCGAAGACTCTGAGTGGATAAGCCCTATGGTTATCCAAGATAAGAAGACAAAAGGAAAGATCACGATCTGCGTAGATATCAGAAAGTTGAACAATGCTTCAATGCATGACCCATTTCCTACTCCTTTCATTGATGAGGTACTTGATAACGTTGGAGGATATGAGGCATATTTCTTCACTGATGGATTTTCGGGATATCATAAGATAAGAATTGATCTCGCGGATAGACATAAGACCACTTTTGCCACTAAATGGGGGTCGTTCCAGTACACATTGATTCCATTTGGTCTGAAGAACGCACCTGCCATCTTTTCCAGAGTTGTGGTCGCAGCATTTAAAGACTTCGTGCATAAGTTTTTAGAAGCTTATTTTGACGATTGGACAGTATTTGGGTTGCTGAAGGACCATTGCGCAAATCTCAGATTGGTGCTAGAAAAATGAAGACAAAATCAAATGTCATTAAACCTGAAGAAGTGTATCTTTTGTGTACCCTATGGAATTCTGTTGGGACACATTGTGTGCAAGCAGGGCTTGATGGTTGATCCTACGAAGATCGCAGTTATTGTAAACTTGCCAACACCAAATTCAGTAAAGCAGCTGCACACTATATTGGGGCATACCGGTTACTACAGGAAGTTTATACAGGGTTATGCACAGATAACCGCAGCCATGGAGGAGCTATTAAATAAAGATGTGTCGTTCATCTGGAACGCAGAGTGTGAACAAGGCTTTGACACCTTAAAAGAGAAAATAGTAACTGCGCCGATCCTAGTTTTTCCAGACTGGGAGAAGTCGTTTCATGTCCATGTCGATGCTTCATGTATAGCATTGGGAGTTGTCTTAGCACAACCAAGAGAGGGAGGTATTGACTATCCCATCACATTTTCGAGCAGGAAGCTCTCATCTGCAGAGAAAAATTATACCACCACTGAGAGAGAAGGCCTCGCTGTGGTCTATGCGCTGCAAAAGTTCAGGCACTATTTGCTTGGTGCGCACTTCTCCATGTTCACTAACCATTCTGCTTTTAAATACTTGGTCAACAAGCCAGTGTTAGGGGGGACAATCTATAGATGGTTATTACTCTTTCAAGAGTATGAATTTGAAATAGTGGCTAAGCCGGGCAAATTGAACTTAGGACCTGATCATCTGTCAAGGTTCGAGTCAGGAGAAGAGCCTACGAACCTTGAAGACAATCTGCCTGATGCGCAGTTGTTTTCCATCTAGATAGATGATGAATATTATAAAGACATCATATACTTCTTGACTACTGGGTTGGCACCCATAGAGTTCACTACGCAGCAGAAGAAGCAGCTGGTAGTAAGAGTAGCATACTTCACCATAATTGCCGGACAATTATACAAATTAGGGCCAGATGAAGTACTGCGCAGGTGTGTGTTAGAGCACGAGAAACCATTCATACTAGTTGATGCACATTCCGGAGTAGCAGGAGGTCACTACGCAGGAAGAGCCACTGCGCAGAAGATATTGCGGGCAGGGCTATGGTGGCCTACGATTCACAAAGACGCGAAGGAGCATTACCAGAGTTGTGATGTCTGTTAGAGGACAGGAAGGCCATCGCAAAGAGATGAAATTCCATTGAATCCATAGTTGACATTACAGGCATTTGAGAAATGGGCAATTGATTTTGTGGGACCTATAAACCCACCAGGAAAAAGAACTAGTGAGAGGTACATTATTACTGCAACTAATTACCTCACCAGATGGGAAGAAGCAAAGCCAATCAAGGACTGTAGCACAGGTACTACCGGGCAGTTCATATTTGAAGACATCCTTACGAGGTTTGGATGCCCGAAGATTTTGATGAGTGATCAAGGCACTCATTTTCTAAACAGAACTATTGAGGCATTGACAGAAGAGTTCTGCATTCACCATCAACGAAGTATGCCATATTATCCGCAAGCGAATGGAACTATTGAAGGGTTCAATAAAGTACTGGAGAATACGCTAACTAAGGTATGCAATGTCAATAGGGATGAAGGGACCTGCGAATTCCAGCCATTTTATGGGCATATAGAACTACTTGCAAAAAGTTGATAGGCCACACACCTTTTAGGCTGGCCTATGGACAAGAAGCAATAATGCCAATGGAGTACATTGTTCCCAGCTTAAGAATAGCTACATTCACAGGCATGGAAGATCACAATGCACTAGAAGAAAGGCTTCTACACTTGGTTGGTCTGGAGGAGGATCGCTTCATCGCAAGCTTTCACCAACAAGTACAGAAAGAAAGAGAAAAAGCATGGCATGATCGCCATATCAAAAAGAAGACCTTTCAGCTAGGTGATCTAGTCCTCCTGTATGATAGCAAATTTATGAAGTTTCCTAGAAAGTTTAAAATGCATTGGCTTGGCCCATATACTATTTTACATGTAACTAATGGTGGCGCAGTCCAGTTAGCCACGTTAGCAGGAGATAACTTGCCCGGTCTAGTCAATGGAAGCAGACTAAAACCCTATCGGGATAGTCCTGCTTCGCAGAACCCGTGATGATCAGAAAGAAAGGAAATTTCTAAGTGCCAAGTATAGTTGAAATTAGGCACTAGAAAGAAGAAAGAGTTTGTATGCGAAGTGTGATGAAGAAAGTGTATATACCACGCAGTACTTGTTTAGCAGTGAAGCTGCAAAAAAAAATGAAAAGAGACAAAAAAAAAAGAGGAACCGCACAGTACGAAGACCAGAATGCAACTGGGAAGATCGAGTTGAATGAGAACAGAGGCTAAGTTCATGACCAAGAAATCAGGCACCCCAAAGTCACTACGCAGGAGTAGTGATGACCACCGCGCAGTTCGAAATAACATTCCAGAAAAATAGCTGTTACACTGTCGGTCTCAAAAATAGTCGTTATATAGTACTTTGCCAGTGACCGCTCAAGCAATATTTAATGCAGAATTAGCTGTTCTGAACGAGTTAATGAACGAAAGGACCCAAATCTTCGTCGGATTTGGCCAACGGATACCACATTTAATGCTTATCTAGCCGTTGAAGGGTGCGGAGGAGGCTAGCTGCGCCTATAAATACTGTTGTATTTTGACTCACGAGCGTTACCGGAACCTTATAATTTTCTTGTGAGCACTACTTTGCGAGTCGTTTCAATAAGATATTCGACATCTTGTTGAGATCTGTTCGGTGAATGTCTGAGAGGTCTTCTATTGAGGAATATTTCATGGTCTAGGAGACTGTGAAGGTGTTTAAATACGGAGGAATTGAAGGGTTAATGAGAACCCCTGCCAAGAAAGTTGTGATGGAACAGGGTCAAGCTTCGAGAAGATCACCAAGACACACTCCAATAATGGAAGACAAAGGCAAAGGACCAGTCGGGCCGAAAGTGAAGCAACCAAAGATGAGTTCCACAGTGTCGCGGGCTCCGCTGGTTGATAAGGAAATACCGTTGAAACTCACCCCTGACTATATCTCGTCGCATGCACTGGACGCACCGATCATCAAGCTAATTAATAATGCCAAGTACGACATTTCGCTTTTGCCTATATCGAAACATGTCGAGGTGGACGCAAACCTATTCGGTAAGATCCAAGAATGCAAGTGGGAAGACTATGATCTACTTCAGATGCAGAAAGAGCCGAAAGAACCTAAGTTTCCACAATTTCAACCGGACCAGTACATGTGCTGTAAGAAAGACGTGAAAGGGAACCTCACTTTGGTCGCGAAAAGTTGGTTGGCTAGAGTAGTCCAGTCTGGACTGCTCAATCTGTTGAGACTCCCACACTTCGACAGAATGCCAGAACTGAATGTGGTGGTGCGCACTCTAATGTCACGCATCCACCAGGGATATTTGTGGCTTGACCATAATATCGACCTAAACATTGACTTAATCCACCAGATCACTGGATTGAGCAAAAGAGGTGAAGATCCGAAGTAGTTTTTCCAAGGGAAAATCAAAGACAAAGAAGTGGCTGCGAAGATGAAGAAAACTCAAACCATCGTCAAAGGAAAGAGAGGCTTTCAGATAGAGGACATAGATGAGAAGGCTACACGGTTTGTCACGCAACTATTAGCCGGCAATATTCTCAGAAAGGCCAGACCATTGGAGGTACTTGTGGGTGCAGTACTACTTGGTTCCGCAATCGCGGAGGGAGGAAAATACAATTGGTGTCAATACATGTTGAATGATTTCTTGGATGAACTAAATGACACACAGATTAATGGTGGTAATTTCCACTTTACATGGTTAATAGTGTTGATCGCACTCATAGGATGGAAGGACCTGAAGGATTACGTCGGCATAATAATCGACAACGGAGATTGCAAAGGATCCCACTATGCAAACCTTTGGGCAAACTTGAATTCGCAAAGACAGCACGCAACAACAAAAGTATTCTACACATATTATCAGCAGCTGCGCGAGGCCATCAGTGTCACACCTCGGATAACAAAAGAGGTAACTGCAAAGTATATTCATACTGTAAATTTGTATGCTGACATGCGGTTTATTCACATTTCAGCCAAGGCACAGCAAAAGAACCTTGAATGGTTCACAGGAAGGTACCACATGTATGAAGATGATATTGATCACATCATGAAGGAATGGCCTACGGAGTTTCGAGTTGAAATTGTGGATATCAAAAGTGACTTCGGCGAGGACAATCCCATCCCATGTCTGATTATTGAAGAAAAAGAGACGGGAAAAAGGAAGGAAGTCGAAAGCCCTGTACAGCCGAAGGTGCAGAGGAAGAAGCAGAAATCCACTAAAGGCATCTCAGAAGCAATACTTCATGATGATGATTTTGACATGATCGCGGCAAAGTTCACAGAACAGATGGAAGATCTTATGACTAAGAAGGAGAAAAAAGACAAAGTGATTCAAGAAGCTTTATAGAAAAATATGACCATGCTGCAGGGCATTACAGAGAAAATTGAAGAAGTACAAAAAATATTACCCCTGCCGCGGGACTCAGAGTCTGAAGGAAAGTCAAGAGGTACTTCGTAGTAGAAGATGCCGCAGCTAGCCATGACCGTGCCTACAAAGTCCCGCATTGTCCATATTGATCCCTTAAGTGTAAGGTTGCCACTGCCAGAACAAATAATGTTGGACACGAAGGACGTAGAGCGTGTGGAGCTTGATATTGCGAAGATACCACTGCCCAGTCTACACAATCTACATCTGCGGGTTGTTGAGGAGATTCATGAGCGAAGTATGGATGCTCTGAACCAACAAGCTAAGCTGCAAGCAACTAATAAGTAGTTGGAAGAAGCTAGCTCGCAGAGGGCTATGGAACTGCAAGATAAGCACGACCGGAGGAAGAGACTAGAGTCTACAATCCTTGCAGTAGCCAAGGATATATCCGAATGTGACGTACATCCAAACCCCGCGGACACTGTAGTCAAGATCGGCGAAGTGGTTAACGAACTTAAGGCTGACATGAATGATATGGAGATCAGCTATGAGGCAAGGATTGCCACATTGGAAGCACAAAACCCACCTGATCAGCAACATTTAAGAGCAAAGGAAGTGAAGGTTGCCGTAGAAAGTATATCCGCCGAGGTGGCTAAGTGCCAAAGTATGTTAGATGAGGTGATGAAAACCTTTACGACCCTTGAAGAAGACCAGGAGTTGCTGGAAATCAAGAATATTGTGAAGGAGAAGCAGGTAGCATTCGAACTGTTGGACGCATAGGTTAAAGCGTTGTTGCCAAGAGAAAGACTCCAGAGGTACCGGGAAGTCAGCGCACTGAAAAAGGAAGTTCACGTGTTAAGAGAAAGAGAGAACGAAGTTGCAAACAAGTCACAGCCCCTACAAGAGGAAGCCCACGAACTCACATAGCAAATAGAAGAAAAGATAAAGGAGCTGGGTGAAATTCAAGAACAGGTGGAATAGCAAGACGAGGATGATATAACACCTGAGATGTTGGAGACCATCAAATAGGTCGACCAAGACACTAAGGAAGCAGTTGAAAATTTGATTGTCACATACAACAATTTCCCTACGAAGCTCGCTCCACAGGAAGAGGAACAGTTGGGAGAAGTAGAAATTGAAGGTGGCTCGGGGATGAGAGACATGTAAGTGTTAGGAGCCTATTGGGCCTGGCCTAAGTGGGGCATTTTTGTACAAGTCAAGTTTTGGAACTGCGGAGCTAAGCACAGTTCAGCTGAAGGATTTTTAGACAAGTAAGTTTTGGGATGCTACGAAGAGGAGCGCAACGCAGCATCAGAAGAGCTGCAAGGAGTACAGCGCTGCGAAGAGCTCGATCTACAGAAATCCGGAAAGGCAAAAGGTTGGATGGAAGACAACACAAATTCCGGTTAGACGATTGGTGGTCTATTTTTGGTAAAGATGCTCCATGATTTCCAGGTGACGGGTAAGGAGCAATGCGGAAGGAAAGCGACTAGTCGCACATGCAAAGAACCACTACTTGAACCAGTCGCATAAGGCCGTTAGAGGAAGAATGACCCGGTGAAAGCGACTTGTTGGCATGCGCGCGACAGGAAGGCTGATAGCGACATGAGCATGCACTGAAGGCAGCCACGATGGAAGATTCGCTACCAGAAGCCAGCAAGTCAAGTTACCTGAAAACCGTGACAGTTTTGTAAACCTTAGGGTTTTTGCCTACGGATTGTAAAGACATGACCTACGGGCATGATCTATAAATAAGGCATATTTTGTATGGGAAAGGGTTGCTCTTTTGGTTACTCTTCATTTGTTATTGTTCTCATTGTCGATTGAATAGATCTCTGTTGAGAGACATTTTGTAAAGGCTCTGCAAGCTATGTGCGCATAGGCCTATTAAGAGAGAAGCGAGTCTGCAGCTGAGTGCGCAGACAAGAACTGTTGTACCATTCCCAAAGACTAATACAACAACAGTTATTGTGGACGTCGCTCCCATCCTGGGGGTGAACCACGATAAATCATGTGTGGTGTGATTGTTTATGTTTTACACTTGTCTGTTTGCATACAATGGATGCTTGAATTCTCATTTATCAGTTGTTATGTTAAGGCTTTTATATGTATTCACCATAGAATAGAGATGGGAATAATATGTTAAGTAGCATAGGTATGGATGAATGATGAATGTGCAGTATTCTAAGTCTGTGAAACTATCATTTCATTGAATAATCACATGTGTATGTAGAGTTCGGTTTGTGTAACTCTTTTGACGCGCAGCATCGGGTGTGTGCAGTATGGTATATTTCGTCTGTTTACATCAGTTATAAGGCTAAATAATCTAAGGCAGTAGATGGGTGAATAAATTAATAAGTAAAGTCTTCATAGTGGTTAAGTCTGAAGAGGAAGCGTATAATTCAGTTGCGTTGTCCTATTAGTTGCATCATATATGAACCGTGCAGTCCGTAGATGCGCTGGTTGTGCAAGTATTTTAGCTTGTAGAAGTGAGGACCGCGACGCACACTATCGTCGTGGTGTAGTCTTCAGTCCGCAGTACGAATCCCACAACGCGTTGCGCTGTAGTCCATCCAAACAACTCATCACGTCGCTGTGGAAACTTGATTCCGCAGCGCCCCCATAGCTACACCTCGGGTGAGACCTCAGTCTGTTCACAGGCTGTTGCCGAAAGGGCCGGTGAGAAGGGGTTTTGTTGGTTCCTTGAAACCACGAAGAACCTGGGTCTACATTGGAAACCTCTAGAACAATATCTTAAGCCAACAATATATGGAAATTTCTTAGAAATGTAAAAACACTAAATAAAAACCAATTACTCCTTAGTGTAAGGAGTTATGTCACCAAAAAAACTATAAGTGTGCTTCATGGGTGGATCTTATGATGTTAAACTATGTGTCTCTACACATGGCATTGTTTTTTCCCAAAAACAAAAATCAAATTTTCTAAAACAAAAATCAAATTTTCTTGAATCAATGCCATGTGTAGAGACACATAGTTTAACATCATAAGATCCACCCATGAAGCACACTTATAGTTTTTTTGGTGACATAACTCCTCACACTAAGGAGTAATTGGTTTTTATTTAGTGTTTTTACATTTCTAAGAAATTTCCTTCACTTCTGTTTTAGTTGTTTCTTTTGTATTTTCCAAGATGCACAAATGAAAAATGGTCATTTTGATGATGAAGAGGAATCTTTTCACTACATCTATTTCACTATTCTCTTTCTGGCTTCATCACATATACTTTATTTACTTCTTTTTTATCCTTTTAAATCTTCATTTTCATAATCAGCTTTATGGTTACAGTCATTTATTATTTTCATCATTATGATTTTCTATTGATCACATAAGATTGTATCCAACGTCGAAGCCTATACCTTTATGTTTTTCTTGTTACCTTAGTTTTGTCTACACTTGCATTAGCATCAAGGCATTTTTGTCATTGATTGTTCACATTGTTGCCCTTCATATCGTTGACCTTTTGTACATAACTTTGACCTTTTGGCCTTCATATCATTGCAAAAGCTTCTTGTCTCTTTGGTAATCAATTTCTTGTTTATCTAGATTCCACATTACTTAAGCATATGTTTTTCCTATCTATAATGTTCCTTGCCTCACCACACAAATGTTTCTCACTTTAAATTTATTTCCATGTAACTTTTTCCAACAAGTTGGTATTAACACCTTAAACAATTCCGACCATCTCTTCCAAGTATATTCATTGATTTTCACTTACTTTCTAGATGATGTTAAATCTATAACAATCACTTTCACTCTTCATTGCTCAATATGACAAAGGCCTATCCATTAGCTATTGGCAATGCTCTTCTATTGATTCACACATGGTTTCATGTTCTCTCCTTTCCTGGGAAAGAAATCATGACTTCCTCTAAATCTATAATACCACTTCCTTTCATTCACAAAGGTCACTTAATTTCCCCATCCTATCATCTAATACTTAGGGATAAGTAACATTTTGAATATGAGACAAAGTCATGTAATTTTTTATGTCTTAAATTTGGGAGTTGTTTATGTGCTTGCTATATGCTTTACTTGGACACGATGGTGCACTCATAGAATTACCATGCCATACATTTACATACTTTCATATTTGATCACAATGGTTTCATGTCCCTTTCTTTTTCTTTCAGTTTAGGTCCTATATCCCAATTTCATTAGAAGCATCTACTTCTAACCTTTCCTCCCCTACTTTACTTTCAGCATTTCCCTCCTTCGGCATTCCTTTGCACCTCTTGAAGCAATTGCTAGTTAATAAAGATTTCAAGAAAAGAAACAAGGGAGATATAAAAAGGGGAAAGAAAACAAGAAACGGGTTCGAAATTGCTGAGAAAAGAAATGAACAAAGAAAGAAAAAGGAAATACTCTTCCAAGTTTAGTATGGTTCATACAAAAAGCTCGAGGAACCTTCATGATCATGGAGTTCAGTGCCTAATGTATTGTTAACACTTGGTGTGTTGATTATTAGCACTTGGTGTTTTGATTGATTTCCACTTGGTATGCTGGTTATTAGCACATAATGTATTGTACAATACTTGGCGTACTATCATTTCTACATAGTACAGAAGGACAATATCCTCTAAAACAATAATACTATGCCAAACATCTTAATTTGTATAAAAAAAACTACTTAAAACTTTAAAAATATATATATAAACCGTATGTATGTATTAACGTGTACTTGCCATTAGTTAAGCGTTTCCTTATTATCATGGGTTTTCATGTGTATTTTCAATATCTTTTAAGTCAAGCGTTTCCTCATTGTCCTTGTGGCTAGGTCTACGTATGTACTTGCAGTTACCTTAAAGTCAAGTGTTTCCCTATTATCTTGGGTACTATGCTTACACATGAGATACCTTGGATATCTAATTGTCAAGGTTAGATAAGCTTATCCACCATCAAAGGTCTTCTCAAGGTATCCAAAGTACAAATACCTCATGAAAAGATTAATAATATTCTTAATTTCGTTTTCATCTTCCATGTGGTTGTTCACCTATGAGCGATCTTCTACAAATACCTCGTAGAAAGATTCTAATAATATTTTTAATGTTGTTATCATCTTTCTTATAAAATTTCACCTAAGCGCCTTGTTACATGACCCTACCTTTAGTGGCCATTATGATAATCAGATATGGATATTGGGTTTTTATAGATATTATGAATGTTTGAAGTTGTTGTCTTAGAATAAGATTTAAAATTGTTTTTTCATGTTTAAGATTTTATTTAAATATAAAGAAAAATGTTAATGGTTTAAGAGTGTACATATGTTCCCTTACAAATCACCAACATGTTATTATAGATGTCGAGGTTTTATCCTTACACAATGCCATAGTTACACAATACAATCATGAAATAATATCAATAAAGATTAAACTAACAACCTTGAGTACCAAAACATTTTCCCTCCTCGAAAAAAAATTGAGTAATAACTTAAGTTTTATTTGTATTTTTTATTAGCATGACATACATTCAATTACACACAATTAAATGCATTAAATACAATGACAAAGAACACATGCAAAATTTATTATGCTTATCTCTCTTTTTCACATTAATCTTTAAATTGTGTTTCAATATTTATGCAAATAATTGTTATGTTTTAACTTTTTTATAAATATAATTGTTGGGAAACGTTCCTTCCCAACCAACATACTTTTGAAGTCCCAAAGATACTCCCAAGCAAGATCCTTGAGCTTGGAAGTAAAAGGCATCTATAATTCTCAATTTAGGTATTCCAAAATACCAAAAGCTAAAATATGAGCATGGTATCTTTGATTATCTATAAGCCAAAGATTTGGAATCTACTCCCCTCTTAAGGTTAAGGATCTCCTCTTTTTCTTAATCAAAATTTAGTAATATGATAATTTATAACTTTAACCTAACAATAACTCATTTAATATCACAACTCTTCCCTTTTATTAGATATACATAAACATTAACTTAAATCTAAAAATAAATGAGCATAACTCTCCAACCAACCATTCTACAACATGACATCAAATTTTAAGAAACTACTTCCCCTACTCCATCTCATGGTTTTCTTATTTATTTATAGTTGATGTACTCTTTAAATGAAAACCAACCCACAACTACCTAGTGGGGTTACAATTACCCTTCTTATGTGATCTAACACTCGCAAGCGCCAAGGGCCTATCTACCACCCATACCCACAACTCCCAACAACCACATTAATCATAGTCGAATGACAAATATGAGCAAAAGTCATGGTCGAATGACAAATATGAATTCCTCCAAGAAGTCGCCTCTAGATAATATGACTAACATTGAGACTTAATAATTGAAAATTTTATGAAAAAGTTTCTCCAAATATAGTAGCATGTAAGGAAAAGTACAAATATGATATAGCTCGAGGAGACCCAAGGCAAAGGAGCATTGTCCACGAAAGTGTTTAATGTGGTTATATTACTCCCAACATCAACTATGATGAATCAACCTTTTGCAAACTTGTTCATACATTTTTCAACAATTTTCGAATGTACCCATATGATATCATTGAATCATCTTAATATGAAAGTCATATGGATCATTAATTGTAATGCACCTCATTAAATAAGTTGCTAAAAACAATATTAGAATTCTAATAAATTACATATTTTCAAAAGAATACACCCTAAGAAAATACATATGAAGACTAAGTGTATAGCTTTCTATATAATCTTTCATTGTTCATTACCTCTAAAAAAAATTGTCCAACTTGGGGATGTATGAGAGTAATTCACTAGGTATTGGAAGCCCTAAAGGGTTATGTAACATAACATCATTGGTAAGCTTCTTAAAATTAGGGAGATTCAACGTTGCTAGAAATGTTAACTTTGCATAGACAAAAGGATTGTAAGCATAGGGAAATTGTCCCATCATATAATTATTAATCATATTTCCCATCTGAAAACTACTTCTAGGGATGTTACCACCACCTGGAAAGAAGGGTGAAAGGGTGAATTCATCTTAAACCCAATATTCTGGTAAAAGCCTCCATTTTGTAGGTTTACCATGCTAGGAAGGCGTGCTTCCCTTATTTTAAAAAGTTGTATTTCATATGCTTGGAAAAGTGGTGCTGCCCATGTTTATAAAAGAGGTGCTTCCCATGCTTTAAAAGGTCGTGCTTCCCAAGTTTGGACTTCTGGCAATCTTAATAAGTGTTAATTGAAGTGGATGGAAGGTAGTATATAGTGTAATTATTTGTTTTGATTTCATTAATTTATTCCATACAACTTGTGTTTGGTTTCTCAAGTAATCAAAGGAAATAATGAAGAATAACACATCATATTAAAAGAGAAAGTATAATAACCAATTTTTTTAATTATTTAGTTTATTTAGTGTTTAGGGAAAACTTAGGTTTAAAATTGTTTTGATTTTCAACAATTTATGTTGTAATTATGAGATTAATGGGTTTCATTGATCTATATATTGGGGTGATTTATGGAGATGAGTAACAATTTTTGGCAAGACTGGTGGAGGGAGTAAAGTTTTCCACACACTCAATTTATCTATTTTAATCTCTCAATCAAGTTATTCAGAGCTTGACCGAGATCTCATGAAAGTGCTCGATCAAGCCTTTTTGGTGGCAAATTCAAGTCATTAATCAAGGGTTAGGCTAGGTTTAAAAAACACTTGGTCCAGCTACTAAGCTTGATTGAGCTCTTTGTTCAAATCAAGTAATTAATATCTCGATCGAGCACTTGGATGCAACTTCTCGTCAAACAATCTGGACTAACCGAATGGAGGATGGTGTGGATCTAAGTATTAAATAGCTTGATTGAGCTAAGAGCTCAATCAAGCCCTAGAGCTCGATCAATTTTTCTTTTTTATATAATTAAAAAACACAAAACCACATTTTCTTTTCCCATAGTGTAAAACGCTTGATCGAGTTGCACAATGACTCTGGTGGTTCCCAATCACTTTCATCAACCCTTCGTTGACCCAATGGCATCAACCCCAAGAGGTTGGTCCTTTTTTATGCATTTTAATAGATTAAATATCAATTTTTAATTATTTTTTTAAATTGATCCAAAGCAACCATTATGCTGCCGAAATTTACAAGTTTTCCCATAAAATGAAATTTCCATTTATTAGACAACTAAATAAAACGTAATTTGGTTTCTTTTAAATTGTAAAATAAAAGCAACTAGAATGGTGGTATCTATATCTCTGAGAAGAATGTTGTGGCTACGCTCATTCATGATGAGTTGATTACAAAAGGAGGTTGAAGGGCCTTTTTATCATAAGCATGAGGGATGAAAACCCTAACATCCAGAAACCTAATCCTAGGAGATTATCCATAAAAAGGTTTGTAGGTCCCAAGGTGGTTAGTTGAGATGTCAACTTCTCAAGGGCATAACGTTTGCATACGATCTTTGGTTAGGGAATTTGGTAGCTCGTTGGAAAGGTCTAGTTAAGAAGTACACATTTCCCTCTTCAAGCCCTACCTTTGGCAATGCATGGACTACGACGTCTCTATAAAATGTCGTTTAGGGCCTCAAAATGGCCCCAAAATTTATGAACATGGAAATCAGTAAAAAAATGCCAAATTGGAAAATATGTCTTGAGCTCGTGAAATAGGTGTGTGGCCATCAATATTTATCTGGAGCAGTCCTCTAACCCATAAAACTACCAAACTAGAAAAACTATCTTGAGCTCGTGGAATAGGTGGGTGGCCACCGATACCCATCTAGAGCAATCCTCAAACTCGAAAAACTGCCAAACTAGAAAATTTGTTTTGAGCCAGTGGAATAGGTGGGTAGCCACTGATATCCATATAGAACAGTCCCCCCCCATTAAGAAGCAATGGTCTCCATTGCATCAAGTCCCTCGTCATATGGGGAACTGTGTGTTGATTTGAGCTCCTAGTGAGATATTTCTTAAGGTGAAGAAGATCCCTTGCTTTGACAGCATGGTATAGTTGTAATTGTTGTTGATGGATGTGATGGTCTCATTCAACAATTTTGGTTTCCTTATTATCCTTGGTCTGAACCGATGTGGATGATTCGTTTCTGGAGGAGCACCTTGAATGTGTGGCCTTACAATGTAGAGGTACCCAGATATGCAAGGCAACAATGCCTTTGCGTTCTTCTTGTTTCTGCTGAGTAGAGGAACCCTGTGCAGAGGTTGTGGAGGTTGTGTAGAGGTAGTTGTGAAGAGGGAAAATTTCCCAGTGTGGGATATTATCTTCATGCACTATTTGGTTGAGGTCAAAGAGATTGTGGTAGGTGCAATTGTCTCAGGTATTTGATAGAGTTGTCCTCCAAAAGTGATAATGACACTACGACGTCGTGATTCATATACAACATGATGCGTCCACATGTATCATTTCCCTAAAATCACATCACCGACTTCAAGTGGGACCACATCTGTAACATCCCAAAAATTCGTAAAAATTTTAAAAATTTCTAAGCGGCCTTTTCGCCATTAAATGCTATGCGGAAATAAAAGTTTTCAGCATTTATATTTACTGTTTACATAAAAGTGACATTAAAACATCTTCATAGATTCTCATTAATTATTTAATTGTCTATACTACAATTAAATAGATAGTATCATAATACTTAAATACATAATCGTCAATAAATGCATGTCGTAACAACATTCAACTAAATCTAAATCTTACGTATGAATGATATAATGCTGCCTAGTTTGTCGTGTTACACTTACAGAATTTCTTTGACTAAAATAAGTATCACTGTATGGTATGATAAATTCATTTGGCCCTAGCATTCTAAGTGTCAACATTTATTTAATTTGTTCTCTGCTACTAGTACCACTGTATTTCCATTTAAACTTATGTATATAGGCATAAATCAAGATCTATTTGAGACGTTGTGTTATTGTTTCACATTAATGTGTCTTACGACGTATTTTAACTCATTTGTACTTGCTTTTAGCTTATTAAAGATGTGTTGAGATTATAACCCTAAGAATTGGTAAAATACGACTTCCATTGTTTGGCAAGAGATATCCTGGCGTACGCCTGAGACTTACTTAGCTTAAATTCTAAAGCATAATAACCTTCTATTATGTCCAGGTTATAGGTTTATCCTAGCAAGTGTTTGATAAATTACTAGTGGAAGTTTAAACCTTCATGGCAAGGAGTTGAAACAAAGTTCAATACATTCTAAAACTTAGAAAGAGTTGGGTTCGAAGTGTCTAGCCAAACTCTATATTTCAAGGTCCTAGATTATACAATATCGTGGATTAAGTCCAAAGCTAAAGTCAAGATTTAATTCGATGGTTATTGCGTACTAACTATAGAATATGTGAAAGTGTGGATCATGATCAAATCAAAGTCGAGTTATTAGTTCAATGAGTATTTTTCAATCACAAACTATTGGCTAGTGGGTTCATATCTCGGTTGGTGGATGACAAGGCTTAAAATTTAATGCAATCACGTGATTGGTATTAATGATGTCTTGGGTATCAAAACCCTACCGCGAAGCTTCAGGGTTTGGTCATTTTGATAGTTTGTTGGTTTTGCGTGGTGATGGTGAGCTGAGCTCCGCTCGGTTGCTATGGTTGCTCGACACCTCTCAGCAAGTTGGTTGTAACCGTAAGGGTGTTAGTCGTGGGTCTTTATGGTGTCTATCGTGTGCAAGGAGTTCAACTGCCTGGTTCTTCTCGACCCAAGATTGAAACCCTGTAAGGTAAAATTTATTTTCATGGATTCATTCTTTAAATGTTTACAGTTTAAGATCAGGTTTTTGGTAATGAGCGTGTTCATCCTCTAATCGTGTTTTGGTTTTAATGACAGGAGTTAGTTTGTAACCTTCGGGATGGCACAATGAGAGAAGTACTGATTCCTGTGGATTATGAGCCCCGGTAAGTCTCGTGCTCATTCCAAAGATGCCTTTGTCATCACTTTAAGGGTTTTAATGTTGTCTCGTCGCTCTTCAGTGTAGACTTATTTGTAAAAGGGCTAAGAAAACTTTTAAAGCAGTGTGGCTGCAGTAGATGGGTTGCCTCGGCACTTCCCGAGTTGGGGTTTTACTTTTTAAGTTAATGTACCGATTTTTATACTATGGTTACCCTTTGGTTTCCTTAAGCAATTGGACTGCAATTGTAATGTTTCTCTATGAATACAATGGATTACTTCGTTTTATAGGCTTTATCCCTGCGTTGCAATGTTGGGGCTTTTCTCTCGGCTCCTGTCAGTTTTTCAATGTGCAATAAATTTTATATGTTGCTGGTTAAGTGTTGAACGCTACCAGGCTTGAACCCTAATCTTGGTTTCGATAAATTTGATTTCAAGTTTGTATTTCAATGTACTCGATTTGTGTGTTCGGTGTTAAAAATGCTTTGATTCCAATGTCACAGGTTTTGTGCCTAGCACTGTATTGAGTTTTAGTTTGGTATTTTTAAGTGTTAAGTTCAACGTATGAGCGAGTTCTCCAAATGGAGACTCGAACCCTCAATTTTCGTTTGAAACCTGTGTATTGTTAAACTTAGGGAAATGATTGTTATTAAATGTTTATTACTGTTAAAATGTGGGTTCTTACTGGACCTTTGGATGAGCCTATATAGGTCTCGATTCCGAAACTTGTTAATTTATAAATATACATTGGACCTCTGGGTTGGTAGCTTTGGGAAATGATTTTGGTGTTTGATTAATGTTTTGTTGAAATACGATATTGATAAACATTATAGCTGGGATAACTATGTGGCTGGGCGAGCTCCTTCTGAGACTCGAACCCTTAGTTATTGTTATAGATTCCTAATTATTAAATGTGAGCCTGTAAGGGCAGTGTGTTAATAATTTTTGATCGGTGAACTCAGAGTTAAACTCTTAATCGTATTAATATATAATTAGGGGTTTAATACTTTACCCTGTAGCATGATATAGTATATCGATTCAGTTTGCTATTAATATATTTTGTAAATGACTATGTGCTTATAATGCATCCTACTTGTATAGTTTATCCATGGAAATTGATATTTATTTTATAATCATAAATGGATACTACTTGATTTACATGGAATCGATTTCTATTTAATATATCTATATATAATAGTTCTATGTTTTGTATAGAAGTAGATATACCACTATATATTTTATTGAGAAGGAAATTGTTTGTAAAGCTTACTTCATTTAGCATAATGTTTTGATATTCTGTTTAAGAATTGAAAAGTCATTCCTGAAGTATGTGTATACTGTCTTAAAAGGACAAGTTCATTAATGTTTTATGTCTTGCACTGCATTAAGATAATCGAAGTTTCCTGATAATGAATTAATATTCAGTTTATAAAATATGCAGTGAGTACTTAGTCTAGGGTTACAGTTTTGCATTCCTTTAATAAACTCTGTTTATGTGGAAGAATAAGACTGTATAAATTTTAGTGTAGTTCAGTTAATAAACCCATCATAAGAGACCTAGGTTTTCCTTTATTCTCCTGAGTAGGACATGATATATATCAAGTATAAACTGAGTTTACATGCATAAATATTTATATGCAAGTACTATACTGTTAGCAATATAAATAAATCCTGGTTCTGTTTTTAACTTCTACTGAAATCTACTATTAGAAAAGCAAACCTAGATGGCCTAAGGAACTACTACTACTTCTGCAACTACAGTAAAGAATTTAGATAACATCATGGAATTAAAATACATTTATTTTTCATCAGTATTTAGAGATCATATCTAATCTATGTTAATTAACTCTCTTCCTGTACTAGAGTACATCGCTAATGGCGAAAGGAAAAATACAGGGAGACATTTATATTCATTCTACTCATTCATTTTAATAGTTCATTTATTTATTTATTTATTCAGAATAGTTCAACAATTCAGAAATGAAAATATAACAAGTAGAACCTGATCACTTGATAGGGTGGAAAAACACCCAAAGAGGCATGTTCCTCCCAACCTTCTCCAGAAGAAGCAGCCAAATCACTTGCTCCTTTGGACCCCCGAGCCTGTTTATTGAACCACTAGGAAGAAGTCTCTGTGTAGAAGCAAGGCACTCAGGTTGTACTTCAGCAATCAATGGAGACTTGCATACACACCTCACATATATACTTCATGACGAGCTATGCATATGACCCTTTTTCTTCCTTTATTATACCTTGTCTATGACTCCTTTTTGGCATAATCCTATATTACCACTAGCTCTCTTGCTTACATTTTGCACATTTTGGTCGTGGTAAGGATTTAGCTTGTCCTCTTTGTTAATTGTCAATTGCTTATGATTGGATAGAGTTATGCTGCCATTATTGTCTACTAAAGAAGTGGTGTTTCAAGTTCAGTATCAGTTTACCTACAGGTTGCGGAATGAAGGATAATGGAAGCTGGAAGATATGCATTTCAGTCTTGAATTATTACACTAAGGTATCAAGATTGATATATTTCTTTACATCATTTTGGTTACTTATCCAGCATTCAAATGATGATGCAGTCGATCCAAGGATTGGAGATTTTGTACTTAATTCAGTATCTTGGGTCTTTGATGACTCATAGTTGACCACTCCGATATCTCTGGGATCGTTTCCACTTTCCACGATGCAGGCTCCTAAAATATCTCTTTGAAGATCTGTAGATAGGCCTTAATTGGAAACCTGTTGTAACTATATGATCTCTCATATTTCTCTCATAGGCGTTGATGTATAAAAGACATGGGGACTCTTCAGAAGGGTTAGCCACAATTTGCATAAGATCCATTGCACACTGTATCAGACTTTTATATAAAGAATTTCTGGTTTACATAATTCGAATGTGTTGATCAATTTCATGTGATTGAGTCGTTGTTCAACCCCTGTTGCCAGAGGCAGGGCCCCCTTCTGTAACAGGTGTTGTTATAAGTAGGATTTCTTTCCTTTATACATGTGTGTTCAAGTTAATAAATTAATTGTTGATGTAGTGTTGATTGGTTTAATTATTTGATATTCAGAATTGGTGTGTTGAAGCGTAGCTGAGTGTGAATCCTTTAATGAGTGATACGATTCGATTGCCCAGTCATTTCTATTATCATTTACAGAGGAACATATGAATGATGAATGTTGAATTAGAAATATTTCTGCAGTGAATGGATGCATTAATATTTTCTTGGAATTATGTTGTTAGCACGTAAGGGTAGAGGTAGATTGTAAGAGTTTAATTAGTTTGTTCAATTTCTTCATTTCAGTTGTAGCTTATCGAATCATCTTTCTTAGGAGTTTCTTAGTTTTTTTTAAATTAGA
The DNA here is from genome assembly GCA_027924585.1 of Larix kaempferi. NCBI lineage: Eukaryota > Viridiplantae > Streptophyta > Pinopsida > Pinales > Pinaceae > Larix > Larix kaempferi. Next base: position 34,620,337 of record BSBM01000017.1, read on the forward strand.
AATTAATTTGCTTTCTGTAGTTGACAGATTTTTGTTAGTGTTGATTACTTTCGGTAGTGTAGTAGAATATCATATCATAGCAGAACATTTCTTGAAGTTAATAGTTAGGTGCTTTGATTTGATTGCAAGATCCTTTCTGTACTTGGCATATTCATAGGATTCCATTCACTAAAAGATTGCATCCTAAATTCAATTCAGTAATTCATTGATCTCTTCTGTGTTAAGATCACCCAAATTGCAGTGTCTGGCATATATTTTGCTTGGTAGCTCATAAGCCTTCGTGGCCCTGGGTTGATAATTTATGAACAGATTTCTATTTCAATTTAATTAAAGAGGAATAAAAGAGGTCGTCATTTTGGCGCCATTGCCGGGGAGTTGCCAAGGACATTGTAGTTTCGATTAATTATTTTTTTTAGCTGCGATTTCTCTCTATTTCTTTGAGTGGATTGTGTGTGACATACATTTTTTTGGAAAATAGTCTGGTGTGATTTCAGAGGAGGGACGAGTAAGACGCACAAACAAATTCGTTAGAATATTTCCCGTCGCAAGTCCCTGTGATCCTGGAACATGCAAAGTATTCATGCGTAGAGTAAGGGATAGTACAGGTAGACTTGTATACGCATATGATACCCCCCCGGGTACTAACCGTGAAGGAAGCGCAATAAGAGGAGGACGTGTTCAAGGTAGGTCACCTTCTATCAACCGTTCTAAGCAAGAGACTGAAGGGCATGATCATTCTACCACACACATCGACGGAACAGTCTTACCAACGCATGCTGATGAGAATCTATTAATGACAAAATTCGTTCAAGAAAAAGAGTTTGTTCAAAAAGAAGGGTTTCCCCAGCAACTCAGTGTTAACAATCAAGGAGGTGAGGGACAATTGTTTGTTGAATCTTCGTTGTCGGTAGGATCAGCTACAATTGAAAATTTTATAGTAAATATGGATGGCGACGGAGAACATATTCCCCATAGGGAGGATACGAACCGAGGAAATACAAATGGGGAATCAAGTACTGGGATGGTCACTTTCGAATTTCCAATCCGGAATTCCGAATCCGCACTTACAAGTCAGATGAAGAATATTCCACATTCATCATTGCCCAATTTTCATGGGATGGCAAGTAAAGACCCAGACACATTCCTATTTGAATCCAATGTCCTCTGTAGGAGCTATGATTACGTTACCGATCATCAGAAGCTCAAAAATTTTCCAGCCACATTGAAAAGCCAGGCTTTGAGGTGGTTCATGGGGTTGGGAGGGGACAGTATAACAACCTAGGCTCAAATGAAGAAAGTCTTCCTGGAGAAATATCAATAATATTGCAAGGATAAGGATCGAAAGGAAGCAATTTTTAAAATGACCCAACAAGAGGATGAGAACCTAGAAGACTATGTGGAGAGATTTCAATATAATCTGCAAAGATCGAGACGGAATGGGCTAAATGATGATACACTGAAAATTCTACTCCTACGTGTGATTAGAGATGACTACATTGATCCGCTGAATTTGTTGGGTGCGGGGGATGTATCCCTACTAAAATATGTGGAAATATGCGACCTCTATAGAAGGTATTCGAGGAATGCCTCCAGATCGGGAAGAGGAATTAGGGACACAATACGCAAGACCACCAAGGCCTCAAGAGAAGGAGTTTCAAGGGTGGAGATTGGAAACCTCTTGGAGGATTTCAAGACCGACATACTCAGTTCACTGAGCTCACAATTAGATGCACTTCAAGCAAAGAAAAGGCAAGAGGAGGAAGATCAAGCTTTGGTTGTATTTTGTCCTAAATGTAGAAAGAGACACCCTCTCAAAAATCGCCCATTAGACAGAGTTCAAATCTGCCTTTTATGCGATCTGGAGCACCCTACGAAAGAATGCCCTTCGCTGCCAGGACTCAAAGCTATATATGAAGAAGCAGGGACGGATGCAGAAGCAGTTTGTTTTATATCTCAAAAGCGTCCATGGAAACCCCGACCTTCAGGTACTGTTATCTCCTCAAATAAATTTTCTCAATTTACTTTCATTAAATGATAGGAAAGTCATTAGAGGAAGCATTAATAAATTTTAAAGAGTCTTTTAGAAGAGATTTGGACTTATAGTTTATCAGAGCTCTTGAGTCAGCTCTTCATTTGTAAAAAATCTCAAAAGACAGGTTTCGGTGGCTAAGGAGTATGTTTTAAAAGTTCTGTAAGCCACCGAAAGCACTCGCTTTCGGCAGCTAAGACCACCAATTTTAGGGTGCTCTAAGCCACCGAAATCACAAATCATGCTAAACAATCAACACGTCAAATTAAGGTATTCAAGCGTCGAAATACAAGTGTAATGATGGCACGTTAGCTGCCAAAACTGATGGGGAACGATCAGATTGCAACCTGGTGATTAAGATTTGAAGTAATTATGATTTGATATGATTTAACTAAATCTTTCAAACCCTATATCACTGCCACCACTTCTGGATGTGATTTCACCCACATCTTCTGCAATAATTTCACTCACCTAAAACCAGTCATGTGGCCTACTATCCCTTCATTTTCCAAAGCACAGAAGAGTTCGATTGTAGATAGGGAGAGGAGGAGCAATACTCAGAAAAGAGCTCAGTGACATAGCCTATTTGGAATTACACCCTGAGGTGTGTCAAATGTTCAAAGATGTTGGATATTACAGGTATTATGAGAAGCTCTAAGGTTTTCACCAAGGTGTTACAGAGACTTTTGCCTTATCATTTGATGAAGCCAAAGCTAAAGCTGGAACAAAAGGCTAATTGAAGACAACAAGAAAGCACATAAGGTCACCAGGCATTTGATGCTTCAAAAGACAATAACTATTAATCATACAGGTTTGGAAGATCTTGCTCAAGCTGCAAAGGCCCCAAATGAGCAGCCTTGAAGATCAGGAAGCTGGTAGAAAAATCATTTTTGTAATGTTGAACTATGTTTCGAAACAGAGCTTTCGGTACCTTAGACAGGATTTCACAAGCTGCCATTAGCCACCAAAAGCGCAGAGACAAGCAGAATGATGATATTTTCACTCAGATCAAATGTTTTCGCTGCCAAATCATTTGAGGAAGATTCTAAATGAATGATAAAATTAAAAGAGATAGAGATCACTCTTTCTTTTAAGTTTTGAGGTTGTTACAAAGGAGATAAAGGTTGAAGAGCCTTTCTATTTTTAGTAAAGATGATGTCCAGTTGTCAAAAGAAGAGTTAAAGTGCCTTGTCATCACCTTGAAGGTTGTTAAGCTTGTCAAAGATTGCTGCAACTGTCGAAAACATGAAGACTATCAAGATGGAGGCAAGGATATTTGCTGCAAAAATGGCGTTGTTATTGTGCAGAGTCATCATTTTAAAATGGTAATTATGAGCGTCTAGAGAATCTTTTGCAAAATGCTCAGAGTTTTTTGTTCCTAACATGTCATATAAAAATAACCCCTCTCCGTTTTCCTACAGGTGTTGCATATTGAGAGACCCGAATCTGTCTCTGAGCCCCAATTTTCGGATCCCGGAATCTTCATGTTTGACACATGTTTTTGAAATGCAGATCTCGGGAAAATGAAAATGAATCTCAAGAAAGTGAGAGAGGTTTTTTCTCAAAACAAACCAATCTACAATAACCTCTTTTGGTTTATACACAGATGTCATAGATTCAGAGAATCGAATCCATCTCTAAGCCCCAATTTTTGGATCCCAGAATCTTCCTGTTTGACACATGTTTTTGAAATGCAGATCTCGGAAAAATGAAAACGAATTTCAAGAAACTGAGAGAGGTTTTTTCTCAAAACAAACCAATATACAATAACCTCGTTCGTTTTATACAAAAGTGTCACATATTCAGATAATCGAATCCATCTCCGAGCCCCATTTTTCAGCAGTTTGGCCAAATTAAAAAGGGTTTTCCCTAGTTTATTGAAAACGGTTTTGAGTTTCTATCCTTAGTAAATTCGATCCTTGAAAGATGTTGTAAAGGCTATAAAGCCTAGAACTTGAGAGGAAGTTAAGGTTCGATTTTGGGGACTTCTTTCACATATTGTACACTCATATTTCTTATGTTATATCAGTAAAACAAGCTTCTTTCGCCATTAGTTGTTCAGATTTTCCAACTTCTGTCTATTCTGTACTTGCATTTGAATGCTACATTCATGTTGTTATGTTTATTTATGCCTGATAACTTTCATCTTATCATTGTATTCATAAGCTTAACTCTGCAAGTATTTTGTGATTATTGTAATCTGCCATTCATATATATGCTTTTGTGTATGATTTTGCTGGTATGATAGTTACTTCTCCACACATTCATTTATTTACAAACCCCCTGAGCATTAGTGGTTGAGAGCCTTTCCCATCTAAGCGCATTTAGATATGTTTTGAGTGGATGAGGATTGATGGAGTCATCCAACTTGATCCACCCTTTTTATATTATTGAGATTTTGGTTAAGTTACCAGGCTCTTTCGACTGCAACCTAGAAAGACTCCTGGAGTGCTAACAAATTGGCGTCATTGCCAAGGAGAGGAGATTGAAGCTCAGCTTCCTTGGGAGAACGAAATAGATCCATCTTTGATGATAGACAAATCCTGGACACTCATTTGGTTGTAATCATCTATCTGGCGTTCAGTGGCGACTCCACAATATTCAGATGTCAAAAGCATTCGCTGCTCTTTTGGCTCGGAGGTTTGCACCTATCAACTTCTCTTCAGTTCCTGGTTTCCCACATCGAGTACCTGATATATCAGAATGGGAAGATTTTCTGCATATCTTCAAAGAGAGCAAAGAAGACAATCCTGCAGAACACCTCCTCAAGTTTCATGAATGCATGAATCTATTAGATCTGCAGCACGAAGATGTTCATGTATTCATTGTATGGTGATGCACGTCAGTGGTATGGTTCTTTACCTCCTTCTAGCATTTCATCATTAAAGGATTTTCACATAGCATTCACCGATCATTGCAAAAAGTATTTTTTAGATGAGTTTGCATTTGGTAATTGCTGTGATGAAAATGAATTACATCATAAAGTTGAAGATGTAAATAGAGATAGATCTCTCCCTTAAAATATGCAGCAGCCCTTCAATGATCTTCAAAATGATACGATTTCCCATAAACATGAATTAGAAATAGATAATAAAGGAGCTGAAGGTTCTCCTATTAACAGTATTTCTGATTTTCATCAAGCTAAAGAGTTAGTTTCGTTAGTTATGAATCATGAGGATCAGCTTTCTGTTGATCAAAAGTTCATTGAAATCAGTAAGGATAGCTCTCAGTTTCCATATTTGCAGACCAAGGGAAGCTGCAGTTACCATGAGAAACAGGATTTTCAGGAACCATCTAATCTCCAGCTAGAACATCAGGAGGACTCTCCTTCTCCTTGTGTATCTTTTGTTTCAAATTTTGATGGAAACGCCGATAATGATGAGGAAGAAGGTGATATTTTTCCAAATCTGGTTCAAGATCATATTGTTGATAATTCAATGCAAGAATCTTCATCTCTGTTATTAGAATTTGATCTGAATATCCCCATATTTGACAAATATAGTGATGAGGAGGAATATTTTAAAGTTTATGAGGGTTTGTTGACTAATAAAATCGCATATAGTTCTACTCTTCATCAAAGAGTTGATCAAAAATGTATGTATGTTATGACTGATGACAATTGTGGGTCTGCTTTTCAAAATTCTAATAAGGAGTTTTCTAGTTTTGATATATCTGCCAAAGAGGCCATTATTGGAGAGAGTAGTCAACATTTCTTTCATGATACATCTTTTAAGACTCATTTTTCACTGGATCATTATCAAGGAAATGATATAGAAGATGAAGAACATATCTTTTCTTCTCTCTTAAAAATTGTCAGTTGTAATAAGCCAGCACATCATCATGATGAATTCAGATTACAGAGATATGGTGAAGGGGAGAAAAAAGGTTCAGATCAGCAGAGGAAGAACAACTTACTGTCAACATCAGTATTGGTGAAGGTAGCCAGCATCACTTCAATTTTCAGTTGAAACACTCTTATGAAGAGGTATGTCTTTGTGAAATTTATGAACCTATTGCTGATTATTTGGAATCTATGAGTAGCATGGATGTCAAAAAAAATTTGTCAGATGAAGATTGTTTATGTTATCAACTACATTTCTGCATGCTACAGTTTTGTTTATTTTGGGGGTCCAGACTAAGCATGATATTAGTAAATCGGCTTCTTATTTGGTTGTATTTGAGATAGAGTTGTACTTGATCAGTATGCCTCTGTATATTTGGTTAGAGTAGAAGTAGGTAGAAAAAATAAGCTCTCCCTATGAGCAAGTAGATTCTTTCAGTCGTTTTCAGTTTTTGTTGAATAAGCAGGGTAGGCTACAGGCAGGCTACAGGTTTGCAGTGGATCAGTGGTAAAGGCAATTCTTGAAAGGTGTTCAAAAGAAAATTGTACTGTTGACTCCATAGCCCAATGGAACACTAGAGGGCAAGTTTGAATTTTTGTTTTACAGGAAAGGCATTGTATTTGTGGTTCTTGGAACCTCACAGGGAGGTTTCCATCCCTGAGTAGGAGCCAGATGTTATCTCCTCAAATAAATTTTCTCAATTTAATTTCATTAAGTGATAGGAAAGTCATTAGAGGAAGCATTAATAAATTTTAAAGAGTCTTTTAGAAGATATTTGGACTTATAGTTTATAAGAGCTCTTGAGTTAGCTCTTCATTTGTAAAAAATCTCAAAAGACAGGTTTCGGTGGCTAAGGAGTATGTTTTAAAAGTTCTGTAAGCCACCGAAAGCACTCGCTTTCGGCAGCTAAGACCGCCGATTTTGGGGCGCTCTAAACCACCGAAATAGCAAAGCATGCTAAACAATCAGCACGTCAAATTAAGGTCTTCAAGCGCTGAAATACAAGTGTAATGATGGCACGTTAGCTGCCAAAACTGATGGGGAACGATCAAATTGCAACCTAGTGATTAAGATTTGAAGTAATTATGATTTGATATGATTTAACTAAATCTTTCAAACCCTATATCGCTGCCACCATTTCCGGATCTGATTTCACCCACATCTTCTACAATAATTTCACTCACCTAAAACCAGTCACGTGGCCTACTATCTCTTCATTTTCCAAAGCACAGAAGAGTTCGATTGCAGATAGGGAGAGGAGGAGCAATACTCAAAAAAGAACTCAGTGACATAGCCTATTTGGAATTACACCCTGAGGTGTATCAAATGTTCAAAGATGTTGGATATTACATGTATTATGAGAAGCTCTAAGGTTTTCACCAAGGTGTTGCAGAGACTTTTGCCTTATCATTTGATGAATCCAAAGCTAAAGCTGGAACAAAAGGCTAATTGAAGACAACAAGAAAGCACATAAGGTCACCAGGCATTTGATGCTTCAAAAGACAAAAACTATTAATCATACAGGTTTGGAAGATCTTGCTCAAGCTGCAGAGGCCCCAAATGAGCAGCCTTGAAGATCAGGAAGCTGGTAGAAAAATCATTTTTGTAATGTTGAACTCTATTTCGAAACAGATCTTTCGGTAGCTTAGACAAGCTTTCACAAGCTGCCCTTAGCCACCGAAAGAAGAGCTTTCGGTGGCTTACAGGTTAGAATTTTGGCTCACAAGCCACCAAAAGCGCAGAGACAAGCAGAATGATGATATTTTCACTCAGATCAAATGCTTTCGCTGCCAAATCATTTGAGGAAGATTCTAAATGAATGATAAAATTAAAAGAGATAGAGATCACTCTTTCTTTTAAGTTTTGAGGTTGTTACAAAGGAGATAAAGGTTGAAGAGCCTTTCTATTTTTAGTCAATATGATGTCCAACTATCAAAAGAAGAGTTAAAGTGCCTATTCATCACCTTGAAGGTTTTTAACCTTGTCAAATATTGCTGCAGCTGTCGAAAACATGAAGACTATCAAGATGGAGGCAAGGATATTTGCTGCAAAAATGGCGTTTTTACTATGCAGAGTCATCATTTTAAAATGATGATTCTGAGCGTCTGGAGAATCTTTTTACAAAACGCTCGGATTTTTTTGTTCCTAACATTTCAAAGAAAAATAACCTCTCTCCATTTTCCTACAGGTGTTGCATATTGAGAGAATCGAATCCGTCTCTAAGCCCCAATTTTCGGATCCCAAAATATTCCTATTTGACACATGTTTTTGAAATGCAGATCTCGGGAAAATGAAAATGAATCTCAAGAAACTGAGAGTGGTTTTTGCTCAAAGAAAACTAATCTATAATAACCTCTTTCGGTTTATACACAGGTGTCACAGATTCAGAGAATCGAATCCGTCTCTGAGCCCCAATTTTCGGATCCCAAAATCTGCTTGTTTGACACATGTTTTTTAAATGCGGATCTCAGGAAAATGAAAACGAATCTCAAGAAACTGAGAGAGGTTTTTGCTCAAAACAAACTAATATACGATAACCTATTTCGGTTTATACATAGGTGTCACAGATTCAGAGAATCGAATCCATCTCTGAGCCCCATGTTTCAGTAGTTTGGCCAAATTAAAAAGGGGTTTTCCCTAATTTATTGAAAACGGTTTTGAGTTTCTATCCTTAGTAAATTCGATCCTGGAAAGATGTTGTAAAGGCTATAAAGCCTATAACTTGAGAGGAAATGAAGGTTCGATTTTGGGTACTTCTTTCACATATGGTACACTCAGACTTCTTGTGTTATATCAGTAAAACAAGCTTCTTTCACCATTAGTTGTTCAGATTTTCCATCTTCTGTCTATTTTGTACTTGCATTTGAATGCTACATTCATGTTGTTATTTTTATTTACGCCTAATAAATGTCATCTTATCATTGTATTCATAAGCTTAACTCTGCAAGTATTTTGTGATTATTGTAATCTGCCATTTATATATATGCTTTTGTGTATGATTTTGTTGGTATGATAGTTACTTCTCCACACATTCATTTATTTACAAACCCCCTGAGCATTAGTGGTTGAGATCCTTGCCCATCTAAGCGCATTTAGATATTTTTTGAGTGGATGAGGATTGATTGAGTCATCCAACTTGATCCACCCTTTTTATATTATTGAGATTTTGGTTAAGTTACCAGGCTCTTTCGACTACAACCTAGAAAGACTCCTGGAGTGCTAACAGGTACAGTACTAGATCCCATGCAATCATTTAATCCTTATTGGAATAATGCTCAATTACATCAGTCATGAGTTACACAAGCTCCACAAGTCCAACAAAACTCTCAGCCTTGGTACCCACCTTTTCCTTAACAAACTTGGGCACCTTCCTACCCCCAAAATAGTCCTTGGCAATCAAACTGGAGGAATTCAAATTTTGGGAATCAACAACAAATGCACCAGTACAACCATTAATGCAACCTCTTTTACAACCTCAGTTAACCTTGCCGTTGAACAATCCACCTCCAAAACCACTCCTTCCTGCACAGCCTGCTCCTAACCCTAATAATAAGGTTGGAAAACCTGTAATGGCTGCTGAAATACCTAATTATCCAGCCTATTCCATCTCCATGGTGAACTACCATGATATCCAATTACGCTCTGGAAGACAAATTAATAAAACCACCTCTCCTATAATTATAGAAGAGGAACAGGAAGAGACATCAGAAATATTACCAGTCCAATCTGAAGAGATACCAGTGCGATTCGAGGATAATTTCCCTCCCATCCCACCCAGGAAATTGACCCAAACAGAGCAAAAGCAACCTCCACCATATCCTGAGCACTTAACCATAGATAAGTTGATGCCTCAGTCAAAATTTGATCTTCTTGGAGAATTACGAAATGTCTGCGTAAAAATTCCATTATTCCAAGCCATCAAAGACATTCCCATTTACTCCAAAGCTGTTAGAGAGTTATGTTTAAAAAAACCAGGCAGAAAGAGAAAGAGTTATGGGTAACACTCTTACTGCTAAGTACTTTGACCCTGGTTGTCCTGTTGTCAGAGTGCAAATCAATGGCATTTTTCTCTCTAATACACTGATCGATCTGGGAGAAGCTATTAATGGCATGACTAAAAGAACAATGGATAGATTGGGCATTACAAAACTCAGGCAAACTTCTACTATTTTACAATTGGCTGACCAATCTCCTGTAAAACCAGAAGGCATCATAGAAGATCTAGTTATTTCAGTCGACTCGTGGGAGTACCTGGTGTATTTTATGGTTTTACAAAAAAAAAAAAACTTAGGAGGCTATCCCCTAATTCTGGGGCGACCATGGTTGGCCACAGCGGATGCTTATATTGGTTGCCGGTCAGGAAACATGTGCATATCTCATGGTAATGTTGTTAAGGAACTCACTTTATATCCTCCAGCGAAGCCTATAATACAACCAGAACTCCCTTCGTGGCCAGATGAAGAAGAAACTGAGCAAGCAGATGAAACCCTACAGCTGTACATGATTGAACAATCGCTTGCAACAAAACAACTAACCGAGGATGATCTGCTCAGTCAATTCATTTCTTCTAGTCCTTCGGGATATTTCGTACAGTTGTTTCATTCATTTTGTGCTACCCAACAAATTGACAGCATCTAATAGTACCGCTACGCCCAATGGTGATTCTGCAATTATAGAAGTAGAAATTGAACCTGGCAAGCTCCTGAAGATTAGTGCTGCATTGTCGAAACAGGAAACAGATCAGCTTACCTCGGTATTAAGGAAACACAAGTCTGCATACGCCTAGGATTATAGTGATATGAAAGGTCTGCACCCTGACCTATGCACACACCATATATAGACTAAGGATGATTCCAGACCCATCAGGAAACCCCAACGCAGGATGAATCCGGCACTTAGAGAGGTGGTCAAAGAAGAACTTCAGAAGTTGCTGGCTACAAATTTTATTTATCCGATTTCCGATAGCAAGTGGGTGTCTCCACTGGTCATAGTCCCTAAGAAGAATGGGAAATGGCATATTTGTGTTGATTACAGGGAATTAAACAAAGCTACGCATAAGGACCATTTTTCGTTACCCTTCATCGATCAAGTGTTGGACACACTAGCAGGAAAGAAGTATTTCTCTTTTTTGGACGGCTTCAGTGGGTATAACCAGATCAGGATAGCACTGGAGGATCAAGAGAAAACAACATTCACATGTCCATGGGGTACTTTCGCCTACTGTGTGTTACCTTTCGGATTATGCAATGCCCCTGCCACATTTCAACGGGTTGTTCTCAACATCTTTTCTAATCTTGTTCATGACACTATGGAAGTTTTTATGGATGATTTTACATCCCATGGTGAAGATTTTGCAGCAGCTTTGAATAATCTGGACAAAGTACTTACACGATGCAAGGAAGTGAACCTCTGTCTCAGCAATGAGAAATGCAGAATGATGCTCACTCAAGGTGTTGTTCTGGGTCATATGATATCTCCTGATGGCATAAAAGTAGACCCAGCAAAAATACAGGTGATCAGTAATTTATCAGTTCCATGCACACAAAAAGAGGTATGCAGTTTTATAGGATATGCAAGCTATTATAAAATATTTGTTCAAAAAATTTCGAAGATTATTAGTCCCTTATTTATGCTTATGTCAAAAAATAAACAGTTTGAATGGACGAACGATTGTCAACTAGCCTGGGAAACTTTGAAACAGAAAGTCTCTACAACACCTATCCTACGTGGACCAAATTGGTCCCTTCCTTTCCTGATTTCTACAGATGCCTCTGATACCACCATAGGAGGAGTCCTAGGCCAGCAGGAAGATCATAAACCCTATGCCATATATTTTATTAGTAAACATCTGACTGCTGCCGAACTTAATTATACAGTGATCGAAAAAGAATTATTGGCTGCCATTTATGCCATTAATAAATTCTGCCATTACATTACAGGGTACCCTGTGATTGTCCATACTGACCACTCTGATATCAAATACCTCATGAATAAACCTGTCACAAATGGCAGAGTCACTAGGTGGTTGTTGTTGCTACAGGAAATTTGACATTTCAATAATGGATAGGCCTGGTAAAACTAATGTGGTGGCTGATTTTCTTTCAAGAATAACTATTGATGAAGAATCTCAACCGGTGGATGATGCTTCCTAGACGAACATTTGTTTGCTATTTCTACTAACATTCCTTGGTTTGCAGATGTAGCAAATTATTTGGTTGCAGGAAGACTTCCGGGGCATATGACATCAAAAGAAAAGAAGAGGATTGTGCAGTGTAGTAGCAGATTTTCGTGGATTGATTAATTGTTTTATACATAACCAAACTTGGTGATCCGGTGATGTGTTCGTGAAGATGAAATCTATCTAATTTTGAGAACCTGTCATGATGGTCCATGTGGAGGACACTTTGCCGATAAACGAATAGCCCACAAGATTCTACAATTGGGGTATTATTGGCCCACAATATTTAAAGATGCCCGAGAATATGTCCAGAGTTGTGATAGTTTCCAAAGGATGGGGCAGCCACTACAGTCCGATGAAATGCCACTTCAGACTCAGCTAGTGGTAGAACCATTTGAGAAGTGGGCATTAGATTTTGTTGGCCCTATCAAACCTCCATCTAGGCAGAATTCATACATTCTAGTATGCACAGATTATGTAAATAAATGGGTAGAGGCGAAGGCACTTCCAAGGGCAACAAAACAGGCAGTCTCAAACTTTCTATATGCAGATATTTTTACAAGGTTTGGAGTTCCGAGGGAGATTGTTACTGATGGAGGCTGTCAATTCACATCTAAACTTATCAAAGTGCTCACAACAAAATACCATATCAAGCATAGGGTAACTTCACCATATCACCCTCAAGACAACGAGCAAGTGGAAGGCACAAACAGAATTCTGGAATCAGTGCTGACAAAGACCGTTTAACTTCATCAAAGGGACTGGGCTGATAGGCTTCCTAAAGCCTTATGGGCCTACAGAATAGCATGGAGAATCACAACAGGTTTGAGTCCTTATCAATTAGTTTATGGAAAGCAAGTCACCCTGCTAATAGAAGTTGAGATTATGACATTAAGAACTGCATTTCAATTAGGCATGGATTTATCACAGGCTCAACATACTCGCCTACAACCGCTTAATGAGCTTGATGAATTGCGACTGGCGGCCATAGAACGTACAGCCATTGTGCAACAACAACGAACCAAGTGGCATGATAAATTCATCAAAACTAAGTATTTTCAAGAGGGTGACTGGGCTCTTCTATACGACTCCAGATTCAAAAAGTTCAAAGGAAAACTTCACACTCGTTGGCTGGGACCATATGAGATTGAAACAGTTTTTGATAATGGCGCAGTATGACTCAGAACCATTGATGGTGAGGGAACGCTTCTTATGGCCAATGGTGACAGACTAAGGCCATATAAGAAACCAGTGTCCAAAGAGGTGTTCATCCGCAATATTGTTTCCTGCTGGTGTACTAATGATTTCCAGATCACTAGCTCAACCTCTAAATAAAATAAAATAAAGAAAAAAGAAAAAAAAAAAGGAGAAACTGGACTGTGAAAATCCTTCTGGGACGCAGCCCTTTAAAAAAAAAAAAAAATGGACTGTGAAAATCCTACTTGGACGCAGCCTAAAAGAACAATAAAAGAAATTTCATTTGTGATACTAATAAGTCTATCTGTTTATTCGTTGCGGGGACATTCTATCCTAATTCCCCTTCTTTATTTCTTCCATCCCATCTTTCCCCTTGATATCACTTGCATATGGATGGCCCTGCTCTCTTAGATAACTACTTTTAGATGGTTTCACACAATTTTTCCACCATATCATTACAGAACATGTTTTGTTTCATTACAGAACATGTTCTGTTTCATTACAGAACCCCTTTCTGTTGCATTACAGAACATGTTTTGCTCCATTACAGAACCCCTTTCCGTTGCATTACGGAATATGTTCCGTTCCATCACAAAACCTCTTTCCGCTCCATTACAGAACATGTTTCGCTCCATTACAGAACATGTTCTGCTCCACTACCGCAACCTTTTCCACTCCATTACCGAAACCTTTTTCGCTTCATTACAGAACCTTCATCCATTTCCCATAACTTTCCGCAACACCACGGAATCATTTCACATAAGGTACCGGCTCCTTTTCCGATTTTCACAACACTTCAATAGTCACATTCTCGGCCACCTTCCATGTCACACCCACATGGTGGCATCTCGCTTACCTGTACGGGGCCATCATCATTCGACGTCGCGCAAATGAAAAAGGATCACTCAACACTTGATCTGCAGCATTACGGATACCGCTCAGCAGCTAACCCGAGTCATATCAAATCCCATTTGACAGGACTCGTTACCAGGAACCATCGCAGTTCGTCAGCCTCAAATAAGAATGATCGCAGCTCCTTATAGCCATCAGCGCAAGAAGTGGAGAACCTTCTACTCTTCTTTTTGTCATCCAATACAATCATTGTAACCAACCAGAAATTGAACTCCACGCATCTCTTCTCAAGTAAGGCAGGTACGTAACCATCCTTCATTCGCTTTTGATAGGTACAGAAGGGCGGATCATGATTTATCATGCTAATTAGTGCCACACAGGGTCGTGTGTCGAGTTAGTTGGGGAGGGAGAAATTGGGTTGCCTTTAAAATTCTGTCAAACCAACTATTGTCTGATAATCTTACCACCTACGAGCTCTCAGCCAGACCAGTATTGATAACACACCTTCGTATAACCCAAGTCCATTTCTCTCCAGAAAACCGACAGGAATTTGAAATACTGTAAGCATTTGGGGAGAAATAAGGAACGAAACACAATGAAGGGGGCAATCGGGAGTGAACCTGAAAACTCGAAGATGGTCTATGGAAACAAAGAAGTCAAAACAGTTTTTCAATAGGCAGGATGGATGGAGTATTTCGACAAAATGAAGAAGGGAGATGTTGTGATCGCAATGGAATTTGCGCTCACTTATGACGAGGAATTGCAAAAGTATGAGGACTGAACATTCCAACGGGTGAGCTCACAATCGCAAGGATCTCCATATTACCGCAGATAGGTGAAAAATGGTTTGAAAGACGTGTGTCAATAAAGCCTCTTATCGACGCATTTTTGAAACCTGGTGAACTGCTGCAAGGAATAGAAAAAGGGACAAAACGAGCTTCATTACCAGTTCCATGGGGTGAGGTGGCGCTCTGCGTAATCAAATTCATCACATGTGAAGGTCAGTTTAGTCTGATTTTTGCTTATCATTTTAAAATTCTGAATCATTTAAGGCACCAAAAACACATCAACATGCCGTATTTTCTATGGAAATCCTTAGAATTAATGAGCAAAATGGTTAAGGGCAGTAATAATCCAGATACAAGTCTGGCATATCATGGGTTGATTAGATTATTGGTGGAGGATGCCCTACAAAAACAGAACCAAACATGGGAATCATTTGTGGGCATACCCTCAAGCACTGGGCAGACAGGGAAGAAGAAGAGGAAAACATTGGAAATTACCCCAGCAATTCAACAGGAGAAGCTAGTTCATGCGGTTCCAATGAGAAGCCTTCAAGCTGAAACCCCAACCTGTTCGATAGAAGGACCCCATACCCGGACAAGATAAAGGGCTCAAGGAGAGCGACAAGACCAAAAGAAATTGCTTATCCAGAACAAGGAATTGGAGGAAGAACAGGAAGTATTCATCATGTCAAAAAGTACCAGTAAACACCGGGAGAACCAATTAGGCTTGCAGAATATAGAAGAACAACAGAAGAAAGAAAAATGATGGACGGCTTTGTTCAAGAGGACACGAGGTAGCAAGATAAGGATATTTCAGTATTTCATGTTATGTAAGTACCGTAGGGCATATGCTAAGTTGAAGAAAGATTATGGGGCTTTGAAAGGTTCTTATCAGAAGAAAATAGAAGAAGTAGCGGTCCTGCAAGAACAAGTTCAGAGAATGGAAATATATAAGATGGATTCCCTATCGGAGGCTGTATCATAGGAAGACGAACAAAGGGAAGGTCACAGAGAGACACTCGGTGATGAAGGAATGGAGGATAGCATGCAAGCAAAAAGTATGGAGCCTAAGGAGAGTTTTGAAGCAGAAGGATCGGAGGGTTTTGAAGCAGAAGAACCAGAATTTTTTGAAACAAAAATACCAGAGGGTCAAGAGTTGCATGAAGAGAGCCCTTCAGATGAATTCCAAATAAAATACATGGAAGAAAGGATAGCTCAGCTATAGGCAACAGCAGGAGACCTGGAAGGACAACTAAAATTGGCTAGCAATCAGAGAAAAGGGAAAGAACATGAGACAATCACATAACAACTGCATAGACAAGATTATGCCATGGCTATGAGAAGGCTTGGTCAAGAAGTGGAGAAATTAAAATTTGAAAAAGAATATATGAACTACTTGGCTCATTCCATGAGAAATCTAAGACCCCCTTCAAATTTGTATTCTGTGTTTTTAAAGGAACAGCTTATATCTTTTAGACTGTCACTAGTAACTATGGGACATAATGATCATATTGAGACAATAGATCAGTTTGTTGCTGCCTTTTCTAGGAGCAATGAAAAAGAACAGGATTTTCTGTGCGAATTATACATGCATAACCTGTTCATGACAGATTATGAAGATTGGGACCCAAACCCTCATGTAGGAGAAGTACAACTTAGGGCGTTTATGTCCTTTATGAGAAATCATTTGAGATGGAACAATGCTGCCACTGCTATAGAAAACATTGAATGGGAAGATGCTCTTTGGGTGAGAGGTTCCCCCTCAGTCGAAAATCTATTCATGTCCAGAAACCAGGTTATGCAGGATCAGTCATTTGTTACCCTCCTGGAGACTGCTCAATCTAAAGTAGTTCATGAATGTAGGAGTTGGATTCACTTTCATAGGTTGGAGGTGATGCTCTGTCTACGAAGGAGGGTTAATGCTCTGAGCTTGGACTTGAAAAGAAAGGACCCCTTCTCTGTTAGGATGTTTGAGCGAGTGTAACATACCCCTTTTTGCTGGAAAACATTTTGTGTTAGAAAACATTATGATAACTTTTATTGTAAAGTTTTATGTTGGACAGTTGTCCAAGAATGACTCTAATTTGCACAATATATCATTATTAAATAAATAAAATAGGAGACAAACACCTAAGAGGACTCTTGAAAGAGTGGTTACTGATCCACTAGGTGGAATGGAATCTGGGGAAGAAGGCAATGGACAAATGGCAGCATCATGATGCAACTAACTAGCTGTTGGTATGGGACAACTCCCTTGAAATGTGGTCATAGTGCCCTGAAAGATGGGACTGGAGCTTGAGGCTCATTTATTCCAAACTGACCACTAAAGACCTAGGCAGTCTATATAATAGCCATCAAATTATAAACTGAGGTTCATCACTTTTCCTGACGAGGAAATTTACCTTGGGGTTTTGCTGTGTTTGCACCCAAGAGATTTGATGAGGGGATATGCTATGTTGTTGATCTTGTTATGAGTATTCCAAACTTTTATTGAGTTCAGGAGGTTGATGCTAAGTGCTGAAGGCATTTTATTTCAAGAGGTTGATGTTGAGTGTTGAAGGCATTTTTGAGTGCCTTGCTTCTACACAGATTCCATCTACTTAGTGGTTTAGTAATCAGGCTCGGGGGTTCACAAGAAACCAGCAGTTGAGTTGCTTCTTCTGGAATAGGTTAGGAGGAACAGGCCTCCTTGGGTGTTTGTCGGCCTTATCTTCAAATTACAGGTTCCATTATTTTATCTATTTTCATACATTTTTAAATTCTGCTACCTAATAACTTCTATTGTTTTTATTTTATATATGTATTTCAGTTCCCTTAGTAAGTTATGATTCCGTGTAAAATTGATTTTGATTGAATATAATAGTCTCTGCATTTTTCCCCATGCAATGGATTCGCATCGTACTCCAGTACAGAGATAAAAATTAAAATAGATAGATATGATAGGCAAATTGCCAAGATGATGGAAATACCATTATGTATATTCTGTTAATTTTCCTACTGTTAGTAATTAGTATTATTTACTGTATTTTCCTTACAGTACTGTTCTTTATTTTATTTTCATCAAATAGTAAGTTTATTGTCTTAAGATTATTACTGTGATTTGTATTCATTATTGAAATCATTTCTGATGCATAAATTAAAGAACAATGCATAACCTCATTGTACAGAACTAATCTGTCATTTTCAAGCTTTAAAACAGGGTTTATAGTTTCCATATTTTTCTTCTCAAAAGATTACTATAGTCTACTATTATTTTCACTACTTAATATACAGGATAGACAAGAAAACGAAGTCTATTTTAAGTTCTGTAAACTTTCCAAAAATACAATAGAAAAACCCTAAACCCTAACAATCCATTTACAACCCTCATAACACAGAACTAGCATATCATGTCTTTATTCTAGTAACAGAGTCAAATCACAATCATCATTCTGGTCATTGACCAAGGGTAATACCCTTTCCAATCAAACATTCTACAACATTCTAGAATTGTTCCAATTTGCCAACTGTTGCACACTTCATCAAACATTTATAAATTCATTTTTATAACCATAAACAGTGTTACCAACTCTCGGCAACAGTCATTATTATTCAACCATTCCAAGTCATGAAAAACCATGTGACAATTTCCATAAAGCTAAACATAGAATACAACTTTATTCATTTCCATAATTCGACATAGTCGAAGTCTCGGTATCATATCGGTGACCAAAATCAAGCCATACATTTCATACAAATCAAACCCTAACCCTCGAACTTTTAGAATGAAAAACGCAGCATCATGTTTATAAAACAGACAAATTACACACAGGCCGAGACCTTCCCATTTATATCAACCATCTACCATCGTTCTTTGAAACACGTAGGATTTACGATATCCAAGTCTCGAGAAACCCTCACTACAACTATTACATTTTTATAGCTATTATCTACAGAAGAAATGATATCAAGAAGTTCCCATTCCATTTTCATAACTATAACTTTTATTTCACCAATCATAAACGCAAAACCATATTGAGAACAAATACATATCTACATTAAGTCTGAGAATGAGAACTCTTCTCCACGACAGTTGCATTTCACAATCAACACGGCTTTTTCCCTGTGGGTCAAGGTATTATCCTCCCCATTTCTTTTTAAATTTTACAAACCCTATCTCGACAAGTTACAAACTCTTTGAGTTAAAAAAAAATACACAGAACAACACACATGTTGGCCATCATCCTCATCTATTCAGAGTTACAAGGAAACCTCCGAGGCTTACCGTTGGTGTAGCCGTTGCCAACCTTCTTCACCTGAACTAGAAAAGCCACGAACCTCTGCACCTGCAATAGCAGTAACGATGTGGTCAAAAAGACAGTCATCTTTTAAAAGAAACGAATGCAACTTAGAACAAATAACCATTATTGTGTTAATGAATGATTTTTGAAAGCTACAAGAGAAGGGTTCGAAACGTATTACCTTTTTAAACGTTGGCACATAGCAGAAAAACGACAGGCAGGTGCAACTGCAACCGTAAACTTTTACACCATCGAATGCTGAGATAGAGAGAAACCACACCGAGCTATCAACTATTGAACAGTTAAATATTGCTAAGACCTGTATCAACCTTAACGAGGACCTAGCCTCTCACTTTGAACTCAGTTTTGAAAGAAAAACCCTCAACAAGTCTGAGTATCGAACCACATCAAGAAACAGATTTTAAGCTGCCAACCGTGACAAATACCACTGTAAAAACTTGGAGAGTTCGGCTCTTAAACCTTCCACAGGTTACAGGTTTAAAACGCAGGCATAATGCCTCTGGATTGCAAAACAAGAACCCTAAAAACTCTCAGCCGGTCGGCCAAACACAGAGCCACTACTACCAAATGCCAAAACTACAATAAACACTTTGAACATAGTGGAGGTGGGGTTTAACCCTCATCCATCAAAACCCTGCCAGATCAACGGTGGAGATCACCGGTTAGTTTCACGAAACACCAAGCAACCTACCGGAATGCACACACACACATACCGGAATACACATTGCAAATGGATTATAGATATAAATCTAAGGGAATGCACACACATACATTCTAATGTATCGTGTAATGAAAGACATGTCAATAAATCAAATTATCACCATCATCGTAAGGTATAGTCCCTAGGCAAATTATCAAATCACTTATACATAGAATTTCTACGAATTGCTATGGAGGAAAAAGATAGACATTTATGTACGGCTCAACATGAAACTTAAATGAAAACCATATATAATTCTGAGTATAAAACTGAGACACGATCGATACATACCTTCTCTTGAGTCAAATACAAGCTTATAATTTACAAAAATTAAGATGCACTGTTTGCATCAGCATTCATATTCAGATGTCTTTATCTTAAACGATTTTGGTCTCGAACCAAGTTTCTCACCTGGTAGAATGCCAAAAGTTTTATCTCTTCAAATATTTACAAAGGAGATTACTAAAAAATTGTTTGGTCACTTGTCGCAACTTTAAATCCTTACCTGTAAACTGCCACAAGTACGAATTCACATGCTTTAGCACGAATGCTAAGTAAGCCTCAAGGTGTCCGTAGGACCCCTTCATCAATCAACAACAGCACATTAGTCAAAAATAATTGCTTCATCAATAATAATAATAAAAATAGAACCTTGCAATAGTACAGCTGAGTATGAATAACATCAAGACACAAACGTAAATCAACTAGTTGTAAATCTTATACTTTAAACCAGCATGGTACTTAGTACAGTAAGATAAACTTTTATGCAACATTTTATTCCGTACACATTAAATAGGCATTGATTGTCACGTCGAAAAATTTTAAATTTTTTGTGATTTTTTTGGGATGTTACATGTGGTATCATAGTGCAAGTTCAAACTCTAGGCCTGATTTAGGCTCACGCGCGCAAACCGAAAACCAATCAGAAAGTTTATGTTACTAATTTTTGTAATTTTATTTTATTTTTGCACATAACAGATTGACCTTTAAATTGCAGGAATGGAAATACCAGAAGAGTCAGCGGAGGATAGATCTCCTCGTAATGAACGTATTAATCATAATAATTCTGAAGGAATCTATGTTGAATTAAATAACCAGTATTCTGAAATTTTACGCACTGTACAGGATTTAAAATCTGAGTTAAAAGCTGTTAAAGAAGAAAATGAATGGATCCTTAAGGTACAGGAAGAGTTACAACAGAATTTAAAAGGAAATTGTCATAATGATGAAAGAGGCAGAAAATCAGAAATGATGGCTGATTCTGAAACAATGTCCCACCAACATAAACATAAGAAAACAAGAAATGATAAAAGGAATAGTTACTCATCCTCTAAATCTGATTCAAGTAATAATGACTTTAATTATGATAGCAGTAACAGTGAATGTTGCTCTAAGAAGAGAAAACATAAACATCATGAACAGATTACTGGGGAATTTAAAAAGATTAAGCCACCCACCTTTAACGGAGAAAGTGAGAAGGGTGAGACAACACAAGCTTGGTTATCTGGAATGAAAAAGTACTTTAATATTTACGACTACTCTTCTCAACTAAAAGCCAAGATGGCTATTTACAATCTGACCGGGAAGGCTGATATTTGGTGGCAGGATCTTAAAAGAATTAAGAGTATAAAAGAAAAATAAGTAACTTGGACTATGTTTAAAAGTTTGTTTAAAAAGAAGTTTTTGTCGGAACAATATTTTGAAGATAAGTCAAAGGAGTTTTATGATTTAAAGTTGGGTACAATGAACATGAATTAACTGTGCAGCAAGTTCCTTAGCTTGCTAAGGTATGTGCCCTATATGGTCGAGGAAAAGCCTAAAGTGCAAAGGTTTCTCAGTTGTCTACCTTTTAATATAAAAGATCGTATCGAGTATGATAATCCTTCCACTTTGGAAGAGGCCATGAGAAAGGCAATTTTTTGTTTTGATCAAAACAGAAAAAGAGAAGGAACAACTGGCTGGAAGAGCGGTAAGACAAATCAATTTGACTATAAAAAGAAGAATTTTAATCATAATTCTGGCGGTTTTAAGAAAAGTTTTAATAACAGAAATTTTCCTAATAATTACAGGAATAATGCACCTCAAAACTTTACTGCTGCAAGAAACGTACCTAACAATAATAATCACAGCAATAACAATAACAACAATAACAGGTATGCTGAACAGAAAGGACCTATGAAGTGCTATGACTATGGCGGACCACACAAGAGAGCAGATTGTCCACGCAACAGAAAGACAGTCAACAATATTCACACAGTACAAGCAAAGCCTACAGTTGGAGATGTAGCAATGGAGATGCCCAGAATTTATGCAACATTGGAAAATTGTCAAGCATACCACCAAACATCCATGGTGGAAGTTGAAGGTATGCTACAAACCAAGTCTATTTCCATTTTAATAGATCTGGGTGCAAATCTGAGTTATATTTCACCCGAATTAGTGAGAAATTGCAAGTTAAAGATAGAAAAATTTGACAATCCTTGGTTAGTTCAGCTTGCAACTGGTACAAAAAGAAAAGTTACAGATTTTGTCAAAGATTGTGAAGTATTTCTAAGTCTGCTGAAAACGCAAGTTAATTTGAATGTTTTACCATTAGGATCTTATGATTTGTTGATTGGCATGGATTGGCTTGAACAACATATATTTTTACTAAATTGCTATGAAAATTCCTTTGTTTGTTTAAATAATGAAGGAAATACTAAAACTGTAAAAGGCATCTCTAGGAAGACTTCTGTAAGACAGATTTCTGCGTTACAAGTAAAAAGAGCTGCAAGAAAAGGTTGTAAATTATTTGCTGTAAATGTTGTTAATGATGAGTGTACATATAAAGAAGACAAGTTAAAACTAGAGGATATTCCCATCCTTAGGGACTTTTCTAACGTATTCCCGGAAGAAATTCCAGGATTACCTCCGAAAAGGGAACTCGATTTCACCATTGAGTTAGTACCCGATGTGGTACCAAACTCGAAGGCTCCCTATAGGATGAATATTCTGGAGTTAAATGAGTTAAAATCTCAGCTGAAAGAATTAATAGATAAAAACTACATAAGGCCCAGTGTGTCTCCTTGGGGAGCACCAGTAATTTTTGTTAAAAAGAAAGCGGTACCATGCGATTGTGCATCAATTACCGTTAGCTTAATAAAATGACAATTAAGAACCGATATCCCTTACCCCGCATAGATGATCTATTTGATCAAGTACGCGGAGCAGATATATTCACTAAAATTGATTTAAGGTCGGGTTATCATCAAGTCAGAATAAAATACGAGGACATATTCAAAACTGCATTCAGAACACGTTATGGGCACTACGAGTTCGTAGTTATGCCTTTTGGGCTAACCAACGCACCGACAGTGTTCACGTGCTTAATGAACAACGTTCTGCATAAATATTTGGATAAGTTCGTAGTGGTATTCATTGATGACATTCTGATTTACCCAAAAACTAAAGAAGAGCATGACGAACATTTAAAAATCATTTTGCAAGTACTTATAGAACATTAGCTTTACGCTAAGTTCGGTAAATGTGATTTTTATAGAGATAAAATTCAGTATTTGGGTCATATAATTTATAAAGATGGTATTTCTGTTGATCATGATAAAATAAAAGCAATTAATGAATGGCCTGTCCCAAAAGACGTAACTGATGTATGATCATTCATGGGAATAACGGGTTATTATAGAAAGTTTATTAAAGGGTTCTCTAGAATTGCTAACCCCATCACTTCTTTGTAGAAGAAAGGGAAGAAATTCGTATGGGATCAAAAGTGTCAAGAAAGTTTTAATAAGTTAAAAGAATTATTAACTACTGCACCCATATTAAAAATTGCAGATCCCAATAAGGATTTCGTCGTATGCACGGATGCCTGCAACGATGGACTTGGAGGGGTCTTAAGTCAGGAAGGTCATCCAATTGCTTTTGAGTCAAGAAAGTTAAAAATACATGAAAAGAATTATGCAACTTATGATCTTGAGTTGGCAGCCATGATACATGCATTAAAAATGTGGCGCCATCACTTGATTGGAAGAAAATTCATTTTAATGACGAATAATAAGGGCTTAAAGTATTTATTGGATCAAACCAATCTTAACACAAGGCAAGCTAGGTGGTTAGCTTTCCTTAGCGAGTATGATTTTGAGATTCATCACATTAATGGGAAGGAGAATGAGGTTGCTGATGCTTTGAGCAAAAATGCTAGATTGAGTTTTGTGGCAGCAATCAGTACTTTTAAGACTGATCTGGAAAATCAGATCGAAGAAGGAATTAAGCAAGACGAAAATTACCAAAAATTACATGATAAAGTGGCCGAAAATTCATCTGGAAATTTAATAACAGATTACTGTATTAATGAAAAAGGCTTCTTAACATATAAAAACAGAATTTATGTACCTAATATTTCGAAGGTTAAGTTGTTGATTTTAGATGAAGTTCATAAGAGTCCTTATTCAGGACATCCTAGTTATCAGAAAATGATAACTATGTTAAGAAAGGAGTATTTTTGGCCCAAGATGAAGAGTGAAGTTGTTGAATATATAGCTAGATGTTTCTAATGTTAGACTATCAAAGCTGAACACCAACATCCAGCTGGACTATTGCAGCCTTTACCAATTCCAGAATGGAAATGGGAAATTATAAGCATTGATTTTATTACAGGTTTGCCTAAAAATCAGAAGCAGAATGACTCAATCATGGTTGTTATTGATAAACTTAGTAAAGCTGCTCATTTTATACCTGTTAAAACTACTTTCATCAAGGCTTCTAACATTGTAGATGTTTTTATGAAGCAAATTTTTCGTTTACACGGAATTCCAAAGGTAATTATTTCAGACCGGGACTTTAAGTTCAGTGAAAATTTTTGGACAGCACTATTTAAAGGATTAAATACTAAATTAAATTCCAGCACTTCTTTCCACCCACAAACTGATGATCAAACAGAAAGGGTAAATCATATTTTAGAAAACATGTTAATATTGTATGTTAAAGATCAGCCATCTAAGTCGGAAGATTTCTTACATTTAACAGAATTTGCCTACAATAATAATTATCAAGCATCTGCTAAGTTAAGCCCATTTGAGATTTTGTATGGAAGAAAATGTTGTACTCGGATTTCTTGGGATAATCATGTAGACAGATTAATGTTAGGACCATATTTATTGAAAGAAATGGAGCTAACCGTGAAACGGGTTCAAAGTAACTTAAAGGTTGCCCAAGATTGGCAGAAAAGCTATGCTGATTTGAAACGCACTGAAAGAGAATTTCAGGTAGGAGACCATGTTTTTATAAAGGTAAAGCCCAAGAAAATCTCTTTGAAGCTTGGGAGTTGTGCTAAAGTAGCACCAAGGTATTGTGGACCATTCGAAATCCTATCAAGGATTGGAGTTGTTGCATATCAATTGGCATTGCCATATAATTTAAAAATCCACAATGTTTTTCACGTTTCTGCTTTAAAGAAGTATGTGCACGATGCTACTCATGTGCTAAATTGGAATGACATACAGGTGGAACCCAAAGGAGATTTTCAGGTGGAACCGGACTGTATTCTCGACCGGAGGGAAATTATGCTTCAGAATCGAACCATAGGGCAAGTAAAGGTGGAATGGAATCACCTTAGCTCTGATGAAGCTACTTGGGAACTGGAAAGTAATATGCGGGCAGCATATCCAGTTTTGTTCCATGAGGAACTTGATGATGAATAAGCAACATCGAGGATGATGTTGAGCTTAAGTGGGGGTGTTTGTAACATACCCTTTTTTGCTGGAAAACATTTTGTGTTAGAAAACATTATGATAACTTTTATTGTAAAGTTTTATGTTGGACAGGTGTCCAAGGATGACTATAATTTGCACAATATATTATTATTAAATAAATAAAATAGGAGACAAACACCTAAGAGGATTGTTGAAAGAGTGGTTACTGATCCACTAGGTGGAATGGAATCTGGGGTAGAAGGCAATGGACAAATGGCAGCATCATGATGCAACTAACTAGCTATTGGTATGGGACAACTCCCTTGAAATGTGGTCATAGTGCCCTGAAAGATGGGACTGGAGCTTGAGGCTCATTTATTCCAAACTGGCCACTAAAGACCTAGGCAGTCTATATAATAGCCATCAAATTATGAACTGGGGTTCATCACTTTTCCTAACGAGGAAATTTACCTTGGGGTATTGTTGTGTTTGCACCCAAGAGATTTGATGAGGGGATATGCTATGTTGTTGATCATGTTGTGAGTCTGCCAAACTCTTATTGAGTTCAGGAGGTTGATGCTGAGTGCTGAAGGCATTTTATTTCAGGAGGTTGATGCTGAGGCTGAAGGCATTTTTGAGTGCCTTGCTTATACACATATTCCATCTACTTAGTGGTTCAGTAATCAAGCTCGGGGGTTCACAAGAAGCCAGCAGTTGAGTTGCTTCTTCTGGAATAGGTTGGGAGGAACAGGCCTCCTTGGATGTTTTTCGGCCCTATCTTCAAATTACAGGTTCCATTATTTTATCTGTTTTCATACATTTTTAAATTATGCTACCTAATAACTTCTATTGTTTTTATTTTATAAATTTATTTCAGTTCCCTGAGTAAGTTATGATTCTGTGTAAAATTGATTTTGATTGAATATAATAGTCTCTGCATTTTTCCTCATGCAATGGATACGCATCGTACTCCAGTACAGAGATAAAAATTAAAATAGATAGATATGATAGGCAAATTACCAAGATGATGGAAATACCATTCTGTATATTCTGTTAATTTTCCTACTGTTAGTAATTAGTATTATTTACTGTATTTTCCTTACAGTACTGTTCTTTAATTTATGTTCATCAAATAGTAAGTTTACTGTCTTAAGATTATTACTGTGGTTTGTATTCATTATTGAAATCATTTCTAATACATAAATTAAAGAAAAATGCATAACCTCATTGTATAGAACTAATCTATCATTTTCAAGCTTTAAAATAGGGTTTATAGTTTCCATATTTTTCTTCTCAAAAGTTTACTATAGTCTACTATTATTTTCACTAGTGAATATACAGGATAGACAAGTAAACGAAGTCTATTTTAAGTTCTGTAAACTTTCCAAAAATACAGTAGAAAAACCCTAAACCCTAACAGTCCATTTACAACCCTCATAACACAGAACTAGCATATCATGTCTTTATTCTAGTAACAGAGTCAAATCACAATCATCATTCTGGTCATTGACCAAGGGTAATACCCTTTCCAATCAAACATTCTACAACATTCTAGAATTCTTCCAATTTTCCAACTATTGCACATTTCATCAAACATTTATAAATTTATTTTTATAATCATAAACAGTGTTACCAACTCTCGGCAACAATCATTATTATTCAACCATTCCAACTCATGACAAACCATGTGACAATTGCCATAAAGCTAAACATAGAATACAACTTTATTCATTTCCATAATTCGACATAGTCGAAGTCTTGGTATCATATCGGTGACCAAAATCAAGCCATACATTTCATACAAATCAAACCCTAACCCTCGAACTTTTAGAATGAAAAACGCAGCATCATGTTTATAAAACAGATGAATTACACACAGGCCGAGACCTTCCCATTTATATCAAACATCTACCGTCATTCTTTGAAACACATAGGATTTACGATATCCAAGTCTGGAGAAACCCTCACTACAACTATTACATTTTTATAGTTATTATCTATAGAAGAAACGATATCAAGAAGTTCCCATTCCATTTTCATAACTATAAATTTTATTTCATTAAGCATAAACGCAGAACCATATTGAGAACAAATACATCTCTACATTAATTCTGAGAATGAGAACTCTTCTCCACGACAGTTGCATTTCACAATCAACATGGCTTTTTCCCTGTGGGTCGAGGTATTATCCTCCCCATTTCTTTTTAAATTTTACAAACCCTATCTCGATGAGTTACAAACTCTTTGAGTTAAAAACAAATACACAGAACAACACACATGTCGGCCATCATCCTCATCTATTCAGAGTTACAAAGCAACCTCCGAGGCTTACCGGTTGGTGTAGCCGTTGCCAACCTTCTTCACCCGAACTGGAAAAGCCACAAATCTCTGCACCTGCAACAGCAGTAACGATGTGGTCAAAAAGACAGTCCTCTTTTAAAAGAAACGAATGCAACTTAGAACAAATAACCATTATTGTGTTAATGAATGATTTTTGAAAGCTACAAGAGAAGGGTTAGAAACGTATTACCTTTTTAAACATTGACACATAGCAGAAAAACGCTAGGTAGGTGCAACTGCAACTGTAAAATTTTACACCATAAAATGCTGAGATAGAGAGAAACCACACCGAGCTATCAACTATTGAACAGTTAAATATTGCTAAGACCTGTATCAACCTTAACGAGGACCTGGCCTCTCACTTTGAACTCAATTTTGAAAGAAAAACCCTCAACAAGTCTGAGTATCGAACCACATCAAGAAACAGACTTTAAGCTGCCAACCATGAAAAATACCACTGTAAAAACCTGGAGAGTTCAGCTCTTAAACCTTCCACAGGTCACAGGTTCAAAATGTAGGCATAATGCCTATGGATTGCAAAACAAGAACCCTAAAAACTCTCAGCCGGTCGGCCAGACGTAGAGCCACTACTACCAAATGCCAAAACTACAACAAACACTTCGAACATAGTGGAGGTAGGGTTTAACCCTCATCCATCAAAACCCTGCCAGATCAACGGTGGAGATCACCGGTTAGTTTCATGAAACACCAAGCAACCTACCACATTAAACGAGCCATCTTTGCCACAGCCACGAAGGAGCCAGCTCGGCAACACTTGAACCATTGTTTATTACAACTTATCACATAATTGTTACACCACGAAACTATCACGTGCCCAAAGCTCACTATGCCATCCACGGTGGAACTCCATTAACTCGGCAGATGTATGCATTCAATGCATAGGCAGCGTTTATATCTGCCAACCTGTGGCATATTAACCTTCACATCATATTATTAATTACCGTAGACATTGTATTTGGTAAAGTCGTGATGCACCACCTTGTCAATACATGTTAAACGTTTGATAGATATATTCGTTAGGTTTGCATAGGATCACACTAATGCACACAACACCCATCACATGAAGTTATATATTTCTAATAGTGTGATAATATTTCAATACACATTGCAAATGGATTATAGATATAAATCTAAGGGAATGCACACACATACATTCTAATGTATCGTGTAATGAAAGACATGTCAATAAATCAAATTATCACCATCATCGTAAGGTATAGTCCCTAGGCAAATTATCAAATCACTTATACATAGAATTTCTACGAATTGCTATGGAGGAAAAAGATAGACATTTATGTACGGCTCAACATGAAACTTAAATGAAAACCATATATAATTCTGAGTATAAAACTGAGACACGATCGATACAGACCTTCTCTTGAGTCAAATACAAGCTTATAATTTACAAAAATTAAGATGCACTGTTTGCATCAGCATTCATATTCAGATGTCTTTATCTTAAACAATTTTAGTCTCGAACCAAGTTTCTCACCCGGTAGAATGCCCAAAGTTTTATCTCTTCAAATATTTACAAAGGAGATTACTGAAAAACTGTTTGGTCAATTGTCGCAACTTTAAATCCTTACCTGTAAACTACCACAAGTACGAATTCACATGCTTTAGCACGAATGCTAAGTAAGCCTTGGGGCGTCCATAGGACCCCTTCATCAATCAACAACAGCACATTAGTCAAAAATAGTTGATTCATCAATAATAATAATAACAATAGAAGCTTGCAATAGTACAGCTGAGTATGAATAACATCAAGACACAAACGTAAATCAACTAGTCATAAATCTTATACTTTAAACCAGCATGGTACTTAGTACAGTAAGATAATCTTTTATGCATCGTTCTATTCCGCACACATTAAATAGGCATTAATTGTCACGTCAAAAAATTTTAAAATTTTTGGGATTTTACAGCGAGCCCTAGACAGAATACAAGTTTACTTTAACTGCCTAAGTACACAGAGATCTAACTGGATTGGACTCTGATTTCACTTCCCTATACTTTGGTGCCCTGTGGTGGATGGAGAAGACAGTGAATTTTTCAAGATTGTTGGTGAACAGAAAGGTTTTTACAGTATAACAGAAGGCGGCCACTCTTCCTATAAGTGGAGTGATGAGTGCCTAAGCAGCTCTCCAAGCACCCCTGTTAGTGGGTCACAGTCTTAATTTGCATGGGGACATGCAAACCCTTTGGTTGGGGAGAGATGACGAGTTGTGCATATGTCCCTTTTTGTTCCTTTATTCTACCTTGTCTATGACTCATTTTTGGCATAATCATGTATTACCACTAGCTCTCTTCCTTACATTTTGCACATTTTGGCCGTGGTAAGGATTGATCTTGTCCTCTCTTTTAATTGTCAATTGCTTATGATTGGATAGAGTTATGCTGCCATTATTGCCTACTAAAGAAGTGGTGTTTCAGGTTCAGTATCAGTTTACCTACAGGTTGCGGAATGAAGGATTATGGAAGTTGGAAGATATGCATTTCAGTCTTGAATTATTACACTAAGGTATCAAGATTGATGTATTTCTTTACATCATTTTGGTTACTTATCCAGCGTTCAAATGATGATGCAGCCGATCCAAGGATTGGATATTTTGTACTTAATTCAGTATCTTGGGTCTTTGATGACTCATAGTTGACCACTCTGATATCTCTGGGATCGTTTCCACTTTCCATGATGCAGGTTCCTGAACTATCTCTTTGAAGATCTGTAGATAGGCCTTAATTGGAAACCTGTTGTAACTATACGATCTCTCATATTTCTCTCATAGGTGTTGATGTATAAAATACATGGGGACTCTTCAGAAGGGTTAGCCACAATTTGTATAAGATCCATTGCACACTGTATCATACTTTTATATAAAGAATTTATGGTTTACATAATTCGAATGTGTTGATCAATTTCATGTGATTGAGTGGCTGTTTAGCCCCTGTTGCCGGAGGCAGGGCCCCCTTCTGTAATAGGTGTTGTTATAAGTAGGATTTCTTTCCTTTATGCATGTGTGTTCAGCTTAATAAATTAATTGTTGATGTAGTGTTGATTGGTTTAATTATTTGATATTCAGAATTGGTGTGTTGAAGCGTAGCTGAGTGTGAATCCTTTAATGAGTGAGACGATTCGATTGCCCAATCATTTCTATTATCATTTACAGAGGAACATATGAATGTTGAATGTTGAATTAGAATTATTTCTGCAGTGAATGGATGCATTAAGATTTTCTTGGAATTCTGTTGTTAGCACGTAAGGGTAGAGGTAGATTGTAAGAGTTTAATTAGTTTGTTCAATTTCTTCATTTCAGTTGTAGCTTATCGAATTGTCTTTCTTAGGAGTTTCTCAGTTTTTTTTAAATTAGAAATTAATTTGCTTTCTCTAGTTGACAGGGTGTTGTTAGTGTTGATTACTTTCGTTAGTGTAGCAGAATATCATATCATAGCAGAACATTTCTTGAAGTTAATAGTTAGGTGCTTTGATTTGATTGCAAGATCCTTTCTGTACTTGGCATATTCATAGGAGTCCATTCGCTAAAAGATTGCATCCTAAATTCAATTCAGTAATTCATTGATCTCTTCTATGTTAAGATCACCCAAATTGCAGTGGTTGGCATATATTTTGCTTGGTAGCTCATAAGCCTTCGTGTCCCTGGGTTGATAATTTATGAACAGCTTTCTATTTCAGTTTAATTAAAGAGGAATAAAAGAGCTCGTCACTTCAGCAATCAAACGGGACTTTCATACATATCCAAAAACCTCTGCACTCAGCAGGAATAAGACAGTCTTACTCTGCAACTCAAAACATAGCTTCCCCTCATTGAATCTCTTGTGTGCAATATCCAGCAAAACCACAAGGTAAGTTCTCTCGTCAGAGAAAGTGTGAGCCTTTGCTCAAATTCGATGGCTATAAAAATATGCCTAGGTCTTTTTGGTGGTCAGTTTTCATTCAATGAGCCATAAGCTCCAGTTCCACAATCCTGGGAACTTGACCACAATTTAAGGGAGTTGTCCCATAAGAACAGCTAGTTACTGAGTTCAGATGCTGCCACTTGTCCATTGCCTTCTACCCCAGATTCCATTCCTCCTAGTGGATCAGTAAACACTCTTTAAACAGTCTCTTTGAGTGAGTGTCTCCTATTTTAATTTATTAAATAATAATATTCTTCATTTACAGTCATCCTTGACACTTGGTCAAATATAAAACTTTACAATAAAAGTTAAGGTAATTTTTTTCCACAAACATAAAATGTCTCAAGTACTAGGTATGTTACAACATCACATGGTACCTCATCTTTAAAAGGCTTGATACCGTATGGTAGACGACATTAATAACTAACACAAATACCTCGTCCTTGGCTTAGCCAACTGATGGTGTATGGTTGCAGGTGTGGTGTTGTTGGAAGCTCCAATATCTTAATGACTTCTACTGAGATTAGGTTCTTTTGGTTGTTGCTACCAACAAAATAATGTAGGGGGATTCCCTTCACCCACATTTGTGAGTGGAAGAGGCGCTCATCTGCCTCTGACACTTCTAGTTCCTCTGGTTGAATTTGTGTGGTATCAATGATTTTCTTCCCGTGGTCTACGACTATGAAGTTGGGTTCTAAATCAGAAATGGAACCGGGATTTGATTATGAATATTTTATCTCAGCCACCAATAACTGCTTTGAGCGACATTCATCAGTGTTGTGCCAGGGGATTTTGTGGAACTCACACCACTTCCCGATGTCCTTCTTTGTCTTTCTGTTACCGTTCTTTACTTGTGGTTAGGACCGGT
Source organism: Larix kaempferi (assembly GCA_027924585.1). Classification (NCBI taxonomy): domain Eukaryota; kingdom Viridiplantae; phylum Streptophyta; class Pinopsida; order Pinales; family Pinaceae; genus Larix; species Larix kaempferi. Next base: position 34,653,052 of record BSBM01000017.1, read on the forward strand.
TGTCCTAGGGTTAGTTGTCCTGAACCTTTCCTTTTTTCTGTGAGCTAGGGTTTCCCTTGCCTTGCTCCTGTAGTAGATTCACAGGTTCAAATTCTCGCTTATTCTTTTCTTGAAATTTTTGTTCGATTTTGATAGCATACCGATAAGCGTCTCCTAGTGAACAGATGTCCAAGAATTCCATCTTTGTTCGGATGTACCGATGTAGGCCACTGCGATATTTTAGAACCAGATGTCGCTTGGATTCTTTGATGCCTAGATTTGTGCGTAAGGTATGAAAGTTGTTGGTGTACTCCATGGAACAGTAAAATATTGTTCTTACGGGAAAACCCAATGTAAGTAACGTAAATGGTCCATAAATGGATCAATAGTAATGTAAAAATGTAATGTATGATAGATGATTAATAGTTACATAGGTTTGGGCTTTATATAAGCCCCTCATGCACCTTTTCGTAAAAGGGCATGACTATTGACTTTAGATAGTCTTTAATTATAATAAATTAATATTAATATTAATTTATTATTTTATTGTTACATTGCCTCTCTCTTAGAAAGGCTTTGTCCTCAAAGCCTTATAATTTTTATGTATTGCTTTTTGTGGTGTCGTAGTTGATGACACATGTCGATACAAACTTTTAAGCGTCGAGTATAACTTCTAATATGTGGAGGGATCAATCCATCCCAAGTTGATTTTTCAATGATTGTCGGGATTCCGTACTGATATGTCATCGGGAGTTTTGATCACCTTAGTACCTTTATCTTCCGACATTTTCACCTTTTTAGGGTGTCAGTTTTTACGGTTGGGGTGTCGATAGGGAATTTTCACACTGTAAATTTCGTTTACGAAAGTCGTCTTTTGATCACTACTCTGAGTTGGAAGTTGTATTTTCGTCCCTTGAGGTTTTAAGGTTTCGTCTTGTATTTCTTCCAACTTGTTCCCTAACTGTATCTTATCCTTTTGAAACTTCTTAATCACTTCTACTTGTGATTTTCTAACTTCTTCCGACTTCTTAAGTTGTTCTTTAAGATTCTCGTTATGACTTCTGACGCAACTATTTTCTTCCTGCTTGTCTAGAAGATTCCCTTCAATGTCTTCCGTAGATTGTTCCATCTTTCAGTTATTTTTCAATTTCTTAAATTTTGTGACTAGTATCTTGTTATGATTTCTTAGTCTGAAAATTTCTTCAACATTGTTGGATAATGCTTTATTATTCTTTGCGATCTCCGATTTGTGTGCCTTTTTAGAGTCGTTGTTTTGTGTTTGAAGATCTTGTATCTGTTGTCGACATTGGTCAACTTTTGATTCTTGATCTCCTAATTTATGCCGTATATTCTTCGGATCTTCATCCTTGTCATTAAGGATCTTGTTCAAGCGTTTTATTTCTGCTTCGTATTTAATTATTTCATTCTTTATATCTTGATTTTCTAGCTTTTCATGTATTTGCGCTAATTCATCTTCCTTGTCCATGACGACTTTGTTTAGACGACTAATTTCCTCTTCTAAGTTGACACTATTTCCATACGGATATCCTTCGACTTTGTTTGGGTTTTTTATCTGGTCTTCAAGTTTTTGAATGATACTTTCCAGACATGATATTTTCTCGTCTTTATCTACTAACCTTTCTATGAGTCTTTCTTTACTCTCTTCCAAAAATTGAATATTCAATTCTGATTTAGTAATCTTTATTGTCTGCTTGGCGTTTTCGAACACTAGACTATTATTGGTTGCCTTGCACTATTCTAGTTGAGTTGAAACCGCTCTTAACTGCGATTGTAACTCTGCTATCATCGTTGGCATGACTTCTGAATTCCAACTTTTTTGAATTGGTCTTCTTTGTTTGATAGCGGATTTGGGATGCTTGACAAGTCTTCTTTGTTGACTTTTCCTGCTTCCGATAACAAGTGGACACCAAAAAGGTGTAATAACCCTTAATGCGGTTATTTCATAAAAAAAATCTTCTTTTGTTATGGTTAAACAACTTTTTTTTTCCAAAAGTAATTATTATTTTAATAAAATAATAATTTTTCTTTTAATATAATAATAATTATTTATTAATTAATTAATAATATATTATATTAATGTTTTATAAACTATATATATAGTTTTTTTTTCCAACAAACTAATTTTTAGTCATATAATAACTAAACTCATCCTAATTAAGATATGAGTTATTATAAATAATGGTTTCTTTATAAAACCAAGGCTAGTTTATAAAACCAAGGCAATGTGTAGTTTTATAAAACCAAGGCAATGTGTGGTTTTATTCTTCTCCTTTTTTATGCGGTCTTCTTTCTTGTTCTCTTTTTTTTTTAACTTCTCTTTTATTCTTTTCTCTTTTTTTTTCCTTCTCTTTTAATAATTTTTTTTTCTCCAATAAGGATGGCTAAAAGCCTAATGTAAGGTTAAAAACCTAAATCTCAAAGAAACTTTGACAATTTGGCCACAAGCCAGAATCAACAAGCTCTGATACCACTCGAACAGTAAAATACTGTTCTTACGGGAAAACCCAATGTAAGTAACGTAAATGGTCCATAAATGGATCAATAGTAATGTAAAAATGTAATGTATGATAGATGATTAATAGTTACATAGGTTTGGGCTTTATATAAGCCCATCATGCACCTTTTCGTAAAAGGGCATGACTATTGACTTTCGATAGTCTTTAATTATAATAAATTAATATTAATATTAATTTATTATTTTATTGTTACACTCCATCACAGTTTGGTCCCTCTCTTAACGCAATGTGGTCCATCTCATGTATTGTTTGTCATAGTTTGCCACAGGATAATATTGTTCTTTAACGACATCTATAAAAGAGGCCCAAGTGGGATTGGCCTCAAAAATTTCATACTCCTCTATTAAGGTTTGTTCATAATAAGTTTTCCACCAATTTTTGACATGGGGCACAACATTAAGGAGCGCAAAGGTGATATTTTCCCTGTTAGAGAAATTGTGGATAGAAAAATACCGTTCTATCATACTCACCCATTTATCTAGGGAATCAACATCGATTTGGCCTTCAAATAAATCAATATCAAAGTTAACTTGTACCTTGAAGGGTGTGGCTCCTCCGAATTGATTGCTTGATGATCCCTCTGTTGCTGTTGGCATCTGTCGAAGGATCTGGGTGGAATTTTCTATCATCTCGTTCCGTAGTCGCACGAGGGCTTCCTCGAGAAACAACTTGATAGGATCTATTGCTCTGGAATATATCTTTTCCTCGGCCATGGGAGGCAATTTGGGATGACAAGAGTAGTTTTCCGCAAGCTTGACTAGTTCAAGACCTAACTCACAGTATCCAGATCTTGTGGGGGACATACACTGAGAGGCAACAGAGATCATAGTGCTCTGATACCACTTATCCATATTTATGTGAGAATGAAATGAAAGAGCATATATAGAACAAAATACACAGATATATTGCAAGGAACACAATGATACAGTAAACTCAGATTCTATTAAATGAATGAAACAAAACAATGTGTAAAATAAAAGTAGTTAAAATGGTAGTAGCTATATCTCTAAGAAGAGATATGGAAACTACTCTCATTCATGACAAGTTGATTACAAAAGGAGTCCAAAGGGTATTTTTATCATAAGCATGAGGGATAAAACCCTAACATTCAAAACTCTAACCCTACAACATTGAATTTCCCCCAGTATTTCTTGACAATAGCATTTTTCAAATAGATATATTTAAGAATGACATGTTGGATAACTGACGCTAAAATCAAGAATTTTTTTAACACGGTTTACCTATAAGTATGTGCTTAAAAAACGTTTTTGGTGTTTACCTATATAAGTGATCCTTCAATCGTAGCACTTAATTGCATTTGCTTGATTTCATCAATGCAACAATGAAGACGATAGTCTTGTAAGGATCGGCATCGCCTTTAGCGCTACTCCTCGCAACGTATTTAGACAGTTGGTCGATGAAGGCGCGTGGGTTGTTGTGTTGTCTCCTCTCTACAAGCATGCACATACAATAACTTCAATGATTATGTAGTAAACAAATGTAGAATAATGTTGTGGTTCAGGAAAAAAAACTGAAGATATACTACAACAAACAAATGTAAATGTAAAATAATATTTTGACAAAGCAAACTATTTAGGAGTTTATTTGAGATAGATCCTTTAGCAACTTGTCCAGAGATCTGAATCGATTCAACTCATATGTTAATGCAGAGAGAGAAAACATTACAGGTATTGAGATTGCCAGAGAGAACAAACATTACAGGTATTGAGATCACCATTTGTTGAGGGAAAAGACAAAGTGTAAGTGATTGGTATGCTCAGCACTGCATAGATAACAATGATGCAACCCTGTAGTTGGGATTCCCCGCACTAGCAATTTTTTTTGGCATTTATACCTTCAATTCAAATAAGCACTTCGCTATATGCTTACACCATTTTTGTTTCTTTCAACCATATGCCTCAACTCCTTTTCAATTGGCAGCTGCACGAAGGCAGATCTCGTTGACTATTGGGAAAAGGAAGTGTTGGTTGCTTAGGAGATAGATCAGTGGAACGTTGGTTTGAACCACGTAGATTTTGTTCTCAAGACTATATTGGAGTAGTTAAGATTGCAGATCGTAGATCCCTTTAATCAAATTAGCCATTGGTGATGACAAACCCATGCATAACGAGATCACAAAGCACGATCTTTTCAATCAGATCGTGTGGTCAAAGGAATTTCACAAATATCTATTCATGTATATGGAGAAAATATATCTACAATAGACAGATCTGTACTACAGGTCTACCATGGAGAAAATCCAAACAGATATGTGCAACAGATTTTGAGTGGCATACAATAACATACTAGATTTGAAAGCATAAATATAGTTACATGACCTTCCTTGTGTTGGATTTGTGATTTGCTTGAATAATGTACATATGCTTCCTCCAATCATATTCTTTAATCTTCATGCTCATTTTGCACCAATTTCATGGATCACTTCCGTGGTGAGTTCTCATACACATATACCATGGAGAATCAACCAAACCCCTTAAGACTAAAGAGGCTCTGATTTGCTAAATATTCTTGTGACGGAAAATGGTTGAGTCATTCTCAACTTGGTCTTCATACCAATGATGATATTATATAGTACATGGATCATAGTCACCTCTAGATCTAGATAATAATAAAAACTCACAATAGAGGTGATCTAGGACTTTGTGATTGCATAGAGATTTACAATCTAACATATAGTAGTGACTTTCAACCATTGCATCTAGGGATAACTTTTGGATTATCAATGGTAGTGTAATTGTTGGAAGGGGGAGCTCTGTGGTACATAGTCTGAGGCTGAAATGAAGGTCTTTTGGGTTTGGCATTGATCACCATTTTAGCTTCTTCGAGCTCTATCACAAGATTCTAATCATGTTGTGGGGTGTTGCATAATGACATGTGCTCATATTGCCTCCTTGAGGCCACTAATGAAGCATTCGTATAACAAGGAATTAGATAGGCCCTTTGTGCAAGTGGCCAATTGCTCAAATGCTATAATTTAGTCCAGAACTATGCCATTCTAGTGTAATTTGGTCAACTTGTTGAGATAGTGAGTGTCTCTTTCATAATGCTCATGAGGGATCTTCACAAATTGGGTCTAAGGAACATAACAACAATAATATTTTTGGTAACAATAGGTCACCATTGCCAACATTTTGAGTTGAGATATAAGACTCCCACTTTGAACTTTTGGAGATCATCCTTAAGACCATGGATACCAAAGTAGTGTTCCATTTGGATAACCCAACCTAAGGGATTTGAACCATCAAATTTACGAATGTCCACCTTTGGGAAGTGGTGCCATGAATTGTTATGGTGGAGATTGTGTTTTTGGGAAGAGAGTGTAAGAGCCATGTTCTTCATTGAAAAACATCTTTGGATTGGTCTTCTAGTGTGGTATCTAGACCCACATGTTTAGTGAGGATGTTCAAAATTTGTCTATGGTTAGCTTGGTTGAGGTGGATTTGGCCATTTTTTTGTTGTAGGTCCATGACTACTGTTGTAAGATCTGTGATACCTTTGGGTGGGTCCTTTGTTTGGTCCTACATGTTTTTCTGGTTTCCAGTGTGTACCATTGGAGCATTTGTGCTCAGAAAAGTATAAACGCTAGCTTATATCAAAATGACCAGGGGCTAAAGAGGGGTCTTTTAAGAGGTATCATCGAAAGAGGGATGGGAAGGTCCACACAAAAGGGTTGTTAGATATTTATAATAATATGATTAACATGAGGCATAGATTCTTTTGAGATATGTCTCAACAAGGGTGTTAATGGAGCCTAGAGTCTTTTTTTACACTTAGAGGAGTATTACTCCTTGTGGAATATTACTACATTGTTAGAATTTCCAAATTTCTTTTGGATGCAAAGATGTAGGAATTTCGTTGTCTAGTCTTGATGCAAAGATGTAGGAATTTCACTAGATGGAAATAGAGGAAACAGTTTTCAAGTTCCCGAGGATAAGGGATTATCAAGTGATATAGCTGCCCAATATACTTGCGATGTCCACCAATAGTACTCACCCTAATCTCTTAGGGCGCTAACTAAGGAGGTTCAACCATGCCCTTAGCCATATTACTCGAATAACTAGGTACTAGATAGTACAAATTTTTGTGGTGTTTAAAGACATTGGAACACGTCTCTATCTTTAAAATAATCTATGAAAAATTTGCAGACGCGATGGCTTAGGAAATTTCTTTGATACCACTTGTGGTCTACAAATTAGAGCAACGCCAAGATATATGGAGATAAACAATGCATTAAACATAATATTACATTGTAAAACAACTTATCAAAGGAAATGGAAAAGAGAAATTGTGTAGAAATAAATCTTGTATTATGATAATCACTTTAGAAGCAATATTCATCCTCCTCTTAAGGTTGGCCATAATTTTTGAAAAAACAATCCATAGTCTCTTAGCTCCTTAAATAGGCTTTTAGTATCCCAAAACCCCAATTACTTGACTTGGTCAATAATTAATGAGTACCAACTACTTAGTGGGCCTTAATTAATAGAGAGACTCTTTTTACATTAATATTCTACTAACAACTACTCGACCTTCTTCAAAGGTTATGCCTCATACATAACATGACTAACTACTAAAGTAAGGGAGTTAGGGTAGGACCCTAACAACAATTGTGCATGTCAACTAATTAAACGCTAAGTACATCCGTTGAAGCTTCGTAGTCTCCAAGCCCTTTTGGAATATCTCTTGTGAGGTAGTTATGGAACTCAGGCTAATTTTTAGGGGTGAAATTTTATCAATTAGCCATTTTTCGGGCATTTTTTCAAAACATAAATTCGTTATTTGCTCATTTTTACTTTCTAATATCGCCTATATTTACATAGAATATGTTGTTTTCTTGTAATATTCGCCAAAATTTACAAATTTTAGTAGTAAATTGTATGTTTCATATTTAACATTCGCCTACCTACCTATATATACGATTTTTTCAACCCAAAATAATCGCCTAGAGTACTACACTAAGGTATACTATTAGAATCCTTAAAAAATACCCTGATGGAACTTTAAAAATCTTAGGTGCAGTCAAATTTGTCAATTGGGATAGTGATGTGCACACTCTCCCTGTGAGCTTGTTGTTGCTACGAAGAAAATCTACAACCATAATGCAATTTATAATTTCTTCTAGAATAGATCATGAAAGTTGATTCCATGACATATTAAAGACTCTACGATGTTGTAGCACAAAGCTTGAAGTTGGGTTTGCAAATTGTTAAACATACAAAAATATGAGTTGGGATAAGATGTGATTGCGCATTGTGGGAAAAAACAAATATTGTAGTTGTGTAAGGTCTCCAAAATCCATGGAAATTGGTATATTCATGCGATGATTATTTCCCAAACCAAGAGTGGTGTACCCCCAACACATTCACAAATTTCTAAAGGGTTTCTCCTAGCAAACAACTCCCAATGAAAGAAAGTACTAAGAGACTAGATATTCTTCCAATTCCCTCCTCTTTATTGCTACACTAACGATAAAGTGTCTCAATGAGCATGCATTACCTATATGGACATAAAGACTTACATTAAGAAAACTATTTGTTGCATTAAACTCAATGATGGTACTTAGATTCCATATTTTCTATGGATTAGGCTATGAAGTTGTTCACATTCAAATCTAGAACCAACAATTGGAGCTCCCCTAAACCCAAGAATTATACCACTTACCATATTGGTTATCAACATTCGTTGGGTGAGGTTCTTGCAATTGATGAAGGTATTTACGATGCCTCCTACAAGAAATTTGTTTTCCAAAGCAATCTCACACACTAAAAAGCTTTATAGCAAGTAAAATAGAGTCACATTTCCTATGTTATCCCAACCATTACAAAGAATGATAATATAGGGAGGGCTACTAGAGTATATGGTAGAAAACTAGTCATGAAATTGAAAGAGAGCATAAAAGTTATAAGCTTTGTGCATTTGCTTAATTCTAAGAAATTGTACCATTGAGTTCTACATTCACCATATTTAAATGGTGAGATTGATCATATTTCCCATGGATTTAGGAATATGGGACAATAATGGATTGTTGGAAAGGTCTAGCTTAGTGAGGGATTCCATTTCATTACAAATGGGGCCCTCTAAGGGAGCAAGAAGGTAAATACAATTTTTTCTCATTTAAAAAATTAACAATTTCTATAAGCAAAAGGCCTAAAACTTGTTGATTACAAGATACATGTCGGTCAAACTCACCATGTTTTTTATCTCTAGGGAATGATCCCCAAAAGAGAATCATCCAGAGACACTGACCTCCTTAGCTTCTCGATCTAGAGTGGAAAACAACTTGTAAGAAAATTGTTACTCGGATCAAGAACCTTGAGTTTTATGAGGTCATCAAGCTATGTTGGTATGCTTTAAGAGAGACTATTTACACTAAGGCCTAGGTTCCTCAACTCAAAGAGGGCATAAATCTCTATGGGTATGATTCTAGTGAAGAAGTTTGAACCCAACTCTAATGTCTCCAAGCAAGAAAGCAACCCCAACTTTGGTAGTAGTTTGCTTGATAGATGCCAACATTGGGATGTTAGTGCATTCAATGCAACTCACAAATGGAAAATATGGCCCTTTCTAGAACCCAACATCGGTGCATCGCCACCTCCCACACCTCCTTGTAAAACAACAACATTAGTGTTGATGGGCCAATCAATGAGAAGAAAAATAATAATCTTTTTTTTAAATAGAAAAAAATAAAATCATGAGTGTAAGGTGAACTATAAGGACCAAAAAATTAATAAATGTATGAATGGATTATTAGCTAAGAGTGAAAGCTATATGTTAGTTATGGACATAATAACTGATACATCTACGAAGGGAAGCCCTACCAGTGCTACAAAAAGCATGACCTTTTTTATTCTCTATGTAACTATGACAAAATGAGTCTAGATGTTCGAATTTTAAAATTTATTCAAATCAATGTGTACTAAAGAGAAGTAAATATAATTAAATGGAGTGTATTTCTTCCTTTGTGTGGTGTTTTCCCTTTTACATCTTAGGTATTATTATTATAAATTTTTTGGTTGGAACTACACGAGAGTTTTTTAATGCCAATAAATTGTCTAAGTATAAATTACTTCATCATCTTGGAAAACTTGGTTGCACTTTTGACATCTTAAATCAATGGGGGCATCGGGTGAGTTCCACAATATTCACAAAAGTAGTCAATGCAGTGTTGGCCCACAATATTTACAAAGGTAACCAATGCACACCCAACCACTCAAACTTACCCACTAAACAATTTTATTCAACTCTTTTATATAAAAATAAATTTAATAATATAGATATTTTATTAAACACTTCACTTTATGTTAATATTTTTAAAAATTTATTAAATATTTGTTTTTTAACACAGACGGTTTAAGAGCTTTCTATTAAAAATATGGCCGAAAAGTGCAAACTGCCGAAGCAGACTGCTCCTTTAGAAAGGTAGCATCCATAATGTCAAGGTCTTTCCTATCCTTCTTATGATCATGGAGAGGCATTCTAGGTCCATGAGAGCTATAACATTTCACAAACTGTCCTAGAATTTTTAAGCAAAAGAAGTACATGACTAAGAAATACTCAAAGGTTTAGATTACAAAAATTGAGGTTGTCCTGTAAAAGATTGTTTCCCATATTCATCCATGCCAAAAATTGGGCAAACTTATACTTCGAAATGCCAACAAAAAGGAGTGTAACAAACCCAGGGATATCAGGGGTTGTCGGTGTCCTGGACTGCACTTTTGGAGCCTGCAGTCCCCTTCTTATCCTGGTTGAGGTCAACATAGTTCTCGGCGTGTCCCATTATCCTCTTTAGCTTCTCAAGCTTCCTGCGTAGGCTATCTGAGTCACTGGTATCCAAACCAGCATTGCGTTTCTTATGGGGATACCCAATACCAAGTTGCTCTTCAATATGCTCAATTTTCGCTGTCATCAGGTTGTTCTGTTGCTTCAATTCGAGTTGGGTTGTTTCAGTCAAGGAGTACAGACGAACCAGATTTTGCTTTAGGTCCAAATTCTCACTCCTTATTTTCCTAACCTGCCCTTCCATTTCAAGCATACAGTGCTTCATATCCAGCTCATGTTTACTCAGGCCACCTCGCCCTATCAAGTCGACAGTCCATGGCGTGTGTAGAGCTCCTGCGCACTTCCCTGTTGTCGATTTCTTCCTCCAACATTGGATTAGCCCGTATACATGTCGTATTTGGGCCTCTGAGATTTTTATTGTACCTGAAACAACGAAGGTAAAGGTTGTCTCCTGACTGAGAGCACCCATGATCCATGTTGCAAATCGCAGAGACTATACCAGAGAAGCCTTCAAAGCACAGGCTCGAATGAGAATTCTGAGCGAGTCTAGATAGGTTAATAACATCGAGGGTGCAGTGAAAGATGCTAGAATCCTGACTTAAAACATCCCCCTGTCCTCGCATGTTGGCCATCTGGCTGGCCGTCCAGTCTTCATTAATGCTAGCATGCTTCAAGCAACCGCAGGGAGAGTGTCGACCGTCAAGAAGGGAGGTGGGGAAATCAAGATTCAAAGAATTTGAATTTCTATAGCTTGGGTTCATGGAGAAGGAAGGACGGTTCATGTGGATAGAGCCCAACAAAACACTAAGGATGAAGGGATTAGGGAATCCAAACATTGTTCATGGTGATATTACCACACTCCATATGGCCATAAGGAAGCCTGACTCCAGAGTTGGCCAATTCGTCTACTTGTTCATTGAGTTTTCTCAAGATATGAAAGAAAGTGACCTCTTGAAATTCATTGCTAATGCTGGATAGGAGTTGATGAGACTTGGAGATTGGAGGATTCTTTTCTTTTACAATTTTTCTTGTTTCTCGGATGACTATGAGTGAGTCTCCAATAACGCTCAGCCTCTCAATGTCCAGGGTTATGGCGATCTCAAGGCCTTTAATTAGTGCAAGCCACTCCGCGCCATTGTTTGCCTTTCTCCCGATGCCCCAGGCAAAAAAATTCAATCATTTCCCCATGGAGTCAAGGATCACTCCCCCCCACCTGCCAACCCTGAAAATTTATTAAATATTTACATATATCTTTTTGTGTGATTATCAAATTCGATCAAACAACTCAATTTTTTATGAATGCTTCCCTCATAAAAACACATCCACTTTTTTTCAATAAAACTTCTTATTTTCATCAACTTAATTATCTTCTTTTTTTCCATCGAAAAAATTTATCTTACTATTAATAAAGCGAAATAGTAAATGTTCCATATGTCACAGAATCACAGAGGAATATGTCCAGCATAAGATAAACTGTCCCAGTAAAAAAAAGTGCCAAATATGTGCCATAATGACTGAAAATACAGCGTACATGACGCAACAAGTAACAAGAAACCAAATGCAGATACAGCTGCAAAATAACGAGGCCTAGCATAACCAGAAAAAAGAACAGCAGCAAAAAACTAGACCCAGCAAAGAGCGTCCATAACACCAGGAAGCGTCCATCATGAGGCCCATCATAACAAGAGAGACAGAACCATAGGTGGTTCGCCCAAAGGATATATACATCCGCAAAATAAAAATAGTGCCACAACAAAAACCGGATAAACAAGTAGTTGATGAAGTGGAGTGTTAAGGACCTGCACAAAGATATATTAACGCATACTATAAAGATATAATAACCGCAAGAAATCCAAAAATACCTCATAACAGGTGGACCGAGCCAAAGGAATCAAGACCAATGCATGTCAATTGTGCCACGAGAGAAAAGTAGGTCCCCCCGCCACTCCTCCCACAGGATGATCCCCACCTGTGAGGTCAAAGCCAACTTAGAGAGCTGGTCAGCCTCCATGTTAACCTCTTAGAAGATATGGCAGAAATGTGTGTGATCAAAATCGTTGATTAGCTTCCGGACCGCCACCATCCAAAAAGAAAGTAACATCACCTTGAGTGGAGTAGTACCCAAAGCCCAGGAGAAGATGGATGAGGAGTCACCCAGAATCAAAAGAGATGTTATCTTCTTGGAACGAGCAAAATACAAAAGGATCCAAAGTGCACACAATTCACTGCGTATGTTGGAGTCGGATCCCAAATTTAAATGGATGCGAAAATAACATGAGATAGACAGATGCAACACCACACCGGCCCCACACACACCAGGACATCGAGCCGCAGCCCCATCAAAAAATCCACAGGGGTACACCAAGACTGGAGGGGTCAACCGGCGTCCAGGATAAATCATGATTTTTTTAAGACAACCACCTCCATGTCCAGAGTGTGAAATGTATTCCTTATAAGCAGCGATAGTTCGACCACTAATCCAATCCAAATGTGGTATAGTGCCCACAAAAATTAGGTTATTTCTAGCCTTCCAAACTTCCCACAGCATGAAACAAGGAAGCTCCATCTTGGAGTAGGAATGCCGGATCCAAGAACCGAGGCAGTCGATAAGAGTGGTGGGGCTCCAGATTATCTGTAAGCTGAAGAAAGTAGCAATAATTTTCCAGAGACCCTATATGAAAGAGCATGTGGAGAAGAGGTGATCTACTGATTCTCCCTGCAGGCAGCATAATGGACACCATCCAGGACCAACGAAGCCACGAAGACACATATTATCCCATGTGAGGATTCTGTTGCTCAAAGCCAACCAAATGAAGCATTTGATTTTTAATGGGAGGGCAATTTTCCAAATATTGCGATGCCACCAAAGATTCTCAAGTTGTATATCAACAAATAATGAAGCATAAGTAAGTTTTGCAGTCACTAAACCATGTGCCACATCCCACGACCATACCAGACGATCAGGAGTCTCATAAAGTTGTATATTGGATTGAAAAAATGATCTTATATATTTAGCCCATTCCTTTCCCAAGGCACCATAGAGACCCAACTGTGGCGCAGAAATCCATTAGTGCCCACACCGCTATTCTGGAAAGCTGCATGAGCAAGAGTATAGAATCCCTTTGCCCGAAGATGTGACATCAATGCTGGAGACAGAAGATATGTAGAGGATCCCCCCAAAATAGGATCAGTTCCAAGCCTTATCTCCTACCCATTACCAGGAACCCACGAGAGCCAATGAGCAATGGTATTGAACAAACCCAAGAGCCCATTCCAGATGTTTGAGACCCCGGTTGACGAAGGTTGTCCCATTCTAAACCAATATACCACCGAAGTGTTTTTCAAATACTTGGCCCGAATAATCTTGCCCCACACAGAATCAACGAGAAGTGCCCGCCACAAACTCTTTGCATATAGGGCAGTCACAAAATGATCCAAGTGTTTGATATCCCAGCCCCCCAGATCCCAGGGCCGAGCCAACGATGACCATTAATCAATTGATATTTTCCTTTATCCACCCCACCAGACCATAAGAAACTGAAGAACTTCCTGCAAATAAGGCGAAGTATAGACTTAGGTATTTTGCAGAGTGAGAACTAGTAGAACCCCAGATTCTGCAGTACCGCTTTGGCCAGTGTAAGTCTGCCACCCATGGACAAATGGAGCATACTCCAATGACCAATCCGTATGTCAAATCGTCTTAATAGCCAAGACCAGTCATTCAAAAAATAATTCGATGGTTTGACAAAATAACCCAGATATTTTGTGCCACCCGCCAATTCTTTGAAATCCAGTGGTACTAGCATTCCAATCGACCATTCAACATCAGTCTCCACTGAGTGTTTAAAAAAGTGTGATTTAAGCAAGCTGATGATCATACCCGATACAGAGCAGAAGAAGTCCACAATTTTCTTATATTGTATCCATTCAGCAAGTATGCCCAAACCAAAGAGCATGACGTCATCCACAAAAAGTGAATGAGTAATAGATATACCAGTGGTAACCTGGATGCCCACAATGGAACCCTCACATTTAGCCTTATGAATAGTGAGGCTCAAGCCTTCTATAATCAATAGGAACAAGAGGGGCGAGAGAGGAAAGCCCTGTCGGAGGCCCCTGGAAGCCTTAAAAAAGTTTGTCGGCTAACCATTTATGAGCACAGCAAAATTAAATGAAGTAACACATGCCATAATCCATTTCATCACCTTCCAGGGTAGTCCAATTTGTATCAGTATCAGTCTAAGCATATTCCAGTCAACACGGTCATATTCCTTCACCAAATCCAATTGGAGGATGGGAGCATCAATTCTCTTCTGTTTAATACTATGAAAAACCTCTTGTGCCACCCCCACCGCATCAAGAATCTGTCGGCCCTCCAAAAAACCAAACTGTTCCATAGAAATGTGTCTCGAGAGGACCAACTTAATTCGTACAGCAATAATCTTGGATATAATCTTGTAGACCAGATTGCACAAGGAAATAGGCCGATACTCATCAAAATTCTCCGGATGAGAAGATTTTGGAATGAGAGTCAAGTAGGTAGAATTTAGTGCCCCAGAGACCAATCCCATGTTCCGAGACTCATCCACAGCATCCCGAAGGTCCCCCCCCATAATGTCAAAAAAGTGGAGAAACAGTTCCACCGTCCACCCATACGAGCCAGGAGATTTATCCTTTGCAAAACCCCGTAATATGTTTTCTACATCCACCAGGGTGACAACCTCAAATATATTGTCTCCCTTCACGTCATTGAACACCCTTGGGTATTCCTTAATAATATTGAATTGTTCTGACAGTGTTGTATTTTAAGGATCACAATAATAATTCTGGAAGGGTTGTGTGGCCTCAGTCATGAGATCCATATCTCCCTGAATCCACCGACCAACATGGTCATTTAGATCCCAAATTGTGTTCTGAATTCTGCGAGAATCTGCAACATGGTGAAAAAAAATTGTATTCAAATCACCAGCATTGAGCCAAAGTGCACGACTTTTTAAGCGCCATGTTTCCTCATGTAAGAGTAGGATCTTCAATTTTCTCTCCTCCAATACTGATAGTTTGGTCCGTCCAATGGGGGAAAGACCAGGCCGCAGTGATTGTTCCATCAAGTTACCAATTTCCTTTTCCAACTCAATGAGTTCTGCAGCCAGCGCCGATTTCTTATTTCTTTCCCATCGAATAGTATAGTCTTTCAAGGATTTCAATTTCACCGCCAGCCTATCCATCGTAGATCGTTCACCAGAGGCATCGAC
Organism: Larix kaempferi; assembly: GCA_027924585.1. NCBI lineage: Eukaryota > Viridiplantae > Streptophyta > Pinopsida > Pinales > Pinaceae > Larix > Larix kaempferi. The sequence continues at coordinate 34,668,620 of BSBM01000017.1, forward strand.
CTATAACTAGTGATTTCTCACACCCAATGTGTAATCCGGATCATTTAACCAAGTAGAATTGAATTTAAAAGGGTAAGGATGGTGGGATAACTCATTATCAAATTGCAGAATAATAGGGAGATGATCACTAATATGAATCTGCTGAATCCATATTCGGTAATTCCGAAAGCAGTTTAAGAGTAGTTCCGATATTAAGAAACGATCAATGCGTTTAGAGATCAGATTCCCATCCTTCCTACCATTTGTCCAAGTTGGTTCCAAAGGACGAGGAGCCACATCAATCAGATGATATTTAGAGAAGAGGTCCTTGAAATATATCCCCAGGGGGTCCCTTCTTGCGGATTGGCCCCAAATTTCCTCAGCCCCCCAAGAAAAATTCAAATCACCTGCAAGAATCAAATTTTCCAGTTCCAGTAAGTGCCCCGAACACGCAAGTTCCCAGAAGGCCTCCCTGTCGCAATAGGGACCATAACAATTCACAATATTTATGTTTTTATCAGAACCTCTAATGTTTCCAGAAAGTAGTATACCCAAAGAAATAATAAAGGGATTGAGCCTCAGAACCACAGGGTTCCAAGCCACCAAGAGCCCACCAGACAGGCCAACAGCATCCACCGTGCACACCATCCAACCAGGTTTGATTTTGTTAAATAAAACACGGGCCTTCTCACCACTAACCATAGTTTCTTGGAGGAAGACTAAATCAGGATTGATAATATGTAGAACACGCTTGAGGGCCAATTGTTTTGGAAGGCCCCCCACACCCGGGATGTTTAGTGAGAAAAATATCATTAACGACCCCTCGTAAGGGCTTTGATTCCTCTAAGAGCCCTGGTATCAGGAGAAATGGGGGAACTCGATATATTGCAAGCGTCATACACCCCCAATGGAATAACCTTCTTATTTTTTCGGGAACTGCGCGTCTTTAATGGTGAGAAGTCCGGGGCCAAACCTCCCATGCGAGCCCCCTTTGAGACAACTTTTTCACCCAAGGATGTGTTATTTGCAGTAGATAACGGATTATTTCCCACCCCGACCCCAGAGCCAATGTCTTTTGTTCCGAGGGATCCCCCACAGTATTAAAGGTCGGGACCGTCTCCTCCACAACCCTATTTTTGAAAAAGACCGGTATAGGTGTCTTTTTAACCATTTTTGAGTATGAGGGAATGTGTAATACCGATTCTCTGGGTACTGGGGGAGGGTCTAAAGTGTCCAACGAATCACAGGTATCGTTCCCCCCAACCACAATGGGAATATGGTCATTTAATGGCGGCTCGATGTCAGAGGAAAGTAATATGGTCGATGCAGGGGAAAGGGGGACAGCAAGAGAGGCTGACACCACAAGGGATGAGTCCGTTGGTAAATCCCATGATGTCCACACAACAGGAGGCGCATCGTCGGTGACAGGGGAGGCATTATCAGATTGTTCCCGGGAGTCCCTCGCAGATCCAGAGGCACTTGACAGCAGGGGAGAAACACGACGGTGACCCAAATAATTTCCATTATTGCCATTGTTCAAATCTAATGAATTAATAAAGGAGATATCCAATTCATTCAAAGTATGATAGAAAGACGGGTCGTTTTTTTCCAACTTACGGAATGAAGCCGAGTTTGGTGCCGTGGGGAGAGTAACCCTGTTGGAAAAACCATCGAGCTCGCCCGACTCATCCAGTTCTTTATCACTACCATCATTGGAAGACCAGAAAAGTTCCACCCCAAACGGACGACCAGATGTCGAATCCCCCTTGCATTGCCGCCACAAATGGCCAACCTGCTTGCATTTAGAGCAGCGGAATGGTATGCCCCAATAATCAATAATCTGTGCCAACTTGCGACCACGCCAATCTATGTGAAGTACATCAATGAGCCCCTTTGATATGTCCACCTCCACCAGCAACCGACCCATGCGTCGGTCAAAACCAAACAGATGCTCATCCTCCACATGTAGGAAGCGTCCAAGACTGTTACCGATAGCTTCAAAAGCTCCACGGTTCCAAAGAGCAAGAGGAAGACCAGGTAGGAGCACCCAAAAATGGCGCAGACACACAGATGTCGTGTCAAGGTCGAAATCCGTTTGCCATTTTTGTAGCATCAAACTACCCACCTCATAAAGCCATAGTTTGTTAAGAATGGTGGAGCTGTGAGATTCCTGTTCAAATTTGAAGCCATACCTTCCACGAGCCAGTGCAAAAACCTATGGAGTATAACCCAATGCCCCTTCCCATCGTAAGCCAAACCTCCCCAGGTCTGCAGCAGTATTTCTCCTTCAGTCGACAGGCCGACCGGGAAGTATCCTGTGGTTTACCCCTGTGTTCCAGGCGCGGCAGAGCTCGAAAAGTGTCAACAAAAGGGTCTGAACCAGCATTGGCAACAGGAGCTCCTGACAAAGACAGGTGACCCTTCTTTGTAACCGACATGGCGCATGGAGACCCATGCCACTCACCTTGACCAAGTGTATGTTTCCCCTTTAGCATGTTTTTGTAGAAAGAGTCTGGTTTGAACAAACCCGCCTCCTCTAATCGATAGTCGGAGACTGTCAGGTTATTATCCGTTGGAGGATGTGTAAACTATAAATTTCCCCCCATTCCACTGAGTTGTTAAAAGCCGGGAGAGTGGTTGTAGTCCCAAGTTCAGGCAAAAGGCAATACCGGAAATTATTCCCCAGAGGAATGATAGGCACCGACAGTTCACTACCCTGATAAAACCCCCCTCGAGATAGTGACCGACCAGTTCGTGTCCACAGGTTCAAAGACAGATACCCAAATAAAAACAAATGAAATCTATAAAAACTCATAGAGATATGCGGTAATGGTTATAACGCCGATATCAACTGTAGACCCTCGTGAATGCTCAAGTCACCCGCCAGAGTCTATTGGCCATTGGGGAGTAAACCCTAAACGCCACCATCGCCCTAAAAATCACAATTAAACTTTATTTATGAAGATGTAATCAATTCAACTTAATTATCTTCTACTAACTCATAATTAGTAACTGAATATTTTGATTAAAAATACATCAACATATAAAATCCTCTTTATAATCATTTTTTATATCATCATGTCTCCATTACACTACTCTCAATACAAAAATAAATATATAAATATGATACCATGGGACCCATTAGAAGGAAACATGTCTAGTTATAATGTCTTCTCTTCAATTATATTTTTGATACGCATCATCCTTTACAATCTTAGGAGAACCTTTTTTCAACGCAAACATCAATGCCCATTGCTTTAATTATCAACGTGATTAATTTTTGATACGCATCATCCTTTACAATCTTAGGAGAACCTTTTTTCAACGCAAACATCAATGCCCATTGCTTTAATTATCAACGTGATTAATTTTTGATACGCATCATCCTTTACAATCTTAGGAGAACCTTTTTTCAACGCAAACATCAATGCCCATTGCTTTACTTATCAACGTGATTAGAGAGCGAAGAAAAAGTTTTATTTTTATTTGTTACGTATAGTTTGGTGATTGAAATAAAATTATGTATTTATGAAAAAAAAATCAAAATATTTTTATATTAAAAATATAATTTTTAATGGCTTATAGTATAGTTATTGATCAACCTCACAACTTTATAGTTTAATTGGAGCTTTTAAAATTACATCTCTTAGAATTAATTTATCATTCTACATACATAAAGAAAGCCCTTCAAAGCAGCAATACCATATTACAAACACTATTTATCATCTCTGCTATCTTGGAAACAATAGTTGATAAGTCTTAATCCAAGACCAGACCCAAACACACTCAGGACTGAAACCTGAATCATAACCGCTCATTTATCGTGTCACTTCTTAAATGAGCATTAATAAACACTCAGCCCTGAACATAAACCATAACTTAGGCTTGAGACTTGGTACACATAACTTTCAAATTGATATATCAAATTACCAATCCTATAACTAGTCTCCATATAGCACAAGTACTTGGAGATGAGCATTAAAAAAACCACTCAAGCTCAAGTCTGAACAATAACTTAGGCCTGAGAACTGGTACAAACTGCTTTCAAACTGATATTCCAACTTCCTAGTCAAATAACCGATCTCCATATAACACTCAGGCCCGAAACCAATCCTATAACCAATCTCCATTAAAATCATGTTTTAAATATAACATATTGCTAAATCCTCAGAAGTCCATAAGTTGATTCCCTTCTTCTATATTGCAAATTAAACATTCTCATTGGTTCAAGATCACTCCTTCCATTACTAAGATATATGCTTCAATATTGTTTTCCTTGTAAACATGTTTGAAATTCACTTCATCAAAGCTTATAGAAATCCATTGAGTCTCAACCAACAACGCCTCCAGAAACACATTATGACATTGGTATTCACCACACATCCACTTGATTATTAACATGGAATCCCCATAAACATTCACCCTCTTAATTCCTCTATCTGTAGAAATCCTCATCAGTAACCATAAAGCTTTCAGCTCCATGTAATTGGTTGTGCCATGTCCTAGTCCCGCTTTGAAATCTAACCTTTGAGATTTGGTAAGCTAGATCACACCACCTGCCCCACATTGCCTTCCCTCTCCATGTGATGCCCCATCAAAAAAAGCCCAAGGAACCACACAATTGATCTTCAATGGCTTTACTATTTTGATCTCCTTTTCATTCCTTTGTTGAGGAACGTGCCTTAAGATACTTAAACTCTGCGCCATGCATTGAAATGTCGGAATATTCCTCAAACAGACTAACATTTCTAGCCATCCATATAAACCAATTGATAATTACTAGGAGTGCTTTAAAGCCCTTCATATCCTTATTATTACACTAGTGTCTCAAACATTCTTCTACATAATTTCTCGACAGACCTTCAGACCACCAATGGACTCTTCTATATCCTTCCATACTTGCTTAGTAAATTGACAGCCAACTACCAGATGAATTACTTTCCTTTGCTTCCTCTTATATATATATATATATATATATATATATATATATAATTTAATTTAATGTATGTAAACTTTTTAATAAAACTAAAGGAGTTACAAATTTTTAAATACATTTTTTAATATAAAATAATTTAATACATTTTTTTTAATTATTATTTAAATTTTATTTTTAAAAATGAAATTGATTATATTTTTTAAGGGAGTTCTCTAAAAATTCGATGATTTGGTCCGGACAGAAGTTTTTCACCAAAATCTAGTGTTTACAAAATCTAAATATAGCTGTATTTTAATGTCGATTTTGATAGTAGAAATGGATTTAACACCATCAAAAACTCCAGCACCCAAAATTTCAGAATTTGAGAGTTGTAACTAAGATTTTAAAAAAATTATGTCAATTTTTTTCAAAATCTTACAAAAAATTTGATTTTTCATTTAAAATCATAGAACATTTAAACTACTCATTCTTTTAATATATTAAATACAATTATTTGATAATATGTATTAATTTAATTTTAAATTTTATATAAAAATTAAAAACATTAAAATAATATAAATATATTTTAAACTTTATTTTAAAAAAAATCAAAATATAAAATATATATATATATATAATATTAAATGATAAAAACATACACTTTTAAAACTTTACAAATTTGATGAATTCTCACTATAACACCATTTTTTTCTTTTCAAAATATATATATACATACATGTGCTTGCTTTATATTATATTTTGCACTATCTCTCAATCTCGCCTATATTATTAAAAAACCTCAAGTATATGTTTTATATATATTTTTAAATCCCATTTAAAATGTTTTGTAGATTAAAAATGCATTTATTGATAAGTAGAATTATGTACCTTAAAGAAATGTCATGATTGAGTATATTAGATTGGGTGTATAATTTGTTCAAAACTATGATGAAATGGAATGATGAAATCAATTACGTAAAGTAATTGTTTATCTGCGTTTTTATTGTAATAAAAATAATAATAATAATAATAATTTCTTAGTTTGTTTCAATGTTTTGATTGGTTTTTTAGATGGCGTGGTCTTTAAGTAGGGTCTACTCTCTTCAGTGTAGCATGATTGCTTTAAATATGTATACCACTTGTAAGGGTGAAGAGCATAAGCTAAAGATTGACAGAATTAGTTCTTTTGAGCTCAAAGTGGAACAGCCTATCCTCTTCTTCGATGGAGCTTCACAATTTGGTATATGTGCTATTGGGGGAGTGATTTATCTGAACGAGTCTCATTATTTTTCTATTAAACTCAATTGTGGTTCAGGATCAAACATGAAAGCGGAGTTAATGGCTCTCTGGTGTGTGCTTAAAGTTGCTAATATCTTTGGATTGGTTAATATCAAGGTTTATGGCGATTCTAGGGTCACCATAAAATGGGCTGCGGGTGAATTCAAGCTTAATGTAGTGAATTTGAGACACTGGGCCCTCCGGACACACTTAGAAATTCCAAAGCTCCAGGGTATTTATTTCGAGCATATCTTCAGAGAACAGAACTCTCTTGCTGACAAGCTATCAAAGCAAGCCTTATCAGGTTTAGAAGGTCAACTGATTTGGGAAGAATGGTTTGATAATTACCTCCAGGACGGTGGCTCTACATATTTTTTTGACTAATTGCAGCTGGGGTTTCTCTGTACATTTTTTGATCTGCTGGGCACATACTTTTGTATTTTGTTTTTTTGTAAAGCTTTTATGTAATGTTGTTGGCATCTATCGTGTCATAAAGGTGGCCTGAGATCTTTTCAAGTGATCTTGATCTTTTAGCATTGCAGATCCCATTGAACTTGATTCGACTTTTGAATCTTGAATCTCATTGTACTATTTGATTCATATTTTGAATATCAATAGTAGTTTTTTTTCGCTGGAAATAGTAGGGTCTTGGTGAGGATGGTGGGGTGTTACATTTGTAGGGGTCTAACCAACTTGCTTTTCCAGTAAGAATCCAAAGAGTTCTGAAGAATTTATGTTACATACCCGTCAAACCAACTTTTTATTTGTTGTCCACGCAAACACTACAGTCCTTCACGCTTGAAATGCAACCTCTTTACGACCACCTGCCTTCAACGAGGATTTAAATCCACCAGCGCTGCACCCAACTTTAGTTGCCTTTGAACAATTACTCGAGAGCTGTGAGGATATTAATGGTATAACATAGATTTCACTCAGAAGACACAAAACTTTCCAAGATTCTTTTCATTAATCAAAAGGATTTTTACAATGTTGAGTGTGGATAGACTGAGTTTTCTGGTGTCTTCTTTTAGCTCAAGGCCAAGAGACGGAGCATACTTCCTCTTGAAGAACTAATACAGACTCAATACAATAAGACAATCCAGCTTTCTTGTGTGATCTGATACCACTAGGGCCAGTCACAGAGCATACGTCTGAACTTTTCTTCCTAACAGACTCGATACTTAGACTTAGAGAAGTTTTTTTATGCAATCTGATACCACGAAGGCTAGTTGCAAAGCATACAACTATCTCTTGACTTGGACGCAGAGCAAAGAGAGACCAAAACTCCAATGCCTTCAATGGCTCTCTGCTTACTTATTTATAGCCCAAAGATAAGGCACCGAGGACTATCGGGAAAAAACGAGAGAATCTATAAAAGAAGGTTACAACAAATCACGAATCATCTTTTCGGACAATCAGTACATGCATGACATGGGTCAAACCACATCAGAGGTCGAAGAAGTGCTCTGAATCATACATGTGAGTGGTCCTTTATGATCAGACCATGTCGGCCACTGGAGAGGACAAGCCCGCTCTCCTAGCCAAAGGGATTCTTATTATGACAGGTTGAGTAGTCAGGCTCTACTCATAGCCAAATATTTTTACAGATCATCTAATGGTGGCCCATATATTTCACGGAAATTAGATTGTGTATCCCAGGCTTTTGAATAAAGCGCTCTAAGGACGACACGTCTATTTTGGTGCATGTGTACTTCAATGCGTGTTTTGACCAGCCATTGTTCTTTATTCTGAATATAATATTCAAGGATTTGATCTTCGGTGATCTTCGTCTGCCATATGTCCTTAACTCGTTCAATAGATTCCCTGACATCTTGCTTTAGGTTATAGATGACAGCTGGTTCTAAAGCAGTCAAGTTGGTGCCGAATGTCTGTGACCGGTCTTTTATCCAATCAGGACCAAAAAGTGGAGGATCTTCACAAATCTGCGTACGCTGAAGCCCAAACTTTAACATGGCGTAATAGGTCCTTGTTGCATTTTCTTTTCGTAAGAACTCCCACCATAGTTTTTTTATATTTTTCATAAGTGTGGGTAGTACTTGGAAACCGCAGACTTGCACCTTGATGGGGCCAAGCCTTTAGAGAATGTATCTGGTTAATACAATAGTATTGATGGTCCAACTATAACCGGGGTTGGAATGAGGAAAACTCTATCCATATCAGGTTAAGGTCATGGTAGAGGTGCCTCAACTAATTACTAGCGTCTACAACTTTTCTTAAGGAATTATTATATATCATTTCAGGTACAGTGTTGAACCCCATTGGCATTCTACGAAGTTATGGCACCAATCTTATGAAAGCATCCGATCCTTGTAGATTTTCATCCAGTACTTATGTATTTCTCAGCTCCCATCTGGGCTTCCATGATTGCATATAATCCATCCAGCTCATATTATCACTGATACTATAGGTTTGGTGTTTTCCTTCTACCCATGCGGATACTAACATGTTTATTTGTGGGTTATGGGCCCACTGGCTTCCCATTTCTGGGCTCGCTTGATCAAAAGTAACTGCGCACTTTTGTGTCAGATATTCTCTGGTTAAGAAATCATGAATGTTATTTGTCTTACCATAAATATGCTCAACTGAATAATTATGGCATGAAAATAACGCTTGCCATCTTGCCAATTTCCCTTTTGTTGTTGCATTTTTTATTGTATTATTTAGGACAAATGGCAAACTGGAGCACTCTATTCTTATGACAAAGTCATGATTTAGCAGATGGATTTGGAATTTTTCTATGCACCTTAATGCTGCTAGAATTTCTTTATCAATAGTGGCATAATTTTGCTCAGCTTTGGTCCAGGTTCCAAAGGCGAACTGGACTGTTTCTTCACTTTTCCTTTTTGTTTGCCTGATTTGTTTTAGAACTCCTCCCCATCCTAAATTTGAAGCATTAGTTTCAATGATTTTGGGAAGATTATCATCAATGACGTACAGTATAGGGAGCATTTTTATCTTACTCTTGATTCTTTATACAACTTTGGTGTGTTCTTCTTTCCAAGGGCATGGATCTTTTGTCAGTCATTGATTCAATACCTTTCTGTCATTAGCAAGTTTTTTATAGTAATGAGAAAGATAGTTTAGGCAACCAAGAAATCTCTACAGTTGTGTCTTATCTTTGATGATATTTGGGAATTTGTCAGCAAATTCAATACCATGGTCTTGTATATGAATCATTCCCTTTTCAATCTTTTGGCCCAGAAACTCAATCGAATCTTGATAGAGTTTCATCTTCTTTGCAGAAAGGACTAGACCATTATCATGAACTACTCTCAGAAAAATTTTCAAATGTCTTTGATGTTCTTCGAGAGTTTTGGAGAAAATAAGGATGTCATCAATATATACAAGTAACCCGTCCATATAGGGTCTGAAAACGTCTTCCATTATCTTTTGGAATTGGGATGGTGCATTTTTCAACCCGAAAGGCATTACTTTCCATTCATAGTGTCCATGGGGTACTACAAAGGTTGTCGTATACTAGTCCTCATGATCCACTTCCACTTGCTAGAATCCACTCTTAAGGTCAAACTTGGAAAATATTTTACATCCTGCAATTCTGGTTAGACCCCTGCAAAAGTTGGTATCAGAGCCTGGTTTTGTTTAGTTTGCATATGCGGGTGTACCCAGGAAGCCTTGGATTAGGTTCTCAACTCTATTGATTACTGAAACATAAAAGGTCCCTGTACTTTGTGCAAAGGATAAAACCAGTTTCTATTATTATGGCACTTAACCGAATAAGTAGATCTTTCTCTTCTATTGATAAAATAAGATTATCTGAATTCAGTACTAGATGTTCAGAAGCTGAATGCAGTGAGATAGAAGACCCTTAGTCTTGGAATCCCCCATGACTTGATAGCTCAGAAGTTTATGAAAAACCTTTAGTTGCAATCTTTCGAAAGAAAATTGTTCTTAAAGAAGTAGAAGTAAACATAAAATTTTCTAGTCCTACAATTCAAATCATTGCTATACATTTGTTTTCTGATGAAGAATTGAAGAAATTCATGGAATATGTAAAGCATCATTGATACAACTACATCCATTTCGGTGGGTGATAACAGTGATTAGTGTAGGGTTGTGTCTACACTATTTCAACTATTTTACTAAGAAATGGTGAGTTTCTATGTCAGCAAATAAAAAGATTATTACAAGTTATCACTAAGACCTACATTCATTCATCAATCAAGATAAGCAAACTTAAGATCTAAAGCCATTTAAGAATTAAATTCATACATGATAAGCAAAATTCAAACTCTTAGATGGTAAAAACTTGAATCCATTCATATTATAAAAATGAAGAAGTACATCCTTGCCAATGATCTTGGTGTGAATCCCTCCTCCATTGCCATGATCTTCCCTTCCTTCACCCTTGCTTTTAAAGAATTTGAGCTCTTTCTCCTCCTTTAGAATCTCTCCAGCATGTCTTTGCTCTTCCTTTGTGTACTTTACAATGCCTCCCATGCCTTTCTTATATAACATTGGGAAATGAGCCTTAGGCTTTTCTTCTAAATTTGGGATTGCTCAGTTTCCTCATTTTAGATTATTTTAACCTAAAAACCCACTTTTCCATAGTTTTTAGGATTTTTGCACAACTTAGCATACTTTAAGCACATTTAATGCACTTTTATGCATTTCTCTTCACTTATTGATTGGTGTAGCTTAGTTTGGACCTTTAATGAGCGGTTCGATAACTGAATTTGGTCTCCTTAGGTTCTCACTTTCTTCACCTAATCCTTCCATTTATGAGAGAAGTGATTAGATCAGAGAGGATTTGTCTCTGAATGTACTTGTGTTCTGTCTTCATGTTGTAGGCACATAGTAAAAATGTGCTTCGTTTGTCACATGACTAAAGGTGTCAATTTTATTGTTAACAGATGCCCCTTAATGTGTGAGATCCAAAGCAGAGCTAAGGGCCGAAATACATTACTGAAATTTATACTTGGTATACTGATACTCTTTATCGTTCAAAGCAAGGATAAGGGAAGGAAAAACTCACGAGCGCAAGATTGAGGATCACACTTGCAAAACATAGCAATTTCTCAAATATATAATATCTTCCTAAGGTGGGCATACTCATGCTCAGCAGTAAACAAGCATGGCCACGAACAATACACAGTGGATCCATGTCAAAAGTAAATTTTTCATAAGTGTAAACATGCACTTTGATAAGTGTGAGAACAAGGTCTTCATCGAACTTTTGATATGGCAGTCTAATCTTGCACAGCTCGGGCAGTGCATCGATGAGTGATACAACTGTTTTTCCCAAGGTCTTCAATACAAACTGACGATAGTACGATTTTATATCATGCGAATAAGTGATCTGATGTCGAGCATAATAAAACACCATCTGATTACCAGTCATTGATGTATATCGTTAACATATGCGAAGAAACCCACCGATAATGATGATGGACTCTAAGGTACTGAGTACAAACTAGCAAGTGTGAATAGATGTTCTGAAGTCGAACACTTGTAGAATCAAACAATCAGGGGTCATTGATGTATACCCACTGTCATTTGCGAGGAAACCTGCCACTAATGACTGCAAGATCCAAGGTACTCTTGGGTTTCTAGATCCATGTCCTAGATGATGGTTTGATGTCGGTAGGAATAGATCCATCGGAAAGAGGGCATTAATGCATCCCACATCAACCAATACGAAACAAAGATCAATAGTCTGATATAATATGGTAGAACTGCAAGATCAAACACTGTATACTGACATAAGGAAGGCCGACATGATTGGTCAGGAATATTTGAGGAATGGCCAACACGGTTTGGACTTCCCTTGAACACATAACACGATGCAGAATGGACACTTGGAAACATAGGACTTTGAGTAATCGACCTTAATGAAATCCGCTAATGCTAGATGCATTAACGAAATCTCCATTGGTGATGGGAAGGATAACCCATCGGTGGAGATTTGTTGGAAACACTGGTACAGTTTCCTAAGGCAAATGTAGATGGTGTATTGACAGAGGATACAATATTATGTGTCGTGTTCCAGGCCGACAAGGACTGACTGTTGCCGTTTTCTTCGAAGTTTATAATATGAAGTGATTCAAGTCTCTCCCTTTTTGGATTTTTGTGTTTTCCAATTTTTTTAAACCTTTTTCATTTATTAGCTTGAAAAAAGAATAAAGCATGCTATGATACATTAGAGGAAACGAGTGTCTCAAGGGCATGCACCTAAATGTCAAGGGCATGGATCAGGCCAAGGCAAAGATCCGCATTGCAAACAAGGGCTGAGCTAGTTATGTACACTCTTACAGATGTTTCCTACATGGGTATGGGTCAAATATACAGAAGCAATGGTTTATAGGCATCTTGTAACAAAAAGTGACTGCAAAAGCAAATAAGCAACATAAGCAATAAGCAACGAAGCAGTTTGCATGGATGTTCAAGTGGATATTTTAACACAAGCTTATGTAAAATGACAAAAAATTGGGAGCCCATCAGGATATGGTCAGAAATGAATGAAAGAGAAATATGTGGTCTCAAACTCCAAGTCATGATGGGACTAATAGGGCTCTCTAGCCTGTGAGAATAATGCAGCATGGGAACCAAAATGGCAATGGGGTGGAGACTAGGGTGTCCCATGTTCGGTAGGCTCTTCTGTCGGAATGGTGGAAAACACGGATATGAAGGGATAACCCACCAATTTCCAACATGTTCGACCCTATGGCAAGTTTGGGTTGCAAAAGGTTCAAATGCATCTTCACAAAGGGATGGCCTAAACCTATACGCAAGTTTCCAAATATATATAGGTTTCCAAATATACTAGATAAGATCGAGGAACATGCAGATCATGCTCCTATACTTAGGTAGGTTTATATCAAATATGCTCCTAGTGGCCCCACAAAAGATGTCCTTAGGTGGGTACAACCAAATGTTTACAACTTCGGGGATATCTTCATTTGATGATAACATGTAATCCAAGAAGTCATGTGAGATGGGAGATCTCACAGCCCAAAAGGGCCAAGTAACCGAATCATATTCCTCCATCAAGGGAAGATTTTGATCCGAATCTACTGAAGTTATTTGAGTAGCTTGGTATGGAACTTCTATGACAGATAGGGGTGATCCAAATGATTTCCAACATGTAAATGACATTACACGAGCTGAGGTCCCATCATCCACTATGGTTAGACAGATGTTCTTACCATGAGTCGTTACTTTAATCTGAAAAGCAACTTCAGGAAGAATCCTACATATTGAATGGTCTATGTCTGATGTGATCAAAGTCTCATCGGATGGATCAACAACACCAATGGTAGACAATAGTTCCTTTCTTTGCGTAGAATGATATTGAAATACCTCCAAGGCCGACATGGCACCTGGTATTTGAGTTAGGTCCTCAAGAACATTATCGTTCTAAGCAGCTCGCATGTTAGGATTATGCATTGTTCTACGTAGAACACCTTTGGGGGAGTATGGTACTAAGTCTATGGTTGGTTTCTCAATGTAGGGATAACCACTTGGTTGTGATTCCCATTGATCCGATGTCCTAGGAGAGACATCATAAGAATCAAGTCTTGTTTGAATGTTCATCTCAGGATCACACATGAAGACATTGTCATTAGGATCGTTGCCTCCTTGCGGGGGAATTGGCTGGTTGCCCCCTGGCGGGGGTGCCGGTGTCAAAATAGTGGGTTGTTGTTTCCCATCGCATTGAAGCATAATTGGTGCATCTCTTTTCCCAGAGTTAGCATTTTGTTTACTCTTGTACTTCTTCTTCTTCCCTCTAAGGTCTATCAATGAGACTGCGAGGATGTCAAATGTGTTGGAAGGATTAGCAAGTTCCTGCATTGCCTAGCCAACTGTGGGTTGCGAATTATGAATAGAAACTTGTCGTGGATGTGGGTTAATCTATTCAAGATGGTGGACGAAATCTATCATACCATTGACATGAGGTTCATGTGGCAGCCTAGCTGGATCAAACACAGGTCTTGCAGGTTGGTTCCCAAAAGATTGGTTACTTTCTAGAACCTGACGACTCCATGGCAGAATGGGGTTAATGGTTGGATTGCCCCCTTGCGGGGTTAGGCCCAAAAAGGATTGGTTGCTTTCTAGAACCTGACTACTCCATTGATGTGGTCCTTGGGTGTGATAAGAATTCCAAGGTGGGTTTCCCCTTTAAGGAGGTTGACCCCAAGAAGTTTGGCTACTTCCTGAAACATGACCATTGGGTGGATTGCCTCCTTGCAGAAGTGGGGTCCAAGAAGATTGGTTATTTCCTAGATCCCAACCATACCATGGTGGTTGAACTTGGTATTGAAAATCATTCCAAGGTTGAATTCCTCCTGTGGAGGTGGCATCCAAAAAGATTGGTTACTTCCTGAATGTTTCCCAATCCATTGTGAACTAGGTTGCATGTATGAATTGCCCCCTTGCGAAGGTATGTTCCATTGAGATTGGTTGCTTGGTGGAACATTACCACTCCATTGCGGGATAGGATTAAAGGGTGGATTTACCCCTTGCGGGGGTATGTTCCATTGAGAGATTGGTTACTTGGTGGAACATTACCACTCCATTGCTAGTTAGGATCAAAGGGTGGATTTCCCCCTTGCGGGGGCATGTTCCATTGAGATTGGTTACTTGGTGGAACATTACCACTCCATTGCTGGTTAGGATTAAAGGGTGGATTTCCCCCTTGCGGGGGTATGTTCCATTGAGATTGGTTACTTGGTGGAACATTCCCACTCCATTGTTGGTTTCCTTGGTTTAGATAAGTGTTCCAAGGTTGATTTACTCCTTGCGAAAGTGGGCCCCAAGAAGATTGGATACTTCCTGAAACCTCCCCACTCCATGGCGGAATGGGGTTGATAGGTGGATTGCCACTATAAATTGTGCTAGGATAAGTCGGAGGATAACCCCCCAGGTCATTTCCACTAATTTGAGGAGTATAACCCCAATTGGCATAAATGTTCCATGGTTCATTGCTTCCGCTAGGAATATTACCACTCCATGGTGAAGGGTTGCCCTCGGAAGTAGAATTTGGACAAGTGTTAAGCATACCATGAGGATTTTGGTTTACTCCTTGTGTGTATTGACCTTGATTAGCTGAACCATATGGGAAACCAATGTTTGGTAAGGCACACCTTTCAGTCGGGATTCCTGCAGACGAAGTGGATGTACTTCCAGGATTGAAACCCGAAACTGTACCAACTGGCACTGAAGTGCCAGTTGAACTTGTGCTACTAACAAGAATACTAACTGCTGGGATTGATGTAAAGGCCAAATTGGAAGTATTTCTACCTCCAACAACTATTTGATGTTGCGATGATGCAGTCCCTTGTGCTCCTGATGAAGCCATAGGGTCATTTGTTAAATTTTTCATGTCATTCAAACTTTCAAAAAGAGGTTTGATATCATCCAGTGACTCACGGATAGTAAGTGCAATTGGTTCTGAAAGACTCATCAAAGGAGGAATTACATGAGTATGTGTGTGATGTTTCAATGTTTCAATTTCAACTAGAGTAAGATTATCAGCTATGTCTATATTTAGTTCGTGATGTGACGATGAATTCTCAGTGTTGATTTGATGTTGTTCTTCTTGAGTAATATTAATTGAGTTTACAATCAGTTCTATTTCTAAGTCATTAAGATGTGGTTTTTGTATCTATCTCTACAATGTAGCAGGGCCTTCAATTTCTGGTGACTCACCTCGCTGCCACCGTGACTGGCGGATCGGGAGAGTAGTCACTTCTAAGAAGTTGATAAAAGGATGTGTTTAAAATGATAGCTTGAATCAAACAATCCTAAGGCTTTCTAGACTCAACAAAATAAAAAGTGTCCACCTAGTAAAAATTTCCTAGAGATTTCAAGCAAGTAAACTCACTCTTCCAAAGAACTGAAGCTCAGTGAAAAGCTGGATTAGATGGCCTTCCGAAACTAGTAGTTGTTGAGGGATGTTAGGCCTCAAACAATTGCTAGCAGTGAAGGCATGAGAAATAGTTACAATAAACTTTAATTGCCAGGGGTGCAAGTGTTGGCTCCTGACCAATCACCCTCCCAAGGAGTAAAAGTTCCAAAGTCTGTCTCAGGTATTGCAAGTGTGTCCCACTCACAATAGCCTATGTGATATCCTAAGAATAACCACTAAAGTTACCACTTCACAATCGACGGTCGGGCGGAACAGTTGTAAGTCGAGGACAACTCTCATAACCAGAAACTCTAGAAACAGTGATGTCACCCCAAGGACTTGTCACTGAACATAGAATCCCCTCGACAAGCTCATGTCCCTCTAAATAAGAAAGAAAGAGGAACCACCCTTACTTATCCAGATTGACCTCGTGCTTGATGCATGTTTCAGAAGTGCTTTCCCGACAAACATTTTTTGCTACTAATGGATTTACTCTCTTTAATCAATGCTAGTTTCAAAGTTTTGCAGCCCAGGAGTGTTAACTCTCCAAACCTAATCCAGGGCACTAACCTAAACTTGTTGGTGATATGAAAATCAAAAGTTTGTCAATTTTAGATTAAGCGCCAATTTTTAGGGTAGTTTGCTTAGTTTCAGGAGTGGAAGTGAAACTGGTGGTGTTTTGATTCGAAAACAAAATGAACCACACAATGCAAGATGCTCACTATGCTCGCCAGTATGGTCGCCAATATGATAACAGTGATTAATGTAGGGTTGTGTCTACACTATTTCAACTATTTTACTAAGAAATGGTGAGTTTCTATGTCAGCAAATGAAAATATTATTACAAATTATCACTAAGACCTACATTCATTCATCAATCAAGATAAGCAAACTTAAGATCTAAAGCCATTTAAGAATTAAATTCATACATGATAAGCAAAATTCAAACTCTTAGATGGTAGAAACTTGAATCCATTCATATTATAACAATGAAGAAGTACATCCTTACCAATGATCTTGGTGTGAATCCCTCCTCCATTGCCATGAGCTTCCCTTCCTTCACCCTTGCTTTTGAAGAATTTGAGCTTTCTCCTCCTTTAGAATCTCTCCAGCATGCCTTTGCTCTTCCTTTGTGTACTTTACAATGCCTCCCATGCTTTTCTTATAAAGGCATTTGGAAATGAGCCTTATGCTTTTCTTCTAAATGTGGGATTACTCATTTTCCTCATTTTAGATTATTTTAACCTGAAAACCCACGTTTCCATAGTTTTTAGGCTTTTTGCACAACTTAGCATACTTTAAGCACATTTAATGCACTTTAATGTTTTTCTCTTCACTTATTGATTAGTGTAGCTTAGTTTGGACCTTTAATGAAGGATTTGATGACTGAACTTGGTCTCCTTAAGTTCTCACTTTCTTCACCTAATCCTTCAATTTATGGGAGACATGATTAGATCAGAGAGGATTTGTCTCTGAATGTACTTGTGTTCTGTCTTCATGTTGCAGGAGCATAGTAAAAATGTGCTTCATCCGTCACATGACTAAGGGTGTCATTTTGATTGTTAACAGAGGGATCTGAATTGGTTTATCTCCTCTCTTCAGACGTGGGATAAACACACCCTGCATAGTAGAACTTTTTGATACTAGACATCTATCATATGATCATGCCAGGATCGGCACGATCACAGGAAATCTACAATCAGGAACTCAGTATGGCACCCTCATTCTTGATTATGCTATGGAATTAGCATATCCGAATCTTAGAGATGCCTGGAAAATGTTGATTGGAGTTCAAGGCCTTTAGATGGTGGATGAATTTGAATTTTTATTTGTTATCATCCAAACCACCTTCATGCTCTCCAATACTGCTCATCCAAAGTTGAAACAACCTGTCTTAAAAGATTGTCTGACTACAGGTGTTTCTAATGCCGAAAGTTCTGGTGTTACATATGAAGATGTTGGCCTTCTGAATGATTGGTATTTCCAGTACCACTCCTTGGATAAACCACCTACTAAACAACAACTTTTTTCGCAGATCCATCTCAGCTAATAATAAGGTGCAACTCATCTATTTTGTTTCCCCTTTAGCAAGCTCCTCTTCTAATTGCTTACATTCTGATGTTTATAACCAGCTTGATCAAGGTGTTACCTCCTCTCTGTAATGTCCCTCTTGTCATTCCCTTATCCAACCTCAGAATTCACCCAGCGAGCGTGGCGATATTCCTGCATCTTCTATAGCTAAACACAAACCAATTTCCTCTCTAAACCCCTTTTTTCCTACTTCATTTAGCATGGCCAAACCATTGAACCCCTCTTCTAATCTACCTGGAAAGGCCCGACTATGTCATCACCCTGAGTGTGATCCACCTACTACTTCTGACTCTTGTAAAATCCCTGATGCTGTACAGTTCCGTCACTGTAATATGATTAGAAGTATTGACTTTCTTGACACCTGGAGAAAGCAAACCCAAAAGATTGACTGCATGCTTTCATCTTAGAGACATCCAAGTCATAAGTATGGCATAGGATACAATCCTCCCTCATATCAAGAACAAGAAACCCAAATATTTCTCAGACAGAAAGCCAGACAAAGCAAAATATTTCAGAGGTTAAAGTAGAAAACATATCTACCTTCCTCTAGATTGACTACTGATCTTCCAGATGGTATCCATAAGCCATCCTTGAGAGAAATAGGAATTTTACTAGAAAGATACCAAGGTACATCTCCCCATGACCTAACAGATGATTTTATGAAGAAAATGATAAATTGGGATTTCTTCACCCATGAAGATTCAAAAGAATTCAGAAAACTCACTTTATGGAACAAAAGATTGAGTTAGCAGGACAATGGAAAACCCATATGGCATAAGCAAATGAATGGATATCATTTTTTGAATGGTATAGGCTAAAGAAATTAGAATCTTCTCTAGAAAATCTGCAAGTAAATGCCCTTGAAGAACAACCTGAGCCTTCACAAAAGCTTGCAGAAGGTCATAAATGGGAACTGGTCAAAGGAGGAGAAACCTACACTATCACATCCTCCCCCCCTTTAAAACCCATTCTCTTGAGAAGAGAATAAGAAAAGGAAGATCCAGTGATTGCTGCACCATTTATAGAAACAAAGGGAGAAAGAAAAGAATTGCATCAGCATTTAAACTGGAATAGTGCAGCCTTGAAAGGCATATCACTCCAAATGCATGGTGGGAGACAAACAAATGAATCACGGAATCAATACATGAAAAGCTTAATGAAGCTTTATCATCAAGAGATGAAGGAGAGTATCAAAACCTTAGGGCGTGAATAGGAACTCTCTTATGAAGTGTTGAATTAAGTTAAAATTGCAATAAATGGGTATGAGCAGCCAAAAGAGTCTCTCAGGAGCCAAACTAGAACACATGACAATGACATAGAAAAGGACCTTACTCATGTTCTGGTGGAAGTTCAACAATTTCATACACTAACAGAAAAATCCCATAGAAAGATTGAAAAAATATGGAAGAAGAAAAAGGATGGAAAGATAGATCCAAAAAGGTTACCTTCCATGTTTAGAATCCAAGATATTTCCCCCCTGCTCCTACCACTAGAAGAAACAAAAAAGAAAGGCCCTAAAGCCCAGATTTCCATAGATCTTGAAGAAAACCCTTCCTATAAGCCAAGAATCATGACCATCCATATGCCACAAATATCCCAACCTCTGTTGCAAAAACCAGAGTCCCTAAGTGTAAATACTACTTTTGAAATAATTCCAAACCACATGGTAAGGCCTCCTGCACCAGATTTAGATGATGGGATGAATGCAAACCAAATGTCATGGTCTGCTGATTTATTGTATGAATGGAATGTAAATGGATCCAGTAATCAACAGATGTAACGAATGATCCATAGAATGTATGTGGCTTATAGAGCTTATGCAGCAAATGCCTGTAAAATGATAGTTACAGGATTTACTGGAGCTCTACAAAAATGGTGGGCTAGAACGATAACAAATGATAAATGGAATGCTTGGGAAGCATCTAAGCTAGATGTGGATGGAAAAGAAGAGCCAAACCTCATAGGAAATCTAATTGCAGAAATCCTAAGATATTGGGGTGGAACACCTGAAAATCATAAGGCCAAAAACACACAATTGCTCTTAAACATGAAATGCAGAAGTCTTAAAGATTATGAGCAATTCCATAGAGATTGGATAATCAGGTGTTAAGATGTTCAAGATAGTGATAAATAAGTATGGAAAGAAAAGTATATATCTGCCTTACCTCGAAATTTCCATAAATTCTTTACCAGTGCATTGAATTTAGATACCCTTGAGGATTATTCCTGGGGTGAACTGCATGATATTGTACATAGTTGCATAGCAGATATTTGTACCAGAAGAATTACAGCTAAAGCAACCAGAGAATTCCTTCCTGGAACAAGAGGAATTTGTACTCAATTTGGGATGCCCGAGCCTAGATATACAAAAGAAAAAAGATACAAGAGAGAATCTCAAATCTATGAAGAAAGGAAAAAGGAACAAGAAGGCAAGACCGAGATTCTTAAAGTATAGATATCCAGACATATATACAAAGTATAAGCAAAACAAGGGAAAAAAGACTTTTGGGAAAGGGAAAAGATATGGAAGATGGTACCAAAGCAAAGATGGAAGAAGCAATTATAAGTACCAAAAACTGAAAGATGAATTTGGAAACAAATCCAGATGGAAATATAACCCCAAAGTCTCATGTTATAAATGTGGTAAGCCAAGACACTATGCAAACAAGTGCCCTAATCCCAATACCAATCAGACTTCTGGATTAAAGCCAGAACATAAGCCAACACCTAAAGATCTCTTGAAAAAATACAGTTGTGCACTTTGTGGTAACAAAGGCCATAAAGAAAATAGATGTCCAGAGTCCAAATCTTATGGAGAAGCAAATGCTATTGAATCTTCATCTGAAGATTTAAATTGCATAACCTCTGAAAGTGATGACATGTTTTGTGTAGAAGGCTCAGATAGTGATACTGATTTTGACCAAATCCAAGCCACAAGATATGGTCATACTTGCCAATGTCTAGATAAAACCCATTGTAACTGTTCCTTAGAAGATGAATCTTTGTCGTCATCTCCAGATGAATCAAAACATGAAAAATTGGCAACATATCTAGCCTGGTTTGAATCTAAGAAAGAGATCAAGCAATGCAACATGCTCAGGTCAGGACCTCAAGCTTCTATCATGATGAAACAAATAGAGGAAATGGATGAAGGAAATGCAAAAGAGAAAATGAAAGAAGCTTTTTCTAATGCCTTTTTACTAAAACAGAAGGAAATGAGTGTTGGTCACTTTTTGATTGTCTGGATGGGATGCGACTTCTGCAAAAATATAGAGGCAACATTATTAGCTTTATTGGTACTCCTTTACATTGCTCGTGACAGGTATATACTATCATTGCAGGTCGTAGGAGATTCAAAGACAATTATTGAGTGGGAAAATGGTATCATCAACTTACTGGTCCCAAGTATTTGGAGGGTTGGATGCGACATATTAGATCTTTTCAACCGTCTTTTGAGCATGTCTCCTTTTCACATGTCTACATGGTTTTCAACAAGCACGCTGATATGCTATAAAAAAGTGCTCTCGGTTGCTCATAAGGTGCGATACATATTGAGGAATATGTGCAGAGGCAACTCCTTCATCGGAAGACTTTCCAACACTTTTGTTTATGATTAGTGATAGTTTTTGTTCCATATTGTCTTTTTTATTATGTAGAGCTTGTCACTTATGTGTTAAGTGATTGTTATGGCTAGTTTCTTTTGGGTTTTTTTTTTATCATGGTTGTCTGCTTTGTGTGTACAGTATGACTATGCCCTTCGAGACTATATCAATCATAGTTAGTTTATTTTTATTATAATGATGGAGGATATACTCTTGGACATATAAGCAACATTGATAATGTATACTCTGAATATCAAGAAAAATATTTTTTTCTTTTGAAAAAATAAATAATTTTGTCTATATTATAAATACAAAAATCTACATAAATTTTAAAATTTTAAAGATAATTAGAATAGCTTCATTATAATTCAAATTTCATGTATGGTGGAAATATATTTCCAAAGGTTTTGGGCATTCCAAATTGACATAAATGTTTTAGAAATATAAAAAATTTAAATTGATCAAAATTTTTACTTAATATCAGTTTCACCTTATATTTATGATAAATTTATCTAATGATTAAAGTTTTCTTTTTTTTTCACACAGAAAAGTCTATATTTCATATTAAAATATATAAATGTTAACAAGAGATCCTCATCCTTCACAACAAGAACTACAATGTAGAGACAACAGAATAACATTGTATTCAATGTCCCAAATCCAATTCCTAAGGAAAACATATACTAAACACATCATAACCAAATGCACACTTGCCAAATCACACCTGCCAATACCAGGGAAGTTCACCCCCAACCTACTAGCATCTGAATCCCAAACCAAAAATAAGATCAAAATATACAAGATCTAAAGGATCTGCCGCTAATATATATAATAAAATATACAAAAAGAAAAAAAGTCAGAACAAAAACTAGACATGATAGATCGACAGATACCTCGAGTCAGTCAGACAAAGGTCAACCCAAAATTCATAATGTATAAATCCCTCTCGAGCCAACAGACCACGCCGCGATAGAGAATCTGCTAAACCATTGGCTTCACGGAAAATATGAGAAAAAATGATGCCCTGCATCCCTAGCAAAAGGGCCTAAATCTGCTTCATCCAATGAGAAAGAGCAATAGCACGAATTGATCCAATGCCACTAGCCCAATTAATAATAACCAGAGAATCACCAGCCACGAGTTGAAGGGTAATCCGCCTGAACTTTGAATAAAAAAGAAACAACCAGAGTGCACACAGTTCACTCTTGGTGTTTGTTCCAAATCCGTAATTCCACCAAAGGTGAATGTGCCGAGATGGATCCAAAAATATGACAGCCCCTGCGCCGCTCAAACATCCATTCACTTGTGATGCTCCGTCGAACATTCCCTCGAAGCTGAGAAGAGTCAGAGATCTGAGAGAAGGGACTGATGGGGGATGGAAGGAAGAAAAACCTGTGAATTCTTTGAAACTTGCTAGAGCCTTTCCTACACACAATGAGGGGTGAAAATGTTTATTTTCAAAAATCCCATGATTACGAGACTTCCAAGTCTCCCAGAGGATAAAACAAGCCAACTCTCCCATATCAGGTTTCTGCGAAAACCAGCTTGACAAGCAATCCCGAAGAGATTTTCCTGTCCAAGCATATATACCAATAAAAATATGCTTAATTGCCAACCAAACCTGTGCAATGTAAGGGCATGAAACAAAAATGTGTAAAACGATCTCCGCCTCTAGTTTGCAAAGGGAACAAATTTTTGGCCCAATGCATCCCCGCTTTTGGAGATTATCCCAAGTAAGCAACTTATTATCTAGTGTCAGCCATACAAACATTTTTATCTTCAATGGAAGATTCCACTTCCAACAGGTCGAATGCCACTAAACCCGATCCGAAGGGTATGATAAAGTCATTTCCTCATAAGCTTGTTTAGCAGATAATACTCCATTATGAGTGTTCCATGACCACAATATACTATCTGGATTGTCTGATAACTGAATATTACCCCGGTAGAGATCCAATATGTAGGCTTCCCATTCCTTAATCATACTGCCATAAAGACCAATCTGAGCAGTTGTAATCTAGTTGCCAAAAGGTCTATTGGATGGAATGGCTGAAAGAGCATGCCGAAGTGTAAATATACCCTTGTTTCGAACCATATATAATAGATCAGCTGATAACCTGTAGGATCCAGGGCCACCAATGATCGGGTCCTCACCCAACTGTATGAGTTTACCATCTCGAGGATGCCAGGCGATCTAGTTTTCCAACACAAGTAGCGTAGATAATAGAGCTGCCCACATATTTGATATACCTTTTGAAATTTTATGAATCGATCGCAGCCAAAGTGAAGTGGATTGACCTCTAAGGTATTTGTCCTTTATAATGGAACCCCAAAGTCCATCTACCATTAATGCCATCCAAAGACTCTTAGCAAGTAGGGAAGTAAAAAAATCTTATATATTTTTTAAGGACCAGCCCCCATGTTTATATGGACGGGTGATCTTCCGCCAATCCACTAGGTGAGTCTTATGTTTTTCCTTACTTGACCAGATGAAATTATGGATTCACCGTCTAATGCCAGACATGATTGATTTCAGAATCTTACACATAGAACACCGGTAAAACTCAAATTCTACAAAACCGATTTCACCAAAGTGATCCGCCCTCCATAGGATAACCACCGCCAACACCAATGATGTATTCTTCTATCAAATCTCTTAAAGAGCCATAACCAATCATTAACCAGATATACATTAGGTTTTATAAAAAAACCCAATATTTAGTTCCCTTATTCAAGTCTTGTGCATCATATGGAAGAATGTTTGAAATCTCTAATGATTAAAGTTATCATGAAACATATCCTTTGAATGTCGTATACATTTTAGGGACGATGAAAATGATCATCATGTTTCAAACTTAAAAAAAAAATTTCCAATTTCTAAATTCACACATATTTTCTAAATTTTGATAATAAAAAGAAATTATATAATAAAAAACTTAATACATACAATTCATTTCAAAATTCCACAATATTAAATTAGACACCGCAATTAAAAAATAACAATATTAATCTTTATTTATTACATTGCTAAACCATATATATTTATTAATTGCTTTACTAAACCATACATAATTACCAATTGAAAAGATATTACAAACCTTAAATCCCGAAAACTTAAAATAAACTTTAAAATACTGAATTTATACGTAAAACCTTCTGATACATCAAGGTTTCCAGAACATACCTGTTACTACCAAAATAAGGAAATTAACTGGATTCTGCCTACACGTGTGAGAATTGGTGCTCTCCCTTGGCAAAATTTGTCTCTTTCTTTGGGCACGTGGGAAATGCGGACCTGCTGGATGCCACCGCTTGTCCCGGTCAACCTGAGCAATTCAATCCACCGGGCTCGTGACCAGAGGAAAGCTCGAAATGCTCTTTTCTCGTCCATATTCCCTCAATTCATGTGTGATTTCTATCTGGGTTTGGAGTAAATGATAGTTTGTGCTAAGCACGCACAGAATGGAACGGGTGAAGATAGTTGAAAGGGACTTTATGGGTCTGATTAACAGCGAGGTAGTTGCAGAAAAAGACAACGAGGGGTTAACTGTAAGTATATATATATATATATATTCATTGTATTGGTTTGTAATGGGGTTTTATTTTCGCCTTGATGGTCGTTTCCCAAATGCTGTTATGTGCGAATAGAGTTATGTGATCATGTTGATGCATTCAATTTCAGTGAAATGAAAGCTAAGAATCAAGATACTTATGTACAGGAAATTGTTTGAATATACATTTTTATTTTGCTTATTTGTTAGAATTATGTAATACTGCACTTTGAAGAATGAATGAGATTGCATGCAATTATGATGATTTTAGTGATCACAAATATGCATGGATTTCTGGGCAGAAGTTACGCTGCATTCAGGGCTGGAAGAGTGCTATTCCATACCCTAAATTGACAGAACCCTAGGACTCCAATTCACAACATAAATAACTCTTCCTCGGCTAAAAATTGTAAGATCATATGTGGTATATAAACATCAGAACACACACACACTTCAAATAAAATTTGCGAAGCTTGAATAGAATTGTCTGAGTGGATGTAGAGCATCGGAATGTCACTTGGTTCAAATTTCATGAAAATGGTGTGTGCATTGACTGTATTTTAACACAAACCCATCGAAACCCAGGGCTGAGTTGCACCTCGATGTTTCCAACCTTAAGGTTGCATGTCTCGAGATCCAATATTTGATACATCAGTTATTTGTGTGAAGTTGAGATATGCATCCTTGAGCTCCACAAGCTTGAGGTGCATATTAGACCTGGGCTTCGATGTATCTGTGTAAAAAGTCCATATGGAATGCACCAAATGCACATTCAATATTCCATGCACCATTACACACAAACATGAAGTGTGGATGCACCTCGCTTCTCTATGCCTATACATACAAAGGACTAAATTAGTCTGTGCTGGTTGCACATTAGGTAGCAAGTTAGCAACACTTTTGTGCAAATGAGTTGGGAGGTGGCTTATGCGTTTTCTGAAGGCCAGGTAATCTCTTCCTACATACAAATGGAAGGATAGTAAAGTTGGCCAGGCACCTTGCCGCGTAAACAAAATCAGGTCACAACATGTTTACTGTAAACTAATGCATACGAGTACAATTATACATATAAAATGTAAATAGTACTTCTCACATCATTACATGATATGCAATCTCACGCGACCCCCTCGACATGTCAAGTAATTTAATTTCAGAACCCCGTTAATAGACAAAACAAATGCCATGGTTTGCTATACAATTTTGTTGTCAACACAATGTTTGCTGATCATAGCTATAGAGTAGTAGTACATGATATCTGTGTCAAGATTCCAAGGATCAAATTGGGAATGTTCTTTAAATTTAAGAAACTTCTTCTTGTTTTAGAATGGAGTGGTTGGCTGATACAATTGCTAATATTAGCTGCAGGGAAGGATCTGCAGGAATAGGCGAAAGAGGAAACAGTCTATTATTAAACCTCTTTAATGGTTCTAAAGAACATGATAAGAATGGAAAATGTTTCAGAATCTGTGGATAAAGTTGAAATGCTTGTTATCAACGTTTGGAGCCTGGCTCTTTAGTTGGACAGAGCTTTACAATGAGGAAGAGACCTATGAAATTGCTTTTTAAGCTTCAGTTATGGGAATTTGTATCATTCCAGTTCAGTCCAAGGGAGATAAGAAATGGTTAAGATTTATGTATTCATTAAAGCTTGAGAACTAAGTGATAAATAGATTGTGAAAAGATGCCCTCGACATGGGGGATAGAATGTAACTTGAATTTATTATAGATCGCTTCCAAGGCATTGTGGGAACAGGTTCAGAAAAAATGCTCAAAAAATGGTGCCTCTTAGATAAGTGACGGTTATGCACATCTTCTCTTTGCTAACAAAGCAAAATAGAAGCGGCATATTTTTCAAAGTTTTTAGGAATAATTGTATATGAAGAATTTAATCATGAAGCCTATATAGTCTTGTATATGTGTAATAACCCAGTTTTAACCCCTGGGGCCTGGTTTATATTAGGCTAAATCATCTATTATTTGTAATGAGGTGGTTTATTTGATGGGTGTCAAGCCAGGAGGGGTGAGTTGTAATGCTCGTAATTTAAAATGTGAATTGCTTTGTAAATATTCCTAGCTAGGAACCTAGGGCAAAGTCCCGACTAGCGAACGGTTAAGATTCAAAGTAGTGGGCTTGGTTGCAGTAACATGTTTAAATGTTGTAAAACGAAAATGAATGATAAATAATAACCACCAAAAGGTTGCTTGAGGAGCAACAAAGGGGTTATGAGTCCACAAAAAGGGAAGAAGAAAGGGGATCCTTGGGAAGAGTAGCCCATTATAATAATATTTCCCCATGTATCTTGGGAACTACTATCTTTTGCCCATGCTATATTGAAAGATCTTGAACCTACCTTTGACTTGTGTGTACCAAGAAAATCTATCACATTCTTGGGGAAGGCTTGTATTCCTCATGCATGGGAAAGATAGAAAAAGGGGTAAGTTTTCTTGGAGAGCATTCTATTTCTTCTTCCATGGTTCCACTCCTCCTCATGCTACAAGGAACCCCAATGGTTTTCCATGGCTACCATTGCCCACGGTCTGCACCAGTGAACCGGTGAGCTTGAGAGTTGTGTGAGCATTTGGTAGGTTAAAGCAGTTTGGTGGCTGGTAAAAGACAAATTGGGTTCATCTTCAGGGATAATTCATCGCTGTAGAGTGAGCATATAGATTGAGTATCTTGAAATCCCATTACCCACTTGTCTAAATCAACTATTGTCTGCAAATGGGCCAAGATCTACTAATTCTAGATATTCCCAGAGAGTGACCGATGGCACAGACTCTTGATGCCTACACTTGAGGACTGGAGGGGATTGATTCCTGAGGGGTTGTATAGAAGAGAAGGGAAACCCTGACCTTGTGTTGTGTCTCCCTGAGAGAAGGGGTATGTGGTATAAAAATCAGACCAGTCACCATGGTAAGCAATTCTGAACTCAGGATTTTAACCTAAAATCCTTGATAGCTAAAACTGACAACACTAATCAAAATAACAGCTATAAAGTACGTCAACCTACAAACACATACTGTTGATAATATGAACAACAAACACGCAAATCTGAACTCTCAAAACCACATCACTGTTTTTATATTAAATCTGACAACAGCAAACTTAATGCTATAGCTCAAAAACTAGACACTTGAACCATAAAATGGTGGGCCCTGCTTCTCCTTTATAGACTAGGAATAGCAGGTACAATGCATGCACAACATCGCCTTAATTAAGAGTGTAAAACCCTAACCCTAGAGCACTTTCCTTGCATGGATAGATGAGCAAAATAGGTGCACCTCTACTGGAGATGATCTGAGGCATGCAAGCATGCCTCCTCCTAGTGATCTGTGCCAACTTAGATTGAAATCCACGTGCATGAGCGTCTAGGGAATTATGCCATCTAACTATGCATGCAAAATTAGATAAAGCAAAAAAGTAGAATTAGAACTGAATTGCTAATTTAGGAAAAACATCCAAACTGCAAATTAACTGAGGATGGTGCATGCATGCGCTGCCTCTCTCTCTCTCCTCCATGAATCCTCATGCATCCTCATAACTGTGTAGGTGCTGCTGAAGGAGGGCTAATGTACTGCTGTACATTGCTTTGTTGTCTACTCTGCTGGAAGAGAAAAGGTGTCGCGTTTGGAACACTGTCTGAGCTACACACAGGTAAAGCTAGCACTCCACCATAGTGAGGAAGTGTTCTCCACCACACCAAGCCTCTTCTTGAACATCTCAAACTTCCCCTTTGCCAGGGGCTTGGTCAAGATATCTACAACCTGTTGATCTGGAGGAATGTAGTGAAGAACCACTGCTCCCTTTTGAACTCTCTTTGAGGAAGTGGTACTTGATCTCAATATGCTTTGACCAATCATGAAACATTGGATTCTTAGAGAGTATGATGCAACTCTGATTGTCATAGTAAATCACAGTAGTGTCCGAAGTTTGATCTGTCAACTCTTCTAATAACTTGCAAAGCCAAATGGCTTCACAAGTAGCAAAGCTGGCTGCGATATATACTCTGCCTTTGCCAAGTTGAGTGTCACTAAAGCTTGCTTCCTATTGAACCGGGAAACCATACATGGACCCAAATTGAAGAAACACCCTAAAATGCTCCTCCTGTCACTAGCACTACCCTCCCAATAAAAATCTATAAACCCCTGCACTGCCAACTCTCCATCACCAACATACCTTAGACCAAAATCCTTTGTGCCCTTAAAGTATTGGAGCACATGTTTTGCAGCAACCTAGTGAACCTGTCTGGGCTGAATTCACCATATATTGGCTCAGGGTGGTGACTGCAAAACAAATATTAGGTCTGGTATTTATCAGATACATGAGGGAACATATAAATTGCCTATATATAGATGGATCAATCAGATATGAATCTGAATCAACAAATGACTTCAGATTTACTACCATAGGAGTAAGCATGTCCTTGCAGTCCATCATCTGAAATCTCTTTAGAATCTCAACTGCATACCTCTAGACCCAAGTAGCGCATCAAGCCTATGTTCTTCATATCAAATTCTCTTTCCAACGCTACCTTGCTCCATGCTATGAGTTTCCCTAAACATCATATAACTTTATAAGGATAAGATTATTTACATATAGGACTAAAACACGAAGATTAAAATCATCAACCGAATAGTAAAGATTGAAATTTGCATTAGAGGAAATTTGGGTAAAAAATGGGCCTCTTAAGGAAATTCTAAGGAATTTAATAAAATAATAGTAAAGAGAGAGTTAAAAAACTACTTTTTTCTCCCGTATTTTCAACTTATCTCCTTGTAGGTTTACTCAAATTTCAAGTGGGAGAACTTGTTGGATGCGGAATTAAATTTTGCATCCAACGAGTACCCAGCCTCCATACTTTTAACAACATCGACATCCCAAAAACTGAAAATACATTAAAAAACGTTCAATTTAATTCCACATCCAATGAGTGCCCCTGCTCGAAATTTGAGTAAATCTACAAGGAGATAAGTTGAAAAGACGAGACAAAAATGTAGTTTTGTTTTTTCCCTCCAATTTTTTTTACATGCACCTTGTTTGAATTTTAAAGCATTTTGATTGGCTAATTTGTGATGACAAGGAATTGTACTTTAGGGTTAATAGGCCCATTTTCACCCACATTTCCTCTAATGCATCTATTTTAGTGAAACCCAAACTTGAAAGATACTCATTGATCTGGGAGTACTATGCACGTGGTGCCTACTTCAACCCATAAAGGGCCTTCTTCAAACCTACAAACATGGATCTCATGCCCATGTAACTCAAAACCTCTTGGCTGATTTATGTATACCTCCTCCTCAATCAGACCATTAAGAAATGATGCCTTTACATCCATTTGATGTAAATGTTAACCAAAGATTGATGCTATAG
The DNA here is from genome assembly GCA_027924585.1 of Larix kaempferi. Lineage (NCBI taxonomy): Eukaryota > Viridiplantae > Streptophyta > Pinopsida > Pinales > Pinaceae > Larix > Larix kaempferi. The sequence continues at coordinate 34,699,293 of BSBM01000017.1, forward strand.
ACATAATGACTTTGATAGAGGTATATCTGGCAACGAGAGCAAAAATCTCCTCATATTCAACTCCCTCTTTTTAGGAGAACCGTCTAATTGTTTTTGCAAAACTAAATAAACCAAAAACTCTGAATTAGAATTGGATTACTAATTTAGGAAAAGCATCTAAACTAACTGAGGGTGGCACATGGCATGTTTGTGCCCTCTCTCTCTCCTCCATAAATGCTCATGTACCCTCATAATTCTTGTACAGATTATTGGAGGGTTGTTGTACTACTATACATTGCGCTCCTGTCTACTCTGTTGGAAGAGAAAAGTTGTTGTAGTTGGACCAGTATTATTGGAATCGGATCGGAACCGACAAAATTGGTTGGTTTGATCGATTTGGGCATTTTCCAATTCGGGTCAGTGTTTTGGATCGGAGATGACCGGTTTCATACTGAACCAACTATTTTCGTACTGAATCGGTCGGTTTTGTACTGAACCATCCATAAATGCTTGAACTGGTCTGTTTGGTACTGAATCGGCTGGTTTTGTACTGAACCATCCATAAATGCTTGAACTGGCCGGTTTGGTACGGAACTAGCCGGTTATGCACAAGTCTGTGCACCATGGATTTGGACAAAATATCTATAAAAATAGGTAAACCCTAGTAATCATCAATAACATTAAATGGTAATATTAAATTAAGTAAAAGTGACATTCTCCTTATCTTTCATTTTTTATTCTTTTACTTAAATTTTTAACGTTACCATTAATTGTTTTAGGATGCTTGAGAATGGTTCCAACCTCATCGAACCTCATATGCAAAAAGAAGAATTTTAGATCCCATTCAAAATTCAACAGACTTAACAATTTTCAAGATGTTAGGCTTGCAACATTTCCACTAGATTCTATCATGTATGAGGGAATCAGATTAGCGTTTAATCAAGCACATTGACCCCTTAATGTGGTGGTGATGATTGTTGAACTCCTTTATCATTACCTTAATAAAACCGTTCCCTTCACTCAAGTAGTGCCACTTATTAAGCATGGGAAGATTTTTCTACCTTATTTTAATGCTTGGATTAAGAAGTTCCATTAAAATTGTAAGGTGTTGACATGTCCTTGGAGGATCAAATTCAAGATTTGAGGTAGAGATAAGTGCCAAAGCCTAGAGGAGGGGGACATGGTGTGCTATTGATGAATAAGATCCCTATATAGGCAATGATTTCGATGATATGTAGTTATTTGTTGTAGCATGAAGTTTTTTGGTCTCTAGAGGTCATTTCGAGCCTCTTTGTTATGATGTATTTTGGGTCGAATATGGATTGGACTTGATGTTATTTTAGTTAGATATGCACCCTTACTTGCTATATACGCGAGAAACCTTACATATTTGTGTATAATGGTTTGGATTCATATATATGCACATGAATATTTTATGTATTTATTGGTTGACCGTTTTTTTGATTCGTTTTTTTTCCAGTTCCGGTCCGGTTCAGATTTTTGGGCTTAATCGGTTCGATTCTAATAACTATGAGTTGGACGATTGTTCGAGCTACAAACAAGTAAAAATAACATTTAGTCAATTGGAGGTTGGTTGAGATGCCTTGTTGGGATGGGTGACATAGAGAGCTAGTAGCTATTCTTTTCCTTTATGGTCTCATAGCTTGGCTTGGGGGTGGAATCTATAGTATATTCTAATGGTTGGGCAATGAATTGCTCATCTACGACCAATTTGGTCGACATTTTTTAGAAAGATAAGTGCTCATCTCCATTTTGGATTTTTGTCATTTAATTTCCTTGAAATCTTGCATATGTAATTTTTGTTAAGTGAATCACTCAAAATGATACTATTAATAAGCATGCTTGTAAATCTAGGTTGGTTTTTTGTTAATAATATGTATATGCAATGTTAATTATGTTAAGAGTTTAACCCATGTTGTTATGGAGGTGTTCTTTTTTTAGCAATGAAGCATTATAGTTTCTCCTCAACAGAGAAGCATATCTAGCAGCAGCCTTGGTTTGTGTGTAGATGGTTTGAAGGTGCAATTGAGAGCAACATAAACATGGTGCACTAGTGATGGCAGAGTTCACCCTGGATTTTATGCACATTCATGGCATCTTTGAGACACATTGCTTGTGGATAACAACAGTGCAAGGAGGCGAGGTAATGGTGGGTATGTAGGCACTATTAGAGTCATTCAAGTTTTAACCATTGTTCATTCTAAGAGAGGAAGCAAGAAAGGAGGACGTGGGAGGGGTCAGAAGGGCAAGGAGAAAGGATACAATTATTTGAACTAGGGAAAGAAAAAATTGAGTCACATGAAGTGTTTAAGTGTCACAAGATGGGTCACTATGCATCTTAGTGCCTTGAGGAGAATAAATCCAAGAAACAACAACAAGAGTTTGCAAGCAATGCAAAAAATTTGATCGGAGTGGACGAGTTAGCATTTAGAATTGAAACAACTTTCTCCATGGTATTGTGCCTTTCCACTAACATCGTTTCTAGTGTAGGGTGCTAACTTATAAGTGGACAATGGAGCATCTAGACACATGACCTTCAACAAGAAGGCATTCAACAAACTTCAAGAATAAGGGAATGGCATATAAGTGAGTTGGGTAATGATGACATTTGTCCAATTCAGATTGGGCTATGTCTCTTTTTGCATACCTTTAGGTGATGTTCTAGAACTAGATAATGTCTTGTATTTCTTGGTTTAATGAAGAGTCTTCTTTTAGTTTCTTCCTTGATAAGTCTATAGTGTATGGTTGAGTTTGATGGTCAGCAAGTGATCATTAGAAAACACAACCCTTAACGCTCTCACATTTTGGCCAAAGAGTTCGAGATGGTGGCCTTTATAAGCGTCTTATAGATCTAGTAGAGCAGGCATGGAAGGATGCCATGATGGAGGAATGTCCTTCCATTTTTGTGGAAACAATCTCAAAGCTACCTTGGAATCAATGATTGATTCCATGCATGCAGTTTAGGGAGTATTGAATAGTATCAAGATAGGTCTATCGTTAAATGATTCAGAAAGATGGAGTTGACCTTGATAAGACTCACTACAGTTCCTAGAGGATTTTCTTAGAAAGAGAGAGTTGATCTTGTTGAGGCATTTTCTTTAGCTGGCAAAGGTTTTGAGGTGCATGGGTGATATGCCTATGAATTCAGATTGAAGATAGCCTTGTATGGGTTGATGCATGCACCATGAGTCTGGGATTTCAGAATCAATGAGTTTCTACTCTAGTTGAACTATTCCAAGACTAGTGTAGATTTTAATTCATTTGATAGATTTGATCCACTTATTTTGGACTTGATTGAAAATGAGTGTATTATTGTAGGAAGTCATGAACAATTCATGAAGTGGTGTGAGACGAATTCAACACATGAAGTTGACATGAAGGAGGAAGAAAGTTGGTAAGTTGCCAATGAAGTTTTCCTTGTACAAGGAATTTACACATTGAAGATTTTGAAGAGATTTTAGAGTACAAAATGTAGTAGTGATGCAAGGTTATATTCTTCAAATTCATAGATGGTCAACATGATGAAATGCCCCAAGCAAAGGGTAAGTTCAAGATGTTGTGATAGTATCTTGGCTTGATGGAGAACACTTTCCTTTCAAAGAGGGAATGCTAGAGTTTTACTTGTGTTTCTTTGAAGATGTTCTCCTTTCAACAATGTAGTAGTTAACAACAATTTCCCTTCAATAGAGAAGTGTACATAGTAACATCTTTGATCTATGTGTAGTTGGGTTGAATGCAAGGTGAAGAGCATCATCAACATGGAGTGGCAGTGATGGCATAGTCACCTTCGGTTTTGTGCAGTGATGGCATAGTCACCTTCGGTTTTGTGCAGTGATGGCATAGTTACCTCAAGTTATGTGTAGGAAGTGTTAGAGGGTGCATGCATGTGACAACCTTAGGTTCATATCAGTTTTAACGACTATCATAAATTTAGAACAACACATCCTTTGCTTTCTTTAGAATAGGTTCTAATTTTATAAGTAAACTATTGTTCTATGTTAGTTAGGGTGATTTGTTTTTGGAAAGGTTCCAAGAATAGATGGGGCCTAGATCCCTAGAAGAGAGAGAGATGCATGCATGCATACTTGCATGGTCTAGTGGGTGCGCTTTCCTTCCTAGGAATAGTTTTCTCATGTAGATTAGGGCACACTCCTCTAGGACAGATTTAGACCACAAAGACAGAGTATTATTGTGTGCCCCTAGTCTTTCTTATTCTTCTATACAAAAAGAAAGGCAGTGCGAAGGTGGTTATTCATTTGATGTGTGAGTGTGTTAGGAGTTGATCTAGTTTTTTCCTATTTTTCAATTAATAAAACAATGATGTGATTGAGAGTCTAGTTTTAGTTTTGTCGTTCATATTATTAGAGTTTTTGTATATTTAGAATGAGTGTTCAAACCTTATATTATTTTGAGAATAGTTTTAGTTTCAATTCCTTGTAGTTTAGGGTTTCATTTTTTTTGGGTGTTACTTTGTCATTAGAGGAAATTTGGGGTCTAAAATGGGCCTTATAAGAAAACGAGCCAACCATAATTTCTTGATGAGTTGGAATTCAAGAACCAATAGAATTTCAATAAAATGAGTCACCATAATGGTTGACGTAAGATATTTGTCATAAAAAAAACTACTTTTTTTGTTCGTGTTTTCAACATATCTCCCTGTGTTTTTACTCAAATTTCGAGCGGGAGCACTCATTGGATGCCAAATTAAATTCCACATCCAACGAGTACCCACATTGCATACTTTTGATGGACCTTGCTGCCCCAAAAATAACAAATACCTGAAAAACAATAAATACTGCATACTTTTTTTAGGTATTTGTTGTTTTTGGGGGCAGTAGGGTCCGTCAAAAGTATGTAGTGTGGGTAATCATTGGATGTGGAATTATACTCCGCATCCAACGAGTGTTCTCGCTCGAAATTTGAGTAAAAACACGAGGAGATATGTTGAAAATACGAACAAAAAAATAGTTTTTTTCTTCTTCCAAAATTAATAAATATTATTTTATTATTTTAACTATAATTTTATTATTTTCCTTAGGAGGCCCATTTTAGACTTGTAGTTGCCCCTAGAGATGGATCCAAGATGGATGGCAGAGGGGATAGGTGACCAAAGAGGTCCAACCAAGATAGCCTCGACTCCCAATGGATGGTTGTCACACCAATCGAGGCAATCTTCACTTTATGTTATCTAGCCCAAGACAACAAAGGGGGAGACCCAGATCTACTCTCGATAGGAGAGATCAGACCAAGACACCATTTCAAATCAAGTATAGATGAAGTACGTAAGGTGTATGGTAAACCTAGATCTATGGATGAAGTCACAAGGTGAGGAATAGGTTGGATCAAGAGGTTTAAACAATGTAGATTTGGTTCAACATGATTGTGTAAGTGACTTATGAGATTTGAGATTAAATCCAGGATCAGGCTACTAGTCAAAGATGAGAAAATCCACTGCCTTGTGAACTGTGTCCAATGCAGGGTAGTTAAAGACCAATTTGGGGCTAACCAGTACCAAAGATAAGCTTGATGATTGGATATGACAGTGTTTATGTGTTCAAGTAGCAAGACAAAGATCAAACCACAAGCTAACTCAACAACCCAAGAAAGTCGAATTGGCTTGGAGAAGATCAGTGCCTTGGGAAATGGGCCAAATGGAGTCGGATGTCCACCAAATTATAGATCAGGGATGTTGAGGTGTTAAGCTAGGTGGATCTTGAAAATTAGGATCATCCAATGGCTAGATCTCAGTTGATCTGATATCTAAGATGTATCACTAAGTGACCCAAGTGGGGCTCAACCCTCAAAATGAGGAATGGGGCCCACAAGGTGAAAACCACTAAAGTGACACACTAGGGGTAGGTTATCAACAATGTAGATTATGGATCAAGTGGGATCTCACCTACCCAGGTGCTAGATCATGCCAAACTCACCTGTCCAAGAAGTGCGACCTCCTTAGGGAAGGCTAATTTGCCTTGGAAAATGGGTCGGATGAAGGCCAATCCTCACCAAACTATAGATCCGAATCGCCATGGATGCTATAGAGGTGGGTTTTAAATTTTATACCCAAAAGCCAAGTAGATCTTGCTAGATCTGAGAAATTGTAAAAAATGAGGGTTTGAAGTATGAGGGTTTTATCAATGAAGTAGCTATGCTAATGGATTGGAACCAAGACAAGAAGAACAAACTTGTGGATCTTACCTGGATAACCTTGTAGATGCCTTGATGATGATGATCTATGCAAACCCGATCAATTTGGAGCGATTTGGAGTAGTTTTCTATGAAATTGATTTGCCCAAGGAAGCCAACGTGCCCTCCCTCCTACACAATAAACGTCAACAATATCATATTTATTGCATCAAGACATAAAGACTACTGCTACAGAAGAAGTAACAAGAGAAAAGCATAGATCACAATGATAATAATGATAACCCCCTGATACAAGCGAATGCAAAGTGGAGCGAGTTGAAGAAGCCTTGCAAAAACGCCCAAGATGAATTCGCCCTCCTGTAGACAAGACAAAGTTTCCACGAAAATAGATCTTCCAACAAATGCCCAAATGCTAGGATACAATAGACTTTTCAATCACCATCTAAGAACACCAGATTCAGAGGAGACCACAAAAATTTCCACAGAAAAGTTTTTCTATATCAAGATTCCAAGAGCCAAAGACCCTTTTTTCCTCGAATGAGCCAAAGATCCTTTACAATGAGAAGCTCTCTCCTTTAAATAGGATGGAGAGAGGCCATAACCCTAACCACTTTTTGAATGAGTGGCTAAGATTAAAAGATCAAATGATCTAATCAATGGTTGAGATGAGCTCAACAATACAATACATGGATCGACTCAATAATACAATATAATAATGGACAAATCACCCATAATGAGGGGGTCCCACCAAATGTCAGTGATAAAATATAAGAAATAGCTTATGGTGGGTCCAAGGGGTAATTTCTAACATCCTTGGTCAATCCCCATAGCACAATGTCATCAAAATAATCATCTAAGCTCCAAATCATGTCTCTCTGGGAAAGTTGTGAGCCTTAGGAGGCTCCAGAAATCATCATAAAGTGCCAAAAGTGATGGGTCTGGGTCCCACTGGAAGCTGAAACTGCTGGAGAAGGTGTGGAAGACATCCCACTCATCATCAAACATCATCCTTTGCCATAACCTTGCCTCAGTAGCCCAAATCGAATTCCTCTGTAGCCATTTTTACCATTTCTGGACTGCCTTGGGAAGTGTGAAACTGCCCAAACTACCTCCTGGAGTGCCTGCACTGTCAAGGTAAGCTCACCAATGTGTCTGGGAGGGGGGTAATATGGTAATAACAAGTGGCTGGACCACCCCCTTTATGCACAGTGCCCTAGGTGAACCCATCAAATCTCATCAATGCTCTGACAGGGCCTCTAACAGGCCAAAACTGCACTAGGATAGCCAACTAAGGCTAAATCATCACTGTAACTGCCCGAAACTGAAAACAGACTGTCTCATTGCATTGGACTCAGAGAGCCCAAATCCATCTAAGATGTGTACTCATACATCATATGGATCTCTGCATGATCATATAATATATCCAATATGCCTGGACAGATGAAATAATAATAATCTGTAAATGATCAAATAATGCTGAAAGCCACAAATCATCATCATAAACCTGTACCTGTTGCATAGAACCATCATGTACCTGTACATAGACTATACCATCTATCTGCATCATCATAAGGTCTAACCATCTCATGTCCTGTGGTTGACCTTGGTCTAACTGGGTTCGACCAAGTCAACATGACCAAAATATAACTCAGAATATCATCAGAAGCTGCTGCAAGTGTTGGAGGTTAATGCATATTCTACAATTCATTCAAATAGCAATTATACCAAAAAGTAATCATTACTGGCGATCTAAATCCAAATATATAAAGTCATTAATTATTATTATTACTCAGACTAGACTTTCAAGACCATACTCACTTCATAGTTGTGACCATTTTGCTAGTGAAGGGTGAAGGTTAAAATAAAGATGGCTAGGCTAAGGGATGGCTTACTGACTTAACACTGTGACACTTCGGAAAAGGAAAGGGAATACACACCATAGCATATACTGAATGAGCAATAACACAGGGAATGGCGGTGTCTCACAAATGGGTAAGTTGTTCAAAGAGTGTTTATTCACCTTGACAAATGCGCACAATCCATAATACAAATGAGGTCAACAATCTTTTTGATATAGAGTATAAGTTCCATTGCTTTTGGGGCCTGTAGTTTCCATAGCCTTTGATCTATGTGTGTTTATAAACACATTGCATAGATTTACATTTTATTAGGCTTCTTGCTGCAGGTGTGTTTTTAAGGCACTTGTTTACCTGAGCACTTCTAGGTGTGTCTTTAGACAACCTGTTTACCTAGGTATTTGCATTTCACAATAGATATAACATTTGATATTTCATAGCCATTTTCATTTGGCTTGCCTTTCATTCATGTGTGTTGAGAAACACATTGCATGAATGGGATTTCATACAAGATATAACATTTTATTTCCATACTTTGTATTCATGGCAGCACTAAAAGTTTCAGGTTTAGCCAACAACATCTTTAGTGACTAGGGGGACTTCATGAGGAAATCCAACTCACCAAAGGTAAGTTTTGTCACCAACTCAGAGCTGAGACACAATAAACAAGGAAGCTCATCCAATACAGAGGCTACAGCGGGGAAAGGTCCTCCATGCCACTAGTCAAGTAGTAAGTCAAGGTAAATAACAAACTGGGTAGGTAATGGATGGATGAAGATAGTGAATAATGAGACCAACACTAGCAAGCCAAAGTATGGTGGGAATGATCACCTCTAATCTCATCAAGGAGGGTAAAACCGATGAGTATGGGTCAAGAACTTCCAAGTCTGAGTAGGGACAAATATGATATATATATAAAAGTACAACCATGTCCACATATCTATATGATCGCCAGATCATGATACTAAATGCTAAGACATGCTAAAAGAATGAAAATAAAAGCAATATAACCACAACACCATAATATACCTGCTGAGTCATATACCTGAATGCTCATCATCTGAGCCATCATCTGTCCTCTGAAACTGCTGCTGTAACTCCGGGCACTACTGACTGCTCTGTACAAATGGCTAAATAGCTACATCGGTCATCACTCTGAGTGTCCTGAGACTTAGTCATGGCATGGGGAATAGAACTGCTGTCCATAATCTGATAGTGATCCATGGTAGATGCTCATCTCAGCATCTCAATGCAAGGGAAATGGCTGAAGAGTGTACTGGAATTTGACAAAAATGTATGGTAGCCCGACTACTATATATGTGATAACAGATACCATGATCTGAAAAATTTAACAAATTCTGCATTTGTTTTCTATTTGGCTTATAGTTTTGTGTTATTTTGTTGTTAGATGCCAACTTGGCTCACAACTGGAAATCCGATTTGTAAATGAAGTAGCTTTTCTTTGGAGTGGTTTGATGGCCAGGGGAGGCATTTGGGTATGCTAGTAAATGTAGGATAGGAGGTATTGAAACATCGTGTTTCCAAAAGAAAAGTGATATTGGCCAAACGATAAAAGCAAGAAGTGTACCATTTTAGGCTACATTGAAGAGTCTAAGGTATACATGCTCTTTGATTGCGAAATGAAGGATATAGTTGTCAATAGAGATGTCATCCTTGATGAAGGCCATATCTAGGGAAATTTGGAATGAATTGGAGTTTCATGGATTATGGAAGATAAAAGTAAGAAGGTTGCAGAAGAAAGTGGTCCAAGCTAGGAAGATGCAATTAGTTAATATTTAAGTAATGATGATGAAGGTAGTGACAAAAAAAGTAGTAGTGAGAAGAAATTGTTGGTTTTTCAGAATTTAATACATTCTGATCTAGGATCTTAACTGAAAAAACGTGTACAAAATATCAAGCATAAGAGACAAGAGACAAGAGACACAAAACATTTCACCGGGGAAAACCAAGAAGGTGAAAAACCTCACAACTTCCTCAGAGATAGAATAAGCATCAATACAAGGATCACCATGATCAAACCCAAGAGATAGATATCTTCAGCAGCATGCTCCTCCTCCACTTGTGCGCATCCTCCTCTTCTCTCGCTAATGCGAAGTGAGTGAACAATAGAATGTGTAAAATGAGAGAGACACACTCTCTATTTATACACTACATCACTTGACCTTTACTCAACTAGGTCGGCCCTAACTTAACCACATAACATAATGCTGACTGGGCCGACCCCCAATAGGGTGGTCTAATAACCCTTTGACCCACATGACTCATACAGGGCTGAACCCAACAAGGTGGTCTAATAACCCATCAAGTATAGTTACGACACTTACAATATAACTTGCGACACTTGCAAGTACACATGACGACACTTCCAATCGGAGGAATAATACATCTCTGTTGGGGATACAATAAAGTAGAAATGTAATACATACAATAATATACAAGTGAATATCTTCCGAAGTTACAAATACATCAACACTCCCTCTTAAATATGAAGGTATTCTCTTGACACAAGTCATCAATACATATAGGCACAAGTCTTCAATACTGGAGTTGGATCATCATCACTGGTTCACGGAGCATCATCGTCACTGCTGCTGTACTTGTCATCTCGATCACTGGTGCTATCTCATAATTCTTTTCGTCATAGGATGTTCTACAGAGCCAACCCTTTTTCATGTTGGATGTAGGCCTACCACCTGTAGGTCTTCATCATCACTGGCCATTCTGTGGAATCCTCAGGACTTATTACGTGCGTCAACAAGACCTCGAAAGAGCATCCCAGGATTGATTACGAGCACACAGCTCAACCTATCGGATCTGCCAAGATATTTTACATGCAACTGCATAACCTGTCCACGGCCACGGAGTATCATCCTGACACTCATGATCATACTGATCATGTCATCTTAGCGGGCAAGCCATCAAGTAGGTACACCTTAGGACCTAAGTACCGTATTCGACTCATTTGAAGGTTAAAATTTGAAAATTGACAAATTTCAGGGTGTGCCGAATTTAATCGTTGAAATTCGATGGAATTTGTAAACCCTAGCTCGTCGTTCGTGCCCAAGGATTTTAGCTGCCCGCGTTCTGGTTCTGTTGACTAACTAACGACTGCACCAGTGGTATAGGGGACACTGCCTCCACTGTCGAACTCGAGACACAAGACTCAGACTCTATTTCTCGTGCGACACACCTCCATTGTCGCTCGCGTGGCACACCTCGCGCTCATCCTCCAATCTGCATGCCTCCATTGTTGCTCACGCGGCGCACCTTGCCCTCGCTCTCTAGTCACCACTTTTGAACCACCTCGCCCTCGCTCTCTGGTCTCCACTGTCGATCCACTCGCCCTCGTGCACATGTTACTCCTCGACACATGACTCGAAAATTGAAATTGAAATATATGTTTAATAATTTATGATTAATGTTGATATGATTTTTTAAAATATAAAGAGTTTTTATAAATAAAATATTATTAAATAGATCATGTTACATATGAAAAATTTATATACATTTTTTTGTTACCTTATAGTTAAAGTGACTTAGCAAATAATATATTAATGTTTTTATTTTCATTTTTATCATGTGTTTAATTAGAATATCGAATTTTATTAAAAAATCTCATATATATATTTTATTTTCAAATTTATACTCTCTCGAATTTAATGCCGAATTTTATCACCAAAATTTTCGTTGCCGAATTTTTGTCGAACTTCAAGGTCGTCAAACTTGAACACGAATTCGAACCAGGTCACTTAGCTCAGGACTGATTACACTGCCTCTGCAAAACCTGCAAGATCTCCCAGGACTGATTACACTGCCTCTGCAAAACCTGCAAGAGCATCTCAGGACTGATTATATGCCTCTGCAAAACCTGTGTACCATACTGTCACCTCATCGTTTTCAGATCACCTCATTGTCCATGAAGCACAACCCAGATGCACATCACACAACACTTACATTCACCGGCATGGGAAGACACACTTTAACCATCCGTGAAAGGCTCAGCACTTATATCTACGCCATGGGAAGACACACTTCAACCATGCGAGAATGGCACAACACTTATATGATATATCGCAGCCATGGGAAGACACACTTCAACCATGCTCGAATGGCACAACACTTATATCGCAGCCATGGGAAGACACACTTCAACCATGCTCGAATGACACAACACTTATATCGCAGCCATGGGAAGACACACTTCAACCATGCTCGAATGGCACAACTCTTACATCAACGACCATGGGAAGACACACTTCAACCATGTCGAAATGGCCCCAGCCCTTATATCTACACCTTGGGAGGACACACCTACCACCATGTGAGAATGGCTCATGTGCATCTGTGTCTCCGGACTCATCACTTCCCCTTGGAAGGAATCTCGATCTGAAGTACACCAAGCCTCTCTCTGAAGTACTCAAACTTCACTCTGGCTAGCAGCTTGGTCAACACATCGGCTATCTGCTTGTCCGTCGCAACATACAGGAGCTTTACTGCTCCTCTCTGCACCATATCCTTGATATAGTGATATTTGATCTCTATGTGCTTCGACCTGTCATGGAACACGAGGTTCTTAGACAGTTTCACACAACTTTGGTTGTCACAAAAGATACCAGTAGCATCCAACGGGAGATCAAATAACTCAGACAGTAGCCTCCTCAATCATACTGCCTCACAACTAGCCGAACAAGCTGCGACATACTCTGCTTCGGCTGTACTCAGTGCCACACAGGACTGCTTCTTGCTAAACCAAGAGATCATACCGGATCCCATACTAAAGCAGCACCTCAAAGTGCTCTTCCGATCAATGGCACAACTTGCTCAATCCGAATCAACATAACCCTCCAGGTTAAACTTTTGATTCGCCTCATACTTGAGCCCATAGTCAACTGTACCCTTCAGGTACCTCAGAATATGCTTTGCAGCTATCAGGTGAAAATGTAGCGGATCTGTCAAATACTGGCTCAAGGTGTTCACCGCAAAGCAGATCTCTGGTCATGTATTCGTTAGGTACATCAAGGACCCAATCATCTGATGATACATCGTGGCATCAACCAACTCAGATGAAGCATCACACAAAAGCTTCAGTTTCGATGCCATAGGTGTGGCCATGGCCTTGTAGTCCATCATCCTGAACCTATTCAGGATCTCTACTGCATACTTCCCTTGTTCAAGGAAGATTCCATTTGCACTCTGCCACACCTCCATGCCTAGAAAGTAGTGCATCATACCCAAGTCCTTCATCTCGAACTCAGAAGCAAGCTTCCTCTTCGTATCGGCAATCAATCTAGCCTCACCTGTAACAAACAGGTCATCCACATACAATAGTAGTATCACTGGATTGCCTTCCTCAACCTTGTAGTAAAGGTTGGAATCCGCTTTACTCTTGGTAAAGCCCAAACTGGATAGGAAGCTATCAATCCTGCCATACCAGGTCCTGGGTGCCTGTTTCAGGCCATACAGTGCTTTTTTCAACCTGCACACATATGACTCCCTGTCATGTGTCTCAAAACCGAGTGGCTGCTCCACATACACTTCCTCTTTCTGGGAGAAGCCACGAGCTACAAATCTTGCTTTGTATTTCTCTATGCTGCCATCTGCAGCATGCTTGATCTTTGGAAGTCACAACAAACTTCCCATTTGGTCTTGGGACCACATCCCAAAAATCTTTCTTCATGATCAACGGATCATGGTATTCTTCCATTCCTTCATCCCGGATCCTGGGAACTTCAATATCTTCAATAGATAGCTTTGTTGCTGGAACAAATGTTGTAGTCCTTTTTTTGTAGGTGATGGTATACGATCTTTCCTACAAAGCAAGTTAAATAGCATGATTAGAAACATCTCATAGTTTTCAGAACAAATTCTTACACATAAAGAAATATGTCATACAGTCATGCAATTATTTTAGCCAATGCTTCAATACAACATTTATCCATATCTCGTAACTTTCTAGATGTCTTCCAATTTCTACCAGAACATTGTTAAGAGTGTGCACAACTCCCAACATGTCAGCAAAGAGGTTTCATTCTAAATAAGTAGCAATGGAATGTTGTACAGTGCCATAGGCCACTTACCCATCACATGCATATTAGTAGTATACTGTTCATTAATGCAATTATTCTAATATGCATGATACACAACCTAAGTCTAGGAATGTAAGTATATACATCTTTGAACAATATTATTTAAACAATCAAATATACAAGAAATGACAATTCAAATACTTATCTTTGTTTGTTTGTTGGGTGGACTCCCTCTCAATCTTTGTTTCCTTGTAGGAACTACTGGAGTGTGCTCCCTCTTGATCTTTGCTTCCTGGATTACCTGTCCTTGAACTTATATCCATCCTCGATCACTATGCATGCTTACTAGTATCATCATTGTGTTACCCTCGAGATCTCATACATAATCATACATTCATTAGTACAATCTCAATACTATCAAAACACAATAATCTTAAACATGTATAGTCATGATCATTTCAAACACAGATAATAAGCATTAGCATTCAAAGTTTCAGGGAAGACTTCTCTTACTCATGCATATTCATATTTGACCATAGAACTCTTCTGGTTAGTCATATCATCAATCAAGGTAAGAGACATAATATGCATAAACCCTAGATTACTTAAATTTCTAACTTCATAAATAATCATTATCAATCATGCCATGTATACTTATATAAGAGATCCTAACACAAGGTAGGATTCTAAATTGATATAGGAAAAACATACCTGGATTAGCATGCTAGCTAGTTATGTCTAACATACCCGCATAATGTCTTCTTGTTTTCTTCAATGACTTGTGCTAGTAACCTGCACATTTCATAGGTTAACCATTATAGAACCAAGTTATACATACCTCATAAGTAGATTTTCTATGTGATCCATGACAATGGATGAATCTTTGTCTTCATGTCACCATGGTCATATGTTCTTGAACTAGAACATGATTTGTCTTTCTTGATTTACCTTTCATGTTAGTGGACAACATCAACCTCATACAACACCACAATGCATTAGTACAATCATAAAAGTCAAGACCCTAATCAATGAATATCTGCATTCATAATTTTATTAAGGTGATATGACAGGTCTAAAGTTAATCAAGATTGTACTAACCTTAATGAAGACAAACATACCATAAACTTAATCATGAACATATCTCGAAACATACCTGGATAAGTCATACCTATCGAGATTGCTTGTAATCTTCTTATGTAAGGTCTTAGCCTCATCTCCCTATGAAACAAGAACTTCTTCACTTATGCAGGTGACCAATCCATTCTCTTCTAGGATTAACCCAATCCACTTTGATTTGCTGAAACTGGATCTGGAGCTGGATTAGGGTTTGTCAGAGAAACCCTAAAAATTCAAACTTTGAATTTCAAACTTCTGAAAGGATAAAAAGATGCGCCTTTCTGAGCTAGTCAAGCTGGTATACTGAGAATTTGAAAACTGCAAAGTTTCACCCCTCAAAATTGCCTTTTAGATTTCCGGATTCACTGGGGAGGACCCTGAATTAGGGTTTGATATTCCCGGAGCTTCACCCAACCAAAAGGTTTGATCCAAAGCTCTAAAATTCGATTTTCTTGAGGAGCTTCCAACCATGGTCACATAATTAAAAAATTCCAACTTTTGTAGAAGCTCTAAATTTCCACTTTTCTTATCAAAGTCCCGAACTAGGGTTTGATCAAGCCCGACCTTTTGCCCAACCAAAAAATTCAATCTTGGTCTCTAAATTTCGATTTTGATGAGGAGCATCCAGCCGTGGTCTCCGATACAAAAATTCCAACATTCTCTGAAACCCTAAATTCCCGGAGCCATGAATGAAGATGCTCAAAATCCAATTCTGTTTTGACAGAAATATGCACCTGATTGTTTCTGGTGTAACTCTGAAATTTCAGATCTACAGGGTCTGAAAATGTTGCCTGTGGTAGCTTGACCTGTTATCTTTCCAACCCCATAGGTCTGACCTCAAATAGATTCTCTGAGAGAGAGTTATGCCAAGTGTCGCAACGTGACCTGTTTATGAGATAAAACAGGAGAGCGAACTTGTACGGAGTGCCATGTGTCATTGGTTCAATTTTGGCCTTTGAAAAACGTACCTGTGAAAGTAAAGTCCGTGCCCTACTTGCCACTTTTTACGAAATTTCATTTGGAGCTTCCTAGCCCAAGTTGTGACCTTTTTGCCTAGGTCAGTTGTTTATGACCGAGATCTGGAAGAGGCAGAAACCCTATATTGTACAACTCATAAATCTGAAAGTACAATGAATTAGAGGCTCTCCTTCGGACACAAGGTACATGGGGATCTTGTCTTCGACCTGTAATATTTTCAGATCCTGAAACTTCGCCAAAATTAATTTATAGCGAAAGTGCTACGATTACTGGTTTTTGCTATATCAAGCCCTAGCTTCGCAAGTGCAACAAGTCTCATAAATGCCATACCATGCCTTCTTTCAGGCTAGCTCTAATACCATGTTAGTTTTTCAGAATTTAATACATTCTGATCTAGGATCTTAACTAAAAGAACAACATGTACAAAATATCAAGCATAAGAGACAAGAGACAAGAGACACAAAACATTTCACTTGGGAAAACCAAGAAGGTGAAAAACTCCGCAACTTCCTCAGAGATAGAATAAGCATCAATACAAGGATCACCATGATCAAACCCAAGAGATAGATATCTTCAGCAGCATGCTCCTCCTCCACTTGTGCGCATCCTCCTCTTCTCTCATTAATGCGAAGTGAGTGAACAATAGAATGTGTAAAATGAGAGAGACACACTCTCAATTTATACACTGCATCACTTGACCTTTACTCAACTAGGTCGGCCCTAACTTAACCACATAACATAATGCTGACTGGGACGACCCCCAATAGGGTGGTCTAATAACCTTTTGACCCACATGACTCATACAAGGCCGACCCCAACAAGGTGGTCTAACAACCCATCAAGTATAAGTTACGACACTTACAATATAACTTGTGACACTTGCAAGTACACATGACGACACTTCCAATTGGAGGAATAATACATCTCCGTTGGGGATACAATAAAGTACAAATGTAATACATACAATATACAAGTGAATATCTTCCGAAGTTACAAATACATCAACAAAAATCACTAAAGTCCAAGAAGATTACAAAGTGGTACTTGCACATTGAAGCATTGAAAACCATAGGGACCACTTCAAAGCAATAAAGGGAGTAGGAAGTCAAGAAGATTGTAGTAGTGAGCTTCAGAGCAAACAAATATGGCCTTGATGACTATTTTAGAAATCATGTGAAGCTATTTCATTCGAGCATGCACATGGAGAAGAAGAATGGGGCAAAACAATGCATGTAAAATATTATGATTCCATACAAAGAAATGGAACATGGGAAATTATGGAATTGTCTGAAGGAAAAAGTGCAATTGGTTGTGGAAGTGCCTGAAGGAAAAAGTGCAATTGGTTGTAAGTGTATCTATAGAACAAAGTATAAGGTAGATTATTCCATTGGCAAGCACAAAGCAAAGTTAGTGGCAAAAGGATTTTCATAGAAATAAGGTATTGTTTAAGAAGAAACCATTGCAATTGTTGTTAAGATGAAAACAATCGGATTGGTGTTAGCCATGGTATCTTAGTCCAAGTGGATCATTGATCAAATAGATGTCTAATTTCCTTTCTACATGGAGAGTTGGAAGAAGAGTGTATGTGCAATATCCCAAGCCTTCGTGTAAAAAAGGGGAGGAGCAATGGGAATGTAAATAAAGAAAGGCATCGTACAAACTTAAACGAGCTCCTAGAGTTTGGAATGCAAATATAGATGACTGTATAGGGAAAATGTGGGTTCTAGATAAGTTCAAGTCCAAATATATATATAAAATCAAAGGTGATGATATTGTGATTGTGTGGTGTACATTGATGACCTAATCATTAGAGGTAACAACATAGAGATGATTGAAAAACTAAAAAGTGAGTTGCCTAAATCCTTCCAGTGACAAATTTGAACATATCACTATTAAGGAGTGGAGGTATGGTGGATGGATGTTGTCATCTCCTTGTCCAATATTGATTATGCACACGAAATATTGAAAATATTCAATATGGTTGATTGCAAGTCAATTGTGTCTCCTATTGAAATAGGAACAACCTAGTGAAGATTTGAAGTCGTTGAATGCCACTTTATATAGGTGGATGGTAGGGAGTTTGATCTACCTTACAACCAACAAATCAAATTTGAGTTATTTAGTTGGGACTGTGTTAATATTTATGTCTAGCAGTGAAGAGAATTCTAAGGCATGTGAAAGTTATGTTGTAGCATGGGATTGGATATGGCAAGAGTGATAACTTCAAACTAGTTGGGTACAATAATTCAAATGGGGTAGTTTGTATCCATGATATAAAATCCACTAGAGGTACTCATTCAACATGTGATCAATAGTGAATTTTTTTATTAGTAAGAAATAACCAACTGTTGCATTGTCCTCTATAAAAGCAAAGTACAAAGCAATTGTCAGTTTAACATGTGAAGCGATATGTCTTAGGATGGTTGTTGATGACATGGACCTTCAACAGAATCGAGCAACACTCCTCTGTTGTGACAATCTAGTGTGATTAAGCTCACAATGCATCCATTGTTTCATTCAAGGACCAAGAATATTGAAGTTCAAGTGTTATAATGTAGAATTGAAGATCTTCTTGTATACACTTGTATGAAAACAATGACTAACAAGAATTTTAAAAAGGTTAAAGGGATGCTTGGTGTAAGAGAAAATAAAATTGTAATTAGGGGGGGATGTTAAACTGTGGACATTTTAATTGAGTTCCTCATCTTGTACCATCAATTGTAGATTCAAATTTAGAGGTGAATGGCAATTTTAGAAGGAGAAAACAATTTTACATTGGTCTATTTTTGGTCGAAGAATAATCCTTATACTCAATTGTCCCATTTTGAAAAAAAAAATCGTACTATAAATCTATGTTTCTATGCAATATGAAAGAAGGTAAGTTGAAAGTGAAAATTATCTTTTGTTTAACTCCTTCATGGGAGCGCTTGAAAAATATCAAAAATTTGATCTTGATTAACCCTTCTACAATTTGATTTCAATTTTCAAGGTTAAGTTGAACTTAGAAGGCTTGCTTGAGGAACGCAATGTGTAAGAGATACATTTCTTACTATAATGGGAGGAGTGCCTCAACAAATTTGAGTTTCAAGGTCTGACCTATATTCGTTATTTTGAGTTCAATGAAGTTCATGAATTCCATGAATTATTAGAACGATGGTTGCATTGTTGGTAAAGGTGCAACTATTGTTTGGAGAGCACTTTGTGGTTACCAAGTGGGTATAATTTCTCTCTAATAGTTGTATTGAATTTGGCGCATCTCCATTTGTTGTTCAATTATTGGTTGCTAGGTAGTACAAAAGTGCAGTGTTCCACGGAAACTCGCCCCCCAAGGTCGGGGCTCGCCCCCCTCGCTCCCCACGCCTCGGGGGCTCCCTCCGAAACGTTTCGCATCGCCCCCAAAATCCAGAAACTCTTCGAAACGCACATGGGGGCGCGTTCCTACCTTTTGAACAGCGTTCCACTTGAGGGGGACGTGTAGACGCCCCTTCCCGAGCATGGGGGGCTCCTAGACGCCCCCCCCCCCCCCCCCCCGATTTTCCAAATTACAGTTGTAAAAAAAAACAAAATTTAAAAAAACAAAAAAAAAACATAAAAATTAAAACCTAATTTCGAACTTACCTTTCCATTCCGTCGACGTCCACCTCATTTCATTCCGCGAGTCATCTCATTTGCCGCCCGATTGCTTGTGTCGGCTGTTGTGAGTCGTGACGGCTGCTGTGCTGTGACTCGTTTTTTTCGACTGTGTTTGGCCTGTGAGGAGTCGAGGACTCGTTTTTTTCGAGTGTGTGCTGTGCTGTGAGGACTGTGCTGTGAGGACGTGTTTTTCGACTGTGCGTGGGAGCTTGCCGTGTTGCAGAGGCGGAGGAGAGGCCGCCGTTGAAGCTGTGTTGGCCGTTGGGAGGTTGCAGTGTTGCAAAGGCCGAGGAGAGGCCGTGTTGCAGAGCGCCGAGGAGAGGACAGGTTTGCGAGCGCCGAGTGTTGCAAACCCGCGTTTTGGAGCAGAGGAACCCGCTGTGTATGTGAAGGCCGTGTTGCAACTTGCAAGGCCGGGGTTTTGGAGCAGAGGAAGTTGGAACCCGCCGTGTATGTGTGAAGGCCGTGTTGCTGTTGCAAGGCCCGCGTGGCGCGTTTTGGAGCAGAGGACAACCCAGTGATTCGTGAACCCACGGTCTATTTGCAGACTTGCAGACGGCCGCGTTTTGCAAAGGATTTCGAGCAGCAAAGGTAGGTTTTTTTTTTGTTTTTAAATTTTAATTTTTAACTGTTAGTTTGTTAGTGTTTAATTTTTTTTTTTATTACAGTTTTCAACTTTTCTTTAAGCTGGAACAATTCTGGGTTTGGCGTTTGCAGCGTTAAAATGTCACAGTTTTTATTAAAAATTAAAATTTTAAATTTTGAAAATGTTACTTGCAATTACAAATTTTAGTTTTAAAATCTGTTTAACAAGCATGATGATGAAATTTAATGTTTTTTAAAGAAAAACAACAATAAAATTTTAAAAGTTTTGTTGCAGCAGGGTGCCCTAAATCAAATACAATTATACAGCACCTTAAAACAACAGCAATATGAGCAACTCTAGCAATTGCAACAGTAGTGACAACACTGAGAGTGAGACTGAGGGTGGAAGTGTTGGAGTTGGGACAGAGACTGGAAGTGGGAGTGGAACTCCCTCATCAACCAGGTTAAGTCAAAGTGAAGGAGAAGGCAATTCCAATCTCACCCCACACAGGTCATTGGCTCAATATGCAAAGGGGACATTTGATCCCAAGAAACCGCTTTTGCTATATGCAAGCAAAGTAAATGTTCCCTCAACCAACCAAAAAGACAAGAAAAGTGGTGGGTCACGTCATTGGGCATGCAATGTGTGTGGCCATCCTTGGGTTGGGAGTTATAGTCGTGTTAGACAACACCTTTTGGGCATTGGTGGCAAAGGGGTTTCCGTGTGTTCGAAGCTAACCATGTTGCAAAGAACAGAGCTTATGAGATTGCAAATGGCAGCAGATGCTAAGGGCACATTCTCTAGCCAAAATGTTGGGTCAAAACTAAAAGAACATCACGGTGCAAAAGCAAGTTCCAAAAGGAAAGGTAACTCATCCACTTGTATGCCTCCACCATCTTCTACTGAGACATCTTCATCAAAAAAGGTCCGTTCTTGTTCTATAGCACCGACCATTACAGGGATGTATGGCAAACTTAACCGTGATGATACAAATGATGGCATTGGAAAATTCCTTTTTGCCAATGGCATTCCTTTCAATGTTACTCATTCTCCTTATTATAAGGAGATGGTCCGTTTAATTGCAGCATCGGGACCCTCATATGTGCCCCCAGGTGAGCACAAGTTGAGGACAACGATCTTAGAGAGGCAGGTGTCCAATATTACTGTGCAGAAAGAACAAATGAAAGAGGTATGGGTGAGGTCAGGTTGCTCTATTGTTATGGATGGGTGGACAGACATTACCAAACGTCCACTTATTAACATCATAATTACATGCATAGATGGGCCATTCTTTCTTAGAGCTGTTGACTGTTCTGGTAAGCGCAAAGATGCAGCTTTCCAATTTGAGCTTCTTTGGGATGCTATAGAGGAGGTTGGTCCTGAGAATGTTGTGCAGGTTATGACAGATGCAGCAGCAGTGTGCAGATCAGCTGGTTTACTAGTTCAGAGCAGGTATAGGCATATATTTTGGACCCCTTGTTGTGTCCATGCTCTCAACAATGCCCTGAAAGACATTGGAAAAATTGATTGGGTAAACACCTTGGTAATAGCTGCAAGGGATGTGCAAATGTTTATCTGCAACCACCACACCTCCTTAGCCATGTATAGGGCTCACTCGAGGAAGGAATTCCTCAAGCCCACAGATACTAGATATGCTAGTTATTTTCTCTTATTGGAGAGGATGTTGGAGATACAGCCAGCATTGCAAGCCATGGTTGTGACTCCAGATTGGAACAGGTGGACAGAGTCGAAGACAGAGGAGGGGAAGAGGATCAGGCTTCAGATATTGGATAATGATTGGTGGGTAGATTGCAGCTATTTGGTCTCATTCTTGCGCCCTATAGTTGAGGTCATTCGCTACACTGACACTGATTCTCCTAGTCTTGGAGAAATCTATGAGACTTTTGACAGCATGTTGGGTAAGGTAAGGGAAGCCATCCGTCAGAAAGAGCCCTCCTTGGAGTTCTACACTAACCAACTTCGACCCATTATTCAGCGTAGGTGGGATCGAATGAACACACCTTTGCACATGGCGGCATATGCACTAAACCCAAAATGGTACATTTCTAGGCCTGGTAGAATTTCTCCCTATCAGGATTCAGAGATCAAGAGGGGTTTTCGAGCTGCCATTACAAAGATGTACAGTGAAGAGGAGGGGCAAACACTTCAGAAACAGTGGATTCAGTTTGCAGGGCTCAAAGGTCCCTTCAACAAGTCTGATGCCAAGGCAGACCGTAACGGCTTAGCCCAGGATGACCCCATTGGTTGGTGGGAAATGCATGGGGATGGAGCTCCAGAGATCAAACATCTTGCTGTTCGCTTGTTGTCTCAGATTGCTAGTTCCTCCGCAGCTGAGAGGAATTGGTCCACCTATAGCTTCATTCACTCTATCAAGAGGAATAGACTTACCTCTAGGAGAGCGGAGAAGCTAGTTGCAGTGCATAGTGCTCTGCGTCTTGCACACAGGAAGACACCAGAGTATCGGATGGGACCAGCTGTACGATGGGATGTGGATCCAGAGGATGATGCACAGATAGACGAGGAGGATGGGCCAGATGAGATGCAGAATGGTTTGGTTGGTGTGCCATTAGTCACTCCTGAGAGTGACTCAGAACCAGATGATGACATTCCCATTGATGGTCTCGATGCTTTCATGCAGCAGATGGATGCAGAGGACCAATCCATGGAGTTGACTCCTTGATGCTCATTTTATGTTGCTTTCTTTCAGCCACTTTAGTCTTTTAGTTTTCAGTGTTTGTTGTTACTACTTACTTGTTAGTTTTGAACTTTTGACTCTAGATATTGATCAGTGATGACTGAGTCTTTGACTCTTTTATATTTTTGACTCTTTGAGCAAACTTAATTTAGTCATTTACTTAGTACTATTAATGGTTCACTGTTTCAATGTCTATTTCAGACTTAGTATCTAGTATTTGATATTTATATTTACTATTTGCATGCAATATCAATGTATCATTGATTCAATTTTATTAATTTATTTTTCAATTAGAATGACTGAACTATGATTATGAATCATGAATATCAAGAATCAAATGACAAATTGAAAATGATCATGATGAATTGTCACCTTGTGTAACGTGCTTGTATTATTAATTTGAAAGTTGGATCAAAGTTAGATGAAAGTTAAGATTTATGATATTTGTTATTAACCTATTTATCATTTATCATTTTTAAATTTTTTTATATTTTATATTTTTATATAATTTTTATGACCTAGACGCCCCCCCGCTCCCCCCGAATTTCCCTAAAATTTGGGGGTGGTCTCCACACGTCCCCAACGTGCGTTTCCACGTTCCCGCGCTCCCGCGTCCCGGAAACTTGGGGGAACATTGCAAAAGTGCTTTCTGCTAGGTTAGGACTTGATTTTGCATATACACCTCAGGTGTTCGAATTTGGTGTGCATTTGTTAGTGGTTTGGTTTGGAAGTAAGCTGCTACACTTGGTAGCTAGGCATCGAGTTTGTTCGAAGTTGAGTATGCTTGTTGACATTGAAATTCTTCTTAGTTTTGAGCTTAAAAGTTGGAACTTGGTCATCATACTTTTGAATGAGTTTTATTGGAATTATCGTTATTGGATAATTCATTCTTGTTGTTGCTGAAATTGTTAAAGTAGTGTGTTTACATAAAAAGTGATTCAAATTTTTTGACAACAAATTCATGTTATTGTTGCAAATGGGTTGATTGTTAAGTACCTTTTTTCTAAAATTTCCATGTCTAACTAGATGATAAAGGCCATGCAAATAAATGGTCTCAAGGATTTCTACAATATAGGGGTATTTTTAAAAATGGAAACCTGTCTTTTATTGACGGTAAACCTAGAAATAAGCTAGACCTACCCTCACACACTTAAGTGAAGAATAGGGCTTTGTTGGTACCTTGCTAATGCCATACAGTAATATGCTCAAAGGCTACATCAACAATGTTCAATGTAATCAATAGCCACAAGAGAGTGACCCCTAGGATTTGGAACCAGGTCATTGTCACAACAACCGCTCCAACTTGCCACTAGACAACAGTGTGACAAACTTCTACAATAGGAAATATGCCTACTCCTTATAGGACTTAATATTTCAAATATAATATTAAGCCCTTTAAAAGAGAACTCATAGTACATACACCTATTGCACTTATTGGGCAATATATTGCTATTTTGGGGGTCGGTGATATTATAGTTGGGAAATTATCGGTATATATTGGAAATTATTGGCCTGCCTTGTCAAGTCCATGTTAAAAGCCAGTTTTGGGGTTTCTCTCAATTTGCAAAAGTGAGTTAGGGGATTGAGCTCTAAGGATGTTGTGACCATTTTCCATCAAGCAAACAAGGGGAAACCTATTTTTTTCATTGCCATTAGTTGTGCAATTGTGGAGTGGGTATTTACTTCGATCTACTATATCCATATTCCTAGGTATGTAAAAAAATTATGCTTGTATTTTCTTTGTTTTTCAAGATGTATAGGGTTTGCAGTGTCCATTATATATACTTGTTCTTGTTGTTTTTAATGGGAGATTTAACACTTATCTAGCTGTGATATTTTAGTTGCAGCATTCTTTTCTGTTGATTAAATTTCTTCATTTGTTTTGTGCCATAGGTTTTATCATTGAATTGGTGCCCTAGAAAATGCCAAAGCCATAGAACCCAATGTGGGAGTATGGCGAACCATTTGAGGATATTAATCGACTGAAGTTAGTCGTTGGTTCCTTAGTGCATTATCCTTGTTGTATCTAGATGCCTCATGATGATTCATCTCATGAGATACATTTATTTTTTGTTTTGATGTGATTTTGTATCATCATGTCAGGACTTATGACTTAGGAGTGAGGATAGTTATCATATTTCAGTATCGATGTGTGATGTGCCACTTTACATGATCTTATACATCTTACATATTAGTTTTATTTTCATATTTGTGTAGCAATGTGTTTGTTCGATGTTGTTGTTGCTTAAGATGTTTAAAAAATTAAAAAAATGAGTTTTTTTAAAGTTTCCCTTTAATTTTTGATATTTTTCCTGATATTACCGATAAGTTAGATTTCGGACCCTTAGCGATAAATTCGCTGACATAATAAATGTAATATTGGGAAAATTACACCTACGTCATTAAATTTGGAATTAAACTATGGATCTATAATTTGAAAATAACTAAAAACTCAATTCTGGTTATGTCCTTGTAATAAAAAGTTTCCAATTTTAATGAAATATTATTATGTCATTCTCTCTCTTAAGAGAGAACCTCTATGAAAAATTAAAAGTAGTTTATAGGATGACCTCACTTTATTAAGTTCTTTACAAACTATGAATATTTTACACCTAAATTATTACAAGGATTCTCACATCCAGGACAAAGATGGGTGCCTTCTCGATTAGATCTTGATCTTGATCCTTCTCTTTGCTGATGATGTGATCTGTTTGGCCTCCTCATTGGAGGGGTTGTGGCGACAACTAGACGCCTTGTCACTTTTCTGCGATGGTCAACCTAGGTAAGACCAAGGTCATGATCTTCAACGGGTCGAAGAAACTCCTCACAGATCTTCATTTATTTTTTCGAGGGGAAGAGATCGAGATCACTAGTGCCTATACCTATTTGGGGGTATAGTTCATAGGACCTCGTTTCAGTTTAGGGCATGCCCGTCAGCTTTGATTCAACAAAGGATACAAATCCTTTGCCCTTCTCGAGAGACAGTGCTTCAAACACCACTTTCAGGACATCTTGTCCAAGATGTCTCTCATGGACACTCTCATTTGACCCACAGTCCTCTATGGTTCAGAGAATTTGGGGCCTTGTCTACTAGACACAGATTAGGCTTCGATAGAGAAAGTGCAGATTTTCCTCCTCCATCGCATCATCAGATGCAACTAGATTGTCCCTCAGCTCATCATACTTGTAGAGTTCGGTGTCTGGCCCCTTCCAGCTTGAGGCGGTGTTCCATCTTATTTCACTCTTACACCGTCTTTGGAGCTTCATTGACTTAGTGCAAGGGTGCGATTGATGCCTGTACTTGGCCTATCTCTCATCGTAGTCCATTGCCTTGACTAGCCCTTTGGGCTGTACTAGATCTTGGTACGCAGGGGTCATTGATCTTTTGGCATTGGTTGATCTTATTGAATTAGGCGATTTTCTATTGCATTACAACATCCATTTGAATACCAAATTGTTTTAAAATTGGTTGTTGAAGATACAAATAGATCTTTAGCCCAGAATGGATCTAACCCATAATATTTTAACATGTCTTAAAATATCGTTTATAGGTTTCATTTCTCTCACACAATTATAAATTTTAGTCTTACACCTAGTTTTTGTTAAAATAGGTCACCTAATGGGCATTACATATTGCAATCCCTAATGATCATTTTATTTTCCTTTATACTAAGATTTTGCCCTAAATTTTTTAAACTTTTCTTGTTTAAAGCCTTATTAAAAATGTTATCCATTAGTCTTTAGTCCTACAATAATACTTCAGTTTACTTGTTTCATATGTTATCTTTGACGTAAGGGGATGTATCTTAATATACTTGGATCTGGCATGAAACACAAGATTTCTTGTGACTTGAATAACACTTTGTCACAAAAAAGAGGTGTTTCTTGAGTTTATTGTTCATGTCGCCAAGAACCCTCTTTAGACATATTGCTTCACAAGTTATACACACAAGTGCTTTGTGCTTTGCTTCTATGGAGAATGATCAATAGTTGCTTCTTTATACCAACCTATGAAATTAATGCTGAACCAATCTAAATAAGTAACCTAGATTAGGATTTTTTCATACATGCAACTTGCCTAATTTGAATGAGTGTTCCCAACCAACTTGAACTTATCACCTTGTGCATCTTTAACATCATAGTGCAATGTTCCCTTCACATATTTCAAAATTCTTTTCATTGCTTTCCCATGAAGTATTTGGTCTTTGCCATGATTCATGAAATAATTCCTACAACGTGTTTAGAAAACATGTATAATGAATAATCACATAGGTTGAACACCTGAAAGGAATTCACTCACATAGATCAAAGATAGCGCACAAAAAATTTTGTGGTTAAAAACCCTTCAAAATCAATGCATGACACTAAAGGCAATTTATTAATGTATAATTTACATGAACATCTTAAGATCAATCGTATGACAAACAATCGTCCATGTTTTTTAAATAGAGGTCATGGACCAATAAGGTGTTATGCCATAGTTCTCGTGTCATTAATATCGAGGAGATGTTGAACCATCAGATCCTATAGGACATGATTGTGGCTATCGGATTAATAAAGCACAAAAGCACACTAAACTAAAAAACACATTAGACGAAGTTGTACTTAAACTAATTCCTAGTGTCAAAATTGTTAGAGTTTGTACTTTAATTCAATATTATCTAGGATCTTTAACTGAAAGAATAACAAGCACATCAAAACACAATAGACACAATAGTTTTCCTCGGGGAAACCATAAAGGAGAAAACCCCGCAACTTCCTCAAAGATAGTTTCGTCACTAATACAATATCAAGCCAAAAGTGGAAAACCCAAAATATGTCTTCTGCAGCTTCTCTCTTTTCTCCACCAGCGAACTTGTCCTCTCTCCCTTGTTATGCGAACTTGTGTGAGTGAGTAGTGTGTCCAAATGAGAGAGCAAGGCTCTCTATTTATACTTTACTTTTAACTTGACCTTTTACCTAACTAGGTCGGCCTCACTATAACTGACTGGGACGACTTCTCTAGGAAAACTTAATAACCCTATTACATTTGAGTCTTTGACTCTAAGGGATCTATTGCCTCGACAAACAATGGAGGTTTTACCTCAATGACTTTGCATGACCAAATGTAATAATGACTTTCCCGAACGGAGGAAAAACATCTCGGTCGGAATTATAAATAAAATACAATAATAATATCAATATAACATACGAGTGAATATCTTCCAAAGTGACATTTACATCAACACTCCCTCTTAACTAGGAAGGTATTCTCTCGCCACAGTCATCATCACCCTGGACACAATTCAGGACAACGTCATCATCGCTGGATCATCATCAATGCTGGAACATCATCATCGACACTAGATCATCATCGTCGCTACCGCAACAATCTTCATTCCATTGATCATTGATTAGTGACATCTCTCGAATCTATCCGTCATAGGAAGTTGTACAGAGCCAACCCTTTTTCATGCTGGATGTAGGCCTAGCCCTCATGTAGGTGTTCATCATCTTTGTGAGCAAGCCATCAAGTAGGTACATCCCAGGACCAGTCATTACATTGCCACTGCAATCACCTGCGTCTCCTACTATTGCCTCATCGTATCCAGATCATCTCATCATCACACGGAGCACATCCCAGATACACGTCTCATGTCCCTCAATGGTCAGCTCGCGTCTACCAGCATGGGAGGACAATCAGGAGCACCCTAGGTGCATTACGTCCCAAGGACAACCTACGCCTTCCACCATGCGAGATCTTGCCTAGGCGCATACACAATGTCTTATGATCGATGGACCTCTCAACGTATCCAGTATGGGAGGACAATCAAGAGCATCCCAAATGCATTACGTCCCAAGGACCACCTACGCCTACCACCATACGAGAACCAACCCTTACATCTACCAACATGGAAGGACAATCAGGAGCATCCTAGATGCATTACGTCCCAAGGATCACCTACGCCTACCACCATGCAAGAATTGCTCTATCTTCTCCAGCATGGGAGTACAACCTGGGGCACACCAAGTGCATTATGTCCCAATGGACAACCCGCGTCTTCCTCCATGCGAGAACCAGTGCATCTCAGTCTTCCGGTCTTCATCACTCCCTCTTAGGAGGAACCTCGATCTGGAGAACACCAAGCTTCTCTTTGAAGTACTCGAACTTCACTTTGGCTAACGGCTTGGTCAACACATCAGCTATCTGCTCGTTTGTCGCCACATACTGGAGATTCACTGCTCCTCTCTGCACCATATCCCTGATATAGTGGTACTTGATCTCAATGTGCTTCGACTTGTCATGGAACATTGGGTTCTCAGACAACTTCACACAACTCTGGTTGTCACAGAAGATACAAGTCGCCTCTAACTGGAGATCAAACAAATAAGACAGTAGCTTCCTAAGCCATACTGCCTCGCAACTAGCCGAACAAGCTGCAACATAATCTGCTTCGGTTGTACTCAGAGCCACGCATGACTGCTTCCTGCTAAACTTGGAGATCATACTGGATCCCATACTAAAGCAACATCCTGAAGTGCTCTTCCTATCTGCAACACTGCTTGCCCAATCCGAATCAACATAAACCGACAGGTTAATCTTCTGATTCGCCTCATACTTGAGCCCATAGTCAACTGTACCCTTTAGGTACCTCAATACATGCTTTGCAACAATCAGGTGAACATGTCTCGGATCCATCAGGATTGGCTCAGGGTGTTCACAGCAAAGCATATGTCTGGTCTTGTGTTCGTCAAGTACATCAATGAACCAATCATCTGATGATACATTGTGGCATCAACTGAATCTGATGAAGCATCACACAGTAGCTTCAATTTCGATGCCATGGGTGTGGCCATAGCCTTGCAGTCCATCATTCCGAACCTCTTCAAAATCTCCACTGCATACTTCCCTTGTCTAAGGAAGATTCCATCCGCACTCTGCCACACCTCCATGCCTACGAAATAATGCATCATACCCAGGTCCTTTATCTCGAACTCTGCGGCAAGCCTCCTCTTCACATTTGCAATGAGCTCATCCTCACCTGTCAGAAACAGGTCATCTACATATAACATAAGTATCATTGGACTTCCGTCTTCAAACTTAAAGTAAAGGTTGGAATCTTCTTTACTCTTAGTAAAGCCCAAGCTCATCAGGAAGTTGTCCATCCTATCGTACCACGTCCTGGGTGCTTGCTTCAATCCGTACAAGGATTTCTTCAATTTTCACACATGAGTTTGCCTGTCATGTGTCTCAAATCCTAGTGGATGCTCCATGTACACTTCCTCTTCAACTACACCATTCAAGAATGTTGTCTTGACGTCCATCTGGTGTACCTTCCATCTCATCACTGCAGCCAATGCAAGTATAGATTTGATGGAGTGTATCTGGCTACAGGTGCAAACGTCTCCTCGTAGTCTATGCCTTCTTTCTGGGAGAAGCCACGTGCCACAAATCTTGCCTTGTGTTTCTCGATGCTACCATCTGCAGCATGCTTGATCTTGTAGATCCACTTCGAAGTCACAACATACTTCCCTTATGGTCTTGGAACTATCTCCTAGACATCATTCTTCATAATCGATTGGTACTCCTCGATCATGGCATCCTTCCATTCTTTCTTCTTTGTTGCTTCCTCATAGTTGGAAGGTTCTTTGTCAATGATGTCACATAGCATAGCCACATAGCTGGAGTATGGTCTAGGTCTCTTGCTTTCTCTGTGCATCCCATTTGGAGCGCCATACTTCTTTGCATCTTGCATTGCCTCTCATACCCATGCTGGTCTCCTCTTATGGGAGTGCTTCTCACGAGGTGGATCTACAGGTTCTTGTGGTTCTTCCATGTCGCGGTCTTCATGATCTTCTGGAACTGCTTCTTCCATTACTGAATCTCGAATCCTGGGAACTTCAGGTTCTTCAATATCTTCAATAGGTAGTTTTCTTGATTTGTTGTATGCTGAGCCTTTGTCAAATTTTACGTCTCTGCTGATGTCGATCTTCTTGAATCCTGGGAAGTATATTCGGTAGGCCTTTGAAGTTTCGCTGTATCCTACGAATATTCCCTTCTTTCCTGAGGGATCTAGCTTCGTCCTCTTCTCCTTCGGAATGTATGTACACTGGACAGCCAAATATCCTGAGATGGTTGACTTCTGGTTTCTCGCCGGAAAAAGCTTCTTTTGGAGTCTTGTTATCTAGTACTCGGTAAGGAGTACGGTTGTGTACATACACTGCTGTCCTCGCAGCTTCTGCCCATAAGTGCATCGGAAGATCCTGTTCATGTAGCGTTGCTTTCGTTGCTTCCATTATCGTTCTGTTCTTTCGTTCTGCAACGCCATTCTGTTGAGGATTGTAGGGAGTGCTCAACTCCCTCTTAATCCTGTAATCTTTGCAAAGATTCTTGAATTCTTCCAAGGTGAATTCTCTGCCATTATCTGATCGAAGGGTTTTGATCTTCTTTTCCGTGTGATTCTCGACCAAGGCTTTGAATTCCTTGAACTTACTAAATACCTCATCTTTAATTTTCAAGAAGTAAATCCAAGTTTTAAGAGAAAAGTCATCTATAAAGGAAACATAATATACATACCTGCTAAGTGAGCTAGATGACATGGGACCGCATACATCGGAGTGGATTATCTCCAATATTCCTTTCACTTTGCTTTCATTGCTGGGAAACGCCTTCTTTGAATTCTTTCCTTGCGCACATCCCTTGCAAATGCCTTCATGCTTTGCCTAGATTTCCGGAAGTCCTAAAACTGCTTTGCTTGCAATAGGTAGTGCTCTATAGTGCACATGTGCAAGCCTTCTATGCCATAGTTCACTTGGTTCCATGGAGTCATGAACCAATGCTTGTTCAGGTTGGCCCTTCAACTTGTACAAACCTCCCTCTTGCTCTCCAATCACAGTTACATCATCATCGTCTTTCCCTTTGGCCACATTAGGACTTGGCCATCTACAAATGCAACCCTCATTCCCTTAGCATCTAGTGCCAATATGAAGAGAAGGTTCTTCTTTAGTCCTGGAACATAGAGCACATCTTTCATCTTCAGAGATTTGTCGGAGTTTAGCTTGTAGGAAGCTTCTCCACTTCCTTTTATGGGGTATTGGTAATCATCCCCAAGTTTCACCTTATGAGGTGACTCATGCTCAGATAGATTGACGAATGATTCTTTGTATCCCGTCATGTGCTTGGACGCTGCACTATCTACAAGCCAATCATTGCTCTTATGTATAACAGTTCCCGTGAGTGCTGAGATCAGGACATATTCTTCATCACTTGAAGAGTCATCTCTTTCTTCTTCTCCGGTTCTTTTCCTTGCAGGTTCATTGTCTTCCGCGGTGTGAGCATGATGTCTCTTCTTGTTTGTCTTTTTGTTGGAGCCTCTGTTTCTGGGACAATATCTGGAGTAGTGTCCCTTCTCATCACATGCATAACATCTAATGTTGGATAGATCTCTTCTGGGTCTTCTTTGTCTATCGTAGTTCTCCCTCTTACTTTGATGGTGGTTCTCCCTCTTGTTGTGATGATGGTGCTCCCTTTTGTTGTGGTTTCTTCCAGCGTGAGCTGTGAGAGCTTGGTCATCATTTTCTCCCATCTTCTCTTCTCGTGCCACAAGTCGAGCTTCTTCCTGTGTACATTCTTCCCATAGTCTACTGAATGTGATCAACTTCTTCCTGGCACATATCCCTTGAATGAATGGGTCCCATGATATTGGGAGATCATTCAAGGTGGTCATAACAATCTCTCCTTCTACCTTTTCCTCAACTGCCTCAAGTTGCTCCTTGATTTGTGAGACCCTTGTGAAATAGGATTGCATGGTCTCTGAGTTCAAGATCTTAATGTTCTTGAGCTGGTTCCTCAATGTCATCTTCCGATTGATGTTCTTCCCTTCAAATAGCCTTATTAATGCATCGAACATCTCCTTGGGTGTCTTCAAGGATGACACATGTGGGATGAGATGATCCTTAATGGAGTCAACAATAATTCTCTGGGCTTTAACCACGTTCTTCTTATGGATAGCCTTAGCCTCATCTCCCTCTGGTGCTGGAACCTCTTCATTCACATACTTGTCCAAATCATTTTCTTCCAGGGCAAGAGCAATCCTATACTTCCATGCTCAGAAGTTATCAGCTCCCTCAAGCTTGGTGTGATGAGACATTTTTAATGAGTACCTCAAATGGAAATAGCAAAGATTTAGGTCTTACCAATTTGAGATGCCCAATCTGGTTCTAGAGCTGGCTGGACTAGGGTTTGTTAGAGAAACCCTAATTTTCCAAAGTTGGAATCTTGAACTTCTGATTGGACAGGAAGATGCGCCTCCTCAAGGCGAGTTGTCCAATGTACTCACTTTTCCAAATTGATGGAGGGAAGCCCCAAAAAACTTGATGCCCTAGTTTTCCTCCGGGTAGTAGTGACCGACCAAAAATTGAAAATTCTCGGAATTTGATTCTGCTTCGACAGAAAGATGCGGCCTTCCAGGGAGAGTTTTCTTGATGATCTGTGGAGAGAAAACCTCAAACTTGGAAACTCTAGTTTCCCACTGCTGCACAATGTTTTCTTTTCAGGTAAGCTCTGATACCATGTTAGAGTTTGTACTTTTAATTCAATATTATCTAGGATCTTCAATTGAAAGAATAACAAGCACAACAAAACACAATAGACACAATAGTTTTCCTCGGGGAAACCATAAAGGAGAAAACCCCGCAACTTCCTCAAAGTTAGTTTCGTCACTAATACAATATCAAGCCAAAAGTGGAAAGCCCAATATATGTCTTCTGCAGATTCTCTCTTTTCTCCACCAGCGAACTTGTCCTCTCTCCCTTGCTATGCAAACTTGTGTGAGTGAGTATTGTGTCCAAATGAGAGAGCAAGGCTCTCTATTTATACTTTACCTTTAACTTGACCTTTTACCTAACTAGGTCAGCCTCACTATAACTGACTGAGCCAACTTCTCTAGGAAGACTTAATAACCCTATTACATTTGACTCTAGGGGATCTATTGCCCCGACTTGCAATGGAGGTTTTACCTCAATGACTTTGCATGACCAAATGTAATAATGACTTTCCCGAACAGAGGAAAAAGATCTCCGTCAGAAGTATAAATAAAATACAATAATAATATCAATATAACATACAAATGAATATCTTCCGAAGTTACATTTACATCAACAAAAATATCCTAGTATCCTCCTTTAAGAACACTTCATATAGGATTGAAGATTTACAAAGTGACAAAAGGAGAAGGAAGGAAGCAATAGAGCCTATCCTCCCTTAATGACAACTTCCTGAACACCTAACATTAGAGAGTTGATGTAAAAGGATGTGTTGTCACCAATCTTGTAGTTGCCCCTAATGGTGGATCTTATACAGGATGGTAGAGGGGATAGGCAACCAAAGTGGTGAACCCAGAGGACCTCGATTCCCAAGATGGATTGGTTGTCACGCCAATCGAGGCACTCTTCACTTCTTACTATCAAAGCCAAATATAACAAAGGGGGAGACCCTGATTTACTCTTGACAGGAGAGATCTAACCCAATCACCAAATCAAGCTATAGAAATAGAGTACGTAAGGTGAGGGGTGATGAACCCTAGATTTAAGGAAACAAGGCCACTGTGGAGGCTTAAGAATGGTAAGATTAGATAATGGATGCTTAGACATAGTGACTTGATATTTAAAGATGATTCCAGGATTCAAGTGCTAGGACAAATATTCAAAATCAATTGCCTTGGGAAACATGACCCTTAAAACAGGGAAAGTGACCCAAAGAGTATATATGATGGTTAGGGATTTCTAGCACAGCTTGGATGAAAGATATGACAATATCAATGGATGCAAGCTCAACAGAAAAGGTTAACACAACCCGAAAAACAAGCCAACCAAGGAGGGCGCTAGGGTAGAGATCAGTGCCTAGGGAAATGGGG
Organism: Larix kaempferi; assembly: GCA_027924585.1. Classification (NCBI taxonomy): domain Eukaryota; kingdom Viridiplantae; phylum Streptophyta; class Pinopsida; order Pinales; family Pinaceae; genus Larix; species Larix kaempferi. The sequence continues at coordinate 34,734,266 of BSBM01000017.1, forward strand.
CAGATGGAGTCCTTAGAGTATGACACCTTAGAGAACCCACTTGTGGATATGCCGTGAGATAAAAACCCAGAAATGGTTTGCCAGTAGACCAAGAGATGAAACCCAGAGAATTTTTCGATTGATTTTGAGTTAGGGTTTGAAAGTAAATGACAGATGGGTAGGTTAGAAGAATAATTTACATACCTTGCAAGCGTACCTGTGTCATGGAGATTGATGCTAGTATGTCAAGGATTGTTCCCGCAAAGATCAAGTGAAGATTTGATGCTTTCTTTTGCCCCAACGATTTTTTTCAGTTCCACTAATGCGCCATTCTCTTCCTGCAATGCCAAGGAAAACGATTTCAATCATCAAGCAACAATGAAAGGTAAATGCAAATGATGAAATTGATAACAAAGAGTAAAAGGTACAAAGACAATGATACTCCCTGAACCGGACGAAGAAAAGAGAGAGAGACAAGGAGAGTCTCCTCAGCCAGTGCGCCTTCCCTCCAATTCGCCTTCTTCACCTGCAAGTAAAATGTGGAAGATAGATGTGCAAAATAACCACCAAGATCCTCAATGCAATGGAAGAACATTTTCAATTGACATATCCAACACCCAAAACTAGAGAACAAGAGTTTTGCAAAAATATATTTTATTCCAGAAGCCAAGAGCCAAAAATCCATTTACAATGAGAGGGTCTCTCCTTTAAATAGCAATGGGAGAGACCAAATCCCTAACGACCTTTTTAATGAGTGGCTAAGATTAAAAGATACATAAGTTATAATCAACGGTTGAGATGAGCTCAACATAAAGTACATGGATCAACTCAAAAATGTAAGAGGGCGTCTTAGCTAAATCGCCCTAGGGGGATGTACCACCCAAAAAGTGACTTTAAGTCACAACATAAGCTCATGGTGGGTCTAGGGGATGGAATATTCCTCCTAGTGTGTCCCCATGGCACAATAACAAAATATAATATCATCTAAGTACAATACTGTGACCACAAGGCCAAATCGTGGCCCCTCAGAGACACCATAAAATCATAAAAATAACCCAGAGAATATGTGTGGGCCCCACTGAATGCTGTAACTGCTCTGGAAGGTGTGGGAGACATCACACACATCATATCAACCAACCTCATGCCATTTCCTTGCCTTAGTAGCCCAAATCGAATTCCTCTGTAGCCATTTTACCATTTTTTACTCTGTAAATCACCTGTAAAAGATAAAAATGCCTGTAGCTCACCACCTAGTCATCCGTGGCCAAATCTGACTGCACCAAAATGTATGGGAGTATGGCAATATAGTAGAAACAAGTGGCTAGACCCCATAATCCCTTTGTAGCGCCCTAGGTGAACCAAATAGAAAACCAAACTGCTTTGCCAGGCCATTTTTAATGGCAAATCTACACCAGAATGATAAACTGAAGAATACCTCAACTGAAACTGCCCGAAACTGCAAATTGAGTATCCCAATGGACTCAGAAGATCCAAATGCACTAAAGATGTATACTCATACACCATGTGGATAACTGTATAATCATATAATATCATAACCATGCCCGAACAGATAAAAAATAATAATCTGTAAATGATCAAAATCATAAAATATCACAAATCACCATCTAAAACCTATAACTGCTGCATGGAACCACCTGGTGGGCAATGATAGACCATATATCATCAATCTCTAGCATCACTGGTCTAATACATCTCATGTCCTGCGGTTGACTTGGTCAAACTGGGTTTGACCAGGTCAAACTGACCAATAATATGACCCAGGCTGAAACATCAAAATGCTGTAAGTGTATTTGGATATAACATGCTTCATAAATTATTCAAATAGCAAGACTACAAACATAAAGTAGCATTTCACTCGGTTTAAAACAAGATATTCAATGTAAACTTTAAAAATAATAATAATAGCTCAGAACATAACCTCAAGAATATACTCACTTCATGGCTGTGATCAATTTGCTAGTAATGGGTGAGGATGGATGGGTGAAAGGCAAGGCTAAGGGATGACTGTACTAACTTAACACCATGATACTTTGGATGTTGGGACACTCAAGCGTATGCCGGATAAAAATAACACAGGGGATGGTAGTGTCTCACAAATGGGATAAGTTGTTTGGGAAGGGCTTATTCAACCTTGGTAGAAGTCTACAACTCACATCCAAGCTGACTCAGCTCCGTGAGGATCTTTTCTAGAGCCACCATGACTAGGTTCCCGACAAACCGTAACTCAAGACTCTGGGGGACACTTAGAATTAGTTGTCCCTTACTCCATCTCATATCACAACCTGTAGGATCCATGAGGAATAAATCATTACAGTCTAAGCCAACAATTATTGGATATAGCATATATTTAACCACTGCTTTTTGGGCCTTTCATTCATTTAATTTCACTTGGCCAACAATCTTTGGATTTAGCATACATTTAACCATTGCTTTTATTAGGCCTTTCATTTCCCTTCATTGGGGAGTTTACATTTCATTCATTTCCATAGCCCTTATTTCATTGTGTTTAGAAACACAGGTTTTGAATTTCATTTCAATGGGCTTTCACAATAGATATACAATAGTTTCCACAGACATGTAATGATGGTAGTCCTATCTGCTTCGGGTTTTAGCCAACACAACTTATACAACTCGGAGCCGAGACACAACTAAACATGGATGCTATCCAACAAAGAGGCAAGAGTGAGGGAATCCTCCATATCATAGGCTAAGGTGTAAGTCAAGGAATCAATGAGACTGGATGGTGACGAATGGGTGGAGATAGTGAAGAATGAGGCCAAAACTAGCAAGCCATAAAATGGTGGGAATGATCACTTCCATTCTCCTAAGGAGGGTAAAACCAATGAGTATAGACAAGAACTTCAAGAATTCTGAGCAAACAAGACTATATAGATATAAGTTAACAACCATGTCCATAATATATAAATAGACTGCCAGGTCATGACCACTAAATGCTAAATCAAGCCATAAAGATAACCACAAAGCAATACTAAACCAATACACAACCATATACCTGCTTGGCCATATACCTGTACCAATCACCTGAATCATCATCTGTCAACTGGAAACCTGTTGCTGCACATCTGGGCATTGCATACTGCTCCGTATGGCAAAAATGGCTACATCGGTCATCAAATCTGAGTTCCTGAGACTCAGTCATGGCATAAGGCTGAACAAACTGCTAATGGGTTGCTCTGAAATCATGAGTGATCTTGGAATGAATGCTCATCTAATGCTCATCTCAAGCACCTCGGTGTAAAGGACTGGCTGAAAAAAGGACTGGAATCTGATCTGAAGATATGGTAGCCCCAACTACTATAAATGTGATAACAGGATGTTTGGTTAAGGGATGAGTGTGTAGTGTATTGATGTGGAATTGGATGTTCAACAAGTTGGAAATGAACAATCTTTAAAAGAGGAGATAGAAGATGACAATGTTGAAGATGAAAGAATCTAACAATGCTATAAGTAAGTGTTGAAGATCCATAAGAGCATTCTAAATGAACCAAGAACCAATGCTCCAACCAAGACATGTTGAGATGGCGTCCCATCATAAAAGGCACATGTATGAAGGAAGCTAAAGGGGCTGCCATCATAACTATCAAAGTGATGAAATTGTTGAAGCCAAAAATATCAAAGCACATGCTCCAAGAGGAAAAAATATGTCAGTGATCAACAATAATGCATCGAGCAACACTTGACCAACTTCCCGACAAAAAGGAGTAAAAAAACTCATTAAGTGCTCCAAATAACACATGAGCCAAAATGCATGCATATGAGGAAACAATGAAATCTTCCATCATAACAGTCTAGAGCTTAAGAAGATCCATCACAGAGGCACAAGGGGGAAACTTTGACAATAATCATCATAAACTCTCCAAACAAAGAGTGTTTCTAGCATAAAAGGTTGAAGAAAACACCATTATTGTTAGGATAGATCAATATCTTGAAGCTAATGAAGATCAGATGGAGAGGCATGAAAAAACAAAACCCTGTCATTGATTAAGATAAGTGCTCCAAGAGGGAGATGGTTCTAGCGTAAAAGAAAAGTTGGACAAGTGTTTCATGAAAAAAACAAACACCAAGATGTCAAGATGGCTAAACATCTTTAAGATAAAGAAGATATGATGTAGATGCACTAAAGGAAAACAAAATTGAAAATGATCAACATAAGTGCTCCAAGCAAAAAATAGTGCTAGTGTAAACGAAGCTAGACAAAGTGCTTCAAGAAAAAGAAGCAAACACCAAACATTGCCATCAAATCAATGAGACAAAAATCCAAAGGAATAAAGTGTTGCTATGTACACCAACTGGTTTGCGAATCATGCATTGTAGAAGTAATATGAGTATTGGATGTGTTGTCGTCGGATTGCGCACCTGGTTAACGCAACAGAAATCTCGCTACTGCTCGGTGTGCCCTTGGGTGCAAGTCTCGAGTCAGGGCTGTCACTTGATCCTGACTCCTCCGTTTAGGCTAACTCCTAACTAAGCCAAGGGGGGTTGTCCCTACGGAAAGTTTCTAAAGTTGTTTGGTGTTTTAGAAAAGTTAATTAAGTGGGTGTTTTTAGGAGTTAAAGGGTGTGATGTCACTATCCAAGCTTATGCAAAAGGAAATTAAAGACAACAACATGAAATTAAACCATTGACATTGATGAAAGCTTTAAAATATAACAAAATAGAATACTAGTGCCTTGGAGTCAATTACTTAAACAAAAAATTGTTGTTGCTGAATGCAAAATGTTTTGCAAATGTGTCTTTGTCAGTTTTAAGATTATTAGAGGTGGATTTGATTAAGGGAAAATGGGAGCTCTAGATATACCGTGAGGTACAAGGAGTAATGTCCGGTAATTAGGCAAAGGTGGCTCCTCACAAAGACGTGTGGGATCGAACGGAGTCTCGAGGGCGTGTTCAACACTACACCAACAAGGATGTAGCCTAACGGTGCCCTGAGGTCACTGTCCAGTGGTTCCCGCTTCTTCTGAGAAACTTCCCCACACAATACTTAATGTTCTAGTGTCGGATTTTCACTATGTTTGGGGTTGTTGATTTTATTAATATGAGTTTTAATTAGATGTTTGAGAATTAATAAGTTGCTGCAACTCTTTCTGATTTCCCCAGGACCAGGCCAATGCCCGCCAAGGGAAAGAGCATACTCTGAGAACAACAAAATGTTCGTTTTGGTTTAGTGCTTGGAAATGAAAAGTTTGAAACAAAAGTAACTTGCAAAAAAGAAAGATATAGATCACCGAATTTGTGCGTCACTTTTTGATCAACCACCACTAATCGACAATGCCTTAATGTGGTGGTGAGAGCATACTTCGTGGCAACGAGATTGGTTTTATTTTAACTACTTGCAAAAATGAAAGTAAAAAATGATTAAACAGTGAAAAACTAAAGCATACAATCCTGCATGAATAAGGTGCTTGTGTTTGTTAGAAAAATTTATTCCATGAATTTTTGAGATTGCGAATCCCCTCAGGGGGATGGGGTGTGGGCGCTGTGTAGCCCACTCTCTCTCTTTTAATATTTTTACAATTTTTTGCTCAAAAGAAACGCCTCTTAGTCCTTTTAGACTTGGATCTAAGGGCTTACAAGTTAGAGATTTAAAGCAATGATGGAAGAGGGTCTTCGGAAGGTAATTTTGGCAATTTTTGACGAAATTTCGCCAGAGTTTCTTCCTCTTTCTCCTTGGACCTACTAAAAACTAGCAAGGAAAGTTATTAGAATTTGAAGAGAAACATTAAACAAAAATAAAAATTTGAAAAATCTTGTACTTACAAAAATTTGACAATTTATGCTATGTATAAGTACAAAATTCTAGTTTAGATCTAGCGAAAAATAAGACTTCTTGAGATACTTAGATCTAACTATTTAGCATGTCAAAGTGATATAGATCTAAATGGTAAACTTGAATGTAGTAGATCTACTTCTTAAACACTTTGCAAAGAACAAAAAAAAATGAAAGAAAGAGAAGATTTTGATTTGAGAAGATGGATGAATCCCTCAAGCCAAAGCTTGATCTTTGGTGCTGTTCTTGGAAGCCCCTACAAGCAAAGTGTTAGCTTTAAAAAAGATGCCCAAAGAAGAGAAGATACACCCGAGTCCAAATCCCCCTTAAGCTCTGTGATCTGCAACTTATAAGGCAAATCTTGCAACAAAAGATATTAGATCTAGTGTGTTAGAATGAAAGGAAAACCAAAAGAGCCTAAATATAACCGAATATTGTTGGCTACTTCTAGATCTCTTTAAATCAAAGCACAAGCAAACAAATTGGCATCTGCAAATGTTTACTCTATATCAAATAAGCTAGATCAAGCATAAATTGGAAACATTATTTGCATAAATCACAATATCACCTCATGAGATGATCATCCAACACACTTGCACAATAGTGGACCTCCAAAGTCTTCAAAATATATTCAAAATTGGTATTCCAATTACAAACTAGCAGAGGTTCTATGCATCCATCCTAAGAGAGGAGCATAAGCCTTACTTTTATAGCATGAGAGAGGGAGGGATGAGTTCATGAGGAGGGGGCGCATCACCTAAAAGGAGGAGAGGATTGAGCCTTGACTTGAGGCTTCAATGGAGGGGATATGTGGTGAGTGGGCTGCCACATAAGGGAGGCGTCCCCACTCCCACATTGTTAACTCCTCCCAACACTCACGAGCTGCCACATAATAGAGAAGCACCAAGAGGAGAGGGCGCATCTCTCAAGAGATGACAATTCGCCCTCTCTAAAATCTCGATTCTCACCCAAATATACCAAGATTTGATTTATATTTACCTTGGATATGATTGCCCACCTTTAGAGACAACTTAGCCACCTTTTCCATCATGCTTAAAACATGCTTTTTCGATTTTCACAATTTGTCCTTTTGTGCATTTTGCGTAATTTTAGCATTTTTTGGTCATTTTGTTGCATCTTTAGGAAAAAATGCTCCAAGTGATGATTTAATCACTCGAAACATAGGACATGTGGGTCCTAGGGTAACGAGGACGATTTGAGCGTGAAAACGAGCATCCCCACTCCAAATTCCGCCTCCAGACCATACTTTTATTACAATTTGAAAATTTCTAATTAAACCATTAAAAAATGGTCTAATTTTATGGAAAAATTGCCGAAATGAACTCAAACTCCTAGGGGACCTAGTGCATGTCCATACGACTCATTATTGATGGCTAACATGTAAAAATACATAGACACTTAGGCTTTAATAACCTCCTAAGGTTCGATGACCATGGTAAATACTCCATGTTTGGTGGTGTGAGTGAAAAACTCAGGAATTATACGCCACTGAAGTGCAACGCATAATTCCTAATGAAAAAATACTGTAGAGTATCCCCTTGATAGCTAAACCTAAGGTAGGCCAAGCCTGTTATAAAAAGTCCATGCTTATACCAACTTATTACAATTCCCCATGGGGGCATGGGCATGCAAAATTAAAAAAAAAAGGGGCCAAAACCGGCTCGCTAAACTTCTGAATGCTGGCAATGAACAAGTACATTGCTCCAATCTTCGCCGGCTCACTTGGCAACCACTAAGTATAATTAGGTGGTAATAGGATGCATTAAACACTACCGAAGCTGCCACAATGATAGATCATCAATCAACCCACTAGAAAGAAGGATAGTACTGACTTAAAGTAGTCCCCAACTTGTAGAACCACCAACATGCATTACGGTAGAAAAACAAAACATAAGAGGAATAAAGGATAAATCAACCATAAATGGTAATATTAAATTCTTAAGGTAGAAGTTGATGTTCTCCTTTATTGTTCCTTTTCTATCATTTTACTTAAATTTTCAACATTAAAAGGTGATAACACTTTGTAAAGGGCTTTGTACCCTATCTAGCACACCTTATTTGCTCATTTGGACCTATTTTATCCCTCCTCTGGGCAGTGTTACCCACAAATTGTACTTCCTTATTGAAAAAGCTTACAAGGATAATGAAGGAGGACGTTGAGGGCACACATCCATTGGGGTTAGTTGGGGCATGGCGTCCTCCTTTTCACACACCTAGCACATGGTGTAGCTTAATTGCACCTTATTTACTACTTTTATGCCATCTAGAGATATTTTATTGTTATTATGAGTGATTTAGCCCCTAAAGCTGTGGGTGAGCAAGCCAAATCTTATATTTTTAACATTATCTTGTAGGCTCATAACTTAAAATTAGGTGAGGCTAGTCTTATATAAATAGCGCCTCCCTCTCATTGTAAAAGCATAACAAGATATGGGTTCATTATGAGATCTTTTCTATTTCTCTTGGTTTATTGGAGCTCTTGATGCTATGCGCACCTCTCTTTTGATGATCTTTTTTGCTTGAAGGATGAATGAAGTTGTTTCTAGCTTAATTTTGTACATGCTATGGTTGATGCTAAGAATAGTTGTGATAACTCGTGCTCAAGGGTGACCTAAGGTGTATCTCCTTGCTCATTCCTTGGTTAATGTTGGTAAGTTTATCTCTTGACCCTAGTTTAACGTTATTCTTGAAGTGCTTTGGGCTAAGTTAGGGTTTCTTGCTATCATTTTGTCAATGTTGTATGAGGAGACCTTCCTATCAAAGGAGCTCTCCATTGATAATTGGGCCTTGGAATTTTTCGCTTGCAGTAATTAGGCTCTCCTACCTGACTCTTGTGGTCGCTAGTTGATGCCCTAATTGCAAGTATTGGAAGCCATTCTAAGCGAGGGACGTTGGGATCGATCTCTTAATGCCCTAGGGAATGAGATGAGAATCATATGCCCTATGTTTTCAACAAATCTATCACTCTTTTATCAATTCACATGCCTTTTATTTCACATGCATTTTTATATATTGAAAAACCCTAAAATTCTAAATATTCTTGGAAAAACCCTAAAAAATTTAAATAAATTCACAACTCCAAAAATAACTATGAGTTCGTAATTCTGGCCCACCCCATCAAATTCTCCCTAGTGGATTTATCCAGAGATCTCCAAGGGCGCCCTCATTTGCCTTGGTGCATTGGGAAATGTGAATTAGGGTTTTTGCAGGGTTTTTGGCAATTCTAACTAGATCATCAAGTGCGCCCTAGCTCACTTGATCTTCTCCCCTTTAGAGTGCACTTTTCTGGGGTAGTGCCTTGGGTAGTGTGAAATCCTACCTTGGGACTCGAGTATTAAATTGATGATATCTATTGATGTTGACTGGTAGATTGCATTAACTCCTTTCGTATGATTTATGTGGCTTTATTATCCATTGTTGACTCGATATAAGGCATTGATCTTAGCTATAAGGCTAGTAGGAGGGTAATTGCAGGTTATTGGTGATTGCAGGTACTCATTCCTCCATTAGGGACTCTCCCCCTGGTTTAGGAGTTACCCAAGAAGTTGAGGGATTAGGTTGTGGTGACATTGGATTTAGCCCCTCCCGTATGCTTACCATCACTAGCACAGGGAATACTTAGTTTGCTTTGAAAGGACTGCTAGTTTGAGTGGTAACATTTTTGGTGTTGTTGCCGAGGACCTCAAAGAAAAGTGACAACATTCTATTGAAGAGGGATTCCCGGGTTGAATCTTTCAGATATATCCCGCATTTACTCTATGGTTTAGGTATGTTCTTGTCTTGTACTTTGGTGAGATTTGTTGATCTAATTTGGTAGGTCTCTCTCGACGGCTCCAACTGAAGAAAATAAAAAGTACCCTACAAGGACTACGCTGATCCAAGAGGTAAGTACTTGCTTTGTACTTTGGTAGGATTTTTGTTAAAGGTTAACCCTATAGGTCGTATGTGGCAACTCCATTGATAAAAAAATCAACGAAAAGTGTAATTCAAGGAAAGCTTCAGAAGATGATATGGCATCCTTTGATGAAGCATGGATATACCATCATTGGTTTGATACATTGGATTTCTCACGCATTTCGGGATATCCACATCGGTTGGAGGTTGATAATGATGGGAAAGTGCTCCTTCCAAAGTTTCGCGAATGTGAGTGTACAGTATCAACTCACTTCTTGATGTTCAAGGGATTTCTCATGCAATCTAATATAATATATGAGGACGTTAGAATGAAGTTATTTGTATGTTAGAGACTGGTATCAACTATCAAGAGCTCCCTCCTAAAGGGTTTCCCTCACTTGGCCATTTGATCGAGGCATTCAACAAAGAGGTAGATGTAAGGAAGGACTTGATTGACCATGTACAGGGAAAAATCTAGGAGGACATCAGTGGTGAAGAAATCAAAGAAGACACTTTAGGTTTGGATCTTGATGGCCCATATCCACTGACTGTTGTAGAAATTGAAGTGTGTTTCTATCCTCTTGATTTATAAAAACTTCCAGGGTGTTTTGATGAGTTACCAGAGACATTTTGGTTAGCTTTTCGTGATTATGACGCTGATGTCGAGGACCATGTCTACAAGTTTATGCTATTGGCTCCAGAACATGGTATTAATGGAGAAGATGTCTACATGAGGTTATTCGTCCTTCACTTGGAAGGAAAGGCTCGTGCTTGGTTTGCAAGCCTAACCAAAGGAAAAATATCCTCTTTTGTAGAATTGATAGAGACATTCTGTAGCTATTGGTGCCCAGAAAAATGCAAGAGATGGATTCCCTATGTCGAAGAAGCAAAGAGCTTATTCAAGAAAGAAATCCAGGAAGAAGACCAAGCCCTTGAGGAAAATATTGAAGAAGAACATAGCAAAGATGACCAGATTGTCTCGATCCTTGAAGGACATGAAGCAGACCTTGTCGAAGAAATCCATGATGAAGACTGAGACTTAGAAAGCTTTCTTGAAGAAACCATGGATCAAGATCTTGTCGATAACATTTTAGGCCTTATGTTCGAGGAAGAAGATACTCTTGAAGACGAAGATGATTGCGCTGCAAGAAATGAAAACTAAGAAGCCCTAGTTGAAGAAATTGAGGAACACAAGGAAATGGTGAGTTCTACTTACCCTCATTTCGCAGTTTCTTATAATATCTTGGGCTTCTTGGAGGAAAATAATAGGACCCTTGAAGATGGCGATTATTGGAAGTTCATGGGTCCACCAATCTATGATTCTTCAAGACCTAACAGTATTGTTTCCAAGCCCTCCAGTTGCACATATTTCAAACAAGAAGTCTATGATCCTTTCTTGCCATTCATAGAAGAAGAGGTTAGTATGGATCGAGCCGAGCCATAATTTTATACAGGTTCTAAACAATGTGATGAAGTCTTTGTTGAAGAGGTATTCCTAGCTGAAGAAGATATTGAAGACATGGTTGATGAGGTTATGGTTGTAGCTTCCCCTGGTTCTGCCATTTGTGAAGAGCAGATCAATCCCTTTGCAACTAAATTTGATGATGAAGCACTCTAGAATATGGATCATATTTCCATTGAAGACGATCACCATATGCAACTGTCCTATTATAATAAAAGGTTGGAGGACTTTGGAAAACCTATCTCCGATGAGATATCTCAGGATTTGGTTCAAATTTGCTCACCCAACATCAAGGATGGTGTAGGATTTCATGCGGAGACTTCCTTTACAGATGTTGAGCTAATGGGTTTACCCTCTCATAGGGTGGGCCATGACTATCATTCCCAGAATCCCAACATATCTCTCAGGAAGTGTTGTAGATGATAAGCAACCATTTCTATCCAGTATCGATAACTTTTCAATGATGCATTTCAAAAGAACTGAGGCAGGTATGTGGGCAGGTATAATATTCACTTCTTCTTACCATGATATATATTATTTATCTTTTCACATAAAACTTGAAGGTACGAATTTTGTGGCCGATAATTTCAAATTTTTAAAGATTATTGTTGATAATGACATGATTATATTAGAAAGTTCAAGAAAGTGTTTGCATGTCCAAAAGAATGCTTGAACAGGTGTAGGGATATTTTACAGTTGACCCTCAAAGATTCTTTAGAAAATTTCTAGGGTTCAGCTTTGCAAATGATTTCCCAAATTCAGAATCAGATAGCCAATTCCTTGCAGACGAATTTCACAAAACAAATATATGATAACAATAGTATATACTTGAGCCCAGGAGAGGCATGGATAGATAATGTTATGTACTCGGCTCATCCTTGATGTGGTTTTGTCTTGGATTGTTTCCAAAGACAAAGGAAGAAAATTTGACAATATACTTAGGTGGCTACATTAGTGGTATGATTTCACTTGACCCTTCTCTGTTTATATAATTAGAGTAGGTAGGTATAGTTTCATTTGAGTTCAACATTTACTATTATCTATGCATTGCACTTGTCATTATTTCAATTTGATTTTACTGCATTTCATTTCAAACAAGGCAAGACAGATGTATCTACCTATGGTGCATTTGATGTCGTTTTTGTTAGATGTGTGTGTAGGGCTACAGGTACCTAAGAGATTCTAGGGGGTTCACATACACTCCCGAGAAGAATGCATGTCCCGCAGTTGGAGCCAACTGTTATGCCTCAGTATCTGTAGCGTTCCCAGTCAGGTCTACTAGAGCGAGAGGTTAAAATTTTTGATGGCCAACTGTTATGCCTCAGTACCCCAATCATGTCATGGATGGTCTGCTTGATTTCCACCTCCAGGAGGTGCTCGCCCTGTAGGGGTTGGTGACCTTAGGGGCTAATCACTTGGAGGCATGACCACACTCATTTAGTTTCCATGTAAAAGGTGATAACACTTTGTAAAGGGATCTGTACCCTATCTAACACACCTTATTTGCTCACTTGAACCTATTTTACCCCTCCTCTAGGCCGTATTACCCGCAAATTGTACTTCCTTATTGAAGAAGCCTACAAGGATAATGAAGGAGGATGTTGAGGGCACACATCTGTTGGGGTTAGTTGGGGCATGACGTCCTCCTTTTGGCACACCTAATACTTGGTGTAGCCTAATTGCACTTTATTTACTACTTTTATGTCATTTAGAGATATTTCATTGTTATTATGAGTGGTTTAGCCCCCAAAGTTGGGGATGAGCAAGCCAAATCTTATATTTTTCACATTATCTTGTAGGTTCTTAATTTAAAATTAGGTGAGGCTAGTCTTATATAAATAGCGCCTCCCTCTCATTGTAGAAACACAACAAGATATGGGTTCATTTATATGAGATCTTTTCTATTTCTCTTGGTTTATTGGAGTTCTTTATGCTATGTGCACCTCTCTTTGGATGATCTTTTTTGCTTGAAGGATGAATGAAGTTGTTTCTAGGGCTTAATGTTGCACATGCTATGGTTGATGCTAAGAATAGTTGTGATAACTTGTGCTCAAGGGTGACCTAAGGTGTATCTCCTTGCTCATTCCTTGATTAATGTTGGTAAGTTGATCTCCCAACCCTAGTTTAACGTCATTCTTGAAGTGCCTTGGGCTAAGTTAGGGTTTCTTGCTAGCATTTTGTCAACGTTGTATGAGGAGACCTTCATATCAAAGGAGCTCTCCATTGTTAATTGGGCCTTGAAATTTTTTGCTTTCCCTAATTAGGATCTTCTACCTGACTCTTGTGGTCGCTAGTTGATGCCCTAATTGCAAGTATTGGAAGCCATTCTAAGAGAGGGACGTTGGTATTGATCTCCCATTGCCCTAATGATTGAGACAAGAATCATATGCCCTATCTTTTCAACAAATCTATCACTCTTTTATCAATTCACATGCCTTTTACTTCACATGCAATGATGCATCGTTATATATTGAAAAACCTAAAAATCTAAATATTCTTGGAAAAACCCTAAAAGTCTAAATAAATTCATAACTCCAAAAATAACCGTGAGTTCGTAATTATGGTCCACCCATCAATTTCACCCTATTAGATTTATCCACATATCTCTGAGGGCATCCTCATTTGCCTTGGTGCATTGGGAAACATGAATTTGCCCAAATTAGGGTTTTTGGCAATTCTAACTGGATCGTCAAGTGCACCCTAGTTCACTTGATCTTCTCCCCTTTAGAGTGCACTTTTTTGAGGTAGTGCCTTGGGAAGTGTGAAATCCTACCTTGGGACTCGTGAAGTGTATTAAATTGATGATATCTATTGATGTTGACTGGTAGATTGAATTACTCCTTTCGTATGATTTATGTGTCTTTATTATCCATTGTTGACTCAATATAAGGCACTGATCTTAGCTATAAGGCTAGTAAGAGGGTATTTGCAGGTTATTGGTGATTGCAGGTATTCATTTCTCTATTAGGGACTCTCCCCTTGGGTTAGGAGTTACCCAAGAAGTTGAGGGATTAGGTTGTGGTGACATTGGATCTAGCCCCTCTCGTATAATTACCATCACTAGCACATGGCATACTTAGTTTTCTTTGAAAGGACTACTAGTCTGAGCGGTAAACGATTCTATCATGTATGAGGGTATGGGATTTGACATTTAATCAAGAGAACTAGGCCTTTTATGAACCTTGACGTTGGTGGTGTTCACTGTTGAACTCAACTATCATGACGTTAATAAAAAAATGTATCCTTTACTCAATAAAAAAATATTGATTAGGCATGTGAAGCTTTATGCTTCATTTTAATGCTTGGATTAGCAAATTTCATCAAAATTGGAGGGTGTTCACATGAGCAATAGCTAGGTGGTATTGACTTGGATCCACAAGTAGCACCAAGCATTAGTATCAATGTCCCCAAATGTTCGAGGCAGAGGCTAGAGGGTACTACTTGAAAAGGATCCCAATAGAGGTAATGATTTGAATGACAGGTAGCTACTTGTTGTAGCATGTTGTTTTTTTTTACTCTAGTGGCCATTTATAGCTTGGATGTTTATGTATTTTGTTTTAGGGATGTATAAACTCAATGCCATTTTTCTCTATTCACACTTACATGTTGAAATTCACAAGAGAGATTGAGTGGAAAAAACTAGCAAAACCCTAATCCAACGAAATGATAAATAAAAAATGTAACAACACTAGTGGGGTAGAAAGAGAGAGTAAGCATGCTAAAGAGAGTGAGCCATATCCATAACCATAAGAACACATAAGAGAGAAGTAACCATAACACAATAACGTTCAAAAGGGAGTGCAATAGAGACGATGCCCTTAGGAAAAAAGTGAAAAATGATCCAAGTTGAGTGAAGAATATAAATGAGTATTGGTGATTTATGCACCATCCAAGAGGTAGGGTGCTAGCCTCAATAAGCCTTGACTAGGTTTCCTTACCCTAAAATAGCCAAATTGATTAATGCTACAACAATGTAATTAATATCACAACAAGGTTGGCTTTTGGACTATGTGAAGATTAAACCCATACTTTTAACATCCCCCTTAATTTAAATAGAGAGACACAAAGATAAGATATTGCATCCTATTACCCATCATATTGTATGAGGATCACACTTGATTTTCATCACATCCCTTGCGAAAATTTTCACAAGGATCGAGCTTGTAGTTCTTCATGGCTAGATATTTGGATGGGTACACTTATGTTCGTGACTCAGAGATGGTGCTTCTTCATAGTTGAGTGTTGGTCATGGTGATTAGCTAGGAGGTTTGGTGTGATCTCTTCATGGTGATTATTGGTGAAGTATCATGTGCTTGACAAGTAAAACAATGCTCAGAAGATGATGCACCCCCTATAATTGATGATTACAGGGTATTTGATTAAGGTAATAAGGCAATTAATTAGCACTTAAGTATTTTATATAATAGGAACCCATCAATTAAGGTCTCCCTAAGTTTTGAAGTGTTAATAATTGTATGTTTTAAGTAATGGATTAACTAAATTGTTTAACTGCTTCTTCATGGTTGAGTGGTGGCCATGGTGGTTGGCTAGGAGATTTGGAGTGATGTCTTCATGGTGATTACTGGTGAAGTATCATGTTCTTGACAGGTAAAACATGCTCATAAGATGATGCATTCCCTCTAATAGATGATTAAAAGGATAGTTGATTAAGGTAATAAGGCAATTAATTAACACTTAAGTATTTTATGGAATGGGAACCCATCAATTTAGGGTCTCGCTAAGTTTTGAAGTGTTAATAATTGTACTTTTTAAGCAATGAATTAATTAAATTGTTTAACTGCTTCTTCATGAGTTTTAGTGTGAACCTAAGTACCTAAGGTTTGCACTTAGGATTAATTTAAAAATCACTTAAAAGTGGGGCCGCTAGGCACTATGGTTCCTCATTGACATTTAATGGATGATTGTTGTTGGAGTGCCCTAAGGGATTTGAGGACACTTGACACATAAAGAGGTTTATCATGACATAAATATTAAAGCCTTCTGGAGCCTTAGCCTTTAATGGAGAAATTTGATGGATGTTTGTTGATCCACTCACACTTGGGAAGGTGTTACACTTTTGGAGGGGTGTCCTAACTTTGGGTGTAGTTATCTTTTGACAAATTGCCCAAAATTTTTCCAACTCAGTGGCGTTAGATGTAGAGTGGCCATGTGATTTCCAAAAAGTGGTTATAACTTATAATAGAAAATTCAATAAATATTGAGGAAGTCGGTGATTTCAAAAACTGCCACCTTGAAACCGTCGCCATGTTTTTGACCACTTGATTTAAGGAATGCCCCACCTTGGATGCTTGAGCATTTTGATGATTTCAAAAGAGTATTATTAATAAATTCTCATAGTGGAGAACGCCCTAGATCTTGAGGATGTTTACTTGGTCAATCACTCAAAGGAGGGGTTTGCCCCCTTTCCTTGAGCCACTTTGGAGGTGGTTGCTAACTTTTTTTCCAAGAAAAAAATCGTATTTCCATTCATTAAAGATCAGAAAATTCATTCTTCAGTGCCATGAGGCAAAAAGATGGGCCAATAAAAAGACTTAAGTTTGTTAAACAGAACAGTAATTCTAGCAGGAGAAATCTAAAAATATAGACAGAACAAGACCTGGAGAAACTCATCATAGTGATCCTAACTAAAAAATGGGTTCACAAAGGGATCTCTTGAGAGGAGACCAAAGCACCACCTTTAAATTCTTCCAATCTCAGAAAATTGGGATTCATGGATAAACTTTGCTTAAAGAGATTATATGCCAAAGTATTCAGTTCTCTATGGATGTGCTTGAAGTGGATAGAGAGAAACAATCCGTTAATAAATTTCAATTGGTTGGCCAAATAAATT
The DNA here is from genome assembly GCA_027924585.1 of Larix kaempferi. Classification (NCBI taxonomy): domain Eukaryota; kingdom Viridiplantae; phylum Streptophyta; class Pinopsida; order Pinales; family Pinaceae; genus Larix; species Larix kaempferi. The sequence continues at coordinate 34,751,282 of BSBM01000017.1, forward strand.
AAGTCAATGTTCCTGATCTCATCGGATCCCAACATCCAGTTAATAATCAAACACGAATCACCGAAAGCCTGCAAACTTTGAACCCCTCACCGCGAAGCTTGTTGAAGCAAATAGAATAAGCCTTTGAATTTCGTGTAATTGTTTGTACCAGACCCTAAACCTCCTTTTCCCTGAAAAAAGTGATCCGTAGAAAGGATTAAAACAAATCCAAATCCTCTAACTCAATTGTCATCTTGACTTGCCCCATTAAAGAATGAACAGGGTCGATCCTCCTGAATACTCAATGGGACGACCTCTCTTACTGGAACCTTACAAGTCTGGGTGCGATAAAACTGAAGAAGAGACAAACCTTGAGAAGAAACCTGAAAAGGAAGCAATAGCATTCCTTCGAAAATCACTTTGTTCCTGGCTAACCATATGCCCCAAGAGACCAACAGATGAAGGGCTCTTAACAATTTTAGTTCATGAATTGTGAAAAAACATCTGAAACATAGGTCTATCGACTAACTAGACCAAAGATTAGCAATATTCAAGCTCCTTTCTGTTTCTTGCCAAATCGATTTGGAAAAATAACATCTTAAAAGATGTGATCAGTTGATTCTTCAGCTTCTCTACACAAAAGACAAATACCCGGACCGCTGAAAGTGAACTTTTGCAATCTGTCCCAGGTTAACACACGAATGGCCAACATTAACCGAAAATGTAAAATGCTCTTGGGAGGAGCTTTGATTTTCCAGAGTTTTCCTCACCACCATTTGGGCTCAACTGGGTCATTAGAAAAACATGAATCATACCTGAGCTTAGCAGTGTAATTGCCCCCTGATGAGTTGTAAATCCATTTCAAAACATCAGCCTCTCCAGTGATTCGAATATGAGTTTCTCGAAGCATATGACGGTAATTCTCCCATGTTGCCTTCCGTTCACTAATGAAGCCTAGATCCTCCGTTGATAACCAATCTTGCTGCCAAATTGAAGATTCTGAGGGTTTACTAAATCTGTCCAAAAACACCTTACCAATGAATTGAAAGTGTCTGACCATCTATGGCGAAAGACTATGTCTACCCTGACTCCCTATCACCACATCTGCACCCACATAGACTTCCATTTTCTACTTGCCATGCGAGGAATGGCGGCAACAAAGGAAAAACATTTGAAAGGGCCTTCCATTGGTTAGATATAAAGTGTGTACTTTTTTCCCTTTTACACACCCAATCAATCACATAACCTGGAGCTACGTACTTTGCAACAAGGATATCTTTCCAGAAAAGGTGGTGGTGGTGGTTGTTAACTAATTACATTGTTTATTCATTGTTGAAATTTTATCATGGAGTTAGTTACTTGTAACAAGTGGATGTAACCACTTTTGGCTATTTTTGAAGAGTTTGTTGAGAGAATTGTGGATCTAGGAAGATAATTATTATTTTATTGTATAGGAAGTTGAGCTACATTCTCTATATAAATAGTAGCCTTTCCTCATCCTTTTTCTTTTTTGGATTTTGGATTCTTCCTCTCCTTGGAGTTTAATGGATATATTTTCTTGAAGCAGAGGTGAAGTCTAAGGGTTTCTATCCTATCAATGTGTGGCTTATGTTTTGTTTCTAAGTGTTGTTATTGACGTGTAGAATTGTTAGAACTTGCTTTTTGGGGCCATATGAGAAGTGTATATCTACCATGCTGGAAGTGTTTTATGTGAGGAGTCTCTCCCTCTATTTCCATTTGATGTCTTATGCATCATTTTATTAACTTGCTCTTATCATCTTCTAAAGTTGTTGCTTGTAATGTTTTGATGTGGCACCTTTTTGGGCCCTCCTAGTCTATTTTCTACATTAATTTTTCAGCATGTTAGGGCTTCATTATGGCATGCTTTAGTGGCCCTTGTTGTCTTAATCATTCATAAACCTGCCCTCTTGGAATATCCTTTTGACTCCATATGCCCTTGTTGATATAGGCACTAATCTCTTGATTCTTTAATCATTTTTATATTCTATATTACACTCATTTTATTAAGACTTGCTTTCCTTGTATCACCTTGAGCCTTAATATGATAGCCTTAGCAATCTCATGTAGGGATACCCCCTAGAGTTAGAGGAGAGCCAACCTAAAGGTTGGAGGGTGTTACTGAGGTGAAGTGGGTAGCCCCTCTTAGTTACCTTCGGGTTAGCAATGTTCTTTTGGGATTTAATTTCACATGCTAGTTTGAGAGGGTAACAAATCTCATATCCCCACTTAATGGCAAATCTCTTACATCAATTATGTTTCCACAAGTTAGTGAAGGTATACTCTAGTAGAGATTTTGTGAAGATGTAAACAAATTGATTTGTTAAAGGAACAAAGAACAATATGCTTAGTCTTTTGATGATCCATAGTGTTGCAAGCAAAGTAATGGGGGTTTCTTGAGGAAAACCTAATTGTTCAAGAATCAGATGCATCTAGGCAAGATGCTTCTCGACATGAACAATACTAACATATTTGGCCTTTGTGGAGGAGAGACATACAACATGTTGTTTCTTGGAACACCAACAAATCAGTCCAAAACCAAGAGTGAAGAAATATCTACAAGTGGATCTTCATTCATCAAGATCTCCAGCGTAATCAACATCAAAGAAGCCCTAAATGCGGATAGAAATGCCCATTGAGTAGTGGATGCCCATGTGGGTGGTGCCTTTGAGATAGCATGAAATTTGTTTGGCTTCCTACCAATGACTCTTGTGAGGCTCTTGCATATACCAAGGGTACACACTGACAATAAAGGCAATGTCTAGCCAAGTCTAAGTAATGTAGGGAAAACTACTTGCTAAAGATGAATTGATGTTAGAGAATCAAATAAGGGTGAAATGCACTTGAACTAAAATTTCATTCTAGAAGAAAGAGGGTTACAAACTGACTTACAATCCTTCATTCTGAACTGATGCAAGAGATACATATACTAAGGTTGAGAGAGTGAAATCCTAGAAGGAGGCCTAAATCAATGATTTCAAAGGAGTCTTGGAGTTGTAGCTTCATTTATTTGATCATAGATGATGAATGACCAATCAAGATGAGATCATCCGCATATAGCACAATGATGAGGGCATGGCCATTATGATGATGAATGTAGAGATCATGTTCAACCCAAGCACGTACTAAATATATACATGGATGCATTCTAGTAACTGGATTGATTCATTATATGGGTCCGTTGAATGCACCGATTCATGTGATTATCTTAATGCATGTAGGTCTATGTCTCCATCTTACTTTGGTGATAAATGTTATATGACCGCGTAATATGACTACTCAGGTGTTCTTCATATGCCCCCCATAATCGTATATAATAGAGGAGTTGACCGACTACCACACTCTCAAGATAGGAAGAAGAGAAGAAGTGGAGGGCTGCGCTCGCTTCACTTAAAGAGATAAAAGAGGAGATCGACCGTACTTGGTAGAGCGGGTTTACGGAGTGCAGTGAGAGTACGGACTAACTAACTCATCAATTCCAATACCCCGTTCGTCAATTCAGCTTTTAATATGCTATCAAGTCCATCTGCATCCTTACTCCAATTTTTCCTGGGTAGATAGGATACTTCGACAGAGTGGGTAGAAAGCAAAAGCAAGTTCCCATGGCCGGGCTGGACCACATAATGGAAATGCGGTATGTATCAGAGAGCAAGGGCATTGATAGGATAGGCCATAGAAGGAGATTTAATAAACTTATTTAGAAGCTTTTCAATGATAAGAAGCCAGTTCCGCTCTATATAAATAGAGTTGCATAAGATTTAGAGTGCACTCACACCTCGATGGAGGAGGTCTCTCCACGCCCGCTTCGCCTCGATCCCTACCTAAGAGAGATTACCATTCTTCCCCTTCCCCCTAGGGCCAAAGTGCCTTGAAAATTGGGAGGTTCCCTACTTGGAAACCCGTTTAATATAGATAGGTAGAATCAGTTTAGCTTTGATTTTTAAAAACATCCATCATATTTAAAGCTCTTAATATACCTCGGGAGAATCATGTAGAAGTGCTTAGATATTACACTATTCATTCAAGTACTCAACCAGAACAAATTAGTACGCGAATGAATGCCCTCGCAAATTTATTGAAAAGCTGCTCTCCCGGCGGCCCCATCTATATCAAATAGAAAAGGGTATAATAATAATAGCTTTAAAAGCCCCCTCTCTTTTTAAATGGGCCTTGCCTTTCAAATATGGGGTGGGGGAGACCAGATCGACCGAAGTCACTATCCATTCCATCATGCATTCTGGGGGATAAAAGTCACTTATTCCAAACTTTTTTCTATAAAAATTTCCTTATGTATTGTAATAGCACTCCTTCTCTCTGGCTTGGGTCCCTTGTAAACATGCTCTCTCTTGTACTCTTGAGTCTTGAGCATTATTGGGTACCATAATGAATTGATGATTGCTTAATGATGGTGATGAGGTGACTCAGGTGCATATATCTTCTTGTTGATATGACCATCTTGTTATGATCAATATTATTTATTATTTATATTATATTATTAGTTTATTGAACTAACCCATGGCAGGTTGAGGCATGGACAGGAAGACTAAATGTATCCAAGGAGAGGGCTCATGACCTAATGAGGGTGACCAGCTTGATCTAATGTTGGGGAACTTTGGGAAAGGAAAAGACTTAGTAATGACCCCTAAATAAACTAGGTTGGAAAGGGAAAAGTAAAATGTGTAAATATTCACTTTTACCCTCATTATTACACTTGTAATGTCACCCTAAAGACTAATTTCGCCTGGCCTAGCCACCCCAAAAAAGCTCTGCGAACTTATCCGCGTCTAGGTACTCCTGCGGCTAAAAGCCCCAAGAAGCCCTGAACCACTTTGTTTACGGGCCCTCATCTTCCTTGCTCGTTTAAAGTTGATCTTGTTTAGGTGGGCTAGATTACAAACTTATAGCTCCTTAAGGGATATCCCCTCTGCATAGATAATTTAACCAAGGCCCAATAAATGATGGACTCGGGCCTTGGGCCCTTTAAAGGACTTTAATTCCAAATCTCCAGGTAAATTGCGGAATAAATATTGCACCTGCTTTTTAACGGTCTTTAGGGTGACTGACCCAATAACCGTTTGGACCCCAATAGATAGGGCTCTACCCCTATCTTTCTTGTGATAAATACCAATGAACACGTGACTGCTGAAGAGCAGCCTCTCGCAAGCTTCAATGGTATTAAGCTGCCACGTTCTATTAGTGTATTGCGGGTCATCATAGCGCAATGCAATTATAATCCAATGCGATATCCGAGACCTATTATTTTAGGCCCCTCAAAAAGAGCAATTTTATATTAAATAAGAATGGCGAATGAGGAGCGAAGCCACTAGACTAAAAGGAGAGAAGGTTTTATGAAATTAGTTTCAAGCAAACTTAGTGCTTGCTCCGAGCCAAGTATCCCAGCTCAATAGAGTAGCCAAGCCAATTCGTATAAAAGCCAAGCAGTTGAGTAGTTCACCAGTTGAGTATCCCTGCCCAACTATGACTGGTATTGAGTGCATCGACTAGCGGGATCAACCTGAATTAAGTAGCAGGAAAGTGTATCATCTCTTGGATAAACGAAAACTCTTGGGTCGACACTTGTAATTGAGTCCCGACATTCTGTCATTGAATCACCACTTTACAATTATAGGGAAACGATTTGTAGGGGTAAAGTTCATAAAAGAGAAAATCCATTTAAGAGGTATGATGAGAGGGGGGATGCTTAGGCCCTCCCCAAAAAAGTAGCAATTGTATTAGCTGAGAATGAAGCCGTTTTATAGAACTAGTAGCCAATGGAAATATTCCAGCCAAGTATCCAAGTTGAGTAGCCCGACCCAACAATTGATTCTATCCTGCAAATTGTAAGAACCTTCATGAAATGCCAATTTTGAATAATGAACTTATTTTGAGTACCCGCGATGAGGCTAACCTTTGACTGAATCAAAGCGAAGAGCCGTCAGGCCTTTACTAAGAGGTATGATGGGGAGTTTTTTTAGAATATGTTCCAACAAAAGTTTGTGCCTTCCTTGAACCAAGTATTCCTCGGTGACCTCACTCACACGACAAAAGTTATTAGGACCGGTCCGGTTTTGGCATAACCAACCAGTCTGATCGGTTTAGGAACCTGATTGGTTTGAACAACTAACTTGAACCAGAAATGGCCAGTTCTGTATCAAACCAGCCAGTTTGGTACGGAACCGACCTTTTTTCACCTGATTGGTCGGTTCCGTACTGCACTAAACAACCGTGGCCATGAGCCCAAAAAATCCAAATTTAAAAATAAAAAAGCCTAATCTAATAACAAAAGACCTAACCTAATCTAAATAAGTGAGCACGACATGGCTTTGAACATGCAATTTTTGAAAATAAATGAAGGTAAACCTTAGTAATGATCAGTAACATTAAATGGTAATATTAAATTCTTAAATTTTTAACATTACCATTAATTGTTTCAGAATGTTTGAGAGTGGTTCCAACCTCATTGGACTTCATATGCAAAAAGTAGAATTTTAGATCCCATTCAGAATTCAACAGACTTAACAGTGTTTAGGTTTTCAGGATTTCAATGTTTCCACTGGATTCTATCATGTATGAGGGTTGGGGATTGGAATTTAATCAAGCACATCAACCTCTCTATATACCTTGATGTTGGTGGTGTTAATTGTTTAACTCCTTTGTGATGACTAAAAATGTACCCTTCACTCAAGCAAAATTACTTATTAGCTAAGTTGCCAGGAAACATGGGTACAGGGACGGGGACGGGGATGCCACTTTTTGAAACAGGGTACTTGGGTACGTCAGGGGTACTGTGTGTGTATATATATATATATATTAAAATTTATAAAAATAAAACACGTCACAGTCACATCATACATGTATATTTGATATTTCTAAATTCAATGATTCATATGAACATCACATTGAAAATTTGAAACATAAAATAATAAATTTGATAAATCATATGACAGACTCATAGTAGATATCAAGTGGAAGATTGAATGGCATTTCCAGACATGAAAAAGAAAGTTCAAAACAATAAACATTGAACAATGAACAAGATAGCTGATTTGGCTTCCTCAAGCCATGTCATCAGCATCCTCAGGATCAATGTCATCAGCATCACTAAGGTCCTCTGTTAGCAAGCTCTCTAGATAGGCATCGCTGGAGTAGTGAGCATGGAGCACTAGCAGTGAGAAATGGAGTGCCTTGCAGGTTTAGGTAAAGGGTAAGTGCCCACATAACATGTGTTTCAGTGTTTTAATTTTTAATTTTTAAAATTTTAAATTTCAAACATTGCAAATCGAACCCCCTCGACCGACGATCTAAGGTAAATTTCCCAACGGTTGTACCTCTTGCGTACCCAAACATGTGGTACGACGTACCAAAATCCATGCAAGTACCTTGTTTTCATAAGTGAAGTACTCGGTACGCGAGGTTGAATTTGGGTACGGCTGGGAACGTACCATTGAAGTACCCAAGTACCCAGTACGGGTTCGTGTACCCGACCCCCCGGTACAGGTACCCATGCAACATAGCTTATTAGGCATGTGGAGTTTTTTCTACCTCTTTTGAATGCTTGGATTAGAAGGTTTCATCAAAATTGTAGGGTGTCGACTAATGTCCTTGGAGGATCAAATTTGAGATTCGAGATAGAGGTAAGGGCCAGAACCTAGAGGTGGGGGGCAAGGGGTGCTATTAACGAATAGCTACCATTTAGAGCCTCTTTATTTATGTATTTTGGGTCAGATATGGATTGCACTCAATGTGATTTTAGTTATATGCACCCTTACTCTCTATATACATGAGAAACTTTGCATATTTGTGTATAATGGTTTTGGATTCTTATGGATGCACATAAATATATATGTTTTTTTTTTCAAATTTTGAATATTTTATGTATTTTTTGGTCGACCAGTTTTTTGGTTTCAGTGTGGTTCAGGCTTTTGGGCTTGACCGGTTCGATGATTGGTCTGGTTCTGATAACGTTGCTTCAACCTCACAACGAGTGAAGCCACAATTGAGAAAGAAGTTGTGGATATCCTCATACCAAGTTCGAGATACTTGCTTAAGCCTATGCAAAGATTTCTTGGGTTTAAAAACTAATGGTGTAGTCCCATGTTCCACAAATCCTTATTCGTTGTTGCAACAAAGACCATTATAGGAGGTGTTGCTGCCAGATTGTGCACTTGGTTAACGCAGCAGAAATCTATGCTACTGCTCGGTGCACCCTTGGGGGCAAGTCTCGAGTCAAGGCTGTCACCTGATCTTGACTCCTCCGTTTAGGCCAAACTCCCAACGAAGCCAAGGGGGGTAGTCCCTATGGAAAGTTTCTAAAGTTTTTAGATTTTCTTGGTGAATTGGTTAAAGGTGTTGTATTAAGAAGTTTAAAGTATTGATTAAAAGTGTTCCAAGATGACTTGCAAAAAAGGTAAGTTATAGAATGCTTTCACCAACAAAAATGAAATGACTGCCAACAGAAAAGCACAATAGTGATATGGTATTAAGTAAATAAATAGTGTATAGTAAACCAGTGCCTTATGGAGTCAAATATGAAAGATAAACAATGGTGCTGAAAGGGAAAATGTTTTGCAATGCTTCTTGGTTACTTTTAAATTATTATGGTTTGAAATTTATTAGGGAAAAAAGGGGGACTCCCGAGATACTGTGAGGTACAGGGAGGAATGTCCGGAAATTAAATTTTGGTGGCTCCTCACGAGAATGTGTGGGATGGAATGGAGTTTCTAAGGCGGTGTTCAACACTACACCAACTAGGGTGGAGTCTAACTGTGCCTTGAGGTCGCCTCCCAGTTGTTCCCACTTCCTTTGAGAAATTTCCCCACACAAATATTAATTACGAAGTGCCGGATTTTCACTATGTGGATGGGTAGTTACTTTTATTAAACGAGTTGTTTAGCTTAGATGTGGAAAATTAATAGAATGGCTACAACCGTTTCTGGTTTCCCACAGGCCCAGGAAAAGTGCCCTCAAGGGGAAAGAGCATACTCCGGTAAATAGACTAAATGTTTATTCCGATTTGAAAAATTGTAGCTATAGAACAATTGTACAAAAAATAAAGATCAAATAAGCAACACAAACCTATGTGTCACTTTTCTGATCATCCACCACTAATCGGCAAAGCCTTTGTGTGGTGGCGAGAGCATACTTCGTGGCAACGAGGTTGTGTTATTTCTAATTTTACGCTTGCGAGAAAAGAAAGTGAATTAAAAGCAATATGTCAGTTCAAGTATACACCCTGCAAGCTTAATGTGTGTGTGTGTGTTTGTTTTGAGGTTAGAAAAATTCATTCACGAAAATTTGACAAAAATGCAAATCCCCCCAGGGGGGATGGGGTGTGGGCGCTGAGTATCCCACTGCTCTAGTTTAATAATTACAAATAAAAGAAGAGAGAAATATGCCTCTTAGTCCACTCTTGTTTGGATCTAAAGGCTTACAATGGTATGAAAAAATTATACAAGTAGTTGGGTGTCCACCGGAATGTTTTTTGCACTTTTTTTATGGTTTTGCTCACCCAAATCTTCCACTTTTTGTCGCAGACCTGCTAAATTCCAGCGAGCTAAAAGGGCTGCAAAACAGTGATTAGAATGTACAAATCTACATAAAAATTACAACTTCTAACTTGCAAAAAATATTGAGAAATTTTGGCACATACAAGTATAGAAATGAGATCTAGATCTAGCCTTCTTTGATGTGAAATTTTATTTACTTCTAGATCTGATTTTGAAACAAACACTAAAAGTATTTAAACTTTAGATTAATTATGCTTGTTTCAAATGAAAGAAAACGAAAAAGGGAAAGCTTGCTTGTAGAATTTTTTAAGAAAGAATGATGGGAGAATAACCAAAGAAAATTTGTTAGCTTTTAAAACTTGGAGAACGATTTTGGTGCCTGCAAGAAAATGAGATGTGTATTTGGAAAGAAGTGATCCACTATCGAATTTGAGAGAAGAGTCAAGACAAGATCAACTCTCAAAGCTTGGCACCAAATCCTATAAAATCACCAACAAGCTGATGTAGGAGCATCGGGGCCTAGGCAAAACAATCGAAGATGATCGATAGGAAAAGTCAACCAAGGGGGATTGCCGACGACCCCTGGTGTGAAGGAAGACCGGTTGTCGAAAGCCAAGTAGTCGAGCAGAAGCTGTCGAGGTGCGGTCGACAGAAGGAGGAGGTCGAAGGTCGACAAGTTAAGATGTCGACAGACGACTTGTTTGCAGCGAAAGAGGTTGGGTGTCGACAGGTTGTCAAACAACGACATTGACAGGTTTGCGGTGGAAGCCAAGCGTGGAGGAAGGAGCGGATTGGATTGGCAGCCATGGGAGTTAAGCGAAGCTGATAGGTAAGGTCGAAAGGTGACGAAGTGCAGTATGGTCGAGACGTGGGGCCGACGACTGTCACAAAGTCCGAGTTTTGCAGAAGTCAAAGCAGAGTACTTAGTAGCCGTTCGGGGTTGCTAAGAAAGTTATGAGCAGTTATGAAGGTGGTTGGGATCGGGACAGATGTCACCACAGGAAGAGGTTGTGCAGCACGACCAGAGGGCGCTGACAACTGCAGGTCTGCAGGATCTGGAGGATTCGGCTGACAGAGGAAGAGTGTCTCGGGGATCGGAGTGACCTCGGGAGCATCAACAGTGGAGCAGAGTAGAAGACCAGTGCGCAAGCACACAAGAGGGATCGCTCGTCACTCATCGCTCATTCATTCTTGCATTCAACAGAAGACTGAGAGGAGGAGAGGGTCACACACAGAGATTACACACCATTATACTTCTGTATATTGTATAAGGCTGAGGCTAACTAGTTTAGTTATTTTGCATTTTCGTATTGTAACCATTAGTTGATTGAAGTAATAGAAACCAACTTCTGGCATATCCTGTTTACATCCAGTGTATGTGAACACTATGTGTTGTGTGTTATTGTTAAGCAAGAGGCCCCTTGTTGGGACCGCCCTTGCACCAGTTGGTATCAGAGCGGATGTATCCTGTGAGCAGGAAGAATCTGTGAAGGTGTAGACAGCTCCAGTTGCGGTTGGTTAGAGTTGTGCACGACTTGTGAAAGTCCGGTTGCGATTGGACAAGTGGGAGTTTGAGTTGCGGTTGAAAATGGCTCACAGAGGCGTGTTGTAGGTACAATAGATCCCATGCTTCTTTTGATCATGTGAGCCCCAATTTTTGTAAATACAAAGGTATTTGGGTAAGTTCTTATTAAAATGAGATTCTTAAAACTTGTTTGTATGATCTCATACCTTTGATTTTGGTTTGTGTAATTATCATTTTCCCTTTCAAAAAATTTCGAAGTTTTTGGTCGTTTTCTTGACTTGCGGAAACCTTTTAATTCGTTCAAAATGTTATTTTCTTCCCGCTAACCGGAAAACCTGCAATCCCGAAATTGCGGATTGCGGGAATTGTTTGTTCTTTCTTTTCGGAATTTTGTCAACCCGAAATTGCGGATTGCGGGAAGACTTTGTTAATATTTTGGGAAATTTCGATCCTGCAACCCGCAACCTGAAACCCGAAATTGCGGATTTTGGATTGCGGAAAGTTGTTATTTCAATAAATCGCGTTGTGTGTTCCCGCAACCTGCAACCCACAATTGCGGATTGCGGGATGCGGAAAATGTTATTTTAGTTTTAGAGGTCGTTTTCGTTTCCAAAACTTGCAACCGGCAATTGCGGATTGCGGATTTTGGAAACGCTTTTGTCCGTTTTGCAATTTGCAATCCCGCAACCCGCAAATTGCGGATTGCGGGAATTTTGAATAAAGTTTGAAAATAAAACTTGTGACCCGATCCCGCATCCCTTAGGGGGTAATCTCAGCGGTTCGTTTCTTTTAATCCTACGGTCCAGATTTGATCCGACCAAAAATCGATAAATATGAGATTTTTTCTATTTTTCTTTATCATTTTCATTGTCATTCTCACGAATTTTCAGTTATTTCAGGTTGGTTTTTGTCATTTTTTGCATTGCTACTTACGTTTTTGTTGTTTATGGTGTAGTTTTTTATTTTGTTTTTATTTATTTACCAGAATTTCCAAGCTTTGCCAAAATGTCACGGAATGCTCAGTCTAAAACAGTTCACAGGGATTTGCTGACCAAAGACTTGAATTTTGGTATCTTCTCAGATACCAGTGAGAGGGTTATCAAAGGTTATCAAATGGACTGGTCAAAAATTTATTCAATCTTTGATAATGACCACCTTTCAGACATTAAAGAAGACCGATCTGCATATGAGAAGATTAAGGCTTCTCAATTGCATGCCATTGCTGCTCAGCCCCGCTGTCCTACCTTACACAGACCCAGTTATAAATGGATAGTGGAAAATGCTAACCCTAAAGACCGGTCATTTAATGACAGTACGGGGTCACAATTGACAACCTTCCGCACTAAAGTCTTTATCAGATCTTTTGCTCTTAAGCCGGCTGTGCAAACCCTTAGCCCTGAATTCATACAATCCTCTAAAACTAGGTACAATTTCAACGAAATGATGAAATCATGGATGATTAAACCTAGCAGCTTGGTGCCGAAGGCTGATAACCTCTACTCGATTTCATGGTTTAGGGAACCTTACTCTTTACTGGCAGCCATGCTCTGCAGGCTCTTTGGCCTTCCAAATTGTTCAGTCTTCAAAGCTGAATGGGCTCCAATAGCTCATCATGTCTTAACAATGGGTGAATCTTTCCCTTGGGCATCTATCCTCTCATCGGAACTTAAAACAACCATCCAAGACTATCAAAAGGCCCCCGCCCTGAGGAAGCCACACTTCTTCTTTTCAGCCTACATTATTGATGTCTTTGCTTTGAGTTCCAATATCTTAACTTGGGATGGAATTGGACCCCTTCAGATCCAGCAGTTCATATTTATCACTCAACATTATGGGAGAGCAATTTTGTGCCATTACTTTATGACATTTGTGACCATTTCATGGGCACTATTTATTTCAAGATATGCAAACAACAGGCACCTGCCTTTTCAGCTGATGCCAGGGCCTTCATCAATACAATTGGTGTTTGGTATGTCTATGAGTCTTATTCATACATCAGAGTCTGGGGAAGTGACACTGTTCATCTTCTGCCTAGAATAGTGCCTGACAGATTGGTCATTCAAGAAGTCTCTTATCAGACTGTTACTGATGGTGTCTACAGAAAACTCACTGGTCCCAAAAAGAAAGGTTGGCCTAAATTTTCTTTGAACCTTGGGCCATTAGTCATCCCAACCTTAAATTGGGCTGCAGTGCTTGGTGACCAGGTGGCTCCTTTAAAGTTGGGTTTTGCTCCCAAAAAGAAGCATGGTCCTAAGAAATTCCTTGATGCACATTTTAAACAATATAATATGAAGATGGACTATGTCCATGAAGAACTTCCAGATGACTCTCTACCAAGGAGCGAATACATTTTTTGAGGTCTTGGCTAGGGCCAAGAGCATGGATGAACAACATCATATTATGCAATGTCATAGAGAAATTAAAGCTAAGGTCTTGAGCTACAGAATGATGGAAATGAATCTGCTTGAGCAAATGAGAAAAGATAGAGCAGAAAAGGAGAACCAGCAGGCTAATGCCCCTCTAATGCTTATGGTGGAGAACCAACCATTCGGGGTTGCTAAGGAAGTCATGAGAAGTTATGAAGGTGGTTGGGATCATGACAGATGTCGCCACAGGCAAAGGTTGTGCAGCATGACCAAAGGGCGCTGACAACTACAGGTCTGCAGGATCTGGAGGATTCGGCGGATAGAGGAAGAGTGTCTCGGGGATCGGAGTGACCTCGGGAGCAGGAACAACGGAGTAGAGTAGAAGACCAGTGCGCAGGCACAAAGGAGGGATCACTCGTCACTCATCACTCATTCATTCTTGCATTCAGCAGAAGACTGATATGAGGAGAGGGTCACACACAGAGAGAATACACCATTTTACTTCTGTATATTGTATAAGGCTGAGGCGGACTAGTTTAGTTGTTTTTCATTTTCACATTGTAATCATTAGTTGATTGAAGTAATAGAAGCCAACTTCTGGCATCCTGTTTACATCCAGTCTATGTGAACACTGTGTGTTGTGTGTTATTGTTAAGCAAAAGGCCCCTTGTCGAGACCGCCCTTACGCCACAAGCTCATACAAAAAAAGAGATTAAATCTAGTAAATCAAATGGTAAGAAACAAGAAGGGAAAAAGTACAACCGAATACTATTTGCTGCTCCTAAATCTCTAAACATCCAATAAACATAAGCAAATCAATAACCCTGAATGCTTACCCTATTAGGATCCAAGATAGATTAATCAACTAGTATGTAAAAGCAAAAATGGAAATCTACAGTGTTACCTCAACCAAAATTTGCATGCATGAAGAACTATAGCCACCAATGACCTCCAAAGTCTCCAACAATATATTAATCAAAAGAGTATTACAAATCACAGGAGCAGAGGTTCAATGCTATCCACCATATGAAAATGGAGAGCCTTGAGCTTGCTCTTATAGAACCCAGAGAAGGAGAGGGAAAATTCATGAGGAGGGGGCGCATTTGTGAGAGAGGGAAGCCAAGTGTTGATCGAAATCCAATCTAATCCCACGAATTGAGTGATGGAGGATGAGAGGGAAGCCACCTAAGGGAGGTGCCCCACTCTCCACATTGGGATCTCCACCGACGCCACATCAAGAAGTCGCCCAAGAGGAAGAGGAGGCACATTTCCGAAAGTGGGCCACCTCATACAAGTCAAATCCTTGATTGATATCCCTCTTAAATGAGCATGCCAACTCAACTAGGCCACCTCACTGGACAAAAATCCACTGATATAGGAGTTTGATTTTCTCCATTTTTATTATTTTTAATTAAATAATTCCTCAAAAATAATTTTGAGAGAATTTTTATTTAAGTGAAAAATAATCACTTAGAACTTAGGAAAAGTGGGTTTAGGGGTTTTATGGGTCCTCTGGGTTAGAAAATGAGCACCCCCATGCCAAATTTCACCTCCTAACCACACTTTTATCACTTTTTTGGTTTTCTAATTAAAATATTAAAAAATCCCATAAAATGAGAAAAAATATTTTTCTCAGAAAGACTTGAAAATCCTAGGGGACCTAGTGCATGTCCATATGACTCATTATTGATGGATAGCATGTTTAAAATACATAGACACATATGATTTAATAACCTCCCTAAGATCGACCACCATGGAAATTATTCCAGCTTTGGAGGTATGAGTGAAAAACTCAGGAATTATACATCACTAAAGAGTAACGCATAATTCCCAAGGAAAAAACACTTTAGAGTATCCCCTTGATAGAAAACCCTAAGGTATGCCAAGCCTTTCACAAAAGTACCATGCTTAGACCAACTTATTACAATTCCCCCGCAGGGGTCTGGACATGCAAATTTTACAAAGGGCCAAAAATTTGGCTTGATGAACTCTGAACTCTAGCAATGAACAATGAAATTGTTCAAGTCTTCTGTGGTTCAAAAGTAGTCCACCAAAGTGCAACTTAGTGGACAACAGGAGGTAACGGGTGCTGTCATGGCAACTTAGTGGAAAATGCATTTGATAGATGGATGGCGGATCAGGAGGTGGCAGAGCATCTAACACTACCTGCAGTAGCCATTTGGAGTCCCAAAGTTTGAAAAATCGGAATCGGACTCGGAATCGGTCGAGGGTCAACTCGGAATCGGAATCGGAATCGGTAATGAATCGGTCATAAATCAGTCGATTTGAATTTAATGAATCGGTTTGCTCAAAAATACATAAAATATTTAATTTTTTTAAGAAAAACAACATTTTCAAGATTCTAATTCATGATTCCATAGCATTAGAAACAAAATATGCAATGTCTGCTCATGTATATACCATATACGAGTCAATATATCAAAATGGCACAAAGTGTACAGTGCAATACATATCTAGGAGACTGGAACTGGAACAAAATACATAATCCATGAGGCTTATAGGCTAAATGGCCAGTAGAGTCCAAAAAATAACATGTGATATAGTCAACTACATAACATGTCAACTGTGTCTGTCATACATCATCGTTGATCAATCGAAATGATCAAACTCATCACCACTGCTACGGCTATGAGTAGCAGTAGAACTAGAACCAAAAGAACCAGAAGCTGAAGGACTAGCAAAGGCATCAACATCTGGCTCGAGCTGAGGCTCCTCAGGCTCAGGTGCACGGTCATCTACTACTGCAGCAGTAGTACTGGCTGAATGCCTACTCCTACGTCGTCGTTGCCTATAAGTAAGAGGTCTTGGTCCACTAGTGCCTGCCGTGCCTGGAATATCGGGATCCACACCTGTATGAACTGATGGCATCGGCAATAGAGGATCTGAATCTATATGAGGCTGCAGCAGGTCCTCCAACTCAACATCTAGATCATCACCAAACTCTGGATCTACAGTCTCCACTACCCAATCTGAGGTAGGATCTATATCATCTAACATAATGGGATCTGTATCAGGTCTTTTGTTCATCATTTGGTTGCGTCTGAGTCGCAGGTTGTACTGCACGAAGACTAGATCATTTAACCGTTTCTGCTCTAAACGGTTTCTCTTCTTCGTGTGAATCTGCTCAAACAAAGACCAATTGCGCTCACACCCAGAAGTGCTGCAGGTTTGACTCAAGACCCGAACTGCAAACTTTTGCAATTGTTTTGTATGATTACCAAATGACTTCCACCAGTTTGCTGCAATTGCAAATGCGAAGAGTCAAGGCAGTTAATTCAACAAATTAGATTGTGAATTTGGCTAAGAAATTAAGAATCCAGGTATTTACATTTTACAATTTAAACTTTAAAGTTAAATAACATAATTTAATAAAACAATGGAATTGTTTACTTGGTTGGCCATCCTCTACTGCAGCCTTAGCCACATTGTTGGCGAAGAGACCCGTGGCGTCTCTGAAAGAGGTGATCTGCCGATGTATCTCCAATTGGGTAGCCGCACTTGGGACCATGCGCTCAAGGCAAGTATACAATCCATCCGCTATCTCCCCACTCGGATCAACATCAATGTCATCTCTATATTGATACTTCGGGTTCAGGAAATACCCAGCTGCATGTATAGGGCGATGGAGTTGATTGTTCCATCTCCTATCAATGATCTCCCAAATAGGCCCATACTTGGCTACTCTATATTTGTATGCTGCCCTTATTTGCTCCTTTGCCTGATCCATAGCTTCATAAATGTATCCCATGGACAATTTTTCCCCATCCACCAACCGCAACACCCTAACAAGTGGCTCAGTAATTGCCACAACCTTTGCTGCTTTTTTCCAAAATGATGAGCTTTTAATTCTCCTCTTAGTGTCTCTTCCATCTTGTGTGCGAGCCCAATTACATGAATTACATTCATCACTTGAAAACATCTTCTCCAAGTTCTGTGCTTGGGAAAGGAGAGATTGCAATGTGAGGAAGTTAGTTGCAAATCTAGTAACTGCGGGCCTAACAAGCTCCTTGCCCTGTGTGTGTCTCCTCATCAAGCTCAATACCCAACCGTGGTTGTAGATGTACTTGGTGATGCTTTTGGCCCAATCCACGGTGCACTTGATCCAATCCTGTTTGCATACATCCTCAAGCATGAGGTTTATGCAATGTGCTGCACATGGGGTCCAGAATATGGTTTTATGCTTTTCCTCTAACATCCTACCAGCGAGAACATAGTTAGAGGCAGTATCGGTGATGACTTGCACAACATAATTTTCCCCCACCTCCTCAACAATCTGATCCAAAAGATGAAATAACAGATTTGCATCTTTCACCTGATCAGATGCATCACATGATTTCAAAAACATGGTTCCCCGTGGGCAAGATACAAGAAAGTTTATAAGGTGTTGCCCCCTCCTATCTTTCCATCCATCCGACATAATAGTGCATCCTGAGTTTACCCATGAAGCTTTGAAATCCTTCAGGTATTCTTCTATGGAAACAATCTCTTTTTGCAAAAGAGATCCCCTCAAGTCATGCATACTAGGGCCTTTGAAGCCCTTACCAGCAGCTACAACAACATCCCACATAGGTTGGTAATAAGAAGAGAGGGAAGCATTGAATGGGATATCAACATCATACCACCATCTTGCAATGTACTCATGGGCAACATCTCTGTACTTCTTCTTCCAGTGCTCATCTAAGGTGGGTTGAATTTCTATTGGATGTTGCATCTGAGAAGCATTCACACTGGCAGAAGTGTTGGGAGGTGAGAAATAACTTTCAATGCTACCCCTCTTTTTGGCTTTGCCCTTATCTTCTGTAGTCTTGGAGGGCGGAACAAACTGGAAAGGATCCCTAAGAGTGGTAGAAGGGATAGATGAAGAGCCTTCATTTGAACCAGGGGCATAGGTCCCACCCATCATTTCAGCAAGCCTCCTCTTCTTCCCTACTTCTTCCTCTATCTCCTTTTGCTTAGTCTTTACCTCTTCAAACTTCTTGAACTGTTCTTGAATCTCAGCTCTAATCTGCCCAATAACATCCAGTGGGGCTTCACATGCCTTAACTTGGCCTTTGATGGCAGCCAAGTGCTGTTTAAGCCTGTAAATTCCCCCACCCTTAATCAACTTCTTGCAATACTTGCAATAAATGTCCCCCTGAACAATATTCGCATGGATCCAGGCAGGATCTTTTGCTTTTGGGGCCATGATTCAATACTGCAAAATTTCAAACATAACAAGAAATTAAAATCAAAACTATGTTACTATTATGAATTTATGTGTAATTCATAAATTTCAAACATAACAAGAGATTAAAATCAAAACTATGTTACTATTATGTGTAATTCATAAACGAATTTTTAATTTGTTTAAATTTTTAAAATTAAAAGTTAAAACTATTATTTTTGTTTATCAAAAACATCAATAAATCTCTTTATCAAAAACATCAACATTGATTTGTAAATGCAGGAATTATAGCCCAAATGCCTCACCAATAGGGATTTCTGGGGAAACTATTTTGAAATTTGTACTCTATTTTAATTTTTTAAAATCAATGGACAGTCACAGCACTCGACAATTCTCAATGTATAATTATTAATTCCATTAATAGTGTAACTGTAAATTGTAATTCAGAAATTTTTTTAAATGTTTTATTTCTGTTAAAAATTAAAATAAAATAAAATTGTAAACTCTAAGCTTACACTTACCTTGGATTCTGGAAATGTTCTGTTGCAAATTGCTTAAACTCTAAGCTTACTCCAGCCCAGCTTACACTCCACCAGCGGCCATCCCACCCACTCCACGGCCACCACTCCACGGCCAGCACACACACTCCACCAGCGGCCAACCCACTCCACGGCCAGCCCACCCACTCCACGACCAACTCCACGAGCTCACCCACCCACTACACCACGACCACCAACTCCACGGCCAACTCCACGGCCAGCTCCACCACGACCAACTCCGCCAGGGCCAACTCCACGGCCAACTCCACCACGGCCAACTCCACAGCTAACTCCGTTACTCCACCACGGCCAACTCCACTCCACGGCCAATTTGCCGACTCCACAAATCGGCCAGCTCCAGCTCCACGAGAGACACCTGCGGCTGCACTACACAGTCTCCACTTCGACGCTGTTACAAACAAAGAAATGACAATGGGCTGGGTTGGGGGATCGCGGAGGGTAGTGTAGGACCCGTAGGTTAGGTTAACACTTAAAATTAAAAAAAAAAACCTAAAAAAAAACATTTTTCATGCCCAGGCCCACACGTAAAAACTCGGCCGAGTTATGTCGTGAATCGGCCGGTCGGACCGGTTCGGTACCGAACCGGCCGATTTGATACCGAATCGACCAGTTCGGTACCGAACCGGTCCTCCGAGCCGATTTGGCCACCGGTTCGAACCGGCTAGGCATCAAATTGGCGAATCGACCGATTCCGATTCCGATTCAGCCGATTTTTAAAACACAGATTTGGACTATATGGTTGACCAGGAACGAAGCTATCTTTTCGGATTAGCAGCCCATCCCCACTTGAAGCTCTATATAGGATACCGAATCGGCCGGTTCGGTACCGAACCGGTCCTCCGAGCCGATTTGGCCACCAGTTCGAATCGGCTAGGCATCAAATCGGCGAATCGGCCGATTTCGATTCCGATTCATCCGATTTTTAAAACACAGATTTGGACTATATGGTTGACCAGGAACGAAGCTATCTTTTCGGATTAGCAGCCCATCCCCACTTGAAGCTCTATATAGGATTAGGTACGTATATGATGGTCTATCAAAAATCTATATCAAGAGGATGATAAGACAGGTAGGAAAAGGAAATATTGACAGATCTTTTCCTTGGGGTACTCTAATGGTGCCTCCCAAGGAAATCCTGGTCTTTGTGGTGCAGGGGGTGTCCTCTACCTTACAGTTGGGGCAATAATAACTGGGGAAAGATAAGGGTTGTTTACAATCCACTGGCAGTAGCAAAGGAAAGGTAGGTGGAGGACCTCCAAATCTTTGGGGACTTGAAGCTAGTGATAGAAAGGATGAGTGGAGGATACAACATTCAAAATTTGCTGCTCTGAATCAACCAGCATAAACACTCTCAAATATCTTCAAATTCCTTTTAGTTGTGACATTCATAGTGACATGTAAAGAACAAAGGAAAGAAATAAAAATACAGAGAGTCTTAGCTACACGCACACATATAGATCTAGTCATATATAGCAGCAACAAAATTGAACTAAGCTCTCTTTATTGCACTGAGAGGTGCATTCTACAGTCCAATGTGAGGGAGATGTGTAATGTTCATGTCTAACACTAAGATGACATGGCATTTAAACTATGAATAAAATAATGACAAAACTTGTCATTTAAAGTAAAAACAAAATAATAACAACAAATAAGCATTTCAATGGTTGCTCTAAATAAAAAAATAACACACACCATCATAGATCCATCTTAACACCGGATTTTTTAAGCACTAAGATATTTGCATCTTAATTTTTTTTATCCCTCTCAGTGCTTAATTGATCTGGAGTTAAGATGGATATACACTAGTTTATATAACAAGTAGATATAGAGGATCTTGTCTTGTGAACGCCATAGGATATGACAATACTCATGGAGAATGACCAACTCTCCACATCTTCTGGATGTCCCTATATACAATCCAATCGATGGATGGAAATTTGGCGATTAAACCATTAGACACAACTATGCTCATCAACACAATTACACAATACATAAAGATATAATAACTATACAAAATTGCATGAATTTTTATTATGATTACACTTTTTATTGAATAAATACAATTTTTTTCATATATATATATATATTTTTTAATTTTTTTTTCAAGGTAATTATCCCAAGGAAAACCCCCGGGCGCTTCCCCTCATTTCGAGGATGGTACCCAAGGTAAACCCTAGAATCTTCAAGGACCAAGGTGAGGTCAACAACAGGGCTCTATGCCATTAAAACAATATTCTCATTATGAGCTCAACGTGTCACTTAGGGGAATCGAACTTGGGTGGGGAGGATAACACTCCATCCCATAACCACTCGGGCTAGATCCAATTGGTAATTTTGCCTCCATATATATACATATAAGTTTTGGTCCTCTTGTGAATTTCCATATTTTCAGGTGGATACAGCTGGAATTTCATTCTAGATGTATCCGGTAATAATCCCATACAGATCCTGCATGGAGTTGTATCATTACCCAAACAGATATGGATCTTAGATGGATTTGGCCGTATTTATATCTGGTATGTATCCACTCTGATCCAAGGGCCTGTGGACCAAAGCTTTGAAATGAAACATTCCTGCTCATGCTGTCAGCTCCTGAAAGAGTGACCTTCCTCATGGCCAACTGCCTTTTTCTTTTGTTTCTTTTTTCTGTTGAAATGCCCTTTGTTTAGATGGAGGACTATGAAACTCTATTCATGTACTATCGGTTAGAACCTCCGTTCATGTACAATTGGTACAACATTTGCATAAATGTGGTCCCTTAACAGCTTGGCACAGCCTTTTTAATCAAGTAGCGCCAGGATTCGAACCTGGGTTGTCTCAGTAGTAAATGCCTCCCTTACCACTAAACCATATCCCAGTGGATGACTAGCTGCCGTCTTTTTAGTGGATTAGAACTTAGAAACAGGGTTTTGGTACTACATTTCCATTTGGCGTTTGGTGGAATATTAATAATAGGTTTTGACACACTCAATGTGAATGCATGGAACTTTGTTTTTGTTTGTGCATCTTTGCTCCATTTCTTCTTATTCATGATTTTTTGTATATTTGTGTGCATGCTGTATACCTATCTTTATATTGCCAGTTCTACTGATGTACTTCTGCCATGCCAGAAAAATTCAAATACTGATACCACTTTAGAGGATGGGAGTGACAACTCAAATACATGTCAACATTTTGGAGTGTCTTCAGCGGCACATTCTACTGGATCAATTGGTGGTTCGAGCTCTTCGGCTCATCATATTGATGAAGCTGGAGGTTTCCCAAGCTCAAGCCTTTCTCTTTCCATGTCAAATTTCAGTGAGCATTTAGGTTCCCATGCTATTTTGAAAGCACTTCAAGCAACCTCTACTTCATGCGTCACGACTTCTATGGTTATTCCTTCTGCTGTCCAGAAGAATTTCTTTTTGCCAGCACCTGCTGGTGTCTATCCTAGCTCTGCAGCAACAAGGTAATAGAAGATATTATAGACAGGGGTGGATGCATTCATTTTTATTTTGCCATCTAATTTGATTACAGACTAAAGAATTAGAAAGAAAAAAGTTTGATTTCAGACTTACTGTATATTATTTTTGGCAGTAATGCTACTGCTGTTCCAGGAAAACAGCCTTGCACACAGCTAACAATGTTTTATGCTGGGACGGTGAATGTGTATGAGAATGTCCCTGTAGAGAAGGTATGTTTTATTTCTGGTGTATTGTTTGTTGTGTGTAAATTGATGCATGCTTGCCTTTGTGTGCACTGTGTGAGAGAGAGAGAGAGAGAGAGAGAGAATTGTACAAGGTAGCAGGGTATTAAGTTATCCCCTTGCTAGCTGATTTTTATTTGAGAATTGTATATAACCTGTATTGAACCTGCCTATTGGTTAAGACAACAACACCCTTGCTCAGTGTTTGGGGTATTAAGTTATCCCCTTGCTAGCTGCTTTTTATTTGAGAATTGTATATAACCTGTATTGAACCTGCCTAT
This sequence comes from Larix kaempferi, assembly GCA_027924585.1. Classification (NCBI taxonomy): domain Eukaryota; kingdom Viridiplantae; phylum Streptophyta; class Pinopsida; order Pinales; family Pinaceae; genus Larix; species Larix kaempferi. The sequence goes on from BSBM01000017.1 coordinate 34,774,387, forward strand.
TGGTTAAGACAACAACACCCTTGCGCAGTGTTTGGGGTTGATTATCTGGTCTCTGTTTCCATTTGATGTGTGTGTGTGTGTGTGAGATCGATTCAACTTTTACCAACCCTCATGTCATTGCATCGCAAGTGCTTAGGTACTCGTTTTGTATTTTTTCTGTTTGTAACTTTGTATAGCCATTGCCAATATGTATTTAGCCCTGCTTTATGATCATTGAGCACATCTTGCAGTATATTTCAGATAAGTGATGTGTGGCCAAGAATCCCATTAGGTAAAATAGAGCTAGTGTGGATATAATGTTAGTGAGTTCTAAATTTCTCATTTATTGTCCTAGTTTCAATCCTACAATTATCAGTTAAGTCACATAAAATACGGTGTTTTCTGTAGGCTCAAGTGCTCAATCTTTTGGCTGCCAGTGCGAGGTCTACAAAAATTACAAATCTGCCTCCCCGAAGTTCAGCAATGCCAATGTCTATTGCAACTGCTGGTCATGCTATGCCAATCACATTGCCTTTTTCCTCAAACCAGTCAAACCGAGTGTTTCCTATGACTTCACAAGCTCCTCTACAAAAGGCACAGGCAAGCATTCAGCCAAACCCATATGCTGCAGTAACCTTGAATGCTGATGATTCTCAGATAAATCAAAGTATTGCAACTCCTAGCAATCGACAGGAATCTTCGAAGTCAAGTGATGCAGGGATAACCCCAGCTCCTCTCATATCAAGAGGTAAGAACCAAAGCTGAACCAATGAATTGAATAAGTTTATCTGATTAATGCTCTAGTGTTGGCAAGAACTTTCAATGAATCTGGACTAACATTTTTCTTCATGCCATCAGCAGTACCACAAGCACGCAAAGCATCCCTTGCTCGCTTTCTTGAAAAAAGAAGAGAGAGGTATGTGTCAACTTCATTTTCCATAGTAATCTCCAAATTCATTCAAGTGAAATACAGACAGTGGCCAAATTTGGCCATTTTTCCTGATGTATTTATCTGTTCATTATGCTCTCGCAGGATTATTACAAAAGCTCCATATCCCAGCAAAAAGTCACCTGACTGCTCACCTCAGAGAGAAGAGTCTCCCAGTTCTAAGCATATACCTCCACCTCTGGATGGGTGCCTAATAAGACAAAATCAACTAACCAGTAAGGGACTGGATGAGAAGTTCCCAATTGATTCCGAAAGCATGGGATCTTTTCTCAAGGATCAGAAGGAATATTCATGTTCACTAAAAGTGTTATGTAAGGGAACGGGGGAGTGTGAAACTACAGTCGAAGCAAGCACCCCTTAGTTCTTTTGTCGCCAATTTAGAGTTAGTACCAGTGAATGCTTCTCGGAATTTCTAGACTTTTGTTGCAGAGTGAGCCTGTAATAGAAATTTAGTCATATGAACAACTTCCGAATTTATTAATTCTATTTATTGTTTATGTTTATAAATGCCTATTTCACATGTACATGGACATTTCTTCCTTTGCCAGGACATGAAGTTATCTGGAATTAAAGTTCAAACTATTTTGTTAATCCTTTTTCAAGATTATTACTTGCATCACTATTTTTTTTCCTTTTGCAAAAAGTGAAATCATACATTAGACACGATAAACAATGGTACAATAGGATCTACACAGCTTTATTTCCCTTCTTTACCCTGCTAATGAGAAAACATCTTTGATTGAATTCTTGGATAATCAGGTGTGATATATATCTAGGAAGATGGAGCTTAGCACATACCTTGGTGGTTGTATTACTATGATGTAATATCCTCTTGTTAATGAGGTTTTGAATCCCTCACATTTTCCTCTTGTGAAGGACATAAGTGAAGGTGCACTTCATATTCAGTCAGGAGTCACGCTTCATTTAACTGGTTGAGATGGCATCTATTGATTTATTTTTATTTTCATGAAAATAAACCCCTAATGTGGAAAAACCAAGGTACAATGTTTAGAGAGGCATGGCTTGTCTAGTAATCTAGCTTTCTTCTCTCTAATACTAGTGAGGTTTTTTTGAACAATGCTGCATGGGAGCGCTCCAGGGCCTACTGCTCCTGCTATACTAGTGAGATTTTTTTGAACAATGCTGCATGGGAGCGCTCCAGGGCCTACTGCTCCTGCTCTGGAATCACTTCGACTCCTAGGTGCTCCCGGGACCTCACCTCTAGGATTGCACACATATATAGATTAATATATAGGTGTATAAGTTTCTCCTGCTAATTTTTTTCGGAAGGACTACTCCCCACATCCCCCTCCCTGGCACCACTAGTTTTGAAACTTGGAAATTCCAGGACTAGCAAACTGTGCATGACTGAATTGTCTGCTGTGCATCTTGGCCTGCCACTTGTGGGAGTAGGCACAGCGGAAACCCCCAATTCATACACACAGTTTGTATTTAGGCATTCAACAGAAGACACAGCAGCACAATACACGACAGGCCTAAAATGCCCAGGAACCTCCCTCTATTGTATTAACCGATAACAAAAGATTTATACATCGTGAATCCCCTAGAAGGATCGAGAGCTCAAGAGAACATCTATCAATCGCCTTCTCGGAGAAGCTCCATGAGCATTAACTGCACATTTACAATGTGAACTACTGCCAAGTACATACATCGAATACATCAAATGATCACACGCTCCAGGTGGGCTGACAGACTCACAGTTCGAGGTGAATGATCACGATGAGGAGAGGTGGCGGTTGACAATTAATCCCAACAATCTCCCCCTTAATTTCATCAGCCACATTACAACACACAGTTTACAAAAATCATGGCCTGCTGGTCTAAAGTCTCAGCTAGGCTTCTTACAAGTAGACACGAAACACTTCAAAAAAAAATTTCTTCAATGTTGCTGCTGGAAACTTCATCATCAGAATGCTCTCAAGTCTTGGAGAGGCTTAAGGCGGATCTGCAAATCTGCTGCTGCAGATGCTTTCTCAATTGCGTACTGAATACTGAAGGCGGAGGCTCACTCTTCGCTCTTCCTTCTCCGCAGGTGGCAGACTTTAGCAAACCACGCATCAATGGCAGAGGATCACACAACCAGTACAATGCAACAGCCTTTCAACAAACACATACATACTTCAACAGCAAGCAACATGAAATTCATCACATCATCATCGAATAGTGGCTTCTATTAGCATCAACATTTCGAAAACAAGACTTCAAATTACAAAGGCAAACAACATTGCTACAACATATTCGAAACAACAAAAACTACAAAATTTCTTTGAACATTTCCTTCATCGAAACAAAGTCATTGTCTTTTTCATTTTCCAGCGGTGCACAACTTTGAACCAATGATGTGCAAGAGTCTTCATGAATTTCATCTTGACTTTCTTCTTCTTGTTTACGCTGCATGCCAGCTTCAATACCTTAGCTCTTGCAGCTTTATTACTGCAATCAGAACCTGCACAAATAAACAGAGTTAAAACTTTTAACAAAGCAGGATTTTCTTCGTTCATATGCACTCTGGCAGCTTGGTCTGCTGCACTTGCAACCTCCATAGTTGCATTCTCTTCAACTGCTGCAACAAGGGCACAGTCATAATCAGCAAGACACTCCACAACTTCAACATGCCTTGGCTTTTCAAGCCAGTCTGCAATCATCTTTAAATCTGCCTCATAGGCATTACATTTTTCAGTATCATCATGGATGCCTACAACGGGTATCAATTTTTCTTCTGCTGCCACTTCTGTGCAGTTTGCAATTATCTTATCAAATTCCTCAACAAATCTCAACTCAGCTTCTTCATCAATTGCAACAGCAATTGGAATTTCATCCACCCAGTTTTCATGTCCCAGCAAATTAACATTGCCACTAAGCAAACTATTTATCAACCTTATTTCCAACTCGAGTAAAATTACCTCTTCTGGCGTGAAGTTCTCTTCATCGTACTTTGGCTTGGTTATGGCCATGGCTGCAACTTTCCAACTGGGCTTAGCTATGCCCCGATACCAGCTACAGCTGAAAAAGATAACTCCCCCGTACTCTTGTATATGGAGTTCGCCCTTCACAAACAAAGGTCAGATTGCAAGCGACAGCTAGGAGTTTGCTACAGCAAGCTCAAACAAAGTCTTCATGTATCATTATCTTCCCTTTTTTAAACTTTCACTGTCCTCCAGGACAATCTCTTAAGGTTTTGTCTCGACCACTTCAGCGCTGTTCTCTTTTCACAACTTTTCCACTTTTTCAGCAGACTTTCTACAACGTACTTCTCAACTAAGCAGCTGGTGTAATTCTACTCAGTTGCTCCTCTTCCTCATTCACAGTAATTGCTGTCAAATACACTGAGCTTCTGCTCATATTCAGGATTCGGCCTTCATAAGATTCATCCGTGGCTTCATACAAGAATTGTGCCTCTCAACTCTCTTGAGGAGATCTCGCAACAGCTCACGGGATAAACTACAGTCAGCTCTACAATTACACCATGGAAGAGCTATACCTTCACTCTGCTCTGCTCGACCATTAAACCATGGGAGCGAACAACCTAGCAGCTTCGAGGACTTCGACACAGCCCTCTTTCTTCATGCACAAAGGCCTTCAGCTCACACGCAAGGCTCCAGCCTTCAACAGCAGCACAAACTTCAGCTATAATCTCCTCAAACCAAACAAACTTCCCCTTTTTTTTTTTAAGACGGGTTTCAACCCACAAACGCCAACGGTCGGTCTAGACGAGAGCTGCAGAAGGAAACGACAGCTCGAACACACTGCTACAGCAACTGACCCAGGAACTAGGGTTCCTTTCGGAGAAAAACGATATACTCCATAGGTGGAGAGATAGCTCTCTCAACATGGGCGCGGGAAACCTCTTTGCCACAGGTGGGAGTCTCTTAGCTCAAAAGGTGGCAACAAACTCTGCCTCTTTTCGCTGTTACATTCAACGACATGGGCCATCACAACTCGTTCAATTGGCAGCCAACCTTAGAGGGCATGAGTAAACCCAACACCTCAATTCACAGAGAAAACACTCAGGTAAGCGGCCAAGCTTTGATGACAGGTATTGGCTGAAGTTATGTGCATCTCTTTAATGATCTGACTGACCACTCTTAACCGGCGGTTGGAGGGACTCCCAGGCCTAACAAACCATCACTCAAACAAACCCCAAACGTGCAGGTCGCAAAAAACCAGCACAGAAGAAAACTAAACCAAACTCGGTTTTCTAAAAACCGAAAATCAAACCGGAAGTGGGAGAAACTTGTGCTAAACTGCGCTCTCATAAAGAACCACTTCTATGGCAGATTGAAACAAGAGTTCGGATGCCTCCCCACGCTCTAATACCAATTGTGGGAGTAGGCACAACGGAAACCCCCAATTCATACACACAGTTTGTATTTAGGCATTCAACAGAAGACACAGCAACACAATACACGACAGGCCTAAAATGCCCAGGAACCTCCCTCTATTGTATTAACCGATAACAAAAGATTTTTACATCGTGAATCCCCTAGAAGGATCGAGAGCTCAAGAGAACATCTATCAATCGCCTTCTCGGAGAAGCTCCATGAGCATTAACTGCACATTTACAATGTGAACTACTGCCAAGTACATACATCGAATACATCAAATGATCACACGCTCCAGGTGGGCTGACAGACTCACAGTTCGAGGTGAATGATCACGATGAGGAGAGGTGGCGGTTGACAATTAATCCCAACACCACTGCCTGAGGGAGACGGGGAAAGAATAACAAGCCCACCACCAAATTTATGAGAGCAAGGGAACCAATCAACAAGAGCTTGGATTGTTTGAGGAACAATAGAAGGATATCCTTCATTTGATTTAACAATTCGTTGCTTTTGTAAGACTATCGAGAGAGAGAACATCGACAAGCTATAATAGAAATGTGATGTCTTTCACAAGAGGGATTAGGCAATCTGCCAAGCTGAACTTCTGGGAAGCACGGGTTCCAATGTAGTGGAATTGTTAGTTCAAGAAATTCAAAAATAGTTGTTAACCTGCACCATTTCTACAGAATTAGTAATTAGAGATCCCAATTGTTCGATGTTAGCTGCGAGATGAACGTGAAATTTTGCTATATCACCTTTCTCCTTTCATGGAAGTGACATTTTCTCATTACAAAACAGCTTTTGTCAATGAAGGGAAGATCATAGATGCTTATGATTGTGAATACCCTTCACTGTTCCCAAAGAAACATGCTAGTAGTGCTTGTAAAATTAAATATGGAAAAGCCTCGTGATAGTTTCAATCTTAGAAGTAAGATAGCTTAAATAAAAATTTAAAATAAAAATAAAAATTTAAAATCAAATAAAAAGTTATAAAAAAATAATAAAAACTAGCATAGGTCCCTCTTAAACACCAAGCACAGAGAGGGATCAAATTTTTTAATGTGTAAATTTTTTATAAACGTGTAAAAATTTAAAACTACAAAAAAATACATCTCAGGAAATTGTATCCCTCTCGATGCTTGATAGATCCAGGTTTAAGATGGATCTATGCTGGTGATAGGGTTGAGTGGAGCTTCAATCTTAGAATCAAGATAATAAAAGTTCATGGAAGGAGGTGTGGATGTCCCAACTTTGAAATCTGGATATGCTAGAGAAGACATCACTTATATATATATGTAAAGTAAAATAGAAAACTAAAAATTTATAAATGTAAAATTGAAAACTAAAATGTTAAATAATATTAAATATCATAATAGCTAAACTAAAAATTTATAAATGTAAAATTGAAAACTAAAATGTTAAATAATATTAAATATGATAATAGCTATTTCACAATAGCATTTCAACTCTAGGGTTTATGAGTTAATTTTCGAAAGTTATAATTCAGTAATAATTTTAAATTTATAAACTAGTATAAAACATGCTTACCACCATTTAATCATTGGTGACTGGACACTAATTAGTGTTCATGTTTTCCATCCTCGAGATCTTTAGCCAAGATGCTTAGCAGGTATGTGTCACTCTCAAGCTGCGACCATATGTTGAGTTTGTAATTGTAAGTAGATCCACAGGTCATATGGTTGGATCTTGTTGTGTAAACAACATTTTTATGAATTACTCACATTTTTTTGGAAGGACCTTATCTATTACCTTGGTTGTCTTTTTAAAAAGGAAATAAAATTGTAATGTGAATGTGAACTCAATTTTTTGCTTTAGATTTCAATGGCTTTCTCTTCATTAATAAATAATAAATACTCCGACTCTTCTTTCATGCCTTGAAATTGCTTTAAATTTCAACCTCTGCATTAATGAATAAAATCAAATCATAAGTACTATAATTCTTCTTTCATACCTTAACTAGCTCTTGGTCATGCACACACCATAAATTTGCCCCCTTGGTCATGCACACCATAAATTTGCCCCAATGTATGGATTCATATCTCATTGCCTATCAAGCAAAGTCTTAATTAAACTCTCCTCACCGAGCTCTTGGTCATGCACACCATAAATTTGACCCAATGTATGGATTCATATCTCATTGCATATCAAGCAAAGTCTCAATTAAACTCTCCTCACCGAGGGGAAAATTGGGCAAATTGAGTTTGGGTGAGGGATTCTTCCTTTAAATTTGGGTTATAAATATTATTCACTATAATCATGATATCATACAAATTTGACTCAAAAGACATAAAATGCTATATGAAGAGACATGTTTATCTTGTTCCATCACATTTATCTATAATGATTTTAACTTTCTCATACTTAAATTTAAGCTTTTTCATACCTAAATTCAATATTTTCATATTTTCAACTTAAATTTAACTTTCTCATACTTAAATTCAATATTTTCATATTTTCACCTAAACATGGGATAGTCGATCTCCACAACATATCAAATCATAAATAACTTAAACTTCCCATACCTAAATTCAACGTTTTTTTATATATTTCACCTAAACATGGAATAGTTGTTGATCTCCACAACAGATCAAATCATAGATAATAATTTTATTAAAATTCACTACTAATTTAACACCATTTATTGTAGGACAAAAACCCCATAACAAATTGGGGACAACCCATCATAGTAGAGATGTTCCCCTATTTTTGTTGTGAAGGTAAGCCCTAAAATGGTTGGGGCACATAATCCTTGTATGTAGGATAGATGCATGTGGTGTGTACCAAAGGAGTGGGTGCATGCATCTTACCCACTAAACTTGGAGCACTAATTAAGAGGGGAATTTTATTGCATAACCTTCTCGACTCAAAGCAATTTTAGAAACAATACATGTCTATGTATTATTGATGGGTTCCTAGTAATCCATTGCAAAGAACGGAATGATCCAAGAGATGGATGTACCTTATTTCTATGTCTTTTCATTGTAGGTGTAGATGATTTATTTGATTCCTTACCATGATACTCATTTTGCATTATTGACTTGCCTTAAAATATGTGGGAACATAGAAGCGATGCATCAATTGTTCATTGATGTAACTATTCTCATGGGAGATTTAAAAGAAGTTTATTACAAGGCTTGGGATTGAAAAACCACACGTTCTTTTTAATTAAAAACATAACAAGGTATCATGGTTCAATACAATTCAACAACTTAGATTTTAGTCCATAATTAAATGGGCCGGCTGGTAAGAAGTCCCACTCACGATTTAATCCACAAGGCCTTTGATGTGGTAGAAGTTCAAAGGAGTTGAAATCAACAAGGGTGGTTGGTGTGTCGTGTTTGTGAGATGAGTGATGATTTTTATCACATATTTTAGAGTTGCTGGACTTGAAAATTTTAGTTCTTGTTAAGGGGGGTTTGTTGAGTTGGTGAAAGTAACATGATGTTAATGTTTTTGTTAGGGTTCAAGTTCTCCAATGGCATGCCACCCCTTGTTAGCTACTTCTTTTCATGATTGTGTTGGCGCCAATACTTATGTTGTGGATGGGGCTAAGTGCAACTCTAGGGTGACTTTGGCAGAATTGATACCGCAATGGTATCAATGTAGCCAAAAGATGATTTGTAACTTGTAAGGTGCTTCCACTGTATTGTAATGAATGCCATTTATTAGTTTTCATAGAAAGAATTTCAATAAAAAAATATTTCGTACTTGGGACTTGGGTAGGTTACATATGGATTTAAATAAAGGTAAATATAAATGGGAAGATTTTGTATTTGCAATTTAGTCCAAGAAAGGTTTAAATCTTGGTTAGGTGTGTGATAATTGGCACTTGAATCATTTTATTTTGTTCATTTGTGCTAGATTCCAATGAGAAACCATAGTGAAAGTTCTATTTGATTTGGTGTTTTTAAGGTTATTTTAATATTTTGGATTAATTTAGATAGGGCCAAAACCTATGGGGTACGGTTCCTCGTGGATGAAGCTCTAACTATGGTTTACATAAAAAATTTGACTATATTTTCATTAAAATTTAGGATGATAAGTGCCATTTATCCCACATTGCCTAAAGATGTGTAGGTTCTAATACATATTTTCATGTTATTTATAAAAGTATTATAATTTAGAGTGTGGATTATTAAGAATGAAGCTCACCATGAGAAAAAAAAGTCCCAACCTATGAATGGGCAAAGAAGAACCAATATAAGACATAATGCACAATTTTGTATATAGTATAGAACAAGTAAATATTTATCTTCACCATCGTTTGCACTGCCTATTAGTGATTGCAAGCCTCAGCCTAGTAATTGCGCAAAAAATGTGGTTTCATGTTAGGTACCCACTTCTGGGAAGGCATGGGGGTGCACTCAACAGTCATTGGATTTTGGGTTTGATCATTGATTGTTGATACAAGAGCATCTTCATCATAGTAAACTTTACAGGTGTACTCGAGGAGTGTGATACAAGCGTGATATAAACAAGTACAACACTTGTGAGTGTTTGCAAATGAGTGCAATACATAGGTGTGTTCCCAATATAAGTGGTACATATGGGCACAACAAGAATGACATGCCAAGATGATAAAAGTGGAGTGTTGTGAAAATGAGTGCAATAAAGTGGTGTGCCAAATATGGGTGATACATATGGGCACGATAAGAATGACATGCATAGATCATAAAAGTGGAAAGTTGAAATGCAGTCTAGACATGGATAAATGAAGCATGCAATAATCTAATGAAAATGAGCATGCATGGTTCTAAGGTCATCATGATGGGATGGGAATGTAATAAGAACTAATGTGTGATAGGAAGCATGAAAGTGATCATGCATAAAAGGAATGTGCCACAAAGAAGAGCACACAAGTTGGATGTGACAAGTGCAATTTAGCCACATGATAGTAAGCAAAATGAGTGGACATGGCAAGCAGGCGAACACATGTGATTGAACAAGAGTTTTGAAGGATGCCAAGGGAAAGTTTGGGTGTATGAAGAATTCAAGGGCATGATATGTTAGGCACATAAGCTCAAGTGGATAGAGAAGAAGCAAACAATGGATTTATGCACATCAAGCTTAAATAGGTCAACCGACAACTACAATGTAATCCTTTCGAAGAAGGAATCTAAGCTAATGTCGCCAAGATTTGACCCCCGCTAAAATTTGATGAAGGTTATCTTGCCTATGGTGCCTAATTGAGAGCAAGGCTCCACTGACTTTAAATGGAGCATTGACTATCAAAATATTTGTTTAAGCTCCAACATCCAAGGAAGCCTCTATTTTTTTTTGGAGATGCCAAATGGGAGCGTCACCGAGCGGGGGTACATTGAAGGGGAGTTTAACACACACTACAAAATGGTGTTTCAGTGTCAAACATCGCTACGGAACCTAGGGTGTCCATTTAGACATGTATAAAAATGGATACTTGTATGCTTTATGAGGCTTGAGAGAGGATGTGTGACCAATGTCCAAACTTAGATGACAATTGCTCTAATGGAGATGGATGAGGGAAAGACATCTAGATTAGAGGATTTCTATGTAATTTTGTAAAGGCACATGAGATTTTGTTGCCTCATACCTATTATAGGTGTACAAGAAATCTTATTGAAAGAAATCATTAAGGATTACCTGGGAACTAGTAATTGGTTGAGATTACCTGGGTGAGGCCCAGGTTCAAATTCAATTGGTTGCGACTATAACCCAAGAGTATATCCAACAACCTGCAAGCTAGATATACTAATAATGCGTGACTTAGTCTAAAGGGTCGAGAAATATTGAGGCACACCCACAGGGACCGCTATCCCAAGGGGCATCTATCTTTTTAGCCTTATCACAATGGGTTAGGGATTTGAACCCAGGCGGAGAGAGTGTGAAACTTACCTCCCTACCAATGAAGCAGTTGACTACCCAAGATTATCCATCTAGAACATATAATATTAATTATGGATTACTTTTTTATGGACAATGTCGTCACAATTTTGGAATGTATGGAATGGAGTGGACTAAATGCTTAAGCCTCAACACCCTCGTCATCAAAATTATCTTTGAAAATCCATATCATAGGCTCAAATGACCTTTAATTTTCATTATCTTCGAAAATTTGAAAGCTAGCTTAAGTTGTTGTGCAAATTCCTTAGCTCATGTGGTATCATCCACCCTCACTTAAGTGCTAACAACATTGACAATTTTAGTGTCATGCTTTGTGGGTCATCTTTGGCTTGTGGTTGTTATCTATGTTACAAGTTATCTTACTACAATCACACCTTTGTGATGAGATTTTGTTCCACATTAATACTCTCCTCCCGTTCCCCTCTACCCTTATATATAAACCACATTTCAATATTTGGAGGGTTACTCAATGTTGCATCACTACATATAGAGGCTCTCTTCAAGGATACACTTCCATACTAGCCACCACATTCTTTGCTCGCATTGTTTGCCCATTGCACTAGTTTATAATGTTGCCATTTTAACATTTGATTGTGGGCACTTGTCATTATTTGCAATTGTGAGTGAATTGATGAAGTGATGGGAAGGTTAATAAGATTTGTCTTACAAGAAGGGTACTCTTGAGAGAGAAAATGTGCATACTAGTTGTTGTAGCTTTAGCACATGTCCCAAGCATTTCACTGTAATATGAGCTAGTGGGTTCTCTAGAACTAGTCTACAACATCATATAACCCCCAATACACCATGATCCTTATGCCAAAGAGGACACACACAAAGGTAGTGCCTCCCCTACTAACATAATGCTTCATTGGTTGTGGAGTGATTATGCTTTCTTACTCGAGCTTCTTGAATTCTCTCCCTCCTTTATGTGGCATGTGTGTCCGTGAATAATAACGGCTAGATATGCCTATCTTGTGCCATCTTGGAATAACTTCTATGAACATAAATCTCCTTCCCTTTCCTTCTAGTGGATATGATACATTGTTAGTTATTATTTGCACCTATGAGGGGATGGTTGTGGGAGATGGAAGTGGGAAGCTTACCACAAGAACCTTCTATGATTTTTACTTTGTTGGACAACAAGGACATTGCTCGAGAGAATTGATACCTTCACCCTTGATTTGGTTGAGTTCAACATATAATCTTATTCTAGTGAGTATGATACCAAAGTTATAATGGTTTTTGTAGTTGAGTCTTCACTATTGAAGTCTTACAACACTCAATGAAGAATTGCTTGCCATTTCAACCCCTCTATGAGTTTTCCCTTGTTCAATCAAGGACATTGTTGGGGGCAATTGATACTTTCACCCTTGATTTGGTTGAGTTCGACATGAAACCTTATTCTAGTAAGTATGTCAACAATGTATAATAGTTGTTGAAATTGAGTCTTCACTACTGGAGTCTCACAACACTTAACGAAGATTCAATTGGCTAAGAAGTTGTAGGCGGTAGTATCTATTTCATCAAAGTCACTCAACATTTGCACCTAGCTCCAACTGCTTGAAATTATGTGCTTACACAAGTGTTCCAACCCATGAGAGGTGAACACATGTATATTGGGGATTTGAACCTTAGAAAGGGGGATATTACCATTCTTGCTTAACTATTGAACCTAGACCCCGTTTTAATGAAATTGAAAGTAGAAAAGAGGTTACAAAGTTTTTACTCTTGCAACAACAATCTTCCATAAGCTTATGCAAGCTTAAAGTTATGACCCTACAAACCTCCCTTTTGACACCAACGTCTACACCTACACCTATATATGAAGAGGCCCCTATACCCTTAAGTCTTCCTTTTGGGAATTGCAACCACCCGTGCACATTCAATCCTTCAATGCATAATGTACAAGGAATTTGTCATTGTAAGTTCTTTCTTACATGATTATGTTACAAAGCCACCACAATTCTTGACTCTTTCATTATCAAAATAATAAGAGTTAAGTCAAATCTATGGAGTTATCTCTATAACTATTTTTATTAAAGAAATAATATGAATTAATATATTAAAACGTAACAATGAGAAGGGATGTATGAAAATATTAATTTTTTATTCCAGTTTAAAATGAAACCATTCTTCAGATGCTCAAAGCACTTTAATAATTCTTGATCAAAATCAGAGGTGTCCATTTCATGAAATTGCTCTATTCCTTTAGGAGATGCAACATGTTCAACTAATATCTTTGAAGAAGAAATCCTAATATTTATGTCTTTTGTGTTGAATCTTCAAAATAAAGAGAAGATTCCCATTAGACTTACCAAACATTGTAAGGACTTCCTCACAAATATTTACTTGTCAAGAGAAAATAAATTCTTTAGACTGAATCACAATTGAATACATTTACTATATTTTTTTTTTCAAGAAAAAAATATTATTTATTATTTTTTTATCACTTTCCGTTTAAAATCAAATCATTCTTTAAATGCTCAAATCACTTTAATAATTTCTGATCAAAATCAGAAATATCCTTTTCATGAAATGACTCCATTCCCTCAGGAGATGCAACTTGTTCTACTACCATCTTTGAAAAAGAAATCCCAATATCTATCTTTTGGTTAAGTCTTCAAGACAAAGAGAAGATTCCAATAGACTAACCAAACATTGTAGAGGCTTCCTCTAGAAATATTTACCTGTCAAGGGAAAATAAATTATTTATTATTAGCCAAACCACACTTTAATATAATGATATGGGTTCAATAAAATATTCCAAACACTGTAAATACTTCTTTGCAAATATTCAAGATGGTGTTGCAGAGTAAATACTTTGCAATTATTCAAGATGCTGCTGTGGTTGCAACTGGGTACCTTCAGTGAAATTCTTTAGGCCGAGCACAATTTAATACAATGATATAGGTTCATAAAAATAAAAATACTTATTTGCAAAGATTCAAGATGGTGCTGCCCAGGCTCGAACTGTGGACTTTCTGTGAAATTCTTTAGGCCGAAGCACAATTTAATACAATGTTATGGGTTCATAAAACAATACCAAAACACTGTGAAAACTTCTTTGCAAATATTCAAAAACTTCTTTGCAAATATTCAAAATGGTGCTGCCCAGGTTCGAACTGGGGACCTTCAGTGTGTAAGACTGACGTGATGACGAGGGTTGTTGCTTCTGTCTGAATTTCACAAGGATCAGGTCGTTGAACTGATAGTCTGTTGGTTGTAGCAACGGTCTTCCATAGAGTTTTGCATTGTTTGCTCACTCAATTACTCCACAGAATATAACTTTAACAATTTACATTTTCTTGTAGAATTTTGAGAATTCAGAGTCCAAGGCTGATCTTCATGACATCACAGAGGTATAGTTTTGTGTAGAATTTTGAGAATTCAGAATCCAAGGTTGATCTTCATGACAGCATAGATAAAAAATATGGGAAATTTTGGTAACTAATCATAGAGGTGTAGTTTTGTGTAAAATTTTGAGAATTCAGAATGCAAGGTTGATCTTCATGATAGCATAGATAAAAAACATGGGAAATTCTGGCAACTAGGGCTTCCTAAATTGACTAAAATAGATCTTGTCAAAAAATGTGTATATGGATTTCCTTTTCAGGGCCTTAGTTTCTAAATCCACCCATGAAGAAAGCAACACACATATCATGAGGGAAGCAACACATATGGTGCAAGTCAAGATCACTGAATTTCTCACCAGTGTGGAGAAAACCACTGGATTTTCCAACTATCCTTTGACCAATACTTAACCTAACTAAAAGAAACCCAAAACAATTCAACCAATGCTAAAAGAAACCCAAAACAATGCAACCAATGCTATGAATTATATCTGGATGTTTTGTTGAGGGCTTTAGTTTAATTTTTTTAAAGATCTATATCTACGTGTAAAAGGTTTTCAGTCTCTAATTTATTTCATGTACATGTTACTACGTTAAAAGGTTTTCAGTCTCTAATTTATTTCATGTACATGTTAAGCTAAAGCGGTTTTAATATTTTGAATATGATTATATCATCTTTCTTTTTTATTTATTTATTTTTTAAAATTGAAACTAATAATTTATATTATAAATAGTATAAGAGATAAGCTTCAAAAGATACGGTAGTAGATCAAAATATATCTAATAGAGGTTTTAGCAGAGGTGTCAACATACAATTATTATGATACTATATATTTTAACGATATGTCCAAACAATATTTTGCAAAAAATAAACATAAAACTAGAAATTAAGTGGAGTTGTTTCCACTTTGCATAACCTAGTCTATTGAATCTTTTTCTTCACGCCCATCTGAATCAGAAACGTTCCCATCTTCTTCAGCATGCTCACTTGAACTTGAAATAATTACATCAACACGGGTAGGTTGCATCACAGAATGTCCATCAATATTCTTGCCTGAGGTTGCATCACAGAATGTCCATCAATATTCTTGCCTTCCAAATTCTCATCTAGCTTGGAGTTTTTCCTGCAATAAGATCTTCATGCTTCGTTAAGATTTTGGAGATTTCTTCAACTTGAAAATCCCAGGCATGGGCAATCCCTTCAACCTTGTCAAGATGGGCATCCAACTTATAAATAAAATTTATTTGATATTTGATGAGTGGTTTACTCAATTTCATGAAGGCAAGTATCCAAAATAGGCGCATGAACCATAATTTATTGAACAAAAACAATCAAATCTTCCATTTGAAATGTCATCCACCTCAACTGAGACCGCATGCCATGGATATTAGCCTGGGTATCTTGGATTCTCTTAAAAACATCCTCAATCTTTTTTTCAAAGTCCACAATTACAACCCAATCCCAAATCTCCTATGAAAATGCAATTATTCTGTCAACCCAATTGATTTGTAGAACAACCCCGACGTCCAAGGCACAATCAATGACCACTACCAAAAAATCTGGACTACACTCAACCCAATTACTACCAGAAAATTGGTCCCCTTTTAAACAAACAAGAGAGCAGAATCCAAACCTAACCAACATAAAGTTACGTATGAATGAAGCTCCAAACAAACAAGAACAAACAAGAGAGCATAATCCAAACGTAACCAACATAAAGTTACCTATGAATGAAGCTCCACACAACTAGCATTGATTATATCGGGAAGCCGATCTCCTAGTGTACAAGAGGAGGCATCAAAGTCCACTTGCATCCGCGCCACCATTCCAGAATTAAGGGGCTCACACCAATCCTCCTTCCTCCAACGTTGTTCATAGAATGACAAGGCTGAGACAGATTACCCCCTAAACAATATAAAACTTCCCTATTAAAATTCCTGGTAGTACCTCCATATGCCCATAGTAAAGTCCCATATGTGTTAACCAAGAATTCGCGAGAAGGTTCACCAATTCATGCGCCTTGAAACCTCCACATGGTTGGATGCATTAATATGAACATTACTCCAACCTGCCGTCGATTGGGGTAGTTAATGCTTGACAAGACTGCTTCATGATATTGGAAAGAATTTAGTTTTACATAAAAACCGCTAAGGGAGCCAACAAGATATGAATTGAACGTTCGACTCCTATACTTGTCCTTCTTGATGATATCTCTGTGCATATATTTACAATGCAGTTTTCTTGCTTGAATGTTGTGTTGAACCTGCATGTTCAACACATTGGCACCGTTGCCATACTCCATGCGGTTTGGGTGACAGTAGCAGTGCATGGAGGGTGGATTGAACCTGAAAGTTAGCGTGGATTGACATACTATACACATAGCCAATTCAATCTTTTTAGTTGATTTAGTATTGAGTTGGGGTTTAAGAAATTTTTGTTTTTTGGATGCTGCAAAGAAGTCTTAATTTGTTGATGTATGATGGATGTTGAAACATTTTGTAGTGACGCATTAAAGACTGGTCGTTGTTGAAATATACTGACTGAAGTTGTTCTATATACAAACAATTATAAGCATAAATCCCTTTTGAAAAAAATACTCAAGTGAATTCGTGAATTCTATCATCATACTCAATGATGATTGATCTGCAAATTAAGTTGATCTAGTCACCAATCTACATTCAAGTTAATCTTGTTGATTTACTCAAGAAAGTCCAAAATCCCAGATAATATCTAAACACCTATAAATATAACAATAACAAAACCACTAAAAAATATTCATTAACTTTTGACCAATGACTTAACTTACATATCTGTCAAATATCAATAATCTCAATAAATGAGTACTAAATTATAAGTTGGAAGTTTAAAATTTGTACAGATGACCGATAATCGACCGAATTTTGGCCAGAGACAGACCGGTCGACTGAAAATTTGGCTAGAGATAGACCCGTCGACTATTGGCAGGCTGCAGAGTGTTTGTTATTGTGCAAGCCACACTATTTGTACAGTCCTCTTGCTTTTAAATTTGATAAACTCTAAAGAAAGATATAAAATAAACTTTTCTTTCCTTAACTAAAGTAAGTATCCTTCTATTACAATAAATAAATATACATATGATAAAAAAGAAATCTTGAGCCAATCTACCATGATGAAAGCCATACCAACCATAGGTCTACAGTTTATGAAACTCTATGATAATAAACCATACATATTCACCATTTTGATTGTGGGTAAGAGGCTGCACAAATGAGGAAAACCAACCTCTCTCCCCTAGTCCAAGAGCCATTAAACCTCGTGTCCTCTCCTTCCTGTAGACTAACGTTATCCTTGCATGTGAAGTCCTACTCATTGATAGATGTTTCAAATCCATTGGGACAAATGGCACTCGCATCCAAGATTATAAAAAAAATTATGTCTAAAATGAAAAATAATAAGAGCTTACTCATGTACTATAAAATGTTAATAGCTAAAGAAAAACATATTTTATAAGGTAAAGAAAGACATATTATGAAGGTGCATTTGCTTCACAACATCACAGAAAGAAAATACTCATAAGTAAAGAAAACCAAATTACTTCTTAATGTTACAATTTCTTAACCAAATTACTTCTTAATGTTACAATTTCTTGGAGCGAGTTGTGATAGCAAGCCAAGTTGGATAGGAATGGACATGACATAGCCAAACAATAGGTTCATTATTGGATACTTGATAATGGAAACCAAGGGTGCCATCTCAACAAATTCAATCCTAAACATTAGAAAAACTATATATAAAAAATTCAATACAATACAAATATATTAATATATTATAATATAATAAATCTTTATTTATGATAAATGATACTTTACATAGATTTCTGATTAGTAATGATAATAAATATTTATTATACTAAATCATAACCTGCTATCAATTTCAATTTCAATTATAAATTTATTAAATTACAATTTAAATTGATTAAATTATGAAATTAAAATGTGTATAATTTTTTTTATTTATTAAATATTTAATATAAAATATATAATAAAATTTTAAATAATCTGAGAGAGAAAAGGTTCCTCTAATCGGTTGAGATCCTCTGATGAACCATCCCAGGCAAAGAAATGCCAACTTAAATCTTTAAACGAGTCTTTATACACAGCACGTGTAATCACTGTTCGCGGCAGCGGCACTTCATGCAGTAAACGGTCACTGTCTAGGACGGTAGTGAGTTTTGTTAAACCAACGGCTTGGTCAAGTGGAAAACCTTGAAAAGTGTAAGATAAAACAATAATCTTATTCAAATTCGCAGGCGTCCAATTTGCCCCCAATACATTGTCGATGATATCAATGGGGCAGTAAGGCATGAAAAATAACGTGGGTCTGTCCACTGTTCGTTTGCCATTTTCATTAAAACGAAGAACCGTGCAGCCGAGTTCTCTTATAGCCGCTCGCTCCATTGGAGACATAAGTGGATCGTACACAACGATATCATTCACGAAGTCAAATTTCTCTCTCATTAAAATCGCAAAGGCTAACTGCATTTGACAACGCCCGGCAGACCGGTATCCAAATTCAGGGTCGATGTTTCCAATGCCATAGAACACCATTTGTAAATGTGAATGATGTGGGTCTGTGCCTCTCACCCTTTCTATTCGTGCCACCATTTCTGGGTCCCGCATTTGTTCCATGAACTCTCCATAAAATGCAGAACTCTCCAACACTTCCCGAGCGAGATATATCATTTGCATTAATCTGTTTACTTTTCCATCAATTGTTGCTTTAAGTTGCGTCGACATTTTAGGGTTCTCCATTGCTTCCCTTAATCTGTTGACATCCTCTGATGAACCAAAACAGTCAAAGAAATGCCAACTTAAATCTGCAAACGAGCCTTCATACACAGCAGGTGTAATATCTGTTCGCGGCAGGGGCACTTCACGCAGTAAATGGTCACCCACGCTTCGGGCGGCCTTCAGTTTTGTTAAACCAACGGCTTTGTCAAGTGGAAAACCTTGAAAAGTGTAAGATAACATAATAATCTTTTTCAAATTTTCAGGCGTCCAATTTGCCCCCAATACATTTTCATGGAGACCAATGGGGCAGTCAGGCATGAAAAATAGCGTGGGTTTGTTCACTGTTCGCTTGCCATCCACAAAACAATAGCAGCCGAGTTCTCTTAAAGCCCTTCGCTCCAATGGAGACAATATAAGTGGATTGTACACCACGATATCACTCACGATGTCAAATTTCTCTCTCATTAAAATAGCAAAAGCTAACTGAATCTGACAATGCTCCGGTTGCGAGGATAGTGTTTCGCTTTCAGGGTCGATATTCCCAATGCCGTACAACACCATTTGTAAACTTGAATCGTATTTGCCTTCAAATCTCACCCTTGTTATTCGTTGCACCATTTCTGGGTCCCGCATTTGTTCCATGAACTCTCTATAAAATGCAGAATTCTCCAACACTTCCCGAGCTAGATATATCTTTTGCAATAATCCTTTTACTTTTCTGTCAATTTCTGCATCAGAAACGTTCTCCATAGCTGCGGATTCAAACTACCTAGTAAATAATTAAAATTCCAGCGTCAGAAATCCTCGGCTTATGGATGGATAATCAGCGTATTTATATAATGTAGTGGATGTGGGTGCGTCGGCTCAACAAGACGACCTTTGTTAAAATTAATTTTGGTTTAGCAAATTTATAAAGTAAAACAAAACATGTATTTAGTTGATTTAAGTTTTGGCGGTTATCTAAGTTGTCCATGATTTTATGAATTTTTCACTGCCTTAAATATTTGGAAACTTATCTTTAGGTTACAAAAATTCAAGACAGATTGTAGAAGATCATGAAAAACTTGTATTTTTTAATAAGCAACATTTATGGATACTCCCACAATGGTGAAACAATTAATGTTTATTTCTATTGTAATAATATGCTTTTTGAGACATAAAACAAATAGTTAGAGTTATTGAAAAATTTCATTCTGCTGAACTTTGCAAATGTAGTGATTATAGTGATTATGGATATTTGTACAGCAAGCTCCAGTTTAATGCTTTTTTTTGCTTGAACTTGTTATCCTTCTTTTATTTTATAATTTCAAGAATGTTTTTATATTGCAGAATTGTTATGTTATTTAGTTTTACAGGATTAATGTTCTGTTTTTGTTATTTCTACAGGTCATTACTGTCTGTTCTATTACAATATAGATATATTTTGTTTTTTGAAATTATATATTTATTATGTAAATTTAAGAATTACGTTGTGTGAAGATAAGTACAGTTTGTATAATTTCTATTTAGTAAATTAAATTAATAATTTTTCTCTCTTAAAACATAATAATGAGATGGATTGAATTGAACAAACTTTTCAAACTAGTTTGACGATCAAAATTTCAAATAAAAAATTCCAGATTTCATTATTCAATTCCTTAAAAAAAAAAATAGCAAGTTTGATAATTAAGTTACCATACTCATCTTTCTATACACTCACTTTCAAAATTAACTTGTATAGATATATTATTAATAAAAATATTATAATATATAGTGTAAATTATTAAGAATTAAATTCATCATTAATCTTAAAATTGTATATGTATACTAATTATAGAGCAATGATTTCCTTTATGATCTATTTAGGATTAGACATATTTTCATGTTATTAATAAAAATATTATAATATGTAGTGAGTATTATTAAGGACTAAGTTAATCATTAGCAATGAAAACATCTCAACTTATGAATGGGCAAAGAAGAACCAATATAAAACATAATGCCCAATTTCATATATAACATAATGGGCAATTTCATATATAGTATGGAATAAGTAAATATTTATCTTCACCATCCTTTGAACTCCCTATTACTGATGGCAAGCCTCAGCCTAGTAATTGTGAAGAAAAATGTGTTTCATGTTAGGTTCCCACTTTTGAGAAGGCAGGGAAGTGGGAGGTGCATGCAGTGGTCATTGGATTTTGGATCTGATCATTAATTGTTGATGTAAGAGGGTTTTTGTCATAGTTAAGTTTAGAGTGTTCTACTAGGGAGTGTGATACAAACATGATATAAACACGTGTAATGCATATTCAAGTGTTATGCAAATGAGTGCAATACAATGGTGTTTTCCAAATATACATATGGGCATGACAATAATGACATGTAGAGGTGATAAAAGTGGAAATTTGAAATGCAGCCTAAGCATGGACTAATGAATTAGCATGCAATAGTCTAATCAAAATGAACATGCATGATTCTAAGGTAGTTATCATGGCACACGAATCCAATAGGATTCTAAGTCATAGTAAGTAACTACTTGACTTTCCTTAAATTCTGGCAGTATGTGAGGTAACTCTTGTTATCTAAAGTTAATTTTTCTTGGATATCCCGCAATATGCCTTCTCTCCCCTAGTAGATTCATGCCTCGTTGTTAAGTTGCATCATTCCATCATCCTCCTAAGTCTACCATTTAATAATTACAACTTAGGAAAATAAACAACATACTTAGAGGGTTTAGGGGTGGGGCCTTGGCCTTGAGCTCCTCACCAGAAACAAACATACATTTACATTTTCGATTACAAAAAGTAAGGGTAAAAGAGGGATGTTACAATGAATTTGGTCAATAGACGGATTGTGTATAAGCCTGAGTTCATGTTGAATACTTCATTCAGTTGCATAACCTTAATGCATTACAAATCTTGCAGGTGGTAGATGTATTGGTTAGACTTAGTTTCATGCTCCTTATGCATTGTTATGTTTGTCATGCCCTAGACTAAGGAATGGATGATTTCATGAGCTTTCTCATTAGGAAGATAGGTAGAGGCTTGAATATGAGATAGAATGCATGTTGAATACTTCATCATTTGCATGAATGTGATGTATGACTAACCCTTGCAGGCTGTGGGTGTAATGATTAGCTTAGCTCCTTACATATATATGTTTATTATACATTGTCTTCACCCCTCAAAGGGATGGCTTGACTTCACCTGGTCTTGGGAAAGGAAGGGGTTAGCCCCTAATGTATTTCAGATCCCCTCTTTGGTTAGGTGAAGGGAGAACTCATGGCAGGAAGGAGACATAATCCCTGGCAGAAGGATAAAGGAACTTAGGTGGAATTATGAACATAAGGGATGGTGCAAGGTAATGATACCCAATTATGACATGTTAGTTGCAATGACATGTTGGAAAAACAGAAATGTTATCATTAAAATGAATTATTAGAGGTACCTACAATTTTTTTTCGAATTAGGTGTAAGAAGATGAAACGTAGAATGACGGATGACCTTCCGGAATATATAACTTTTATTTATGGAAACATGGTATAACCACCCCAAAATGTCATTATTTTAAGATTGGTATGTTATTTTTTCTTTAAAACATAATGCACATGTTTTAGTTGAGCCACCTGTTTGTTATGTAAATTGTCAATTTATGAGGAAAACAATATGTAGAGGCGTAGGCAACAAGCGAATCTTGTGTGGGGCTATTTTTCCAAAATTTTAAAAATTAATTTTATATTTTTTTTTAAATTACGAAAGTCAGTGAAACCTTAAAACAACATGGTGGAGTGTTGGTCCACCATATCATGGCCTGAAAAATAATAACAAAACCTTTTATTTTTTTATTTTTAGCTTGTAGGTATTCTTGTACTCTTGTGCGGGTTCTTTTTCGTTCTCGAAATAGGTAAGCCAATCAAAAGTTATAGGCCAAATAAACGACCTATGTTTTTTACAAATTTGACATGAGTGCAGTTAAAAATGAATTAAAAATAGAAAACAACAACAAATCTATCCAAAAAAATATAGTTAGAATCTGCACACAGAGCTTGACAAGTGTGTACAATTTCATCTGCAGTGCACCAGTGGAGCATATGCGGAACTAGGTGTGAAAAACATGAAGTTACAGCATTTGATGTGTTTTGCCATAAATCAGACCGAGCCTCAAGGTTTGGAAATCCGAAGCAAATTCCAAGCCTGCAAGGGTTCCAAAAACAATTTGAATACAGAGACGTGCGCGCGCAAATACGAGCACGCGTGTCTAAGAGCACGCACGCTAGATGCGTGCACGCGTGTCTAAGAGCGTGCACGCATTGTTTAATTTCCTTTGTCAAGGGGATACATAAAGTTGACAAAGGAAATTAAAGAAAACATACAAACACTAATATAAAATGAGAAACAAGTGACCAAAGAAACGACCAAAATCCGCATATAAATGACCACTTTTGAGTTGGTGACCACTGGTAGAAAATTAGTGGCCATATATCATGCGATAAAAAATGTGGTCATATTTAGCTTGGTCATTTATAGATTATCTTCTGGTCATATATTTGGTCTTTAATTGTCACAATTAATGACCACATTTTTTGTTACGTGATAAATGGCCGCTAATTTGCTACCAGCGATCGCCAAGTCAAAACTGGTCATTTATATGCATATTTTGGTCACTTATCTCTCATGTTGTATTGGTGGTCGTTTATATGCAACTTTTGGTCATTTTTTTAGTCATTTATCTCTTTTTAGTGGTTTCAGAATATAAATAGGACACGGTGGAATCGAACCACCAACCTCCTTCCTATAAGGTAGGTGCTCTACCATTGAGCTAGCACCCTTAAATAGAATTCTTTATGGGTCATGCATCTTGCAGTTATTAAGAATGAGGCTGACTTTTCAACAGATTAGCAATACGTTGTATGATGCAAGGAATCTCTGATTCCATTGTTTAAGCCATCTCCCCCTTCCTCATCAACATATCCATCATCATCATATTCATCATCATCATCCTCATCACCATCGTCATCATCATCAACATCTTCATCATCATCACCATCATCATCATGATTGATGAATTGATGATGATGATGATGATGATGGATTGATGATGATGATCATATTCTTCATCTTCATCATCATCATCAATTCATCATCATCATCATCATCATCATCAATTCATCAATCATGATGATGATGGTGATGATGATGAAGATGTTGATGATGATGGTGATGAGGATGATGATGATGATGATGATGATGATGATGAATATGATGATGATGGATATGTTGATGAGGAAGGGGGAGATGACAATGATTATGAAGAGGAGGACGATGATGATGATGAGGAGGATGGTGATGAGGACGATGATGGTGAGGATGATGATGATGATGGTGATGGTGATGATGATGATGATGATGATGATGGGGAAGGGGGGGATGGAAATGATAATGAAGAGGAGGACGATGATAATGATGATGATGAGAATGATGGTGATGAGGATGATGATAGTGAGGATGATGATGATGATGGTGGTGATGATGATGATGATGGTGTTGATGATGATGGTGATGAGTATGATGATTATGATGATGATGATGATGATGATGATGATGATGATGATGATATGATGAAGAGGAGGAGGAGGAGGAGGAGGACGACGATGATGATGATGACGACGATGATGATGATGACGACGATGGAGATGTTGATGAGGAAGATGATGATGATGGAGATGTTGATGATGAAGGGGGAGATGACAATGGTGATGGAGATTTTGATGATGATGATGGTGATGGTGATGGCGATGAAGATGAATATGACCATGATGATGATGAAGATGATGATGATGATGATGGAGATGTTGACAAGGAAGGGGGATATGAAAATGACGATGAATATGTTCATGATGGTTATGATGTTGATGATCACCACCATCATCATCATCAACATCTTTATCATCATTGTCATCTTCCCCTTCCTAATCAACATCTCCATCATCATCATCATCCTCATCATCGTCCTCCTCTTCATCATCATCATCATCATCATCAGCATCATCATGATCATCATGAGCATGTTTCAAAACTTCCCTACGAAGGGAGAAGATGAGGTGCATGAGCATGTCATCATCATGGAGATGTTCATGAACATCTCCATCATCATCATCTTGTTCATCATCATCATCATCATCAGCTTCACCATCATCATCATCATCAACATCTTCATCATCATCATCCTCCTCATCATCATCATCGTCCTCATCATCATCATCATCGTTCTCCTCTTCATCATCATTGTCATCTCCCCCTTCCTCATCAACATCTCCATCATCATCATCATCTTCATCATCATCATCATCATCTGCATCACCATTGTGATGGTGATGGTGATGGTGATGATGATTATGATGGAGATGAGGATGATGGTGATGAGGATATTGATGATGAAGGTGATGAATATGATGATGATTATGATCACGATGATGATTATCATCATCATCATCATCATCATCATCACCATCATCCCCATCCTCATCATCGTCCTCCTCTTCATTATCATTGTCGTCTCCCCCTTCCTCATCAACATCTCCATCATCATCATCATCTTCATCATCATCATCATCATCTTCATCACCATCGTCATCATCATCAACATCTTCATCATCATCATCATCATCATCATCATCACTATCACCATCATCATCCTCATCACAATCATACTCATCCTCATCATCATCGTCATCCTCTTCATCATCACCATCATCATCATCATCCTCACCATCATCATCCTCATCATCCTCATCATCCTCATCATCGTTCTCCTCTTCATCATTGTTGTCATCTCCCCCTTCCTCATCAACATATCCATCATCATCATCATCTTCATCATCATCATCATCATCTGCATCACCATCGTCATCATCATCAACATCTTCATCATCATCACCATCATCACCATTGCCATCATCTTCATCATCATCACCATCATCACCATCATCCTCATCATCATCACCATCATCATCATCACCATCACCATCATCGTCATCATCCTCATCACCATCATCATTGTCATCCTCCTCCTCTTCATCATCACCATCATCATCATCATCCTCACCATCATCATCATCATCATCCTCATCATCATCATCACCATTCTCCTCCTCGTCATCATTGTCATCTCCCCCTTCCTCATCAACATCTCCATCATCATCATCATCATCTTCACCATCATCATCATCATCTGCATCACGTCCATCGTGATGGTGATGGTGATGGTGATGGTGATGGTGATGATGATGATGATGGTGATGAGGATGATGATGATGATGGTGATGAAGATGATGATGATGATGATGATGGTGATGATGAATATGATGATCACGATGATGATGATGATGATCATCATCATCTTCATCATCACCACCACCACCACCACCACCACCACCACCATCATCATCATCATCATCATCATCATCACCATCGTCATCACCACCATCCTCATCTTGTTCATCATCATCATCATCATCATCATCATCATCTTCATCACCATCGTCATCATCATCAACATCTTCATCATCATCATCCTTATCATCATCATTGTCCTCATCATCATCATCATCGTTCTCCTCCTCCTCATCATTTCCATCCCCCCCTTCCTCATCAACATCTCCATCATCATCATCATCTTCACCACCATCATCATCATCTGCATCATCCTCCTCATATTCATTGTCATCTCCCCCTTCCTCATCAACATCTCCATCATCACCATCATCTTCACCATCATCATCATCATCTCCATCATCATCATCATCTTCATCATCATCATCATCATCATCATCTGCATCACCATCGTCATCATCATCAAAATCTTCATCATCATCATGACCATCATGACCATCGTCATCATATTCATCATGATCACCATCATCACCATCATCATCCCCATCATCCTCATCATCATCATCATCATCATCACCATCATCGTCATCATCCTCGTCATCATCATCATCGTCCTCCTTTTCATCACCACCACCACCATCATCATCATCATCCTCACCATCATCATCATCATCCTCATGAGGATGAGGATGAGGATGAGGATGATGGTGATGAGGATGATGATGATGATGGTGATGAAGATGATGGTGATGATGATGATGAAGATGATGATGAGGATGATGATGATGATGATGATCATCATCATCATCATCATCATCACCATCATCCTCATCCTCATCATCATCGTCCTCCTCTCCCCCATCATCATCAAACCCTCCTCACATCATCATCATCATCATCATCATCCTCATCATCATCCTCATCATCATCCTCATCTTCCCCTTCCTCATCAACATCTCCATATCCATCATCATCATCATCATCATGGAGACGACAATGATGATGAAGAGGAGGACGATGATGAGGATGACGAGGATGGTGATGATGATGAAGATGATGATGATGATGATGGAGATGTTGATGAGGAAGGGATATATGACAATGATGATGAAGATGGTGATGGTGCTGAAGATGAAGACCCTCCTCCTCATCATCAAACCCTCCTCGCATCATCAGCACCATCATCACCATCACCATCATCACCATCACCATCATCATCATTAACATCTCCATCATCATTGTCATTCCCCCCTTCCTTATCAAAATCTCCATCATCATCATCTTCTCCATCATCATCACCATCATCTTCATCACCATCACCATCACCATCACCATCACCATCACCATCATCATCATCATCATCATCATCATCATCATCATCATCTTATATCCTCCTTATATCCAAAATTAGACAAGCTCCATATGATGATGAAAACTATTTAGATGATGCTGATGAAGATGAAGATGATGATGATATTTAACCCCATAACTTGCCTATAATCCCTATAACCTTTAACTCTTAATCTACAATCTTTATAACCCTTACCCCAAAACCCCTAAACACCTATAAGCACTTAAATGCACTTAGGGATTATGGGTTAGAATAGGGCCTAAAGGCCTTTATGGGGGAGGGGCTCTAGGAATAAACCGACACATTTATATTTGTTGGGTAATAAATGCAGTGAACGTTACCCACTGAACTATACAATGTTCAGCAGGGATGCGCACGCGCTCCTTGGCGCGTGCGCGTCCCTGTTGAACATAAAATTTATAAAATCACCCTCACTCTTCTCCCGCATTTTCTCCCTGATTCACCGTGTTTTTTTCGCTATTTTCACGCATAGTCCGACAAGCATTTACATTTTAGATTGAATTCATACACCATTTGGTGCTTCCTTGACCATTTGGATAGAATACACAACATTTGGGGTTCTATTTGGCTCTTTGGATTGAATACACACCTCTTGGGCTCTATTTGGATCATTTGAGTGAATACACAACAATTGGACTCTATTTGGCTCCTTGGATTGAATTTTCATGCTACTTGGACACACATGAACTCTTTTTACATATAATGGACACATCAAAAGAGAATTTTACATTTGAAGCAAAGAGCAATCATAATCCTTGAGTTATGATGACAATTTTATCTTGTTAAATGTATTTTAGTCTTCATTCACTTGTTTGAAGGGCATCTATTTTGGTTTTTCCTCATGAATTGTATGATAGATCTATTTTAGTCTTCTTAATCTTCAACATAGACAATAAACACATCTTACCAAAATAAAACTACAACATGAACCAAGCAATGCTTTCAACCTTTCATGAAGATAATAAAAAAAAATTACTTGCATCTTCACCAATAACATTTCATAATCACATTCTTCTATCTAGTAGACAAACATTTGTTGAATTCCTCATGGTTTCACTACAACAACTCACACAAACACCTAAAGAATTGAAAACTCTTAGTCTTTTGGGGCTATTTTCCCTCATCCATACCATGAAAATGAAGTGAGTAGGAGCCTTGTAGGGAATTTTCTCCTACTAACATTCCATACCACCATCAACATCTCCATCATCATCATCATCTTCTTCATCATCATCATCATCATCTGCATCACCATCATCATCATAATCAACATCTTCATCATCATCACCATCATCACCATTGTCATCATCTTCATCATCATCACCATCTTCACCATCATCCTCATCAGCATCATCATCATCATCATCATCATCATCACCATCATCGTCATCATCCTCATCACCATCATCATCGTCATCCTCCTCCTCTTCATCATCACCATCACCATCATCATCCTCACCATCATCATCATCATCATCCTCATCCTCATCATCACCATTGTCCTCCTCATCATCATTGTCATCTCCCCCTTCCTCATCAACATCTCCATCATCATCATCATCTTCACCATCATCATCATCATCTGCATCACGTCCATCGTGATGGTGATGGTGATGGTGATGGTGATGGTGATGATGATGGTGATGATGATGGTGATGGTGATGGTGAATATGATGATCACAATGATGATGATGATGATGATCATATTCATCATCACCACCACCACCACCACCACCACCACCATCATCATCATCATAATCACCATCATCACCATCGTCATCACCATGATCCTCATCTTGTTCATCATCATCATCATCATCATCATCATCATCATCTTCATCACCATCGTCATCATCATTAACATCTTCACCATCATCATCCTTATCATCATCATCGTCCTCATCATCATCATCATCGTTCTCCTCCTCCTCATCATTGCCATCCCCCCCTTCCTCATCAACATCTCCATCATCATTTGTTGATGTATATGTAACTTCGGAATGTATTTCACATATATGTATATTGTATTCCTATAGAGATGTTATTATTCCTCTATACGGAAGTGTCGTCATTTATATTGTAAGTGTCCTAACTTATACTTGATGGGTTATTAAACCACCTTGTTGGGGTCGGCCCTGTATAAGTCATGTGGGTCAAAGGGTTATTAGACCACCCTAGTGGGGGTCGTCCTAGTCAGCATTATGTTAAGTGGTTAAGTTGAGGCCGACCTAGTTGAGTAAAGGTCAAGTCAAGTTAGTGTATACATAGAGACCGTGTCTCTCTCATTTTACACACATTCTATTATCTCACTCACACTGTGGAGAGTGGCGCACTTGTGGAGGAGGAGGCTCTGCTGCTAGGAGAATACTATCTCTTGTATTTTGGTTGTATCATTGCTCTATCTATCTCTGAGGAAGTTATTGGGGTTTTTCACCTTTATGGTTTTCCCCAATAAACTCCGTGTCTCTTTTGTGCTTGCATTATTGTGTCCATGAATGATATGTTATAGATTTGCTGTACATGTTGTTCTCTCAGTTAAGATCCTAGATCAGATTGATGTAAATTCTGAAAATTTAACATGGTATCAGAGCTAGCCTGAAAGAAGGCATGATATGGCATGTATGACACTTGTTGCACTTATGATGCTAGGGCTTGATATAGCAAAAACCAGTCATTGTAGCACTTTCGCTATAAATCCGTTTTGGAAAAGTTTTTGGATCGAAAAACTTTAGAGGTTGAATATTAAATCCCCATGTACCTTGTATCCAAAGGAAAACCTCTAATTCGTTGTACTTTGTGATTTATGATCTGTACAATATAGGGTTTCTGCCTCTTCCAGGTCTGAGTCAAAATCAGGTGACCTTGGGAAAAAGGTCATAACTTGGGCTACGAAGCTCCAAATGAAATTTTGTAAAAAGTGACAGGTCGTACACAGACTGTACTATCTCAGGAAAATTTTTCAAAGGCCGAAGTTGAACCAGCGACACGTGGAACGCCGTACAAGTTAGCTCTCCTGTATTATCCCATAAACAGGTCACGTTGCGACACTTGGAATAAATCTCTCTCAATGAATCCAATTAAGGTCAGACCTGTCGTGATCGAACGATAACAGGTAGGGATATCTCAGGAAAAGTTTTCAGAGGCCGAAGTTAAAATAGTGACACGTGGCACGCCGTACAAGTTCTCCCTCCTGTATTATCCCATACACAGGTCACGTTGCGACACTTGGCATAAATATTTCTCAGAGAATCCAATTGAGGTCAGACCTATCAATATGGAAAGATAACAGGTCGGGTTATCTCAAGAAACTTTTTCAGACCCTGTGGATTGAAAAGTTCGGAGTTACACCAGAAACAATCAGGTACATATTTCTATCAAAACATAATTTTTTTTTAGTACCTTCATTCATGGCTTCCGGAATTTAGGGCTTCGGAGAAAGTTGGAATTTTTGTAATCGGAGACCACGGCTGGATGATACTCATCAAAATCAAAATTTAGAGAACAAGATCAGAATTTTTGGTTGGGTATAAGGCCGGGCTTGATCAGACCCTAGTTCGAGACTTTGATCAGAAAAGTGGAAAATTAGGGATTCTGCAAAAATGGGAATTTTTGAAATCTGTGACCACGGCTGAAAGCTCCTCATAAAAATAGAAGCTTAGAGCTTTGGATCAAACCTTTTGATTAGGCAGAAGAGTGGGCTTCATCAAACCCTAGTTCGAGGTCACGTCCAACGAATCCGAAAGTTTCAAAGGCAAAATTGAGGAGTGAAACTTTGCAGTTTTCAAATTCTGAATATACCAGTTTGATCAGCTCATCAAGGCACATATTTTTATCCTTTCCGAAGTTTGAAATTCAAAGTTTGAATTTTGGGGTTTTCTCCGACAAACCATAATATAGCTCCAGATCTAGTTCCTGCAAATCAAGTGGATTAGGTTAATCCTAGAAGAGGATGGATTGGTCACCTGCATAAGTGAATAAGTTTCTGTTTCAGAGGGAGATGAGGCTAAGGCCTTCCATAAAATGATTACAAGCAATCTTGACAGGTATGACTCATCGAGGTATGTTTTGAGATTTTTTCATGATTATGTTTATGGTATGTTTGTCTTCATGTTATTACGGTTAGTACAATCTTGATTTTAGACTTGTCGTATCACCTTAATAAAATTATGAATGCACGATAGAAAATATTCATTGATTAGGGTGTTGACACTTATGATTGTACTAATGCATTATGGTGTTGTATGAGGTTTATGTTGTCTAATAACATGAAAGGTACACCAATAAAGACAAATCATGTTCTGGTTCAAGAACATATGATCATGATGACATGAGGACAAAGATTCATCCATTGTCATGGATCTCATAGAAGATCCATTTACGAGGTATGTATAGCTTGGTTTTATAATGGTTAACCTATGAGATATACAGGTTACTAGCACAAGTCATTGAAGAAGAACAAGAAGACATCATGTGAGTATGTTAGACATAACTAGCTAGCATGCTAATCCAGGTATGTTTTTCCTATATCAAGATAGAATCCTACCTTGTGTTAGGATCTTATACTGTTGTGTTGTTGATAATGATTATTCATGAAGTCATAGGTTTGAATAGTCATGGTTGTATGCATATTATGTTTCTTACCATAATTGATGATATGACTAACCAGAAGAATCATGAAGGTATAGGTTTGAGTAATCATGGGTTTTATGCATATTATATCTCTTATCTTGATTGATGATTTAACTAACCAAAAGAGTCTTATGATCAAATAAGAATATGCATGAGTACTAAGAAGACTTCACTGAAATCTTGAATACTAATGTTTATTATCTGTGTTTGAAACGATCTTGACTATACATGCTTGAGATTATTGTGTTTTAAGATTGTACTAATGAATGTTTGATTACGTATGAGACCTAGAGGATAACACAATGATGATACTAACAAGCATGCATAGGGATCGAGAATGAATATAAGTTCAAGGACAAGCAATCCATGAAGCAAAGATCAAGAGGGAGTACACTCCAGTGGTTTATGCAAGGATGCAGATATTCAGAGGGAGTTGACCATCTCTCTACATTCCACAACAGAAAGGTGTAGAAGAAGCTACTTCAGATTAGGACTCCAGTAGCTCCTGCAAGGAAGCGAAGACTCAGAGGGAGTCCACCCAACGAACAAACAAAGATAAGCATTTGAATTGTCATTTCTTAAATAATACTGTTCAATAATGTATATACTGATGTTCCTAGAATTAGGTTGTGTATTATGCATATTAGAATAATTGCATTGATGAACAATATACTACTAATATGCATGGGTACGGACTATGGCACTGTACAACATTCCATTGCTACTTATCTAGAATGAAACCTCTTTGCTGACATGTTGGGAGTTGTGCACACTCTTAACAATGTTCTGGTAGAGATTGGAAGGCATCTAGAAAGTTACGGGATATGGATAAATGTTGTATTGAAGCATTGACTAAGATAATTGCATGACTGTATGACATATTTCTTTATGTGTAAGAATTTGTTCTGAAAGTTATGAGATGTTTCTAATCATGCAATTTAATCTGTTTTGTAGGAAAGACCGTATATCTTCACCTACAAAAGGACTACAACATTTGTTCCAGCAACAAAGATATCTATTGAAGATATTGAAGTTCCCAAGATCTGGGATGAAGAAATGGAATGCCATGATCCGTTGATCATGAAGAATGATGTTTGGGATGTAGTCCCAAGACCTGAAAGGAAGTTTGTTATGAATTCCATATGGATCTATCAAGATTAAGCATGCTGCAGATGGCAGCATAGAGAAATATAAAAGTTATGAAATAGAAGATACACCAGATGGATTCAAGACAACTTTCTTGAATGGTGTAGTTGAAGAAGAAGTGTATGTGGAGTAGCCACTTGGTTTTGAGACACATGACAGGGAGTCATATATATGCAAAAATTATGTATGATGCACCACTTTCTAGGTATGGAGGTGTGGCCGAGTGCAGATGGAATCTTCCTTGGACAAGGGAAGTATGCACTAGAGATCCTGAGGAGGTTCGGGATGATGGACTGCGAGGCTATGGCATCGAACCTGAAGCTTCTGTGTGATGCTTCATCTGAACCAGTTGATGTCACTATGTATCGTTAGATGATTGGGTCCTTGATGTACCTGACGAACATGAGACCAGATATTTGCTTTGCGGTGAACACATTGAGCCAGCTCCTGACAAATCCGAGGAGTGTTCACCTGGTTGCTATAAAGCATATTCTGAGGTACCTGAAAGGTGCAGTGGATTATGGGCTCAAGTATGAAGCGAATCAAAAGTTTAACCTGTAGGGTTATGTTGATTCAGATTGGGCAGGTAGTGCTGCAGATAGGAAGAGCACATCTGGGTGCTGCTTCAGTATGGGATCAGGTGTGATCTCTTGGTTTAGCAGGAAACAGTCCTGCGTAGCACTGAGTACAGTTGAGGCAAAGTATGTTGCAGCCTGTTCAGCTAGTTTTGAGGCAGTATGGATACGGAAGCTATTGTCTGAGTTATTTGATCTCCCATTGGATGCTACTGGTATCTTCTGTGATAACCAGAGTTGTGTGAAGCTATCTGAGAATCCGGTGTTTCATGATAGGTCGAAACACATAGAGATCAAATATCACTATATCAGGGATATGGTGCAGAGAGGAGCTGTGAAGCTCCTGTATATTGCGACGAACGAGCAGATTGTAGATGTGCTGATGAAGCCAATAGCCAGGGTGAAGTTCGAGTACTTCAGGGAGAGGCTTGGCGTTCTTCAGATTGATGACACTTTGAGGAAGAAGTGATGGACACATTTGCTGAAGCCATTCCAAGCATGTTGGAAGGAGGATCCTTCACATGGTTGTGGATGTAAGCACTGGATGATGAGCATCGGGATGATGTTCTAGTTTCTGCTTTGTATGATCAGTTGGATAATTTATATGTATATGTATGTACGCATCATGTTAGATGCTGGATATGATCAGTTGGATCATTTATATGTATGTACGCATCATGTTGGATGCTAGATATGATCAGTTGGATCATTTATATGTATGTATGCATCATGGTCGATGTTGGATATGATCGGTTGGATCATTTGTATGTATATACATCATGTTGGATGCTTGGACCATGTATCTGTATATGTATCAGGTGGATACATTGTATGATCAAGTAGATCATGTATATTGATATGTATCAGGTATGATCAGGTAGATCATGTATGTTGATGGATACATTGTGTGGATCATGTATCTATGTATCAGGTGGATACACTATGTATGATGATATGTATCAGGTAGATACTTGGTGTGCATCAGATGGATGCATTGTATGATAAGGATGATCATGGATGACGAGCTTCTCCAGATGACATGCAGCAGGATGTTGCAGTGATGATGATCAGGGTGATCATGTGTACATTAGGATGATGTATGATGAGTATCAAATGATACTTTGTGGTTGTGGAATAGGTTGTGCAGGTAAGCATGTAATCTACGCCTTGGGAGATTTGCAGATGGTCTTTCGAGGTTTTGCCTATGGCATGTAATTCGTACCCTGGGACATCTGGCAAATGCTCTTTCGAGGTTTTGCTTGGGAGGACATATAATTTGTGCCCTGAGAGATCTGCAGATAGTCTTTCGAGGTTTTTCCTATGGCATGTAATTTGTGCCCTGGGATATCTGGCAGATGCTCTTTCGAGGTTTTGTCCTATGGCATGTAATTTGCTCCTGGGAGATCTGGACAGGATGAAAAAGGCCTCAGATGCTTTAGCCAGGTTTTGCCATGACCACATGTAATTTTCTCCTGGTATATCTTGACAGGATGAAAAATGCCTTAGTTGCTTCAGCCAGGTTTTGTGGTGGACCACATGTAATGTGCTCCTGGGAGATCCGACAAGTAGAGTTGTGTGCTCGTAACAGCCTGGGATGCTTCAGCCAGGTTTTGTGGTGAGATCACATGTAATGTACTCCTGGGAGATCCGACAGGTATAGCTATGTGCTCGTAATAGCTTGGGATGCTTCAGCCAGGTTTTGTGATGGGTCACATGTAATGTGCTCCTGGGAGATCCTACAGGTAGAGCTGTGTGCTTGTAATAGCTTGGGATGCTGCAGCCAGGTTTTGTGACACACGTAATAAGTCCTGAGAATTCCACGGTATGGTCAGTGATGACGAAGACCTGTAGGTGGTGGGCCTACATCCAGTATGAAAAAGAACTAGCTCTATAGAACTTCCTATGATGAGTAGATTCAGAGATTGATTGAGATAGCAGCAACAGTGACAATGATGATGACTCGATGACAATTATCCAGTGACGATGATCCAGAGAAGATGACTTGTGCTAGAAGACCTGTGTCGAGAAATACCTTCCTAGTTAAGAGGGATTGTTGATGTATATGTAACTTCAAAATGTATTTCACATATATGTATATTGTATTCCTATAGAGATGTTATTATTCCTCTATACGGAAGTGTCTTCATTTATATTGTAAGTGTCGTAGCTTATACTTGATGGGTTATTAGACCACCTTGTTGGGGTCGGCCCTGTATAAGTCATGTGGGTCAAAGGGTTATTAGACCACCCTAGTGGGGGTCGGCCTAGTCAGCATTATGTTAAGTGGTTAAGTTGAGGCCGACCTAGTTGAGTAAATGTCAAGTCAAATTAGTGTATAAATAGAGAGTGTGTGTCTCTCATTTTACACACATTCTATTATCTCACTCACACTGTGGAGAGTGGCACACTTGTGGAGGAGGAGGCTCTGCTGCTAGGAGAAGACTATCTCTTGTATTCTGGTTGTATCATTGCTCTATCTATCTCTGAGGAAGTTATTGGGGTTTTTCACCTTTATGGTTTTCCCCAAGTAAACTATGTGTCTCTTCTGTGCTTGCATTATTGTGTCCATGAATGATATGTTGTAGATTTGCTGTACATGTTGTTCTCTCAGTTAAGATCCTAGATCAGATTGATGTAAATTCTAAAAATTTAACATCATCTTGTTCATCATCATCATCATCATCATCATCTTCATCACCATCGTCATCATCATCAACATCTTCATCATCATCATCCTTATCATCATCATCATCCTCCTCCTCCTCATCATCGTTCTCCTCCTCCTCATCATTGCCATCCCCCCCTTCCTCATCAACATCTCCATCATCATCATCATATTCACCATCATCATCATCATCTGCATCCTCCTCCTCATCTTCATTGTCATCTCCCCCTTCCTCATCAACATCTCCATCATCACCATCATCTTCACCATCATCATCATCATCTCCATCATCATCATCTTCTTCATCATCATCATCATCATCATCATCATCTGCATCACCATCGTCATCATCATCAACATCTTCATCATCATCATGACCATCATGACCATCGTCATCATATTCATCATGATCACCATCATCACCATCATCATCCCCATCATCCTCCTCCTCCTCATCATCATCATCACCATCATCGTCATCATCATCGTCATCCTCCTTTTCATCATCACCATCACCATCATCATCATCATCCTCACCATCATCATCATCATCCTCATGAGGATGAGGATGAGGATGAGGATGAGGATGATGATGATGGTGATGGTGATGAGGATGATGATGATGATGGTGATGAATATGATGGTGATGATGATGATGAAGATGATGATCACGATGATGATGATGATGATCATCATCTTCATCATCATCACCATCATCCTCATCCTCATCCTCATCATCATCGTCCTCCTCTCCCCCATCATCATCAAACCCTCCTCGCATCATCATCATCATCATCATCATCATCATCCTCATCTTCCCCTTCCTCATCAACATCTCCATATCCATCATCATCATCATCATCATCATCATGGAGACGACAATGATTATGAAGAGGAGGACGATGATGAGGATGACGACGATGGTGATGATGATGAAGATGATGATGATGATGATGGAGATGTTGATGAGGAAGGGGGATATGACAATGATGATGAAGATGATGATGGTGCTGAAGATGAAGACCCTCCTCATCATCATCAAACCCTCCTCGCATCATCAGCACCATCATCACCATCACCATCATCATCATCATTAACATCTCCATCATCATTGTCATCCCCCCCTTCCTTATCAAAATCTCCATTATCATCATCTTCTCCATCATCATCATCATCGTCTTCATCACCATCACCATCACCATCATCATCATCATCATCATCATCATCATCATCATCATCATCTTATATCCTCCTTATATCCAAAATTAGACAAGCTCCATATGATGATGAAAACTATTTAGATGATGCTGATGAAGATGAAGATGATGATGAGATTTAACCCCATAACTTGCCTATAATCCCTATAACCTTTAACTCTTAATCTACAATCCTTATAACCGTAACCCCAAAACCCCTAAACACCTATAAGCACTTAAATGCACTTAGGGATTATGGGTTAGAATAGGGCCTAAAGGCCTTTATGGGGGAGGGGCTCTATGAATAAATCGACACATTTATATTTGTTGGGTAATAAATGCAGTGAACGTTAGCCACCAAACTATGCAACGTTTAGCAGGGATGCGCACGCGCTCCTTGGCGTGTGCGCGTACCTGCTGAACATAAAATTTATAAAATCACCCTCACTCTTCTCCCACATTTTCTCCCTGATTCATCATGTTTTTTTCGTTTTTTTCACGCACAGTCTGACAAGCATTTACATTTTAGATTGAATTCATACACCATTATGATAGAATACACAACATTTGGGGCTCTATTTGGCTCTTTGGATTGAATACACACCTCTTGAGCTCTATTTGGATCATTTGAGTGAATACACAACAATTGTACTCTATTTGGCTCCTTGGATTGAATTCTCATGCTACTTGGACACACATGAACTCTTCTTACATATAGTGGACACATCAAAAGAGCATTTTACATTTGAAGCAAAGAGCAATCATAATCCTTGAGTTATGATGACAATTTTATCTTGTTAAATGTATTTTAGTCTTCATTCACTTGTTTGAAGGGCATCTATTTTGGTTTTTCCTCATGAATTGTATGATAGATCTATTTTAGTCTTCTTAATCTTCAACATAGACAATAAAAAAATCTTACCAAAATAAAACTACAACATAAACCAAGCAATGCTTTCAACCTTTCATGAAGATAATAAAAAAAAATTACTTGCATCATCACCAATAACATTTCATAATCACATTCCTCTATCTAGTAGACAAACATTTGTTGAATTCCTCATGGTTTCACTACAACAACTCACACAAACACCTAAAGAATTGAAAACTCTTAGTCTTTTGGGGCTATTTTCCCTCATCCATACCATGAAAATGAAGTGAGTAGGAGCCTTGTAGGGAATTTGCTCCTACTAACATTCCATATCACCATCCAATACCATCCAATACCATCCTACTGAGTTCCTAGAGGTGTTGTTGTATTTATATGTAGGGCATTCCCAATAGCTTTTAAGATTATATGAAAACATTCTCACTAGATGTTTTTGTAAATAATCAATTGCTACATCGAACTTTAATAATCATGCACATCGAGTTTTAATATCTTATTTGTTGTTCATTCTTGCAGGGGTGATATTTTTGTTTTTTTTTAAAACGCATTGAATATGGGCAATAGATGTAATAATAAAAGAAAGTCTAGAAGGAAGGAGTTGCCCCTTGAAAAGGCCCATGAGACAAGAGAAAATGTCAGGTTGTACATGGAAAATCGTAGAAATCAAAATGTTAGTGCCTTAGATCCATCAACAAGCAATGATGAAGTGGTTGAAGTCAATCAAATCTTGCATGATGTCGAGTATGAAGGGATGGATGTTGAACAAGTTCTTAATTGGCAACCTCCCCAAGAAGAGCACACACATGGAGAACACAATCCCTTGCAGGACCAATTTGTGAACGAAGGGCCACAACAATCCGTTGACGAGACTCGCACTTCCTTGTCGACTCCCTTGCCTTGACTAGCAAGCGGACGACGAAGAACTCGCAGACGTATTCATGTGGATGAAAGTTAATTTTCAGGACTTGAAGGTAATATGCCCAAACGCACTATTGATTTGCATTGTAGCAAGATAATCAAAGATTTTTTGAATCCAAAACCGATGCAACAAAATGTCAATTGTTTCTTGCTTTGTTAAAATCACATTGTCTATCTACTTGTTAGGAGAATTTTGGGAATAAAGGTAGTTAGAAGTTCAGAGGGCAACAATCATGTTGTTAGAAATCTACAATCTGCATTTAATTTGATTGGAAAAACTTCTCGTACAAAAGATTTTAATGCGGCCCGTCGTGTATTGTCAGAATCGATTGTAGACAAATCCACAAGGCAACGTCGCCTACTATCACACACATGTAAAATATTTAAAGTAGATAGAAAGACTCTTCAAAAGTATTCTGCCATTAGAGAAAAACTTGAGACTCCAGGCCAAAAAGATTGTTGGGCCTTTGTTGGTAGGTTACCTCGTTCATACATGAAGCTCATTGATGTTGTTAAAGAACTAGTGCAAAATTTTTGGCATGATAACACTAGACCGTCAAGGTGATAGGGGGGGTGAACCCCATGTCAAGCACTTCCTTGACACGACACAAACAGAACTCTATGAGAGGTTCAAGAATGAACACACACAATTGAACTTGGGCCAAAGGTCTTTTGAAAACTGCAAACCCTGGTATGTTAGAATTTGCATTGATTGCAATACATGTTGTTGTAGATACCATGTAGAATTTGAGTACTATTATGATACATATAGATATATTTTGTGATTTGCATACTAACATTGTGCAGGATTTCCCATCGTTACAACCATCGAATGCACCGGAGAATTTATACATAGCATAATGTGTCGAAGACTTGAAGGACAAAAATATTATAAAAGATCATGTTTATATGGGACATGTTCCAATTGCAGTGGATTTGCATTATTGAGATGCTACATCCACGCAACCGAGGCACATGAATTTGGGAGGATGTCAGTAGAAATGCAAAACTTCAAGTACATAACATATTAAGTAGATAGTTCGAAGGAAAGCAAAAAAATTGCATTAGTGAAGTCACAGGTAATCTAACTTTGCATACTTTCATAATGTACATCTTGAATTTATACATATATATTTAGAATGCAAATGTCACATTGTATTAATGCCCTTGGTTTTGTGGCACCAGGTACAAATTTGTGATTTCGTGAAGGAATTCAACCAAAAGACCGAGCAGTATGTACAACATGTCCATGTAGCAAGGTGGTATGATGAACAGTACAGATAGTGCAGGGACACCTTTCCCAATGGCACAATATTGTTAGTTGTGGAATTTGCTGAAAACTAGACCCTACAACCATAGAATGAGATTCAAAGTCAATACTACCATTCAGACCAAGTTAGCATAATGGTCCATATCACGTATAGGCACGCGCCAGAGAGTAACAATGACATGGGGATAATATTGAAAGAGACCAACTTCTACATCAGTGACGATAGGTGCCACGACCTGGATTATGTGAAACATTGCTTCAAAATTTTCTATGATCAGCTGAAGGAGAGAGGTATACATATGGATCATTATTGGATATGGTCAGATGGTTGTGCAGTCTAGTTAAAAAATGCACGTGTATTCCAGTGGTTGAGTATTTTGCACAAGACTTATGATGTGCTGCATGTATGGAACTATTTTGAAGTCGAGCATGGAAAGGGAGAGCATGACGGGGCTAGAGCATGTCTCAAAACTGCCCTACGAAGGGAAGAGATTAGGTGCATGAGAGACCCTCATATTCAGAATGAAGAATCAATAGTTCAATGGTGTGAAGCAAAAATGTCAGATCGAACCACAAAGCAACACATACCAACAGGTAGAGGACATGTTGTCAGAAATTTCTGGCATGTAGTTGATGTAGATCGATCGCGTTCTTATAGTTGTAGTACTGTGCAAGGCACTCGTGGATTTCATTCGGTTTGAAGCTCAAACAACCCCTTATTTGAAATATGGACACAAAAACTTGCTTGCTTTTGTGGGTCTTGCAGCAGTTGTGAGTGGGATGATTGCGAATTAATGGATTGGGTTGATGAATGGGATCATGTATCACTTGTAGTGGACCCACTTGCATTTGTTGAAACAATCCAGTTAGAGGAAGGCCAGTCCTCTATTTCGAATGAATGTGATCATATATTTGATCTTGTACAGCCAGGTAAACATTTATGCATGCATATCCCGGTTCCCTCCTTGTTTTTGTAATTATCCAGTTATCAAACCACTACTTGTTGGAATATGATCGTAAAATGCATTTTTGCAGGACACATCTACGTAGTTGTCGCCCCGACAAACAGTGCAATTGGGACAAATTATTGGTTGGCACGATGCATCCAGGGGAAGCAAACCCTCCTCGCATCATTAACCGATAGTGAAGGCATTACCTTTCTGATTGGCTCGATGGTTGTTCAGGGGGAATATATTACAGTAGATGGAAAGGGACCAAAGAGCAATGGCTACACATACACGGATTATAGACCAGGTTCACGGGTGTATCACTTTACGCACCTGATCCTTGGTACAAACATCCAACTGAAAA
Source organism: Larix kaempferi (assembly GCA_027924585.1). NCBI lineage: Eukaryota > Viridiplantae > Streptophyta > Pinopsida > Pinales > Pinaceae > Larix > Larix kaempferi. The sequence goes on from BSBM01000017.1 coordinate 34,817,026, forward strand.
CAATGTTAATGAAGACATCAAACAAGGTACACTACTTACTACCTCATGCAAAGCATGAGAGGTTGTTTGAGACAATAAAAAACCGAGAGGATCCAAAAGGACTAATTGATTGAGGTACATAGTATAGCCATGTGATTGTTTATTCATGCATGATTAATGTTATTCATGTTAGATAGTTTATTTGATATCGTTATCTTATATCGTTTATTTGATGTTTGAGTTATGATTTATAGCCATGTGATTGTTTATTCATGCATGATTAATGTTATTCATGTTAGATAGGAATTCGATATCGTTATCTTATATCATTTATTTGATGTATGAGTTATGATTAAGCTATGATTTATATCCATATGTTTGTTTATTCATGCAAGATTAACCCTATAAGTACTAATATAACCCTACAAACATAATCTAGCCCTAGAAATCCTAGAAAGCTAAACTAACCCTAGAAACACTAATTTAACACTAGAAAACTAAGCTAGAATACTATAAACCTAATCTAGTCCTAGAAACCTAAACTAGCCCTAGAAACACTAATCTAACCCTCAGAAACTAATCTAGAATCCTAAAAACCTAATCTAGCCCTAGAATCCGTGAACCACCACATGCACCCTCAATAGGGGGTATTTGGACTCCAAGTGGGATAGGATCACTATTAGAAGGGTTTTTCACGTCACACAAGTACACCACTAGAGAACTCAACTTATAGAATCCAAGTCTACATGTCTATCTTGGTATTTCGAACCTCAAACCCTAGGTCTTACCAAGATGCCCGTAGCACCCAAATCTGGATATTGCCCCCATTTTCTCTACCACTCTCTCCATTTGGAGCTTTAGGAATTGTTTCAATATTGGTCTAGTACTTGGATGAATATGAGGATCATTTGGGAGCTATGATTCTTCTTCATTGGATTCTTGAGTTGGTTCTTCATTGCCTTCATCCACATAATAATGGATAATTTCATTATTGTTCAAATATGTTGGCAACGAGGGCATGTTAAGGATTTCTTCATTAGCGTTAGTAACAATATTCATATTCATATTCATCATGGCTTATGATAACCATTTGGAGGCCCTTGGGAAGGCGTGGCCATCGTGGACAGGTGGACGTGGCCATTATGGACCTGTCCACGGTGGCCACGCATGCCCGCGGGCCTCCTTACGAGAAATGGCCCCTTGGAGCGAATTTGGAATGGCCCTCACTGAGAAAAACCCTATCTCCAGAGATGGATCATTGGCACCACTTCTAGGTCTTCGAGGCACGGTGTGGGGGTCCCTCTAACTGAAGTCCGATGTATCGGACCCACCGGAATTGACAGATTCGCGAACTGAGCCACGGTTTGGGTGCTACGGGCATTCTAGTTGGGCACCCCGGGGCCATTCGGGGACACCTTGAGGATTTGCTCCAGGGCCACGGAACCCAAACTGGCGAGTAGAATTGGATTCCGTCGGCTCCCACAGGTCCATGTGGCCATTTTGGACCTATCCACAGTGGCCACGCATGCCTGGGGGCCTCCATATGAGAAATGGCCCCCTTGAGTGAATTTGGAATGGCCCTCATTGAGCAAAACCCTAGCTCCGGCGATGGCTCATTGGAACCGCTTCCGAGTCTTCGAGGCATGGTGTGGGGGGTCACCTAGCTGAAAATCGATGTCTAGGACCCACCGGAAGTGATGGATTTGCGAATGGAGCCACAGTTTGGGTGCTACGAGCATTCTAGTTGGGCACCCTAGGGCCATTAAGGAACACCTTGAGGATTTGCTCTGGGGCCACAAAACCCAAACCGACGAGCGGAATTGGATTCCGTCGGCTTCCACAGGTCCACATGGCCATTGTGGACCTATCCATAGTGGCCACGCATGCTCGGGGGCCTCTGGACGAGAAATGCCCCCCTTGAGCGAATTTGGAATGGCCTTCATTGAGCAAAACCCTAGCTCCGTAGATGGCTCATTGGCACCAAAACAAGGTCTTTGAGGCACGGTGTGGGGGGTCCCCTAGCTAAAAACCAGTGTCCTAAACCCATTGAAATCGATGGAATTCACGAACGGAGCCACGTTTGGGTTCTACGGGCATTCTAGTCGGGCACCCCGGAGCCATTCAGGGACACCTTGAGGATTTTCTATAGGGCCACGAAACCCAAACCGGTGAGCTGACTTGGATTCCGTCGGACCCCATAGATCCACGTGGATATTGTGGACCTGTCCATGGTGGCCATGCACGCCTGGGGGCCTTTAGATGAGAAATGGCCACCTTGAGCGAATTTGGAATGGCCCTCATTGAGCAAAACCCTATCTCCGGAGATGGCTCATTGGAACCGCTTCTGGGTCTTTGAGGCACGGTGTGGGGGGTCCCCTAGCTGAAACCCGACGTCCTAGACCCACTGGAATCAACGGATTCACTATCGGAGCCACGGTTTTTGCGCTACGGGCATTCTAGTCGGGCACACTGGGGCCATTCAGGGACACCTTGAGGATTTGCTCCAGGGCCACAAAACCCAAACCGGCAAGTAGACATGGATTCTGTTGGCTCTCATAGGTCCACGTGGCCATTATGGACCTGTCCACGGTGGCCACACAAGCTCGGGGGCCTCCAGATGAGAAATTCCCCCCCTGAGCGAATTTGGAATGGCCCTCACTGAGCAAAACCCTAGCTCCAGAGATGGCTCATTGGAACCCACTTGGAACCGATTCCGGGTCTTCGAGGAATGGTGTGGGGGGTCCCCTAGCTAAAAATCAACGTCCCAGACCCACCGGAATCGACGGATTCATGAACGGAGCCACGGTTTGGGTGCTACAGGCATTCTAGTCGAGCTCCCCAACGCCATTCAAGGACACCTTGAGGATTTGCTCCAGGGCCACAAAACCCAAACTGCTAAGTGGAATTGTATTTTTTCGGTTCGCATAGGTTCACGTGGCCATTATGGACCTGTCCATAGTGGTAACGCACTCCCTGGGGCCTCCGGACGAGAAATGGCCCCCTTGAGTGAATTTGGAATGGCCCTCACTGGGAAAAACCCTAGCTCCGGAGATGGCTCATTGGAACCGTTTCTGGGTCTTCGAGGCATGGTGTGGGGGATCCCCTAGCTGAAAATCGACATCTTGAACCCACCAGAATCGATGGATTCATGAACGGAGCCACGGTTTGGGTGGTACGGGCATTCTAGTCGTGCACCCCGAGGCCATTCAGGGACACTTTGAGGATTTGCTCCGGGGCCACGAAACCAAACCGGCAAGCGGAATTGGATTCCATTGGATCCCACAGGTCCACATGGCCATTGTGGACCTATCCACGGTGGCCATGCATGCCCGAGGGACTTTAGACGAGAAATTGCCCCCTTGAGCAAATTTGGAATGGCCCTCACTGAGAAAAACCCTAGCTCCGGAGATGGCTCATTTGCACAGTTTCCGGGTCTTCGAGGCACGGTGTGGGGGGGCCCCTAGCTGAAACCCAGTGTCCTAGACCCACTGGAATCGATGGATTCATGAACGGAGCCACGGTTTGGGTGCTACGGGAATTCTAGTCGGGCACCCTAGGGTCATTCAGGGACACCTTGAGGATTTTCCCCGGGGCCACGGAACCCAAACTGGCGAGTGGACTTGGATTCCGCCAGCTCCCACAGGTCCACATGGCCATTGTGGACCTGTCCACGGTGGCCACGTATGCCCAGGGGACTGTGGATGAGAACTGGCCCCCTTGAGCAAGATTGGCATGGCCGTCACATTGGGTGGAGATGTTGATGAGGATCCTAGAGATGACAATGATGATGAAGATGGTGATGATGATGAAGGTGGTGATGATGATGAAGACGTTGATGATGATGGTGATGGTGATGAAGACGATGATGGTGATAACGAAGAAGATGTGATGATGGAGATGTTGATGATAAACCTAGAGATGACAATGATGATGAAGATGTTGTTGATGATGATGATGGTGATGATGATGAAGGCGTTGATGGTGATGGTGATGGGGATGAAGATGATGATGAAGAAGAAGATGATGATGATGGAGATGTTGATGAGGATCCTAACGATGACAATGATGATGAAGATGATGATTATGATGAAGATGTTGATGATAATGGTGATGGTGATGACGATGATGATGATGAAGAAGATGATGATGATGGAGATGTTGATGAGGAACCTAGAGATGACAATGATGATGAAGATGGTGATGATGATGAAGACATTGATGATGATGGTGATGGTGATGAATATGATGGTGATGAATATGATGATGATGATGATGATGGAGATGTTGATGAGGATCCTAGAAATGACAATGATGATGAAGATGGTGATGATGATGAAGACGTTGATGATGATGGTGATGGTGATGAAGATGATGATGATGATGATGAAGAAGATGGTGATGATGGAGATGTTGATTAGGAACCTAGAGATGATAATGATGATGAAGATGGTGATGATGATGAAGACGTTCATGATGATGGTGATGGTGATGAAGATGATGATGATGATGATGAAGACGTTCATGATGATGGTGATGGTGATGAAGATGATGATGATGATGATGAAGACGTTCATGATGATGGTGATGGTGATGAAGATGATGATGATGATGATGAAGAAGAAGAAGATGATGATGGAGATGTTGATGGGGAACCTAGAGATGACAATGATGATGAAGATGGTGATGAATATGAAGATGGTGATGATGATGAAGACGTTGATGATGATGGTGATGGTGATGAAGATGATGATGATGATGACGAAGAAGATGTGATGATGCAGATGTTGATGAGGAACCTAGAGATGACAATGATGATGAAGATGTTGTTGATGATGATGATGGTGATGATGATGAAGACGTTTATGATGATGGTGATGGTGATGGTGATGGTGATGAATATGATGATGATGAAGAAGATGATGATGATGGAGATGTTGATGAGGAGCCTAGAGATGACAATGATGATGAAGATGGTGATGATGATGAAGATGTTGATGATGATGGTGATGGTGATGGTGATGAAGATGATGATGATGAAGAAGATGATGATGATGGAGATGTTGATGAGGATCCTAATGATGACAATGATGATGAGGATGGTGATGATGATGAAGACGTTGATGATGATGGTGATGGTGATGGTGATGAATATTATGATGACGACGATGAAGAAGATGATGATGATGGAGATGTTGATGAGGAACCTAAAGATGACAATGATGATGAAGATGGTGATGACGATGAATATGGTGATGATGATGAAGATGTTGATGATGATGGTGATGGTCAGATGGTGATGGTGATAGAGATGATGATGGAGATGTTTATGAGGAACCTAGAGATGACAATGATGATGAAGATGGTGATGATGATGATGATGATGATGGTGATGATGATGAAGACGTTGATGATGATGATGATGGTGATGTACATTTTATATTAATGGTATGGCTTGGTCTAAGGAGGTGCTCTCAAATAGCTATTTCATTATTTCTACTTGTGTGTAGAGCTCTAGGAATTCATCTAAAATTTTCCCAATCTATCTATCCAAGTTCATTCTAACTTCATTAATGAGTTTTGACCTCAAATTTCAATCTTCTTCTATGGTCATGTATTATTTATCTCAGGGAATTTATTTATATCCAATGTATTTGACTCTAAGAACCTCTCATGAGTGATTATAAAAAATCATGCCCTAGCGCGTGCAATAGTTAGTTGATTCCTTCTTGCATAATTTCTCATGTAATTTTCCAATTTTCTTTCCCACCACTAAATAGTCTCATTCTCACACAACATATATGCATGTATGCATCCATTGTACAATATGCGTCGTAATTAGTATTACCGATATGTGTCATTATCCAATATATATCTACATATTCATACACATAAATGGTGATTAAAAAATATAAAGGTTATTAGGACCTAAATGAATATTTGCATGCTCATGAGCCATGAACAAGTCCTTGAATCACTACACAAGCTCTCTAGACGGGAATTTCCCTAACACACAAAGAACGATCCATGTGTAAATACATTAACAATTCTCTTTTATATGTAACTACACAATCTCTCTATATGGTTACCCTAGAGATTGGATCCTAGCCTAGAAACACGAGAGCCTAGCCTAAAAACCCTAGTTGGTAGCGTAAACCCTAGTTTGTATTCTAATCACAATGAAACCCTCTTATGTATCCTAAGATCTAGCCCTAAATTATAATACATATAAAAATTAAATCATTTTCATTGTACATATATATTCATGTGCATACATTTGAATCCAAATCACTATACACATATATGCTTAGTTTCTCATCTATATAGCAAGGGTGCATACAACTAGAAAACCATTGTACCTAGCATCGGATACCTAATTTAGAAACCTAATGGTTTGAAATTAGTTGTACTATGAAGATTTTTATATGGTGGATATGCACACCTATGGCAACCTTCTCAATGGATGGAAAACCTAATATTATCATAACATTAGTAAAGCTTAGTCCAACATGTAGTAATGCTTACATGTTCTAGTGTTAATGGAGCACTAATGGATGCATGCAACTTGATGAGGGTGTATTTGTGACTCCATTGATGTAATGAAAATCCTAAATGTATTTAAAAAGTGGCTCAGTGTCCAATAGATGAATTATGATGTCCTAATACCCCTCAATCCCTTCCAGACAGAATTCGAAAGCATTTGGGGTATTGCGGTAACAAGTTGGTGTGTTGAGGTGGATATAGCCTAAAAAATACACCTCATAGTAGTCATTTATTATAATGTCAACTATATGTGTTTAAGTCAATGTGTCTGTACATAATATTAGATCGCTATCACATAATGACAAATGAAGGAAGTCCTAATTGTAAATGGTAGTGGATGTGATGGTCATCAAATCAAAGGTGGCTATATCCGTGAGTGAGAATTAATGAGCTCGCTATACATTGTGCTCAAGGTTGTCCTATTTGTATGGTGACAATTGATTAAGAAATGATTCCATAAGTTGGTTATTAATTTGTTGCATGATCTTAAGTAGACAAAATGGTCAATATAAATACTAGTGATGACATTTCATTATGTAGAGTATGGAAATTTTGGATCTCATTATGTAGAGCTATTAAAAATCATGTTGGATCTCATTTTAACCTTTTGAAAACAATGGACATTTTCTATTTTTAAGTATTCTTTTCCTAGTACTCAAGTTCCCAATATATATCATATGTGCCATGAGGTGTGATTTGTCCATCCATTTATTCTGTTTTTTTTGGGATTAATTCTCACACATGATTTTGTTTGAGTTAGCCTATGTTTATAATGTTTTCTTAACATAGATACCATTACAAGCTTTTACATGTGGAAAGATAAACCACGCTGAACTATGATATCCAACTTCTTTTCTAAGATCTAGGTAAGCTTCAAGTTGATTCACATTATCAACTAATGCATGGACATCATTGGTACCAAAACTTAAGACCGCATGCCATGGACGAATATAAGTAAAAACCAAATTTAGACAGCATCACATCATGATACACACAACATGAGACAACACCGTTAGACAACACAATACTAATATAGAAAACATCGTTATAAATCACATAACTGAAAATCCATGTACATCAAGGCTACAAAACTCATCCAAACATATAAAATTTCTGGAAAATAGTGGAACATGGTTCCTAATGTACATACAATGGCAACTCGTGACCTATAGAAAATGTGACAACTCATGCCGTAGATCCAAAATACATGGAAACTCGTGCCGTAGATACAAAGTACATGGAAACTGGTGCACAAAAGTGCCACATCATGGCTAATGTACATAACATGGTGTGTCAAGCATTGTGACCACCCCCGTCACTCCCAGGAACATATCCAAAGTTGATCTTCCTACTCTTCAAGCTACTGGTTCCTCAGGTCTTGTTCCGTCTAGGATTAGACTGTCTCTTCGGGCTCTAGAACAAATGATATAAGATACTGTCATTTTCAAGCATTTACAACATTTACGACATTTATAAAACAAATGTAGAATTCGAATCTTAAATATATCATCTCTGATGCAAGTGGGAAATGTGAGGAAGGTGTCCTAGATCTGCGGAGCCTCTCAGCAATTCCAGCCTACAACATTTACAACAATCATTTCATTCAAAAGTAATAATTGCTTCAATTAATTTTTGTTAATGCATCAAAATATTTTTATAAATTAGCTTGATTCTCACCGTGAACACCTCCGACGATGGACATGGTTGGGCTTCTGGGCTAGTAGGTGGAGCAGATAGCTGGACAACCAGCTCCGATGCAGTCATGGGGGGGGGGGGGGCAGAGCCACTAGAGATACAGATGAGGATACTGGAAGAGTAGATTCCACAATAGTTGCGGGAAGTGGGAAAGATATGGTGGGAGAAGACATGGTGGTATGGGGTGGAGGAGGGCATCGTGAACGATGAACCCTTGCGGTTGTACGATAGAGTGTATCGAACAAAAAGGGATAGGGGGGATTTTGAGGGATGGTGCATGGGAGGGTAGTCTTGCATAGAGGGAGGAAGATGGATGGAAGGGAGGTTGTGGACGAAGTGGGGAAGCTGGAAGGAAGGGCAGACGTGGACGAATGTGGGAGGATGGATAGACAGGGGGGCGTGGATAAATTGGGGAGGATGTATATACGGGGGGGTGTGGACAAGCGGGGGAGGATGGATGGAGGGGGGAGTATGGCCGGAGAGAGGCTGGATGGAAGGGAGGGGGTGGACGGAGTGAGGGGTCTAGATGGAAGCAAGGGGGGGGACTCATGGGAGAGGGTGGAAACATAGGACTAAAATGGGGACCTGCAGCTATTGGTGGCACCTACATATACATTTGTAATATCACAAGTTAGTAAACAAATAATAAATTAAACCATAGTAAGTCGTAACAATTCAAATTAAAAGCGTGCTTTTAACTACAAATTGGACCTGTGTATATGGTGATCTTCCAATCCTTGGCGGGGATGGTTGATCATCGTAGTTAGGGAACACCTGTGGACACCAAAATGCATGCATGTTATGAACATGCTAAACAAGTCATTATTTAGGCAATCAAGATATTCAAAAACATTGTATGAACTATCAACATGTATGCCATAAATATAAATACTTAAGTAATATAAATGCCATAAGTAATAACAATATTGTGTGAGGTGCCTCAATTTCAGTTGCAGCTACCATTGCTGCATCCAGGTTGGGAGATCCTACGTTCTCCCATGTTGGTGTCTCAGCTATGAATAACTGTACATTGAAATAATAGTTTAAGTCAAACACAAATACTTTACAAGTTATCAAGTGATGATTGAAAACACATTAAAAAAATTACTAACTTGATCCATATAATAGCCCTCGATTGGGCTAGGGAAAGTGTGCCCGCAATGGGGACAAAGATGTGGCATTGTCCTCGTCGAACTGGAATGCCCAGCATGGCTACCACCAGTCACATGTCTATCATGGTCCTGTCGTGAAGGCCCTGCACCTGGATCTCTATCAAGGTCAACTGACCTCTCCACTATAGTCGCTGCTACAAAGGAGGTGTGCCTGAGGAGTCCACGTGAAACATTCCTCATTGCCTCATCGATCTGATCAAGTCTGTGGGGTAACTAAGGTGGATGGGGAGAGGGGTTGGGGTCGCGCCTAGGAGCTGGTGGACCTCTTAGTGGGTTCCTCCTGGAAGCAGGTCGATCTTGGGCAAAGCCACGCCAAACAACTTGGAACTCGGTTATGTCAAAATAGTTGACATGTAAACTAAGCATAAACTCATCCCACAGTTGCCAAAGGAAATACTATGGAACCTCCCTATTATTGCAGGGAGGTTTATCGTACACCATGAACCACCTCTGCATCCAATTGTCCCTCCATGGTTGGTAATGACACCAATCCATGTAGACACATGGATTTCTAGTCTTGGGTGGTTGTTGTGTTCTTGGATCGATGGACACACTATATAATTGGGCCTTTGTAATATTCAAATCTTTTATTGCTTCCTTGGAAATTCCCGTGGAGTAATACTCCTGCATCCTAGATCTATATTCAGTCATGTCAGTCAATTGGCGATGTGCATGGATGAGGGAGTCAATTGAGCTCTCAATTGATGTGGCAAGAGACACTCAAGATGGTTCCCTCATGTTTCTTAGTTCTCGAGTGTGCACTCTCATTTCATTTGCATAATGGTTAAGGTCATCTTGTTCAACATTTGGTTGGGGGTTTTGGTTTTCTTCGGCATTTGGATTTTATTGACAGTTTTCTTCGGCATTGGGTCCAAGGTTTGGGTTTTCTTGTGTTCCAGCGGACTCCGGGTTAATATTTTGTTCACTCATTGTCTCGGTTTACAATCTGCAATTGAAAATTGGTCCATTGTTTTAAAAATTTGGGAATTATTAACAATTTAATAAACAAAAAAAATAAAAAAATTGACACAAAGAATGAATAAAATGACAAAAAAATTCGAATTTACCTATCCAATTGACGTGTTAATGAGTTGGTGGATCGATTTGGTGGGTTTTGGAGTGTGTAACGTCCCCCATTTTGACCATTGTAATATTTTGGGCTATAATGTAAATAATGTATGCATATTATGTATGATTCCTAGCGTGGATCTCAAGGCGAAGGCCCCGCTAGCGAACGCTCGACCTAGAAGAGGCAAGTATTTGAAATTATGCTACCCATGTGCTAGTGAACGATGGGAATTGTAAATATGCATCTTAATATAAATGCCCACAACTAGCTATGCAATGCAACAAGAGATGGGGGTATGATGTTACAAGGAATTGGGAGGGAAATATTCAAACCCTTGAGCCAATCAAGTCAAGCCAAGTGTCAATGAGAGAATCCATGAACCCTCAACTACCCATGTTGACTTTTGTACCCAATCATTGATTTCTCCCAAGAGTTGGTTGAGGTAGTTAATGCCTTGGGGAATGGGAGGTATGGCTGTCCAAATTCGAGTATGGGCAGGCCACCCTTCCTAGATTTTCGTGTTTGGCTTCTTGGGAAAGAAAAGTGCCACGAAATTGCTCCCCAAGCCATTATTCACCTATCAGTTTTCCCTCTCATGAGTTGGGACCTTCCTGGGCAGTTCCCTCCATGGTTTTGTTGTGTTTACATTCATTTTCCTAGCTGGGAAGGGCATTTTTGCTGTGGCTAACAGTGGGAAGAAGGGAAAATGATTTGGGGTTTTATTGAGGTCGTTTGGCCCATTGAATGCTCATACATCTGTGGGAGAAATCGATTTTCTTCTCTGGGATTGATTCCCTCTTCCCACAAATCCATTTTTGGTGTGCCTACATTTTTGGGAAAACCCATGTCCATCTACCTTCTATATCCCATTGTTGAAAGTGTGTTTCCAAGCCCATATCTGAGTTTTGTGTTCAAGAGAGTTTTGGGGTTGAGTTGGGTATCCATTTCTTTGGGTTGTGCTGTGCTTAAGGGTTCCCTTTTCCTTGTAGATATCATGCCCAACTCGGGGGTGGTATCTGATTGCTGAAATAATACAGGTTGGGAAGAGACCTATCATTTGGAGGAACGTTGCAACGACATAACTAGTTGTTTGGGACAATTGTACAACAAAGATAAGTGTTTTTCTGTCTGTGTGTTATCCTCTGCAAATGTATAATTTCATGACTGTTATCGATGTGATTGAATACATATGAGAAATGTGTGTGGATGAGTTTATTTCCGCTGTGCATGTTTACTTGTTTTCCATCTGCACACATCTATTTTATGGCTGTGAATCTAATGAATTTGCCCGAGTTTCTGAAAAGCCCCATAGAATGGAATCAGGTTCCCTTCCTTGCATTGGGTCCAAGGGTGGGTATGTTATAGAGTGGAAATGGCCTCTTTTGGTGGTTGTAGTCACGCGCACGTGGAGGGGAAGTCGCGCTTGGATCCACTGAGAAGAATGGGAAAATTCGACTCTGTTTTTTTTAAAATTTTTTTAACAAGAGCGCGTGCGCACCCCTAAGCGCGTGCACGTCATGCATGCGCACGCACCTCGGTTTGGTACCAAACCTAGCAGCGCGTGTGCGCTTCCTTAGGTGTGTGCACGTAATTGTTTTAATCCCGCTAGCGCATCCCCGTTGCAACGATTTTGGGGAGCAAATTTGTGTGCCTGCCCATAAATTAAGTTTGGAATTTGGCATGGTTGGAGTGCTCAGATGGGATGGGGATTGCACCATTGGATAGAGCTCTCCAAAATGTTTCCAACGGTACCAACCTTGTCCCATTGGACCAAGGATGGGGGAGTTATGACCCTTGGAAGTTTTCCTTGGAAGCTTGTTGGGGCAGGGGTCTTTGGTCCCAACCCTTCCGCATCCGCAAGGACCTTTCCGCATCTACAATGTGGATCGTGGATTGTGGAGGTCGGGGACTAAGCTTGCTGGTGTATGGAAATCTGCATTTCCGCATCCACAATGTGAGATGTGGATTGCGGGAGGTAAAATATCCCTGGAGTTGGAATGTGGAATTTCGCATTTCCGCACCCACAATGCGGAATGCGGGTTGTAGGAAGAAACTGTCATCGCGATTGGAGGAATCTGGATCCCGAGTTCCGCATGCGTATTGCGGAATTGTAGAATTTGGACAGAGTGATTTTTGAGGCCGAAATTGGCTTCCGACTTTCGACTTTTGCATTAAAGATTGTGGAAGTCGGAAGCACGATTTCGATTTTAAATTGGTTTTGGAAATCTGATTTTTGAGTCTCGCATGCCAAAAACAGAATGCGGAAGGGTGGATTGCGTATCACAATGGGGATTGTGGACCCGAGCCCATTGCGGCTGTGTGTGGAATTGGAAGCATTTGGAAGAAAAAAAGAAACAGAGGGTCTCCCATGGCCTTTAAAGGCCACCAGGGAGGTTAGGGAACGTGACAATTGTTGATCCAGGTGGATACCGGTGGCGGCCCACCTCTTCCAACTGGCTCAAAATAGTCTTCTGGCAATTTTGGTAAATTACTATTTTTAGCAGTTTTTCGGGTCTTGAACTTCCGGAGCCATTTTGAGGCCCTAAACGACATTTTTGGTGATTTGGGGGACCAAATGGTTGCCCACGACATACATTTGGGCCCAGTCGAAAGTTGTAAATCTTGGATAGACCTTTCCAATGGGCTACCGAGCGCCCCAAATGGAGATCGTATGCAAAAGTTATGACCCCGGGAAGTTGACTGTTCAACTAATCACCTTGGGGCCGCAAACTTTATGACGGTTCATCTTCTAGGGTTAGGTTTTTGGATGTTTGGGATTCTTTCCCTCATGCTTATGATAAATAGGCCCTTTCGGCCTCTCTTTGTATTCATCTTGGCATGAATGAGCATAGCGGCCACATCTCTTCTCAGAGATAGCTACCACCATTCCAGCTATTGTATTTTACAGTCTGTTCTATTTCCTCTATTTAATAGAATATGTGTTTACTGTATCACTGTGTTATTAGCAATATATCTCTGTGTATGATTCTGTATATGCTATCTTTTGTTTCGTTCCCTCATAAATCCGGATCAATTGTTGAGATATTGTAACTTCAAAGAATATTATATTTGTACTTTATTATTCCGGAGATGTTTCATTCCTCCGTGAAGATCTTATTATATATCCGGAGATGTTTATTCCTCCGTCGGAATGTGGTAACTTGGGTTATTAGACTTCCCTAGTGGGGGTCGGCCCTGTATGTGTTATGTGGGTCAAAGGGTTATTAGACCACCCTAGAGGGGTCGGCCCAGTCAGTTGTAGTGGGGTATTTAACCCATTGGTTAAATACGATCCTACGTGTTCTTGTGTAAAACACAAGTCAGAGTAGTGTATAAATAGAGGAAGTGTATTCCTCATTTGACACACACACTCACTTGAGAAAGGCGCACTTGTGGAGGAGAGGTCTGCTATGGTGGAGGAGGAGATCATGTCTTTGGTTTGCATCTTTGTATATTGCTGGTCATCTATATTGAGGAAGCTTTGCTGGGTTTTCTACCCCATGAGGGTTTCCCAGGATAAATCTGTGTCTCTTGTGTTTATGCTATGCTTGTTGTTTCTTCAGTGATCCTGTATATGTTATTATTGTGAAATGGAATGTAATGCTGCTATTTTATGTCTTAGCATATTAAATCTTAACATGGAATCAGAGCTAAACTGAAGGAAGGCAAGGTATGGCACTTACGACACTTGCTTTACTTACGACAATTTGAAGGTTAGGGTTTTATATAGCAAAAACCAGTCATCGTGGAACTTTCGCTATAAATCCATTTTGGCGAAGGTTCAGGATCTGAAACCTTTACAGGTCGTAGATAACATCTCCAGGTATCTTGTGTCCAAAGGGAACCCTCATATTCATTGTACTTTGTAAGTTATGATCAGTACAAGTTAGGGTTTCTGCCTCTTCCAGATCTCAGTCAAAATCAGGTGACCTAGGAAAAAAGGTCATAACTTGGGCTAGGAAGCTCCAAATGAAATTTCATAAAAAGTGACAGGTAGTAAACAGACTATACTATCTCAGGAAACGTTTTTAGAGGCCGAAGCTAAACTAGTGACACGTGGCACGCCATACAAGTTCGCTCTCCTGTTTTATCCCATAAACAGGTCACGTTGCTACACTTAGCATAACTCTCTCTCAGAAAATCCAATTGAGGTCAGACCTATTAGGATGGAAAGATGACAGGTCAGGCTACTGCAGAAAAAGTTTTCAGACCCTGTGGAGCGAAAATTTCAGAGTTATAACAGAAACAATCAGGTACATATTTCTGTCAAAACATAATTATTTTTGGAGCACCTTTATTCATGGCTTCCGGAATTTAGGGTTTCGAAGAAAGTTAGAATTTTTGGAATCGGAATCCACGACTGAATGATACTCAGGAAAATCGAAATTTAGAGACCAAGATCGAATTTTTTGGTTGGGTAGAAAACCGGGCTTGATTAAACCCTAGCTCGGGATTTTGATCGGAAAGATGGAAAATTAGGGCTTCAGCAAAAGTTGGAATTTTTGAAGTCTGTAACCACGGCTGGAAGCTCCTTAGAAAAATAAGAGTTTAGAGCCTTGGATCAAACCTTTTGATTGAGCAAAAGGGTGGGCTTCATCAAACCCTAGTTCGGGATCCTGTCCAGAAGATCCAAAAGTTTCAAAGGCAATTTTGAGGGGTCAATTTTTGGAGATTTCAAAATTGAAGTATGCTAGTTTGATTAGCTCAGCAAGACACATCCTTCCATTCATTCGGAAGTGTGAAAGTCAAAGATTGAATTTTTAGGGTTTCTCTAGCAAACCCTAATCAAGCTCCAAATCAAGTTTCAGGGGGAGTTGAGGCTAAGGCCTTACATAAGAAGACTACAAGAAGTCTCGACAGGTATGACTTAAGGAGGTTCAGGTATGTCTTGAAATCTGATTCTTGATTAAGTTCATGATGTGTTTGTCTTCATATTATTTATTAGTACAATCTTGATTAATGTTAGAATTTTCTTATCACCCTAGTAACAGTATGAATGCATGTGAATGATCGAAGACATTCATTGATTAGGGCTATATGATTGTACTAATGCATTATGGTGTTGTGTGAGGTTGATGTTGTTTGCTAACAAGATACAGGTACATCACAAAAGACAAATCAAGTTCCATGACCATGACAACATGAAGACAAAGACTCATCCATAATCTTTGTTCTACTTACGAGGTATGTATGACTTTGTTATATTATGCTTAACCTATGAGACATGCAGGTTCTAGTTCAGGATCTCTAAATCATTGAAGAGATTGTTTAGGTATGTTATACATAACTAAGCAGGTATGTTTACCTATGTCAAGTTAGAATCTTACCTTGTGTTAGGATCCCTTATATAAGTATACTTGGTATGATTGGTTATGCTTATTCATAAAGTTAGTAATCAAGGGTTTATGCATACTATGTCTCTTATCTTGATGATTTAATTAACCTGAAGAGTACTATGATCAAACAAGAATATGCATGAGTAAATGAAGACTTCCTTGAAACTATGAATACTAATGATCATGACTATATATATTCAAGATTATTTAGAATTAGAATGTTTTGATAATATTAAGAATATACTAATGAATGTATGTTTGTGTATGAGATCATGAGGATGACACTAGTGCACACTTGAGCATGCACAGTGGCACATAATGAATAGAAGTTCAAAAGACATATAGAAGATCAAGCGGGAGGCAACCACACAAACATAAAAGATAAGTATTTAAGTTGTTATTTGAAATAATAAATGATATTGTCTGTAATAGGTTGTATGCATATTTGTATTCCTATAATATATCATACTGAGTGTAAACATTCATAGAGCATTGAAACAGTATACTACTAATATGCATATGATTGGTAAGATGGTCAAACATTCCATTGTTGCTTGTCTAGAATGAAACCTCTTTGCTGACATACTGAGAGTTGTGCACACTCTCGATAGTATGTTCTGGTAGAGATGGAAGGCATCTAGATAGCCACTGTATGCATACAGGATATGGAAAAGTGTTGTGCCAAAGTATTGATCAAAATAGTTGCATAACTATGTAAATGATATCTGTATGCATAATAGGTTATCATGTCAATATGATTTGATGATTATGAAGTATGACTAATCATGTACTTAATTTTGATTTGTAGGAAAGATCATGATAAATGATGAACAATGAACACGCGATGGATGTTCAACAAAAGGATTTACAAATCAAACATACTATAGAAGGCTTGTGGCTAGAAGATTCTCTTAGAAAGAGGAAGAGAATCATGATGAGATGTTTGCTCCAAGTGGCTAGACCATTCTCTTAATGGTGTAATTAAAGAAGAAGTGTGAATTAGGTTCTGTATGGGTTCCCAGGATCGATAATCAATTGATGAGCTTAATGATCACCATGGGTCATGTGGATCTCAACCTTTGCTACAAGGTTGAATATGGTTTCTATACACAGATGACATGAATGCAAGAAGGAACTCACCATAGAGTTCAAATGATATTGAGGCTCATATCAGTAGACCCATCTAACGAGAGATGGCACAGATAGATATGCAGAAGATTATTCAATGCAGAGTGTGAATGATGTTCAGTCACAAAGAGAGAATTGACAGTCTCTTGATAAGCTTGGACTTTACCAAAAGTAAAGTTGTTCCTAACCTTTACCTTAAGGTTGTGGATGATGAACATATCATACCATTATTGTATGACGATGATCTCTTTCTGACAAAGAATGAGAAACAGATCATGAAAAGAAAGAAGAAGATGGCTGCAGAAATGAAAATGAAAGATCTCAGATTGATGCATTACTTCCTAGGTCTGGAAGTATGGCAAGGCTCAGAAGGAATCTTTCTCAACCAAGGAAAGTATGCTGAGAAATATTAAAAGGACTTGATGTGTTGGGATGGCCACTCTTGAAGTTGTTAGCAGATGACTCATTAGAGTTAGTGGATAGAACTCTGTATAGACAAAATATTGAGTCATTGATGTGTCTAAAGAATACTAGGTCAGATATATGCTTTCCTGTGAACACCTTGAGTCAGTATCTAGTGGAAACTAGATGTGTTCACCTGATAAGCTGCAAATCATGTGATGCGGTACCTATAGGATACAATAAGACTTTGATCTATGTTATCTTGGAGATCATGACTTCAGATGGCTACACAAATGTTGATTGGGAAGGAAGTGTATCAAACAGGAAGAGCACATCGAGAGGATGTTATTGTTTGGGATCAGCCATGATCTCGTGAGCACAAGCAGAATATATGGCTGCTTGCTCTGCTAAGTTATGAAGCAGTGTGGCTTCAGGATTGTTTGACTTAGAGATAGACCCAACTATGATCCTATGTGACAAGCAGAGTTGTATCAAGATGGAAAAGAATCTAGTGTTCCAAGATATGGTGCAGAAAGGAACCAAAAGTTTGAATTTGTAACAATGTACTAACCAAACCTCTACTGATCCGATGTACTAACCAAACCTCTACCTCAAGTAAAGTTTTCCGAGACAAAATTAATATAGTCCAGAAGGACCCTCCTCGAAAGGGGGAGTGATGTGATCACTTATGATGAGATTTCCTGCATCGACAGTGAGGTCGATGATGTGAATACCTATATTGGTGATGCCGACAGAGAGGTTGGTGGATGGTCCTTAGACAGGGTCTAAGGTGACAAGGAGATTGCATCATCCTTGAACACATGTTCTAAAAGGAGCCGTAGACGTATGTCTTCGAAAATGAAGTCCTTGGTGGACTTGAGGGGATTGGATCATCCCTGGACTTCAGTCCTAAAGAGAGCCGTAGACGTATGTCTTCGAGAATGAAGTCCTTGGTGGACTTGAGGGGCTTGGATCATCCCTGGACTTCAGTCCTAAAGAGAGCCGTAGACGTATGTCTTCGAGAATGAAGTCCTTGGTGGAATTGA
The DNA here is from genome assembly GCA_027924585.1 of Larix kaempferi. Classification (NCBI taxonomy): domain Eukaryota; kingdom Viridiplantae; phylum Streptophyta; class Pinopsida; order Pinales; family Pinaceae; genus Larix; species Larix kaempferi. The sequence continues at coordinate 34,835,393 of BSBM01000017.1, forward strand.
GGGGATTGGATCATCCCTGGACTTCAGTCCTAAAGAGAGCCGTAGACGTATGTCTTCGAGAATGAAGTCCTTGGTGGACTTGAGGGGATTGGATCATTCCTGGACTTCAGTCCTAAAGAGAGACGTAGACGTATGTCTTCGAGAATGAAGTCCTTGGTGGACTTGAGGGGATTGGATCATCCCTGGACTTCAGTCCTAAAGAGAGCCGTAGACGGATGTCTTCGAGAATGAAGTCCTTGGTGGACTTGAGGGGATTGGATCATCCCTGGACTTCAGTCCTAAAGAGAGCCGTAGACGGATGTCTTCAAGAATGAAGTCCTTGGTGGACTTGAGGGGATTGGATCATCCCTGGACTTCAGTCCTAAAGAGAGCCGTAGACATGATGTCTCCGAGAACAAAATCCTGAATGAACAGGTAAGGGGATTGGATCGTCCTCGGACTTTAGTCCTTTGAATTGAGCCGTAGACATGATGTCTCCGAGAACAAAATCCTGAATGAACAGGTAAGGGGATTGGATCATCCTCGAACTTTAGTCCTTTGAATTGAGCCGTAGACATGATGTCTCCGAGAACAAAATTCTGAATGAACAGGTAAGGGGATTGGATCGTCCTCGGAATTTAGTCCTTTGAATTGAGCCGTAGACATGAGGTCTCCGAGAATTGAATGATAGGACTGGATCGTCCCTGAGCTTCGGTTCAAAAGGTACATGATAGGACTGGATCGTCCCTGAGCTTCGGTTCAAAAGGTACATGATAGGACTGGATCATCCCTGGACTTCGGTTCAAAAGGTACATGAATGGATTGCATCATCCATGGACCTATGTCCTAAAGAGAGCAGGATTGATCATCGTGTAATATGATTGTGTGTGATGATGTGGTTACTTGTATCGGTAGGATACTTGTATTGATGATGTGGTTACTTGTATCGGTAGGATAATTGTATTGATGATGTGGTTACTTGTATCGGTAGGATACTTGTATTGATGATGTGGTTACTTGTAACAGTATGGATACTCGTATTGATGATGTGGTTACTTGTATCGGTAGGATACTTGTATTGATGATGTGGTTACTTGTATCGGTAGGATACTCGTATTGATGATGTGGTTACTTGTATTGGTATGGATACTCGTATTGATGATGTGGTTACTTGTATCGGTAGGATACTTGTATTGATGATGTGGTTACTTGTATCGGTAGGATACTTGTATTGATGATGTGGTTACTTGTATCGGTATGGATACTTGTATTAATGATGTGGTTACTTGTATCGATATGGATATTTGTGTGATGACGATGCTGATGATCGTGTGATGACGATGATGATGATCGTGTGCTGACGATGCTGATGATCGTCTGATGATGATGCTGATGATCGTGTGATGACGATGCTGATGATCGTGTGATGACGATGCTGATGATCGTGTGATAACGATGCTGATGATCGTGAGATGACAATACTGATGATCATGAGGATCTAGATGTTGATGTTGTTGTAGCTGTTTGAGTGCTGCAGAAGATAAAGACTCAGTACTGAAGATGTTGATGTTCCAGTATTGAAGATGTTCCAGTAACTGCTTGAGTTACTGATGATGTTGAGAAAGCTTCCAATGATTTATAGATGTATCATGTATGATGTTGATGACTCCTTGCTCATGCAGATACTGCTATAATATCCTTCTCGTTAAGGGGGAGTGTTGAGATATTGTAACTTCAAAGAATATTATATTTGTACTTTATTATTCCGGAGATGTTTCATTCCTCCGTGAAGATCTTATTATATATCCGGAGATGTTTATTCCTCCGTCAGAATGTGGTAACTCGGGTTATTAGACTTCCCTAGTGGGGGTCGGCCCTGTATGTGTTATGTGGTTCAAAGGGTTATTAGAACACCCTAGAGTGGTCGGCCCAGTCAGTTGTAGTGGGGTATTTAACCCATTGGTTAAATACGAGCCTACGTGTTCTTGTGTAAAACACAAGTCGGAGTAGTGTATAAATAGAGGAAGTGTATTCCTCATTTGACACACACACTCACTTGAGAAAGGTGCACTTGTGGAGGAGAGGTCTACTATGGTGGAGAAGGAGATCATGTCTTTGGTTTGCATCTTTGTATATTGCTGGTCATCTATATTGAGGAAGCTTTGCTGGGTTTTCTACCCCATGAGGGTTTCCTAGGATAAATCTGTGTCTCTTGTGTTTATGCTATGCTTGTTGTTTCTTCAGTGATCCTGTATATGCTATTATTGTGAAATGTAATGTAATGCTGCTATTTTCTGTCTTAGCATATTAAATCTTAACAACAATTGGTGCAACAAATCTATGATCAAGAGGTGGGTGGAAGGACTGTGTAGTCCTTGGTAAGAGGCCAACTTGATCAGGTAACATCATATAATATGTTAATGGAATCCATATAGGTAATTTTTATTTATTTATGCTAATTGTATAAGTGTTGAAAGACGATGGATAAGAATCCCTTCAACCACGTTTTAATCATCATAAAATGGTATGCATGTAAGGTTGAATGCATTTATGTGAGTGCCATACTGCCATGGTATGGTGAGATATGGGGTAGTAAGGGAAAAGAGTCTCACACCCTGTGACTGTTTAAAATTTAGACTGCATTCATAAGAAATAAGAGCATGCCATGTGTGAGACCATGAAGATGTTGGGTTGTGAAGCCTGTAGTGCTCAACAAGTATACCATGAACTCCCTATTGGTGTTAATTTGGGATGAAACCTCTTTGCCAACACGTAGGGAGTGAGTGAAATTCCGATGTTGTGTTCGGGTGAAGAAGGAAGGCACCCAAATAGTTAACCAAGTGATTGGGGAGATGGATGGGTATGGTGTTGAAGCATTGGCTAGGACATGTCCATTTTACCATGGTAAGAAACCTATGTAGGCACAAGAATGTTTAGATCAATTTTGTAGTGCATTGGGTACATTAAGTAAATGTACATTAAAATATTATGTAAATGTTGTGAATGTGCATGAATATGTGTGGGTGCATATGTTGAGATGCATTGTGTGAATGCATGGCTGTGATATATATATTTCATTGCAATTAGATAATAGATGAAATGATGAATTATTGTCAAATTCTAAGATCATTTCATGAGATGCTATGGATACAGGAAAATGCTTGCATGAAAATGGTAGTGATGTTTAATGGCCTACCGTGATGCTCTGTTGGGAGGACAGAGTTGCATGAAATGGTTGTGTAATCATGAGAATGGGAAGTTTATTTAAATTGCATAGATAATGTGATGGTATCTTGCAATTTTATTGTGATAATGATGCGCATAAAGTAGTTGTATTTCATTGTATTTGAGACAATAACAATTGGTGGTGTTTGAATTATTGAGTATTATAATTTTGAGATCACTTTAGTGACTATTGTAAATGCTACAATGAAAAGATTATTTGCACGGATACTCACAAAGTACTTGACTAATTGAAAATTTCAGATTATAGGTAGAAATGTCTTGGGTATGGCGATGTGGGTAAGTCCATAATAAAGGATGGAATCTACCATGTACAAAAGCCATAAATTATGAGAAAAGTCTCATGGTTGTGAAATGTAAATTATGCACATAATATATCGGTATCAGATTGTAAATTTTAGATTTGAGATTTTGCTAATAATTACTAATGATTGTTTGGCTTCCCTGGAATTGATTCAAGAGGATGTATTGTAGGTGGATGTTCATGTTATGGTAGCGAGTGTAAAACCATAATGGATAGATTTCTACCACTTACAAGAAGCCAAACAATATGACGATGGCCTCATGGTTAAATAAATCAAATTTCTTTAGGAGACAGAATTGTAAATTCATATTTGAATTTGATTATTAATGCCATTGACTTGTTATGGAAATTAGATTTGAATATGATTATTAATTTCATTGATTAGTTGATTGTTTGTGAATTGTGTTAGGAGGACACAATGCAGGAAGACCATGTGTTATGGCCTGCAAGATCTAAGCATCAGGAGAAAGAACTCATGTTTTGGAAATCTAGTTTTTGTACATAATATATTTGAGAAATCCTAATTGAAATTAATATGATGACATCTTATGTGAACTCCATGCTTGTGTGTAATGTAGGTGAGGTGGTGAAAATATTCCATTGGGGTAGATGTCGGCTGCTAAAGCTGAAAATGAAAAGGAAACACCAAGAGTGGCTTGGTTTTGACAAACCCTACAAAATTTCTTACATGTGCTTATCTCTCCGCAATACTCTTAAACCTAGTAATAGCATGGGTACTCAGGAAGATTGCATGGGAATTGGTAACCTTTCTACGCTCACACTAAAGAGCACTGGAGGGATGGGTATGTCCGAGGGACTATGTAGAAGAGAAGGGGTACCATCCTTGTGTTGTGAGAGTGGGTATTGTGGGGCCATGCTAGCCTGCATTCAAGTGAGTCACCTATGGAGTTACTGGAGGGAACCACTAGTTTGCATAGGAGAAGGAGCCATGGGATTGTATTTTTTTTGTTTTATCGCCTGATAAACCCAGTCGGAGAACTGGCTTGGCAATGGTTGTTGTATGCTTGATAAACCCAGTCGGAGAACTGGCTTAGCATACTGGTTAATGGAATGCTTGATAAACCCAGTCGGCGTACTAGCTTGGAATTAGTTATTCCAATGTCGTGGAGCAACTTGCGTGCTAGCCAAACATTCGTTGAATGCTTGATAAACCTAGTCGAAGAATTGGCTTAGCATATTGGTTAATGGAATTCCTGATAAACCCAGTCAGCGTACTAGCTTGTCATTGGTTATGTGAATGTTGTGGAGTATCCTGCGTGCTGGCCAAACATTCGTTATTGTATCCACAGGTGATCCAAGGCTTGTAAAGCAAAGAAGGAACCTGTGGAATAACGTGAAGACGTCCAATAAATATAAGTATCTGGTTTATCTTGCATCTTATTTCTTATTTAATATGAATATACGTGTGTATATGATTTGGCAATGATTTTTAAACTTTTGTTTAGAGATAAATCCTATGAAAATGAGATTGACATGTGAATTGACGAGTGTAGGTGTTGCTGCATGTAGGGATATTGAGGGAATCCTAAGGTGCATGTGGACATGTGACTGTCCTAGAAAGCTCAGTATGAGTAGCAATGGAAAGTGGTGCTAGTGGAATTGTGTGGGTCCTAGTAGCCAAAGGTTCTATAGGAAACCATGGGGAGGGGTTCCTTGGTTGAGAAGCCTTGGATAGACCTTAGACACCAAGTGTCATCACCAAAACAAGGAAAAGGCGATTCAAGCATTCACATTTGAAGTGAAAGAGACCAAGGAGAATGGAACAATAGTTGTGGTGCGGCTCTGTATTGGAACAATATCAAGAGGGGGAAACTCTTACTATTCTCGTTCCTTTTGATTGATGCATTTTAGAAACAGAATATTGTTGAATGCATGTTATGGCTGAAAGTTGACTGCGTTTATTTTGCTTGGAATAAAGTGTGAATGCTGAATTAGTTAATTTCCCGTGAAAGGAAGAACATGAATGCATTCATTGTATGTGGGACAAACATGAAATGTGTGGAAGCCTTATGGATAAAGCATGGAATTTCCATGTCAATTGAGCAAGTAATTGACTGATATTAATGCTTATGCTTATGTTATGCTTGGCCTAACAAGATTTGCAATGATGAATTTCATAGGTGAAAATTAAATCAATTGGTTGCAGCTGTTACAAGACAAGTGTTGCTAGTAAGCAAAGTGTGTGGGAAGCTCTACATTTCTGTAATGTACCTTAAATCCAAAAACAAATAAAAAGTGCATGGGGTATAACTATCATTAAGACCTAAGGTTCATTAAATTAACTTCAACAATGGATTAAAAAGTTAAGAACGATACTTGTATTTTAACTGGGTTACTTTATTTTTTGTTTATATGATGGTTTGTGTATTGAGTGTGAAACTTCATTGCATGTATATATAGTCCTTAACTTGCTGTAATATCCCTATTTTATATCCTATTATTTTGTAAATGTAAATGATTATTGTACGATTTTCTGGTGAGGAGTTCAATGCCAAGGCCCCACCAGTAAACCTTGAAAGTTATGTGGTTAATCCCTAAGTCGTAAATTGTAAACCTAGGAGATTGAAGACATTGACACAACTAAAAAATGAGTAGCTAAATTCACTAGGGAAGGGAGGTGGACTGGCTAGGAAGCCATGAAGGTCTAAGACATAGATGATGGATGACATCTTGGTGTCAGTGCACACTTAAAAAAATAGTAACAATTTACTGGATCTTAGATGTCGTCTTAAATTCTAGAAAAGTAACTAATTGATACAAGCTAGAAGTAAACTCCTAATGCTTACTCAATAACATAAGGATAATTATTAGTTAGATAATCCTAAGTGAGATCAAGGATTATTATTATTGAACTCATCTAGGAAAAGACACATAAGACTTACCCTAAATAAACTTACGTATTAGTCTTATCTCCAACAAGACTGCGAGAGAAAGGGAGTTAAAAACCTAAGAATCTTCCCTTGGAAGTAAAGGATTTGCATTTCTCTTTTTTATTAAAGTTATATATATATATATATATATATATATATATATATATAAACAAGATTTGCAAAACATTATTAGTGATAAATGTATATCATTGGCATCCTAATCATGGGGCATAAAAGAGAACCTTACCATGTTATATCTCTCTCTCTATATGAATTATTCCTTTATATATAAGAAAGAGGAATTTTAACTACATACCTATCTAAGACATTTAATGAAAATATAATCAAGGATGGTTTCCGCGGATATTATTAGAGAATCTTGAGAGCCCAATAAATTCCTAAGCTAAAGGGAACTTAGCTTATCTATTGATATATTTGTTTAAGCTCTTAAATTAAAATATAGTATACATGGTTATATATATATATAATCTATTTTAGATATTTGTAAAATATACTCACATACAAGAAACTACCTTTAAAAAATAAACAGTTAAAAATGAAACCGATGTTCTTAGATAACTCTTGGGAACTCGAAGAATCCATAGGATGGTTGTCTCCATGCTGGAGCTCCTGATTTCCTTCACTACAGCTTTTGTCTCCTTGGGGAAGCACGCCAATGCCTTACCTTTGCCATATGCCACTAGATGGCACACTAATACCTACCTACCAAACCATTTGTCTCTTAATGAAGAGCTCTAACTCTCTAAAGATGCCATCAGGGGGGAGGAGGGAGCAACTTTCACCTACTTAAGAATACAATTTCGATTTGGAAGGGTTTTTTTTTGGGAAATTTTTTCTTGATCTAGCCTCGTAGAGGACCAGGGAAGGGATAGCATGAATTCTTGATACCTGTTGATCTGTGTATGTTGGGAAGGGAGCAAAGCCTTGTCCCATTACAATTGCTGTGTGGGTGACTGATAATGAGGGCTATGTTGGATAACTTTGTACAGATTGGGCGCCTCTCTCCAAAGACACCATTGAACCCCCCTTTTTAATTCTATGCTTATCAACCGTTGCTTTTTATTATTATTATTATGGATCACAGTTAGATATTATATGCTTGTTAACCGTGTTGTGTTTTTAGTTCGGTAGCAGGCATTGGGGAAAGAACAACGTAGTCCCCGTTTTAGTTTTCAGTTTTGTTATTTCTGCATTTTTTCTTGAATACCTAGGAGGGAACAACGTGAAGACTGAAACCCCAAAATAACTCAATCCCTATTGATTTCCGTCATATGTATATACGTTAATACAACTCCAGATATTAATCGGTGGGATCGTTACCTTGTGTTTAATCTTCTCCGAGATGAATAACCTTGCGTCGCTACTTGGTGGTGTGCTCGGGAAGGAACAACATGGAAGCTAGATCCCTGTTTTTTTCTTTGCTCCTAATTTTTATAATTGTGATACCGTAGTTTCCAATACTTCATCAAGGGTATCGACCTCTGTTCACGTTTTAGTTGTTTTTGATTAACCCTGGAAAGAATTCTGTTAGTCACAGGTAAGTGGTACAATTTGTGTTTTAGGGTAAACAACCTCTACATATTTTTGCTCAACATATTTTTTGGTTTATCTCTACACATCGTTTGGAATATTTCTTAATATGAGCTATGTATGTAGGTATTATTCTTGTATTAGTATATACGATCTATGCTTGTTTATCTAACAAAAGTCTTATTATAGCACACACATTTCTTTACAGAGCTCTGGCTTATGGTAGCGATCGATATGTTGATTGATATCTGCATTTTATATTCGGATGGAATTTTTTTATATGTATTGCAGTAATGAATCCGTATGATCCTGAAATGGATCTCTGGTTGTGTTTTGTTGAAACAAAATCTTTAAATTATGTCCATATAATATTTCTGTAAATTCATCGTATAGACTACCTAAAAACGCAGATATTGATAGTGTCTCTATCTCTGTGTTGTCCTTTGATAGATTGCTTGAAAGTGTATATGTTTTTAGTGGAACGATCTTTGTTGATGTTAGTGTGAATACAAGCTTTTAGATATTTAGAACACTGCAGTGATAGACCTCTGATATCTGTTTTTATGGTATGGGTGAGTGCCTGAAAAGGAACTCTCTCAAGTTATTGTGGATTCCTGTCATATTTATGTTGTTAAAATTGAAATGTCTTTGAAAACACTTTTGATGAGAGAGGCTGCGAGGTAGTGGAAAGTGATTATGGCAACTATTGGGTTGCAGGATGTAACCTCTACTTTGATAATTAATACAAGTTGTGACCCTCTTTTTGAGGAACCAGCCCATGGATTAGGTGAACCACGTATATCGCTCTCTCTTATATGTGTACCTTGTGTGATGTAAAATTTTATGGAATGACCTATGTGTTAATGGTAGGGTATGGCAAATTATGTGTGATGTATAATTTTTATGGAATGATAAAATTTACGGTGAATGAACAATTGTTTATATGGGTTACTATTCGTGATTTAAGTACATTTATGTTCATATAATCAATGCAACTAATACCTTAGATGTTGTTGTCAAGGCCTAGATTTGTAAAAGCAGAATTCTTAATGAGTAAATAATTATGCAAGTTGATTATTTATTTTAATTAATCGTTATTATCATGCGAGTATGGCGGACTTTTGTTCCGTAACATAAAAACATTTCATTGTGGATATCTCTTATAATATGAAAAGTCTTGAAAATTCCCTAGATACTAATGCAGTAAATTTGGATATGTGACATATGGTATCAGATCCATGTTACAACACTCAGGGCCTATTTGGGATCAGCATGACGGAAAGGATACACAATGGAGTCTGCATTGCTTGGGATCTCTACCCCGGATACGCAGTGCCTACATGGGATGAGCGAGGTCGCGCATGGTATGGAAACCTTCGAAATTCCTGGATATTATTCAATCTTTATTCTTTTTATAAAAATACATATAGTCCTTATTGACATGCTGCCTTAACTTAATAAAGATCTAGAAATCTTGATCGAGATTAACATCGTGAACTTTTGGTTGAGGGTTTCCTCTGAAACCGATAGTTTTTAGTATATGCATATGATATTACTATAAAACATATCAGGATGGTTATGAAATGTTCTGTAAGTGATTTCATCATATGAATAGATGTTGCTTTTGAGTTTAAAAGATTGTTAGCGGGAGGAATTGAAAAAAAGGGGCCCATGAGATCAACCTAAAGTGTGAACTAGTTATATCCACGAGATTTATGATTTTAACCTAATAAAATAGGTGTGGATGATGCACTTTCATTGAATACTATACAAAGGAAATGTATATGGCTAAAGGTACTAATAAATTGAAATGATCAAAGTTATAGGCGATAACAAAAGAATGGTTCATTTTAGAGATATAAAGATGTCTATGAAATTAGCTTGTAAGCGCATTTTAGGATATGGTCATATAGATTCCAACAAATTCAAGTATGGTAATATTGTACTCTTGCTTGAAACCATGAAATTTTGAAATGAAGGAAAGATGCATTGAAGATTTGATGGTTACTAAAGAATAAAAAGTTGTAACTTATTCCCTATATAGAAATAGGAATGTTGCATTAATATAGGTGTTGTTCTTATAGTTGGTGAGATGTAGAAAATTATTTGTTTTGTGATTGGTAAGACTTTGGTTTAAGGGAATTTAAGTATCATACTCTTAGACGTCGAGTCATATATTTATACGCTCTATGCCATTAGGTATGTATAGATTAAGAACAAGATTAAAGAGTAAAACGATGAATCCAAATACAATTTACTAACTTCGAATTTGTGATTGGCCACATTGGCCAACAATAAAGATGCTTGTTCAATCTAGAATATTAGTGGATTTGACGGTAACAAGTAATTATAAGTAAATTGATATATATAGAGTATGGATAATGGTAACATTTCATGAGACTATCATATATGTTGTAGAAGCATGAAAGTTGTACTTTTCTATATTGGTATTATATTTAAAGGCAAAATATGAAACTTGTACTTGTACTTTTACTCTTGAGTATAAGCAACTAGAGTCAACTTCGTACATTCTTAGTCTTAATGCTTCAATATTTCTGTCCTCGTTATGTTGCAGCAAGGATGATGGTGTTAATATAAATAAATTACATTATAAGTTATGAAAAACTCTTTCCATAGGCTGAATTGTTTTGTAATAACGCATGGAGTTCGTAAAAAGTAGTTACTCTTAGAGTGTTAATGATAATTACGGTGTTAAAATATTAAAGGTTAGACTCTTGGTAGGGTCCGTTACCTTCCATTATAGATTTCTTTTACAATGGACGCATGCCAATAAAGGAGGTGTGTGCTATGCTTCGATATATAAATGAAACCGGAAGAAGGTATGGAACCTATAAATTTCTTAAGTGGAAGTTGAAATAGCTTAAGTCTATTTGAAGTTCACTATAATTATTGGCTCACAAATTTGGGTATGTTATTTTTAAGAAGTGATTTTGATTTAAATATATATATATATATATCTATAGTCACTTAGATGAATACTTTTTAGTATTTGATTTCTTATAATTTTCTAACACGTGAGTATTTTGTAGCATGCGACGCTTTGTTAAAACGACTTTCGACTCAAGGTATAGATGTTCCACTGTAAGTTATATTGCTTCCTTTAATGACAATAAATAGTCTAATGGAAGTACATAGCATCTTGGGTTTATATATATCTAACTTACTACTCATGAACATCATGTAAAGATGAAATGTTTTTCTTCACCCATAACTATTCGTGAATAAATAAGTAACAGATGTTCAGGTGATATTAATATTTGAATGCAATAAGTGAATGAGCGTCGTATAATGATTATATACTAACATTGCAGGGTTATGCTTTGAATATCACAAATAAACATTAAATGTTAATTACAAATTCATTGTTATAAACAATTGAGTTATTACGAAATTTTATGAAACATGGATTAACTGTGGGTTATGTTATTTATGTACCGACATCGCAGGGTTTTACCATGATTATGACCGATGTCATGATCATCATAGAACAATGATTATAAATCCACTTGTGTAAATAAGTTGAGTTCAACCGCTCAAGAATGAGTAATGATTTATTTTAGGATGGATTGCAAGATTGTATGAACTATGAACGATGGTAGAATTATGTTATCAAGTTACAAATCATTAAAACACATAGGATGTGATAAGTAAATAGGTGAATGCATTTGTTAATATTATGATGCATGTTGTGATTAACAAAACTGCAAGAAATAAGAAATGATTGTTATTAAGAATTTTTCAGGACTCAAATGAGGAGGTTTGAGGGGAAAAGAATATTTCGTGGAATCAAGAGAGAAGTCTTGAGGGGAAAAATAACTCTTCCCAGACTCAAGCGAGAGGGATTGAGGGGAAAATAACTTTCCTCTGAGTGAACACCAAGTGGCAAAAATTGATGATCCATCTCTACTTTGCTAAAGTAAATTTTCTTGGACTCAAGCAAAAGGCTGGATGGAAAAGAAATTCCTAGACTCAAATGAGGAGGTTTGAGGGGAATTTTGAAAGAGTCTGTGAGATCAATGGCAAGACCATAAAGTTTGACATCTAATAGACATGACGTTGTTTGATGTTTTTGAGGAGAAATTTTTTGACTAGCAATCAAAAGGGAGAGTAACCTCAAAGTTTAGCCCGTAATACCAAACGGAAATTGGTGGCAAAACTCGAGGGAGATTTATGTGTTCAAAAGAGGGTTGTTGAAGTTCCAAAACTCAAGGGAGAGTTTGACGATCAACAAAATGTTGTTGAAATATTTTTATGATATAACAATAAAACACATATTACCGATTTGTCCTGTAACTAGACTATTGGATGTCTTTATGTGTGAAAGTTATGGATGCTTGAGAAAGAAAAAATTTCCTCAAGGATGAGGATGAATGATAAATGTTAAATATTTATTGTTTGAAACTTTGTGAAAAATATGATGCTAACCCATGAATGAAGAAGATGTCTACTCCAAGTTGATAACTAGTTAAGTACATAAGTATTGGAGGCAAAAGACGTCCTCTAGAAGATAAGTAAATATGGAGTTCTTATAAATCCTTTTGAGTTATATTGAATAAACAATCTTGTAGTATGTTTTCTTATGATTCTAAAAGAAAAAGCAAAGGCTAAAAGATGCTCCAGAAATTGCAAATATTGTGTTGCAAGAAGAACTCATTGTTTAGGTTCTGAGTTGGATTATGAAATAGATGATATGTTTTTCTGAACAAATTTTGGAGACCCAGTGTTGTTGCATAAAATACAGGTCATGAGTGATAACAACGTGCGGGAATCATAAAGGTTTGTATATGATTGAACAAAAATTTCAAAGAAAGCAAAAGATGACGCAAGGGTAGAAGACAAACTGTTGAAAAAGCATGAACATCGAGGACAATGTTATTCTAAAGGGGAGGAAAATGTAATATCCCTATTTTATGTCCTATTATTTTTTAAATTTAAATGATTATTGTACCGGTTTTTGGTGAGGATCTCAAGGCCAAGGCCCCATTAGTAAACCTTGAAAGCTATGTGGTTAATCCCTAAGTCGTAAATTGTAAGCCTAGGAGATTGGAGACATTAACACATCTAAACAATGAGTAACTGAATTCACTAGGAGGGAGGTGGATTGGCTAGGAATCCATTAAGGTCTAAAACGTAGATGATGTATGACATCTTGGTGTCAGTGCACACTTAAAAAAAATTAACAATTTACTAGATCTTAGATGTCGTCTTAAATTCTAGCGAAGTAACTAAATGATACAAGCTATAAGTAAACTCCTAATGCTTACTCAATAACATAAGGATAATTATCACTTAGATAATCTTAAGTGAGATCAAGGATTATTGTTATTGAATCATATGGGAAAAGACACATAAGAATTACCCTAAATAAACTTACGTATTAGTCTTATCTCTAACAAGAGTGCAAGAGAAAGGGAGTTAAAAACCTAAGAATCTTCCCTTGAAAGTAAAGGATTTGCATTTTTCTTTTTATTAAAGGTATATATATATATATATATATATATATATATAAACAAGATTTGAAAACATTATTAATGATATATGTATATCATTGGCAGCCTAATCATGAGGCATAAAAGAGATCCTTACCTTGTTATGTCTTTATATATATATATGAATTATTCCTTTATATATAAGAAAGAGAAATTTTTAACTACATAACTCTCTAACATTTAATGAAAATATCATCAAGAATGGTTTACCAACTTATAGGAAGCAAGTATTCCTATAATCCGCAGATATTATTAGAGATTGAGAGCCCAATAAATTAGCTAAAGGGAACTTAGCTTATCTATTGATATATTTGTTTAAGCTCTTAAATTAAAATATAAATTAAAATATAGTATACATGGTTATAATAAGAGTTAAACATATGTGTAAATTATATATATATATATAAAAGGGAAAAGTTAAGCAAGCATGCAGAATATATATATATATATATATGATCTATTTTAGATATGAGTAAAATATACACATACAATCAAGTACCTTTAAAAAATAAACGATTATAAAGGAAACCGATGTTCTTAGATAACTCTTGAGCACTCGAAGAAGTCATAGGATGGTTGTATCCATGGTGGAGCTCTCGATTGCCTTCACTACTGCTTTTGTCTCCTTGGGGAAGCACGCCAATGCCTTACCTTCACCATCTTCCACTAGACGACACACTAATCCCTACCTACCACGCCATCTGTCTCTTAATGAAGAGCTCTAACTCTCTAAAGGTGCCATTGGGGGGGAGGACATAGCAAGTTTCACCTACTTAAGAATGCGATTTCGATTTGGAAGGGGGTTTTTTTGGGGGAAATTATTTTTGGATCTATCCTCATAGAGGATTGGGGAAGGGATAGCTTGAACGCTTGATCCCTGTTGCTCTGTGTATGTTGGGAAGGGAGAAAATCCCGGTCCCATTACAATTGTTGTGTGGGCGACCTCCAATGAGGGCTGTGTTGGATAACTTTGTACATATTGGGTGCCTCTCTCTAGAGAGAGGATCGACCCCCCCTTTTAATTCTATACTTATTAATTGTTGTTGTTTTTCTAGTATGGATCACACTTAGATATTATATGCTTGTTAACCATGCTGTGTTTTTAGTTCGGAAGAAGGCATTGGGGAAAGAACTATGTAGTCCCTTTTTTAGTTTTCAATTTTGTTATTTCTGCATTTTTTCTTGAATATCTAGGAGGGAACATCGTGAAGACTGAAACCCCAAATAAACTCAATCCCTATTTATTTTCGTCATATGTATATGCATTAATACAACTCTAGATATTGATTGGTGGGATCCTTACCTTGTGTTTAATCTTCTCTGAGATGAATAACTGTGCGTCGCTACTTGGTGGTGTGCTCAGGAAGGAACAACATGGAAGCTGGATCCCTCTTTTTTTCTTTGCTCCTAATTTTTATAATTGTGATACCGTAGTTTCCAATACCTCAGCAAGGGTATCGACCTCTGTTCACGTTTTAGTTGTTTTTTATTAACCCTGGAAATAATTATATTAGTCACAGGTAAGTGATACAATTTGTGTTTTAGGGTAAACAACCTCTGCATATTTTTGCTCGATAGAGTTTTTGGTTTATCTTTGCACATTGTTTGGAATATTTCTTAATGTGAGCTATGTATGTAGGTATTATTCTTGTATTAGTGTATACGATCTATGCTCGTTTATCTAACAAAAGTCTTATTATAGCACACACATTTCTTTATAGAGTTCTGGCTTATATGGTAGCGATCGATATGTTGATTGATCTCTGCATTTTATATCCGGATGGAATTTTGTTTATATGTATTGCAGTTATGAATCCGTATGATCCTGAAATGGATCTCTGGTTGTGTTTTGTTGAAACGAAATCTTTAAATTCTGTCCATATAATATCTCTGTAAATTCATTGTATAGACTGCCTAAAAACACAGATATTGACAGTTTCTCTATCTCTGTGTTGTCCTTTGATAGGTTGCTTGAAAGTGTAGATTTTTTTAGTGGAACGATCTCTGTTGATGTTAGTGTGAATACACGATTTTAGATATTTAGAACAGTACAGTGATAGACCTATGAAATGTGTATTTGTTGTATGGGTGAGTGCTTGAAAAGGAACTCTCTCAAGTTATTGTGGATTCCTGTCATATTTTTGTTGTTAAAATTGAAATGTCTTTGAAAACACTCTCGATGAGAGAGGCTGCAAGGTAGTGGAAAGTGATTATGGCAACAATTGGGTTGCAGGATGTAACCTCTACTTTGATAATTAATACAAGTTGTGACCCTCTTTTTGTGGACGTAGCCCATGGATTGGGTGAACCACTCATATCGCTCTCTCTTATATGTATACCTTGTGTGATGTAAAATTTTATGGAATGAACTATGTGTTAATGGTAGGGTATGGAAAATTATGTGTGATGTATAAGTTTTACGGAATGAGAAAATTCATGGTGAATGTACAATTGTTTATATGGGTTACTATTCATGATTTAAGTACATTTATGTTCACATAATCAATGTGACTAATACCTTGTATGTTGTTGTCAAGGCCTGGATTTGTAAAAGTAGAATTCTTAATGAGTAAATAATTATGCAAGTTGATTATTTCTTTTAACTAATCGTCATTATCATGCGAGTATGGAGGACTTTTGTAAAAACATTTAATTGTGGAGATCTCTTATAATATGAAAAGTCTTGAAAATTCACTAGATACTAACGCAATAAATTTGGGTATGTGACACTTGCATAACCTTATTTAAGTTATACCAATGTTGTTGCTTGGTTACGTTTAAATGCTTCGCATCTTAAAATGTTTACGTGATGGTTTGTTGCATAGCTTATAACCTTATAATGTTGTCCTTGATTCTATGTTGTCTATGTTCTTTTTGTGAATGAGTTGTTGGGTTAATGTTTCATCTCCATGATTTGGCTTGAAGGGTTACTATGGATTTTGGGTTTACTTAGTGTGTTACGAGCTAAGGCATATCGATTTCCTTGTTTGCATTTGATGTGGATAAGTCTTATGCTAAATCTAATTCTAAGTGGAAAGACCTTGGTAGAAGTTTAAATTTCTAACTATTATTTCATACATATATATGTAAATAGGTTTGTCCATAAAATGGTGACCTTTAACTATAGGGAATGGGTTGTAATGCAAATTCTAGTGGTGGTGGTTGTGAACATTAAAGGAGGCCATGTGAATCCCTCGTGGCTGGCCTCCATGCTGGCTCAAGGTATAAGGTTGTTTACCCTATTTCAAATATCCTCTTTGCATGTTGTTTGGGGAGAGGGGTAGCGAACTTCCTGCTCTATCGTTTTGGGCAGTGGCGTGAAACATTAGTTTACATTTCTATCTTTGTATTTATTGGATTTCAAGCTTTTGTAATATCCATATATTTTTGTAATCAATATATTTAGTGTCCATACGTTCATAATAAATATTTACAGATCCTTTCATCATATGGTGTTCAATGTTCAAGTTTATGAGTGATTTATGTGCAAATTTGCTAACTTATGGTTAAGCAATCTTAAGACAATGTGTATTAAATTTTCATATCAGCTCCATGAAGTCTATTATTAATTTATTTGTGTTGATTTGAGAGTGTCACGGTTGAATTGGACTTGTTTGGGAATACTTGGGCTTATTAGGAAGTATTTGGGTCAAGTTGAAAAACTAGTATTCCAATGTGGGGGAAATCGAGCTAGTTTCTCACTAGTCTTGAGAGGGTGTCTTTCATACTTCTTTGGAAGTTCTTTGCAGTCTATCAGTGGGTCAAATAGTTTTAGTTGATTCTATTTTAGCCCATTAAATTGATATTGGGAGAATTCGAGTTGCTCTAATAGTGTTTGGGAAGCACCCTACTGTTGTTGAACAAGAACATCTCATAAGCCTTCACAAGCCACTATTTAGGGAAAAGTTAAAAATCAACATAATTAAAGTTGGAACCTTGGAGATAATATTCCTAATTTTTTATTAGGGATATTACAACCTTAATAATATGAAACAATATTTGTACCTAAAAAAGATTTTCCATTTCACGATCTTAACTCATTTGAAGAATACAAGTCTTAGATTGCTTTTACAACTCAAAACAGATTTTTCATTTGACAATCTTAACTTATTTAAAGAATATAAATCTTAGGTTGCTTTTCCAATTTAAATCATATGATCTTCTTAATTGTTGAGATTTTTTGTTTTTAATTTAATGTGTCAATTTAAATAAGGTTATGACAATTTAAATAGGATTATGACACAAGATATTATTTTACTAAGACTTCTCAAAATTTAAATGATATGTTTGAGATTTTGATTTTCTCCGTTAATATAACTAATTTACACAATTTTTTTATGAAAAATATTCCCATTACAAACTTTCCTCATATCATTAATCCATATTTTTAATTTCTAGTTTACAAAATTATTATATTATATAAATATATATCTTTTTTAATTTCTAGTTTAAAAAATTAATATATTATATAAATATATATATTTTTATTACTATAAAGCTTTTAAATTGGAAAATATATTGGTTGTATACAGTACACTTATCTATCCTCCTTCAATCTAGGTAGAAAAAGTATAGATAATAGTAGACACCAAATTCTAAGATATATAGTGTAAAGATATAAACCCTATAAATATAATTAAAAAAAAATATTTTAATCTCTAAGATACTCCTCTATAAATCGTTCCTCTAATCGGTTGAGATGCTCCAATGAACCTCCCCATTCCCAGGCAAAGAAATGCCAACTGAAATTTCTAAACGAGCCATCATACACAACAGGTGTAATAACTTCTTGCACATCAGGTGTAATAACCTCTCGCGGCAGCGGCTTTTCTTGCAGTAAACGGCCAGTGTATAGGACGGTCTTGAGTTTTGTTAAAGGTCCAAAGGTTTTCTGCAATGTGCCCACAAAACCTTGAAAATTGTAAGATAACACAATAATCTTCTTCAAATTCGAAGGCGTCCAATTTGCCCCCAATACATTGTCGATGAGATCAACGGGGCAGAAAGGCATGAAAAATAACGTGGGTCTGTCCACTGTTCGTTTGCCATCCTCATTAAAACGAAGAAACGTGCAGCCGAGTTCTCTTACAGCCGCTCGCTCCATTGGAGACATAAGTGGATCGTACACAACGATATCATTCACGAAGTCAAATTTCTCTCTCATTAAAATCGCAAAGGCTAACTGCATTTGACCATGCCCGGGAAACCCCAATCCAATTTCAGGGTCGATGGTTCCAATGCCATAGAACACCATTTGTAAATGTGAATGATGTGGGTCTGTGCCTCGCACCCTTTCTATTCGTGCCAACAGTTCTGGGTCCCGCATTTGTTCCATGAACTCTCCATAAAATGCAGAATTCTCCAACACTTCCCGAGCGAGATATATCATTTGCATTAATCTGTTTACTTTTCCATCAAATGTTGTTTTAAGTTGCGCCGACATTTTAGGGTTCTCCATTGCTTCCCTTAATCTGTTGAGGTCCTCTGATGAACCAAAACAGTCAAAGAAATGCCAACTTAAATCTGCAAACGAGCCTTCATACACAGCAGGTGTAATATCTGTTCGCGGCAGGGGCACTTCATGCAGAAAATGGTCACTCATGCTTCGGGCGGCCTTCAGTTTTGTTAAACCAACGGCTTGGTCAAGTGGAAAACCTTGAAAAGAGTAAGATAACACAACAATCTTATTCAAATTTTCAGGCGTCCAATTTGCCCCCAATACATTGTCATCGAGAGCAATGGGGCAGTAAGCTGGCATGAAAAATAGCGTGGGTCTGTCCACTGTTCGCTTGCCATCCTCAACAAAATTGCAGCCGAGTACTTTTAAAGCCGTTCGCTCCAGTGGAGACAATATAAGTGGATCGTACACCACAATATCACTCACGAAGTCAAATTTCTTTCTCATTAAAATCGCAAAAGCTAACTGAATCCAACAATGCTCAGGTTGCGAGGACAGGGTTTCGCTTTCAGGGTCGATATTCCCAATGCCGTAGAAAACCATTTGTAAATTTGAATGGTCTCTCACATCGGTTATGTGTTGCACCATTTCTGGCTCCCACATTTGTTCCATGAACTCTCTATAAAATGCAGAATTCTCCAACACTTCCCCAGCGAGATATATCTTTTGCAATATTCCATCTACTTTTCTATCAATTTCTGCATCAGAAACGTTCTCCATAACTGCGGATTCAAATTACACAGTAAATAATTAAAATTCCAGCGTCAGAAATCCTCGGCTTATGGATGGATAATCAGCGTATTTATATAATGTAGTGGATATGGGTGCGTCCGCTCAACAATAAGACCTTTGTTAAAATTAATTTTGATTCAGCAAATTTAAACATATATTTAGTTGATTTAAGTTTTGGCGGTTATCTAAGTTGTCCATGATTTTATGGATTTTTCACTGCCTTAAATATTTGGAAACTGATCTTTATGTTACAAATATGCAAGACAGTGAAAAATCTAGAAGATCATGAAAACCTTGTATTTTTTAATAAGCAACATTCATGGATACTTCCACAATGGTAAAACAATTAATGTTTGATCATGAAAACCTTGTATTTTTTAATAAGCAACATTCATGGATACTTCCACAATGGTAAAACAATTAATGTTTATTTCTATCGTAACCAAATGAATTATTGGGATCATCCGTGGACTTACCTTGATACTATACCTATTTGGAGGCTAAAGACACTCTTGAATATCTCTTACAACATCTTGGCGAAGGTTGTTTATGCTTACTCTCCTTAATATTCTTTTTTTTAAACCACGGGAATCAATAACTGGTCTTGGAGAGGTCTAGGTTCAAATTCGACAAGCTACTACTATAACCCAAGAATGTATCCAACAACCCACCAACCAAATATACCAATAATGCATGTCTCAGAAAGGGTCGAGACATCATGAGGCTCACCCGCAAAGACAACTATCCCAAGGGGTTTCTATGCTTTTATCCTTATCACAACATGCAATGTCTCATTAGGGATTTGAACCTAGGTGGGGAGAGTGTGAAACTTACCTCCCTACCAATTGAGTAGATGACCTCCCAAGATTATATATCTAGAACATAAAATATTCATTATGGGTTACTTCTTTGTGGAAAATTTGTCATCATAGTCTGAGAATGTATGGAGCGAAGTCAATGCTTAAGCCTCAACACCCTCTTCATCCAAATTGGATTTGAAAACCCATATCATAGGATCTAATGGCCTTTAATTTTCATTATCTTTGCAATTTTGAAATCTAGCTTAAGTTTTTGTGAAAGTTCGTTGGTTAATGTGGTATCATCCACCCGCATTTAAGTGCTTTAACAACATTTATTGTTTTAGTGTCATGCCTTGTGGTTGTTATATATGTTACAAGTTAAATGCATACAATCACACCTTTGTGGTTAGATTTTGTTCCACATTAATACTCTCCTCCTCTTCCCCTTTTCCCTTGAATATAAACCACATTTCAAAATTGGGAGGGTTACTCAATTTTGCATCCCTGCATATATAGGTTCTCTTAAAAGATACAATTCAATACTATCCACTACATTATTTTCTCACATTGTGTGTCTATGGCACTAGTTTATAGTGGTAGGATTTTAGCATATGATTGAGGGTGCTTTTCATTATTTGCAATCGTGGGGGAATTTTTTAAGTGATGAAAAGGTTACAAAGATTTGTCTTACAAGAAGGTAGTCTCTCGAGAGAAGATGTGCATATTATTTGTATCTAAATAGCACATATCTCAAGCATTTGACTGTAAATATGAGCTAGTGAGTTCTCTAGAACTATTCTACAACATCATATAACGCCCAATATAACATAATCCTTATGCCAAATTGTAACCTACCTAGAACTTGAAATATTTTATGTTGTGGAAACTTGTTGACATCAAAAGTATTATGCCAAAAGTATAATCGCTCATTCCAAAGCTTACTTTCTCCATCAGAGTTTTATATATTTGGTCGAGCTCCCACACTTATTCATTTGGAAATTGCTTGATATCCTTTAGTTCTGTGATATATTGCGACTCAGATTTCGGCTTTCTGAATTCATCAATCAATCCTTCCCTGATCCGCGACAGTGTTTTCTCTAGGCTCCCTGTAGGTACCTTTATGAATTTCATCAACCAATCTAGCACACGAACCCTAAAGGTTCTCGCTAGTTGTCCCTTCTTGATGTCATCGTCTTGGACCTCCTTTACCGTCCATATCGCTTTGCATAAAATCCAATATTGCTCGGGATCATCGGTTCCGTTAACTTGGAAAATAGGCATTTTAATGTCGTCACCCGCCATTCTTGGTTTCATATTATTATTTACAGACCCACTACTCCTACCATTGTTCTGGCACTTTAGACAACATTTTGAAGAACTTATGTCTTTTCCTTCGAAATTTGGCATAGTGTGCGGATTTGTGGGTACGTTGTATCTTTGGTTCTGTCCTTCTTCGGATTCGGGGTTATCCTGGTAACTTCCTTCATCACAGTAAGGTCACTTAGTCCCTTGTGGTCTCGTTTCGCAGTTCTCCATTCCAGTCGTCCTAGGAGACTCTCTCTCAATATCATTCCTCCTCTTCTTCTCTGGCCAGAACCTCACCCCACTTCGCAGGATACCACACTCTTCTGCATCTTCCCTTAGAATTCCATTGTAGATAAGATCCATCTACCCTGCATCATTCTACCACACCCGCATCCACGCGGTACCCACAACCTCCACACATTGAGCTTTTACTCGTCGTAATTCATCTTCAATATACCCTGTTCGCAGATAAGCATTTTAATCCACAATTTCAGCAACAGTAGAAACCTTCCTCTGGGTCCCTTGAAAAACTTCATTTTCGCGTTGTTATATGACTTGATTGTATCGACGGTGAATTCAGTGATATACCCCTCCAGAATACTATATACCCAGACTTTAATGGCTCTAGATTCCTTGTTATCCACTTGCTTCACTTGCCGAATAAATTCAGGTGTCTAATGCTCAGGTTCACTGCCTTGGAAATTCTTCTTTTGGAATGTAAGTTGTTCCAACTACTCATGTAGTAGTATCAGGAATTTGCATAAAAATATCTCGTGAATGTCAGAGTATATATATTTCAGTAACCAATCAGTCGTCGACCATATAGTTTTGCGATTATCTTCTTCAACAAACTCCCGTTCCTTCTTGTTGAACCACTCTTCGATCTCTAGTTTCGTCGGATTCCACAACATGTCCTCTCTTTTTCTCTTTGCACTACGGTACCGAAAAAAAAAAAAAACCATTTGTTGACATAGGGCTTCACTCCGCACTGATGTCAACAAACACCAACCAGACACCCTTAAGCATCAGCCCATAAAGGTTTTACCCTTTCCAGCAACACTCGCAGAGCGAGTAAGGTCTCACCCGAGATGTTCAAGGGGGGTTGTAGGAACCAAGTTTCCGCAGTAGGGAGAAGACATGCGTTAACCTTTACTCAGTTGCTACAGAAAACAAAGATCTTCATTCACATTATACTAGCAATTCGAATGTGCAATATAACCCATATCAACAAACATTACCAATTAACAAAACAACAAATTCAAAGACATCATTCATAACATCGCGATATATGGAAAGCACAGAGTATAACTCATGTTGACAAACAAAAAACACAGAATAGAGACATGGCCAAACATATTCATTCATTAACTCATCAAAAAGTATTGCAGAATGAACTTCGTAGATAACAATTATGAGCAACTTAACATAGATTCATATATTCATAGAAAAACTGCCGAAGGCAGACAAAATACATCAACTTGTCGATGAATCTTCTATCTTCTTCGATCTTAGGATGATTATCTATTACAATTTGTGTTTATATTTATAGACGCCTATGGTGGTTACAAAATGGTCCAAATGACCAATTCTAACTAACATGGACCAAAACTTTCGCTTTTGTCGGCTTCTTGTCCTTCGTGAATGGTCCTTTTCCTTCATTGATGACCCCTTCGTTATTGTCGGCTCCACATATTTTGCGCTCTAAACCCGTGCCAACAAGGTTCAATATATAGAACCAACACTAACCTCATGAGAATCGATATATTCAATATTCAAAACTGAATAAGGTTTCACCCAAGACTCTCATAAGAATGACTAGAACAAGTTACAATTCAGAATTACATGAAACTAAACATAGTAATCTATTGTCATTGTGTCTATGATCAAACTTACAATCATAACATAGAATTTTTTAAATCAAGGGGAAACAAGACACCACATCTTGTTTTGATAAACATAGTTATACAATTTATCTTTTTTCAAAAAGGTCATCACAATCTAACTCTCTATTCTTCCATCTCTCTCTATGATATAACTATCTCTTCTCTTAATCATAAAATATATGACAATTATTAGACATTAACTACCCTTAAAAAATGCTTAACTTAACACATCACTTTACATTCTTATACAATGCATTGTACATTATACAATATAATACATTATAAACCAACATAGATCCATTTGAAACCCGAACCTATTGGATCCTCCTTTATGATTCCAGGTTTAGTATGGATCTATGTTAATTTTAAATTTTTTACTTTATGAGTCTAAATTATGTTTTTTAATTACTTTTTATTTTTGGTAACTTATTAGCCAACATGAATTTTTTTAATTGTTTTTTCTATTTTTGTTAACTTATGAGCCAACATGAATTTTTAATTACTTTATTTTACTTTTTATCTTTCGTAAAGTCACTTACATAACATTATGTGACAAGGTATCCCCCATACTGGGTTGTAGAGCACCTCACTACTCTTAGTGTAAATACATTATATTCCAATGGGATAACTCTAGTGGTTGAGAGATTGAGCTTCATGAATGAGGTCCTTGAGTTGACCTTGAAGATTGGTTATCATTGTTGTGTGCCTCTCTTAATGTTTTTATCACATTATCTAACTTAATCATCCTCAATGGGTTTACACTAGGAAGTTCTTGGGGATTTCCTACGATGTTTCCTTGGAATAATATACACAAAATGGATCCAAACCTAACAAACAAAACATATCATCCCTCATCATCTTTCAAAAGACAGTGTTTTGAAAGTTGAAGTAACATGTTCTCTATTAAGAACCTTGCGATATTACTCAAAATATTAAAGTGAACCAATTATACTGATTCAACCACTCATACAGTTTCTCACCTTCTCGAGGGTCTAAAAATTTATAATTGCCTTCTGGGTAGATTCAGGCATTCTCGAGGATCTAAATTTTTAATTGCCGTCTGGGTAGATTCAGGCATGGAATAATATTTGGTGGCACTTCCAAGCTCCCCAGACCATTTGGTCAGCCACAATATGTGCGACTCCTTCAATGAAAGATAAATTCTGGTGTGGGCAGCAGCATTTGATACACTAGCCAGATCAATGTTGTTGGAAGAACTTACATATTTCAACAAAGGAGCGTTTTGCAGGTGACTTGAAAATCCCTTCCAATTTTCAGCAATAAAACAAAGAAGTTCAATGTATAGATTTTTAGGAAAGCTTGTCAACCAATCAGAAAACCAAATACAGAGAGATAACCAGGCCCAAAAAATTCAAGCTATTATAAAACTCTTGTTTATCAAGATAAGGATGGACTATGTGTGCATTACGAGGAATATGAAAGGGAAGGTACCTATAGACCCAAGTTTTCGATGATAGATGTGAATTACCACTTACCAGAGCACGAAATGCTAAACAAAGGGCTAATGGAAAACAACGAAGGATTCCCTGGTTCCACTTGTTATTGAAAATTATACTTTCTCTTGACGAAACCAGTAAAAAATATGCCTGTATCATAAATGGAAATCCTGTTACAATTTTCGTTGGAAGAAAAGCATAGATACCTATAATCGCCATATTTCCTTCTGTAAGCCACTCACCCATCGGAGTGTGCAATTTTTGTACACGGGGGTCAACTCTGCAAAATCATCCATCGGGAACTTACGTGGCCATTATGGACCTGTCCACGGTGGCCACGCACACTTGGGGGCCTCCGGACGAGAAATGCACCCCTTGAGAGAATTTGGAATGGCCATCACTAAGCAAAACCCTAGCTCCGGAGATGGCTTGTTGTCACCGCTTCCGGGTCTTGGGGGGACGCTGTGGGGGGTCCCCTAGCTGAAACCCGCCATCCCGGACCCACCGGAATCTACAGATTCGCGAACCGAGCCACGGTTCGGGTGCTATGGGCATTCTAGTCGAGCACCCCGGGGGTCGTTTAGGGACACTTGGAGGAATTTCCTCGGGACCACGGAACCCAAACTGACGAGAGGACTTGGATTCTGTCACCTCCCATAGGTCCATGTGGCCATTATGGACCTATCCACGGTGGCCACGCACGCCCGGGGGCCTCCGGACGAGAAATGGCCCCCTTGAGCGAATTTGGAATAGCCATCACTGAGAAAAAACCTAGCTTCGGAGATGGTTCGTTGGCACCGCTTTCGGATCTTCGGGGAACACAATGGGGGGTTCCCTTGTTGAAAATCGTCATCCCGAACCCACCGGAATCGATGGATTCACGAATCGAGCCATGGTTCGGGTGACACGGGCATTCTAGTCGGGCACCCCAGGGTCGTTCAGGGACACCTGGAGGATTTGCCCAGGGGCCACGGAACCCAACCCGGCAAGAGGACTTGGATTCCGTCACCTCCCATAGGTCCACATGGCCATTGTAGACCTGTCCACAGTGGCCACGCACATATGGGGGCATCTGGACGAGAAATTCCCCCCTTGATAAAATTTGGATGGCCCTCACATTGGGGTCAACTTTGGAAAATCATCCAGTGGGCACTTATGGCAAGCGTTCCCAGCCGAAACCTGCCTAGACACACCTACACGACTCCTCGGAACTTGATTTTGCTGCACGGTTGGACTTCTATGCCCTCGGTGATCCAGGAGGATCCAAGAAGGCAAAATTTTTGAAGTCCTCCAATCTCAGCAAAACCAACACTAGATCGAAGGGCTCGTCGAGACGATTCCAACGGCGTTCGTTTCACCTCAAACGGACTCTGTATGAGAAAGTTATCGCGCTTTGTTGTATTGATGAAACAGGGAAAATGGAGGTGCCACGTGGCACCACTGGCAGGGTGACACGTGGCATCCATACAAGATGACGAGGTATTGACATGGACCAATGAGGCTGAGACATGTGGCAACTCCCGGTTGGTTAATACATGCCACGTGGATGATAAGTGGTGAGGTGGCATCAAGTTGGCACCTAACAAGGCATTGACATGGACCAAGGAAATGAAGACATGTGGCAACTCCCCGGTTGGTTGATGTTTATGCAAAAGTATTCACCACTCTTCACAAGATTCGCTCCCCTCCCATTGGCACAACCACCACGTGGGACATGCCACTATTTAAACACATGTGCTTTTTAAACAAACTTTAGTTATGGAGCGCCACCAGGGATCAAATTTGAAGGGCTGGTCTTAATTTCAATTTGAAGGGTATGTGTTTAACCAACCCTTCAAGGATGAAGGGTTATATACATAATCACACTTCTATTGATAAATATAAATTAAGTAAACCCTTCATTAAAAAAACTTTTAAATACTAGATAAAATGATAGAAGTACATGAAATTAGACATCTCTTTCGTTTCCTTTTTAACTAAAATATTATAGAACAGAACAATTTGTAATCAAAATTAAAAACATTTCCTTTTGAACTAACTCTGTTTAGAATAAATAACGTTGTCAAAATGAAAAACTTTTCCTCATTAACTAAATCAATCTAAACAACGTTGTCAAAATGAAAAATGTTTCCTCATTAACTAAATCAAAGTTATTCCAATTAACGATGTTAGAATAAAATATGTCTCCTAAGTTTTTACTATCCATTGTTAAGGTAAGTTTATGACAAAGTAAGTGTATAAACCTTATATTACAATTTGGGAGCATAGTAGGGTTTACAATCCTGGTTACATTACAATTTGGGAACACAATAGGGTTTACAATCTTGGTATGAACAAAAAGCTTGCTTACAATCTTGATAACATCAATCTACATTGCATAAAGAAGGAAGCGAACAAAGGCAGAGACTGCCCCGCATGCTCTCTACCCCAGAATCCCCAGAATCAATGAACTTTAATCCAAATTGTGGACTTGAATATTATCTTTTAGCAGTCAGTTGCAACATTTCATATCCAAGCATTCAAATTTGTAAGCAATTTGGAATCCATTAATTCAAATCTTTTCCTATATTAAACCTTGAACTAAAAATGACAGATTTAACTTACCATATTCAGTTAATATCATGTCTGAAGGAGCCTATTTATCATTGTAGATTCATTTAACTGCAGTACACTCTCTTCTCCTTTTTTTGTATCAATACTCATCCACAAAGTAATAGCAACAAGGAGCCACCAAGCTGCAACCAAAATTTACAGTGAAAAGCCCCAATCAACACACAAACCTTAATAAAAGGTGAAAAAAATTGGTTGTAGTGAACATTGACTTTTTTAGAATAACTAGCTGTAAGTACTGATATAAACTAATTTGAAGCCAATACCAATGGAGAACTATGCATACAGTATACCTGGAGAATACTATGTAACCAAAGTCACCGCCTGCATATTGAATAGTATAGCAACCTAGAGACAACTGCTCTTTATTCTCAGGTTCACCGGGGTATTTACCACAGCGCTAGGGCATTTAACAAACGACAATGCGTAGATCCAATCCATCTGCTTGAGTAGTTATAAACTCACGGCCTAGGGAAATATTAGTAATAGCGACTAGTACGCCTAAAGGATGCTCAGTATCGAGCGGACCCAGAAACAACTCGGTAGAGGGTTTGAGAGGCTGTCAACAGGTTTGAGAGGGGCTTTGCAAACACATTGAAAATGTGGATGTGTGCAAACTCTTGTTTGGAATCCATCTATCTATATTTGAATGGATTGTTGCAAATCTTAATGCTTAGATTATTGCATTATATACAATGTTATTTACCAAAATCATAAGATTTCCATTCACTTGAGAAGATCTAAACCATTTCAGGTTAGTTCAGAAGCTCTAAACATAGTATTCTGCAATTCTAGGGACACGGATTTGATAATGTCCAATCAAGTTTGGTGTCTTTTTGTCATAAGATAAAATCAGGGAAAATTAAATCTCAATCTGGGTGAGATTACATATCAAAATTAATAGATTTTCTATTAAATTCTAAACTACAGTGGACATTCTACTATCGGACAGAATCAATACGATGACAAAGGACTTCTACATTTTTTATAAGTAAAAAAAATAATAAGATTCTCATTTAATATTATACAATTTATATAAAATTTATTATATATGTTATAAAATTCATTGCAAAATAGTACCATGTCAAAAATTAACAATCGAATCACCACCGTAGCTTGCCACCTATCTTGATTACATATACAAATTTAAAAATGCATATAATTTCTTGAGATTTTCTATAATTAAATCCTGACACAAGAATAACGGTAGTTTGGCGGTGGCGTAAATTACATGAAATGTTTTAGTAAATTACACAAAATGTTTTAGCCAGTAAAATATATGCCTCTTAATGACAAGTAGGTTTGGAGATCAATTGAATCATTATGGAAAGAGATATGACAGATACTTACTTGTCGCTCAAGTACGATCATTTAAGTCGAATGCCTATCCCTATTCCCCATGATTGTTTAATACGGTGTGACTGCGAACAATGAATCAATGACGAGGGAAAAAGGTGATACCGATGAGTATATTTCCCTGACATATGTAATACCAGTAGCAATGGATTAATAAATATTTCACAGGCAGTTTTCTCACCTAGCACTTCTGATGAAATTCTAAAATAAATATTACACTTTTTTAAAAACGGTCAAAATAAAAAATGATCATTTTTTATGACGGGTAATATTTGAATAACACTTCTGGGACGGGTTTGGGGCCCTTTGACGGGCTGTGACGGGTTCAATTTTGATCCCTGAGCGCCACCACATGTTAAGGGCTTAAAGTGGGTTTGTTTAAAAGCACATGTTATGGAGCGCCACCACATGTGGCATAACAAACTTTGGTTATGACTCTTAAAGGGGTTCGAATTAGTTATAAGGTTAAAAGTGGGTGTATGGTTCTTATATGGTTGTAACCATATTAAAAAAACCAACAAAAAGGGAATGCCTTTTTAAAAGGTATTTTAAATATGTTTGTCTTTATTTATTAAAAAAAGAAAACAAACCAACTACATAAAAACCAATTTGGAGAGTTGTAACCATATGCCTATTTAGGCCACATTGTTGTAACTTGAGAAATCATGAGGAGAATGTGATGAGGGCTAACTCAAGCCTATATAAACCCCCTCATATGCCATTTGCCACTCATGCTTTGGAGTAGAGACTTTGTAGCTAAAGGAGAGAAGGGAGATTGTGTAGCTCTGCAGGAGGAAGGTACGAGTGTTTATACTCGTTTTACACCGTCTTCAGGCTTCGGAGTTGCTGGAAGCAGTCTTGTTGTGTTTTGGGCAGCGATTCTCTTCCTGGCCATTGTCGCCAAGGTATCATTGTATTATTGCCATGTATTTTGCCTTTATGCTGAGATTATAGATCGGCCCTCCTATTGAGAAGCAGGCCCGGAGACGTAGTCCATCCTGGACGAACTCCGTTATCAACTTGTTGTCTTTATGTGTGTATTGTCTATGCTGTTTGGTTCTCTTCTTATGGATTTGTGAGCTTCATTCATGCTCTTTATGCAATTCATGTTAACGTCATAGAGTAGCAAAGATCTTGTTTTCGGATCACTCGGCAAGTATCCAACAGGTGTCCCTGAAGGCCTTTTGGATGCAACACGGAATGAACCATAGAATGACGATCGTGGCTCCGATCGACGAACCATCGACTCCGTTGGATTCAGGACGCCGGGATAGTGCCAGGGGTGCCCCTCTCCTCCGGCCTTGTGGCCCCGGTGCCATCTTGTACATCCATCTTGGAAAATAGGGTTTTGCTCAATGAGGGAGTGTGCAATTTTTGCACATGGGGGTCAACTCTGCAAAATCATCCACCGGGCACTTACAGCCAGCATTCCCAGCTGGAACCTGCCTAGACACACCTGCATAACTCCCTGGAGCCCGGTTTTGCTGCACGGTTGGACTTCCATGCCCCCGGCAGGTGTCCAACAGGTGTCCCTGAAGGCCTTTTGGATGCGAGACGGAACGAGCCATAGAATGACGACTGTGGCTCCGATCAACGAACCGTCGAGTCCATTGGATTCAGGATGCTAGTATAGTGCTAGGGATGCCCCTCTCCTCTGGTCCTGTGGCCCCGACGCCATCTTGAACGTCCATATTGGAAACTAGGTTTTTGCTCAATGAGAAAGTGTGCAATTTTTGCACACGGGGGTCAACTCTGCAATGGTGATGGTGACGGTGATGGTGATGGTGATGGTGATGGTGATGGCGATGATGAAGAAGATGGATTATTGCTAGGGTTTGGGTGAGGGTTGGGGCTAAAGTTATAGAAGGAAATTGAATTAGGGTTAGAGTTAGAGTTAATGATGATGATGGAGATGGTGGCGATGATGAAGACATTGATGATGGTGGCGATGATGAAGATGTTGACGATGGTGGTGATGGTGATGGTGATGATGAAGAAGATGATGATGATGGAGATGTTGATGAGGAGCCTAGAGATGATTTTGGTGATGATGATGACAAGTCCCTCTAAGTGGTTATCTATGATGATGACAAGTCCCTCTCAAGTATATATCTCAAAAATACTACCCTTGAAACCTTATGATAACTCCCTACCCCAAGTGGAAGACCCTTCTATCCATACATGGATTCCTAGAAGGTTTCATCTACCAAGTTAAATTTTCAAGACCATTGTAATAGACTATGTACTTCAAAAAATTTCCTAAAACCTAAGTAATTCCAATCTTGAGAACCTATCAAAACCACTATCTTCAAATGTTGCAAACATAAATAGATATATTTAAGAAAATACTAACTCAATTTACTCAAATTTGATCCAAATCACATCACCATTTTATTCAACATAAAGGAGAAGCATGGAACAATTTAATACATATAGGAAAAATAAAAAACATAAGCAAAGACATGTATGTATGTATGTATCAACAAAAAATGCATGTACCAATGAAATAACATAACACTACACATACCTTGATGTAGAACATAACATTCTTTGATGCAATTCTTTCTCTTATGTAAAGTTGACTGGCCTCATTCAATAAATCCATCTGGATCCTCTTTGTTGCTAATTGTCTCCATCAATCTCTCGTGCTCTGAATGAGGTAGGTAGTAGCGTACCTTGTTTGAGCTCTTGCTTGACATTTTCTGAAGATGGATGTTTGTGCCAACGATCAAGTTTGTGAAGTGATACACCACTGAACCTGGTCTGTAATCCATGAATACATGCCCGCTAGTATTTCTTGACTTCCCATCTAGTGTAAGATATTCCCCCTTAACCACCATCGAGCCAGTAGGAAATTCAATTCCTTCATCGTCGATTAATGATCCATAGAGGGTTTTATTACCTTGGATGCACCATGCCAACCAATAATCCACGCCCCAGTCATTGTCTTTCTGTGAAACAACTACGTATATGTGTCCTGGTTGTACAAGATCTGAGATATGCTCGTAGTCTGTAGAAATCGCTGACTTGCCCTCCTCTAACTGGGTTGTTTCAACAACTGCACGTTGGTCTACTACAAGTGACACATGATCACATTCATCAACCCAGTCCATGCATTCGCATTCATCCCATTCGCCGCTGCTGCAAGGGTTGCAAAAGCATGCAAGCTTTCGCATCCATATTTCAAATATGTGGTTGTTTGAGCTTCAAACTGAATGAAATGCATGTGTTCCTTGTACTGTGACGCAACTATAGGAACACGATCGATCTATGTCAACCACTAGCCAAAAATTTCTCGCCACACGTCCTGCCACCGATGATGTTTGTTGATCTCTTGCTCGTTCTGACATTGTTGCGGAGCACCATTGAACTATGGATTCTGCATCTCGGATATGAGGTTCCCTGTCAAACCTCATCTCTTCCCTTTGTAGTGCGGTCTTGATGCATGCACCGGCCCCATCATGCTCACCTTTGTTGTGCTCGGTCTCAAAATAGTTCCAGATATGCGGCACATTACAATTCTTATGCAAAGTACTCATCCATTGGAATACTCGGGCATTTTTGAATTGGCCCACACAACCATCCGACCATATCCAATGCTGATCCATCTGTATATCTCTCTCCTTCAGCTGATCATAGAAAATTCGAAAATAATGTTGCACATAATGCAGATCATGGGTTCTATCATCACTTATGTAAAAGTTTGTCTCCTTCAGTATTATCCTCTTGTCATTGCTGCTCTCTGGCCCATGCCTATACATAATATGTACCATGATGCTGACTTGGTCTGAATGGTAGTATTGACTCTGGATTTCATTTTGTGGCTGAAGGGTGTAATTTTCTGCAAAATCCACAATTGACACTATGGTTCCAATGGGAAATGTGTCCCTGCATTTTCTGTATTGCTCATCTTGCCATCACACTACATGCACATGTTGAACATACTACTTGGTTTTCTCGTAGAATTTCGTCAAGAAGTCACATACCGGTACCTGTTACCATGGAAACAAGGGAAATATTACAATGTGGCCTTTGGAAAAGTGTATATGCCATAAATTGAACGTGTAATATGAAAAATATGCAATATTCATTTGTACCTGTGACTTTACCAATGCAATCTGTTTACATTCTCTGACATTGTCTAATTGATAGGTCATGTACTTGAAGCTTTGCATCTCCACACCCATCATGCCAATTTCTGTGTCCTTGATTTCATGAATGCAACGGTTCAAAAGAGAAAACCCACTGCACATAGAACATGTCCCTTGGACACATGATGTTGTGGATAAAGTCTCTTGATGCATTCGGTGGTAGTATGGATTCATTGTAGCCCTGCACAATGTTAGTATGCAAATCACAAAATATATGTTTATATGTGTCATAATAATATTCATATTCTACGTGGTATCTACAACAACAAGTGTTCCGATCAATGCATATACGAACGTACCATGGTTTGCATTTCTTAAAGGACCTTTGGCCAAGGTTCAATTGTGTGTGCTTGTTCCTGAATCTCTCATAGAGTTCAATCTGTGTGGTGTCAAGGAAGTGTTTAACATGGGGCTCATGTTCAGTAGAACCTTTTCTCAGTTTTAGCACGTCTCTTTGGTTTGATGAAGGTCTAGTATGATCATGCCAAAATTTTTGTACTAACTCCTTAACATCATCAATTAGCTTCCTATCTGCACGAGGCAACCTCCCAACAAAATCCCAACAATCGTTTCCACCCGGAGTGTCAATATTTTCTCTTATAACAGAGTACTTTTTAATAGTTTTTCTATTTAATTTGAGTATGTGAGAAGTGTGTGATAGCAGGCGACATTGCCTTGCAAACTTGCTTACAACTGATTCCGCTAAAACACAACGAGCCGCACAAAGATATTTTGTACGAGACTTCTTCCAATCGCATTAAATGTAGATGGGAGATTTCTAACAATATGACTGTTGGCCTTTGAACTTTTAACCATCTTTATTGCCAAAATTCTCCTAACAACAACTAAAGAACGTGACTTTAACAAACATAGCAATAATTGACATTTACCTGCATCACCTTTGGATTCAAAATATTCTTTGACAATTTTGTTGCATTGCCATTCGATAGTGCATTTTGGCAACTTGCCTTCAAGCCTCGACATAGCACTCTCATCCACATGAATATGTCTAGGAGTTCTTCTTCTTGCACTGGACAGTCGAGGTAGGGAGGGTGGACATGAGACATGAATACCGGAGCTTGTTTGTTGTGGTGCTTCGTTCATAGATTGAGCCATAATGGGAGTGTGGTCGACAGGGTTGTGGTCTTCTTAGGGAGATTGAAAATTAAGCAAGGCTTGTATCTCTACACATGCAACATCTCCCAAAATTCTTGTGTCGTGAGGAACTTCAGAATGACTCGTTGATGGATTGTTGGTTGGAGATTGTGTTGATGTTGGAATTTGAGTTGGGTCCGTTGGACACGACCACTTTACCCGTGGTTCTGAACAAGAGGTTGTCATGTCAACAACTGTGTTAGGATCAGTGGCAGGATCTGGGGCAATGATAGGACCATGTCTCAATCTTTCCATTCCCAACCTGGCCTTTTCTCTTAAGTCATTGACCTTAAGATATTAGTGCCATTATACAATGAACCTGACACATTCCAACATAGCTTACCACTTTACAAATTAACATATACAACTACAGACTATGTTGGTTTATTTGTGTTCGAATAAACATCATTATCCATTACAATTCCAATCAATATAGATGATGTTTGGTCAAGTGTAGAGAGGAGAAACTAGTGTCTTGCCTGGCCATGAATTCATAAAAATTATGGTAGTAACACCCTATAACAGAGATGGCTAGAGATGCCTTGGGAATAGTTTGATAGTTTTTCTACATCAAATAAGGTAACCTTAAATAATTGCATTTTTTGCTTTCTCCCTTAATGTTATCAATTCTAGGACTTTGCACCTAGTTTGATTGCTTTGTCTTCCTAGTGGAATGGTATATCCTTCCATTTGAGGCAATGTCCTTTACCATCATAAATTACTAGGTTATATAACACATTAAGGAGTTGAAAAAACAACAACAAAATATTTCCTTATATCTATAAACCTTGAGATGATAGACTGTGGTTTTGAGTTTAAAATACCCATGGTTGAATTCAACAATGCATCACAATAGAATGAATGTATATGTTGTTTTGTGCAAAACCTTTAGGAGGATGCAAAGGTTTCTAACAAAGATCATGGTCTTGGGAAGGGTGATTAGGAGAAATATAATTTGACCTTTCAATGTGCAATATCTAGGGTGGGGAGGTGTTGGAGAGTGGGGAACTAGGGACTATACCAACAATCATCATGTTGAATAGAGCATGAACTGGGGAAGTCTTGGTTTTTGGAAAAAAAATCATTGTTAGAGGTGAGGGGATATTATAAGGATGGTAAACATGGATGAAAATTATCATATTTGGATTCATAGAGAAAGGAAAGGTGCATATACTTACATATATCCTCATTCCATACAATGGTATTGAATAAGAGATGAGAGAGTTGAGGTTTTGTGGATGAGTTGAAGTGATATTTTTAGTTATGTTTAGTGAGTGTGTGTTTTTTTTTGCTAGCATAATATGAGGTGAAAAGAACAAAATTAACTTGGGAACTAATTACACAATGAAGAGGTTGCATACTTCATCTTGTCTAGTGTTCATATGAGTTTTTTTAGATGTGAACTTGGGAAATATTCTTGTCAAATTCATTGTTGTCTATGCATGGATATTGTTGTGGGAATATGACAAAAACAAAAAGGCATGGGCTCATCTCAAATCTTGTGAATGAAAAGACTCATTTACAATTCACCATACCTCTATAGAAATGATCTCCACTTGCAATGGAAACTGGTAACTTGAATGAATCCACTAGATTCCAAGAAAACTAAAGATGTTTGATAGATTCCAAGGGTGTTTTGTGTCCAATAGATCAAAGAGTGTGAGCCGATGAGCAACCTGTGAGAGTTTGAAAGCCGCGGAAGAAGTGAAACCCGTGATTTTGGTAGAATTCCCAAGAAACAGAGAGCTCTATTTTTTTTTAACTAGTAACAGGGCCGCACACGCGTGTTTTTTGCGCATACACGTGAGGAGCGCACACGCGCCCTTGTACAACATATAAACCATTTATTCCCCAACGTTTACACCATTTAATGCCAAACCTTCCCCCCACTTTGAAAATATTTGCATAAATTGGACTCAGTGATAAAGTTTGAAGGGTGGGTCTTAATTTTTATTGGAAAGGCTTACTCTTTGACACATTTGATAATTTATGGTTGTCTATGCGCCTGGACCCAATTGACATTGTAAGGTGAGGATGTGCATGCATAATAATCCTTATTTATTACTATGCGATGAGGATTTAAAAGGAAGAGTATGTAAAGATGTGTTATTTTTATAGGTATTTTGATGGCGAGTGTCGAAGAGATACGTGGTGATAAACCACAATTCCTGAGCCAAAAATTGTTTTTTAAAATTTTATTAATAAGCATTGTGGTACTTTGGTCTAAATGTGTTTTCTAACTCATTGTTTCTCCATATTGTTTTCCTACTGCCACCTCTCTATATCAATGCATAAAATCAACCTCTGCTTGGTTTGTGGTTATAGTTGCATGCCATTGAGTGTTGTTTAGAGTTTCCGTGAGTCTATGACATTCATGCAATAAATGAAGTCTTGTAGAGGAGGATTCATCAAAGAGGAAAATTGAATTTCATTTTGACAAAACACATCTTTTGTAAAGATCGAATGCCATGAATTCATCCTCATCCTACCATGCAAGACCGTGGATATGTTGAAAACCATTGAACATCATTAAAGAATGAAAATCGGTTCCTGGAGATCTTATTGAAACATATTGAGCTCAATTGAAATCACCTGGGCCTTAATTGAAAATTCTAGACCTCACGCGTCATCAATAACACATAGAATCCATGACACTATCCCTCTACAAGGAGACTCCTCCTCCTCCTCCTCCTCCTCATCATCATAATCATATTCATCATCGTTAGCATCATTGTCATCATCCTCATCATCATCATCCTCCTCATCATCATCATCCTCGTCATCATCATCATCATCATCATCATTATCACCCACTTCCTCATCATCATCCTCACCCTCCTCCTCCTCCTCGACATCATCTTGGTCATCATCTTCATCATCAACATCGTCATCATCGGCATCATCATCATCCATCATCTTCTTCATCATCTTCATCATCATCATCATCTTCGTCATCATCATCATTATCAATGATGATGATGATGAAGATGATGGATGATGATGCAGATGAGTACGAAGATGAAGATAATGATGTTGATGATGACGAATATGATCACCATCATCCTCCTCCTCCTCCTCCTCCTCCTCCTCCTCATCATCATAATAATCTTCGTCATCATCATCATCATCCTTGTCATCGTCATCATCCACGTCATCATCATCGTTTCCATAGTCATCATCATCGTTATCCCCCACTTCCTCGTCATCATCCCCATCCTCATCATCATCACCATCATCATCTTGGCCATCATCTTCATCATCATCATAATCATCAACGTCATCATCATCATCTTCATCATCATCCATCATCTTCGTCATCATGATCATGATCATCTTCATCATCATCATCATCTTCATCATCATCCATCATCTTCATGATCATGATCATGATCATCTTCGTCATCATCATCATTATGAATGATGACATCATCATCATCATCATTAATGATGGATGATGATGCAAATGAGTATGAAGATGAAGATGACGATGTTGATGATGACGAATATGATCACCATCATCATCCTCCTCCTCATCATCATAATCATCTTGGTCATCATCATCCTCATCATCATCATCCTTGTCATCGTCATCATCCACATCATCATCATCATTTCCATAGTCATCATCCTCGTTATCCCCCACTTCCTCGTCATCATCCCCATCCTCATCATCATCACCATCATCATCTTGGCCATCATCTTCATAATCATCATCATCATCAACGTCATCATCATCATCTTCATCATCATCCATCATCTTCGTCATCATGATCATGATCATCTTCGTCATCATCATCATCATTATCAATGATGACATCATCATCATCATCTTTGTCATCATCATCATTATCAATGATGATGATGATGGATATCATCATTAATGATGGATGATGATGTAGATGAGTACGAAGATGAAGATGATGATGTTGATGATGACGAATATGATCACCATCATCATCCTCATGATCCTCCTCCTCCTCCTCCTCCTCATCATAATCATAATCATCATCATCATCCTCATCATCATCATCCTTGTCATCGTCATCATCCACGTCATCATCATCGTTATCCCCCACTTCCTCGTCATCATCCCCATCCTCATCATCATCACCATCATCATCTTGGCCATCATCTTCTTCATCATAATCATCATCAACGTCATCATCATCATCCATCATCTTCGTCATCATCATCATCCATCATCTTCATCATTATCAATGATGACATCATCATCATCATCATCATTATCAATGATGATGATGATGAAGATGGTGGATGATGATGCAGATGAGTACGAAGATGAAGATGATGATGTTGATGATGACGAATATGATCACTATCATCATCCTCATCCTCCTCCTCCTCCTCCTCATCATCATAATCATCTTCGTCATCATCAACCTCATCATCATCATCCTCATCATCATCATCATCCACGTCATCATCATCATTTCCATATTCATCATCATCGTTATCCCCCACTTCCTCGTCATCATCCCCATCCTCATCATCATCACCATCATCATCTTGGCCATCATCTTCATCATCATCATCATCATCAACGTCATCATCATCATCTTCATCATCATCCATCATCTTTGTCATCATCATCATTATCATCTTCGTCATCATCATCCTTATCAATGATGACATCATCATCATCATCTTCGTCATCATCATCATTATCAATGATGATGATGATGAAGATGATGGATGGTGATGCAAATGAGTACGAAGATCAAGATGATGATGTTGATGATGATGAATATGATCATCATCATCATCATCACCCACTTGCTCATCATCATCATCATCCTCATCCTCATCCCCATCATCATCATCACCATCTTGGTCATCGTCTTCATCATCATCACCCACTTGCTCATCCTCATCCTCATCCTCATCCCCATCATCATCATCATCATCATCATCATCTTGGTCATCATCTTCATAATTAGCATCATCATTATCTTCATCGTCAACATCATCATCATCGTCATCATCATCATCATCATCATCATCTCCATCATCATCATCGTCGTCATCACCCTGTTCCTCATCATCATCAACATCATCATTATTGTCATCATCATCATCATCATCATCATCATCATCATCTTCTTCGTCATCATCATCATTATCAATCGTCATCATCATCGTCAACATCATCATCTTCAATCGTCATCATCATCATCTTCTTCATCATCATCATTGATAATGATGATGATGATGAAGATGATGATGATGATGATGATGATGATGATGATGATGATGATGATGAAGATGAGTACGAAGATGAAGATGATGATGTTGATGATGACGAATATGATGATCATCATCATCCTCGTCCTCGTCATCGTCATCATCCACATCATCATCATCATCTCCATCGTCATCGTCATAATCATCTTCGTCATCATCAACATCATCATCCTCATTCTCATCATCAGCATTATCGTCATCATCCCCATCATCCTCCTCATCATCATCAACATCATCGTCATCATCCCCATCATCCTCATCATCATCATCCCCATCATCATCATCAACATCATCGTCATCATCCCCATCCTCCTCCTCCTCCTCATCATATAAATTTAATTTAATTCAATTTAAAACATTATTAATTATTAAAATATATATATTTTATAAAATTATTTAATCAATATGGAAAATTTCAAACTTTAGTAAAAACAACGCGCACGCGCCATTTTGTGCGTGCACGCATTTGGACGTGTATGCGTTCTTGGACGCGTACGCGTTCTTGGACACGTGCGCGCCATTTTGTGCGTACGCGCTTTTTAAATACAGGCGCATGATATCGAGGGCTAATGCTAGGCTTCATCATTTTAGGGATGGGCTGACTTCCTTAATT
Organism: Larix kaempferi; assembly: GCA_027924585.1. Taxonomy (NCBI): domain Eukaryota; kingdom Viridiplantae; phylum Streptophyta; class Pinopsida; order Pinales; family Pinaceae; genus Larix; species Larix kaempferi. The sequence continues at coordinate 34,875,653 of BSBM01000017.1, forward strand.
AAAAAAAAAAAATTAACATAAATAAATATGGAAAAATAACGCCGCACTAGAACGGCCTGTTATCTACGACTGTATATAAGTTTTTTAACAAAAATACACCATTTGAATACCGAACCAGAGGGCTAACGCAAACATATTCATTATATTTTCTTAAAAAAATAACATACCAACCTTAGGAGAACCCCATTTTTTGGGAGTTATACTTAATTTCCATAAATAATATTTATATATTCCGGAAGGTAATTTGATTTTCTACGTTTGATCTTCTTGCACCATATTCCAAAAAGTTGTGTAGGTAGCTCTAATATTGCTTTTTGACGTTCATATTTCTGTTTTTCCAGAAGTCCATTGCGACTAATGCATCATGAGTGGCCAGCATTAGCTTGCACCAACCCTTATATTATATAAATATATATATATTTTTTATTACTATATAGTCCCATTGCTTTTATATTGGAAAAGTATACTGGTTGTATACAGTACACTTGTCTATCCTCCTTCAATTTAGGAAAAGTATAGATGATAGTCCACCCCAAATTCTAAAATATATACATCTATCGGTGTAAAGATATAAACCCTATAAATATAATTAAAAAAATTATTTTAATCTAAGATGTTCCTTTAGAAAAAGTTCCTCTAACCAGCAAGGCAAAAAATGCCAACTGAAAATTCTAACGATCCTTCATACACATTGTGGTGGAGATCAACGGAGCAGAAAGGCATGAAATTTTTTATATCATATTTTATTTGAGACACATATCAGTGGACTCTAAACACATTAGTGAGAAACACACATTTAATGGACATTAGAAATATTTGGGTCAAGTTGAAAAACTAGTATTCCAATGTGGGGGAAATCGAGCTATTTTCTCACTAGTCTTGAGAGGGTGTCTTTCATACTTATTTGGAAGTTCTATGGAGTCTATCAGTGGGTCAGATAGTTTTATTTGAGACTATTTGAGTCCATTAAATTGATATTGGGAGAATTCGAGTTGCTTTGGTAGTGTTTGGGAAGAGTTGGAGACCCCGTGTTCGGTGTGGCCAAAATTGAATTAGTGTTCCTAGTTTCTTTACTAGCTTCCAATTTTATATCAGATTTTATTTGGGACACATATCAGTGGAATCTAAACACATTAGTGAGAAACACACATTTAATGGACATTAGAAATACACATACACCCTACTGTTGTTGAACGAGAACATCTCATAAGCCTTCAGAAGCCACTGTTTGGAGAAAAGTTGAAAATCAACATAATTAATGTTGGAACCTTGGAGACAATATTCCTAATTTTTTATTAACCCATATTACAACCTTAAAGATATGGAACCATATTTGTATCTAAAAAAAATTAATTTCACGACCTTAATTTTTCATTTCACGATCTTAACTTATTACAAGAATATAAGTCTTAAATTGCTTTTCCAACTCAAAATAGATTTTTCATTTGGCAATCTTAACTTATTTGAAAAATATAAGTCTTAAATTGCTTTTCCAACTTAAATCATATCAGTTTTTTCATTTGACAATCTTAACTTATTTGAAGAATATATAAGTCTTCGATTGCTTTTCCAACTTAAATCATTTGATCTTCTTAATTGTTGAGATTTTTTTTAGGTTATGACAATTTAAATAAGGTTATGACATGAGACATTATTTGACTATATTGTAAGACTTCTCAAAATTTAAATAATATGTTTGAGATTTTGATTTTTTCTAGTTCATATTTTTATGAAAAAATATTCCCATTACAAACTTTCCTCGTATCATTAATCCACATTTTTAATTTCTAGTTTACAAAATTATATTAGTAAATTTATTTTTACAAAAGGTTGCATGTGTTTTATGAAACAAAATGGCCCACAATTTTTAGACACCAATTTGTGTGCACTCAGATATCCCTAGTCTATTTGTCACATGATTGATGTGACATAAACTCATTTTAGAAATTCATAATGTGAGCGGGTTATTTAGAATTTGAATTGCATGTAAAAAGTCTACAGAGTTGAATACAAGTGTTTATAATATGTGGATACTAAGTTTTAAAAAAATGCAATAAATTTTTTATTTAAATTTTGATAAATCAAATTCTTTATTAAATATTTTTTTTGATAAAGTATATATTTGTGTATCCTCCTTCAATCTAATCTACGAAAAATATAGATAATAGTCCACCAAATTCTAAGATATATATACCTATGGGTGTAAAGATATAAACCCTATAAATAAATTAAAAAAATTATTTTAATCTATGATACTCCTCTAGAAAACGTTCCTCTAATCGGTTGAGATGCTCCGATGAACCTCCCCATTCCCAGGCAAAGAAATGCCAGCTGAACTTTCTAAACGAGGCTTCATACAGAACAGGTGTAATAACTGTTCGCGGCAGCGGCACTTCTTGCACATGAGCAGGTGTAATAATAACTGTTCGCGGCAGCGGCACTTCTTGCAGTAAACGGTCAGTGTATAGGACGGTCTTGAATTTTGTTAAAGGGAATTTTGTTAAAGGTCCAAAGGTTTTCTCCAATTTGCGTGCAAAACCTTGAAAATGGTAAGATAACACAATAATCTTCTTCAAATTCGCAGGCGTCCAATTTGCCCCCAATACATTGTCGATGAGATAAACGGGGCAGAAAGGCATGAAAAATAACGTGGGTCTGTCCACTGTTCGTTTGCCATTTTCATTAAAACGAAGAAACGTGCAGCCGAGTTCTCTTATAGCCGCTCGCTCCATTGGAGACATAAGTGGATCGTAGACAACGATATCATTCACGAAGTCAAATTTCTCTCTCATTAAAATCGCAAAGGCTAACTGCATTTGACCCTTCCCGGGAAACCCCAGTCCAATTTCAGGGTCGATGGTTCCAATGCCATAGAACACCATTTGTAAATGTGAATGATGTGGGTCTGTGCCTCTCACCCTTTCTATTCGTGCCAACAGTTCTGGGTCCCGCATTTGTTCCATGAACTCTCCATAAAATGCAGAATTCTCCAACACTTCCCGAGCGAGATATATCATTTGCATTAATCTGTTTACTTTTCCATCCATTGTTGTCTTCAGTTGCGCCGACATTTTAGGGTTCTCCATTGCTTCCATTAATGTGTTGAGATCCTCTGATGAACCAAAACAGTCAAAGAAATGCCAACTTAAATCTGCAAACGAGCCTTCATACACAGCAGGTGTAATATCTGTTCGCGGCAGGGGCACTTCATGCAGAAAATGGTCACTCATGCTTCGGGCGACCTTCAGTTTTGTTAAACCAACGGCTTGGTCGAGTGGAAAACCTTGAAAAGTGTAAGATAACACAACAATCTTATTCAAATTTTCAGGCGTCCAATTTGCCCCCAATACATTGTCATCGAGAGCAATGGGGCAGTAAGCTGGCATGAAAAATAGCGTGGGTCTGTCCACTGTTCGCTTGCCATCCTCAACAAAATTGCAGCCGAGTACTTTTAAAGCCGTTCGCTCCAGTGGAGACAATATAAGTGGATCGTACACCACGATATCACTCACGAAGTCAAATTTCTCTCTCATTAAAATAGCAAAAGCTAACTGAATCTGACAATGCTCCGGTTGCGAGGATAGTGTTTCGCTTTCAGGGTCGATATTCCCAATGCCGTAGAACACCATTTGTAAATTTGAATGGTATCTGCCTCTAGCTCTCACATCGGTTATGTGTTGCACCATTTCTGGCTCCCACATTTGTTCCATGAACTCTCTATAAAATGCAGAATTCTCTAACACTTCCCCAGCGAGATATATCTTTTGCAATATTCCATTTACTTTTCTATCAATTTCTGCATCAGAAACGTTCTCCATAACTGCGCTACTCGCAGGGAAGGCTATGGAGACACGGTAAAAGTCTAATCTGAGACAGGGTCAAATCTCGAATCTGAGAGAGGGTCAAAGCAACGATGAAAATATCAAGTAGGACAGCGGTTTGGAAGTACTTATCCCTAAAGGGGACGCACAATGTATGGTGTACTTTTTTAAATAATTAAAATTCCAGCGTCCGAAATCCAGCGTATTTATATAATGTAGTGGATATGGGTGCGTCCGCTCAACAAGAAGACCTTTGTTAAAATTAATTTTGATTCAGCAAATTTAAATATATATTTAGTTGATTTAAGTTTTGGCGGTTATCTAAGTTGTCCATGATTTTATGGATTTCTCACTGCCTTAAATATTTGGAAACTGATCTGTAGGTTACAAATATTCAAGACAGATTGTAGAAGATCATGAAAAACCTGTATTTTTTAATAAGCAACATTCATAGATACTCCCACAATGGTTAAACAATTAATGTTTATTTCTATTGTAATAATATGCGTTTTGAGACATAAAACAAATAGTTGGAGTTATTCAAAATTTTCATTAGGTTACCATACTTATCTTTCTCTACACTCAATCTCAAAATTAACTTGTATACATATATTAATTATAGAGCAATGCCGTAAGATGGTGAAACAATTAATGTTTATTTCTATTGTAATAATATGCAAAATTAACTTGTATACATATATTAATTATAGAGCAATGCCGTAAGATGGTGAAACAATTAATGTTTATTTCTATTGTAATAATATGCTTTTTGAGACATAAAATAAATAGTTGGAGTTATTGAAAATTTTTATTGGGTTATCATACTCATCTTTCTATACACTAGATATATTAATTATATAGCAATGTAGGTATATATTCAATCTCAAAATTAAATTTTATAGATATATATTAATTACATTGTAATGTAGGTATTAATTATAGGGCAATGATTCTCTCAATAATGTATTTAGGAATAATGCATTTAGGGTTAGACATATTTTCATGTTATTAATAAAAATATTATAATATATAGTGTAAATTATTAAGAATTAAACTTATCGTTAATCTTAAAATTGTATAGTTATACTAATTATAGAACAATGATTCCTTTTATGATCTATTTAGGATTAGACATATTTTCATGTTATTAATAAAAATATTATAATATGTAGTGTGTATTATTAAGGACTAAGTTAATCATTAGCAAAGAAAACATCCCAACTTATGAATGGGCAAGAAGAACCAATATAAAACATAATGGGCAATTTCATTTATAAAATAATTGGTCGTTTCATATATAGTATGGAATTAGTAAATATTTATCTTCCCCATCCTTTGAACTGGCTATTAGTGATGGCAAGCCTCAACCTAATAATTGTGAAGAAAAATGTGTTTCATGTTAGGTTCCCACTTTTGAGAAGGCAGGAGGTGCACGAACTGGTCATTGGATTTTGGATTTGATCATTAATTGTTGATGTAAGAGGGTTTTTGTCATAACTTTAAGTTTAGAGTGTTATACTAGGGAGTGTGATACAAACATGGTATAAACAAGTGTAATGCATGTTCAAGTGTTATGCAAATGAGTGCAATACAAAGGTGTTTGTCAAATATATACATTTGGGCATACACGAATGACATGTAGAGGCAATAATAGTGGAAACTTGAAATGCATACTAGGCATGGACAAATGAATTAGCATGGAATAGTCTAATGAAAATGAGCATGCATGATTCCAACGTAGTTATCATGGCATGGGAATCCAATAAGAGCTAATGTGTGATAGGAAGCATGAAAGTGACCATGCATAAAAGGAATGTGAATCAAAGAAGAGCACCCTTGATTAAGATGTGACAAGTGCAATTTAGTCACATCATAGTAAAAATAATGAGTGCACATGGAAAGCACAATGAGTGGGAAAGGTAGTGAACATATGTGATCAAGAAAGAGTTTCGAAGGAAGCCAAGATAAATTTTGGGTGTATGAAGAGTTCAAGAGAACAAGAGGTTAGGAACATAAGTTCAAGTGGACACAGAAGAAGAACACAATGGATTGATGCACATCACACTCAAATAGGTCAACCAACAACTACAATGCAATCATTTTGAAGAAGGAATCTATGATATAGTCATTATGTGAAGAACATGCAACAATTAATTAATGAAAATACACGAGATAGCAGAAATAACAGAACTCATAATCACTTTTATTGATCGCAGGCCACTTCGAGGGGGCAATCTCCTTTGAGCAAGCTCAATACAAATAAATTCTTGGTACCTTTATTGGTCTCAACACAAACTTATATACTAATTCTAGGCGCCAATACCATGGGTCAATACCATGTGTCAATACAAGCCATGGGCCAATACAAACTATGGATCAACAATTACTACGAGACGACTTACAAAGCATATGCATCCAACAACAATAAGACAAACTATGGATCAACAAATACTACGGGACGACTTACAAAGCATATGCGTCCAACAACAATATACTAACAAAGTAAATAGAAGGGTTGACATGGGTTCCTAACATCCCCTCTCCCTTAGAAAAAGATTTGTCCTCAAAGCTTTAGATGTGGAAATTGATGCAGAATCTGAAGGAGTGTTTCCCTTGTAGCATCCTCGGGTTTCATTCCGAGCCACTGATGCCTTTTGAGTTTTAGGGAGGGTTGCTTGGAAGGATGTAGACGAAGAAGAACCATATCAGCTACGTAAAAAGTGAGCTCAGAACGGCGTTGATCGGCTTGTTGGTTCAGTCGAATTCTTTCCATGTGAAGATTGTCCCCCAGAATGAGAAGAATCTGATCGTAGTTTTGAAGAACCAAGTCAATTTCCTGAACTAGGGAGCTGCTTAGGGTGTATGGAAGAAGAACTGGTGGTGCCTATTCATAGACTGCTTCATATGGTGTCCTTTTAGATGTGGTATTGTACCACTGGAGCGCTTCTTGGAAATCAATAGAAATAGTTGTCCAAATCTGTGTAGGGATGGGCAAGAGTTCGTGCAATCCCGAAAGGAGTGTCGTTTCACCCTTGTTGACCTGGAAAGTATCACAGTCAGCCACCATCTCTTGAATTGTCATTTTCAGTTCCTGCCACAAGAAGTTACATTGTTCCCGGTCATACATTTTGAGGAACCCAGTGTGCTCTGCTGATGAAGAAGCATGTATTTCATAGAAAAGATAGCTCCGTTGAACAAATTGCAACCAATTTGGAAGAAGTAGAGAAATAGCTGTAAGAGAAACTGGGTCATCAAATGTGCAAGAAGGAGCATCTGCCACCATATTGTCCTTACCCTTCTTGTAAGTGATCGCATAGGCATAACCCATGAGTTGGCTAACCCATTTCAGGTATGCTGGGGAGGAGACCCATTGTTCCAGGAAATTTTCCAGTCTCTGGAGATCAGTCTTGATGCATAAATAATTCCTTAATAGGTATGGATGCCACTTCTGTACTGTATGAAAAATAGTCGTCATTTCCTGTTGAGATGTAGATGCGGCTAAATTCTTACCATAAAGGTATATTGAAGGCGATAAGCCCACTGGTTCAGCAAGGACACCTGCATATCTATCCAAGGAAGTAGGGGAGACCGTTGATGGGTGCATCTGAATGGAATGGAGTTGAGCGATGACTCCATGTGAATTCTTCTTAAGGATCTTTTCCAGGCGATGTGAACTGATGATGCAGAGAGACCCTTGTTGTAAGCCCTTAAATTTGTGTTGTTTCCCATTGACTGAAAATTGCATCCAAAGTTCAACAAAATCACATAAGATGGGGCCAAGTGTGCGTAACCATTGAACGCCCAAAACCACATCACATCCACCTAGGGACAAGGAAAACATGTCAGAGCGCAGGTTATAATATTCCAGAGAGATACGCACATTGTGACACTTCCCCTTGCAAGGTAAGGTGCCCCCATTGGAAACCAAGACTTCAAACTTGGAGCAAGGATGGACAAAACAATCAACATGTTTGGCGATTCGAGGGTCAATGAGTATTGTAAGAGGAAGCTTCTTGAAGTAATCCCTGACCTGCATTGTTTGGGGGGTGGTCACGCCGGATAAAGCATGGAGATATATCTATGGTTGTTCATCTTGAGATGGGGGGTCAATAGGTGGCTCTTGAATGTCGACCTGATCATCCATTGTATCTGGAGCTTCTTCACCAATTTTAGAGGCAAGCAGAGAATCCATATCCAAGAGATAGAGCGTTTGTTGAACACATATATGTCCCCGAGTGAATTTCTCATCACAATTATAACAAATCCCTTTTTCTCTGCGTCCCTGCATCTCTGTTTCAGACAAATGCTTGATAGGAGTTGGTTGAGGATTTGGCGGGATGAGAGGTCGTTGAGAACCCATATTTCAAAAGGGAACAAAAGTGTGTTTGGAGCGCCGTTGGGCTACAATCTTGTCTTCTGCCAACTTAGCCAACCCTAGGACTTCCATCATTGTGTTGGGATAGAAAATTTTAACCTCTGACTTGATTTCATCCTTAAGACCACCAATAAAAAAACTCCTGAATAATTCATCAAACAATCCTTTTATATGATTGGCTGGTTTCTCAAATTCTGTCTGACACTCTCTCACAATGCCACTTTGACGAAGTTTAGTGAGTGCTCTGGTGAAGTCATCAAAAGCACTAGGAACAAATCGTTGCAAAAGGAGTTGGAAAAAATATGTCCATTTTGGCTCGTCATGAGCCTTGATGTACCAACAATACCATTGAAGGGCTTCCTGTTCCAAATGAAAGGATGCAAGTGGAACTTTTCAGACCATGGAAATTGCTCGAAGAAGAGAACCCATTGGCTACAGAAGATTCTTGCTGTCGGTTATTGTTCATGGTTGAATGATGAAGATGGAGGCTAAGAAAATTTGCATCCATATCTTGGAGTTTGGTTTGGATGGCCGCAAGTGCTTTCTCCATGGTTTTTTCTCCTGCGCGGGTGACAACCATAACCAGTAGTTGTTGTTTTTTTTTTGTTTTTTTTTTTTTTTTCTATCCATTCCCGGGGGGGGAATGGATAGAAAAACAAAAACAAAAACTTATTTAGTAAAGGGAAATTTGGATTTGGGAAAAACTCGGATGGGTAATTGGGTTTGACTAGGTTTTGGACACTTTCTGATGGATAGGGAAGCAAAAAATGGGGATTTCAGAAGCGGGGTGAAAGAATGAGAAAATTTGGCAAAGAGGGACAAAGAAGCAGAAATAGGGAATGAACACGGTGGCAAAATTTGGAGGCAAGTGGGTGAAAATTGAAGAAGTTATGACAAACTCTAAAAATAGACAAATGTGATATTTCTGGCTTTTGGAAGTAGAATTTGGGATAGGGTCCTCAGGAATGAAATATGTAGAATGGGATTGCAGGGTTGTCCGAGAAGTTTCAAGGGAAACAGAGTTAAAACAAGGGAGATATGGCGAAAAAATGGAATTTGAAATGCAGCCTAGGCATGGACAAATGAATTATCATGCAATAGTCTAATTAAAATGAGCATGCATGATTCTAAGGTAGTTATCATGGCACGAGAATCCAATAGGAGCTAATGTGTGATAGGAAGCATGAAAGTGACCATGCATAAAAGGAATGCGAATCAAAGAAGAGAACGCTTGAGTAAGATGTGACAAGTGCAATTTAGTCACATCATAGTAAAAATAATGAGTGCACATGGAAAGCACACTTAGAGAGGAAGGCAGTGAACATATGTGATCAAGAAAGAGTTTCGAAGGAATCCAACATAAATTTTGGGTTTATGAAGAGTTCAAGAGAACAAGAGGTTAGGAACATAAGTTCAAGTGGATAGAGAAGAAGCACAAAATGGATTGATGCACATCACACTCAAATAGGTCAACCAACAACTACAATGCAATCATTTTGTTGAAGGAATCTACGATATAGTCATTAAGATTTGACCCTTACTCAAAGTTGATGAAGGTTATCTTACCTATTGTACCTACTTGAGAGAATTGATCGAGTATCTTTGAATGAAGGACTAACAACCAAAATATTTGTTTAAGCTCCAACATCCAAGGAAGCCTCTAATTTTCTTTTTAGATGGCCAATGGGAGGGTCACCAAGAAGGGGTATATTCATTGGGAGATTATCACACACTATAAAATGGTGTTTTAGTGTCAGCCATCACTAAGGAATAAATGATGTCCATTTAGAAATGTCTTAGCATGACTACTTGTAGGATTTATGAGGCTTGAGAGAGGATGTGTGACCAATACCTAAAATTGGATGATAGTTTCTCTAATGGAGATGGATGAGGGAAATCCATCTAGATTAGATAGATTTCTATGTAATTTTTATAAAGGAACATGGGATTTTGTCACCTCAAGACTATTATAGGTGTACAAAGAAGCTTCTTGAAAGCAATCATTGAGGACCAACATAACGAAATGAATTATTGGTATCATCCCTAGACTTACCTTGATACTATACCTATTTGGAGTCTAAACACACTCTTGAATATCTCTTACAACATCTTGGCCAAGGTTGATTATGCTTACTCTGTCCAATATTCTTTTCTTTTTTAAACCATGGGAATCAATAACTAGTCTTGATTACTTGGGAGAGGCCTAGGTTCAAATTCGACAAGCTACCACTATAACCCAAGAATATATCCAACAACCCACCAACCAAATATACCAATAATGCATGTCTCGGAAAGGGTCGATCATTTTGAAGTTGTTCAACATAAAATGCTTTGTCTTTGTCTCGACTTGATATTTCTATTTTTTTCCGAGGAAAAGTATCAACTTTCCCACTTCTTTCAGGTTCATATGTCAAAGAATTTTCTCAACTTTGATGGCTTCCTCAAAGGTTTCAACAAGTGTAACCTTATTGGATTGTTTAAAAAAAATACCTAAATATTTTTGTAATGCTGAAGCATACTATTCTATAATGATATCTTCCAGTGGTTGGGAAGCAACATGTATTTTATATGTCAAAGTCATATAATATCTGATTAAAATATTTAATCCGCTCCTTATTCTCCATTTTAATGCTATACAATTCAAGATCTAATGCAATAGCTGTTTTATCCTCCCCAAACTTATAGATGAAGGCCTTGTTAAATTCAACCCAGTTGGTTATTGAACCTTGAACCAAGGAAAAGTACCAGGTTGATGCTCTTCCTTCAAATGTCAGAGGAAAAAGACAAAGAACCACATCTTCATGTTGGACGTTCATAGTCTGAACAACCAAAATAAACTTTTCAAAATGGTTCTCTCCTGGTTCCTTTTTATCCAGATTGAATTTTGGAATAAGTTTATTTGGATGCTTGGGAAATGGGTGTTGTACACCAAGAACTGCCACTGCGCTCGTCCTAAGCCATGGGAGAATAGGATTTGGAGGAAGGTTAGGTGGAGGATTTCCTTGTCTTCCCCCTCCAACACCATCCATATCTTCTTCGGATTATGATGAACTACTGTGATTAGTAGGTTCGGGGCTATCTGGCGGAGACTCTAGAGGTGACAGTGGCTGACCAAAACCGCCTAAGGTAATAAAACTACGCGAGGTATGTGTTTGGGTGGTTCCCCTGGAATGACTTTTGGTCCGATGACTTAGAGTACCTGTTTGCAAAGTATCAACTTCTGATAGTTCTTGATCTATTGTGACTAATTGAGTATTATGTTGATTCTGTTGAGGTAACCCGTAATCTATAGGTATACGTCGTGATTCTTCTAAGGCATGGATATTCTATTCAGGGGTGTAAGGAGAAGTGTTATGATATCTTTCTAAAATATTCCTTACAGTATCACTAAATGGAGAACTACTAACTTCAGTCCATGAAACAATGGCCAAGACTGCAGTGGCGGTGTTCTGAGATTCAATGTGTGATGGAGGTATAGACTGGTTGAAGGATTATCATTTATTTTTTCACCCATTAATCATTTTCAGGCCCTCCTTCTAGCGCCATTTGTTGGTCGTATTTTCTAACTATGGCCAACTAAGGGGAACTAACCCACACAAGGCGCTTAAAGAAGCCCCCAGTATGTTTGATATGGCTAATTCCTGCAGTTTATGGTCCTGCTACCATCTGAGCTTCACTCTCTTAAGGAGAATGCAATTACTTAAACTCATAAAAATGTATCCTAAATCTAATTAGTTTATCAAAAAGTTAAACTAAATCCGAATGAAAACTTCTAAGTTAAAGTGAGCTATTTAATCTACAATTTATGTTAACCTACTTCTGCTCTCTTAATGAGAGTCTCTGTTTTAGGTGTTATGAATGATTATCAAAACTGCTTAAAAAGATAACAAGATAACTAACTATAATATGAAATCTATCTAATAGTTGTTAAATTAAACTAAAATTTAAAGTTTAATTTAAACTACAGAATTCTATCTTGGCCAAGAGCAAATTTATCAACTATGTTAAGAGTCCATTGACTATATAAATAACAGAAAGTTAAAAATAACTATGAAAGTAAAACAATCACAGTTAATAAGATAATGAATTTTTCTTTGATAATGATTTCATGATAAAAGAACTATAAAATAAAATTAATAGCAGCCTTAAAACACAAATTGTCAATAAGCAATTAACATTCAATATTTTAATATTTGAATCTAAGGATTGAAGAACTGTAGAAATACAGGTTAATCAACTAATAAGCTAATATATATGTAATATTACTCAATCGGATTATTAATGAAAAATTAATAATATGATAGATATAATATTTGAATCAAACTATAAAATACAATTTCGATTTGAGTCATTCAACATAATCCATACAATTATCTCAAAGTACAACTGCAAATGAATCACGAAAAAAATATTACCATGGAAAATATATATATATTCACAAAACTGAATCAAAATATGATACCATTCAGAGAATCAGTGTTGAACAAAATCACATGAAAAAAAATTCTGGTAAGCTTGTGGCACACTTTATGATCTATTACTCCAATGCATAGTCTGCTTCCATGTACTCGAATCCCCACTTCAAGTGATTCCCATGGTTTATATAAAAAAATCCAATTAACTATCTTCAGTATTTTATGCAACTAATTTCTAAAGATAGATAGACAGTTTCTAACACCTGTCAAATAATTAAGGTTAGTGATTCTCATGATCATTTTGTTTTGACCAAAATCCCTTACAGAAATGCACCTGGCATCTAAATTATCGCAAAAGAGAACTATCTATCATCTGATGACAAAATTCTTGCGATTCCAACCTCATCCATGAAACTAAAATGCATCCACGCAAGACATGAGAGTCACCTGGAAACTAACATCTAGATCATCAAAAGGGCAAACCGTTTCATGATCTGGTAGTAAAATATTCGTGAGAATAACAACATCAAACTCAAAACATATCCAGTAAAGACACCTAAAAATTCAATTAACTGTGTATTAAATTTCTTATTAATAACGCATTCAATAATGAAACAACAAGAACAATTTTTAAGCAATGCCCACATAATCTATGATTCTGTGGGTATGCTAATTACATTATTTTATTACCTGTCAAAATTGAAAGCATTTTTAACTGTAACAAGAGAAATTTCAAGTCGAAATCTGTAGCTTAGTAACTCTCTGTGCCTCAGATAGCCTGGCTTTGAGTCTCACAATCTTTATTCGGTATTTCTCTTCTCGTTTTAACAATTTTTCATTTGTAGAGACTAACGATTTCTTCAGGACCTCCAGTGGAGACAATATAAGTGGATCGTACACTGCGATATCACTCACGAAGTTGAATTTCTCTCTCATTAAAATCGCAAAAGCTAACTGAATCTGACAATGCTCAGGTTGCGAGGAAAGGGTTTCGCTTTCAGGGTCGATATTCCCAATGCCGTAGAACACCATTTGTAAATTTGAATGGTCTCTCACATCGGTTATTTGTTGCACCATTTCTGGGTCCCACATTTGTTCCATGAACTCTCTATAAAATGAAGAATTCTCCAACACTTCCGCAGCGAGATATATATTTCGCAATAATCCTTTTACTTTTATGTCAATTTCTGCATCATAAACGTTCTCCATAACTGCGGATTCAAACTACCCAGTAAATAATTAAAATTCCACTGTCAGAAATCCTCGGCTTATGGATGGAAAATCAACGTATTTATATAATGTAGTGGTTATGGGTGCATCTGCTCAACAAGAAGACCTTTGTTAAAATTAATTTTGATTCAGCAAATTTATAAAGTAAAACAAAACCTGTATTTAATTGATTTAAGTTTTGGCGGTTATCTAAGTTGTCCATGATTTTATGGATTTTTCATTGCCTTAAATATTTGGAAACTGATCTTTAGGTTACAAATATTCAAGACAGATTGTAGAAGATCATGAAAAACCTGTATTTTTTAATAAGCAACATTCATGGATACTCCCACAATGGTGAAACAATTATTGTTTATTTGTATTACATAATAATATGCCTTTTGAGACATAAAACAAATAGTTGGAGTTATTGAAAAATTTCATTAGGTTACCATACTCACCTTTCTATACACTCAATCTCAAAATTAACTTGTATAGATATATTAATTATATAGCAATGCACGTATACACTCAATCTCAAAATTAAATTGTATAGATATATTAATTACATAGCAAATCCAAGTTGAAATACCTTAAGGGTTGATCCTACCACCATAAATAGTGGTCTGCATATGAATCCAGGTGAAGTCACAACATGAAAATCCATGACCATACTCAATCTCAAATGATGAAAGAGGAATTACGTCATGATCACTAGAAATGACTATGTGCTGCTCATGGACTCTAAACATCTCTCCAATATATACTTATATCATGTGTGCTGCCCCATAATCCGAAGAGATCACTAGGAAGTGCATGAACTAGTTGATCACTACATACATAGTATTTGCTAATTGCACCCTTGGTGAAATTGTGATGCACTCTGTCAACATACTCTCCCAGTCTTTCCCAAAAATGGTCAAAGACTGCATCGATCCTATGGGATGAGTGCGATCTGACCTGCTTTGCTACCAACTCATACACTCCCCCATATATCCACCTACTTCAGTACTTTCAATCCCCTCCATGCAAACCTCTCTAGATCCTACCTGGATGATGTGAAACACTCTCTACTCCCAGCACTGATCTTTGAGGTGATAACCCAGAAATATCTTTGGATGCCTCTAATGAACCAAAAAATCATAAGTTGCACCAACTCATTCAACTCCCCAAAAGACCACTCCTCCATGCATCCAATTCAAAGCATCTCAAGAGTAAACTATAGAAATTGAAAACTAACCATCTCATCTATATTTCTACCGTGTTGTCAAACACTGTAGTTCCCAAGTCCCAAACTTATCTCCGAGGGAAACGACCATGCTCAAAATGTGCTCTACTCCCCTGGACCATTAATATGAACTTGTCATCTAGGATCATCCCCTACAAAGGTGTTTCAGATAAATTTAAGTATGCAATTCCTCTGTCAAAATCAATCTTGAATACTAGAAAATAAATCATGTCCTACCATAGAGAAGAAGTCTCAACCTCTCCTCCTCTAACATCCCAAAAATATAGCAAATCGATCACTGCCATAACTTTGTCGATCATCTCTACAATATGAAGAAATATATCTCTCAAATGAATTCCCAGATACCCAACTCCTACTTACTCTTTTTGTGCCATGATAATAATCATTAGAGTCCCAATGAGCCAAGCCCTTGATCTACGATTAGAGGAAACCAAGTACCAGGTAATGACTGAGCTTGCTAATATGTTCGGCTCCTTTAAAAATACACCAATAAAATGACTATCCCAAACACCGTCAATGTGCTAAAGTAACCAATGGGGTATAATCACCTCCCTAGAGAATAGCTACGCCACCTATAGTGCCTCATACTCATGCAAGTATTGAAAATACCTTGCCAAATGTGAATCATGCCTAGCCCTCATGATCCTCTCCCTAAATGAGTAATCAGGGACTCAACATGTGTGATATATGTAGTAGATAATGTCATCCCCTACTCTATCATATGCAATCTTTATGAGTCAATCCAATACACCTTGTATCTCCTCCTGTGCACCTTGTGCACTAACCACATAGTCCAAACGATAAGTCCAGTCATGCCCATACTACCCCATGACTCGTCCAATTGTCTCAAGTGATCCTCCCATGCCCTACTGCATATAATGGGAGCATCAAGGAATGATAATAGAAACCCACACAATGGTATTCAAGGCTTGAAAATGTCAGGTGTGTCGAGAAATCCCAATGGCATGACCAAGACCTCATAACGACACCTGAAAGCAACACTGTGAGTGTCCAACTCTCTAACCCTAGTCTAATGATATCCCCATTGAAAATAAATCAACGAGGGATACATTGTTCTATGAGGCTCACCCGTCCACACAAAGATAATAGGTAAACGAAAATCAATGGTATGCTCAAGGTCCCTGTCAGAAACACTCCAAAACTCCACTATACATCATTGTGTGCCACTGTATACCCTTGTACACTACTGCATATCTCTATATCATCTTGTACCACATTGTACCATGTATGCACTATTGTATCCATCACTCGCCTAGTCACATGAACCTGTATCCTAGAGCATGCCTAAGTATGTCATATACGCATCCACCCAATCCATAGATGCATACATTTCCTTGCAGCCTGGTCCACAAGAAATTTTCTCAACTATATCCTCTGTAGCTAAACCTTGAGATTTTAGTGTCCTCTCTTATAGAGGCAGCTCATGATCCCCAAAATGCAAACCATGTGCATGGTCAAAACCCTCTATGTTAAGCCTCTCCTCAAGCACCTACAATTTTGAATACTCCTTGTCTAGAATCATCACGAGAGGCTCCTTCCTCAAGCCATGAGTGCCACTCATGCCCTCATGTGTCATTGATTCCAAAGATGAAATTATATCTACTATTGTCAATAGTGAAGAGTGTGTTAAACTCAACTCGTAACAAATCTCCTCAACCTCCCTTTCCTTGTCTTCAATGAATTTAAAATCAAGTAATCAGATTTCATATTCTCTAGTTCTTCTTTGATGATGTATAATTGGGTACTAGTGACTCCTTCTTCAACTCCCTTTTGTCTCTCCTCCAACTGGGTTTTCCACATAAGGTATTCAATAAACTCATGAGCACCAGATGCCCTCGTCAACACTTGCACAATTTGCTCCTCTATCACCATTAGGTGGTTCTCCAAATCAAGATTGTTATTTCATCAACATGGCAAATAAGTTATACAACTTGACTAGAACCCGACATTGTTCTCGTTTTTTGAGGGGTCAATTTTAGTAGTTTTTTTACCTTCGTTTCAAAAAGTTTGTATATTGGTAGCACCATTTTTTATTTTGAACCTTTTTTTTGTGATTTTGAAACTTCTTGGTCATAAGAAAACTATAACTTTTATTTACAAGGGCCATTTTCCAAACTTTACCAAAAAATCTACAATTAATAGCTAGTTATAGTAAAAAAATACACACATTTTTTAATTTTTGTAATATTTAGAAGCTACTTAGAACGAAAAATATATGCATTTTCAAAGGTTTTTCATTAAACTTGTATCTTAAAGAAGTCATTTTTTGGGCAAATTTCTAAACAAAATGAGAAAAAAGACATTTCAAACCAATTTTCAACGTATTTTATGCTATTTGATGTGTAGAAATGATACTCTTTAACATTATTTTCCATAAAGTGATAATTCACATAAACTCAACAAAACTTA
Source organism: Larix kaempferi (assembly GCA_027924585.1). Taxonomy (NCBI): domain Eukaryota; kingdom Viridiplantae; phylum Streptophyta; class Pinopsida; order Pinales; family Pinaceae; genus Larix; species Larix kaempferi. The sequence continues at coordinate 34,893,152 of BSBM01000017.1, forward strand.
TACCATATATTTCTAAATAGCATATTAAAAACATAACAATTATTCTCAAAATAAAATCTTCAATTCAAAACATTACAAAAATATCTTATCAAAAATTTGTCAACTTTGACATTTTTCTCAACGATATGAAACTAATTAGCAATATCATGCATCCTAAAATCTTCATCGCAATTGACATTTTCTACTGGTTGGCTCTCTTCCTGGACCTCAATGTGTTCTTCCATTGGATCCTCTACTTCTGCAAAATGTTCAAAGTAATATTTTCCGAACATCCCTTTTAAATGAGTCTGAGGCTCTTTTGACATCTTTGCCACAAGTGACTCACTAAATTCTCCTTTCTTCAAACCAACTTCCTGCATTTCATCTGGAAGAACTTTCATAGCATTAATTCTTTGCTTAAAATAATTGCACTGTAGTAGATCATTCTCAATGGATATGTAATTTCTTCCTTTTTGCAACAAACATGCTATTGTTGTACCTAATCACCACATACAAAACAAAAAAACGTTAAATAACATAATGAAACATAAATTAAAAATATATATATTATTGAATTTAGATTACGGCACTAGTTTCATATGTAATATCAGAAATATTACATGATCCCAAGAACAAATCTAAAACCCAATCTCCTTCTTTTGAAAAAGTATCTATGAGATAATTAATCAAATCTTATGGCTTCTGGTAGATGTTTACAGTCTCTCCTTTCAAATCTCTTTCTTCATACGTCACCTTGTTAATCATGAAATTATAAGACAATATTTGACTATATTTTCCTTCACTCTTTACATTAATTAAAAGAGTTTCATACGTCTCATCTTTTGTCCAACATTCAACATGTATGTTTTCAGTATCACTCATAAATGGATCAGTGTTGGAGCTACGAATGTTAGGATTATGTCTGTAACAAAAATAGATAATCTAATTAACTTATAGAAAAATAATTTTGGTTTCTAAATTCAAATGTTTAATAATTGTGAGAAACCTCCAACAATTAAATGGTGAAAATGCACGATATATCAGAAATAGCAGAACACATAAGAGATTTATTGATCGTAGGACACATCAAGGGGGAAACCTCCTTTGCGAAATCTCAATACAAATAACTCATGGATTCCTTCATTGTCCTCAACACGTACTTATATACTAGTTCTATGCGTCTAATACTATGGATCAATACCATGGAACATATAATACTGCAAGATGAATTACAAAGCATATGCATCCAATACTATGGATCAATACCATGGAACATATAATACTATGGGATAATACAATATAATAACAAAGTAAAGAGAAGGGTTGAAACAGGTTCCTAACATCCCCTCCCCCTTATTAAAATATTTTTCCTCAAAGCTTTAGATGTGGAAATTGTTGTTGAATCTAAAGGAGTGGATCCCATGCAGCATCCTCCGGTTGCAGTTCATGCCACTGAATTAATACCTCTGTGATGGATCGAGAGTAAAGTTGACGAGTGCACCTAGTGAGGTTGGCCTCTGGCTCCAAAATTATGGATCCTTCATTATCCAGTTTTGGTAAAACAGTTTGTGGATTGATGTTGGTTCCAGGAACTTTCTTTAGACAAGAGACATGAAATACTGGATGAATGCGAGAAGAAGGAGGAAGTTCCAATTTATAAGCAACATACCCAATCTTCTGAGGAACCATATATGGCCTATATAAATTTGGACACAGCTTATGATTCCCTTTGAGTTTCAGGGAGGATTGCTTGTAAGGATATAGATAAAGAAAAACCATATCACCTACTTGAAAAGTGCGCTCAGAACGGTGTTGATCGGCTTGTTGTTTCATTCAATTTCTTTCCATGTGAAGATTATCCTGCAAAATGCTTAGAATCTGATCTCGAGTTCGAAGAACTGTGTCAACTTCCTGAACTAGTGAACTATTGGGGGTGTGTCGAAGAAGAATTGGAGGTGCCTGACCATATACTGCTTCATATGGAGTCATTTTAGATGCACTGTGGTAGGAGGTATTGTACCGCCATTCAACAAGAGGGAGCCACTTTTCCCACTAATGTTGTTGTTTAGAGGTGAAGCAACGAAGAGAAGTGTCCAAAAATTTGTTGATAACTTTAGTTTGACCATCTGTTTGTGGGTGATACCATGAACTCATCTTCATTTTGGTACTAGTGTGGAGAACTTGTTATGTCCAAAAATGATTGGTGAAAGTTGCATCGTGATCTGAGACAATGGAAGAAGGGATTCCATGAAGACGAAAGATCTGGTATAGGAAAATATATGTGACTGGAGAGGTGGTATAGGGATGGTTGAGGGAACAAAAATAACTATATTTGGAGTGGTGATCAACCACAACCAAAATCATTGTATTCCCTCCAGATTTAGGGATCCCTTCAATGAAATCGATAGAAATATTTGTCCAAATCTGTGTAGGGATGGGAAAGGGTTCGATCAATCCCGAAAGGAGTTTCATTTCATCCTTGTTGCATTGGAAGGTATCACATTGAAAACTAACCATCTCATCTATATTGTCTACCGTGTTTTCGAACACTACAGTTCCCAAGTCCCAAACTTATCTCCGAGGGAAACGACCATGCTCAGAATGTGCTCTACTCCCCTGGACCATTAATATGAACTTGTCATATAGGATCATCCCCTACAAAGGTGTTTCAAATAAATTTAAGTATGCAATTCCTCTGTCAAACTCGATCCCAAATACCAGAAAAGAAATCATGTCCTTCCATAGAGAATAAGTCTCAACCTCTCCTCCATTGACATCCCAAAAATATAGCAAATCGATCACTGTCATAACTTTGTCGATCATCTCTACAATATGAATAAATCTCTCTCTCAAATGAGCACCCAGATACCCAACTCCTACTTACTCTTGTTGTGCCATGATAATAATCATTAGAGTCCCAATGAGCCAAGCCCTCGATTTACGATTAGAGGAAACCAAGTACCAGGAATTGACTGAGCTTGCTAATATGTTCGGCTCCTTCAAAACTACATCAATAAAATGACTATCCAAAACACCTTCAATGTGCTAAAGTAACCCATGGGGTCTAATCACCTCCCTAGAGAGCTACGCCACCTATAGTGCCTCATACTCATGTAAGTATTGAAAACTCGTTGCCAAATGTGAATCATGCCTAGCCCTCATGATCCTCTCCCTAAGTGAGTAATCAGGGACTTAACATGTGTGATATATGTAGTAGATAATTTCATCCCCTACTCTATCATATGCAATATTTATGAGTCAATCCAATACACCTTGGATATCCTCCTGTGCACCTTGTGCACTAACCACATAGTCCAAACGATGAATCCAGTCATGCCCATACTACCCCATGACTCATCCAATTGCCTCAAGTGATCCTCCCATGCCCTAGTGCTTATAATGGGATCATCAAGGAATGATAATAGAAACCCCCACAATGGTATTCAAGGCTTGAAAATTTCAGGTGTGTCGAGAAATCCCAATGGCATGACCAAGACCTCATAACGACACCTGAAAGCAACACTGTGAGTGTCCAACTCTCTAACCCTAGTCTAATGATATCCCCATTGAAAATAAATCAATGAGGGATACATTGTTCTATGAGGCTCACCCGTCCACACAATGATCATAGGTAAACAAAAATCAATGGTATGCTCAAGGTCCCTATCAGGAGGTATTCCTACCAGAAACACTCCAAAACTCCACTATACATCATTGTGTGCCACTGTATACCCTTGTACACTACTGCATATCTCTATATCATCCTTTACCACATTGTACCATGTATGCACTATTGTATCCATCACTCCCCTAGTCACATAAACCTGTATCCCAAAGCATGCCTAAGTATGTCATATACTCATCCACCCAATCCATAGATGCATACATTTCCTTGCAGCCTGATCCACAATAAATTTTCTCAACTATATCCTTTGTAGCTAACCATTGAGATTTTAGTGTCCTCTCTTATAGAGGTGGCTCATGATCCCCAAAATGAAAACCATGCTCACGCGAAGCTCCTTCCTCAAGCCATGAGTGCCACTCATGCCCTCATGTGTCATTGATACCAAAGATGATGTTATCTCTACTATTGTCAATAATGAAGAGTGTGTTAAACTCAACTCATAACAAAGCTCCTCAACCTCCCTTTCCTTGTCTTCAATGAATTTAAAATCAAGTAATCAAATTTCATATTCTCTAGTTCTTCTTTGATGATGTATAATTGGGTACTAGTGACTCCTTCTTCAACTCCATTTTGTCTCTCCTCCAACTGGGTTTTCCACATAAGGTATTCAATAAACTTATGAGCACCAAATTCCCTCCTCAACACTTGCACAATTTTCTCCTCTATCGTCGAATGGTCTTTTTCCTTCGCTGATGACCCCTTCATCACTGTCGACTTTGCATCTTCTGTTCTCTAACCCCGTGCCAACAAGGTTCAATATATAGAACCAACACTAACCTGATGAGAATCAACATATTCAATATTCAAAACTGAATAATACTTCACCCAAGACTCCCATAAGAATGACTAGAACAAGTTACAATTTAGAATTACATGAACTAAACATAGTAATCTATTGTCATTGAGTCTATGATCAAACTTACAATCATAACATAGAAAGTTTTAAAGCAAGGGGAAACAAGACACCAAACCAACATATTTATTTGATAAACATAGTTATACAATTTATCTTTTTTCAAAAACCATCACAATCTAACTCCCTATTCTTCCATCTCTCTCTACGATCTAACTATCTCTTTTCTTAAATACAAAATATATGACAATTATCAGACATTAACTACCCTTAAAAAATGCTTAACTTAACCGTCGTCACTTTACATTCTTATACAATGCATTATACATTATACAATATAATAAATTATAGACCAACATAGATCCATCCGAAACCCGGACCTATTGGATCCTCCTTTATGATTCCAAGTTTAGTATGAATCTATGTTGGTTTTAAATTTTTTACTTTATGAGCCTAAATGATTTGTTTTAATTACTTTTTATTTTTGGTAAATTATTAGCCAACATGATTTTTTTTAATTGTTTTTTCTATTTTTGGTTACTTATGAGCCAACATGAATGTTTTAATTACTTTATGTTACTTTTTATTTTTTATAAAGTCACTTTACATAACATTATGTGACAACGTATCCCCCATACTAGGTTGTAGAGCACTTCGCTACTCTTAGTGTAAATACATTATATGCCAATGGGATAACTTGAGTGGTTGAGTGATTGAGATTCATGAATGAGGTCCTTGAGTTGACGTTGAAGATTGGTTATCATTGTTGTGTGCCTCTCTCAATGTTCTTATCACATTATCTAACTTAATCATCCTCAATGGGTTTACACTAGGAAGTTCTTGGGGATTTCTTACAATGTTTCCTTGGAATAATATACATAACATGGATCCAAACCTAACAAACAAAACATATCATCCCTCATCATCTTTCAAAAGACTGTGTTTTGAAATTTGAAGTAACATGTTCTCTACTTGTTAGGATATCTCATCATTCACTTTTGTACTTTGCATGCATGCATGCACCCACATGCTTCCCAGTCACCAGTATGATGCCTCCAACACCTATTCCTTAGTCTCCCAGCACTTGGGAGCTACTTACCACTCAGTTTAATCCCTCCTAGCCTGTCATGCGCCCAGTTCTCACCTTCCACTGAAGAAGGGCACCTTTCTCACCTACCAGTCCAGTTACACTTCAGTTATCACTCTGATTTACCTTTGATTGACCCATAACTCATGTTATCACTTTGATTGACCTCCGATGAGACATGAATGACAGTTCTGAGCGCATTTAAGCCCTCATGTGCCCTCCACTGAGCCTCCATCCCTAGATTAGTGCCACTTACCATCAGTTAGACTCAGTTTGACACCTATTTGATAGTGACTTGTGCATTGATGACCACCACTGATTGATGATGAGGACTCCTAGTTGGAGCCAAGCTATGCCATTCAGTTAATTCGAATGACCTCCTTAGGCAATTCGAATTGCTCACTCATTGTGACAGGATTGTATTGTATTTTCACCCTTATTGGGATTATAGAGCACTGATGCATGCTTTTGCATAGTTTACATGATATTTTCTGAGTTTCATCTATTTTGATTGATTTACTTGTTCATTAGATCTATTGTGACTAATTTTACATGGTATCAGATCCATTGCAGGGACAAGATCTCTTTTCTACAGGTATTCTACAAGAATATTTGAGTGAATTTGCTCAAAATTACTGAAGTTTTGGCATGAAAGATCTCATGTGCATTCGCTCATGTGCATGCAAAGCATAAAAATACACTCCAATCCACTCCAGAAGCTTGAGTTTTCCACATAATTCTTGGATTTGATACATTGGTTCCATTCAACTTGTTTGATCTCCAATCCCAGGTGTGATGCAACTCTAAAAGGGTGGATTGTTCGACCTTACTGTTCCTGTTTTGATTGTGATTTGCAGGTTAATCATCTTCACCAATTGCATTCGCTCTCTTTTGTTTGACAAGTTCTTCTACATCAAGTGCACTCGCTATTTGAGATGGAATACTCTTCTTCCAAGCCAGTTTTTACTCCCTTCAATTATTTTGAATGGAAAGATGATATGGAGATTATATTACACTCAAAAGGGTTCTATGGAGTCACTGTTGGCCTCGAATTGGAGCCAAGCACATTGTCAGAAAGAACCAAACACTACAATAAGCTTGATGAAGCTTATGGTCTCCTTTGCCTCTCCATTTCCAAGGATATTCACTTCCATCTTAGCAGATTGAAGACTCCAAAAGAAATATGGGAGCAACTTGACACACTTTTTGGCAAGTAGGACGAGCTTAGGGATTTTCAATTAGAGAATGAATTGATTGCTCTTAGTCCTAAGAATTTCGAGACCCTCAATGATTTTTTCACAAGATTCAAGCACTTGTCATTGCAGTTGAAGAACAATGGTTTTGTGAAAGAGGATAATCAATTTATCCTCTCCATTCTCACAAATCTTGGGAAAGATTACTCAGTATTTGTCTCTACTTTCAATTCTGGTCGGCTAACTACCCCGAATTGGAAGATGCCTACCTTGAATGCCTTCATTGAGTCCATCACAAAAGAGCTTGATAAGTTGATTCAAATGGGGTCCATAAACTCCAAATATTCATCCCTCTTTGCTCAAGGATCCAAGAATTCGAATGGTAAAGGAAATCAAAGGAGAGAGAAGCCCAAATCCGAGCCTACCAAGCAAAGAGATAAAGGCAAGCAACCGGAAGCACCATCCGGTTCGAGGAACAAGTAGAAGGGTAAAGAGGGAAAGGAAAAATCTAAATGTTCATATTGCAACCGTGGCTTTCATCTTGAAAGTTCATGCATGAAGAAAACAATAGATCAAATGGCCCTCCTTTTGGAAAATAACAACATATTTATTCCCAATGGTGCACGGAAGAAGGATAGGAATGATGATCATGAAAGAGGTCAAGCACTCATGGCAACTGTTTCGAAACCCACCACTTTACTGATAAATTCCAGTGCCTCGAATCATATGGCTGCAAACATTGACTCCTTCTCTTAATTCGATCCAAGTAGCTCCATCCCCATCCATTTGGGAGATGACTCAAAAATTTCTTCGAAGGGCAAAGGTACCATCCATGTAGAGCATGGAAGCTTCCAGAATGTTCACTATGTGCCTTCCTTGGCTTCAAATCTAGTTTCTGTGTATCAAATGACACACACTAGTGAACTGAAGCAAGTTACATTCATCCCTAACAATGTCAAAATTTATGATATCAAAAGTGGAATACTTATTGCAGTCGGAAAGGCAAACCACACTGCAAAATACTATGATTTTTCTCACTTTGTGCTGCTCGAAAAGACCACGACTCTCCTCACTCATGGCAACGAGGTTAGTAGGATTTGGCATGAAAGGTTTGGAAACCTTAATTACAAGTATTTTCTGTTGCTAGAATAGAAAACCATGGTAGATGGTTTTCCACAACTCCATTCCTCGAAGGGAATTCGCCCCGGTTGCATTGTTGGGAAGCACCCCGAGCACAAGTTCGACCGCGGCAAAGCTAGCAAAGATTCCACCATTTTGGGCCTCATACATTCTAATATCAGTGGTCCACTGCCAAATATGTCCATGAATGGTTCAAGGTATGTTTTGACATTCATCGACGACTTTTCCCGCTTTACTTGGGTATTTTTTCTCAAAACAAGTCAGAAGTGCTTGGAAAATTCAAAGATTTTGAGGCTTCTGTTGAGACCGCCACTGAGAGAAAGATCCAAGCTCTTATATCTGATAATGGTGGAGAATATATTAATACTAAGTTGCTACAAATTTGTGCCAAAAGTGGAATTCAGATCCAACATACAGTTCCCTACACACCCCAGCAGAATGGTGTAGCGGAAAGGAAGAATCGGTCACTAAAAGAGATGGCTACCTACATGCTTGAGTCAAAAGGTTTGGCTGCAAATATTTGGGCTGAAGTGTCATGTCCCAAATTTGGCATTGGGTCACAATGTCCTAATCACATTGGCCCTATTAATTAGAGTTTGTCAAATTGATGCTAAAGGTCAAATAATTGCCAAGGAGGAAAATTACTATTTTCCTAGGTTTGGGGTGGAAGCTTTGGGATTTGGAATAATGGGGATAATAAATGATGTTTGAACATTAGAATGGCATAAATATTTAATAAAGGAACTAAATAAATATATAAAAGTTAAAATCAAAGTGGCATTTGATAATGAAGACACATGGAGGAAGTGGGACCCACATATGACTAGATTTCCCCACTACACTTGGCATCATTCTCTCACCCATTCGAATTCAAGGTAAATGGTAACATACTTGGGGGAGTCTAAAAGGTATTATTAATGGCATGAATCATCCAAGGTCGAAATATAGAGGAAGAGTAACTCCCATGGAAGAGGAAGAGGCAATTTGGAGCTAGTGAGACACTTGGACTAGATTCCCTAGCTCTATGACAACAATGATGAAGATGCTATGACACCTATGACACAAATCAGACCTGAAGGCTAACATATGACATATATGACATGTCAGGGCTAAAAATAGACTCCAAGAGGGCGCTCAAGGGTGTTAGGGCAGCTAAGATGCTTCCACATGTGATTTGGTGGAAGTGAGAGACTAGGAATTGTTTTACAAGTGGCGTTCTTTGGAATCTCTTCTCAACTTGAGTTGGCATGAGTCTCTTGGAAGGAATTCGACCCATGGAGGACATTAGAACTTTATAAATGTCAATAAAAAAGAATGAAATAAGCTTTTGATCATTTGTAGAATTTTCAATTGCATTTGTGAAGAGGGAGAGCTAGTGGATGACTAGTTTCTTGCCTTAGCCAATTTCGAGGGTGAAAGATTCCCATCCAAGTTGGTAATTGGAAAGGCCATTCAGACCTTTCATTTGGAGCTTTAATGGAGTCTTTATTTGAAGGTGTAATCTACAAGTAAGCTCATGGTTTTTTCTATTGCATCTCACTCCTTCAACCATTTCCAGTTTTGATTGCATATTCTTGATCCTTGAGGGGGGGAATTTTTGGTGAGCTATTGTAATCTTTGGGGGAGCTTCTAATGCCCCATTTATTTTTTAATATGAATTAAATACTGTGTTCTTCATCTCCAAAAAATTTCAGGTCGAAATTCCAATTTAGAAATGTATAAATCTCATTTTTAATGGAAGAACAGTGTCATTTCCCCACTACCTTGATGTATGCCAATGTATTGATGATGATTTCGAATGGAAGGATGATTCTCTGATACATTTGTGATTAATATACTTCCATGGATGTATTTTACAAGTTTCATGTACTTTAATTGAGCATTTGAAGTATTTTTACTCATTTTAATTGCATTGGGAGAAGAAATAGTGTCATTTCCCCAAGGGTCGAATGGGTGATTTTTGCAGCTGAATGGGAGAGGTTTGGAACAGATATAATAATAAATTAATGGTGCACATGAGACCTTAATGGTTCACATGAGGCATTTGGGAATCCATTTTCAGTACTTATCCCAGGGGGATTTGAACCCCAAATTACTAGTAAAATTGCATACTTGGTCCAGAATATTAAGAGAGTTTACAGAGGTATTTTGGTGGCCATATATAATCTCTGAACATCATATTCAATTCCTAATATCATTCATACACGTTCATTGAATATTTGAAGGCATTTGGAGTCAATTTGAGACCTAGAGACCAATACTAGTCAAAGGGAAATTACTAGTAAAATTCCCTACATTGGCCAGAATTGAAAGAGGATTTGAAGAAATATTTTAAAGGTCCAAAAGCATCCCTGAAACAAATTTTTATGTTCTAACATCATCCATATACCTTCTCAGAATATTTGGGATCAATTGGAGCAATTTGGGGACCTAGAGCTCAAAACTAGTCAAAGGTCTAACTAGGGAAAAAAGTGAAAAATTGTCATTTTAATAAAATTCTAACAAGGGACATTACAGTGGTATCCGAGCATGGTCCTGTTAGGATATTCCTATACTCCATCCTAGTCCCACCAGTATTTTGATCATTTACATTTTCAGTCATGCATGCACCTTTTAGGGTTTGCATGCATTCTAGGGTTTGCATGCATTCTGCATGCATCCCAGTCATCAGTCCAGCACCTAGCCCTCAGTTAGCCAGCCCCCAGGAGCTTCTCACTATTCAGTTTTAGCCCTCCATTTGCTTAATGCGCCCTTCTTCCTTGATTTTAGGGAGCAACTCACCCTTCTTCACCTACCAGTCCAGTTGTCACTCAGTCACACTCAGTTACACTCAGTTACACTCAGTTACAGTCAGTTACACTCAGTTACACTCATTTACACTCAGTTACACTCAGTTACAGTCAGTTACAGTCAGTTACATTCAGTTACACTCAGTTACATTGAGTTACACTCAGTTACACCTACCAGAGTTAGTTTGACTGATGGTTGACAGTTACTTGAGCATTGATGACTCCACTGATGATGATGAAGACTTCCAGTTGCGCTCCGATGATCATGAGGACACCTAGTTGTGCTCCGATGACACTCCAGTGATCCTTTGATCACTCCATGAAGGCTAATTCGAATTGCCACCTTAGGCATTCGAATTCCTCATGCATTGTATTATTTATATGTCCATTTGTGATTAATAATTTAGTATGACCGAAGTATTATTGCTTCTATCTGAGTTCTACTGTACCATATTATTCTGTTTCTCATTATACTGCATGTATCACTCTTCCTCTATTTTCTTGCTTAATCATAATTATTCTCTTGTGAGATACATCATCTCTTAGATCTGCTGTGAGGATTTTCACATGGTATCAGAGCATGTTGAGAGTATTATTTATCTCCATTCTTGAGAGTTTTTTGCAGGTTATTACCAAGATTTCGAGTTCAGCAGTTGCAGCAGTTTCTGCATTTTTGCAACAGTAGCAATTGCAGTTATTCTATATTGTTTTTGCAGGTCTTCTACAACTTCAATGAATTTAGAAGAAATTACTCCTCTTTCTCCATTCAACTATGATGAATGGAAACCAAGAATGATAGCATATTTGAAGAGCCATGATCTCTTTGATTGCTATTTTGAAAGAGAGTTCGAATCCTCTACAAAGAAGATTAAATGGTTGAATAAAGGTGACATGCACATTGGAAGAATGAAGCTTACTATGACTGATTACATATTGTACCCGACCATCTTTGATATTGAAACTCCAAAAGAGTTATGGGCTCATCTGGATGAAAGATTCGGTAAAAAGAATGATGGATTTGGTCCAAATCCCTTCAAAAGCAAGCAAGTTGATGCATTCGCTCCACTTGATGGTCTCTTAGATAATGATGCATTCGCTCCTCCTGATGGTCTCTCAGATCATGTTGCATTCGCTCCCCTTGATGATCTCTCAGATCATGAACCAGTATCATCTCATATTGAAGTTGTTGACAAAGAACTTGCAGATTCTCCACTCATGCTCAAACTTTCTTCTCTTTCTGTGCCAGCTCACACTCTAGATATTGCAGAAGGTCCTAAATCCTCTCTTGCACTAGAGTTTGTTGGTTTGCATCATGATCACATGATTATTTCGGAGGTAACATCAGCTATTGGAGGTAATGCATTCGCTCCTCTTCAGCAAACATCTCTTATTTACTACTATATGATCATTAGCACATGCTTTCAGAAGGTTATTGAAGAATATGGCCATTGCCACCCGCTTGAGATAATTTCTCATGCATATGATAGTTTTGATCTCACCCTTGCTGGTTCAAAGGAGATCTCAAGAAACTGTTTTGAAAGTCTTAAATCTGATTTTGATTTCAAGCAAACATGTAATAGTTATTTTTGGCATAATCTCACCCATGGTGGTTCAAAGGAGAAGACAAAAGACTATATGCACTTTCACATATTTGATCCTACCTCAGCTGATTCGAATCACAGGTTCAAGGATCATTCTCATACTATTGGATTTGTTCTCATCACATTCAATCTGAAGAGCAAGTACAAGCACATGCTTTTTGAGCATGATCCACTTCTTCCCAAGAAGAAGATACCTCCAGACATATGACCAAGCATCACACATGCTTGAGTTTGGAGCATTTATTTTTATGTGTGCCTTACAGTCTATTTTTTGGGGAGGGGGTATGTTTCCCATGAAATTTTCCCACTTCCTTGGTTTATTGATTGTTATTATTCATTGTATTGGGTGACCTTTGGTCTTAGTTACCAGGGCCCAGGATGGATTAAGGGGGGGTGTTAGGATATTCCTATACTCCATCCTAGTCCCACCAGTATTTTGATCATTTACATTTTCAGTCATGCATGCACCTTTTAGGGTTTGCATGCATTCTAGGGTTTGCATGCATTCTGCATGCATCCCAGTCATCAGTCCAGCACCTAGCCCTCAGTTAGCCAGCCCCCAGGAGCTTCTCACTATTCAGTTTTAGCCCTCCAGTTGCTTAATGCGCCCTTCTTCCTTGATTTTAGGGAGCAACTCACCCTTCTTCACCTACCAGTCCAGTTGTCACTCAGTCACACTCAGTTACACTCAGTTACAGTCAGTTACACTCAGTTACACTCAGTTATAGTCAGTTACACTCAGTTACACTCAGTTACAGTCAGTTACACTCAGTTACATTCAGTTACACTCAGTTACACTCAGTTACATTGAGTTACACTCAGTTACACCTACCAGAGTTAGTTTGACTGATGGTTGATAGTTACTTGAGCATTGATGACTCCACTGATGATGATGAAGACTTCCAGTTGCGCTCCGATGATCATGAGGACACCTAGTTGTGCTCCGATGACACTCCAGTGATCCTTTGATCACTCCATGAAGGCTAATTCGAATTGCCACCTTAGGCATTCGAATTCCTCATGCATTGTATTATTTATATGTCCATTTGTGATTAATAATTTAGTATGACCGAAGTATTATTGCTTCTATCTGAGTTCTACTGTACCATATTATTCTGTTGCTCATTATACTGCATGTATCACTCTTCTTCTATTTTCTTGCTTAATCATAATTATTCTCTTGTGAGATACATCATCTCTTAGATCTGCTGTGAGGATTTTCACAGGTCCTTGCACCTATGGATTAGGTACATACATTCAAGAATAATTGGAAGCCATGTCTTACTATTATGATGAATCCTATGAGTACAATTCTTATGAGAAATATGCAAATGCTTATGAGCAATATGAAGCAGAATGTGAATGGTACAAGGAAGAGGTGCCATCATGCAACACTTCTTACAATTTCAAGAGAAATGAAGATTATTCTTATGACTTTAAATCTGATGAATATAAGTGTGTCACACCAACCAAGGATAATTCTATGAGTGATTTCCAAAGATGGAGAGCAAAATATAAAACCTTGCCCCAACAATATCAAAAATATCAAGAATATCTTGCTTCGAGCAAAAATACACAAAATGCCATGTCTTTTGAGTACTACGATGAACATATTTTTGAAAATAGGCCCAAAAATGAAGATGTGGAGTCAGTAAAGAAAGGTTTATGCCCTTCTTGTAAAGAACCTTGGAGTGAGTATCATATATGTGTGCATGAAATTATGTCCCACTTGAGGAGAGCTTTTGGAAATTCTTCAAAAAGAGATTCCAAAGATATTGATCATAAGGAAAACAAGGGGAAAAATGCATCATATTGCTTGAAGGATAAAAATGAAGAGACATCACAAGAGCATGAAGAAGATTCTATTGAAAATATGGAAGATCATTTCGAGACACCTTCTAGCTTAGACATGAATCAAAGAGCATCTACTGATGGATGCTTAAACTATGAAGGAGTACCTACTGATGGATGCTCGCACCTCTATGTTGGTGACATAGAGATCAGTTTTGAAAGTGTTGTTGCAATCCCAAGTTCCATTAAGCATGATAATGAAGACCTTGTATCAGTTGAAGAAGAACCGAGATCAACTTCCCATCACCACTTGAGCTTCATGAAGTTGGTCCAAGCAAAAATGAAGAAGATGAGGGGGTTCATTTGCAAGAGACTCATTTTCTTGAAGGTTCCTTAAAGATGAATGAAAATAAGACCCAAGATTCCCTCAGCATTCTCCATGACACTCAATCATTGGTGTCAAATTCTTGTTGGAGAGCTACTTCATTGGAGGAAACATCCTTCCTTGAAGACATGGAGAAGATTCAAAGAGAAATGTGCCACATCAAAGGTAATTTCATGTCTTTGATTTTTGATAGAAACCATTTGTTTGAGATTAATGAATTGTTACATGATGCATACTTGAAGAATAATGAGGATATTCATAATCTCACAATTCAAAATGAGCAACTTCTTGAAAAGTTGCAAGATACTTGTTTTTCCTCCTATGTTTCAGATTGTCAAATGGTAGATTGTTTGGAGGATTCTCATGACATGGTGGATCATGAGAAATGTGGAAATTTGAATGTTCTTAATGTGTTTGAATTTGAACTTGAAGAGATCCAAACACTTGATGTGGTGGAAGAGGAACTTGAATTGTCTCTTGATGAAGGTTATGCAATTTTTAAAGAAGAGCATGATTCCTCTACATTGGAACCAATCTATGACAAAGGTTTCACACTTTTGAAGGAGTTGCATGATACTACCCATATGGATCCTTCTCATGATAAAACTTCTACACTTTTTTATTATTTGGGTGAGTTAGTTCATTATCCTACATCCTACAATTCCATGTTTTGCAGCATTAGTCTCAATGAAGTATGGGTAAAAAGGTTCTTTTTGATGGTGCCAAATGAGGAGTATGGAACTCCTAGATTTACCTTTTATGATGACATGGTTGGAGCACATTCGTATTCACATTTGCAGCAGCATCCTTTGTTACTTTATGATGATGCACATCTACACGGATGCACCTATGATATGCATTTGAGTCACTTGAAGACTCATGGTTTTTCTTGCTCAACACTTGATTCATTTGATGTTGGAGGAACTTCATCCAACACTTGGGTGAATAGATTTATGATTGGAGAACATTTTTGTTGCAATCCATATACTTTGTTATATCTTTATGATTCTCACATTCAGGGATGTATGGGTGAGACTTCTTTGAGTCATTTGAAGTCTCCTTGTTTTTTCTACTCATTATTTGGTTCAGATTTTAGTGGAGATTCTTCATTCACTTCTTGGATGAAAGAATACATGGATGAATATTTTGATGCATATCACATCCTTTTGGAGCAGCATTATAGGACATGGGATCCTCGCCTATGTCATTGGAGCAGATTTGATTGGTCACTTGAAGCTTGTATGCACTTGGAAAATGGAGGTCTACTTGCTTGGAGGTATAAGCACTTTCATGACTCTTTGATGAAGCATATCCTTGATGTACATTTTCATTATGTTGTTATGTACTTTGATGATATATATTTGGTACTAATGATGTTTGGAAGGATGCATACAAGAAAATGGGATCCATGAATCCTCTTATCTAATGGTGTGGGTTGGAGAGCACTCTTAATTGTTGGGGTGCAATACAAGCAATGGAACCTTGGAATAATTTGTATCTCATTGGGTTCAAATTTTTTGGGGAAACAAGCAGTAAGGGAGATGGATTTCCCACTTAATAAAGTGATTTTTGTCAAAGTAGTGCAGCATCAAGCATGGTGGTTCCTCTCTAAAATCCTCATGGAAACTCAAAGACTCAAGGTTGGGCAATTCAATGGCAACTTCAAAGAATTATACAGAAAGTAGGTTCTTCAACACCCATGTTTAAAATGGCTTGAGGACAAGCAATATTGGGAAGGGAGGATTTGTCAAGTCCCAAATTTGGCATTGGGTCATAATGGCCTAATCACATTGTCCCTATTCATTAGAGTTTGTCAAATTGATGCTAAAGGTCAAATAATCACCTAGGAGGAAAATTACTAGTTTCCTAGGTTTGGGGTGGAAACTTTGAGATTTGGAATAATGGGGATAATAAATGATGTTTGAACATTAGAATGGCATAAATATTTAATAAAGGAGATAAATAAATGTATACAATTTAAAATCAAAATGGCATTTGATCATGAGGACACATGGAGGAAGTGGGACCCACATATGACTAGATTTCTTCATTACACTTGGCATCATTCTCTCACCAATTCGTATTCAAGGTAAATGGTAACATACTTGGGGGAGTCTAAAAGGTATTATTCATGGCATGACTCATCCAAGGTCAAAATATAGAGGAAGAGTAACTCCCATGGAAGAGGAAGAGGCAATTTGGATCTAGTGAGACACTTGGGCTAGATTCCCTAGCTCTATGACAACAATGATGAAGATGCTATGACACCTATGACACAAATCAGAACTGAAGGTTGACATATGACATATATAACATGTCAGGGCTAAAAATAGACTCCAAGAGGGTGCTCAAGGGTGTTAGGGAAGCTAAGATGCTTCCACATGTGATTTGGTGGAAGTGGGAGACTAGGAATTGTTGTACAAGTGGCATTCTTTGGAATCTCTTCCCAACTTGAGTTGGCATGAGTCTCTTGGAAGGAATTCGACCCATGGAGGACATTATAAATTTATAAATGTCAATAAAAAATAATGAAACCATATTTTGATCATTTGTAGAATTTTCAATTGCATTTGTGAAGAGGGAGAACTAGTGGATGACTAGTTTCTTGCCTTAGCCAATTTCGAGGGTGAAAGATTCCCATCCAAGTTGGTAATTGGAAAGGCCATTCAGACCTTTCATTTGGATATTTAATGGAGTATTTATTTGTAGGTGTAATCTACAGGGAAGCTCATGGTTTCTTCTATTGCATCTCACTCCTTCAACCATTTCCAGTTTTGATGGCATATTCTTGATCCTTGAGGGAGGTCGTTTTTGGTGAGCTATTGTACTCTTTGGGGGAGATTATAATGCCCCATTTATTTTTTAATATGAATTAAATACTCTATTATTCATCTCCAAAAAATTTCAGGTCTAAATTCCAAGTAGAAATGTATAAATCTCATTTTTAATGGAAAAACAGTGCCATTTCCCCACTACCTTGATGTATGCCAATGTATTGATGATTATTTCCAATGGAAGGACGATTGTATGATACATTTGTGATTAATATACTACCATGGATGTATTTTACAAGTTTCATGTACTGTACTTGAGCATTTGAAGTATTTTTACTCAGTTTAATTTCATTGGGAGAAGAAATAGTGTCATTTCCCCAAGGCTCGAATGGGTGATTTTTGTAGCTGAATGGGAGAGGGTTGGAATAGATATAATAATCAATTAATGGTTCAAATGAGACCTTAATAAACTCCTTAATAAATTCCCTACATCTGTTCATAAATTTGAGTGGGTTTGGAGGCATTTGGGAAGCCATTTTCAGTACTTATCCCAGGGGGATTTTAACCCCAAATTACTAGTAAAATTGCATACTTGGTCCAGAATATTAAGAGAGTTTGAAGAGGTCTTTTGGTGGCCATATATCATCCCTTAACATAATATTCAAGTCCAAATATCATTCATACACCTTCCTTGAATATTTGAAGGCATTTGGAGTCAATTTGAGACCTAGAGACCAATACTAGTCAAAGGGAAATTACTAGTAAAATTCCCTACATTGGCCAAAATTGAAAGAGGATTTGCAGAAGTATTTTAAAGGTCCAAAAGTATCCCTGAAACACATATTTATGTTCTAAAATCATCCATATACCTTCTCAAAATATTTGGGATCAATTGGAGCAATTTGGGGACCTAGAGCTCAAAACTAATTAAAGGTCTAACTACGGAAAAAAGTGAAAAATTGCCATTTTAATAAAATTCCTAACAAGGGACATTACATGAAGCCATTAATGTTGCTGAATATATTCAGTACTGAGTTCCACATTCATCTTTGAAAGTTAAAACTCCTTTCGAAGCATTCTTTGAGCGCAAACCGAATGTGTCCAATTTGAGGGTTTTTGGCTCCACTGCATGGGCTACAATTCCTTCTGATAAGAGAAAGTATTTGGATCCACAAAGTATTGAATGTATCTTGATAGGATATGGAGAAGAATCAAAATCATATAAACTCATGAATATCAGATCCAAAAATGTATTCATAGAGCGAAATGTGAAGTTTGAAGAACCGCTGCCAGATCTGAAACTAGTTGAGGAAAACACTGTCGATCTGCACCCTCCACAAGAAGAAGATTCGAGTGATTATGAAGAAATAATTCGATCTGATATCTCTGATATTATATTAGAATTTGATGGCCATGACATATCAGGTTCAGAAGCAGAGCATAATGATCCTCCTCAGTTAACAAAGTGGGCCCAAAACACTCTACAATCTGTTGCTCCAAACATAGAAAATTTTGCTAATTAAGGAGAACAAGAGCAGACTATCAAAAAGTAGGTATGGATCTTTCTTTTTCTGATCCATTATTATCTGAGAAATTTTATTTGATGATTGTTTCAGATCCCAAATCATACTATCATGCCCACCGAGATCCACGATGGCAAACCGCCATGGATGAAGAGTACAGTTCTCTTCAAAAGAACAATACATGGGAGCTAGTTTCTCTTCCACCTGGAAGAAAATTAGTTCAATGCAAGTGGATCTACCGCAAGAAGGTTACTGTTAATGGCTCTATCATCAAATACAAATCTATGTTGGTGGAAAAAGGTTTCTCCCAATTCCAAGGTGTGGACTACACTGAGACTTTTGCACCGGTTGCAAAGATGGATTCCATCCGCCTAGTTTTGGCCATTTCCGCATCCAAGCACTGAGAAGTGAACCACATGGATGTGAAGAGTGCTTTTCTACATGGAGACCTTGATGAGGAGGTATATATGAAACAACTAGAAGGATACATATCAGATCCATCATTAGTTTGCATATTGAAGAAATCTTTGTATGGATTGAAACAGGTCCCAAGAGCTTGGTACGCAAAGATGGACTCCTTCCTTCTTTCTCAGAATTTCAAAAGATGCAAATCTGATCCTAATGTGTACCTACAGCAAGTTAAAGGTATTTTTTTTATTATGGTTTTATATGTTGATGATATTCTCATTACTGGTAGCACTCTCCTTACAATTAACAAGCTGAAAACCGCTTTAAATCTAGCTTTTGATATGAGCGATTTGGGCTTGCTTAAGCAATTTTTGGGCTTGGAGATAGCTCAAAAATTTGATGGGATCACATTATCTCAGAAAAAGTATTCTAAATACATACTATTAAAGTTTAAAATGGCAGAATGTAAGGCTGCTCCATTTCCATTCCTCTCAGGAATCGGTCTTGAAGAGGGAAATACTACACCGCTTGCAAATTGCACTATGTATCGACAGTTTATTGGTTCACTTCTCTACTTGATACACTCAAAGCCTGATATATCTTATGCCGTGAGTGCTGTATCAATGTATATGAAGCAGCCCCATGAAATTCATTGGCAGGAAGCTAAGCAGATCTTGCAGTATGTGCAAGGTATGAAACATTTTGGCATACATTATGCTGTAGATTCTGAGCTAGATTTCATTGGTTTTACTGATTCAGATTGGGCAGGTGATAGCATAGATCGAAAGTCCACTTCTGGATATGTTTTCATGATTGGACATGGGCCTATTTTCTGTTCAAGCAAAAAGCAGGAAGCCATTGCACTTTCTTCAGCAGAGGCAGAGTATCGAGGGGCAGTCAATGCCTCCATTCAGGCAATTTGGTTGTAGGGTATTCTTTCCGAGTTTGATTTTGTTAGCACTAATTCGACTGTCCTATTTTGTGACAATCAAAGTGCTATTAAGATATCCACCGATCCAGTTCAGCGGCAGAGGACCAAACACATTGAGATTCATATGCACTACATTCGAGAGTTGGTGCATGATCGCACCATCATTCTACAATATTTCCCTACCGGTCAGCAAATTGCAGACATCTTCACCAAGAGATTCATTGAGAAGAATTTCTCTTACCTCCATTCACTTTTGGGGGTGAGTTCCATCATGGTGGAGACAGATTAGATCCATTTTTATGTTTAGCTTGAGGGGGGGCTTTCTTCCCACTGGGTTTTCCCTCTTTCCTCACTTAGCTTATTTCAGCATTTTTTTGGATTATTGTATTGGGGTGACCTTTAGTCTCAGTAACAAGGGCCCTGCATTTTATTGTTTACATCATAGTATAGCTTGAGGGGGGGTGTTAGGATATCTCATCATTCAATTTTGTACTTTACATGCATTCTGCATGCTGCCCAGTCGCCAGTATGATGCCTCCAGCACCTAGTCCTTAGTCTCCCAGCACTCGGGAGCTACTTACCACTCATTTTAATCCCTCCTAGCTTGTCATGCGCCCAGTTCTCACCTTCCACTGAAGAAGGGTGCCTTTCTCACCTACCAATCCAGTTACATTTCAGTTATCACTCTGATTTACCTCTGATTGACCCATAACTGATGTTATCACTCCGATTGACTTCCGATGAGACATGACTGAAAGTTCTGAGTGAAATTAAGCCCTCATGCACCCTCCACTGAGCCTCCATACCTAGATTAGTGCCACTTACCATCCGTTACACTTATTACACTTAGTTAGACTCAGTTAGACTCGGTTTGACACCTGTTTGATAGTGACTTGTGCATTGATGACCACCACTAATTGATGTTGAGGACTCCTAGTTGGAGCCAAGCTATGCCATTCAGTTAATTTGAATGACCTCCTTAGGCAATTCGAGTTGCTCACTCATTGTGACAGGATTGTATTGTATTTTCACCCTTATTGGGATTATAGAGCACTGATGCATGCTTTTGCACAGTTTACACCATATTTTCTGAGTTTCATCTATTGTGATTGGTTTAGATCTGCTGTGACTAATTTTACACTACTAAGAACCTTGCAATATTGCTCAAAATATTAAAGTGGCATATTCTCTACACGGAAACATTAAAGTAACAAGTTATTACCTAAAACCATTTGCAATGTATTTAGCAAGTAATTTGACATTTTATTGTTTTAGATAGGATTTCTAAAATGTATTTTCGAGAATTATATTTTAAATGTATTCACTACTTTAACAAATTAAATTAATATGGAACACTATGTGAAATAAAAGGTAATATCTCTTGTTTTTAAGATTATTGATATCACACAAACAAGGAAAATTTTAAGAACCTCCCAGAATTTCTACGTATAATAAATGGGTGAATCCTCGCGATATATAGGAAAATACAACACCTATTTTATCAATGTTATATTATGCATATATTGTTTTTTGGTGAATCTCTCATTGAATGTAACTCCGAATTTGATTTCCATGATTGATAGAGGGCGAAAGAGCCCCTACCAACTGCCATTTTTAGAAATTGGGGGTGAATGGGAGCTGCCTAGCAATTTCTGTGGGTGAACATAGGTTTAAATCAAATTTTAGAGGGGCTAAATTGTTTTTATCTTGGCTCCCATTTCTAAATTCGATGAGGCTAACCTCCCATTCATTAAAAATAAATAAGGAAAATATGGGTTAATCATAACTCACATGTATTTAATAAAATATTATCCCATTAAAAATTTAAAACTCCTCAATTTAACCCATGGACTAAGATTAGCCCCTAAATTTTTCTATGTTAACAAAGTTTATTTTACATTTCAATGTTTATAGTATATTCAAGTAATTTAATGGATTTTGACTAATTAGTTCCAAATAAAAATAATTTATTATTACTCAAAAAAATAATAACACCGTTTATATAATATATTTGATAACATCACACATCTCATTCATTATTAATTTATAACTACATCTTGGATTTATTAGTCCCTGCCTTAGGCAAAGACTATATGTTCCACCTTATTATATTAATTTGTATGGTTATATAAAACAACTATGTAAATGGATAAAGTCTATACAAAATAAAGATTTATTAGTTTTTTTTATATAAATTGTTTTCATATGTGTTATCCTTGTATTGGAGAATATAGTCTAATTTGACTAATTTTATCATTACTGGGGATTAGTGAAAATTAAAAATAAAAATAAAATACTTCTACTTTAGTTACAAACCTTACCTACCTACTAGCACTTTGAGATTGCTTGTCGTGCAAGTCATTTGGCAATGAGTAGTGCTGTCCTATATTGCTGAATTTCAGAAAAGAGTTTACGCCTGTCCAAAACACTCTAATCTGTTTCCCAATTTTGAAAATGAGTTTACACATGTCCACTTAACAAACATAGGCATAAGGATCGTAACAAAAGCAGTTTCTACAATAGCAACTCCACCTAGTCGAGTTCCATACCATGTCTGTGTAGATCAGTCATTTTGGTTGTCTGAGATATCTGCAAGCTTGAGCTCGCATGCATTAAATGGAATACCAAAGGAAGGTACTGCTGAGCATGATATTCGGAGTAGGATCATGGATTATCTTAGTATTCCTCAAAGTGAGTATTGCATGGTGTTCACTGTCAGTAGAGGTTCAGGTTCTACTTTCAAGATTCTTACAGATGCATATCCATTCCATTTCACCAGAATCGAAGGTTGTTAACCATGTTTGATTATGAAAGTGAATATCTCAACTGGATGGCTCAGACTACCAAAGAGGAGGGTGCCAAAATACAAAGTGCTTGGTTCAAGTGGCCAACACTTAGGCTGTGTAGTGCAGAGCTTAGAAAACAGCTCGAGCGTAAGAAAAAAAGAAAAAAAGATTCTACAAAAGGACTCTTTGTGTTTCTGTCCAGTCTAGGGTGACTGGAGCTAAGTATTCTTACCATGGATGTCTCTGGCACAGCAGAACAGGTGGCATGTATTGCTTGATGCAGGTGCTTTGGGTTCAAAGGATATGGATTCTCTTGGACTGTCCCTTTTTAGGCCAGATTTTATCATAACATCCTTTTACAAGGTATTTGGTTCAGACCCAACAGGTTTTGGATGTCTTTTCATAAAAAAGATTGTTCTGGTTTGTCTCCAGAATAGAGTAAGTGCCACAGTAACTAGAATGGTAAGGATCATTCTGGTTTCTCCTCAATACCTTAGTGATATTGCAGAGAGTCGTGATGTGGCAGTGCAGGAGGAGGAAAGAAGCAATGAAAGAGGTGTTGATGATGATGACTGTGGCGGTGTTCATGGGGGATCTCAGTTATCGGCATTTTCTAGTCCATTCTCATCAATGCATGTAAGGGATGTGTTTGAAAGTGAAATGGGTTATGATAATTGTTCTGACAAGGATGGAGCTAGTACTGTTTGTGATGGGATGGATGACCTTTCTGTAGAAGAGATTATGAAAAGTCCTTTTTTTAGTGAAGAAGAGAATGAGAATTTGATGTGTATAGATTTGGGTGATAATCCAGCTGCCCCCAAAACTTTAGCTAATGCCAAAAAAAGTCCTTTTGGCAAACTTGGCTTACGCCAGCTGCATGATGGTGTCTCTAACAGAACCAGATGCAATCAATCATCCACTGAAAATGCAACCAGATCTTCAATGGAAGCTGCCGAAAATGGGCCCATTTATGATGAAGAAAAGCATAATCCAGGCATCAAGGATGAAATAATCTTGTTTGATGCAGCAGTTTCATCCGTTTCACGAGATATTGCTAACACTGGATCAGTTTCCAATACCCCAACTCCACACACATCAAATAAATATGGGGAATCTCATTCTTGTTTAATAAGAAATAATGAGGAATCTGCAAAGTACAAATCTTCTCTTCACAATCAGATTAAAGAAGGAACACTTGCAAAAACTGTAACATTTGAAACTAGAGAATCTCTTGCTAGCAGCCAAGAAACATCAGAGATAGATACAAAGCACACTAAGATGAGACATTTTCATGCATGAATCCAGTGAAGGCCATAAACTTATGTCTAAAGATGAGATGGGACATTCTAGAAGGACACATTCACAAAGATTCCCAAAACAGATGAAGATAAATTTCAACTTAGACAATCAAGACTCTGTTTCCAATGGTTGCAAACCAGACAGTGTTGACGTAGATGGAGGAGGTCATAATTTTGAACCAAGTACATGCTCCACTGGAGAAATATTTGAAGGAATTTGTGACGAAGTAACAAGTATGAATGGAGACATCATTCAGGGTCCATCTGCAAAAGATAGTATTCAAAATACCACAATTATTCTAGGGAATGGTGAAAAGATCTAGGGAAGGTGTGTTTAACAATTGGAAACAAACAGAAATTGGTGGAGAGTGGATACAAAACAAAAGAAAACTTTATAAGACGAGAAACAGAGGGGGCATTCAGACTTCTGGGTAGAAGAGAGGAAGACAAATTTTTTTAGTGACAGATTTTCAGGTTTGGAAGAAGATAGATTTAATGGAAGCAGTAGAAGACTGCCATATAGCTTGGAAGAACATAGAGAAAATGAAATATATTTTGAACAGAGTGGGGAGGAATTTGAAGCTACATACTATTTCCAAGATGATGGAATCACAAGTACTACAGAAGTAGCAGAGGGGGACTAGTGGAGTAGGAGGGAACCTTAGTTTATCTGCAAGCATTTGGATCATGTAGATATGTTGGGCCTTAATAAAACAACTTTGATGCTAAGGTATCTTATCAACTGGATTGTCACTTCTCTGTTGCAACTTCGGTATCCTGTGTAATATACTTAATAGTGTATATTGCTATTATTAATTAGTAGTTAGGTCAATTAGGCTAAGAGTCGCCTCCTTATTAAAAGGAGATGACCTTTCACATACTTCTTACTATAAATTGTAATTTATCTCATTGTAAAAGACATCAATTCAATTATAATATATATATATATTATCTATTAAGATAATCATGTAAGCCTGGTAGCTTACAAGTGGTATCAGAGCTTTGGCTCTCGACTCTCTCTCACGCTTTCACGCTAGAGTTCACGGCATTCACCTCATATTCCAATTTCAATCTGTTTATTCTCTCCTTCTCTTCCATTCATCCTCAGCATCTTCCTTCCTCTCACTCTCCATCTTCACTCACCTTCATGTGCGCTCATCTCCATTAACACCGCCATCATTTTACACTCCCATCCATGCCTCCATACACCTGCTTTTCCCACATCTCCACCCTTTCCCCTATCTCCTCTCACTCCACATCCCTTCACTCCCTCGCCACCCCCATGCTATCTCCTCTCTCTCCACCTGCATGCCTGTTGATGTATATGTAACTTTGGAATGTATTTCATCTATGTATTTCATATATATTTATTGTACCCTTATTAGAGATGTGTTATTCCTCTATAAGGAAGCGTCGTCATGTGGATTGACAAGTGTCGCAAGTGTGTGTACTTGTCGATGGGTTATTAGACCACCATGCGTGGGGTTGGCCCTGAAATATATATATATTATAATGTGGATGTACCTAGCTAGACAAGTCGGCCCCATAAGGTCACTGGGAAAACAGGTTAGTATAAATAGAGATCAGGTGATCTCTATTTAGATCATTCGGAAAGTCACATCTCTCTCACTCAGAAAGTGGCACACTAGTGAGGAGGAGGATCATCTGCTACTAGGAGACTATCTCAGTGTATTTTGGTTGTACTTTGGTTGAGCCATTGCTCTCTCTATCTCTGAGGAAGTTGTGGGGTTTTTCACCTTAGGGTTTTCCCCACGGAAACTCTGTGTCTCTTGTCTCTCATGCTTTTGATTCTTGTGATGCTTGTCATGCTTATTGTGATTGTTATGCATTGATATACTGTATATGTTATTCTCTCAGTGAAGATCCTAGATTATTGTGAATTAATGCTCAAAATTTAACATGGTATGAGAGCTAACCTGAGAAGAAGACATTTTGCAGTGACGAAAACTTGAGTTTCTTGTTTATTGGGTTTCTCTCCATAGATTTTGGAAAAACAGTATAGTAGATTGACTCTACTCATCAAGGCGCATCTATCTGTCCAATCAGAATTCAATTCCGAGCATTTTCAGATTTGGCCCTAAAAATTAGGGTTTCCACAAAAATAGGAATTTATGAAATCTAAAGACATAGCTGGAAGCTCCTTGCAAAAATCGAAGTTTAGAGCTTTGTATCGAGATTTTTGGCTAGGTAGATCTCCGGGAAACTCAAACCCTAATTCAGGGCTCTCCCAAATGAACTCGGGAGGACAAAAAGACAAATCTGAAGAGTTAAACTTTGCTGATCTCAAATTCTGAATGCACCAGGATGATCATCTCATCAAAGCGCATCTTTCTATCCTTTCAGAAAATTGAAATTCACATTTTGAATTTTTAGGGTTTTTCGACAAACCCTAATCCGGGACCAGATCCAGTTTTCAGCATTTCAAGTGGTAAGACCTAAATATTTTCTATTTCCATTTGAAGTACTCTCTAATATGTCTCACCACACCAAGCTTGAGGATAAGCTTGCAGGGGCTGATAACTTCCGAGCTTGGAAGTATAGGATTGGGTTAATCCTGGAAGAGAATGAGTTGGACTCATATATAAAAGAAGACATCCCTATCCTAGAGGATGAAGAGGCCAAGATATTACATAAGAAGAACTTGGTCAAGGCAAAGAGAACCATTGATGATTCTATCAAATATCATCTCATACCCCATGTGTCTTCTCTAAAGACACCCAAGGAGATGTTTGACTCTTTGACCAAGCTATTTGAAGGGAAGAACATAAATCGGAAGATGACTCTGCGGAATCAATTGAAAGGGGTCAACATGTTGAATGGAGAAACCATTCAATCTTACTTCTCCAAGGTCTCTCAGATCAAGGAGCAACTTGAAGCTATGGATGAAGTAGTGGACAATGGTGAAGTTGTTATGACCACTCTGAATGGCCTACCTAGGTCATGGGACTCTTTTATTCAAGGAATCTGTGCAAGAAAGAAATTGATCTCTTTCAGTGAACTATGGGAGGAATGCTCTCAAGAAGAAGCTAGACTTGTAGCTCGTGAGGAAAAGATGGGAGGTGAAGATCAAGCTCTCGCAACTCACACCAAAAGAAGCAAGCCCAAAAAGGAGCACTCTCGCTACAAAAGATCCTATCAAAAGAATAAGAAGGATCTAAGATGCTTCACATGCAATGAGAAGGGTCACTTTGCTTCAGATTGTCCCAAGAACATACGAGATAATAACAACAACTCCAGCAAGAAGAAGAAGGGCAGCAAAAGAAAGTTCCATGCTCATGCTGCCGAGGATGATGAACCTCCAAAGAAGAAGGCTAGGGAAGAAAGTGATGATAGTGATGATGACTCATCAAGTGAAGAAGAGTATGTTCTAATCTATGCTATCACAGGTACTATCTCCCATGATTGTAATGATTGGTTGATTGATAATGGGGCTTCCAAACACATGACTGGGTTTGAGGAATCCTTTGTGAATCTATCTGAACATGAATCACCTCATAAGGTGAAACTTGGGGATGATTATCAATACCCAATCAAAGGAAGTGGTGAAGCCTCCTACAACCCAGATTCTGGAAAATATTTGAAGATGAAAGAAGTTCTTTATGTACCTAGGCTCAAGAAGAATTTACTCTCCATCTCTGCATTGGATGCAAAAGGTATGAGGGTTGCATTTGTAGATGGCCAAGTCCTAATGTGGCCAAAGGGTAAAACAATCGATGATGCAGTAGTGATTGGAGAGCAAGAGGGAGGTTTGTACAAATTGAAGGGACAACCTGAACATGCCATGGTGACATAAAGACAAAGATTCATCCATAGTCATGGATCACATAGAGGTATGTATAATTTGTTTTTGCAAAAGTTAACTTATGAGTTATGCAGGTCATTGAAGAGAACAAGAACACATTGCTAGACATAACTAGCAAATATGGTGACCAGGTATGTGTTTCTTATATCATAAGATCTATCATATAAGTATGCATGGCATGATTGATGATGATTGTTCATAAAGTCATAAGTTTGAATAATCATGGGTATATGCATATTATGTGTCTTACCTTAATTAATGATATGACTAACCATAAGAGTCACATATAAACCTTCACTGCTAATGCTTATTATTTCTGTTTGAAATGATCATGACTATACATGCTTGAGATTATTATGTTTTAATAGTATACTAATGAATGTATGATTTTGTATGAGATCACAAGGATAACACAATCATGATACTAATAAGCATGCATAGGGACCAAGGATGAATATGAGTTCAAGAACAGGTAATCCATGAAGCAAAGATCAAGAGGGAGCACACTCCAGTGGTTTCTGCAAGGGTGCAGATATTCAGAGGGAGTTGTCCATCTCTCTACATTCCACAATAGAAAGGTGTAGAAGGACTCCAGCAGCTCCTGCAAGGAAGCAAAGACTCAGAGGGAGTCCACCCAACAAACAAACAAAGATAAGTATTTTAATTATCATTTCTTGCATATTTGTTTGCTTAAATAAAATTGTTCAATGATGTACATGCTCATGTTCCTAGACTTAGGATATGTATTGTGCATATTAGAATGATTGCACTAATGAACAGTATACTACTAATATGCATGTGTTGGGTAAGTGGCCTAGGGAACTGTACAACATTCCATTGCTACTTATCTAGAATGAAACCTCTTTGCTGACATGTTGGGAGTAGTGAAAACTCTTAACAATGTTCTGGTAGAGACTGGAAAGCATCTAGAAAGTTATGGAACATGGATAAATGTTGTATTGAAGCATTGGCTAAGATAATTGCATGACTGCATGACATATTTCTTTATGTGTAAAGAATTTGTTCTGAAAATTATGAGATGTTTCTAATCATGCAATTTAACTTGTTTTGTAGGAAAGACCGTATATCTTCACCTACAAAAGGGACTACAACATTTGTTCCAGCATCAAAGATATCTATTGAAGATATTGAAGATATTGAAGTTCCCACGATCTAGGATGAAGAAATGGAATGCCATGATCCGTCGATCATGAAGAAGATGTTTGGGATGCAGTCCCAAGACCTGACAGGGAATCACATGTGTACAGATTGAAGAAAGCCTTGTATGGCTTGTAGCAAGCTCACAGAACCTGATTGCAGATACTAAGAGGAAGCTTGTTGCCGAGTTCAATATGAAAGATTTGGGAATGATGCATTATTTCCTAGGTATGGAGGTGTGGTAGAGTGCAGGTGGGATCTTCCTTGGTCAAGGGAAGTACACAGTAGATATCCTGAAGAGATTTGGGATGATGGATTGCAAGGCCATGGCCACACCTATGGCATCGAATATGAAGCTTCTATGTGATGCTTCATCTGAGCCGGTTGATGTCTCTATGTATCGTCAGATGATTGGGTCCTTGATGTACCTAACGAACATGAGACCAGATATTTGCTTTGCGGTGAACACATTGATTCATTTCCTAACAGATGCGAGGAGTGTTCATCTGGTTGCTGTAAAGCATGTTCTGAGGTACCTGAAGGGTACAGTGGATTATGGGCTCAAGTATGAGGTGAATCAAAAGTTTAACCTGTAGGGTTATGTTGATTCAGATTGGGCTGGCAGTGCTGCAGATAGGAAGAGCACATCTGGGTGCTGCTTCAGTATGGGATCAGGTGTGATCTCTTGGTTTAGCAGGAAGGAGTCCTGCGTAGCATTGAGTACAGCTGAGGCAGAGTATGTTGCATCCTGTTCAGCTAGTTGTGAGGCAGTATGGCTACGGAAGCTATTGTCTGAGTTATTTGATCTCTCGTTGGATGCTACTGGTATCTTCTGTGATAACCAGAGCTGTGTGAAGCTGTCTGAGAACCCAATGTTTCATGACAGGTCGAAACACATAGAGATCAAATATCACTATATCAGGGATATAGTGGAGAGAGGAGATGTGAAGCTCCTGTATGTTGTGACGAGTGAGCATATTGCAGATGTGCTGACGAAGACACTAGCCAGGGTGAAGTTCGAGTACTTCAGAGAGAGGCTTGGTGTTCTTCGGATTGATGACACTTCGAGGAAGAAGTGATGGACACATTTGCTGAAGCCATTCCAAGCATGTTGGAAGGAGGATCCTTCACATGGCTGTGGATGTAAGCGTTGGATGATGAGCATCAAGACGATGCTCCAGTTACTGCTCTGTATACGCATCATGTTGGATGTTGTATATGATCAGGTGGATCATTTATATATGTATGCATCATGTTGGATGCTGGATATGATCAGTTGGATCATTTATGTATGTATGCATCATGTTGGATGTTGGATATGATCAGTAGGATCATTTGTATGTATTTTGTATATGCATCATGTTGGATGCTTGGACCATGTATCTGTATATGTATCAGGTGGATACATTGTATGATCAGGTGGATCATGTATGGTGATATGTATCATGTATTTGTATTTGTATCAGGTGGATACACTGTATGGTCAGGTGGATCATGTATGATGATATGTATCAGGTAGATACTTGGTATGCATCAGGTAGATGCATTGTATGATTAGGATGATCATGGATGACGAGCTTCAGGATGTTGCTCCAGATGACATGCAGTAGGATGTTGCAGTGATGATGATCATGTGTACATTAGGATGATGTATGGTGAGTATCAAGTTGATACTCTATTGCCGTGGATTAGGTTGTGCAGATGAGCATATAATTTGGCCCTGGGAGATTTGCATATAGTCTTTCGAGGTTTTGCCTATGGCATATAGTTTGGCCCTGGGATATCTGGAAAATGCTATTTCGAGGTTTTGCTCTGGGAGGACATATAATTTGGCCATGTGAGATCTGCAGATAGTCTTTCAAGGTTTTGCCTATGGCATATAATCTAGCCCTGGGATATCTGGCAGATGCTCTTTCGAGGTTTTGTCCTATGGCATATAACATGTCCCTGGGAGATCCGATAGGTTGGGCTGTGTGCCCGTAATAAGTCCTGGGATGCTCTTGCGGGGTTTTGCCATGACCACATATAATCTGTCCCTGGGAGATCCTATAGGTAAATTTGTGTGCTCATAACAGCCTGGGATGCTCTTGCGAGGTTTTGTGGTGACCACATATAATTTGTCCCTGGGAGATCCTATAGGTAGAGCTGTGTGCTCGTAATAGCCTGGGATGCTTTTGCAAGGTTTTGTGGTGAGGTAACATATAATATGGCCCTGGGAGATCCTATAGGTAGAGCTGTGTGCTCGTAACAACCTGGGATGCTCTTTCGAGGTTTTGTGACACATGTAATAAGTCCTGAGGATTCCACAGTATGGCCAGTGATGACGAAGACCTATAGGTGGTGGGCCTACATCCAGTATGAAAAATGACTGGCTCTGTAGAACTTCCTATGATGAGTAGAGTCAGAGATTGGTTGAGATAGCAGCAGCAGTGACAATGACGATGACGATTATCCCGAGAAGAAGACTTGTCTAGCAGATCTATGTCGAGAAATACCTTCCTAGTTAAGAGGGAGTGTTGATGTATATGTAACTTCGGAATGTATTTCATCTATGTATTTCATATATATTTATTGTACCCTTATTAGAGATGTGTTATTCCTCTATAAGGAAGTGTCGTCATGTGGATTGACAAGTGTCACACGTGTGTGTACTTGTTGATGGGTTATTAGACCACCATGTGTGGGGTCAGCCCTAAAATATATATATATTATAATGTGGATGTACCTAGCTAGACAAGTCGGCTCCATAAGGTCACTGGGAAAATAGGTTAGTATAAATAGAGATCAGGTGATCTCTATTTAGATCATTCGGAAATTCATATCTCTCTCACTCAGAGTGGCGCACTAGTGAGGAGGAGGATCATCTGCTACTAGGAGACTATCTTAGTGTATTTTGGTTGTACTTTGGTTGAGCTATTTCTCTCTCTATCTCTGAGGAAGTTGTGGGGTTTTTCACCTTAGGGTTTTCCCCATGGAATCTCTGTGTCTCTTGTCTCTCATGCTTTTTATTCTTGTGATGCTTGTCATGCTTATTGTGATTATTATGCATTGATATACTGTATATGTTATTCTCTCAGTGAAGATCCTAGAGTATTGTGAATTAATGCTCAAAATTTAACAATGCCCACGCCATCCTCCACCCGTGCCTTCTCCCTACTCTGCGCCCTAATTCCCTTCAAACTCCACGCGCTAACCCACTTCCTCCCACTTGCTTTCCCTCTCCCTCCCACCGCCCTGCTCCTCTACCACTACGTAGCTCCACCTCACTCCCTACTTGCTTCCACCGCGTCTTCCATTTCCACGCCCACGCCCCACTCCCTCTCACTTGCTCTCCCTCTCCCTCCCACCAGATTCGTCACGCCCCCCCCCATGCCCCCACCCCGGCCTGCACCTCCTTCCCCAACTCCCTGCGCCTGCTCCTCTACCCCCCACGCAGCTCCACCTCCGCGCTGCCACTACTTCCATCACAGCCTGCGACCTGCTATCCATCTCCTCCCCTACAAATAGGTCAACCAACAACTACAATGCAATCATTTTGAAGAAGGAATCTTTGATATAGTCATTAACATTCGACCCTTACTCAAAGTTGATGAAGGTTATCTTACCTACTGTAGCTAATTGAGAGAAAGGATCCAGTATCTTTGAATGGAGGACTAAGCAACAAAATATGTGTTTAAGCTCCAACATCCAAGGAAGCCTCTAATTGTTTTTTAGATGGCCAATGGGAGGGTCACCAAGAAGGGGTATATTCAAGGGGAGATTATCACACACTATAAAATGGTGTTTTAGTGTCAGACATCACTAAGGAATAAATGATGTCCATTTAGAAATGTCCTAACATGACTATTTGTAGGATTTATGGGGCTTGAGAGAGGATTTGTGACCAATACCTAAAATTAGATGATAGTTTCTCTAATGGAGATGGATGAGGGAAAGCCATCTAGATTAGATATATTTCTATGTAAGGGCTAGTGCAAGCTAATGCTGGCCACTCATGATGCGTTAGTCGCAACGGAATTATGGAAAAACATAAATATGAATGTCAAAAAGCAATATTAGAGCTACCTACATAACTTTTTGGAATATGGCATAAGAATATGAGACATAGACAATCGGATTACCTTTCGGAATACATAAATATTATTTATGGAAATAAAGTATAACTCCCAAAAAATGGGGTTCTCCTAAGGCTGGTATGTTATTTTTTTAAGAAAACAGAATGAATATGTTTGCATTGGTCCCATGGTTTGGTATGCAAATGGTGGAATTTTGTGAAAAAATTATATACAGTCGTAGATAACAGGCCGTTCTAGTGCAACACTATTTTTCCATATTTATTTATGTTAATTTTATTTTTATTTTTAATTAAGGAAGTCAGCCAATCCCTAAAATGACTAGGTCAAGCGTTGGTCCCCGACATCATGGTCTTAACATAATCAATGAACTTTGTTTTTTAGAATGTAGGTCTTTGTGTGTACTTGTGCGGGTTCTTTTCCGTTTTCAAAATAGGTGAGCCAATCAAAAGTTATAGACAAATGAAATAACCTACTTTTTGTGTAAGATTGACGTTAGTGCAATTAAAATTAATTAAAAAATAGAAAGAAATAATGGATTTAAAAAAAATTACATATTCGGAATCTACAGACATAGTTATAAAAGTGTGTGCAATTTCATTAGCAGTGGACAAGTGTAGCATACGTAGAACCATGCTCGAAACAGAATAAGATTTATTTTGTTATAACACAGTCCAAGCCACTTGGTTTGGTAACCTGAACCTAAAACGATAGCGGCCAAGTCATCCACCACGTTGGTGGGAAAAGAATTGCCCGTCAAAACTTAGAAATTTAAATGGCGTGTGCATTTTATTTTAAATGCACGTACGCACTAAATAGCGCATATATTTAGTAAAATCAGACCAAACCCTAGTTCAATTGCACATATGCATCCATACAAAAAACTTATTGAATGAATCAAAACGTAGGCATAAGAGTGATTGCAGTGTATGCATTTATTAGTATTCACATACACCTACCTACTTAGAGGTACTAGGGTGTTTCCTACTTCCATTTCCTTGATAGACATGACCTACCCATTATTAACATTGACATTTTTCTCTCTTCATACAAAGATTGTTATGTGCTAGATAAATATCTATTGAGTCACTTTACCTTACCCTATATGCATGAATTCCTTGTGATGTCTAGTGATTAAGTAGGATTTGTTATTGCCTCCTCTTCAATATTATAACTTTAATCATTAGTTTGACTCTACTAGACCCTTTGGGGAACCCTCCTACTTACTAGGTTTTGTCTTGGGATCCAACCTTGTGATTTGGCCCATAGTTAGTTGGAGTGCTTAATTTTGGTTCATCAACAACATAACTCTAGGAATGATTAAAAGGGGTCACTCTAGGTCAAACCTTGATTCCCCCTTCTTGATGATGATGATGATGATGATGATGTTGATGATGAAGATGATGACCAAGATGATGATGATGATTATGACGATGATGATGAGGAGGAGGAGGAAGAGGGTGATAACGATGATGATGATGACGATGAAGATGATGATGATGACGACGATGAAGATGATGATGATGACGAGGATGATGACGATGACGAGGATGATGATGATGATGATTATGATTATGATGATGCTGAGGATGATGATGATCATCATCATCATATTCATCATCATTATCATCATCATCTTCATCTTTGTACTCATCTTCATCATCATCCATCATCTTCATCATCATCATCATCATCTTTGTCAATGATGATGATGAAGATGACGACGAAGATGTTGATGGATGATGATGAAGAAGATGATGAGGATGATGATGATGATGATGATGATGATGATGATGATGATGACGATGAAGATGATGATGATGATGATGATGATGATGATGATGATGATGATGGTGATGACGATGACGATGATGAGGATGATGAGGATGATGATGATGATGATGAGGATGAGGATGATGAGGATGATGATGAGGATGAAGAGGGTGATGACGACGATGATGATGATGATGATGATGATGATGATGATGATGATGAAGATGATGATGTTGACGATATTATTCATGATGATCATCATCATCATAATCTTCGTCATCATCATCATTTGATCATGGTCTTAATCATCATTGTCATCATCATCCTCCTCCTCGTCATCATCATCATCATCATCACTTCATGACGATAAGGATGAAGATGATGATGATGATGATGAGGAAGAGTGTGATGATGATGATGAGGATGATGAGGATGATGATGAGGATGAGGATGATGATGACGATGATGACGATGATGATAATGATGATGATGATGATGATGAATCATGTTGATGATGATGAATATGATGATGTTGATGATGGTGATGTTGATGATGAAGATGATGACCTAGATGATGAGGAGGAGGAGGAGGAGGAGAATGGTGATGAGGAAGAGGGTGATGATGATGATGATGATGATGATGATGATGACGATGATGATGATCATCATCATCATCATCATCATCATCATCATCATCATCATCATATTATCCACTCCATACTTTATTTTTAGCCTCACGACAAGCTTCTTTTCATTGTCCTTCCCCTGACATAATTGGGAAGGGTCTTCCCTAGCCTTGGGTAGTCTGGTGATTCTTGAAATAAGGTTGACTGTGACCAGGATATTTTCATGCAGCCATAAATACCCGCGATGAAAAGAAGCTAGCAATTGCTTAACACACTCGTTCACCTGCATAGATCTCCCAAAGTGCGGTATTTGGGTGAGGCCCAGTAGTCCTGATCGCTCCAACCCTAACACCCACTTTGTTGGTTCTTTCATGATCGGGCCTCCTTCTCCATGCGAGACATTGATGTAGGTGGCTTTTGT
Source organism: Larix kaempferi (assembly GCA_027924585.1). NCBI lineage: Eukaryota > Viridiplantae > Streptophyta > Pinopsida > Pinales > Pinaceae > Larix > Larix kaempferi. The sequence continues at coordinate 34,929,249 of BSBM01000017.1, forward strand.
GCATTCTGGGTAGGTCGTGAGGAAAAACTCAATATTGTCAACAGTTTTCCAACCTTTAGTCGTTTTTGTTTTTTTGACATAGTCCTTTGTCACGCTAGGTAACTCCAACACCTTCTGATACTTAGTTAGTGGATGGTGTCAGGAGTGGATCATGCAAACATGCATCATTCAGTTTCCTTAGGTCGACTCAAATCCTGACTTGAGACAGTCTTCTAATATTGGACCACCATCGAACTCATCCATTTGGATTATTCTACTGGATCTATGATGCCTACATCAAACATTCTCTTATTTCATCCTTCACTCGCTCCTTGTACATTGGATTCAACCGATAAGGTCATTTCTTGACCGATTTTGCATCGAGTTTCAGTGTCCAATCTTCATTTCACCCAGTTCCTTGGAAATTCCTTTCATTTCCAAAAATTTTGTTGGGAACAGATCTTGGAACTCGTCAAGTATATCAGTGACTTTTGCGATTGCCGCATAATCCCAATAATCTCCTATGCTTGCGAACTTGGGATCTGCCTCCGATCCAATATTAACCTTCTTGATGCGCAGTGGTTGTTGAAATTTGTCGCAGGGAATACCTGGTGCTTTGACATCCAAGATTCCTTCCAACTCTGGTATATAAAAATCTCATGGATCATCCTCATCATCCGGTCCTCCCGACATGTTGTAACACTCCAACAAAATCTCTTGCATCACATTCCACTGTAATCCCATTGGTTTTTCTATTGGGACTGCTTCAAGTACCTTTTCCCGAATCTCCTGTAGTGCGCTAAGGATGAAGGGTTTTTCATCCGAGAAGATGAAATTCTGGATAAAGTTAATAATTATCTCCTACCACGTAGTCGTTCTGTGTCGCATTTTTGCTGTGACATACCAGTTCCGCGGTACCTCATCCAATGTATAGATGAATGCATGGACCAATTCTTTCTATGGTCTCACTCTCCATTAGCTTTTACATTCCTCCAAGTGATCCCTTGGGTCACCCCTTCCACTGTATTTACTTCCATAGTACCCTTCAATTTCTCCAAACCTGACCTCCATTAGTTGTCGACATAGCGACCAGCTTTTTATCATGGAATTGTGTGTTTCCCACCTTCGCGCTGGTGTAGCCTTCAGTGCTTGATCTAATGCCAAAAACCTCTGCGGTTCTGCTACTATTTCTTCAAATTCAGTGATGAATTTAGTCAGATTGGGAAATCCTTCGTATGTTGGTAGTTCATAGACTTTTGTCGCCACCCATCTCAGTGACTGTGTGATGTGTGCGCACCTCCTGAATGATACTTCGTGTAGTCGATTCCGCCAATTCTCTAGTGCTTCATCAAAATATGACGATGTCGATCTAATGCTTCGCCACCCCAATTATCTATCGGCGGTGGGATTAATGTAGTCCTCTAAGATGTTGTACACATTGTCCCATCCTTCTATGAATTTGTCCTGCATTTGCTCGACATACCTCTGCCCTTCTGATGGATCCAATGGGGCGACGACCCTCATGTCGCAGTTCTCAAATGACATTGTTTGTTTCCTGAAATTGATCACAAATTGATTCTCCATTGCCGAGTCTATCCCTAACAACACAAAATAGGGGCTCGTGTTATCAACTATTTCTATCACGTTGAAATTTGCATAGGTCTTTAGTCCCTCTATCTAGACTGGGTGTGGCATAATCGACCAATGGGCGTGACCTTGCTCTGGTTCGCTAGTCAAAGTTGTGCTGGGGACCATACCAGCTATGGTTTCCCCATTGTCTCCCATGTCTATTTCGTCAAGATATTCACATCTGACCCTAAGTCCAAAATAATGGATTCGACATCGAATGCACCAATCTGTGCATTCATACTCATTACTCTTCATGTCTTCTTCCTATGCAGTCGATTTACTATTCGAATCTGTCGTCAATCGTCATGTCGGTGTAATAGGCTGGCTATCTCCGCTAGTGCATCCTGATCTTTCGCCAATTCCAGGCAGCTTTCTAGGAAGGCACTCAAGGTGTTGATCTTTTTATGTGATTTCATCGTATCAAATGCCGACGGTATCTCATAGGTGGGTTCTTTCTGGCCAATCTGTGGCTTCCTCATCTATCTCATTGTCTCTTGCGCTTCTAAAAATGTTTCCCTTTCCGCTTCCATATCAAATCGGACTTGTCTTCTTGTTGTCGGTTAGACACTCGACTGCAACCTATCTTCCCCTATCGCATCCCTTCCTCTGGTCACTATTGTGACATTCACCAATCGACTTCTTATCTCTGCCAAAATATTCTGCACGTTTGGAGGTGTATTTTGATTCTGATTTGGATTCAGTTGAGGTTGGGGTGGATTTTTATTTTTCCATTTCGCAATCAGTTGGGGACAATCCTCAATGCTATGGTCTAGTGTGTTGCAATAAGTACACTGCGGAACTGGGATTGGGAAATATATTCGATAATGTTTGACTTGACTATAATTATATCATACAACTGGCCCTCGACCTCATCCAAAATCTCCTCCTCGACCAACACCTCCACGTCGACCTCCACTGAATCCTCCTCGGAATCCTCCTCTCGGTTGGCCATAAGGATGTTGGTTATATTGTGCAGTATGATACTACATTTGGTCGTACTACGGTGGGGTTTGACTATCCACCGGATGTGGTTGGCTATAGTGGAGCTACGTCGAGTTATACTGTTGATTGTAGTGCAATTGCTGCTAATTGTACTATTTTTGTTGTTTTACCAGGGGTTTCTCCTCCCCCTTCATAAAATATGTATGTGTGGTCCTTTCTTGGAGCAAGTCATACACCCTACAATCCTTCTCTTCATTCCCGAATGATCGACATAAATTGCAAAAAATATTTTCCGGTTCGGACACCATCTTCTATAAATATACGTAGTCTTCCAACCAATTCCCCCTCATCTGAAAGATTCAACAACATGCTATTCCTCCCTGACTCAATGGATTCGGTGCGCCAGACTGTAAATATTTGCGGAACTTCGAGCACTGGTCCTAATGCTTTCCTTCTTATTTGCAGTGGGTGCACCATATTTCCTCGTGCACTTCTTCTCCCTTTTTGATGTCTTGCATCTAGATCGTCAGATTTTCTAGCTGTAGTTGAATGTGATTTATGCCTAATATTGCTTCGCCAACTAGTGAAGCCTCCAAGTTCATTGCGATTTCTAGTGCTTCCACCTATGATGTGATTTTCTGCTGCTTTATGTCGCTCATTCCAAAGATTACTTTCTCCATCATAGTTTTATATCTTTGGTCGAACTCCCACACTAATTCATTTCGAAATTGCTTGATATCCTTTAGTTCTGTGATATATTGCGACTCATATTTTGGCTTCCTGAATTCATCAATCAATCCTTCCTTGATCTATGACAGTGTTTTCTCTAGGCTCCCTGTAGGTAGTTGTATGAATTTCATGAACCAATCTAGCACACAAACCCTAAAGTTCGTCGCTAGTTGTCCCTTCTTGATGTCATCGTCTTGGACCTACTTTACCGTCCATATCACTTTGCATAAAAACCAATACTGCTCGGGATCCTCAGTCCCGTTACCCTGGAAAAAAGGCATTTTAACGTCGTCACCTGCCATTCTTGGTTTCATACTATTATTTATAGACCCACTACTCCTACCGTTGTTCTGGCACTTCAGACAACACTGTGAAGAACTTATGTCTCTTCCTTCAAAATTTGGCATAGTGCACGGATTTGTGGGTACGTTGTATCTTTGGGTCTGTCCTTCTTCGGATTTGGGGGTAGCCTGGAAACTTCCTTCATCACAGTAAGGTCTCTTAGTCCCTTGTGGTCTCTTTTTGCAGTCCTCCATTCTATTCGTCCTAGGAGACTCTTTCTCAATATCAGTCCTCCTCTTCTTCTCTGGGATGGAACCTCACCCCACTTCACAGGGCACCACACTCTTTTGGAGCTTCCCTTAGAATTCCGTCGTAGCTCAGATCCATCTACCTCGCATCATTCTACCAAACCCGCATCCACGCGGTACCCATAAGCTCCACACACTGAGCTTTTACTCGTCGGAATTCATCTTCAATATACCCTTTTCGCAGATAAGCATTTTAATCCACAATTTCAGTGATGGTAGAAACCTTCCTCTGGGTCCCTTGAAAAAATTCATTTACACGTCGCTATATGACTTGATTGTATCGAAGGTGAATTCATTGATATATCCCTCGAGAATACTATCTACCCAGACTTCAACAGCTCTAGATGCCTTGTTATCCACTCGCTTCAATTGCCAGATAAATTCAGGTGTCCAATGTTCAAGTTCACCGCCTTGGAAATTCTTCTTTTGGAATGTCAGTTGTGCCAACCACTCATGTAGTAGTATCGGGAATTCGCAGAAAAATATCTTGTGAATGTCGGAGTTTATATATTTCTGTAACCGATGAGTCGTCGACTATCTAGTTTTGTGATTCTCTTCTTTAGAAAACTCCCGTTCCTTCTTGTCGAACCACTCTTCCATCTCTAGTTTCGTCGGATGCCACATCATGTCCTCTCTTTTTCTCTTCGCACTATGGTCCCAACAACAAAACCATTTGTTGACACAGTTCTATCGAAAGGGGTTCACTCCACACTGCTGTCAACAAACACCAACCAAACACCCTTAAGCATCGGCCCATAAACATTTTACCCTTTCCAGCAACACCCGCAAAGCGAGTGAGGTCTCACCCAAGATGTTCAAGGGGGGTTACAGGAGCCAAGTTTCCGCAGTAGGGAGAAGACATGCATTAACCTTTACTCAGTCGCTACATAAAACATAGATCTTCCTTCGCATTATACTAGCAATTCGAATGTGCAATATAACCCATATCAACCAACATTACCAATTAACAAAACAGCAAATTCACAAGACATCATTCATAACATCGCAATATATGGAAAGCACATATTATAACTCATGTCGACAAACAAAAAACATAGAATAGAGACATAGCCAAACATATTCATTCATTAACTCATCAAAAAGGACTGCGGAATGAACTTCACAGATAACTTTTCTGAGCAACTTAACATAGATTTATATATTCAGAGTAAAACTGCCGAAGGCAGAAAAATACATCAACTTGTCGATGAATCTTCTATCTTCTTCAATCTTAGGATGAATATCTATGACAATTTGTGTTTATATTTATAGATGCCTATGGTGGTTACAAAGTGGTCCAAATGACCAATTCTAACTAACATGGACCAAAACTTCCGTTTTTGTTGGCTTCTTATCCTCCGCGAATGGTCTTTTTCCTTCGTTGATGACCCCTTCGTCACTGTCGGCTCTGCATATTTTGCGCTTTAACCCCATGCCAACAAGGTTCAATATATAGAACCAACACTAACCTAATGAGATGCGACATATTCAATATTCAAAACTGAATAAGGTTTCACCCAAGACTCTCATAAGAATGACTAGAACAAGTTACAATTTAGAATTACATGAAACTAAACATAGTAATCTATTGTCATTGTGTCTATGATCAAACTTACAATCATAACATAGAAAGTTTTAAAGCAAGGGGAAACAAGACACCAACCCAACATCTTTTTTTGATAAACATAGTTATACAATTTATCTTTTTTCAAAAACCATCACAATCTAACTCTCTATTCTTCCATCTCTCTCTATGATCTAACTATCTCTTTTCTTAAATATAAAATATATCACAGTTATCAGACATTAACTACCCTTAAAAAATGCTTAACTTAACACATCACTTTACATTCTTATACAATGCATTATACATTATACAATATAATACATTATAGACCAGCATAGATCCATCTGAACCCTTGACCTATTGGATCCTCCTTTATGATTCCAAGTTTAGTGTGGATCTATGTTGGTTTCAAATTTTTTACTTTATGAGTCTAAATTATGTTTTTTAATTACTTTTTATTTTTGGTAACTTATTAGCCAACATGAATTTTTTTTATTTTTTTTCTATTTTTGGTAACTTATGAGCCAACATGATTTTTTTAATTACTTTATTTTACTTTTTATTTTCGTAAAGTCACTTTACATAACATTATGTGACAAGGTATCCCCCATACTGAGTTGTAGAGCACCTCGCTACTCTTAGTGTAAATACATTATATTCCAATGGGATAACTTGAGTGGTTGAGAGATTGAGCTTCATGAATGAGGTCCTTGATTTGACCTTGAAGATTGGTTATCATTGTTTTGTGCCTCTCTCAATGTTCTTATCACATTATCTAACTTAATCATCCTCAATGGGTTTACACTAAGAAGTTCTTGGGGATTTCCTACCATGTTTCCTTCGAATAATATACACAACATGGATCCAAACCTAACAAACAAAACATATCATCCCTCATCATCTTTCAAAAGACTGTGTTTTGCAAGTTGAAGTAACATGTTCTCTACTAAGAACCTTGCGATATTACTCAAAATATTAAAGGGCCATTTTCTCTACACTGAAACATTAAAGTAACAAGTTATTACCTAAAACTATTTGCAAAGTATTTAACAAGGAATTTGACACTTCATTGTTTTAGATAGGATTTCTAAAATGTATTTTCGAGAATTACATTTTAAATGCAATCAATGCTAATAAAAATTGGCATAGTTTTTTTTTTTTTTAAGATATGGAACAAGGCTTGCATCTAAAACATATTTCTCATTTTACAACCTTAATTTTTCATTTCACAATTTTAATTTATTTGAAGAATATAAGTCTTAGATTGCTTTTCCAACTAAAAACGAATTATTGGCTAGCTTTGGTTGCCTTTGTAATGTCCCCAAATTTTTTTCTATGGACCACTCCATTACTAGGGAATTCAATGGTCTAAAGTCACTTGGAAAAATTGGAGAATAATAGTAAAGTGGTGAATTGGGGTTATGAGGCACAATGGCAAACCAAGGTCCAAGGGAAAAATTTATGGAGCAAGGAATCATTCTCTCCTAAAAATCAATTTTATTAATATTGTGAGATAATTTGGAGGAGGGCACAATAGTGGTGGAATGAGTCTAAATGTGTGGTGTAACTCCCATATAAGGTGGAAGGAATCCTATCATGGAGGAATCTCATGGGTTGTAACTCCCCAGGCTAAAAATAGAAAATCTATGACAAACTATGACATCTATGACAACTTATGACAAGAATCAGGTCCTATGACAGCTTATGAAAACTTATTACAACCTATGACATGTTGCAGGTCCTAAATTTATCCAAGGAGGGTGCTAGAGGAGAAGGGTGGGCCCACATGCTAATGTAACTTCCCCAAAATCAAGCTAAGCCTCTCTAATTCGAATTTCCAAGGTAGATGGAGTTATTATTTGGCCAAATAAAATTAGAGATGAATTAAATGAGTCCCAATGTGTCATTCTCTCATTAAAATAAAATTTATTAATATTTTATTGAATATTTGTGAAGGAATTTTGGAATGAGGGGGAAATGCTCCATGAAGATTTATAAAAGGGATGAAGACACAAGTAAAATATATTTTGGATCATTTTTGTTTGCACTCTTGGAGAGCTTATCTTATCCACGCACGGTTGGTGTTTACATTCCCTGTCATTGAACTAGTTTTGGTGGTGAAAGATTCCACCCTAGCTGGAGAGATGAGATCACCCAGGTCTCTGCATTGTGCTTCCTTGAAGTTTATTATTGAGCAGACAAATCATTTTTAGATTTATCTACAGATATTTATTGCAAGTTATATGTTCATCTACAATAGTGGGGTCTAAAAAAATATTTTTCATTTCACGACCTTAATTTTTCATTTCACGATCTTAACTTATTGGAAGAATATAAGTCTTAGATTGCTTTTCCAAATCAAAACAGATTCTTCATTTGACAATCTTAACTTATTCGAAGAATATAAGTCTTAAGTTGCTTTTCCAACTTAAATCATACGATCTTCTTAATTATTGAGATTTTTTGTTTTTGTTGCTTTTAGTTTAGTGTGTCAATTTAAATAAGGTTATAACAATTTCAATAGGGTTATAACACAAGACATTATGTTACTATATTGTAAGACTTCTCAAAATTTCAATGTTATGTTTGAAATTTTAATTTTTTCCGGTTCATATTTTTATTAAAAAACATTCCCATTACAAACTTTCCTCATATCATTAATCCACATTTTTAATTTTTTAGTTTACAAAATTATACTAATAAATTTATTTTTACAAAAAGTTGCATGTGTTTTATGAAACAAAATGGCCCACAATTTTTAGACACCAATTTGTGTGCACTGAGATATCCCTAATCTATTTGTCACATGATTGATGTGACATAAACTCATTTTAGAATTTCATAATGTGAACGGGTCATTTAGAATTTGAATTGCATGTAAAAAGTCTACAAAGTTGGATAAAAGTGTTTATAATATGTGGATACTAAGTTTTAAAAAACCCAATAAATTTTCCATAAATATTTTTCAATGGTTTTTTTAAATTTTGATAAATCAAATTCTTTGCTAAATTTTTTTTTTATAAAATGTACATTTGACTATCCTCCTTCAATCTAATAAAAATATAAATAATAGTCCACCAAATTCTAAAATATATAGACCTGTGGGTGTAAAGATATAAACCCTATAAATATAATTACGAAAATTATTTTAATCTAAGATAGTCCTCTAGAAAAAATTTCTCTAATCGGTTGAGATGCTCCGATGAACCTCCCCATTCCTAGGCAAAGAAGTGCCAACTGAACTCTCTAAATGAGCCTTCATACACAACAGGTGTAATAACTATTCGCGGGAGCGGCACTTCTTGCACAACAGGTGTAATAACCTCTCGCGGCGGCGACACTTCTTGCAGTAAATGGCCAGTGTATAGGACGGTCTTGAGTTTTGTTAAAGGTCCAAAGGTTTTGTCCAATTTGCCCGCAAAACCTTGAAAACGGTAAGATAACACAATAATCTTCTTCAAATTCCCAGGCATCCAATTTGCCCCCAATACATTGTCGATGAGATCAACGGGGCAGAATGGCATGAAAAATAACGTGGGTCTGTCCACTGTTCGTTTTCCATCCTCATTAAAACGAAGAACGTGCAGCCGAGTTCTCTAAGTTCCACAATTTCAGCGACAATAGAAACCTTCCTCTGGGTCCCTTGAAAAACTTCGTTTCCGCGTCGCTATATGACTTGATTGTATTGACGGTGAATTCAGTGATATATCCCTCCAGAATACTATCTACCCAGACTTCAATAGATCTAGATTCCTTGTTATCCACTCGCTTCACTTGCCGGATAAATTCAGGTGTCCAATGTTCAGGTTCACTGCCTTGGAAATTCTTCTTTTGGAATGTAAGTTGTGCCAACCACTCATGTAGTAGTATCGGGAATTCACAGAAAAATATCTCGTGAGTGTCAGAGTATATATATTTATGTAACCAATCAGTTGTCGACCATCTAGTTTTGGGATTCTCTTCTTCAACAAACTCCTGTGCCTTCTTGTCGAACCACTCTTCGATCTCCAATTTCGTCGGATTCCACATGTCCTCTCTTTTTCTCTTCACACTATGGTACCGAAAATAGAACCATTTGTTGACAAATTTCTATCGACAGGGGTTCACTCTGCACTACTGTCAACAAACACCAACTAGACACCCTTAAGCATCAACCCATAAAGGTTTTACCCTTTCCAGCAACACCCGCAGAGCGAGTGAGGTCTCACCCGAGATGTTCAAGTGGGGCTGCAGGAACCAAGTTTCCATAGTAGGGAGAAGACATGCGTTAACCTTTACTCAGTCACTACAGAAAACATAGATCTTCCTTCGCATTATACTAGCAATTCGAATGTGTAATATAACCCATATCAACCAACATTACCAATTAACAAAACAACAAATTCACAAGACATCTTTCATAACATCGCGATATATGGAAAGCACGGAGTATAACTCATGTCAAAAAACAAAAAACACAGAATAGAGACATAGCCAAACATATTCATTCATTAATTCATCAAAAAGTACTCCGGATGAACTTCGCAGATAACAATTCTGAGCAACTTAACACATATTCATATATTCATAGAAAAACTGCTGAAGGCAGACAAAATACATCAACTTGTCGATGAATCTTCTATCTTCTTCGATCTTAGGATGATTATCTATGACAATTTGTGTTTATATTTATAGACACCTATGGTGGTTACAAAATGGTCCAAATGACCAATTCTAACTAATATGGACCAAAACTTTCGCTTTTGTCGGCTTCTTATCCTCCGTGAATGGTCTTTTTCCTTCGTTGATGACCTCTTTGTTACTGTCGGCTCCGCATCTTCTACGCTCTTAACCCATGCCAACAAGGTTCAATATATATAACCAACACTAACCTCATGAGAATCGACATATTCAATATTCAAAACTGAATAAGGTTTCACCCAAGACTCTCATAAGAATGACTAGAACAAGTTACAATTTAGAATTACATAAAACTAAACATAGTAATCTATGATCATTGTGTCTATGATCAAACTTACAATCATAACATAGAAAATTTTAAAACAAGGGGGGAAAAGACACCAACCCAACATCTTTTTTTGATAAACATAGTTATACAATTTATCTTTTTTCAAAAACCATCACAATCTAACTCTCTATTCTTCCATCTCTCCCTATGATCTAACTATTCTTATACAATGCGTTATACATTATAAAATATAGTACATTATAGACCATCATAGATCCATCTGAAACCTGAACCTATTGGATCCACCTTTATGATTTCAGTTTTAGTATGGATCTATGTTGGTTTTAAATTTTTTACATTATGAACTTCTAAATTATGTTTTTAATTACTTTTTATTGTTGGTAACTTATTAGCCAACATGAATTTTTTTAATTTTTTTCTATTTTTGGTAACTTATGAGCCAACATGAATTTTTAATTACTTTATTTTACTTTTTATTTTTCGTAAATTCACTTTACATAACATTATGCGACAAGGTAACCCTTATACTGGGTTGTAGAGCACCTCGCTACTCTTAGTGTATACATTATATTCCAATGGGATAACTCGAGTGGTTGAGAGATTGAGCTTCATGAATGAGGTCCTTGAGTTGACCTTGAAGATTGGTTATCATTGTTGTGTGCCTCTCTCAATGTTCTTATCACATTATCTAAATCATCCTCAATGGGTTTACACTAGGAATTTCTTGGGGATATCCTACGATATTTCCTTGGAATATTATACACAACATGGATCCAACCTAACAAACAAAACATGTCATCCCTCATCATCTTTCAAGAGACTGTGTTTTGAAAATTGAAGTAACATGTTCTCTACTAAGAACCTTGCGATATTACTAAAAATATTAAAGTGGCATATTCTCTACACGAAAACATTAAAGTAACAAGTTATTACCTAAAACTATTTGCAATGTATTTAACAAGGAATTTGACACTTCATTGTTTTTTATAGGATTTCTAAAATGTATTTTCGAGAATTATATTTTAAATGCAATCAATGCTAATAAAAATTGGCATAGTTTTGGTTTCCTTAAAGATATGGAACAAGGCTTGCATCTAAAACATATTTCTCATTTTACAAACTTAATTTTTCATTTCACAATTTTAACTTATTTGAAGAATATAAGTCTTAGATTGCTTTTCCAACTTAAAAGATTATTGTCTAGCTTTGTTTGCCTTTGTAATGTCACCAAATTTTTTACTATGGACCACTCCATTACTAGGGAATTCAATGGTCTAAAGTCACTTGGACAAATTGAAGAATAATAGTAAAGTGGTGAATTGGGGTCATGAGGCACAATGGCAAACCAAGGTCCAAGGGAAAATTTTATGGAGCAAGGAGAGATGAGATCACCCAGGTCTCTGCATTGTGCTTCCTTGCAACTTATTATTAAGGGGACAAATCAATTTTAGATTTATCTACAGATATTTATTGCAATTTATATGTTCATCTACAGTAGTGGGGTCTAAAAAAAGATTTTTCATTTCACGATCTTAACTTATTTAAAGAATATAAGTCTTAGATTGCTTTTCCAACTCAAAAGAGATTTTTCATTTCACAATCTTAACTTATTTGAAGAATATGAGTCTTAAGTTGCTTTTCCAACTTAAATCATATGAGTTTTTTCATTGGACAATCTTAACTTATTTGAAGAATATAAGTCTTAAGTTGCTTTTCCAACTTAAATCATATGATCTTCTTAATTCTTGAGATTTTTTGTTTTTGTTGCTTTTAATTTAATATGTCAATTTAAATAAGGTTATAACAATTTCAATTACTATATTGTAAGACTTCTCAAAATTGAAATGATAGGTTTGAAATTTTGATTTTTTCTGGTTCATATTTTTATGAAAAAATATTCCCATTACAAACTTTCCTCATATCATTTATCCACATTTTTAATTTTAATTTACAAAATTATACTAATAAATTTATTTTTACAAAAGGTTTCATATGTTTTATGAAACAAAATGGCCCACAATTTTTAGACACCAATTTGTCTCCACTGAGATATCCCTAATCTATTTGTCACATGATTGATGTGACATAAACTCATTTTAGAATTTCATAATGTGAGTGGGTCATTTAGAAATTGAATTGCATGTAAAAAGTCTACAAAGTTCGATAAAAGTGTTTGTAATATGTGGATACTAAGTTTTTAAAAAATCAATAAATTTTCTAAGATTTTTTTTAAATGGTTTGTTTAAATTTTGATAAATCAAATTCTTTATTAAATATTTTTTTATAAAGTATACATTTGTTTATCCTTCTTCAATCCAATAAAAGTATAGATAATAATCCGCCAAATTCTAAAATATATACATCTATAAATGTAAAGATATAAACCCTATAAATATAATTAAAAAAATTATTTTAATCTTTAAGATACTCCTCTAGAAAATGTTCCTCTAATCGGTTGAGATGCTCCAATGAACCTCCCCATTCCCAGGCAAAGAAATGCCAACTGAACTTTCTAAACGAGCCATCATAGACAACAGCTGTAATAACTTCTTGCACAGCAGGTGTAATAACCTCTCGCGGCAGCGGCACTTCTTGCACAGCAGGTGTAATAACCTCTCGAGGCAGAGGCACTTCTTGCAGTAAACGGCCAGTGTATAGGACGGTCTTGAGTTTTGTTAAAGGTCCAAAGGTTTTCTGCAATGTGCCCACAAAACCTTGAAAATTGTAAGATAGCACAATAATCTTCTTCAAATTCGCAGGCGTCCAATTTGCCCCCAATACATTGTCGATGAGATCAACGGGGCAGAAAGGCATGAAAAATAACGTGGGTCTGTCCACTGTACGTTTGCCATCCTCATTAAAACGAAGAAACGTGCAGCCGAGTTCTCTTATAGCTGCTCGCTCCATTGGAGACATAAGTGGATCGTACACAACGATATCATTCACGAAGTCAAATTTCTCTCTCATTAAAATCGTAAAGGCTAACTGCATTTGACCATGCCCGGGAAACCCCAATCCAATTTCAGGGTCGATGGTTCCAATGCCATAGAACACCATTTGTAAATGTGAATGATGTGGGTCTGTGCCTCTCACCCTTTCTATTCGTGCCAACAGTTCTGGGTCCCGCATTTGTTCCATGAACTCTCCATAGAATGCAGAATTCTCCAAGACTTCCCGAGCGAGATATATCATTTGCATTAATCTGTTTACTTTTCCATCAAATGTTGTTTTAAGTTGCGCCGACATTTTAGGGTTCTCCATTGCTTCCCTTAATCTGTTGAGGTCCTCTGATGAACCAAAACAATCAAAGAAATGCCAACTTAAATCTGCAAACGAGCCTTCATACACAGCAGGTGTAATATCTGTTCGCGGCAGGGGCACTTCATGCAGAAAATGGTCACTCATGCTTCGGGCGGCCTTCAGTTTTGTTAAACCAACGGCTTGGTCAAGTGGAAAACCTTGAAAAGTGTAAGATAACACAACAATCTTATTCAAATTTTCAGGCGTCCAATTTGCCCCCAATACATTGTCATCGAGACCAATGGGGCAGTAAGCTGGCATGAAAAATAGCGTAGGTCTGTCCACTGTTCGCTTGCCATCCTCAACAAAATTGCAGCCGAGTACTTTTAAAGCCGTTCGTTCCAGTGGAGACAATATAAGTGGATCGTACACCACAATATCACTCACGAAGTCAAATTCCTCTCTCATTAAAATCGCAAAAGCTAACTGAATCCAACAATGCTCAGGTTGCGAGGACGGTTTCGCTTTCAGGGTCGATATTCCCAATGCCGTAGAACACCATTTGTAAATTTGAATGGTATCTGCCTCTGGCTCTCACATCGGTTATGTGTTGCACCATTTCTGGGTCCCACATTTGTTCCATGAACTCTCTATAAAATGCAGAATTCTCCAACACTTCCGCAGCGACATATATCTTTTGCAATATTCCATTTACTTTTCTATCAATCTCTGCATCAGAAACGTTCTCCATAACTGCGGTTTCAAACTACACAGTAAATAATTAAAATTCCAGCGTCAGAAATCCTCGGCTTCGGCTTATGGATGGATAATCAGCGTATTTATACAACGTAGTGGATATGGGTGCGTCCGCTCAACAAGAAGACCTTTGTTAAAATTAATTTTGATTCAGCAAATTTATAACAAAACATGTATTTAGTTGATTTAACTTTTGCGGTTATCTAAGTTGTCCATGACCTTAAATATTTGGAAACTGATCTTTATGTTACAAATATTCAAGACAGTGAAAAATTTAGAAGATCGTGAAAAACCTGTATTTTTTAATAAGCAACATTTATGGATACTCCCACAATGATGGTGAAACAATTAATGCTTATTTCTATTGTAATAATATGTCTTTTGAGACATAAAACAAATAGTTGGAGTTATTGAAAAATTTTATTAGGTTACCATACTCATCTTTCTATACACTAGATATATTAATTATATAGTAATGTATTTATACACTTATTCTTAAAATTAAATTGTATAGATATATTAATTATATAGCAATGTAGTACTAATTATAGGGCAATGATTCTCTCAATAATACATTTAAGGTTAGACACATTTTCATGTTATTAATCAAAATATTATAATACATAGTGTAAATTATTAGGAATTAAACTTAACATTAATCTTAAAATTGTATATTTATAATAATTGTAGAGCAATGATTCCCTTTATGATCTATTTACATATTTTCATGTTATTTTAATAAAAATATTATAATATGTAGTGTGTATTATCAAGGATTAAGTTAATTATTAGCAAAGAAAACATTCCAACTTATGAATGGGTAAGAAGAACCAATATAAAACATAATGGGCAACTTCATATATAGTATGGAATAAGTAAATATTTATCTTCACCATCCTTTGAACTCCCTATTAGTGATGGCAAGCCTCAATCTAGTAATTGTGAAGAAAAATGTGTTTCATGTTAGGTTCCCACTTTTGAGAAGGCGGGAGTTGCAGGAAGTGGTCATTGGATTTTGGATTTTATCATTAATTGTTGATGTAAGAGGGTTTTTGTCATAGTTAAGTTTAGAGTGGTATTCTAGGGAGTGTGATACAAACATGGTATAAACAAGTGTAATGCATGTTCAAGTGTTATGCAAATGAGTGCAATACAAAGGTGTTTGCCAAATATACATTTGGGCATGACAAGAATGACATGTAGAGGCGATAAAAGTGGAAATTTGAAATGCACACTAGGCATGGACAAATGAATTAGCATGCAATAGTCTAATGAAAATGAGCATGCATGATTCCAACGTAGTTATCACGGCATGGGAATCCAATAGGAGCTAATGTGTGATAGGAAGTATGAAAGTGACCATGCATAAAAGGAATGTGAATCAAAGAAGAGCACCCTTGAGTAAGATGTGACAAGTGCAATTTAGTCACATCATAGTAAGAATAATGAGTGCACATGGAAAGCAAAACCAGTGGGAAAGGTAGTGAAAATATGTGATCAAGAAAGAGTTTCGAAGGAAGCCAACATAAATTTTGGGTGTATGAAGAGTTCAAGAGAACAAGAGGTTAGGCACATAAGTTCAAGTGGACAGAGAAGAAGAACAAAATGGATTGATACACATCACACTCAGATAGGTCAACCAACAACTACAATGCAATCATTTTGAAGAAGGAATCTATGATATAGTCATTAAGCTTCGATCCTTACTCAAAGTTGATGAAGGTTATCTTACCTAGTGTACCTAATTGACAGAAAGGATACAGTATCTTTGAATGGAGGACTAACCAACAAAATATTGTTTTAAGCTCCAACATCCAAGGAAGCCTCTATTTTTTTTAAGCTCCAACATCCATGCCAATAGTTTTTCTTCCACATCTGATAAACCAGCGTAAATGATGCATTTCACTGTTTGAAAAATAGGGTTTTGGGGAAACTCTTGCATCAATTCTCTCCTAGCCTCCACAGAATGATTCGCCCCCAAACTATAGTACTTGTAATCAAAACATCTTGATTCTTCAAATGCATCTCTAATAGGAACATCTTTTGGGTCAACAAGAACTAGATAGTCAACCACATGTGCTTAGGGATTGTGCCTCATCAATGATTTCAAGTTATGAACATAAAAAGCGATATGGTTTCCTAATTTGATACTTATCTTGGCCTTCTATGTGTCTATAAAGTTGCTTCACATTTAAAACAAATGTATTCCCATTGTGAACCAACTTGCCCCTCCACAATCGATCTCGAATAGCATTTTGTGTTGTCTTAATAACACCATCATCTAGATCACCACCTAGAGTCATGATTTCCAAACCGTCCCTCGATTTTTCACTATGATTTTCAACATTGGATTGAACATCTTATCTCCTCCTTTTATGTCTTGAAGAAGTTGTACTAAAAGAACAACTTGTTGATCAGAATGGAAACATCCTCATCCATAGGTATTTTAGAAGAGTGTGTCTTACTCTTACCAGCATAAGTAACATCATCATCACCAACAATCTGTCGATCATCTTCAGTTGGGAGAGATATCCTTTTGAATGCAACCTTCCTAGGTACTTCATTTGATTGTTGGATGCCTTTTCCTTTCTGTTCTTGTACCTATTCAAGAACATTTTGCACTCATTTTTGCTTTGGTGTTTCTCCCTTCTTTGGGGCTTCTCTCTTATAAAGAAGGGCATTAATGACATCCATCGGATTTTATTTCGTAGAATAAATTCCATTCAGAATATGGGAAAGTGGCATAGAAAAATATTGTGAAATAAAAACATTATTGTATTAAATCTATTAAATGGTCATATAATTCAAAGTATAAGAAATTCATAAAGATATAAAAATATAGAAACTTACACTCTTGCACTCAATATCGTGCATGACTCCTGCACAAAATTCTATGAAAATTGCATCGATCTTATAGTTTGAAACCTTCCAAGAATATCGGATTTTGACAAAGGTTTTAGCTTGTTTCACTAGTGCATAAATAATGTCTTTACCCAACACCAAACAAATATCTCGCAACAATCCCAATGAGTGATAATCATTTTTAAGATATGCAAATGCAACACAATATAAGTAAATACTGTTTAGGTTGCCTTGATATTTCTCTTCCAGAAACCAAGAATAGTCCATTTTCTCTTCATCTGGTGCATGTTTCTATTCTCTAGCATTCTTGGCTTTTAAATCATCACTGGATACAACTTCATCGCGCGCAACATTGTCAGATGGCTCAAATATTTTTTTCAATGGCTTCATCGACGATCTCGCTCCAGAGATGTTTAGAAATGGATTTCTTGATGCCATTATCCCTATAGCCAGAAACAAAAAAAAAATCATTTTAATATATGTTTTAAAAAAATGTTAACATATAGTTATTGTAATGTCCCTAAAAATAGTAAAAATTTAAAATTTTTCTGATACTAGATTAAACTGGTAAGGATATGAAGACTAGTAAATTAACTTCAGTACTAATAAGTACCTACTGCACTGATATTTATTTTCTATTCTTTGAAGTGTCTTAATCTCATTAGTATCATGGTTTGCTGATTATAAAATCTACAGTTTTGCGGAAGCGATATAATGAATATAAGTGAAACTTTGTCATAAGGGAACAAGTGTTTAAAGTGTAATAATACAAATCCTTTTCTTATTGTTTCAAGAGTTTGCGTGCATAATTATAAAAGTCTAATTGACCATTCAGTTGGGATGGGTCCCTAATGATAGCAGCTAATGACCTGTGATGAGATGCATGGTCTTTCAAGGGCTACATACCCCGGCAGAGCTGCCGAGAGGTAGGGTGTAAGACATGGAAACTTCTGACTTACTTAGTGAGTTTCTCTAATGCATTCAATTTGTACTTGTTTGCAGGTATACCTATGAGGCATCTACCGGGAATGCGTACTCCACCTTTCTAGCAATTATTTAAGTCTCAAGTGTGAGGGATTTGAAGGTTGACACCTTTTAAAAGCCTTGTTGGGGTTTATAACAGTTATGAAGATACACCACTTTTTAACCTTGTAATTATTAAATGGCACTATGTCATGTTTTGGGTCATTGTATGGTTGATTGTATTTACAATACATGTGGATTTCGAATGATTCCAATACTTTAAAGTTTTTGAGTCATGTCGAATTATTTGGAGTGGGTGGTGGCATTGAATGTAACTCTACGATGGCACATGGCCAACGCTGCCGGTTGTACTGAGGGTTTCTCTAGGGTTCTACACCAACGAAGATGCATTTTTTGTGGTTCATTCTCCTGCCTGCTATGGGAGTGTTGAGGGTTTCATTACTGACCTGATTTGTGTCTCATGGTCAACACACCATATGGAGTAGTGATGGCGACTGCACATTCGAAGGTAATCCCCGGGTTCATACTACATCTCGTTGTTATTGCATTTATATATATCGTGATATAGATTTCATAGTTCTAACTTTGTATGGCATGTTTTGGTTGACAAGTGCTGGTTGGTGTTTCTCTTCTGCGTGTCCAGGACTCGATAGTGGTGATGTGTGAAAAATGGTAAGTCCAGAATATGCCATTTATTATTTCCTCCTTTCGCCTCTATGGAGTGTACCTTGGTGTTTGCTTTGGAGAAACTCTGTAAGCCCAATTGGATTTTTTGCAACAATTTGTTGGGTTCCTTGAGGTCGCCGTTGGCTTGATCTTGTGTATGAAGACTCATTGTATTTAATATTTGATGATGGAACTTCTGAGGGTCTCACTGCTTGTAGCAAGGTTCAAATAGATTTGGCCTCGGTTGTACCTATGTGAATATGGGATTCTAAAAAGGGTATTTCGTTTATGTCATGTAAGTAATTATGGGTATCGTCTTTTGAAGTTTGAAATGTAAATAATAGAGGACATCTATGCTTTCATTTCTCTGAGGTTTTAAATGGCTATATGAAGTGACCCTAGCTACTGTATTTTTTGATTGATTCCTTTGGCAGTATAAAAACTGAAATGGAAAAATCGTTTATCTAAATAAATGGAGTATGTGATACATACCCTGGCTTGTCTTGCGTATTTCTTTCCTATGGCATAAATTATGAGAATGTATGTGTTGTTATAGTCTTATCCTGTAGCTAGATGTTTGGGTTGTTGAATGATAGATTTGTATTTAGTTTATACCAATGAATTTGTTACAAATGGTCCTGGGCAAGATGAGCTACTCCAGGGGTTTGATACCTCGACCTGTGGTTTATTAGTGTTCAAAAAGTATGGGAACCTAACCTAGGTTATGAGTTTCGAACTGTGAACTGGGGAAGTGCCCATTTAGAGTTTTCAAGCTTGGGGATGGGATTCGACCCAGGAATTAAGAGATAAGCCTGTAAGGGTTTTGGGATTGGCACCCATCTTTGAAATGTCGATGAAAATTGTATTAAATATGTAAACCTATGTTTGGATATGTGAACCTATGTTTTGGAATGCGACTTTCTGTGTAATACTTGCTGCATTTAAATATGGACTAAAGATTTCTATTGTAGAGATGTTTGATATTTTAAATGTGTAGTGCAGCTAAAAGTTTCGATGTATGGTTTTTATTTCTATTTGGTAATGTTTCCAGCATGTACAAAGTAAGAATGTAAAAGATCTAATGGTATAGGTGAACATGTACTACGAATAATGGAATATGATTTTAAATAGAACAAAAATAACATAAACTAAGAGAATACGATTCAACAGAAATATATTTATATATATATATATAAGCAATAAGTTATAAAATCCTAACCTAGAAGGCAATATATGTTGTCTAGCAAAGGCTAGCTTGGCTAGACCTGCTAGACCCTCCACTGGGTTCTGGGTAGAACCTTGAATTTGATATTATGGGTAAGGATAACAATGTTGCAGCATCTAATTTTAATTGTAGAAGCCTAACTTTATTATACTAGAATTTTGAAACATTAAATACTCCATACCTGGCTGCTTGAGTACTTGGTCCCTTCCTGTGGAAACCTAGCTGCTTGGCACTTGAATCCTTCCTGTAGTGACCTGCACAGTCAACAATGGTTAATGCATATCCTGTTTTGTCTAGCTAACCTGTTAGGGTGATTTCCTTTAGCTGGATAACTTTGGGGCTACCGTGTTCCTCCCAACCATGATCCTACAACCGTTCCTAGTTTAGTATGGATCCCCCCGAGCTGGATTCCAACCTGCAAAAGAGAGAACCTAGATCCACTGCTAGTTCGGTTCTGAGAATTATTAGGTGAGGATGCTTCAGTTTCTTGGAGCAAAAATACTTTTCTTGGATTACCATAAGAGAATGATAATGACCAAGAATGATGGATGATCCCCAAAACTTGGGATTTGCCCTCTTTAAGTAGGGAAGTCTTGAATTAGGAATTTTGAAGTAATTAGTTTCTTTAAATTCAAGATATTATTTAATTAAATATCTAGTCCTCTTGAACTAGGACTTTTCCAACTGTTTAACTATAAGTGATTTTGATTTATGCTCTTAATAATAGTTATAATAATTTAATAACAATAATTATAATGACAACAATTATACTAACAATAATTATATTTTACTTACTTATTAATACACCACTTTATAATATAAAATAATGCATAAATCACATATACTAATTATATTCCATAATTAAATAATGGCACCATTATTATTAAAGCTCTTAATACTAATATTAGCCTTGAGACCTTTATACGTGTTAGTGATAAAAGACTACTGGTAATTATCTTTTATTTAGTTATGTGTCATCACATGACACTTCTTTTAACTTTTAAGGACAAGGTCCAATTCTTTGGATGGTCTCGGTCAGCTTGGTTAGGTACCTCTAGTCTCTCTCTTGCATGTCGGATTCCCTCGTTTAACATGGTAATTCCCGCAGTAGGTGATGATAGATAAAAAGATGAATCATTTAATCAAATTAAATAAATGTGATAAAAGTAAAAGTGCTATTCAGAGTCCTTCCAACTCAAGACTTTGAGATCCAGTAACCCCGAGTTCTCTTCAGAGCCTTTTCGCTCAACACTCTCACATGAGCGTTACGCTAGTGCAATTCCAGAACCTCTGCTCAACACTAGTGCTAGAATGTGGTTGTGAGGCACATCTAGAATATTTAAGTTGCCTCGGATCCGGTATTTTTTTATCAAGCTTGGAGTGCTCCAGGGCTTATGCCCAACACTCAATGTACATCGGGGCTTACTCCTAGTACATAATATTTCCTCTAGGTACATCGGGGCATTTTCCCAATACGTAGGTAATCCGTGTGTTCCTAAGTCCACGCTCAACACACCATATAAGTCAATCATGTCATTCACATCACTGCACATTATGTAAAAAAGATCATCTCGTTATATTAGGGTTTTGTACCCACATCATATGGTAAAAACATGAATCCAAACATTGGGGCTTCGTTGCCTAGTATATAATCAAATAATGAAATTTAGTCAGGGTCCATGCCCAATATGTCAGTCTACAAAAGAATAAATCATATGCAATAGGTCTTATGCCCAATAATTCAGAATAAATCATATGTGCTGGGGTCGTGGCCCAATATAACATCATAAAATAGTCAGTCCAAAATTCGGGATATTACAGTTATACAAAGCATAACATTTTTTTAAATGTAGAGGGGTCTCAATATTTTTTTTAAATGCATATCCCTTGGTCTATGCTATGGGAACCCATAGCATCTGTAGCATAGCCCAAGGGCTCTGCATTTGCGGGATTAGCATATCCCAAGGGATCTGCATTGGCGCCCCAAGCCCAATGCATATCCCTTGGGATATGCTACAAGTGCCCACGTAGCATAGCCTAAGGGATATTCATTTGTGGGACGCGCCCAATGCATAGCCCTTGAGAAATGCTACGAAAACCCCGTAGCATAGCCCAAGGGCTATGCATTGTCCGCGCCCAATGCATATCCCTTGGGCTATGCATTGGGTGTGCCCTACCCAGTGCATATCCCTTGGGGTATCCTATGGGGATGTCATAGCACATCCCAAGGGATATGCTACGGGGTGCTCTACGGGGTGCCCATGGCATAACCCGTGGGCTATGCATTGGGCGCCCAAAGAGAACCCAAGAGGAGGAGCTCCCTCAGCTCCGCTCCTCCCCCCGGGTGCCCTTTTGGTTCCCAATGCATATCACGTGGGCTATGCAATAGCCCACATGATATGCATTGGGTTCCCTATGGGTGGCCCATTGCATATCCCTCGGACTGTGCAATGGGCCACCCACAGGGCACCCAATGCCCATTCAAAGGAGCTTGAGGGTAGGAGATTAGCTCCCATGGGGGCTTCACTCAATAAACCACTAGCATAACACATTCATTCATGGGATATGAAACAATACCCCTAATTTCACTAAATATTGGAAAATACCTTCCAAAATCATTTTTTTAACCCCCTCCCAATATGCCTTCCCAATTAAAAAAAAACCTTTTTTCACTAGATATTGTATGCATCAATTTTTCCTTCCAAAATTTTTTATACCCCTTTATATTTCTACCTAGTATATTGATATGATACCCCTCTTATGACCCCACATGCATTCTACAATGCACCTTTCTTCTTTCGATGTATATTGTGGATGCACATTACTTCACCCACAATGCAATTACTCAACCACATCTCATTATGATTTGCAACATCTAATGGTCTAATGAAGAGATAGGAGATCACTTCTTGTATGTCACTAGAGCCAAAGCACATAGTACAACATTTAGATTGCATGTTGCAGTTCCTCAATCGCTGACTAAGCATGTTGTGGGCTAGGTATCCAAGCCCCCAGGGCCTGTAACAAGCTCTAGGAGGATGACTAAACCTACCAAGGCATGTAATAGGCACGAGTAGTTGGGTATTCAATCCCCCAAGGCTTATAGAGTACCTATAACAAGCCCTAGAGGCTTAGAGCCTCCCAAGCCACCCTAGGGGCTTGGATACCTTCATGGTATACAAAAAAGTGAATATGGGATAAGTAAAACACAACAATTTAGATATGTCTCAGATGTGGACCTCTACAAATCCAAGACACTAAATACAACTAGGTAAAATAAGTTTATAGAATCTCTATGGAATGTGCAGATAGTATACTTCTTAAAGAATTATCTCAACTATCATATAATAGTTGTTCAAATCCTCGGTTGTACAAGAATTCATGATAGTAATTATCATCTCAAAATTTTGGGTTGTGCAGCCGGTTTTTGCTCCCTGGATCTCCCTTGGAAACAATGCTACCTTGATGACTTGTTGGGGAAGTTCTACTTCCTCTCTCACTCCCAAAATCATCTTGATCTAATTCACTCCCTTCTAGGCCTAGAGAAATACTTGCACTATGCTCTGACCTAGCATTGCTGCTTGTTGCTACTGGAGAGTCAAAAATACTAGTTTCCTTGCTTCTAGGATCTCCTGATCGGACACTGTATAGAGATGATGGTTGAATGTTGGTCATCAAAGGACGCAAACTATTGGGTGTACTTAGCCATATATCCTGAAAATAATCAACCGAGTTATTATTATTCATTTAAAATAAACCCATATAAGGCATAGCCTTTTAGACCATATAAATGGCTTATGCACCTCTGTGACTTAACAATAGAAATTGTAAAGATATGCAATTTACAAAAATCATATTTCAACGATGTTTTAGGAGTTTAAGGACTTAGTAATTTCAAGAAGCAGATTTTGCATTTAAACATGACTTTATGGCTTGGACCCATGTAATACACCGAATTGATAGGATTGGGTATCCATCGGGTTCAAAACTAGGTGAGGCATGATAAAGTCTAATTTCATACTTTAATCAAGTGGTTGGGAATTATAACTATATTGATTATGCTATGCAAGCTTAAGTGTGGATTTCCCTAGATCATACTTTTAAGTATATGATTATCTTGACTCTTGAGAATTAGTATATAACTGTGAGACAATATATAAGTGCTCTACTTATCTTTTTTACTAGAGAACTCCAATTGTAAAGAGTTGAAACTTATAAGAATCCTATTTCAAAATATGTTTCAGATGTGGGAAGCCTTAGCCATTTCAAATAAAATAATTTGCATTTGAGAATGATTTAATAATGAGTTTGCCCCATATACATGGAATTGAAACATATTTGCTAGACTTGACATTTTTTTTCCATAACTCTCGAACTTTTATTTTCTAAGGCACAAGAATTAATGTGATTGAACTCTTCCCATCTTATACCTCAAATGTATAATTTCTAGATTACAATTGACATGATTTTGTCCACTTTTGCAGATATTAAGAGGACCTTGATATTAGAATATCATATTGAAAACATGGTTATTAATGTGTAGATCACTTCTTGTATGTCACTAGAGCCAATGCACATAGTACAACATTTAGATTGCATGTTGTAGTTCCCCAATCGTTGACTAAGCCTGTAGTGGGCTAGGTATCCAAGCCCCCAGGGCCTGTAACAAGATCTATGAGGCTGACTAAACCTACCAAGGCCTATAATAGGCACGATTGGTTGGGTATTCAAGCCCCCAAGGCCTATCGAGGGCCTATAATAGGCCCTGGAGGCTTAGAGCCTCCCAAGGCACCCTAGGGGATTGGATACCTTCATGGTATACAAACAAGTGAATATGGGATAAGTAAAACACAACAATTTAGATACATCTCATATGTGGACCTCTACAAATCCAAGACACTAAATACAACTAGGTAAAATAAGTTTACAGAATCTCTATGGCATGTGCATATTGTATACTTCTTAAAAAATTATCTCAACCTTGAATTTTTCGACGTTTCATTGACTTTCGATGTTTCAGGTACTTGTTTCTACAAAATTAACAACATACCCAGTTTTGCAATTTTTTACATGATCTACCAAGAATACATAACTAAAAATAATCATTGCCTCATATAATCCTCTGTCGTGTTTGTATCAAAACGATACTGGTCATAAATCCATTTTTAAAATTCTCCATAGTTGAAATTATAGTGCTCGACTCCTCCGTAATATTTTCTTCTCCCAACCATTCATTTTATAAATGAAATATTTGGATATAATGCGATAAAATATCTAACACATAGTTTCCCTCTATGATCACAACTTCTTCCACATGTGATGTATACGTGACCTTTCATAATTTTTCCTTAAACTTTACACTTGTTTTCAAATGCTAATAACATATGATAAAAAGGTATGCATGCACAATGTCCATGAATTATATAATACAACTAAAAGATGTAAATAACAAGAGCCATGAGGTGGCAATGTCCTTGACATTGCACTTGTTGTAGGTTGTTGTTGCTAGAATTTTCTGCCAAAGAGCAGCAGGTTCTTTAGAGATTTGTCAAATTCCCCAAAGAAGCTGGAAGGACTTCCCATCCTTTACAGAAATATAATTTGTTTTTTTTCCTTAGATTACCCGACTAAGGACCCATCAACATAACATATCAAAGATATGCATAAATGTATCTTTTAAAAAAATTCAGCATTGTGCTCTATGAAGCTATCAACAATCTTAAATGTTACTAAAAATTGCTAAATCATGAATAGGAAAAAGTTGCAAGAAATTAATCTTGTATGGAGACATCCCATAGCCACCATAATAAGGCTTTAATAACATAGAAAATTGAAATGCAATATGTCCAGAAGAAACAGTAAAAATGCAAGTTAACCAATCAAGAAACCCTCATCTTTTCCTTTACAAAAAATGAGATACTGAAACCAAGAAGTGAAGAGGTTTTTCAAAGATCTTCCAACATAACTTTAGTAAAATCTAGATGCAATGTATTGTCTAATGCACAATACAATGAAAGCATACCTCTCAACAAGAGCCTTGCGAAATATCTTTAAAGTGGATTTCTACAATTTCATCAAGTAATGATTCACAAGCATCTTCTAGAATATCTAAAACCTTTTCAAAACCTTGCGGCCCACCATAGTATGGATCTGGACATCAGTTTCTTTGCATTGTTTACAATAGCTGCACATCAAATTTACCTTTTTGTTTCCATCAGCGCGGAGAGAATACTTCACTTTCAAGTCTTCAAAAGCCTTCAATATGTCAGCTTTGTTTTGCTTGTCCATTGAAAGTATTAGATCAAACTCTTTAAAGTCTTTAGGTGCAAGGTACTTGACACATAAGTTATCTCTATTCCATGTTTCTTGGCTACATTCTTCATCCTCGGATCTACAGGATTTCCCTCATTGTAGTCAATGGTTCCAGCAGAGCCAATTTTGAATGTTGATGTCAGTCCCTTTTTCTACACAACATCACAAAATATAGCCTCTACAGTGGGGCTCCAACAAATGTTACAAAGGCAAACAAATAGAACTCTGAAAGGAAACAAGCTACCACAGGTACAATGTCAAGGACATTACTGCAAAGAATCTGGAAGCATCCGATAAAATTCTCCAAATAATCTGGAAGCATATTCAAACTAAGCCAAAGAGCAGCAAGTTGGTTAACCAATGAAATTCCCCAAAGAATCTGGAAGAATATTCAAACTACCACACCTCGCTAAAACGATTCTTTGGATATTTGTCAAATTATCCAAAGAATATGGAAACATATTTAAAATATCACACCCAGCTATATCAATGCTTTGGATATTTTTCAAACTCCCCAAAGAATTTGGAAGCATCTTCAAACTACCCACAAACTACCACACCATGCTAAATCGATGCTTTGGAGATTTGTCAAATTCCCCAAAGTACCTGGAAGAATATATTAACTTTTGCAACCATGCATATCCAAATATTGGAGACTTGTCAAATTCCCCAAGGAATCTGCAAGCATCTTGAAACTGATGTAGCAGCCCCTCTAGCACTAGATATTTCGACGAGCAAAGATTATAAAATTCTTCTCGTAACGTGGTTAGAGAAGGTATCTGATTTTTATATGAATCTAAAATAAATCACACTACAATATTTTGGAGATGCTTCAATTGTCCTAATGAATTAATAAAACATTCTTAAAGTGGATCATAAATATTTAACTCCTTCAACCGCAAAGGTGCCTGTATTATTCCCATTTCAATCATAAGAACAAGAAAAATATCTTATTCTCAACTACGAATTACTACAAACACATCTTGCGTAACTGCGATTCACATTCCCACAATATTTTTAATTTTGTCCCGAAAATTTCTAAAGCTCTTAAATCCTTCATTGGAATCCAAGAAGGCAGGGAAGAGTAGGGACAGTCAATCTAGCAATGCCATACAATCTTTGGTGAGTGCACCCAATTAGTTAATATGGTTTCTACAAAATTACTAGAAGCATCAAGAAGTTGCAATGTCCTAATTCCCAATAATTCATGATTGTTGTCCTCTCAGTTGTACCCTAGGGGGATGTTGGTCATATTTATATCAATATTCATATATGATATTTTATATCTATTATCCGTCATGCATATATGTCATTGGTAGGATGCTTGATAATCACAGTTGTTTCCATCTAGAATTCTAGATCCCTGTTATTATAGAGCATGAGCTATGGTGCTTTGTCTTCCATCCATTTAAATTAGTGTCAGTCTAGTTCATGAAAATCAAAGACCAATTTCATCTAAAACATCATCAAACATAAGGAATGCTCATTCCAACCTAATTTAATTCCAACAATTTCCCAATATAACACATCCCTAACATTTAATCCTAGTTTTATAGACTCGAATCTTCTGCAATACTGAACTAGCAGGCACAAAACTAACTTTCTAAAACAGAGCAGACCACTTTTGGATTATGATTTTGCAAAAACTGCAGTAGGTTCTACACCAATGATTAGCTCTAAAGAATTTCTAGTAATAAGACCATATTTTAATGAGTCATCGAGATACATTAATACCACCAAGCTCTGAAGGTGTAACAATATGAAGGTTTTCTCTTAGATCAATATTCTAATCTGATTTTACTTTCTCTATCTATGTCAACAATTGTTGTACTTACAAGACCTTCCAATTGATATAATAGTTGTTCAAATCCTTAGTTGTATAAGAATTCCTGATAGTAATTATCATCTCGAAATTATGGGCTATGCAGCTAGTTTGTGCTCCCCATTAGAGAGATTTTGAGGTCAAAAAATGGCCTCCTAAGAGATGTACTACAAAAATATGAGATATATTAAAATATTATGAATTGGGGGTTTTATGGGGTAGGTATATATGACAAGTCACCTCCCACACTATTTTCTATGCACAATATAAATAACCATGGTTGAGTTGCTTTTCAAAATTCACTAGAAATAAAATTAATAAAATAAGTCTACATTGATGTGACTAAGATTCATTATAAATTCCCAAAAATTTATTGTCCTTAAGCATTTATTTGTCTTGAACTTGCAAATGAAATTAAATAACAAAAAATATTTTTAAGAACTATTTTTTTAATTTTATGTTGACTTTTTATATTTAGTACTTTTATCATGAATTTAATATAATGTAATTTAATTGAGAATTTATTTACATGTAAAATGTTAATAATATTATTATAATCCACATTGCATTATTATTATTTATTAAATCTATTATTATTCTTTATTAGTTTGACATTATGTTATTAAATAGAATGGAGTGAATATATAATTTAAAATTAAAAACATAAAAATGATAATATATTATTTTATAAAAAAATGTGAAAGGACTTTCTTTATGAATTAAGA
Source organism: Larix kaempferi (assembly GCA_027924585.1). Classification (NCBI taxonomy): domain Eukaryota; kingdom Viridiplantae; phylum Streptophyta; class Pinopsida; order Pinales; family Pinaceae; genus Larix; species Larix kaempferi. The sequence continues at coordinate 34,958,246 of BSBM01000017.1, forward strand.
GTACTTCACTTGAAAATAACAATAATATTATTTTATGAGAAAGTGTGAAAAGACTTTCATTATGAGTACTTTACTTGAAAATGACAATAATATTATTTTATGAAAAGACTATCATTATGAGTACTTTACTTTATGACTTAAAAGTACTTACACCACTACCTTGGTTAACTATGTGTTTTCATCCACCATAGAAAATTTGACAAATAAGCATTCTTAACTCATGCAATGCCACCTCACCAAGGGGGATGATGTCATCTACTAGAATGTGATTGGTTGTTTTTTATAGTACATTTTCTTTGTTTTGAGGCCATTTTTTGACTTGTTGACTTGTTGGGGAAGTTCTACTTCCTCTCTCACTCCCAAAATCAGCTTGATCTAATTCACTCCCTTCTGGGCCTAGAGAAATACTTGCACTATGCTATGAACTAGCATTGTTGCTTGTTGCTATTGGAGAGTCAGAAATACTAGTTTCCTTGCTTCTAGGAGCTCCTATGATGTTGGAATGTTGGTCATTAGAGGACGCAAACTATTGGGTGTACTTAGCCGTATATCCTGAAAATAATCAACCGAGTTATTATTATTCATTTAAAATAAACCCATATAAGGCATAGCATCTTACATATTTCCAATATCTATCCATACAACTAAGGCTCCACGATATCTATCCATACAATTAAGGCTCTCAAGCAATGCAAATTGCCATCATCAATGGGAGGTCAAATTTGCAAATAATGATCAAATCTGAAACTTGTCATACAAACAAAATCCTAGACACAAATATTCAAATAAGCTCCAATCCTAAGAAGTTAGAAACACATTAGCACAGCATCATACCATGTGTCTTAAATCCATATCCAAAGATTTTTTTGAGAGCATCCTTCCAAAGATATTATAGGACAGAGTAGCATCTTATTAGGGAATGGACATGTGGGCATTGCTTTAAATACCCTGGAAATTATCAAGAAAGACAAGTTGATTGAAACCAACCTGCCACACTATTTCCGTCCACCATGTCTTGGAGTTATTGCATTCAAATATTTTTTTCCGTATAGGATTTCCTTTCCAATATGCGAAGGGTCTTCTGTCTATCCACTTCACATCTTTGGACCCTAGTCTAATGTTGTAGAATTCTTCCTCCCAAGGTGTTAAATTCACTTCATCCCTGAGAAAACACTCATGGATGTCAATGTACATTGCAATAAATTGAGAAGAAATAATAACTGGAAACATCCTAACTCAAGAAGATGTAATTGCCCATATCTCACAATTGATATTAGTGGCGATCACACTGCAAGAGTTAAACAAACATGGTAGAATGATGATTTTCACTACATTATATTTGAATCTTGTGTTTAAATAGGCTATAAGAATGCCTCAAAATCCATATATATCAGTCTCTATTAAAGATATGGTTCTTGTTGGTAGTTTGATAGGATTGGATGTCAATCAGTTTTAAAATTGGGCAAGCATGAGAATGGTTATCATGACTACATTGGTTATGCATGAAAGATTAAGCATGGATTGTCATGGATCATAATTTCGAGAATAGCATGAATTTGACTTGAGCATGACTGTCAAACCATATTAGACCATATAAATGGCTTATGCACCTCTGTGACTTAACAATAGAAATTGTAAATACATGCAATTTCCAAAATCATATTTCAGCGATGTTTTAGCAATTTAAGGACTTAGCAATTTCAAGAAGCATATTTTGCATTTAAACATGACTTTATGGCTTGGCCCCATGTAATACACCAAATTGATAGGATTGGGTATCCATCGGGTTCAAAACTGGGTGAGGCATGATAAAATTTAATTTCATACTTTAATCAAGTGGTTGGGAATTATAACTATATTGATTATGCTATGCAAGCTTAAGTGTGGATTTCCATATATCATACTTTTAAGTATATGATTATCTTGACTCTTGAGAATTATTATATAACTGTGAGACAATATATAAGTGCTCCACTTATCTTTTTGACTAGAGAACTCCAATTGTAAAGAGTTGAAACTTATAAGAATCTTATTTTAAAATATGTTTCAGATGTGGGAAGCCTTAGCCATTTCAATAAAATAATTTGCATTTGAGAATGATTTAATGAGTTTGCTCCATATACATGGAATTGAAACATATTTGCTAGACTTGACATTTTTTTCCTTAACTCTCGAACATTTATTTTCTGAGGCACAAGAATCAATGTGATTGAACTCTTCCCATCTTATACCTCAAATGTATAATTTCTAGATTACAACTGACATGATTTTGTCCACTTTTGTAGATATTAAGAGGACCTTGATATTAGAATATCATCTTGAAAAGATGGTTATTAATGTGCAACACAAATTGTGTGTAAAAGTGCAAACTTTTCATAATTTAGTAAATCATACATTGTGAACTATTTGGAAACAGGCTGCAAGAACAATGTTAGATTTGTCTCTCCATAAGGTTTTTTTCCTTTACAGATGAGGCGACCTGAAATGGGGAACTTATGGAAATCCAAAATCCTATGGGTAAAATTGCTTATGCGTTGAATTTTTTTTAAAGGTATATGTGGGAAATCCTTGTTTATTTGTAATATATATGTCTGATTCTCTGTTTCTTGGTGTGTGGAGTTGCTACTTGTTGGAGGAACTTGCCAAAGAGTGAAGAGACTCTGGCCATTTCCACTTCAACACTTTATGGGAATGTGCTACTATTTAGATTGAGTCTTCGTGTGGCTAGAACTCCCTTGAGGATGAGAAATGATCTTGAGACTTATTTGAGCCTTGTGGGATTTGCTACCCTGTGTGAAGAACCTGCAACAATTAAGTAATGAAAATACACAAGATAGCAGTAATAACAGACCTCAGAATCACTTTATTGATCACAGGCCACTTCGAGGGGAAAACCTCCTTTGAGAAAGCTCAATATAAATAACTTCACGGTGCCTTCATTCGCCTCAACACACACTTATATACTAAGTCTAGGAGCCAATACTATGGGTCAAAACCATGGTCTAATACAAACTATGGATCAACAAATACTACGGGCGGCTTACAAAGCATATGCGCCCAACAACAATAACACAAAATATGGATCAAAAAATACTACGAGACGTCTTACAAAGCATATGCGTCCAACAACAATAAACTAACAAAGTAAACACATGGGTTCCTAACATCCCCTCTTCCTTAGAAAAATATTTGTCCTCAAAGCTTTAGATGTGGAAATTGATGTTGAATCTGAAGGAGTGGTGCCCATATAGCAATCTCTGGTTGCATGTCGTGCCACTGAATGGATACCTCTATGATAGAGCAAGAGAGAAGCAGACTCCCTTTGAGTGTCAGGGAGGATTGCTTGGAAGGTTGTAGACAAAGAAAAACCATATCAACTACTTGAAAAGTGCGCTCAGAACAATGTTGATCAACTTGTTGTTTCATTCGAATTCTGGTGGTTTCAAAGAACCTTGTCAATTGCCTGAATTGGTACACTGTTGAGGGTCTGTGGAAGAATAAATGGTGGTGCCTGACCATAGATTGCTTCATATGGAGTAATTTTATATGCAGTAGGGTACCACCATTCAACGAGAGGGAGCCACTTCTCCCACGGAGGTTGTTGTTCGGAGGTGAAGCAACAAAGATAAGTTTCCAAACATTTATTGGTAATGTCAGCCTGCCCTCCATATGTAGGGATCCCTTCAATGAAGTCCAGAGACATATCTATCCACATCCGTGGAAGGATGGGTACGGGTTCAAGAAATCCCAGAAGGAGTTGGAAGGTATCATATTCAGCCACCATCTATTGAATTGTCCTTTTCATTCCTTGCCAAAAGAAGGTATGTTGTGCCTGCTCATACATTTGGAGGAACCCAGAGTGCCTGACCAGTGGAGACGCATGGAGTTCAGAGAAGACATAGCCCCATTGAATAGATTGCAACCAATTTGGAACAAGCAAAGAAATAGTTGAAAGAGAAACTGGGGCATCAATTGTTCAAGAAGGAGCATCTGCCACTAAATTGTCTTGACCCTTCATGTAAGCGATCTCATAGGAATAACCCATGAGTTGGAGAATCCATTTCAGTTGTGCGAGTGAGGAGACCCCGTTGTTCTGGGAAATATTTCAGAGTTCTGGTGAGCAGTCTTGATGAAAAAAGAATTCCCTAATAGGTATGGTTGCCACGTTTGTATTGCATGCAAAATAGCCGCATTCTTAATGCAGAAAGAATTCCCTAATAGGTATGGTTGCCATGTTTGTACTGCATGCAAAATATCCATCATTTCCTTTGCAGATGTAGAGGCAGCTAAATTCTTACTAGAAAGGTCTCGTGAAGGCGGCAATCCCGCTGGTTCAGCCAAGGCACCTGCATATCTATCCAAAATTTGTTGGAGATCCAAGGGAGTAGTGGAGACCATTGATGGGTTCATATGAATGGAATGGAGCTGAGCGATGACACCATGTGAATTCTTCTTAAGTATTTTTTCCAGACGATGTGAACTGATGATGTGGAGAGACCCTGGTTGTAAGCCTGAAAATTTGTGTTTTTTCCCATTGACTGAAAATTGCATCCAAAGTTTAGCAAAATCCCATAAGATGGGTCCAAGTGTGAGTAACCATTGAACACCCAAAACCACATCACATCCGCCTAAGGCCAAGGAAAACATGTCAGAACGCAAGTTATAATCTTTCATAGAGATACGCACATTGTGACACTTCACCTTGTAGGATAAGGTGCCCCCATTGACAAACATGACTTCAAAGTTGGATCAAGGATGGATAAAACAATCAGCCTGTTTGGTGATCCGAGGGTCAATGAAGTTATGAGTGCTACCAGAATCAATGAGTATGGTAAGAGGGAGCTTCTTGAAGTAACCCCTGACCTGCATTGTTTTGGGGGGTGGTGATTCCAGCTAAATCATGGAGAGATATCTCTAGGTGGTCTTCGTGAGACGGAGGGTCAATAGGCAGCTCCTGAATGTCGACCTGATCATCCATTGTATTGGAGCTTCTTCACCAATTTCGTAGGTAGCTAGAGAATCCACATCCAAGAGATAGAGCTTTTGCTGAACACATCTATGTCCCCAAGTGAATTTCTCATCACAATTATAACAAAGCCCTTTTTCTTTGTGTGCCTGCATCTCTATTTCAGACAAATTCTTGATAGGAGTTGGTCGAGGAGCTGGCGGAATGGGAGGTCGTTGAGAACCCATATTTCGGAAGGGAAAAAAAGTGGGTTTGGAGTGTTGTTGGGATGCAATCTTGTCTTCTTCCAACTTAGCCAACCCTAGGGATTCCATCATTGTGTTGGGACATAACATTTTAACCTTTGAGCGGATTTCATCCTTAAGACCACTGATAAAACAACTCCTGTAGAATTCATCAGACAATCCTTCTGTGTGATTGGTTAGTTTCTCAAATTCTGTCTGATACTCTCTCATAGTGCCAATTTGGCGAAGTTTAGTGAGGGCTCCTGTGAAGTCATCAAAAGCACTAGGACCAAATCGTTGCAAAAGGAGCTGGCAAAAATTTGGCCATTTTGGCTCTTTATGAGCCTTGATGTACCAACGGTACCATTGAAGAGCTTCTTGTTCCAAATGAAGGGATGCAAGTGGAACTTTGTTGACATCAAAAGTATTATGCAAACTGAAATATTTTTTTGCACGATAGATCCAACTAGTTGGATCAGTACCATTGAAGCGAGGAAAATCAAGCTTCGGACCATGGAAATTGTTGGAAGAAGAGAACCCATTATCTGATGAAGACTCAGACTGTCGTTTGTTGTTCATGGTTGAATACTTAAGATGGAGGCCGAGAAATTTTTCATCCAGATCCTGGAGTTTGGTTTGGATGGCTGCAAGTGCTTCCTCCATGGTTGGGTGACAACCATAACCAGGAGTTTTTTTTTTTTTTGAATGGGTAGAAAAACACAAACAAAAGCTTATTTAGTAAAGGGAAATTTGGATTTGGGAAAAAATCTAATGGGTAATTGGGGTTTGACTAGGTTTTTGGACACTTTTGAATGGATAGGGAAGCAGAAAATGAGGATTTCAGAAGCGAGGTGAAAGAATGGGAAAATTTCTCAAAGGGATAAAGAAGCAGAAATAGGGAATGAACACGGTGGCAAAATTTGAAAGCGATTGGGTGAAAATTAAAGAAGTTATGGCAAACCCTAAAAATAGACAAATGTGAGATTTATGGCTTTGGGAAGTGGAATTTGGGATAGGGTCCTCAGGAATGAAAGATGCAGAATGGGATTACAGGGGTGTCAGGGAAGTTTCAAGGGAAACTGAGTGAAAACAAGGGAGATATGGCGAAAAAACAAAAAAAAAAGATTTCCAGAATGGATCTGCTACGGCACAGAAGGGATCAGAAACAGATGGATCTACAATGGCGTGGAAGGGATCAGCAAGAGATGGATCTGAAACAGCGAGGAATGTATCGACAATAGATAGATCTGAAATGACGCGAAAGGGATCGGCAACAGATAGATCTGAAATGGCGTGGAAGTGATCGACAATAGTTCTGGACAGAGGAAATCTGCAATTTATCAACTGAAAATAGATATGGACCCCGTATGCTCGGCTTCCTAACGGTTCATGGGATTCACTCGGCCACCAATGTTGTCTGACAGCTTGCGTATTGGGGCAGTACCCCCTCACTCCATGGCTCAGGTAAAACTAATAACCGCTTTGCCACAAACAATAGCTCTTGGTTTACCTCACGGGTGGGAACTAGTCAATCAAGTAAGGGTCATTTCCCTTTTCGCTGGGGGGTCCTCTCAATGGGCCAGCTACTTTGGGGTTCCTGTGGTACTCCTCACAATGAGTTTTAGGTATTATGCCCAAGTACTTCCCACAGTTAAGCGGATAGGGATTATTCCCAGATCCGAACCTGCAACAGATGCGAGAAAAAAAATTGGCAGAAATTCCACGCAACGAGCCCAAGAAAGTGCTCTGATACCAGATGTGAAGAACCTGCAACAATTAATTAATGAAAATACATGAGATAACAATAATAATAGAACTCAGAATCACTTTATTGATCACAGGCCACTTCGAGGGGGAAACCTTCTTTAAGAAAGCTCCATACAAATAACTTCACGGTGCCTTCATTGGCCTCAACACAAACTTATATACTAATTCTAGGCGCCAATATTATGGGTCAAAACCATGGTCCAATACAAACTATGGATCAACAAATACTATGGCCGACTTACAAAGCATATGCGCCCAACAACAATAACACAAACTATGGATCAAAAAATACTACGAGACGTCTTACAAAGCATATGCGTCCAACAACAATATACTAGCAAAGTAAAGACATGGGTTCCTAACACCCTGTGTCATATGCATGCTCATGGCCCTTTGAGTTAAATCCATAAAATATAATAAACTTGGAAATGCTAAACAAGCCAAGTTAACCTCAAGAGAATTGTTCTTAAATTTGAATTTGATGTGGCCAAAATGAGGCCAAGGGATGCCTACTCAGTATCAAGAAGTGGAAGTTTGTTTTCTAACTTCTGTCACATCCTATAGTGCATTCCATTATGGGAATCTTTGTTATCAGGAATGCAATAGCCCCTAAAAGTCCATCATTCTGGGATATCATCTATATGAAATGTTTACAAGTATTGGGTTACTTTGACATAATAAATATCCTCACAGAAACTAAGCCAAAGAGCATTAGGCTGTATATCCAATGAACATCTTATGACATCTTGTGGATAAGGCCAACTAAAATTCATGGGTTATTTTGACAGAATAAATAAACTCACAGAAACTAATCCAAAGAGCAGCATGATGGTTATGCGATGAACATCATGACATATCATGGATAAGGCCAAGCACATGCCCTGTGTTATTTTGACATAATAAATACCTTAATGAAAACTAAGCTAAAGGAAAGGAACTGGGTGAATGTAAAAGAATTATTAGAAATTCAAAGTAGTATCTTTTGGTCCACTTGAAGAAATAGTTGCAAAAACTGTTCCAAAGGTTGCTTTGAAGCATTCAATCTTGATGGTCATTTTCTAAACATGGAAACATCTTAAGAGGGCAGTAGGAATTTTGTAGAATCGAGTGTATTGGATTTGAAAGTAAAAAATGTAATTGTCTTCATTGGGAATGGTTGCGAATATGGCCAATTAATGGATCTGTTGGTTAAAAATGCCATCCCTTACCGAATAATGGTTGAAGCCCAAGGGGCTATCTCAAATAGTGGTTACCGATTTTGTTGGGCATTTGGTTAGTTCCATGCCAGTAGGTGCTCAGTTCCAATCCACTTGGGTTAGGTGCATTAGTCTACACCAACACGTTTACTAGCGATGTGATCCACTATTATGGGGATGCATCCCTTGGGTTTCCCTGCAAGTTTTTCCTTGGAGAAAAAGTGGGGATGTAAATATGGCCAACTTCACTATATCCTCTAAGTTTGTGTTATCTCTCCAGGAAACTCTTCTAGGTTGCAATTCGAAGATGCTTGGTAACTTAATGATTTTCTCAATTGGATCAAGTCGGATGACTAACACAAGGTTTTACTAAATCAAAGCATGCATAGATATATCAATGGACAAGGCTTTTAAGCAACTCTGTTCAGGGGTTTTGGATAAAATATATGGATGGATAGATCTCATATCATCAGCAGAAACATACATAAGCAATATATATGAATGGCCAATGTTATAAATAAATGATACTTGCACAACTCAGACAATCAATGTAATGAAAAGACGACAATTCTCAGACACTAGATCATCTTAAATAAATGAAACACTCATTCAAATATAAGCATAGAATGGACAATAAGTGAAACTGAACATCATAGGAAAAAGAAGCTTAGATTATGATATATAATGAGAAGTCTGAAAAGTACAATATGTGTGCCAATCTCCAAAATTGAACCCTTTACATTCTAGAGATAATTGGATTTATAGCCTTAACAGTATACAACTAAGATCCTTCAAAAATGGATCGAATAGCTAAAATTAGCTTGTAGTCTAATATATGGAAAAATCATAGGATCCAGATCCTATTTCTTAGGGAAACAAATCCTCATCCTAAGCTAGGTTTTTTACATCTGCTATTGTTTGCTGGAGGATGACAAATATCTTTTGAAGTCTTCAACCACAGTTGGGCATCGAATCATCTTCTTCATTGACCAAAACAGAAATCAAATAGGACTTGACTTCTTGCTTGTTGGAGATCAATTGGTTTGTAGCGCAATACATGAGAAACAGTTGACAGGCATTGCAAACTTCTGTAAAAGGTAGTTTGGGCCAAAATATTTGAAGATTTGTTTGAATTTTAATTTGAAGGCTATTAGCCTTGTTTCCTTTGAACCCATAACACTGCATCAAAACTACATATCTTCAAACAAAATCCAAAACAAAGTATAGGCCAAAATGGCCGAGCTTCTTTGGTTTGTATAGATTTATTTCCTGATTATGTAGTCTTGCTCTGGTTGATGCTTTGATCATCATATCTTTCTATACTTGCTTTGTATACTTCTTTGTGCTTTCGGTGGCTCGGGAGCAAAATTTACAGTGATTAAGCCACCGAAAACCCTATTTTCAGCTGCTAAAGATGTATGTGCAAGCCCAACTAACCACCGAAAAGGAAGTCTTTGTAATTGCTTCAAAATTGCAAAATGGTGAGTTATTCATTCTGTCTTGTATTGAAATCTGTCTTTTATTTCTAGCTGCAAGCAACAAGAGGACTCCATATTTCATAGCTTCTCGTTTGTATTGAGTTGTTATGCTCTATCTCTGAAAGGAAAAACGTGACCCTTGCCTTGCCTTACTTGGTTCATGCCTTTCATTGGATCGCATAAAATTGATATCGCCACCAAGAGTAAACTGCACTAGTTGCACTGGAGAAGTCATTAACTTCCAGATAGCAAATTTATTTATTCAAGAGCAACAATGTTCTCACCCTATTTTTCTAGCAACCGACCTCTCAAACATGATATCTACTATATCTGCAGAGCTATTATCACTTTCACCTGCACATGAGACCTCCAAACATGTCGATCTGAATTTTCTCTTTAACATCTGTAATTTCAGCTCTAGGCACTTGGCTTGGAATGTCGACTTGACCTGTCAACTTAGCATGAGGATAGAACCTGTAACTTTAACTCATGACTTGGCTTTTGGACATATGTGACATGGTTTCGGTTTATGAGAAGTAACTTAGTCGATAAGGTAGATGATAGGGTTTCGAAACAAAAGTTGGTGGATAAAACTTCATCAAGACTCAAAGAAGATTTTGGAAGCAATGAACTAAGGCCAATAAGTAGAAATATTTGAAAATTTTAATACATAAATGTTAAAGAGGATTTAAAAATTTACCGGAGTTAGAGAACCATGCAAAGGGCACCTACAAGGCTTAGAGAACCACCGAAACTTATCGGAGTTAGATGTATCATCTCCATCCCAAAGAACTTCTGCTATCAACCCCTTGGGAAGTAGGTACCTGCCTTGGATACAGTGTCGAAGGGTAAAAACGGAGAAACGTATTATAAAAACAGTAACACTGTAAAAAAAAAAGGAACTTCACTTGTGAACACTTACCATTAGGTTTGGAACCCTGAACTTTGGCACATCACACCGGTAAGAACGACGGAGTTGGATGGCTTCGACAAGCAATGGCGAGCTAAACACTAAGAACCTTATCACAATTGGAGGTTGAACCATGGACCTCAGTACTTGGCAGGAGAAAAACCACTTACAACCACCATTGTCGAAACGTAGTGCTTTGACACCAGAAAATGAACCTGCAACTTTTGACATTATTACACATAGGTCCAAGGTTTGAGATCGAGGAAGGAGTCCTCATAACCCACTCTGAAACCCTAAAATCGCAACATCCTATCGGCTCTACGACCTCCCTCCATAAACGTAACAATGAATTCCAGAAAAACCAACTTTCACTATTTACAACGCGAGAATCAGGTATCATCCTCAGCCTCAGATCTCGCAGAGATCGACGGTGGATAGTTTCCCATTGAAGCTCGTCGATATTTGAACCACGATTGCAATCAATATTGCATTGATTGTCACTTCTACCAAGTTGCCCAGTCGACAGTACGAGAGTTAGAGCATAGCACAGCTCGGCTTAGTGTGATACCACAAACAGTTTCGATCACGTGACACCAGCCAACTCGACCTCCACTTCACTTCATGAATTTGCAACGTATGCTAAGCCTTAAATTCAACAGTTGGAAGCATTAACAATCACCACCCTGTCACGATCAACACTTTGCAGCATTAGTTTTCATAGTTTACAATTTGTATATATGGATGCGATATTTGATTAATAAACCAACATAACAACCTGTATTCTTATGCCTTCTGTTATGCGAATGCTTAGTAATTTGGAACCCTATTGCCACACCTCAGTTGATGAACGTTACGGTAATAGTATGCACTACAATAATATTGTGACATTAGTTAAGCCTTCAAGTGTTAGAACAAGTCTTAGGTAATTACTTTTCATTGCTCATATTTTCTCCTCTATAATATATGAATAGGCGCATAGGGCATAGTTTTTTACTTCATACATTAACCATGTATTGCTAGAACAATTGATATGTGTGAGACTTAGACAAGGCCTAGGTCAAGTTGGTGCACAACCATAATGATAATTCATAATACCAGTATCATATTCACAAGTAATTCAGTAAATAAGACATTGGGATAATGGTATTACTGTTGGGTGTCATAAATACTAGCCTTTTGGATGATTTTCGTAGATGATAATTATAGTCATGCAAAAGCAATTAATGGCGTGATTTTGATAACATTGGAAAATCGAAAAGTCAACATGTAGACAAAGTTGAGAACCAAGATAATCATACCTCCAGTGAACCTGTTCCACAAGGAAGTATTTAACATTCTAACTATACTTTGACGATGAATTGAAAGACACATGTACTCTTATCGCTTATGACATAGAATTTTCTTACCCGCGGTCTGCACATGGAAACAGAACTCAAATGCCTTAGCTAAACGTAGCTAAGTAAGCTCCAGGGTACCCCGTAGGACCACCCTTTCATCATCATCAAAAGCAACTTTCAGAACCTTGTCATTTACAAACTCTATCATAAAATATCATGAATTACAGATAACACAAAGAAGAACAATGCCGTAAGCATATGAAAAGTAGTATGACATGTCACAGTCAATAATTTGTCTTTATTTAAAAGTCACAATAATTAATTTTTTACTGCATTAATGACTTTGTTAATTAATGTTGCATTTACAAGCATTTAATATTTCCGCACTTACGATTATTAACATTTATTGCTTATTTAAAAAAATTTAATTTTTTATGAAATTAACAGGATGTTACATGTGGTATCATAGCTCATGTTCAAACTCTAGGCCTCCCTCATTCCTCCATCACCGTCCCCCCTGCGCTGCACTCCTGTGCGTCGCTCCCCTCTCCCTGCTGTCCACCCCTCTGCGCTGCGTGCCACCTCCTCCTCCTGCACTCCTGTGCGTCGCTCCCCTCTCCCCGTTGTCCACCCCTTTGTTCCGCCCACCACCTCCTCCTCTCCACCTTCTCTCCGCCTCAACTCTCGATCCACGCTCCCTTCCACACAGCCCTCTGCTGCCTGCAACCACCATGCCCTCCCCTCTTTTCTCTACATTGCCCTCTCCCCCGAGATCTACCCTCCACCTTCTCGCTGTCACCCTCCTCATCCAAATGCCCTTTTCTCGAGCACCTCCGTCATCGCCACCCTCTCGTTTCCTCCACATACCAAAACCCTAATCTTAATAAAATTCAATATTAAAACAACAATATTCAAATTATTAATATTGGATTTTTATTAAAAAATCTATTTTCCAAAACCTTATATATATAAATTTATAATATTTATCATTATAAATTTACCCAATCAATCTTTATATATAATAATAGTGTTATTATTTACAATAATATCTATTATTATTACTAAAACCCTAAAACCCTTCATTTCACACAAAAAAAATGTTATTTATTATTATTATTATTTAATAATTGTATTAATTACAATTATTTTATAAAAAAGAAAGGGGAAGGAAGTTTAGAAGAAGAAGAAGAAAAAGAAAATTGAAGACCAACTATCACAAAAAAACGGAAGACTATCCATCGTTAGATAAGCCAAGTCAAAGGAAGACTAGTCAAAAACGTCAAAGACCCTCTATCATTGAAAAGGTCGAGGACTATCTATCGTTGAAGAAATCAAAGAAAGACCATCTATCACCGAACAAGTCCAGACCATGGAAGCTAGTTTGCAACTACAAATAGAGAAATTAGAAGCCACGTTAAAACGTTATCGAAAAGACAATGAAGAATTGCGCGACATAAATAACAGTTCAGAAATAAGAATTGAATTACAAGAAAGGTGCAATGAAATAAAAATATTTGTCTAGGAAAGACGTATAGAAAAATTGTATGCAGAAATTGATGAATTAAAAGCCGAAAATGAATTCAATCAGAGGTTAGGAAATCAAGATATAAAGAAGGAAATAAATAATTACGAAGCAGAAATAATACGCTTGAACAAAATCGTTAGCGACAAATATGAAGAACTAACGCAGATACGACATAAATTAGAAAGTCAAGAATTAGAGGTCGGCCAATGTTGACAACAGATAAATGTTCTTCAACAACAAAATGACGACTCTAAAAAGACACATAAGTCAAAGATCGCAAAGAGTAATAAAGCATTATCCAACAATGCTGAAGAAATTTTTAGACTAAGAAATCATAACAAGATACTAGTCACAAGAGTTAAGAAGTTGAAAAATAGCCGGAAGATAGAACAATCTATGGACGACATTGAAGGGAAACTTCTAGACAAGCAGGAAGAAAATAGTTGTATCAGAATTCATAATGAATATCTTAAGGAACAACTTAAGAAGTCTAAAGATGACAGAAAATCGCAAGTCGAATTGATTAAGAAGTTTCAAAATGATAACAAGCAGTTAGAAAACAAGTTGGAAAAGATACACAACGAAACCTTAAAACCTCAAGAGACGAAAATAAAACTTCCAGCTTAGATCAATTCTCAAAAGACGACACTTGTAAAAGAAAATGACATTGTGAAAATTCCCTATCGACACCCCAACCATAAAAATCGATATTCTAAAAAGTGGGAAATATCGAAAGATAATGGTACTAATGTGATCAAAGCTCCTGACAACAGATCAATAAGGAATCCCGACAGTCAACAACAAATCAATTTGGGATGGATTGACCCATCCACATATCGGAAGTGATGCTCTACACTTAGCAGTTTGTATCGACATGTTTCGTCAGCCATGGCGTCACAAGGAACGATACGACAACATTATAAGGCTTTGAGGACAAAGCCTTCTAAGAGAGTGGCAATGCTATGAACATAAAAGTAAATAATTAATAATAAACATAATTAATTATACTTGAGAATGAAAGGGCATGACCTTTCATTCACATGGCCCAAGCCTTATTTAATAGGCGGGTTATCAACCATTGTAATCATATTTTATCCTATCATCAATACAAATATATTATTACTATGGCTTATTTGGTTTACCAAGTCTTTTGGTGAATTATTTGTGTGAAGGAACGGATTGTTCGCTTCAGAGGTGTTAGGAAAGTTTCGAGGATTCAAATATCTTGTGGAAATTTAAAGAAATAAGATGATCAAGTATCTAAGGATTGATGGCAAAGTTGAATGTATTAGCAATTCTTTCTAGTCATTTCTTGTATCTTACTTACACTTCACAAAAAAATGTCTATAACTAAGTGTGTTATCTCCACTCTAGTTGATGCATCAAAGTTTTTTGCTGGTCCATTTGCTTGCTATTTGGAAGAATCTCCTCCACCTTGGGTCCTTCTTACTTAGATTATTGATTATTTTCAAAAATAATTTGATGTAGTTGAATTTCTTGTTGGTTCATTTGAGCCCTATCTGGATGAATATTCTCCACCACCAACCATTACTCAATGTTTTAATGTTCTTGTAGAACTACAACATCTCCCACCTAAATTACTCTGGAGCACAGTGCCCATGGGAGCTTCACTAGAAGGCAATATAATATCACGTTCATTCATACTGGGGTATTAAATAATCATGAAAACCTACAAATTATATTGCTTATATATTAAGGGGAAAAGGGTTTTTTATTTAATGTAACAATACAAAAATACTTTGGGGTCTTTTTTATATGGATGGGATGACAAAGATCCGCCAAATGGAGATGGAGGGATCACGGTCAGATGAGAAATCGGGTTGAGGCAAGGCTCAGGCTTACCAGTACGTAGGGAAATTGAGTCTTCAGGCATGCTTGAGGCCAGGGGTTTCGTGGTGAAGATGGTTTCCATTCGATCCTAATCGAGAGACAGTGGTCATTAACAACCAATTGTTACCAATAGCACTCAGCCAGTTGTTACCAATAGCTTTGGTAGGCTCTAAGCCTCATGGCCTGTTATAGGCCCTCAATAGGCCTTTGGGGCTTGAATACCCAACCACTCATGCCTATTATAGGCCTTGGGAGGTTTAATCATCCTCCTAGAGCTTGTTACAGGCCTTGGGGGCTTGGATACCTAGCCCACAACAGGCTTAGTCAGCGATTGGGGAACTGCAACATGCAATCTAAATGTTGTACTATGTGCATTGACTCTAGTGACATATAAGAATTGATCTCCTATCTCTTCATTATACCATTAGATGTTTCAAATCATAATGATATGTTGTTGAGTAATTGCATTGTGGGTGAAGTAATGTGCATCCACAATATACATCAAAAGAAGCAAGGTGCATTGTAGAATGCATGTGGGGTCATAAGAGGGGTATCATATCAATATACTAGGTAGAAATATAAAGGGGTATAAAAAATGTTAATGAAAAAATTGATACATACAATATCTAGGGAAAATAGGTATTTTTTAAATTGGGAGGGCATATTGGGAGAGGGTTAAAAAAATGATTTTGTAAGGTATTTTCCAATATTTAGTGACATTAGGGTTATTGTTTCATATGCCACGAACGAAAGTGCTATGATAGCGGTTTATTGAGTGAATCCCCTATGACAATGCCGGCCACTAATGATCTTGATGGTTTAATGAAGGAGCTAGGTGGAGTTTAGGGCAGGTGATCTAGTCCTCTACTTAACATTAAGGGGGGAAGTAAATTTTGTAATCTTGTATTGTAATGACTTCTCCCTGTGGCCCCTTATTCAACAAGGGGTTTGTTGGAGATATTCATGCAATTTTTACATGTGGCCATGAACCATTCATGTGTATTATTATGTACTTATTTTATTGTATTATTAGTTATGATTAAGGATGACCTAGTCAAACATGATAAGTTGGATCAACAACCCTCTTGTGGTGTTTGATCTTATTTTATGGGCCCGCATGGGTTCACAAATCGATCCTTCATCTGAGATCCAATAGTTAGTACTAGTTGCCTATACTCTACCTTTGATGAGCTAAGTGCCACGAAATTTTATTTGTTATTTGTTACCTCGATATTTGCATGGGGTAAATTTTGAAATCATAATGGAACTTAGTAGCTATTATGGGTGTTGTTGGACAAATTCAATTACAATTGCAGCATGATTCCTAATCCCATTCTTTTCAGACATTTGTCTTGAAACATTCCCCAAATAAACAGGGATTTAGACAGAGAATAAAAGTTAAAACTAATGACTAGGCAGTAGGAAAGATAGAGAAATTATGGACATGGAATGAATCTATGTAACTCTAGGTGTGGCTTGCATGTACAAAGTTTGTAGTCAACAAAAATCCAAATAAAAAAATGGAAATAAAAGGAGTGAAGCAGCCTTTTTGTCAAGAACATGCCAAGTTGGAACCTATCCTATTCCTAGTCAATTGAGAGGAACTGAAGATGGGCTTCCCTTGGAAAATAGTAAATACCCTGTATATGCTATGTATTATTTCAAAAAGAAAGAATAAGAGATAGCATATGAATTTATGAGTAATATATATGAAACATGAATTATATCTTGACGCACTATGGTGCAGTAGTAGTATAGGCAAGAGAAGCAGGCCCAAAGGAAAAATTTGACTCACAGCTCTCCAATTCACCCCTTGCAAGATGCCAAAAGAATGTTTCACGATAGGAATGTTTTTAATCCCCATCTCTGCACATAATAAAACCACAGCGTGATTTGAATTACAATACCAGCATGCTTCCTAATCCAACCAGTCTTTTGGGACATTCATCTTGACACATTCCCCAAAGAAACAGGGATTTAGACAAAGCATAAAAGTTAAAACCAATGACTAGCCACACAAAATTATTTTCTAATCTGCACAGCAGTAGGAAAGATAGAGAAACTCATGATAGTGGAATAAATCTCTGTAACTCTGGGTGTGGCTTGCATGTACAA
Source organism: Larix kaempferi (assembly GCA_027924585.1). Taxonomy (NCBI): domain Eukaryota; kingdom Viridiplantae; phylum Streptophyta; class Pinopsida; order Pinales; family Pinaceae; genus Larix; species Larix kaempferi. The sequence goes on from BSBM01000017.1 coordinate 34,975,615, forward strand.
AGTTTGTAGTCAACAGAAATCCAAATAATAAATAAATTCATTAAACAATAAGGTTGTAGTCAACAGAAATCCAAATAAAAAAATATAAAATGGAAAACAAAAGGAGTGAAGCTTCTTTTTTGTGAAGAACTTGCCAAGCTGGAACCTATCCTATTCCTAGTCTATTGAAAGGCACAAAAGACGGACTTCCCTTGGAAAATAGTAAATACCCTGTATATGCTATGTGTATTATTTTGAAAAGAAAGAACAATATATAGCATATGAATTTATGAATAATATATATGAAACATGAATTATATCTTGACGCACTATGGTGTAGTAGTAGTATAGTCAAGAGAAGCAATCCCATAGAAAAAATTTGACTCACAGATCGCCAATTCACACCTTGCAAGATGCCAAAAGAATGTTTCACAATAGGAATGCTTTTAATCCCCATCTCTGCACATGATAAAACCGCAACGTGATTTCAATTACAATTGCAACATGCTTCCTAATCCAACTAGTCTTTTGGGACATTCGTCTTGACACATTCCCCAAATAAATAGGGATTTAGACATAGCATAAAAGTTAAAACCAATGACTAGGCACAAAAAATACTAACCAAAGAGTATCAAAGCATGGAAAACCTTGGAAACCCTTGCCTCTTCACCACAAAACCAAAACCCCTAGCCTCAACGCGTTATTTCTCTACGTACTTGGCCCTTGCCTCTTCACCATGAAACCACTGGACTCAGCACCTGACACCTGGCCTCAAATATCTGCATATTGGACCCTTGCCTCATCACCATGAAACCCCTGGCCTCCAACGCGCGATTTCGCTGCATATGATACGAACCATTACACCAAAACCTCGAGATGTTAGTGATGGCCGTCCACTAGGATCTTAACATCCCACCACGCTCTGCAGTCCATACTCTGGGCTGGATGTGCGCTTGTACGGTGGTGTTCCCTTTGAGCCGTACGAGCCCCAGACGAACACTGCAATGCCGACGTTGCCACTTGCTCTGTGACTCGAACTCAGGTGGAGGCTTTGATACCAAATGATACGAACTGTTACACCAAAACCTCGAGATGTTAGTGAAGGTCGTCCACTAGGATCTTAATAGCGTATTGGGCCCTTTCCTCTTCACCACGAAACCCCTGAGCTCAATGTGCGATTTCTATGCGTAATGGTAAGCCCAAGCCTTGCCTCAACGCCTATTTCTCATCTGGTCATAATCCCGCCATCGCCATTTCTCATATATTTGACATCCCGCCCATATAAAAAAAGACCCCAAAGTATTTTGTATTGTTACATTAAATAAAAAAACACCCCTTTTCCCTTTAATATATAAGCAATATAGTTTTTAGGTTTTCAAGATTATTAAATACCCCAATATGAACGAACGTGATATCATATTTCCTTCTACTGAAGCCCATGTGTTATCTCCTCACTCGTGCACCCAAAAGGGCCTTCCCTAGGTCCATCCTTTGGGTTCATGAGCCCTTGGGCCCAAATTAAAAAAAAAAATTACCTAGGTTTTTATAAAGGGCATGGCGAAGCCCAAAGGAAGAAAATGTACATTAAAATGTTAGAAATTTAAAGTATTTAAAAACACCATTTACATTCCAAAAATAATTTAACTAACCTTGACAATGTTTGCAACTCTTTGATGGTCTTCAAAGCCTTGTGGATCGTTGTTTGCAAAGGGTGACTGTAGAAAACCAAATTGCATTAATATAGCATAAAATACATTTTTTTTTACCGGTTTATGAAATTGGGATTTAAAAACACAACAAAAGCATAGAACAAACATTGCCAAAGGAAATATAAACTAGAAAGATTTATTTTAAAAAATAGAACTAACCTTCAAAGAACTATTAAATTACCCGAAATTTCAAACGTGAAGAATAGAAAACCAAAATAGTTTATATGGCTAATATTAAGTTTAACATTATTCATTTTACGAATGTGGGATTAAAAAATATGTAATTAGCTAATGCATTATTTCTAAATTTAGAGAAGAATGCATTAAATGAAATTTGTCTAGTGTTATGACTTTTGGTTTAAAAATTAAATGTAAATAACTAATATTGTATTAAAAAGTTTGGATAGCATTGTTTACATGTCATTTTATTAGTATTATTACAATTTTTATACGATAAATTAAATTACTTTTAATAGTGTTATGATTGTGTTTGAAATGTGTGATTTATTTTGCAGGAAAAATTTGGAGGAAAAATTTTGAAGGGAAAATTTTGGAGGGAAAATTTTGTTCTTTTGGCTATAAGATTGTTGGGGGTCGACAGTTACACCATTGTACTTTTTGGTAAGGAGTGTGAGAAAATTTCAGTATCTTATACTTTTTAGTGAAAAGTCATAGACTCGTCTGAATCAATCTCAATGTCTAAAGATGTACATGCAGATGGTAGAAATTTTCATTTAAGTGGGGATTTCAAAGGCATCGATGATGATTTACCTCCAAGTGAGGATTTCAAAGGCATTAATGATGATGATGAAGAGCTTCCTCCATGTGGATATTTTAAAGACACTGAGGAAGATGATGAAAATTTTCCTCCAAGTGACGATTTTCAAGGCACCAATGATGATTTTGCTCAAGGAAATGATTCTCAAGGAATCAATGATGATTTTCCTCCAAGCGATGATTTTCAAGGCACTAACAATGATTTTCCTTCAAGCCAAGATTTTCTTCCAAGCGAGGATTTTCAATGCACAAACGATGATTTCCCTCCAAGCCAATATTTTCCTCCAAGCAAGGATTTACAAGACAACAAACTTGATTTTCCTCCAAGCGAGGATTTTGATGGGATAGATAATAATTTTGGTGAGGATGAAGGCACCAATGATGGTGTAGATGATTTTCCTCCAAGCAAGGATTTTAATGGCACCAATGATGATTTTCCTCCAAGCGAGGATTTTAATGGGATTGATAATGTTCGTCCCCCAAGCAAGGATTTTGATGGCACTAACGGTGATTTTCCTCTAAGCAAGGATTTTAATGGGACTGATAATGTTTCTCTTTCAAGCAAGGATTTTGATGGAACTGATGATGATTTTCCTTCAAGCGAGGATTTTAATGGGACTAATAATGTTTCTCCTCCAAGCAAGTATTTTGATGGCACAAATGATGATTTTCCTCCAAGCGAGGATTTTAATGGGACAAATGATGATTTTGGTGAGGATAAATGAAACAACAATGTTGAAGATGTTTTTCCTCCCAGTTAGGATTTTGATGGCTCTAATGATGATTTTCCTCCAAGGATTTTAATGGGACAAATGATGATTTTGGTGAGGATGAAGGCACCAATAATGGTGAAGATGACTTTCCTCCAAGTGAGGATTATGATGGTAGCGATGGCAATTTCCTCCAAGCGATAATTTTAATGGAAGCAATGATAATATTCCTCCAAGCAAGGATTTTAATGGGATGGATGATGAATTTGGTGAGAATGAGGGCACCAATAATGGTGAATATGAATTTCCTCTAAGCGAGGATTTTGATGACACCGATGATGATTTTCCTCCAAGCAAGGATTTTCATGGCACTAATGATGAATTTTCTCCAAGCGAGGATTTTAAAGGTACAGATGATGATTCTGGTGAAGATGAAGGCACTAATAATGATGAAGGTTATTTTCCTCCAAGCAATGATTTTGATGGCATTGATGATGATTTTCCTCCAAGCGAGTATTTTAATGGGACAAATGATGATTTTGGTGATGATGAACCCGCCAATGATGTTGATTTAACCTCAAGTGATAAAATTGATACTGATGAGGATAATCATTCTCCTACTAATTTTGGTGATGATAATCTCAATAAGAGGGATGATATTCCTCACATTGATGAGGATATTCATTCTAATGAGGAGGATTTAATGGTTCGTGAAACACAAAGGAAAATTGTACCAATGAGAAAGAATAAGTGTAGGACTAGGCCATTTTATATCAATCCAAAGTGTTCTAGTTATACAAGGTCTAGGAAAGATTTTCTCACAAGTCCTAGTTCTATTACTGATTTGATTTGAAGTGAATGTTGCCAAAAAAATTGTCTGAAACAAATACACTACAATTATTCCTTAGAAAAAAGGCGAGCACATCTATCAATGAACAAAAATATGCAAAAATCATATTTGGTAGGGTGCATGATTTCTACAAAGGCAAGTTATGATTATCGCATTGGAAGTATTTTTCTTTGTAGAAGGGCATTCAAAAGAATCCACTCAATTGGTAATATTAGACTATCAAGAATCCAGACAAGGCTAGAAAAGGATCCTACATTTTACTATAAAGAATATCATGCATGAGCTAGTGGGACGATAAAAAACATTGCAATTTCATGGATGCGTGACTTCTTTTCTAAGCATGGAGAGAGTATGCCAAATAGAGAAACCATACACATTCCAGATAATTTCTCAAGGCAGGAAATCTACAACTTGTACAAGGAATTTGTTCAATATGTTGAAGGAAATAACAATTTTGATTAGATATGCATATTTTACAAGACTATGGACAACATAGTTCAACAATGTTCGTATTCCTAAGAGGTCAAGGATGGGTGTTTGCAGTATATGTGCTTCTCTTAAACAAATAAGGGATATAAATCAGAAGGGATATAGAGAGGTATGTATCTGACAAATTTATTTTTTTGGAATAAACATCTATTACGAAGGCTCATCAATGTTTTGGTTTTATTTTATTTGTAGATTATGTTGTTAAAGAACTTCAAGCACATAGCAATCAACAATCAGTTGAACGGAAAAAGTTATACAAACATCGCAAGAAGTGTTATGATGAACCACATAAGTATATGGGTTTGATAATTGATGGCATGGATTAGAAAATTAAAAAAAAATTAAAAAAATTAAAAAAATAAAAAGTTTCCACATTTTGTTCATGTACCAAAGAATTTAGAGGAAAATCTTGTTCAATTTCACTTGGTTGGTTGTATGGTTTTTAATGATCAAATGTCTCCAAGGGTTTACTTTATAACTCCCAATATTCATAATTATTCAAATATGATCATTACCATAATTGACCATGTGCTGACTCATTGATCTGGTAATATTCATTGAGTTCTATATCTGCAATTGGACAACACCATCCAAAACAAAAATCAGATCGTGTTTGGTTATCTGAACATGCTTGTTGAAGTGGGTATTTTTCTGAACGTTAAAGTTGGTTTCCTTCTTTTTGGGAATACACATGACCATATTGACCAAATGTTTAGTCGTTTTGCAGTGACATTGGGGAGGAAGAATGTTGGGAGCCTGCCATCATTAACTGAAATTATTAGAAAAACATATAGTCCAGAGCATGTTGTACTAACATTGGAGGAAACTATTGACATGTGAAGATTTATTTTGGGATTGCATGGTGAAGAAAGGTGCATTAAGAAACTTAATGACATTATATTTCAACATCAATTTCGTATAAAAAATATTGATGGGAAAAAACTACTATGGGGTAGGAAATACTCAACAAGTGCAGAATGGGGGCCTACATCAGGTTTAGCATTTCTGAAATTCATCCCAAGTCGTCAATTGTATGCTTCAAAGTTATCGTTGTTGCAATCAACTGTTGAGATTCAAAATGCGCTCCGACATAATATAGATGTTGATTCTTCTCAATGCTTGGAAGATATCAAAAATCCTATCGAAGATAAATATGACTATTTTGATGTTGTTGATTCTGTTTGGTGGGAGTCATTTTTCATGGAGCAAAATGACATAATTTCAAACTCTACAAATGGAGATATTTTTTTGAAGACTCCATTTACTTGGCCACAAAGTATGTCTAATCAAAATGAGGAGAGAAATGTTGAGCCTTCTCAACCAAAATAAATGGAAATGTACATTGGGTCTAGAAGATCATCTGCACAAAGTGAGGCAATGGAAGACCTTTACAAAGGCTCAGTACAAGATGTTAAGGAGGGTTGCATGATTGTAGTTTTGGCCATAGAATATCCAAGTGGTTATCCATTCTGGATTGCAAAATTTATGATGGTCAATAAATAAAATGAAGAAGTTATATCTATTGAAGTACAGGGTATGCAAGTAGTTGAAGGATAGACGAGGGTTTGCTTGAAAGGACTCGGCGGACTCCATGGTTGTGCCTCTGTGTCAGATCTGGGGGCCTCTCTTTATCTTGATGAATGATATTGAAGAGCCATCTCTTCAGCTGTTGAATCGATTCCAAAATCCGACCCCTCTCAAGACTCACATTTTTTGAAACGGGCTACGACTCTAGAAGTTAAACTCACCTCTTCTGCCTCTAAACACAAGATAATTGTGCTCTCTGAGAAATTTTTGATTGGGCATCTCACCGGCATGTGGCCATCTGTAAAATCGATCGAGGTTTGGTTGAACAAAAATTGGAGGCATCTTATAAAAGGGGAATTCATTCAAAACTTCTGTGGAAAAGGTTTTTTGGTCTTTCTATTTGAACATAAGGAAGATAGGGACCTGATTTTTCGTAGAGACCCTTATTTCCTTGGACCAAGAGGAATGTACCTGAACTAGTGGAATGCTTCCTTTGATCCTCAGAAGGAAATTCCATCTGTTGTCCCAGTTTGGGTTAAACTCCCCCACCTTACTTTGCATTGCTGGGGGGATGAGGATCTGAGGTCGATAGGAAACTCTCTAGGGAAATTCATAGACAGAGCGAAACCAAGGCCCCCACTTTTTTCCCGTGCCAAGATATGTGTGGAATTAGAACTGGAAAAAGGACTTCCATAGGAGATCAATCTCTCAATGGATGGTTGGAATCACCTCCAGAAATTTGATTATGAACAAATATCCTTTAAATGCAAAGTTTTTCATGAGTATGGCCATTTCGCTAAAGGATTTCCAAAAGGAAGGAATAGGAGGAAGACAAAGAAGAAGAGGGGGACTGGAATAAGGTACCAAAAAATGGAAGGAAAAGGCCAGCCCCAACGGTGGCCCCATCGCCTCAAGAGAAGAAGAACTCAAACCCTAATGCCCCCTCTGCAAAGGGCACCAACAATATATTCCAGGCTCTTGATACACAATAAAATGGACCTAAATAAGAAGGAGAAATAAGAGACGTACCTGTGGAACAAGATGAAAAGTAACAATCGATGCTTGAATATATAACCCAAAAGGAGAACTATGCTCCTAGTTTTCCTGAAAAACCATTCATTGAGGTAAGGTCGGATTGCACCAGATGAGAGGCATCTATTTCAGTGACCAAATACATATCTAAAATCTCTTAGGAGGATTCCTTAGAATACCAAGAAGAAGAAAAAGATCTATCTGGAAAGAAGGGAACAAATCCAAACAGAACACACAGAGAAGAGAAGGATGAAAATGAAAAGGCGGAAGGGAAGAAAACCTGTATCGATCAACATATTAGACCCCTAGTCAAGCAATAAGAGGTGTCATGAGAGAACCTGAAGGTCAAGTCCGGCCCTTTCATCAAAAAATAATGCGGGTAGTCTCTTGGAATTGTAGAGGACTAAGATGCAAGTCAAAATCGAAAGCTATTAATTTTTTAATCAAGAATGAAAAGATCTCCATCCTTTTACTCTACGAGACTAATATGTAAGAAGAATAAAATATAACATGTGTGAGAAAAATATGGAAAAATAGTGATGGAGCCTCTGTAGGATCTACGAGGAACTCTCGAGGAATATCCATATGGTGGAATAAGAACAGTTTCAGACTTATAGCTGAATGGAGACACTCTAACTGGATAATGATTGAGTTAGAAGATAAGGAAGAGGATAAGCAGTTCAGAATACTAAATGTTTATGGTCCCACTACACATACCAAGAAGCTCAAATTTTGGCTCTCATTTGAAGACCTCAGAAGACAAAATCTACATCTAAAAACAATAGTTTTCGGAGACTTCAACGCCACAATATCGGGGGAAGAAAGATGGGGAGGTACCAAGGTAAGAGATCCCTTTGGGGAACACCTCAAATATTTGATGGCCTCTTGAGACCTAATAGACATCAAACCAAAAAATGCATCTACACATGGAATAATTGAAGAGTCGGGCATGGCTACATTGAAGCTTGTATTGACAAATTCTTGGTTAATAGTCTCCTCTTACACAACCCATCTATCCCTTCCTCTAGAATCTTAACCTCTGTTGTGTCTGATCATAGGCCTATTTTGCTAGAATTCCTTCTGCCCTTAAATCTAGGCCCTCTTCCTTCTAAATTTATCTCATCCTGGGCAAGAGAAGAAGAAGTGCCAACTCTGGTCTCGAATGCATGGAAATTATTTATTCATGGCTCCCCCAGTTTCATTTGGGAATCAAAACTAAATGCTGTTAAAATAGATCTCAAGGAATGGGCCAAGAATAGACCCTCGACTGGGAATTTGAAGGCTATGGCTCAAAAGGATCTTAAGGCTTTACAATCCTTCATGGAGATGGGTGAAATAACCGATTCTCTTATAAAAAGAGAACATGAGTTGCAGGAGAAAGTGCATCATTATGAAAGAAAATATGAGGAGGAATGGAGGACAAGGTCCAGAAGTCTTTGGCTCAAGGCTGGAGATCAGAACACCAAATTATTTCATAATAAACATAAATAAAGAATGATATGAAACACCATTCTAGAGCTGGATAGTGAAGAGGAAGGGGTTATTACCTCGGGGAGACAAATAAAAAATGCAATTTTCAACTATTTCCAAACTTTGTACAAGGAAGACGAAGAATCGGTGGAGCCACTTTATGATTTTTTCTACTCGGGCATTCGAAAGCTTGTCAACAATAAAAAAATGAGATTTTGAATCAAAGCATCACGGAAGAAGAATTCAAAACATATATTTGGTCTTTACACCCGAAAAAATCCCCTAGACCAGATGGATTTCCTATCAGCTTCTATCGACACTCCTAGAATATTATTAAAAGAGACCTTTGTAGAATGTTGAATTGTTCTATGGGAACGAATAATATTGGAGGAGAAAAAAAATCATCCTTCATTCAAATTATCCCCAAAGACAAGAAGCCAACCTCTTTGGACAGGGATCGACCTATCTCCCTCTACAACGCTTCTTATAAAATCCTCACCAAAATTATTTCAGGAAGGTTAAAATGGATTATTCCAAAGCTCATTTCGGAAAATAAAGGAGGGTTTGTGTTGGGACGACAGATAACAGACAACATCATTCTCGTGCAAGAGGCTATATGCTCAATATAGAATAGGAAAGAAAAAGGGATGGCTATCAAACTGGATTTGGCCAATTCTTTTGACAGAGTAAGACAGAGCTTTGTTTTTCAAGTTTTACAAGCTTTTGGATTTTCTTCTTCTTTTATAAATTGGATCAAATCCTGCATTGGAGGAACTTGGATCTATACTCTTTACAATGGGATACCGACTGGGTTTTTTAAGGCGACTAGAGGCCTTCGGTAGGGGTTTTCGTTATCCCCCTTCCTTTACATTATCACTACCAAAGCCCTTAGCAAAAAATTAAACAACTATGTGAGTTCTGGTGATCTTCCTGGTATAAACATAGTTAGAGGAGTAAGTCCATTCAATCACACACAATTCAATGATGACACCATTATGCTGGGAAATGCCACCATTGAAGTCACCAACCTTTTCTCCAAAACTCTTTCTGATTTCCTAGACATCTCAGGGGGGGAATCAACAAAAGGAAATGTTGCATATATACTTGGAATTGCACCAACAATATGAACATAATCATATCTAGGATTTTGGACTTTAAAAGGGGTGGGAAAATGGAACTCCTTCAAGTACTTGGGCATACCTATCACATTGCATGGAAGGACTGAAAGATGGAGAGAGATAGTAACTAAAATCAAGAACAAGGTTCAAGCCTAGGGGGTCAAATGGATGAACCTAGATGGAAGGGTAACTCTCATTAAGTCAGTTCTCAACTCCATTCCCATATAACTTTTCTCCATGGTCCTTGCTCCGACGGGAATAATGAGTGAGATAAGAAAATAAATCAAGAAGTTTTTATGGCAAGGATTCCTAAATGGAGAAAATAAATTCCATCTGGTAAAGTGGGATTCTGTCAGATCTGAGAAAAATAAAGGGGGCCTGGAAAAAAGAGAACCTAGATTAAATAATATAGCCATGGGTTCCAAAATATTTTGGAGGCTTGTTACAAGTAAGAACAAATGGCCGAAGGAGATCTTAGTCAAAAAATACATAAGAAAGAGCAGGCTTAGATGTATTGACAAAGATTTTACAAGGGTTGGAACAAAGATATGGAATCTTTGCAAATATTCGGTCTCTATAATTAGAGAGAACATTTACTGGATCCATGGAAGTGGGAAAAGAATCAACATATGGGAAGACAGGATATTGGGTAACCCTCCTTTGAAATGCAATGAATCTCTTAGTAGCCTAAGGTAGTGGTTACAAGAGAAAAACAATGTCAAACTTCATGACCTCTCATCCTGGGACGAAAATGGGAATTGGACGAGCTGGAAACCCCTTGATCTGCCCATAAGTCCTCATGGAAATTTGCAAGAGCTTTTGTCTTCTCTCAATGGAAGAGCCCCCTTGAAATTTAGGGAGAAATATTCGAGGGGATGGGGGGGAAGAGGTTTCTACAGAGTGAAGGATTGTTATAATATTATTTTCTCTAATTTACCAGGGCCCCCCTATGGATCATAAATGGAAGAGAGTCTGGCATCATGATTGTCCTCCCAAACTCTGTTCCTTTTCCTAGCTTCTATCTCAATAGAAAATCTTAGCTGCCGAGAACCTAAGAAAAAGGGGAATATCAAAGTCCTAGCATATGTGTCCTCTGTAAAAGACAAGAAGAATGAGTGCAACATATGTTCTTGAACTACATTTTCACACTTCAAGTATGGGCATAGATGGTAAAGGATCTAATAATTGATTTCTCTCTCCCCAATAATATAAGCGGCTTCTTCAAGGGGTGGGGAGACCGCTATCTTGGGATCACAGGTAATAAAAAAATCCTTTCTAAGATTTGGAACGCTCTACCAAATTACATCAATTGGAATATTTGGCTAACAATAAATAAGGACATCTTCGAAGGAAACAACCGAAGGTGAGCAAAACGGTAAGGAGTGTCACTTCTCAGCTAAAAGAGTTCATGGCTAGCGTGGGTTGTCATTCTCAAGAGGAAAATTTTTCTCCATATGAATCTCTGTGGGTCTCAAACTTATTAGTTTTGAGATCTCTTCAGTCCAAAATATCTCCAATACCTTTATGGGCCCTTAACCTATCTCTAAACGAATTTCATGTCTGGAAGAAAAATCATTCATAGTGTCTTCTCTTCTTTGATGGTGCGACGAAAGGAAATCCATGGGTGGCAGGTGCGGGAGGTATCGTTTATGAACCTGGAGGTAACAAGTTATTTCAGTACACATGGGGATTAGGAAGGAGAACAAACAACCAAGCAGAATGGGAGGCTCTCCTCCAAGGGGTTGAAACAATGGTCTCCCTGCATATAGATCATTATTCTATCCTCAGAGACTCCATGATTGTAATACTGAAAATATAAACATCCAAAAAGGCCATGACAAGTACTTAAACAAAATTCAAAAAAGAATTGTCTCTGTCATTAGCGACATATCAAGGATCCAGTTCTATCACATTCTCAGGCATAATAATGTGGAGGCTGACACCATGGATAATAAAGGATCAAGGTTAAGAGAAGGGCTCATCATTTTGAACCAATATCTCCCTCACACCAAATGGTCCGCTTGTTTTTTATCATCTCTAACTACCTTAAGGGGGTGCACATGCAAAGTTCCCCTCTCCTTATGTGGACATGTGGAATCCATTACAGCTTGAGCTTTAAATCCCTCCCTTGGAAATCCATCACTCATATTAATGAAGGTAGGTGTGGCGATAATATGGAATCATGAGAAGTAATGTCGAACTCTCGAGGCTTTCGTCTGCACGATCATTTTCTAGGAGAAGGTACTGTATTTCAAAAGGTGGTATTGGGTATTGAAGCTCTCACTTGCGACGGTGGATTTATCAGTCCTGGTCTGCGAACTCTTCCCTGGTCTATCCAAGCCAACAGGAGGATGAATTTGGGGAATATGATGAAGGAGCTTCAGGAGATTAAGGTGGTTCATCAGGATATCAGGAAGAACACACGCAATGCCTTCCAAGTTTCCGAAGATGCTCTGAAAGAAAGCAGACAAATCAATTTGGATCTTACCCGGATGGATTCAAGAATGGAGGATGTGGAAACCAATGTCCGCATCCATGTTGGTGAGCTTGAGGAAATGAAGAAGGATGTAAAAGGAATTAAATACTATCAAAAGGACAAATTTGAAGGCCTTAAACAATTCATGTTCTCTCTGAAGGGGCATTTATTTGATACTTTGCAAAGTGGAACTCGATAGGATTGAGGCTCGTCTGGATCAACTGGAAGATTCTTTGAGCAACCCAAGGGAAGAATTCAAGAATAAATCGGAGCCTGTGGACCCAGAAAATCAGTGTGAAGACAATTCTCTAATGGAAGATGACTCGCAAACTCATGAAGGAATCCCACCTGCTTAATTCCAGGAATGTTGATGCATACTATATGTTTTGTTTTGTTAGATTTTTTTGTGCTTATATATGTAACCAGTATGTCAGGATTTACTCAATAAAAGGCAGTATATATGAACAATTAGAAAGAACAATACCCATGACTAAAAAGCTTATTTTTTCAATTATGGATTACTCAATTTCCAGGTTATGGTTTACCCTTCGAGGAAGGGATTTTTGTAACTTATCCTCTATTTAATACAATACTATTTCACGTTTATGTTAAAAAAAAGTACATGGTATGCAACATAAACACACCCATTTGATGGTGTGTACAAGTCGGAGATGGTGATCGAGAAAAAGGTTTTCAAAAAGAGAAAAAGAAAGGGTCAAAATGTAAATCATCGTAGCATAGACATTTTGAAATTAGAGGATGTTGACATACTAGTTTATGACTTCCAGTTGACAAGGAAAGGTACTCTTCACTTCAAGACTATAGAGATCGTCAAAAGATTATTGGCACCAGAAATAGTTGCAACATGGGAGTATGTTAAACCAAGGCATAGATCTAGAAGGAATATGGCATATGAAATGTTGGGCGTACATGAAGATTCAGATGGTGCACTCATTGATAGTAGAGAAGAATATGGGTCATCTACATCTTCATCCAATCATTCATCTGAAGAAAATTTAGCTTTTGATGGTGTGTCAAAATCCATGTGTTGATTTGAATATTTGCACATGAAACATTTTCTTTTTTATTAATATGCCATATTTTGTATGGAAACTCTAAAGGAGTGCTTGAATTTTGATATGAATTACTTCTACGTCTTATGGTTTAATATATGATTTTATGATGAATATCATAAATTTTTTATTTTATATGAAAAGAGTGATCAAATTATTTCTTGAATAATTTGTGTTTAACTCGGTGCAAGTTTTATATAGTGTTACTAAGAGATTAAACAAGCACAATTTTCAATTATGATAAAATCATATAAAAATGCCATTTTTTGAAAAAGTGTGGTACCGATAGCATTAGTTTTCAATTTAAAGCTTGATTTTAAAGTTTTTGCAAACAAAAATAAAGAAATGTTTTGGTTCATTTATATATTTTTAACCCCAAATCAAAAAGTGGTGCTACCGATAGCACCACTTTTTGATTCGGGGTTGTTTCTTGGTGTTTTTTATGCAAAAATATGGGTTTTTATGGCTAGAGTTCTCTTTTTTATTATAAATTTCTTGTCAAGTTGTATAACATGTTGGCATTGGCTACCACATAAGGAACCAACTAACTCACTAGCTAATACAGTGCACTGATGAGACTCATGTCGACTATAATCCTCATACAATTTCTCATCCACCAATTCAGCCTCTTCATTGTCTTCCTCCACATATGGCCCCAACCTTTGGCATGTTCTCGTACAATCATTCCTACGTCATCATACATCATAAATATGATGAGGTATTGAATCCATGTCAAATTTATGAGCTAATATGCTTGAACCATCAACATCATACACAAGGAAAGGTGTTGGAACCTCAACAACAATTGTCTAGAACATCCTCATAGTCAACATAAGTAGGACAAAATGTTGCATCATTATATTTTTTTGATTTGAAAACTTCATCATAGGTATACCCATCCAATACACTGGTGTCATTGGCCTCATCGGTTAACTATGATGATGCCTCATATGCTACTACTTATTCTTCCTCTATGCAAAAATACTCAATATGGCTAGATGCATGCTTCTTCACATGTCCTTCATTCTCATCTCTCTTCAATTTATGCCCTTTTCCTTTAAAGGAATCCTCATCGAAATCCTTCGACCATCTTCCATACTTGATGGTGTAATAGTATTGAAAGGACAAGGTTGCACAAAAATCCTCATCCAAAGCTAGATATTTTTGGTAGTAAGGTATGCATTTGATTGTTGCTAGCTATTTTGAAGTTTCAGCCAAAAGCTCGAAAATTTTCTAAAAGATTTGGAAAGTGTCATCCATGAGTTCCTCTATTTCCTCCATCTTCCTTAAGTTACTGAGTGCAATATTGATACCACATACCACTATTGAAATTGAGAGAAATAAGTGGAGAGCAATTTGGAATAATCCTCTCACATAATACCACAATATTGTAGTTTTAGTTGTGTGATTTTGTCAAACCATTTACATGTACATTCATTTAAGACCTTCTTCATACACTTTGCATAACTTCTTATAAAATGTCATAAACTTAAATCTAAAAATTTTATTAAACAAAATATTTTCAAAAATAAAATAGAAAAACCATTTTATTTTATTATATCAAAATATCTTTAAATAGAGAAACATTGTACAATCTTTCTTTTATGGATTGAATAACTCCTTTTCACTTTCCCTTTAATTCAGGTCCCTCTAAATGAGTTAAGTTCCAATCCAATACCATGTACTAAATAAACTCTACATAAAGAGAACCATATCTTATTTATAAATAAATAAAAAACCATAATTATAACCTTAATATAATTCTATTTCATTTATTTTATACCATTATCATAGTCATAATAAGAAAAAATCTCACCCTAAAAACATCACAAAACCAAAACAAAATCCCAAAATGTATTATGCAATGCATTATTTCTTATTTTTTAATAAATAAATTAAAAACACAACATCCTCATTGTTGCGAAAATTTGATTTATTTATTTATTTATTTTTAAACCAGAGATCGCATGGTCGCATGGATATGTATTTATAATAAAAAGTCTGAGGAAATTAAGAGCGCAGCTCACAGAAGTGAAAACTAACGTAGTATACCCATGCAGATTATTCCAAAAAGTCAAAAAAATAAAAACTTATGATGTCATAAAAGCCTAATCCTTTGAAGACAAGTCAAGGTTGAGATCGTCCAATGAACAATCCCACGCAAAGAAATGCCAGCTTAAATGTTTAAATGCTCTGGCAAACACTGGATCGAGTGAGCTGCTCCTAGAATTAGGAGCATGACAAGCTATTCCAATAGTTGTTTCTGGCAATGGAATTTCATGCAATATGCGATCACTTTTTCGAATGGCCTTGACTCTTTTTGATTGACAGGAATCCAAACAAACTTGACTGTAATTGCTGAAACTGTTGCCTAATATGATAATCTTATTCAAATTGCTAGGCATCCAGTTTGCGTCCAATACATTTTCATAAAGATAAATTGTGCAGTGAGGCATGAAAAATAACGTCGGTCTGTCGACTGTTCGTCTGCCTCGTTCATTAACACAAAGACAGGTGCAATTGAGATTATCTATGGCTTTCCGTTCCAGTAGTGACAGAACTGGATCGTACACCACTACATCATTTATCCATTGATTAAATCTCTCTCTCAATAAAATTGCAAAAGCTAACTGCATGTGACAATGCTCCACATACTGGTAATGCTTCACAGGTTTCAACCCTCCAACACCATAGAGAACCACTTGAAATTTTGAATGATGTGGGTCTGTGCCTATCACCCTTTTGAGTCGTGCCACCATCTCTGGGTTCTGCATTTGTTTCATAAAATTTTCATAAAACGAAGATTTCTCTAACTTCTCCCGAGCGAGCTGTATAGCTTCGGTTATTTCCTTAACTTTTGTATCGATTTCTACATGGATTCTTGCAGCGATTCCTGGATTCTGCATTTGTTCGTTAAAATATTCTTGATAATGCTCAATAAACTTATCATAAGGAAGCAGTAATTTCTCGATTATTCCATGAACTTTTCTATTCATTTCTCCGACTGAGGCACTGTCCATGATTTCCAGTGTAAACAAATATCTATTCTATTTATATATATATCTTTTCGTAATTGTGCAATGCTCAATTAGAAATCGTTTAACATGTTGATGGATATTCTATTTATTTATATATCTTTTCGTAATTGTGCACTGCAAAAGTGTGCGTCCATTCAATGCGACCCTGGATCATCGATAACGATAAAGAACGGTTAGAAATATTAATTACAAGCTGAGCATTCAGTGTCTTCGCTTCAGTCCATAGTAGCATAATTAGAATACACAAGAAATTAATAGAGTATTCAAAAATATATGATAATTTTATATTGATATTTATATAATAAAATAAAAAATATAATTTCAACAATTTGCCATATGTCAAGTGTGTGTGATTGTAACTAGTTATTAATAATTATTTTAATAAGAAAGTATAAATTGAATAATATTTATGTTTTATAGTGTTTAAGTTTGCTTTGTTTTACAATGTTTAATGAAGATGTTGATAAATGAATTATGTAAATAAGAAATTGAAAAATGTTATTACAAATTGTTGGCTAAAGAGAAAGACACTCAAAGTTGATGCAACTTCTTTGATCTATGTTTGGGAAATAGAGAAAGAATATGTCCTTCAAAATATTAACATCAACCCCCGGATGCGGGTGCTAGTACCACGCAACTACCAAATGGCGGCACCATGGTGACACCTGGTCACCTGACCCCCACGCACACTACCGCTGAGGTCATTGAAACGACGTCAGGAAAAGAGGCTAGTTAATTAGCCTGTCCTCGACGTTGCCTCAGTCGCTCTGGCCAACATGACAATGGACCTCCTGCGTGTGAACCATAGGCACAGGGCTCAAGGCTACAATCACCCTGCTACTTGTTAGATGAAGCTCTCCGGCGAGTTTATTCTCTAGGCTCTCCATGCTCTAAGCCTCTCGCTCTCTATGTTCGAAGACTTCTGTGCCTTCCACCACTTGCAAGCAATTTCCTGTGTTTGCATCACCATTCCAGCGGAAACTATGGGTTGACCCAAGGGTGGTAAGATTAAAAACAAGGAGGATGTGAATGCCGCAGTGGAAGCTCCCCTGAGGAAGGGCTATGGACCTTCTATCTCTATCCCAATTCGTCTGCTGCTGGACAATTGGGAGGCCAGGATCCTCGCAGAAACCATGGCGCCCGGGAATCAGGAGCTGACTTGGGACCCGTATTGGCTGGTTAAGAATATGATGGGGTAGATGATGGAAAACATGCAGTCCAACTGGATCACAGTGCACCATGCAACCCAATCTTTGTTGGCTACCCTGCCCAATTGGACTTCTACTCTTCGTACCATGTGCAGCATGCAGAGCTGGGACTCTTATGCTCCTACCCATTCCTTTGGTCGTGAATTTCGCTCAGGGAGCACAACCCCTGGAGCCACCTCGTCGGCCGCTGCCCTGAACTCTACACTTCGTTTGAACAATCTTAACCCTAGTGGCTTGACTCGCAACAAATCCCAGAGGAAAGGCAAGGAGAATACTCATGCCCCCTTCCCCGTTCCATGCACTCTGGGCCCTATCCTTGATAAACGCACCCGCAATGAGAAGTCTGCATTCACCCCTGCGATGCCCAGAAAAACTGCTCCTTTGCCTGTCAAACAACCGGTTCCTGGTACATCGGCTTCAACGGAGAAGAATGCTACTCGGATTTTTGACAAGGTGTGGCTGGACAACGCACCCTACAGCTGCCCAATCCTGGAGGAGACTCCGTAGGCTTCTTAATCTGCAGGATTTTTGTTGTTTTGTCTGTTCTAATTATCTAGTTGTATTTAGTTTGCAGAATGCCGAGACGGCTATGAACTCTTTCAATTTCCACCTTGTTCTCCCCCTGTAGACAGAGGTTTTTTGTATGGTAACTTTTTTATTATCATTTGAACTCTCTAGATAGACATGGATAGCACCTCTAGACCAGACCATCGTTGAATATAATCTATTTTATACTTCTATTAATCTAATAAAATATACAACTATTACAAAAAAAAAAATATTATCATTACTAATTTTATCACAGTTAATTTTGATGAAAAAATATGACTTGCAATGAGATTGAAAATAACCATTAAATTTTGTTATAAAATTTGGGAAATAGAGAAAAAGTATGTCCTTCAAAATATTAACATCATCACTAATTTTATCACAATTAATTTTATTGAAAACATATGATGTTGCAATGAGATTGAAAATAACCATTAAATTATGTTAAAAGACCAAAGTTATCTCTCTCCCATTGCTCGTTTTAAGAAAAAGTATAGTATTACTTCATAGTGAAAGGGAGAAGTGGACAAAACCTAAAACAATCATTATGAGTCATTATGGGATGATAGAATTTGTAAATTTGTAATTCTAAGAAAGAAAAAGATAAAAATTATTAAATTCTCACCATGGGATGATAGAATTAGAGTTTTTTAATGCTTGGATGTGTTTCATTAACTTGAATTAGTTATTTATATAGTGAAGGGCAACTTTTGGTTTTCATAATCAATTGGTTATGTTATCAATAACTCTTCATTTTTTAGGTACTAGGGCTGGTGCAAGGTAATGATACCCACTTATGATGCGTTAGTTGCAAATTTATGGAAAAGTGGTATAACCACCCCAAAATGTCATTATTTTAAGATTGGTATGTTATTTTTTCTCTAAAACATAATGCATATGTTCGCTTCGTCCACTGGTTTGTTATGTAAACTGTCAAATTATGAGGAAAAAAAATATATAGAGGCAAATCTTGTGTAGGGCTATTTTTCCAAAAAATTTAAAGTTAATTTTATATTTTTTTTTAAATTACGAAAGTTAGTGAAGCCCTAAAACGACATGGTCGAGTGTTGGTCCACCATATTATGTTTTTAACATAATCAATCAAATTTGTTTTAGCTTGTAAGTATTCTTGTACTCTTTTGCGGGTTCTTTTCCATTTTCGAAATATGTAATCCAATCAAAAGTTATAGCCCAAATAAACAACCTATGTTTTTCACAAATTTGACATGAGTGGAGTTAAAAATTAATTAAAAATATAAAACAATAAAAGATCTATTCAAAAAATATATAGTTAGAATCTGCACACAAAGCTCGACAAGTGTGTGCAATTTCAGCAGTAGTGCACAAGTGGAGCATATGCGGAAATAAGCGTGAAAAATATGAAGTTACAGAAATTGGTGTGTTCTGCCATAATTCATACCGAACCTCAAGGTTTGGCAATCTGAAGCTAGTACCAGACCTATAAGGGCGCCAAAAAAAAATGAATCTAACTTGTGCACACGCATACTAGCGTGCATGCGTAGATGTGTGCATGCATTGTTGCATGCACGCGTTCATTTTGACACCTTTATTTTTTTCTATCTCTCCCTAAACCCCCCCTCCCTCTCTATAACCCCCCCTCCCTCTCTATAACCCCACCCCCCTCTCTTCCTATCCACCCAATCCCCCCCTTCTCTTCCACTCTACCCAACCCTTCCTCCCTCCCTCACCCCTCTCTTCTCTCCTTAACCAGAAGGGTTAGGAGATTTAGTCATCCATTTCCATGAATAACACCTAAAGCCATGAAATAGGATTTATTGAGGCTAGCCTTGATTCCAAGTATGAATATGGGTGTGGCCATTCTAATGTCTTAGATTCTAGGTATGGGTGTTTGGGCCCTATACATGGTTGAAGGATGTAACCTTGGCTTTAATCCCCAAAATAAGAATGTAATCATCCAATTTCAAGAACAACACCTTAGTCCACTAGACACGACCTCTCAAGCTTATCCTCTGTTATGAGTAGCGATACTAGTGATAATAGGAATGTAACCCCTATAACCATTGACATATAACCCTTATCACCAATATACCCTATAACCCCTAATCATTATAATCCCTATCTAGTAACCCTTATAACCCACAAATCCTATAATATGTATATATTATTACACAAAATCACTAACTCGCATTATCCTCTTATACATATAAATATTAATCCTTACAACCATAAATCCATGACCCCTATATCTCAATCCCAAAACCCTTGACCATTATTCCATATCCATTGCAATCCCTAGTCCCTAGTACAACTAACCATTATAACTCGTGGCCCACTATAATCCTAAACTAGTATAGCCCCTAAAACTCCTAAATCCTAACACATAATGATATATCCCCATTCCCTAACACTTAAATATCCCTTAACCCCTATAATCCTAGCCACCTAATGATAACCTCTGAGGTGTCTAGTAAAATAAAAATTAACCCCTAAACCTTTTAAACTCTAATTATCATCAACCCTAAACTCTATCATCAAACACCCATCCCCTAGAACCTATAACCCATAGCCAGTTTAGAGAGATATTCAGAGAGAGAGAGAGAGAGATTGGAGGCTATGGGTTTAGTGAGATATAGATTGGGGGTTAGGGGGAGAGAGAGAGAGAGGGAGATTGGAGGTTGGGGGTGTTTAACACCTAAAAAGTGCTCACTAGCTCATTCCCTTATTCACATGACCCATTTGTCCACTTTTCCACCATCTGAGCCTCTGAAACCAACAAAAGGTCACCAAAAGACCTTAGTACACCCCTTTTTCCATTAAAAAAAGATTATTTTTCCTAGAAAAGCATAAAAAACCCTCAAAAAGGGTCCAAATTCCCAAAAATATTAAAAAGGGAATTAAAATATTATTTTTATTCAAAAAAGGAAAAAGGAGGGAAAAGTACCTAAACCATGTTGGTCAATACCATTTGGTTTCCACAAAACCACAAATGGTATTCCCCACCACCAAAACCTATAAAAAGGTGGTAGGGGCTCCTCATTTCACATCCATCCATTATCTCATCCTCATGCTGCCGAAATCTCCCTTGAGCATTTTAGCCATTGTAAGCAACCTTGGAGAAGGAGACCTCTTGGAGTTTGGAGCTACTCATCTTGGGAGTTGCTCAACACCAACCTTCACCATTGAAGGTATTATCGCAAGCACTTGCTTGCCCCCCACTTTTCAATACAAATTCATTCTTTAAATATTTTCTTGTTCTTGTTTTTTAAATATTTACATTATTTGCTCATATTCTTGCATAGATCCATGATTAGTTTTGTTTAGATTAGTTTCTTGTTTAATTCTATTTGAAACTGCTGCTACTAGTTAGCAGGTGCCCATAGCACTAAGCCTGGTTGCAAAACCGGGCCAACAGTTTTTGTCGACTCCGCTGGGTTTGAACAATAGATCTCTAGTTTTGCTTTTAATCTTAGTTTTTTATTAGTTTTTAACCTTTTGATCCATAGATCTGCCATCTTAGACAGCAGATCCATTGCTGCTCTAAGATTTGGCCCCATTAACAGCCCGGAATTCTCAATTTTCGGGTTCATTTTTCGGCTTCCGTGCACGACTTTCGCCTCGCGGTTTTTAGCCTGACAGTCGCGCGGTCCATCCCGACTTTTCAGATTTTTTCCGCGCGGTTCACCGCGACTTTTTGGATTTTTTCCGTGCGGTTCACCGCGGCTTCGCGGCCTGTTTCCGCGCTGCACATCGCGGCTTCACGGTCATTTACCGCGGTGCACATCGCGACTGCGCGCCCCTTTTCCGCGCGGTTCCCCGCGGCTTCGCGGACATTTTCCGCGCTGCACATCGCGACAGTGCGCCTAAATCCCGCGCGGTCCATCGCGACTGTGCGACAGAAACCCGCGCGGTCCATCGCGGCTTTTCTGTCAAAAGCCTCGCTGCTAAATTTTTCATTCGTCCATTCCGATTCAAAAAATTAATTTCTTACTGTACTTTTTTCCCATATAGCACATTTTTACAGTATTAAATTCTACATACTTTACAGCTATAGAAAATTTTCACTATTTAAATGCACATCTAGAAGTCTTTTTAAAAAATTTCAAGAAAGTGAAAGAAAGACTTATTTTGCAGTTTATCTAGGTTAAAATCTTTTTCTGTTTACTTCTTTAAAAAATCTTGCCCTTAGCAATTTCCTTGAAAAGAAAACCATTTATTTCTTTTAAAGAAGTCAATTATTTGCTTTCATGATTCAAAAGATCCTTTGTTTTTTGAGTTGATTGTGAAAAGCATTTAATTTCCATTTATTGAAAAAAGTCAAAAATTTGCTTTGTTATTTTCAAAAGATCCTTTATTTTTTGGAAATTTTCAGTAAAGCATTTACTTCTTTCAAGTTCAGTTTACAATACCACATGTGCACCCACTCGATCACTTAATTGAACTAAGCCTTAAAACGTACCCTAATTTCAACACACTTTTAACCCCACTTGGGGAACACTAAAGAACTTTTGTAGTTAGGTAGTATTGGGGGGATAGGTGTTCCAATAACACCCCTCAGTTATTACATCCGAGACATAGAAGTTGTCCAATTAGGGAGCTAAAATCTCTTAGTACTTTTTGGCGCGGTCACAACCGGTTTGTGGGAAGGCCTCTCCCCTAGGAGGGTTGAAGTCGCGAGGATGGTTCCGGAAGCCTGAGTGGAATACCGAAATCCATTCAGTAACCGAAGGGCTACCATTCGCAGTTCTCGAGATATCCCTGTATTGGGATATTGCGATCAAAGGACCAAACGGCAGATTTACCTTTTCTCGACGCGTCATGAACGGAGTATCCTAGTAGCCTTTCTTTAGGATTGATTACCCGGTGTCCCTCCCGGTAGGGGGATATCTAGCCGTTGTCTCAACATTCATATTGTCTGACTTGGCTTTCATCACCTTGCAGAGGATATCGTTTGTTTGAGTCACAATACTTTTAGTTAGGTGTTTGCATGCTTCAACCCACCTTTGGTCTAGTTACACCTATTTTTTCTAGAAGCCGTTTGCATGTTGGTACTCTGACCATTTCTTGCATTCCTCCACTTATTGTAGCATAGCTGCTAGAATAAGTGCCTTTTTTGAGGTTGATTTTTTGGCCTGAGAGCCTTCTTTTTCACTCACCTTCTTGCACCCTTGGTTGCATTAGGGTTTTGAGCTTTTTTATATATATCACCACCTGATACTTAAACATATTTTTTCACAAAAACTTATTTTCTCACCATTGAGAATTTTAGACGCTCTCGTCGTCTACAGGGCGAACTCCCAGAGTTTAGCCTCCTTGGCTCTCCACGTCACCGACGCAGAGCCTTATCCCTTGATTCGACACATCGTCGGTCAACCAGACGGTCATCCGATTCTGACACGCCTCACTTCACCTCTGATTCTGAGGCAGAATCTGAAAACTACGTTATATTACCACCACCCACCATTATGGCTGGAACACCATTTGACCCACTATTTACCAGCACCATAGGCGAGACATCCACAGACCCTTCTGTGGCCGTGCCATCCATGGAAACAACCACCCCCCTGGGTATGCCCAACATGGGCAACACTCCACATTTAGGAATGCCCAACACAGGGCCACCACCTGTTATGGGTATGCCCAACATAGGGGTCACACCCCCTCTGGTTTCCACAAACCCTATCCCAGGAATCCCTACTGCTATTCCTAACCCAAGTGTAACCCATGTTGCACTTGGAGGCGCTGGCCCATACCAGACTACACCTATTGGAGGGCACACACCCTCCATACCTAGCATACCTTTAGGCGCTATTGGACCCCTACATCATACCACAATGACTAGGCAGGTCCCAGTTCTAGTCTCCACATCTGCTAGCTTACCATACATGGCGAGTCTGAACCTGCCAGACTTAGCTAGGCTCAAAAATGACCCCATCAGACACGATCCTGTGTGGCCTCACATGCCCACCAAACTCCCCTCCGACATCCCTAAGTTTGAGGGTAAGGCAGGTGAGGACCCCCAGAACCATATCATGTCCTTCCATCTATGGTGTTCCTCCAACTCCATAGTGGACGACTCTGTCCTCCTCCGTCTATTACAGCGCACTTTCACTGGCTCTGCAGCCAAGTGGTATATCGAGCAGCCCCATGGGACGCATGCCACCTTTACCTCCCTTGCCTCGACCTTCCTGCAGTTCTTTCAGTTACCTGTCCGCTATGATGCGGGCGTCGAGATCCTACTGTCTTGCAGACAGAACACGGCCACCCACATCACTGACCACATTCATGAGTGGCGTCGACGTCGAAGCCTCTACAAAATCAAGTTAGACGACCGTATATTCCTAGATTGGTTTCTAAAAACCCTTCTCCCTCTCATTGCGAAGGATGTGGAATCCGAAAGACCCCAGTCTGAAGAAGAGGCCATCCTCAAAGCCCAACAGTTTGATCTCATTTACGCCCAATCGGGTTATCTGTATACCATTATTCCAGACGCCCCTCGGGGTGAGTCATCCCAACATGATGCGCCAGGGGCATCTCATGTCGCTAATGGCATCATTGGTCGTATGGCCACACATCCCCAACCCTTTTCCATTACACATCCTAGCCATGGTCCCGACCTTTCGCGGGCTACATCTCAATCTGGAGCAACCAATTCATATGCTCCCATGGCACATCACCACCATACCCCTGGACCTTCATGTCCACCTCGGTGTTTTGGTCATGCACCACCTGCATATGCCCCCCCAGCTGCACCTCAACCATTGTACTATCCAATAGCTCAGGGTTACCAACAACCCCAGCAGGCAACTGGACCACCTCCAGCACCACAGGCTTATTATCCACCACAACCTGCTCCCGCACCTGCGGCGAACCGAAATCCTCCCACTGCTCAAGGGCAAGTGTATACACAGCACAACCAGCCCCAGAACCAAAATAACCAGCGCAACCAGGGTGCGCAACAGAACCGTGGTAGAGATCGTAACCGCGGTAATAACCAACAACATCAGCAAGGTCCTCCACCTCCCAATCCTCCGCAGAATAACAATGTTGCTCCTCCCAACCGCAATCCGGATCGGAATCCTAAGCAGCCTAGAAATAACAACCTCAGAACAAACCACCCTTGTTCTATCTGCGGGGTCTATGGTCATTACACGCATTCTTGCCCACATTTGGAGCGAGCTCGGCAACTCTGGACCGACGATGCACATCGTCAAGGGCAAGCGACTCCTCAGCCGCCACCCAACCCTCCACCACCTCAACATCAACCTTTGGTGCTGCAAAACCCCTTTCCAAACCAAGGTGTAGTGAACACTCAGCCGTTAGCCCCCCCTCAGGGCAATGTGCCACCACAGTAGATCACTTATGCAGCCCCTGATCAACCCATGTTTGATTTAGGTACTCACCATTTGTTGATGATGTCGACTGCCGATGTCAACCTCCAAACCCGAAGGAACCAATATGGCTCCACTTCTGAAGCCCCTCCCGCCGACAAGAACCGCCGACAAGAACACTAACGTTAATCCCACAGATCAAACGTTACGTATACCTCCGGCTCCACTTGATGGCACTTCCAAAGCACCTCGCTTCCCACTTCATCGCATCAACAGTAATCCCAATGCTCGCGTTGCGTCGAATTACAACATCGTAGACGACTTAGCCCAGTCTCCTGCAGCCATGTCTGCTTTAGAAGTTTTGAAAAACTATCCTTTGCAGAGCAAAAATTTTCTCTCTGCCATTGGCACCATTGACCCCAATGATTCAAAGCTGATCGCATTCGATTCAGACCAGTCTAAACCACGCCTGCCTTCCTCTTTAGCATTCCAAGTTTCCGTTTCTGTTCGGAATCTTGTCATCCATCGGTGCATTATCGATGAAGGGGCCTCCACATGCGTCATGTCCACATTCATTTGGCAGAAGTTGGGATCCCCTACTCTCCAGCAGTCCACCACTGCGTTGCGAGCCTATGACGGTCGTTCGGCACAACCCCAAGGTCTTTTAGCCAATGTCCCTGTCCAGCTAGCGGGTAAAACCGTGCTCATTGACATTGAGGTCATCAATGCCCAACTAGACTATAACCTTTTACTTGGTCGCAGCTACATGTATGCCATGCGGGCTGTTGCCTCATCCGTATTTCGCACCATGCAGTTCCCCCATGAGGGACGCGTGGTCAAGGTCGACCAGCTCACCTATTACGATCCCAAGGCCCCCGCCACACCTGAAAATGTTCTCCCCATGGTTGAACAACCTGTTTGTGGTGCGACTACCTCATTCATTTCCTCAATAGGACCCGGACATTACTCCGAGGCATTGATGACCTCTACTTTCCAGGCCATTCCACCACCGTCACCGGAGACCCACGTCGCGAACCTCTGTACTCTTTCACAGAATACACAACCACCCGGTAATCAACCACCTTTGTTCCCTAAACCACCATTGGTCCCTAGTCACATCGGTGTTACACCCATCCACACAATCCCCTTTCTATTCCCTCCTTCGGGCGTAGTAAGCGCTCCGGTTATGGCTACCCTTAGTCTCCCCGGGTTAACATTGAGATTACCTGTGTGGTATATTTCGCCTCCCGTTCCACCGCCGACACCAAATGTCATCCTGCAACCGGTGCAACCCATTGTTACTTCTACCCAACCACCTCCCGGTATCACTACTCCTTCGTCATCGACGAATCCCCCTCCACTCATTAGACCCACTGGGGGCAGAGGCCCGCAGCCATACACTGCGGTACCCCCACCCAAGGCAGTTAGACCTCCCCCCGTATTTCGTGCTCCTCCAAAATGCTCGTTGTGTGATGAGTTAGGCCATCCAACTCATCAGTGTCCACAGTTACCTGCATTGCAAGAACACATGCAAATGCTGGACGACGACTCCAACATCCCGGTTGTCAAACTCGATGCAAACCCCATGCCTCGTGATAAATCACTGCGTACCAACCACCCATGTGCGATATGCGGTATTTACGGCCACTACTCACATCACTGTCCTGACATCCCAGATTACAGAGCAGCTCTCTACGAGATGAACAATTTGGACCTTGAGACGGCACCCCCTACTATCGAGGAGATCTACCCTCTCCCATCATCCTCATCCGGAGAGATTAACACCATCTACATGATCTCTTCGACTACCACTACCTCATTACTTGATTTGACAACTCAAAGCTCCCGCAATGATGAAGAAATTCTAGAGGCTCCTACTGCCCTTAATCATCCCTGGGAAGACATGCACCATCGTCCATACTTCCTCCCGGAAGAGACTTCATCCACCACCGCTACACAATCCGCGGTTGAGTCCAAAGAGTTCTTTCCTACTAGAGTCGACTGGTTAAAGGATCCGATAGCCGATATTTCTCCCTACATCCACATTGACATCTATGACCCACTTGGTGCCCTTCATACCATTACATCAGGAGCCTCCCACAGTGAGCATGAGATCGGAGAATACCAACGATTGTTCCAAGAATTCACTGATGTCTTTACTTGGTCAGATACCGAAATGCCTGGCCTTGACCACACCATTTACATAGTTTCCACTGGATACCCCTCTGTCCGGTCGGCCCCTTCAATTGATACCTTAGACACACATGTTCAACCCTTTCAAATCGATGAGGAAACCACATGTCCACGACATGGGGGCAGGCCCAAAACCTTGCTTACTCGTCATCATCGTGATCCTCGTCGGAGATACTGGGGGCATCCACCCCACAAAGGGAATCCACGATCATCATATCATCACTTCAGTATGCCACCATAGCCCACAGCCTCATGGTATAACACCCCGCCAGCAGTTGCTCAATGCCCTATTGATCTCTCTCTGAGACAACATCTGCACCACATTGACACCTCTGAGTTAGGGGGCATAATAGATTACCTCGACCCCGGGATAGGGGGCATGATCAATCATTTTGAACCTTCCCCATCATCTCTATCTCAACACCTCAATGAGCCCATCGTTCAAACCAACACATATGTGATCCACAATCACAAACTCCATGCACATAGCATGGGGGCAGGTCATTAACCCTGCTCACTTTTTCATATTCGTGATCTCAACCTTTTTTGAGGTCACGTGTCACTTGTATATTTGAGTTGATTTTATACACATAGTATTTCCCCCCGCGGGTCATCATTTCTCCCCACCACTGCATCATTGGCTTGGTGGGCTCACCTTTATTTGTAGCAATTTTTTAACCTAGTTATTTGCTTTGACCATTCCGAAGTCCTTATGACCTCTGTTTTTCGCACCATTTGTATCGCCGGATTCAGTTTTCCGCGCTCGTGATGATGCTTGAGATCATTTCTCGCTCTCACCTCCATATTTTTAGGGATTTTTTCCATGCCCCCTTGTCACATCGGTTTGCGTGCCACATCCGCCATTCTCCGTTTTTGACAATCTTTATATCATCGGATTCAGTTTTCCGCGATCGTGATGATGCTTGAGATCATTTCTCGCTCTCACGTCCAGATTTTTTGGACATTTTTTCAATGTCACCCATCACCTCGGTTTGCGTGCCACATCGACCGTTCTCCATTTTCGACATGCCTTATATCGCCGAATTCAGTTTTCCGCGCTCGTGATGATGCTTGAGATCATTTCTCGCTCTCACCTTTAGATTTTTTGGGCATTTTTTCCATGCCCCCTCGTCACCTCGATTTACGTGCCACATCGGTCGTTCTCCATTTTCGACGTGCCTTATATCGCCGGATTCAGTTTTCCGCGCTCGTGATGATGCATGAGATCATTTCTTGCTGTCACGTCCTGATTTTCAGGGCATTTTTCATGCCCCCACATAGCCTCGATTTGCGTGCCACATCGGCCATTCTCCTTGTTCAACAATCCTTATGTCACCGGATCCAGTTTTCCGCACTGATAATGATGCTTGAGACCTTTTCTCGCCCTCATCACTCCCTTTTAGTTCGGTATAATTTTATCCCTTTTTCGGGCCGAGCAACCCCTTTTACGAAAAAGGCACTTAGGGAGTTTTTGTTAAGCTCTTTTCTGACTCCTAAAACAAATGAAAAGATTACCGAGCAACCTTGCTTCCTTTCATGCTCGTTAAACGTATCTGAAAGGGCGTCTACCTGGTATAAGTTTACCCCTTTTCCGGACCCTGTAGACTAATTACGAAAAAGGAATACTCTAGTCACATCGGCTAGAAGAGTTCTCCATCTGCATCATTTTATGCTTTTTTGGGCCTTGGAGACTAAACTACGAAAAAGAACACCAATGGAGTCCACTTGCCGCTTTCAGACTCTCTAAACATGAAAGCAACCATGAGCACGAGCCGTCCTGGGCTCACAAAATCCACAGGAATGTACCATTTTAGAGCACACTTTTATCCCTTCTTGGAGCTCATTAAAACTACGAAGAAGGATCCAACGGTGCTTCTCGGTGCCATGACAGATCACGTCTACGCATATGGCAGCTTCCCCATTTTGGTCGCCTTTGTTCAGAGTATTTCTACAGTATGTCACCCTGAGAACCCCTCGACAGCACCTATCAGCTTGATTCCCCCCCAGATTCAATACATACCCTTCAATCCTTAAGAGCAATGATTCCCACACCTATAAGTCAGTTCCCCACGCTGCCAGGTCAACCATGTCATCATGCTCTGAACAAAGGAAGTTTGAGTCTACCCATTTTTTGACCCAGTTATTTCTCATTCCCACAAGTATGTCAGTCCTACCATCAGTACTACAACACTTCAGTTTTACACCTCGTGCTCCTATCAAGGAAACATCATTGCCTTGTTAGTTGCTGGTCTCCCTCTGTCGATGACAACCACATTGATTCCAGAGGATAGACCTAGAGGTCCCTGTGTCTTGGACTCATCACCATTTATGATGAGTGCCTACGAATCATTTCGAGAGGAATCTTCAGTGCCTCTCCAAATGGTTGTTTCTCACATGCTCGACTTCAACACCTTGATCGCATCGTTGAGACTCGCACAGGGTATTCGTCCGTTTCACTTATTAGTCGAAGACCCCGGATACCTCCTGACTCCTCCACATTTGAGAGTCTTCCTATGGATAACACCAGTTACACTTTTTCTATAGATATCCGGGTTGAGCATGGCGACAGTATTCAGATGTACCCCAGTTTCATACTCCCTTGAGTATACAGTTACATTATTTCTCAGAGATGACTCATAGTCTTTGAGTCCCTACAGATGTTGGACACCTTCAGTTTCAGCAGTTCCTCAGTTATTCCAGTGTATCAGTTATTGAGATCCGTTATGATCAGGAGTACATCCCAAAATAATGTCCCCCCTGGACCATTATGGTGTACCAGTAGATTCTTTATGTATTAGATCCCCCTTCTTGGGACTAATTGTTATGTATATGTCTTGATACGAGCATGGGAATGCCCGCCTCGTCCATTATCAGAGATTATACCTCATTCATATTGAGGCCATGTAATATTTTTTGTTTCTTGCAGCTTCCAAGGGCCGTGGCTCCAGTCTCCAATCGGTCTTTTCTCCTTCCCAAACCCCTGAAAAAAGACAAAAGAACTATGATGTCTATCGGCCATACGATGAGCTCCTGCCCTCACACATCAGGGGGCAATCTGTTAACACCTAAAAAGTGCTCACTAGCTCATTCCCTTATTCACATGACCCATTTGTCCACTTTTCCACCATCTGAGCCTCTGAAACCAACAAAAGGTCACCAAAAGACCTTAGTACACCCCTTTTTCCATTAAAAAAAGATTATTTTTCCTAGAAAAGCATAAAAAACCCTCAAAAAGGGTCCAAATTCCCAAAAATATTAAAAAGGGAATTAAAATATTATTTTTATTCAAAAAAGGAAAAAGGAGGGAAAAGTACCTAAACCATGTTGGTCAATACCATTTGGTTTCCACAAAAACACAAATGGTATTCCCCACCACCAAAACCTATAAAAAGGTGGTAGGGGCTCCTCATTTCACATCCATCCATTATCTCATCCTCATGCTGCCGAAATCTCCCTTGAGCATTTTAGCCATTGTAAGCAACCTTGGAGAAGGAGACCTCTTGGAGTTTGGAGCTACTCATCTTGGGAGTTGCTCAACACCAACCTTCACCATTGAAGGTATTATCGCAAGCACTTGCTTTCCCCCCACTTTTCAATACAAATTCATTCTTTAAATATTTTCTTGTTCTTGTTTTTTAAATATTTACATTATTTGCTCATATTCTTGCATAGATCCATGATTAGTTTTGTTTATATTAGTTTCTTGTTTAATTCTATTTGAAACTGCTGCTACTAGTTAGCAGGTGCCCATAGCACTAAGCCTGGTTGCAAAACCGGGCCAACAGGGGGCTTAGAGAGAGAGACACAAAGAGAGAGGGGGGGATTGGTGGTTAGGGGATTAAAGAAAGAGAGTCAGAGGGAAATAAATTGGTGGTTATGGGTTTCGAAAGAAACATTAATATATTGGGGGTTAAGTGTTTAGAGAGAGAAAACGAGGGTCTATATCATGTATATGCTCGCACCAAATAGCAGCAATGATAGGAGGCTAATATTGAAAGAGACCAACTTCTACATCAGTGATGATAGGTGCCACGACCTACATTATGTGCAGCATTGCTTCAAAATTTTCTATGATCAGCTGAAGGAGAGATGTACATAGATGGATCAGCATTAGATATGGTCCTATGGTTGTGCATGCCAGTTCAAAAATGCACGTGTATTCCAATGGTTGAGTATTTTTCACAAGACTTATGATGTGATGCATATATGGAACTATTTTGAGACTGGGCATGGAAAGGGAGAGCATGATGGGCCTGGAGCATGTCTCAAAACTTCCCTACGAATGGAGGAGATGAGATGCATGACAAACCCTCATATTTGGGATGCAGAATCCATATTTCAATGGTGCTCTGCAAAAATGTTAGATCAAACCACAGAGCAGCACAAACCAACATGTAGAGGACATGTTCTCAGAAATTTTGGCATGTGGTTGATATAGATCGATCGCTTTCTTATAGTTGTAGTATTGTACAAGGGACTCGTGGATTTCATTCGATTCGAAGCTTGAACAACCCTTATTTGAAATATGGACGCGAAAAAATGGTTTCTTTTGTGGACCTTGTAGCAGTGGTGATTGGGATGAGTGTGAATCAACGGATTGGGTTGATGAATGGGATCATGTATCACTTGCAGAAAATCCACGTGTAGTTGTTGAACAATCCAGTTAGAGGAAGGCCATTCTTCTATTTCAAATCAATATGATCGTATATTTGATCTTGTACATACAGGTAAAAATTTATGCATTCATATCCTGGTTCCCTTCTTGCTTTTTAATTAACCATGTTATCAAACCACTATTTGTTGTAATTTAATCATAAAATGAATTTTTGAAGGACACATATACGCATTTGTTGCCCCGACATACAGTGCAATTGGCATGAATTATTGGTTGGAACGATGCATCCAGGGGAAGCAAACCCTCCTTGCATCATTAACTGATAGTGAAGGCATTACCTTTCTGACTGGATCGATGGTTGTTCAAGGAGAATATCTTACAGTAGATAGAAAGGCACCAGAGAGAAATGGATACACATACGTGGATTATAGACAAGGTTCATGGGTGTATCACTTTAGGCACGTGATCGTTGTTACAAACATCCAACTACAATCAATGTCAACAAAGTCATCAAACAAGGTACGCTACTTACTACCTCATGCAAAGCACGAGAGGTTGTTTGAGACAATAAAAAACAAAGAGGATCCAGAAGGCCTAATTGATTTAGGTACATAGTATAGTCATGTGATTGTTTATTCATGCATGTCTAATGTTATTCATGTTAGATAGTTTATTTCTTGTTAAGTTAGATAATTTAAATTTCATGTTATGTAGATCATGTTATCTTATATCGTTTATTTTATTTTTAAGTTATGTTTAAGTTAATATTACAATACATTCATGTTTTACACCATTATATGCTTTAAACCAATCACTCCAATTCAAGTTTCCATTCCTTTAGGAAAACTTCACTTGCATAAACAAGATTTGAAAACCCATATGTTGGGTATGAACCTCGTTCTTTAACTCTCTTATATTGACCCAGAATCTGCGCAGTTATGGTCCAACAAAACCCTTCTTCACCGGCCCTTTCAGCAACAGTCTACGAACAGACCGAGGTCTCACCTGAGGCGAAGTTATGGGGGATTACAGAAGCAGGTTTTTGTAATCAGGTGATGCGTGGTTAAAATACTGGGGAACTGCGCAAAGTTACACCTACTTCGCGTCTATCTCTTATACTATAGCGCACACTGGAACTACGCACTTCAAAATTTCCATTTAACAATATGGTGGCGCAACTCTAGACTATGCTTCTCAACAAATACACATTGTCTACAAACTTCACTGACTTAGTGTGATTATGCATTCAACATACTCAAAATCACTTGCACATTCAACGTTCAAGCATATATGTTCGACACTTAACATATTATTCTCATCACTCATTCATGTGGAAAATACATATAAAAGCGAAGACACGTATAACTATAAGCGTGAACTTAACCATAAACATAATCAAACACACAGATTCAATCACACAACATGGTATTTATGTGGTTCACCCCCTGGATGGGAGCTACGTCCACGGGAATTGTTGTTTATATTAATGGGAATGGTTCAACAGTTCCAGTCTGCGCACTCAGCTACAGACTCTTCTCTCTACAATAGGTATCTACGCACACAACTGCAGAGCCTCTTTCTCTCTTCAGTGGGTCTCTGCGCACACAGCTGCAGAGCCTCTTTACAATACTTAGTCTCTCAAAAGACCACAAAGATCAACTAAAAGTCAACAAAATTCCTATCAGAGATCAACCCTTCCCTAACAAGCTTGTCCCTTTTATAGATCGTGCCCATAGGTCACATCTTTACAATGAATATGGGCCAAAAACCCTATAGTTGAAAAAATTGGTGCGGTTACCTCGCTAACCTGGCCTGTCGTAGTCGACAGCTACTCCACTCGCCTCTAGTCTCCTTTTTGTGCCACTCCTGGCTCTAACGCCCTTCTGACATCCGCAGTCCTCACAAAACGGCTCTAACTTCATAGTGGTGTGTCCCTTTCCGCCACTCTGGTTTTTATGTCGTTGTCAACCCATTGTTTTGCCTCTAACGGTTTCCACCACTCTGGCTGAAAGGTCGCTTTCATCCACTTCCACGCTGCTCCTTACCCAACTCTCGGGAATCATGGAGTTGATTACCTAAAATAGGTCACTACTGGACCTTACTTTACTTATATTCTTTGCAAAAAATAGCCGGTGCACTGGAACTGCGCATCAGCAAAATTGCACCACTTCTTTGGACTTTGCTTCCCAACTGCGCCAGTTGGACTCCGCGTTCCCAACTGCGCCACTTGCACTTCGCGTTGCCAAAACTGTGCCATTTATGC